>JAAONU010000004.1:16037133-17309446 GCA_012932295.1 Cyclina sinensis | reverse complement strand
TTGTAAAATATCGGCTTTTTCAGTTAACAGTACTCCATCTTCTCTTTCCAGAAAGGAATTGATTTACTTATACTATACTGTTTTTCAAGATTTAAAAAATATCTTGTAGGTTTTTCACCTTTTACAATGAACTTTGTCCTCGACCTTATTATATAGCCTTTCGTTTGTCCAACCTTATTGATTCGAGATCTTTGTGTAGCATCAAAAGTTGTTCTTTATTACTTACATTAAGATTGTTTTCAATATTTTCATTTTTTTATCAAATCGTTTTTAGATCAACTTGAATTTCAATATTATCTATGCAATACACTGGTATACAATACTGGTTTTTCGAATCACTTCATCAATTTTATCATTTATACATTTTATGTAGTCACCATCATATAATAATGAATTATTAAACTTCCATAATGGTTGCCCATATTCAGTATCCTTCAGTTGTAATTCTAATGTAATCATAGAGTGATCTGACCGATATGAGATTCCAATACTTGAATTTCTTATTTTGAAAAGTAATGTTTCAGAAGTGAGAAAAAAATCTAATCTACCTTGTTGCATTGGGTTCATTCTTCTCCAAGAAAACTGTTTCTTATCACCATTTATAATTCTAAAAGTATCTACTGAATTGTTTTCATTTATAATAGAGCACAGCTTCTCCCTAGCCCTTTTATTGTTATCTAATGATTTATAATTTTTATAATCATTATGTTTATACAATTACAAGATTGTAATCTCCATAAATGATGTATTTCTCATTACCAAAGTTCTCAATCTGGTTGAAAACTTCTATAAAAAAAACTAGGTTTATCAGCATTAGGGCCATAAATATTGCACAACGTAAACCGAACGGTTAACATCTAATATTATACAATTCCCCGAATTATCTTTGTATACAGACTGTACAGTAACAGGAATGTTTTTTTTAATAAAACACAAACACCTCTAGAATTAGAAGTTCCATGGCAAAAGTGACAGTTTCCTTCCCATTGTGAATAGATCTCAATCATTTTTTTCTGTAAAATGGCAATCTTGTAGGCAAAAAAAGTCTGCATTTTCTTTTTTTAAAAACTGAAATATTTCAACTCTTTTACTAATATTATTTAGTCCATGGCTATGGAATGCGGGTCGGGACATGCTACTTGCTATTTGCCACTTGCTACTTGCCAATTGCTATATGCTACTTGCCAGTTGCCACTTGCCAGTTGCTACTTGCAAATTGCCAGTTGCTACTTGCCAGTTGCCACTTGCTATTTGCTACTTGCTAGTTGCCAGTTGCTACTTGCCAGTTGCCACTTGCTACTTGCCACTTGCCATTTGCCACTTGCCATATCAAGCGTCTGAATGACTCTCAAGTAGCAAGTGGCAACTGGCAAGTGGCATGTCCCAACCCGCATTCCATACCACGGCAGTTGAAAGAAATCAGTTTTACTATACTCAAAATGGATATGCTTTATTTAAGATTTCATTAAAATACTAATAAAGTAACATCCCATCTTCGAATACTTTGATATTGCTAACTGATAGTAACAAAAAAATAGAAAGGTATGTAATATTACCATTTACAACATTTACTTCCCTTGGACCCTGGTTTTTGCTATAACTGAGGTTTTGGGCCCAACCCGCAATTTACCACTACTGATACTTTGACCTCAACTTCATTAAATATACGTTTATGACGTTTGCGCGTATACGTACAAAGCGAACAAACAGTTTCTGTGAGTTTCTTTCACCATTCACTTCAAAGTCTATATCTCCATTATTCAGACACCGTGTCACGTGTAAGAAACGTCTTGATCATAAAAAGATAGATAGGTGGGAAAAAAACAACAAAGGAACGTGACACCGGAATGATGCCCATTAAATGAGGTAAAACATCTGAGTTTACTTGTCGTCGGTACTGGTTGCCCATTTGACCAACGCCCCAAGTAAAGATTAGATGTTTATTGTTGTGGGAGATAGTGCAAGATACGGAAAGCATCCCATTCCAGAGACACGACTGGTTCTTTTGCATTATCAGTGTACAGCACTGATACTTGGGACATCGGTTTAATGTCTCATCCGAAAGACAAAACTTAGAAAAAAAGAGTATTATGTGATCATTTGGGATAGGTTGAAGAGAAGAAATTCTAAAGGAAAAAGTTAAAGAGGGGGAAATGCTTTGGGAATACGCTCAATTGAAATTAGTAGAAGAGGGGGAATATCTTTAGAAAGACATAAAATAATAAGCTTGCACTCAAAGAAACATCCACTGACTTGCTTCGACAAAAAGTGCCTCTTTTAGGAAATAATTAATCACCATAAATTCTTTAAGATCTGCCTACGGAGTGACGTAAGGTCTGAGGAGTAACGTAAAGACGACGGATGGACATCCGGGGGCATGATTCAAGACAAAACCACGGGTGTGTATCAAATCCATCAAACGCAGGAAGAAAAGGTAAATTAATAAGATTTCTTTATTAGAATAATTATGACGAACAGACAGAAACATACAAGCGAAAGAAAAGGTTGAAATAAGAATTTAGATCTCACGCAAAACCACATAATCCTGAATGATAGCTGGGTAAAGTGTAACAAAACCCTTTAAAACTGTAGATCATACATAGTTATATATCTTTTAGACTAATTTACATATTCCTGAACTGAATGAAAAGTCGAAAAGAGAACCTATACTTAAACGTAAGCTACACACCATTATTGATGTTGTTCGGTCAATTTTACCAAATCCTCGAGAGCTGATGAGATCTTGCGTAGAAGATTATACTAACTGGCAAAATGGTCGGCCGGCCAGCCAGAAGCATCACATAATACATCGTCGGTGACCCCCGGTACATAATCCGCACAACTTCATTATGTACCGTGGGATAATTGACTGCAGATTATTCGTTTTCATGAATATTTATTAGCAAAGGGAAGTAACTCCTCGTCGAATGAGATTCCGCAATACAAATAGATACTCTTCAGTGCGAAGAGTATGAATAATGACAAGTTACTTAAAATAGACGTATTTCCCAAGATTTAAACATGGGCGCGAAAGGCAAATTGTAACGAGTACTTTCATTGGCTGAGATTGCGCAAGGGAAATCTTTCGGAAATCAATGAAAGTAGGTACTGAATTATTCATGAGTACGAAATTTCTACCAACCAATTGTCCCACGGTAGATAAACGGAATGGATCGAACGTGGGTTTTCGACAATGATAAAATTCATGGAAGAATAAATCTATAGTGACTCTAAAGTAACTGAAAAAAACAAGGGAAAAGTATATATAACAGTTGTACAAGTAAGTTTTTGTAAGAATCATAAAAAATGAACAATTAAATCTATAAATAATAAAGGAAATGCAAACCATAAAACAGATTTAAAAGAAAATATTGAAATAAAACATTAAACAAGCTGTAAGTAAAAAAATAAAATATAATGCACACTGTATAAGATAGATTAAAAACACTGTAAAAACAAATAATGTTAAAAACCGATAAACAAATAATAAATAAATAAATAAGTAAATAAATAAACAAATATAATGCACACTGTAAAACAATATCAACTGATTTAATACAATAAAACATGATAGGTTTATATAATAACAAACAAATAAATGAAATTGATTAAAACAATAAATTAACATTTTCATACTATAAAGCAAAAATGATATAATTAAGAAAAAACACATGAGACAAGCACATAAATAAATAGAAAGTAAATGAATGCACACTTAAAACACAATTAATATATTAAAAACACCATACCATAAATAATAAATTTAAAAAAGAAATTAAATTCACAAAAAAGAATACAAGAAAAAATTACATATTGTAAACACACAATGAATTAAAACATATGATTGAATAATAAAAGCATAATTGTGAAAAAATAAGAAACATTAAACAAACAAAGGACATTAACACAGGATATAAGGAAAGTAAAAAGTGCTGTAGTACAAAAAGGATATGTTAAATTGGGGATACTTTTGACATTGGAAGTCAGTAAAATAAGAGTGTCATTATTAACTTATGTTCTTTTTTAATAAAGCAAATCAATGAACTACAGAGATTATTTCGTATGTATGAGTTAACTTTAGGAGAGAATTCAATTTTATTATCATTATTTATTCTTCCAAATTGAACAAAAACAGCAACAGTAGATTCTGTTTAGGTTTCATCTTCCTTTTGAAGTTTTGAACAACCAGGTCTTGAGTTGCAAGCATAACAGTAATAACTGTTAAACCAGTCAGGAAATTTTCAGTTTGTTTCCTTTGCATTCAAGCAAAATATACATTTTATTAAGAAATGAAAAGTCACAGGACATTTGAAATGAACCATGTTTGAAGTGGAAAAAATTTCAATCTGAGTTGATTTTATCCATGAAATGCACACTTCTTTAAAGATACAGTAAAGATTTTCATTAGGAATTTTCTTAAAGCATGCATTTCTTATTTTCAAAAGATTCTTGTTTCGGACATCCTTTTACTGTTTAAACCGACTGGCTCGCCGATGGGCCGACGATGAAAAAAAAAAGAAAATGTTTCTACATCTTGAAATTCTTGTGTAATTGTGAACAACATATCTAAACTAAGTTACTGACTCGTTTTTTGTTACAGAAAAACAGCAAAATATAAAGTTTTACACACTTTTATCGATAAAAAATTTACCCCGTTAGTCACAGGGTAGATACTTTAGTTACTGGCGGCGCCGAGAACGGTGACGCCTATATTTGAATAGTGTTTCATTTTGTACCATGCGCTGACGTGAGAATCTTGGATCATTATCAATGTAAAAAAATCCGATTATTCTGTACATCACTTAAAATATGTCACTTCATAAATCGTATGTATTGATTTTAAAAATAAATTGATCCAAGTCAGGTAAGTTTGTATTTTTAATTAAAAGTTTTTGATGCAAAAATTACAGATTTAATGACTTTCCCCAAAACAAATCAAAGCGCTGCAAGTACTTGTGTATTCACTGCATGTATCTAGCAGTGTGTTGCTACATTATCTGAAATGCAAATCTATGTTAATTCTTTCAACTATAGCTATATAAAGAAAGGTGAAGCCGAGTGGTTAAAAGGTCGGACTTGTAATCTTAGGATCGATAGTCAAGACACGAGTTCGAACCCCGTCAGCAGCCGTGTCGGCATCGGTTATTTCCTTCAGCAAGAAACTTTATTCTCATTACTTAGTACTGGTTGGTTCCAGGGACGGATTTGAGAATGATTCTATTAGCTAAAAGCTTTCGTCACAATCGAAATAAAATTGATTTGTATAAACTAACTTTAAAATAGAAATTGTACAAAATCTGTCGTTTTAATGCAGTAATAAAGATATGAGTCTGTCTTTGTGAATACAGACACAAGGATGCATTTGAAGAACATTCTTACTTTGCTGGAGTCAATTGAGTCGTTATAGTTGCAAAAACATATCTGTTCCCGTTAAACCATGAATATGATAAAGAAACTGTAGTACTTCGGGTGTTATCTAGTGCAGACAAATTACAAAATATGTGAAATGATGTAATACCATACTGTGAAATGTGGAATTCGAACAAAGATATTACATGTAAGATTAATTTTTTTTATGTCGATAACATAGGAATTGTTATTTTAAAATCGAGGACACACCTTCAGAGACATGTATCTTGGTATATTTTTCACCAAATCTGGGAATATTATGCATACAAGAAACTATTTAATAGAAAAGCCCTTCATCTATCATAGGAGAATGTGTACTCCATAGTTGATTACCTATCGGAAGCACTGTCAGGTCGGCAGCTCTCTTTGTTCCAATTTCAGAAATACACTTACACTGTATTACTGCTACTGCTACACAAAAATTCGTTTCCCGTTTCCTACCAGAGACGGTAATTCCTTAGATATAATTTTCTCTTAAACACAGACCGGGGAAAAAGCAAGATTACGAGGTGATTTTAAATAATTTATAATGACCATTCTCTTCTACAGTTCTCTTCTACAGAAATAACCGTCCATGGATCTGAAATTCTCATTCTCTGTGGGAAGAAAAACATATTCTTGGAATTGTCATTCAAGGTTTAAATTTGAAATTTTGACATGTCTTGGCTGCCTAGAAACTTTGGAAAGTAAACTTAGCAACCCTTTTCAAACTTTCCGATCACTGAAGTCATCCTTGTTTCAGTTTACTTAATTTGCTATTGATGGTTCCAAAATGTTCCTTGGTCAATCGCAGCAAATCTATATAAAGTATAGTATTTAATGTACGTTGAAGAGTTATGACCACTGCATGTGCATGTGTGATGGTATTTTCTTCATGCATACAATATAAACAATGAAAACATAACATTCCTTCAAGAAATAGATTGAAATCTGAGTTTGTAAAAATTGGATTATATCCTGTCTATCATGGTTGCGCAACCAGGATAGAAAAGAAAAAGACACAAAACAGTAGGATTTAAATAGACTAAGATCATTAAAATGGTATAGATTGTTGAAATAAAGCAAAAGTAGACATTTGGAATATTCAAGTGCTGAATTGTGTCGCAGACGAAGAACACTTGATTATTATCCCAATTTTTAATTTTAAAGGGAGACATTATGCAATTTTCATAAAAAGTGAAAGATCAAATGATTTTTTATGAGAATATAGTGATTCATATCTGGTCATTTTATTGAAGAAAAGTGAATTCACATGAGTTTCACAACTTCAATAAAAGTGATTAAAACATGGATATAATTCATATGCCCCCCTTTAAAATCTTTTTACATCCCATTTGATTATATCATCAAAATGTACATGTACTACACACGTGTACAATTGTTTAGGTTAATTTATATACTTATTATTTATCTTATTTCAAAACCATGTGCGCCGCCTTTGATGCTTTGCATCAAAATTAATCTTGTAAGATTATTTTAACTAGATGCATTGGCTCAGTGGTGTAGATCATCGCTCAATATTTTACTGACCTAAAGGTCATGAGTTCAAATCCTGTTTAAGTCAAAACTTCTTATTTCAGTTTTTATGGTGTATAGAAGCATAATATTATGTTTTATTATCGCTTTGAAGCACAGTCTGGTGATTTTGTATATTTTGCTTGTATTTTAGTTATGTAGTATTAAATACACAAAGGTAGAAAAACATATATAGTGGCTACTTACTATAACAGCTTTGCTCAGCTGCTTTGGTATTAAGCCACTGGTTTTGTATCTCTGTAAGCCTTCAGTTACTAACAGAGAACCAATGGTTGAAAATATACTTTGTTCAACTGCATTGTAGTACCAGTAATTTTCAAATTTTCTCAGTAATATCTTTGGGTATATCAGTATCAGTTATTTTTTCTTATTTCAATCATTACACAAAGAAGGCTTTCAACCACTAGGCTAAGTAAGCATTAATAAGACTAGTATGCATTTATGAAATTAAATAAATAAATAAATAAGTGTGGCAGTCCTGACCAATTTAATTTTACTAATGCATACTAATGAAAAATGTCTAACTTGAATTAACTTCATCTCTAGACTTGAAGTTGCTTCAGTTGCAAATGACAATTTGAATAAGTCAGTCTAATAAAGGAATTCAATTTGATGTTTCAGTATTTACAGTTGAACTGTTAATAGATTACGATCACATATAATATTATATCTCCTAGTAAATCTGCTCGATCAAAATAACAAGTAAAAAATTAGAGGGAAAATCTGAAATAGGAGACATTTGATCATCTTTACCTTTGTAAATGATATTCTGCCAAACAATTTAAATCTATAATCAAGTTTTAAAAACCTGTCATACTTTTCACTTTATTTGCAACGATAAAAATTTGTGTTCAAAGTATATTATTTTGAAAAAATATCATAAATGTTTTAAGTGTTACTGTAATTGTAGTTGAGCAAATCTCAGAGTTAATATAGAGCTAAGTATAGTATAGGTATAGTGTGATTGGTCCACCATGGTGACAACAGATACCACAGGTCTGCTGTATTCATTCATCTATTATTGTATTATTTTAGAATCAGAGAACAGTGTCCTCAGTTGACTGCCATGATGCTGCTATGAGCACCAATTAGAAAATTGCCATTTCTGAAAGAAGATCTTGGCATTGCCTGTACTGTGAATGTCAAAATCTACCTTTTTTCAGCTAAAACTTTTACTGAAATATAAACAGATAAAAAAATTGTCAAGTTACTTATTACTACCACTTGCAAAACTGATTAGAGTTTACAATTTTAGGTAAAGAACGAGACTCGTTGGTACACCTGTCAAAAATCAATTAAAGCACCGCTAAATTTGTTTCTTTCAAACTCCGCCTTTTACCTGTCAATAGTGTCATTCTAGTGTCATTTTGTGTACGAAATGGAAAAGCGGTTAGGAAAAAATATTGGGTGAAGATTTCCGGTAGCAATGCAGCGACAATTACGACACAGCAACTTTGGCGCCACCCAGGTACATTTTTCTGGCTGCGGGTAGATTGCAAGACGCAGTTTTATTGACAGGTATACTTGAGAAAACTGCATCACTGTGATTGGATGATCAGTAAAGTGACAGTTTAAGCTACTGAAATAAACATCGTAATATCGCTTTTTATCGCGTTCCGAATACGTGAAACTCTTATCAGTTTTGCAAGCGGTAGTAAATACAAGGAATAGTAAAATTCTGTTGTATTGAAGAAACTAATGAACTAAGCATGTCAGGTAAACATGATTTTCATTGCTGACTTGAAATTACTAAACCCCTCATTGCTGGAGGGTCATTGGTTTGAGTCTGTAAAGTTGGCATTTTCTTACAAAGAATGGAAGACTAGCACTAGTCCTTCCTTGGAATGACGGTTAGACAAACTGCCTGCCTGATATGATTGTTAGGAGAGTGTTTTATAAAAAAAAAACTTTTATTCCATTCTAACTAAACATGAATAGAGTAATGCATGTTTAATTATATACTTTTCAGTGCAATACATGAAAGAAAAACAAAAAAATGATAACAAAAAGAAAGAGACTTTTAAATAATTTTACTGATTGATTCTAGAATATTTTTTACTTAAAAAAAGAATTTCTTGGTTTGATGTTTTTCTTTAATCTGTGAACCATAATTGCCTAAATGAAATGGTCCAGATATTTATCTGTATTGTACAGAACTGTGTTTAAGTTAACCTTCATATTAGAATATTAAACATATAATGTAATATTATTGCATATGCAAAATGAATTTCCTCTTTATTTAATTTGATCACAAAGAGTCCATATTTTTTGATAAAATATCATTCTGCTGTGTATGGAATTTAATGTGTGGCCTGTTTATCATTAGATTTTTTTTTGTAAAATTTGGTAAACAATAATGGCTTTTGATTTTGAAAATTGTGTTGTGGGCTTTAAGGTACAAATAAAACACTAAATATTTTTGAGTTATTTTCAAAACATTTTTCATTTTATTTCAAGCTTATGCAATAAAAAGGTTATTTGGTTTGTACTTAAAAATGTGTACTTGTCCATCCTGCTGAGTTATAAAATATTGCCTTCTTAAGTCATGCAATATTATATTAACTGCATGGGAAGAACTTGTGCATATATATCTTAATACAAACTAAATAACCCAGAATGACATATATTATGTCTATTGGTTAAAGGAAACAATCAAACTTTAGCTTAAGTGAACCTAATGCTCACAAGGTGCATTTTGTGTCCAGTTGGGAATGAGCAGTACTGTTTTCACTCATTAATGCTTATCATTTATGCTAGTGTGTACATCATGTGAAGAAAAGTAGTAAAATTCAATGTTATGTTCTTGCAGGCTTTTATTAGTAAATAGGTTATTATTAGCGTTTTCAATTTTCACCAGTAACAGGAAGTCCATACTGGCCTCTTCGTTTTGTCTGCACTGGCATTTGGTGTATTTAGAGGAAGTGTCAGCATGTTGCAGAGGTAGGTCTGTACAGGAAAATCACATGGCCACATATGCAGTCCCTGAGACACTGCATTGACTAGAGTTTGTGCCACATGAATGCCAGGCAGGAATGCCTTTGTGTGTCTGTGTGTATCGGTCTTTCCTAAGTCTTCAGTTTTAGTGAGGTTGCTCATTGTCAGTCATTGAATTGATATAAAGAAAAACAATTACTGTTGTCATGCAAATCAGGGCACTTGAATAATTCATTCTCAGATGAAAGCAACATAAATAAAAGTGAAATGAACTTATAAATAAAAGTGAAATGAACTATTGAACTTACGTAGGGCTTTATATATATATATATATATATATATTGAAATTTGCGAACAAAGACCGCTCCAGGGAATGAGCAAAAGTGGTCTTTGTTCACAGGTGGTCTTTGTTCACGGGACCAGTAATGGATAATTATTTTTTTTTTAGTTTCAGCATTTTGATATGGTATGAAACGTACAGTATACATGTATACTTCAAGTTGAAGGAGTATCATTTAAATGATTGTGTACAAAGGAAATGTTGTTTTTTTAATTTAAAGTAAATATGCTTGTAGCTCAATAAAATTTAAAGAACAGAATCTGTAAATTCAGTAGCCTTAATTTGTATCCGAAAATAATGCACTTCATATTTAAGCATATTCCCGTTAGCCATAGCTCTTTTTTAAAACATGGAGTTTTTATGCCAATTGAAACTCGCTAAATAAATCAAATAAAAATGTAAATTATCTTTTTGATTAGTTAATCAATTTTAATTTGTCCGTCATTCAATTTGATTTAATACTGTCATGAAGAGTTCCTTCTATTGGCACTGCTTGATTTATGTATTGAAAACAAGAACTGTCACTGTAAGATGACAATGCCCCCTAAGTGGTGCTTTGACTTTGGGCTGAGGATCAGTCATTTCAAGGATCAAGGTCAAATAAATATAGGTCAGTGGGAAGGTCTGTCCAAAAGGGTTGTTGTGTCCAAGTATGAAGTTTATCGACTATCTAATAAGGAGGTTATGGTTAATGTTAACATTTTTGGACAACTGGATCTTCAAAGTGCAGGTCATTAAGGGGTCAAGGTCAAATAAATATAAGTGAATGGGAAAGTCTTTTCCAAAAGGGTGTTGTGTCCAAGTATGAAGTAAATCCACTTACTAATAAAAAAGCTATTGTCAATGTTCAAGTTTTTGGACAATTGGATCTTCAACGTGAAGGTCATTCAGGGATCAAGGTCAAATAAATATAGGTCAGTGGGATGGTCTTGTCCAAAGGGATGTTGTGTCCAAGTATGAAATAAATCCACCTACTAATAAGAAGTTAAGGCCAATGATAAAGTTTTCGGACGGACTGACAGACGGATGGACAGAATGACGGACGGACAGTTAAAAAACTATATGCCTCCCTTCTGGGGCATAAAAAAACCTAATCAATTAATCAAACTGGCGACACAGTTTGGCATTATTATCTAACATTAAAGCCCAACTAACATTAAATTTCAATCAAGTTTCACCTTTGTTGATCATAGATGACGCGAGACCAAACAACCAAAGTGTTATTCACACCATTCTATGGTGTGCTGATTTGACGTAAACAAAACAATAGTCAGACAAATTGGTGACAATGGTCATTGTTCGGGTGAAAATAAGCCTTTTTAATAGTGAAAACACCCGTCACTAGTCGAGGGAAACAGGTTCCCGTTATTCAGGGGTCATTATAGAGTAATATTCGTCGGGGGGAAATCAAAATGGTCGTTGTTGACAGTTGGTTGCTACTAGCAGATGGTCGTTAGCAAGTTTGACTGTATATAATATATATATATATATATATATATATAGAGAGAGAGAGAGAGAGAGAGAGAGAGAGAGAGAGAGATTGCATGTAACTATTATTAACCAAGGTCACGGTCCAAATGCTAAAAATAGTTGGGCTTTTTTACTTTACTTCTTAGAACCTTCATTTATTGTCCAATATCTTAGATATTTGATATGTAGGTTCCGTGCATTGGCCTCTACACTTGGGTTAAGTTTAAGGTTACAGGTTCAAGGTCAAGATCACAGACGGCAATTATTGATTTTCCTGCTTTCTGTTATAGAGCCTTTATTTATTGACTGATATTTGAGAAATTTGGTTTAAAGCACCTTCAATGAACCTTTACCAATTCCTGGGGTCATGGTCAAGATCGCCAAGGCTAAAAATAGTTTTTGTCTACTTTTTATTTTGGAGCCTTCTTTTATTGATTTATATCTTAGATATTTGATTTTAATGTACCTTGCATGGAATTCTACCACTGGATGTGGTTTAAGGTCACTTATGTCATGGTCAAGGTTACAGAAGTTAAAAATAGATTTTTACCTTATATTTAAGTGTTTTGCTTGCGTTCATTGCAGTTTAACCAAACCTTTACAAAACTTTTATTAACAATAGATTACCTTTATTTTCTTGAACTAACCTGATCCCATCATGGGTTCCTGTAGTATGAGGGTCAAAATAGGCATATTTTGCATGTCTGCATTATAGTGGTTGATAATCTTACAAACGACTGACCTGATTTCAAAATAAATTAACACAACTATAGTTATGAAACTTGAGCAAAGAGACACAGATGAGCGATCATGGCCCTCTTGTTTTAATACGTTTCGTCAACAGAGTCAGTTCTTTTTCTTCAAATATTTTAATTATGATCATGGTCAAGTTTTGCGGATATTAATGCTGTTATCTTTGTTTAATCTTGGAGCTTTTGTATGTCATAATAGATGTTGCAATAAAAACGCAAAACCTATATAATGTTTGAGCAACGATATATTTATAGAAAGTCGGTCTATAGCTGCATGTGTTATTTTACGTGCTTTGAGAAACTGAACGCGGGCATGATGATAACATGAATCATAACCTGAATTAAAAGGAGACCGCGCCTTGCTGATCTTGATTTAGCAATGCTTTTGAAACGACACAATGTATGCATCTACATCGCTGATAAGAAACAATAATGTTGCGTTTCTTATCTAATATTTTTAAACCGATTGAAAACAAATTCAATGTTTTCAATGCCATAAATGGAATATTTGAGATAACATGGAGAATGCAGATGACATTTAAAACCTCATTTGTTTTCTTTGGATAGATTTAGATGAAACGGAATGACTAAGTAAGCCATCTAGTAAGTTATTTTTTTTCATAGTGGTTGAGCCTTTCTTATTAATTTAAAGGCAAGTGAGAGGTCAGTGATTTACTTTCCTTATTAAATCATTTCGGGTTTTGTAAAATCATTTTGTATTTGACACAACATCTTCAGGTATTGATGTTATTTTCTTATTGTTTTTCAATGTTTATTGTATTTAAATAGCTTTTTCATGAATATTCCTGTCTTACGTCTATCATAACGAAGACACAGCTGAATATATCTGTCTTACGTCCTATCATAACGAAGGCACAGCTGAATATATCTGTCTTACGTCCTTTCAGAACGAAGACGCTGAATATATCTGTCTTACGTCCTTTCAGAACGAAGACGCTGAACATATCTGTCTTACGTCTTATCATAACGAAGACACAGCCAATACGCTCAGTTGAGTTATTTTATAGTAGAAATCGTGATTTGGTAATGTAAAGGTAAAATGATACTACTTACAAGATTGATACAAGGTTGGTATGCACGATACAGATCTGTGTCTCTGATCTTATTAATTAAAAGAATACTTAGCCGTTATTTCATATGCTTTTTTTCTAACTAAATAGGCATTTACACAATTTTAGATAGATGCAATGCATCTTGAGAAAAACACCCAGAGCGAGATTCGAATTTAAGTCCTTCCCGCATCGAAAACCAACGATCTAGACCACTGGGTCAAAGAATCGATTACCTGACGCAGTTGTCAGAGGTTAAAGGCCGATTTGCAATGGGCTTTAACAACAAGTCTATCTGAAAATTGGCGAAATGGAACTTGTATGCATATTATATTCGCAGCGGAGGTAACTGAACAGTACGCAAAACTATCATTTCCAATAAAAGTGATTAACTCATTTCATAATTTAGATAGTAAACATTTGAGACAGCTATGACTGTTTAAATGATTAAAATTTAAATCATCTGACAGAGATATAAACCTAGATTTATGGCCTTTTTTTACAGATCGGTCTAACGGTGAACAACAATATGGTTTTAACAGAAAATCAAATGCAATGTCAACAATATACGGACACAGTATTTCTATTTTGTTAGTAAGTAGAAGTCGACTCAGTTATTATCCTGTAGAAAATGTTGTATGCACACAGCCAGAGGTTCTAATTGTATAGTTTCAAATTCATGCGGGCAGACAGAAGCACACAAACACGCTTTAAGTACGGATTCCCTAAAGTGACATTAAACACACTTATTTTTTTGTTGTCAGATTTCTTATTATCTCATTTCGTTTTTACGAAACCTTATTTCATTTAAACGAAATCTTATTTCGTTTTAACGAAATATTTAAATTCGTTTTTACGAAATCTTTTTATTTCGCCTAAACGAACTATTATATTTTTAAACGAAATAAAATAAATGTGACAACAAAAGAATAAGTGTGTATCATGTCACTTTAGGGGCTCCGTACACATGTACGCTTAGAGTCTATACAACTTTGCATTTACAGTTCTCTTATTATTGAACACTTACTGAAACTATATCTGCATGGAGTCGCTTTTAATAGATCTGTTAGAATATACACAATAAATTTGACCAAGAAACATGATCAAAGTTTTATACAGTGCATGTTTCTTTTCAGATTCTTTTACAGATAAGTCAAATGACACATGAGGCTACTGCGGACAGGGACATGGTCTGTTCAGATAACCATATTTGCCGTGATCGTCTGGGCTACTTCTGTGCCGAAGATTTCAAGATATCAGCCTGTTCAATGTGCTATTTTTATCTTGTTGTGCAGGAACCAACATTTATTTTAAATCACGAAGTAACCATAAAGGATTTTCACACGGAACCCTATTTTCTTCTCAGAAATAATCCAGACCATAATAACAGTTTTAGAATTGATCCTGCATTTGATAACAAGACATCCATAGACATTATATGCGAAAGTTTCGATGACGTTACATGTACAAGATGGATCGAATGTTGCAAAGGAGCTTGGGATTGCTGTCAGAGACAGATACGAACAAAACACCCGGGAGAAAGAACACGGTACTGTCCGCAAACCTTTGATGGTTGGACCTGTTGGGACTTTACTCTTTCAAACCAAACGGTTAACAAATCGTGTCCGAATTTTTTGTCTTCGAATAAAGGTAAACATAATGCTTTTTACAATTGAACATTTTTATTAAAACTTCTTGCCATATTAATGTAACTAGGAATGTAAGACAGTCGTTTGTTTTTTTTTTCTGTTTATTCAGCATTACGTTTCACAGCTTTCAGCAGACTTTTATTGTCGATTTAATGTCTAACTTATGTTGTTATACCCCCGAAAATCTTTGTTTGCGGGGATATACAGGAGTCATCTTACAGTCGGCATGGTGGTCCGTTGCAGAAGATATGTGACATGAACTTTTTTTTATACTTCAGTAACTTTCGATTTGGAAATTGGCGTGCATATTTATCAATAATTGTAGATGTGCGTGACGCATTTATTATGCATGTCCATGCCCCCTCAGGGGTTTAACGGCCCGTCATAGCAGTATATTGTGACGCGAACTACTTCCACATCTCTAGAACTATCGATTTGAAACTTGTAGCGCATGTTTACCAATAATTACAGATGTGCGTGATTTACTTTCATGTGCGCAAGTGCACACACTGCAGTTTTACGGCCCGTCCTAGTAAAATCGTGTGACGTCAAAAACTACTACTTTTAGGACTATGAATTTGAAAATGGTATTGCAAGATCACCAGTAAGTGTAGATTTGCGTGACGTGTTCTATATCCCCCCCCCCCCCTTTCTTCTAACAAGGCGGTATTGCGTGGGTATTAATCATATTCAGTGAATGATCAGTTTATCTTTTAGAATATTACCTTTAAATTTATATCTGTGGGATTCCGTATGTATTTAACTCTATGTTAGTATGTTCAACATGATGATACTGTTGCGAGCTAGTGTAGTCAGGTACAGCTCTGGTAGCGTTAAAATAAGATCACCTGACCTAACAACACCATAACACCATAACTGAATTGTGATGAGGGGTTGGTTGTAGGACAATCGGTCTAACTCGAAGTATGCAGTGTTGTGTTGACAGCTGACTCTATTGCCCCTTGTGCTATGACTCTAAGTTATTTGAAATAAAATGCAAACGACAAGAGTCTATATATGTTCTGTGTTGACTTAAGTTGCTGCACCGCCTACACTGTTAGACTGCGTTGATTTCAGGAGTGGCTAACTGGAAACACTAAGGTTAGAGGAATTGGACGATGGTCTCCACAGGGACGTTACATTTGATAAACTTTCAATTACATTATGACAATAAAAGAATAATTGAATTTCAGTGAAATCATCCAAAGTTTAGAATGCAGCCTACCAGTTATGCCGTAATCGATCTCATAAATAGCACGTACACATTCGGATACACATGTTCGGATACATATTAAACACAACATGTTAAATGTCAGACATACCATCATTTACTCATTAATTTCACGTGTATTAAACAATTAAGCAATAAACCATGTAAAGCTTAACATCTGGGGCACCGGAATACTAAACAACGCCGATATAATTTAAAGACATGTGCAAAGACGTTTTCTACATATTTAGGTATTTTTTCCATACTTAACGACAGGATAAATAGTCATCCTAGCTAGTTAAAAGCAAATGCCTTACCTTATTATCAATACTCCTTTATTATGTAATCAAACATCTTATATTTCTCATCAATAATAAATAAATGTATTAATTATTTCAAATGTAGCATTATTTCCGTCTCCGGTAGCCATATTGGAATCTCTCAGCAAAAAGTAAAGGCCGCTTATATCGCGGTAATCATTTGAGGCCCCACTGAGGTGTTATTAAATAGTTTTTTGTATGATGTCAACACCAGTTTCTTTGTCACAAAACTCTTACATACAAAGTAATAGTTTATAAAGTTTTTTGTGTCTTCTGTAACAATTAATACCTTTAAATTGATAAATTTAAAAAAAGAAAAAGAAAAAAAAAACACAACAGTTCAACACAGACCAGTTCATATTACTGAGTTCAGTAAGCTATTCTTCTACGGGGAGACAGTGTGGGCACCTAAACACACTTGTTGTCCTTAAATCTGAGGTGTGTCCAATGACTACAAAAGTCACATTTGCCCTATTTCTCAAAGCAGACTGAAGTGCATCCTCTCAAAGCGTCAACATCTTCCTTAACAGATACTGTCACTGTAACTATCACACTATCAGATCCAAGTTCAATGGGCCTTTTTGTTGCTTTGGAAGTCCCTGAAGTGCTGGCTTTTGTTGTATTTTTTGAAACATTTATGTGGGTTTTATTTTGGTAAGTACTGTGGATTTTTTTTGTACAAGATATCTTTTCAACATTTGACTTTTTAGCTACAGCTGATTCTAGTATTTGCAAATTTGCATTTTTCAAACGACTGCCAGAGAGGGATGGTGGCACAATCTTGCGTTTGGGTAGTAGTAATAGTTCTTTCCTGTGTAGTTACATCATTTATATCAGTTTGCGAGCTACCATAAAGAATTGTTTCCTGTGAGCTAGCATTAGAATGGAGTTGTTCTTGCTGTTTTTAATAAATGACTGCAGGTGCAGTTTGTGCTTGAGTTATGACACTTTTATTAAAAGGAAAAACGTCAGCTTTAGCAAAATCAGCTAACAAATTTTCTGGTCGCATTGCTTTCATGTAAGGCCTAGCAGTTACTTAGGCTATGTTGTACTTAGAAACAGAAATGCCAGGATTTTTTTTCAAGTAAGACTGACACTCGTAATTGTACATTGCTCAAGAAGGACCAAATGTCCCTACATCTAACAGCTGTGTTAAGTGACTTGAGTGCGGAGGCAGTACAGACGGTATAATATTTTTCTTTACTGCCCATTTTGTAAGTCAGTTGTGAATGAAACTTATGTCCATCATAGAGAATTAAAACCTTTTGACCATGTTTCCCTTCAGACAGTCACAAATTAACACACTTTGCAAAATATTTCGTTAAGTAGTTGATGAACACTGCAGAATTTGACCAACCATTGTTAGTTATCTCACTGTCAGACACTGGTAATGCACCATTAAAAATCTATGTTCCACCTTTTACCTAGGAATACATAGTATGGTGGTATGCTGCACTGCCGGCAGCAATAATTGTAATATCTGAGGACCTAGGTGAAGTTATAGACTGTACCACAGACTCTTTGCTACATACAGTCTTTGATGGAGAATGTTCAGTACTGACACCTGTCTCATCTATGTTGAAAATACACTCCGGATGATTAGGCAAGTTATTAGGTTTAAGGATGATAGATAACTCCTTGAAGTATGCATCTAACTTCTTCTTGGAAGCTAACTTAGCTCATGACATTCCAAGTTTCTGGGGCTTTGCACACTTAGTTCTGGTCATCGCATTAAAAAGTCATAGAACCAAGCACTGTTAAAGGCATCTCGGGACTGCACTGTTTTATCAAGAGACAATGCGAACTCCCGCCCTATGTTTTGTATCTCTGATTTATTGTAATCATAACCAATGTGTGCCATGTATGACAAGTGATTGACAAGTTCCTTTTCTTCACTAGTAGTGAATAATGTCCTGACACAGCATCTACAGTTACATTTCCTCTCGTTCTATCTCTGAGAGTATAGACTCAGGAACATTGTATTGTCTGGCTGCTCTGTAGACAGACATTCCTCCCTGAGTTGCTGAAGATTCGCCCGGTCGGTCTGCAATCTACAGACCTTAACTGGTGGCTCCTACTCAGAAAAAGAAGAAAAAATGTATCAAAAGCCTTGTAAGATCCTATGTTTTTTAATACTAACAAATATGATTTACCTTTTACGCATGTAAAAACATGCGAAGACCAAAACATAATTAAAAATACACAAATTAAACGATTTATTTTATCATGCCAGGGCCTCTTATTTTCGTATCAAAGTTGAACTTCGTTTACCTGTCCTTGATAAGGGGTGCATTATAATAATCTGAAAATACGCTGCAGCATTTGATATAGTGGGTAAGGTAATTTCATCTTCAGTTAAATAGTTTACAAAAGGTTAATGACGTAGGAATTTTTTACCATGACAGTTGAAAATCAATGTTAATGCTTACAAACAAAACAACGTAACTTCCGGGTAAATGGCTACATAATTTGGACGGCTCTAGGTGGCGCGGTTGAGGCCCAATTCCGGATTTATTGGTTACCGCGATACAGCTGAACCCGCGATAAAGCCGAACACCACTATACACATTACATTTTCTAAGAAAACATAATCGCCTTTATTGCAGACTCAAGAAGTTATAAAACTTGTGAAGCGAATGGCACATGGCAATTGGACTTGGAAACAGGTCTGGAGTATACAGTTTATGAAGAATGCTCTAACACAAACAAAAAGCAGGTGAGACTTTACAGCTGGCACTGAATCCTGTACTGCTAATTGAACAGTTATTAAACACCAGTGACGACAGAGTTACAAACTTCCAGTTTCTGTTCACTTTATGTCATTATCATGTATGGAAACAATACAAGTACAGTGTCTGCAGCGTGTCGATGTAAGGTAGTATTTTTTATCTATGTAGAACAATGACTCCACGTTCGTTATTTTTTTTATAGAAAAGTGACTCCAAAATAATGACACCGAAGTCATATCACGACTCCTCTGCGCGTAGTCAAATAACCTAATGAAGCAAATTTGGACTACACGATAAATTGACACCTTCATTTTCTGTATCAATTTCTTGAAAACCATTTACTTAGCCCCCTTTTAACGTGTGTCTTCCTGCCTCAATGGAACTCGGTTAGCCCTATTCAGATATAGATACTATCAAACACATTAAAGTCCTTAAGGCTATCGGCAGATACCGGTAAGTCTGGGAGATGATGGATGGCCATAATGAATAATTGAACCCTACAGGATCAAAGGCCGAGCTCTCAGAGGATAGCGTTTTGAAACGGTTTCTGATCAATTACTGAAGAACAACAGTCCTCATTGTGCAGCAGTAAATATAAGAAAGGGAGTAATGCTACTATATAGACAGTAGATATTTCTGTGGTGTTTATCTGATTGCATTCTTTTTCTTCATTTCAGAAAATACAATAAAATGTTATTTAAAAAAAATAAGCTCACGAATAATGTTTAAGTTGAATACAACTATATTGGAGAACATTCTGAGATCCATATACACTTAGGACAACTAAATTTTTTTATTGTTTTGAAACAAATTTCTTATCTCATTGATCTGCCACGACGCCTTTGTCTGAACTCTAGCGTACGCTATGTATTCGCCTTGTGGATGTGTCGTGAAACGTACTCATTGACTATCGGGATCAATGAAATGGATTCCATGTTATGTCATTGAAAAAGAGCGGTGGGTGCAGAATGAATCACGTCTGGAGTTTCTTTTACAATAACAGTCTTTCGCGCAAAAATATGACGAGAACTAGGCAATTTTGCGTATAGTATGAAGGCATTGTCTTTATAATACGTGTAAAGAGCGTGAAAAATCTTGATATCATTTTGCATTTTATAGCTGGACGTGTCACAATCTGTTTCTACATAAATATATCTATCACGGCATAAAAACACTACTACACGTGATACAATGTCGATAGGTATCTTTCAAAAGTAGAATCGCCCTTCGTGTGGTTGGATCAATAAAATGTTAAAGCAGAAAACTTTAATGACCAATAACTGTTTTAAACCCAAAGAACATACATGTAATTTCATAAATCATGCTACGATTTCTTTTTGGAGGGTGCGTTTTCAATGCACTTGTACGTTTCTGATGGATACTTTTGCATGTCTTGTTTCGAATTCATAAAAAAAAAGAAATTTAGGTATGAATTTCAAAATGAATTCATGTTAATATTTGCCCCCCCCCCCAAAACAAAACTACATTTGTGTGCAAAAGACTTCACGTATTCATTAAAAATCAAATGTCATAAGGGTCGAAATTCAAATTTGCAACTTTTGATGTTAACTTGACTCCGCTTTTCTTCAGGATTTGTCTGTAAATGTGTATCTCGTTCAATACCAAGATGTCCACCTCTCCGAATCAAAGCACGAATTCTAGAGTGTATCCACCGGACGTAACGTCTCACGACGTCATTTGGAATAACGTTTCAGTCATGGATTAGTGAGCTCTAAGGTCATTAATGATGTTGATGACATGATTTTTCCTTGCCTGCGTCCGTCCCAAAATGTGTTCAGTGGGTTTCATATCTGGAGAGTAATCAGGCCATTGAAGCATGTTAATGTTATAAATGCGCTAGGAGGTTTTGTGTCAGTCTAGCCGTGTGTGGCCGTGCATGATCGTTTATCAGTGTACCGGGATTTTGTTCAGAAACAGGACAACAACGAAACGTGTTAACGGAATATGAATAAAAACAGACGACAAACAATGAATAAATTCAGAGTACGATGTCGCTTGAACAACTGACTTGTTGCACAGCGGTGGGTGCGTGTTACCTTGGTTATTCAACAGAAAAATAGACGTTTACGAATAATTTTATGAATCATTATAAATAATATCTCAAATCTAACGGAAAATGAAGATGCAAGACTCTGAGTCCTATTTATTTTTTAACAACACTCTAAGTCGCGATCCCTCTGTAAGGCTAGAAACCAATAGACGCACAGCTGATACTTGTTCAGTTTCTCGATTTGTCGACTTCTGATTAACAGGTAGATCATCATTATTCAAGAAGTAATTCGGAAGAACGCCGTCAAAGGTCATGGTGACAGGACCTTTGACTAAAAAAAGCTTTTCGGCCCAATAACTTAAGAATCCTTTGACCCACAGTCTTCATATTTGGTGTGGAGGTTGGTCATGACCAGAAGATGACCCTAATTATTTTGGGATTACTGGGTCAAAGGTCATGGTCACAGGAGCTTTGACTAAAAAAGCTTGTCCGCCCAATAATTGAAGAATCCTTTGACCCTCAGTCTTCATATTTGGTATGGAGGTTGGTCATGACTAGTACATGTCCCCTACTGATTTTGAGGTCATTGGGTCAAAGGTCATGGTTACAGTGGCTTTCACTCAAAAACTTGACCTCCCAGTTATGCGGCATAAATGAGTAAAAATGACTTAAAACCATTAAAAAACATGTAATAAAAAGAAAATTTGTTATACCCCCGCTAAACGAAGTTGTAAGGGGGGTATACTGGAATCAACTTGTCCATCTGTCCCTCCGTCCGTCAGATTTTCCTTGTCCGCCCAATAACTTAACAATCCTTTGGCCCACAGGGGTGTTCAAGTCATGCAATGGCAGTTTCAGTTTTGAGGTAGTAGGTCAAAGGTAATGGTTACTTTGATCTTTGCCACTAAAAACATGTAGAATACATATCTAAGCAATGTACTGGCTTGCTACCCTCAGATTTGGCAGGGAGGTTGTCCATGACCTCTAAATGACCCTGTTGATTCTGACAAAGCGCTATGCGGGGGTATTCACGCCATGACAGTGGCAGTTCTAGTTTCCTCTACTTGAGTAGAATTTTCATCATAACTCCTTTCCATGTGGTCGTTCTTCTTTAAAACGAAAGGACTACAGATTTTATATTTTTATAACGATTTTCATGAACTATTAAAATTTTCTTTTATTTCTTAATTTCGCCATCTACAAGGTCTTATTCTACGAAAAGAAGAGCAAAAAAGGCAAACGAAGAGAACAGAACGAAATAACACACTTGTATGCCAAATATTTTAAAGGTCATTACTACTAATTGTTTTAAGTAGGAAAACGGAAAAGGCTGTAACTGGTTTGAAATTCATTCCGCACACACTGCTATTACTTTTGCAATGACGTAAATCGAAATCATTTTCAATTACCCCGAAGGTCAATGAATACATTTCCCTCCACCTAAACATACAAGGCGGATACAGGGTATACTATACTACTTATTATTCTATCGGGGTCAAAATCCTTTCTTACAGCTGTTGAAAGAATCATATTCTTCAATATTTAGGTAAATATTCAACTATAAAATGCTGTTTTAATATATTTTTCTACTGTCAGTGATGATGACATACTTACGCTATTACTTTCAACATAATACACGTTACCTTACCATTATTGGTAAATTACAACGAAGCATACTGTAAGAATGCAAAGTTACACACGACAAATCGTTCTTTTCTAAATCGAAGAAATTTCAGAAGAATATATAGCCAAATGTCAACACATATTTACTCATATTATCTATTTTCTGTTAAAAAGGAAACGTCTGGCTTCATATGCAACGAACGTTGTTGTATAAATGTCACTGCTTAATGAAAAAAAAGATGTTTGTATTTTGCAGGTTTACAAAACCCCGATCATCATTGCATTGATCCTGAATTTCACAGGCATTGTACTGGTGATCCCAGTAGTAACTATATACATAGGATACAGGTATGTGTGTGTTTAAAAAAAAAAACCTGAAAACCATTTACCTTAGGTTTTTGCTCTAAAGTCATTTTGTGATTGAATGTTTGAGACCGAGACCAGCTATTGCCAATACCTTCAACTTGAAACTATAAAAACAACAGTTTGTCCCTGAAAACAAGAAAACAGCCTTTTCGGGGCCTTTGAAAATTCAAAGAAACTGTATTTACGAAAATAATGTTATGAGAGTCACTTTCTCTCATTTAAAAATTGAAAGTAAGTTTCAGTTCACAGTTTGAAACATGGGTCTAAAATTTAGAGATATTATAAAAGTTTGTGAATAACATGCCTGGATGAAAACTGAACATATACTAGTAATCTGAAATGTAAAGAATTTCGAAGTAGTTGCTCAATTCGAAGAAAACCCTTTTGTATAAAAGCATAAAAACAAATACAAGTACATGAGAAATAATATAGTTTAAGTCCCTTTATAATTAATTGAACGGGTACGTTTGAAGTTTTGCCTTAAAATTTATATAAAAGGTAAAAGCTTTGTTTATTGAAAAGGCCAGCCAAGTTGACTTAGAGACAACTATCTTTAGTGCGCACAGTACCTCTCCATCCCAGTCCCTTCTCTTTTTGCCGGGCTCGTGGCTGAGATGGGCTTACGGTTACCATTATTTTACTAGTTGACGGCTCACCAGCCAGCCTCACCTCAGTTCTAACCCAACTGGGAATCGAACCTTCGATCTCCCCTCCGGACGACCTAATCACACGTCCACACTTGTGGTTTCAAGCTTTTTTTCAGCCGATTTTTCAAAGTAATACAGTCTTCAATGTATGGTAAAGTTTGTTGTACCTTGTAGATCTCTACGTAACCAGTGTCGCATTAAGATTCATCTGAATTTCTTTCTGTCCATACTGGCGACGAGCATTCTCTGTGTTATCTGGGATGTCACTGTCCGCCTTGACAGACTAACCACTGACCAGAGCCATTCCTTTCTTCACACACAACAGGTGAGGAAGATTTATTGACTTCTTTTGATTCTTTTTAGCATGGTTCAAGCATTGGTACGACTCTAGATCACAAACTGTGTCCTTGTACAAAGACATCGTTATTCCTTTCACGGAGGATTGGATTGTTAAAACCATTTTGTCATTGAAATGAAACAAAATTCAGTATTTGAATAATAATGTAGCCGACTTTTTAATTGATGGTAAATACTTCATAAGCCCATATATGTGTACAATTAAAAACTATTTGAAACAGGTTATATCCTGTGTCGTGGACTAAGGTTGCTTATAAAAGAGGTATTATTTTAGTGAATGTTTTAGCTAAAAAAATTCCGCTGTTGTTACGTAATCAAATTAATAACTGGTGCAAATCAGAAAATGCATATTTTTTTCGGTATGGTTTTAGAGATGTTAGTTCTACTATTGATGCAATATTTATACTTCATTCTGTTATACAAAATGTTTTATCAAGAACTATCCTAATTATGATGTATTTCTATACAATATGATAAAGCTTTGACATTGTAAACAGAGAATACCTGTGGGCTAAATTAGTTAAATCTGGCATTAGTTTTAAAATGATAAATTTGACCAAGTCGATATATAATATTATGAAGTCATGTGTAAAGTCATTTGTACAACTAGGTTATTAATATTGATTTGTCCGATTTTTCCGATGTCACTCTTGGTTTAAAACAAGGCGAACCATAATCTCCCTTGCTTTTTTTGCCTTTTATAAATGACATCATATAAATGTTTTAAATGCTAAAGATACTGATGCAGATTTGCAGATGATGTAGTATTGTTCACGACAGATCCACAAAGTTTTCAATCACAATGCCAATATCCTGTTAAATTAGGTCTTTAAATCAATGTTTTGTATTTATTTCAAAAGAAAAAAAAACAAGTACACATGATACCATAATTACTTATTTGGGTGTTAATTGTGCTTATAATGGAAACTGTTCTAACACAGTAAAAAAACTTTCAGAGCTCTGAAGGCATTCCATAATCTGTCGTCAGTATTCGATAGGGTAAAACTCAATATTAAAACGAAATTGCAATTGTTTGATACCGAGGTTGTTCCTATATTGCTTTATGATTCAGACTGAGATTTTGAGAGTCTATAATCTCAAAGAAGTTGATAAGTTACAAAAACAATTTTGCAAACATACTTCACGAGAACTAAACAAACACGCACTTAGGCAGTTCACGGTGAATTAGGCAGATTCTCATTATCTATAATTTGTAAAGAAAGAGCTGTGAAGTTTTTAGCTGAAAATAAAACAAAGTTCAGATAAGCCTATTCACGAAATTTATATGGAGGAATATAAAATGGTTAACAATAAAAATTGGGCTAATGTAAGAAAGCCTTTGACTGATAGTTTAGGTTTTTTATATATTGTTCAGAATATTGATTCAAATGTTACCTACTTTAAGTATTAAAAACGTATACGAGATCATTTTATCAGGATTGGTTGGCTGAGGTTAATAACATGAAGAGGTTTGAATACTACAGAAAATTCCAAACCTCATTTTCTTATGAAAAATATTCATAATTTACATAAAGTATTTTATCTATTAGATCATGTTCTCACACATTAGAGATTGAAACTGGTAGATGCGAGGGTTGTTCCAAAATAGCGTATAATTGTGAAATCACAGACGAGCAATAAACTAAAGCGAGCAGAACAGTATATTACACGTCAAATGTCTGAACGCCGCCAAATGGAGTGGGGGTTGTGATGATTAGAAATGTTGGCTTAAATGTATGGTGGTTAATCAAATCTAATCTTTTTGCACTGTTATTTTGCATATGGTTCACATTTGTTAATGTTTAATGCTAAAAAAGATGATTCTACGTCAAGTCTATAGGCATTGTTTGCTCTGTATGGAAATTGGATGCTGTCACATTATGCTTTTTTTTGGATTAAGGGAGTGGAATTAAACCGAAATCATTGACCTAATCAAAAGATTATATTTTTTATTTTCCTACCTCTATAATTCTAAAATATATAAATTTGCTTATTTTTTTACAGTTCACGTACGGAAAAAATTATTTCGGAAAAAAAATTCGAACCCATTCCTTAAATTACATGTTTGACTGTCGCCTCCTTCCTAAAAATAACATCGTAGTCATTCGTTTAAAATCGGCTATTTCCATAAAATTTAGATTGGCTCGCGATCTTAGATCAACAGACCGCTTGTTACAAAGAACACACTGTGACATAAGTTTACAATGTAAAAGGAGTTACGTCACCCCATGGAAATTTTACTTACTGTATTCGAGTATACACGCCGCCTCTGCATCTTTTTATGAGTAATCTGGCGAAATTAAATGACTGTACGTACAGGTTTAAGTTTTCTACGGAGTTTCATCCGAGTGACTGACTGCTTACCGATCCACACTGAGCGACGTCAAATCCTGTCCACGACGTCGTATAGTTATTTCTTTTCAAAGTACAGGCCGCGATATTCAACACGTTTCTCGTGTCCTCTAAACCCGCAGCCAAAATACGTCAGCAAACCACCGTTGACCGAGGGACGTACTGAAAGAGAGCACAACCTGCATTATTTCAATTCTTACGTCAAACTTCCTTGCTAGCAAGGAGTCCTTCAGCTTCGGGAAAAATGCTGTACCTAGAGGTGCCAGATCAGGTGACTATTGGGAATGTGGGATTCCTTGAAAGCCCATTAGAGCCAGTTCCAGCTCTGTTGATCCAGCCGTATGTGCGGTATGTGAATTCTCAATTAAGGCACTGGTTTCGGTCATGACAGTTACCTTGGTTTTTTGCTTCTTACAACACGCAGATTGCTCAGTGTATATTACACTATGCATGCTTTTTGCAAAATGTATATTAATTTTTAGTTTAGCATATGTTGTTTTACTTTATTTTTCAATAAAATGTTAGTTTATGTTTTTACATTTCTCTTTGTTATCATTTCCCTTGGCCACCATTTGAATGTGTCTTTGATGCCTCGTATCAATGTTTTTCTTGTTAAATAGTAGAACAGATTTGTGCAGAGGAAGCCGGAAAGGTTTTTTTTCGAAAATATTCTTTCTTCCGCCTTTTTCGATGGAACTTTAAGTTTGTGTCTGTTGAAGTATATATTCTACAGCAGGGGAAAGAGTTGATTTGTCCAAAATTTATGTCTTTCCAGTAGGGCCGGGAACGAATAAGGAATTTGATGTTCGAATATTCGTTTTCCATGTTCGAATATATTCGAATATTCGTTTTTACAAAATTTGTTCCAATATCTTTTTTACGTAGTATCCGAAATTGATTAGGTCGAATACTATACTACTTCAATATGCTTGGAATAATCGACGATCAAGAAGACCTTTATTACTATGTCAATTTTTTTGTTTTATTGATTGTAAATTGATATATATGTTTATATTCTTACTTTTGCAATAAATTCATAATTTGATTGTCAGTTTATCCGGCTGCTGATCATTTGTCTTATTAACGGGAGGTAACTCACGTGACTTGACTGACAGTAATATGAATCATCGTAGGCTCTTACGAACAAGCTGAATTTTTGTTTATGTCCCCCTCCTTTTGCAGTCTTTCAGCTTTTATCATTTGTTCCTGGGTCACACCAGTACTTGATTACAGTAATCATTAACGTGCATTGTTGCACAAAACTATCCAATAGAACGTGAAAAGTAATTCCAAACACGGGACGGCATTGTGATATATTGACTTCTGATTTTTTCAACAGAGTGAGAAAGATACGTCCAAAATCATCCTTTTAAAAGAAATCTGAAAACAATGTTTGCAAAAAGTTATTGGCTCTACTCGGAACCAATAACTTTTTGCAAACATTGTTTGCAGATTTTTTGCCGGGTGAAATAGGGCGAGGGGAAAATCCCGGGATCCGGGACCCGGGACGCCCGGGATCCGGGATCGTATTAAACATATAAGGAAACAATAAACAGTGTTGGTTTTGGTATTTGACGTAATTTGTGGCAATTAAAAAAGTTACATTATTTGATTTTTGTGATAATGAAATAAACAAAAGTTTATTTAAAACCTATTTTGCTTAGATATTTTTTTTAATTACCACGTACATTTGGTAATGCTTTATAAATAGAATTTCAATACGATATTAAAATACTAATATAATAATAAAAAGAATGTCGCAACTTTATCCAATATAAAAAATAAAATCCATCAACGATAAAATTAATTTACTGGAAAAAAAGATTTTCACGCCTATACTCTACATGCTTATCTCTAACAAAAGGCAAGCGATAATCGATAATTTATCGATGACACTTATGGCAGGTGGTGTATTCCGGTATTACTATATGTTTAATACGATCCCGGATCCCGGCTTTTGTAAAGCCGATCCCGGGATTTTCCCCTCGCCGTGAAATAGAGTTAATTTTAGAGTGATGAATATCGATTGGTCGATTGTTCTAGCATGATTAATACGTGCCGATTTATTCTTCTTCACAAAAATTAAGGCAATTATCGATTGATCGGAAAGATTAAAGCACAGAAAACAATAAAGTAAGATAATTAAAGTCGGAAAAATTTACATTATAAACTGTTAAACAGGTAAATTATAAACTGTGAAACGGGTGCCCTTTTGATCAACTATACCCCAAACTTTTCACAGTAAATTGGCGATAATCGTTGACACGCGTTATACAAACATATGAACACCAGGTCAAGTGAAGGTCAAGGGTTTAATTTACGATCTTTGAAATTTGAAAGTAAAAATAATATGAAAAAAAAATCAAAACATTTCTTTTTTTCGAATATTCGTATTCGTTTTTCAGTGTTCGAATATTCGGTAGTAGATCGAATATTCGAATATTCGAATATAATTCCCGGCCCTACTTTCCAGTGAAACCATGATTCTGATTTTGGGCCGTTCCATAAATTGTATATTTATAGGATACATATACAAAGTAAGTGGACCTTTACGGAGAAAAAACAGTCGAGACCCCAAGCAGCTGTGGTCTGTTCCGGTGTCATTCCACGGCCAATGTTGTTGTTGCAATGGCCGAGTGGTCTAAGGCGTTGTTAACTTTGCATTGCTTGGCGGGTGGTGCCGTTCGGTGCGGGTTCGAATTCCGCTGGGAATTTGATTATTCATAATTCACCACAGCGATATTTGTGCTGTGTGGCGGCCACAATGCGATGGTTAGTGTCATATATTTTTAAAAGGTCTGAAACTTTGACATTTTAACTTTACCTTTTGCGCACTAAAGAAAAGAATAACTTATTTTTTCCTGTGGACCGGTCGACTCATTGTAGCTTTCGAAAACTGCTACAGTAACATAAAGTATACGCCGGACATTAATTATATTTTACAGTTATGTCTCAAATCCTTTATAAACATTATATGAGAGTGTCGTTTTTCTAGAATGACACAAAACTAAACTAGGTTAAGATTATACGCTATGCTGGGACAACCCTCGTATAATGGGAAATTCGTTTGTGTTAACTATGTTTTCACCCTGTAGTAGAATCTGAATATCATTTTAATTATGCTGTTACAGATATTCACAGATCAGAAATAAGTATCTTGGGCATAATTCATGGTCTACTTTTGATAAATTTTCATCTTTGATATCATTACACTGTAAATAAGTTTTTGTTTAATAAAAGAATCACTTGATATGCGTGCAAATACCTTCGACGCTTCGACTGTTTCTTTATTACTTGTTTAATGATCTGATAATACATTATGATAAAATGTTTTGTATTATTCTGAGTACTCATTTTTGAATGTTCATGCATTGTACATTGATGCTTTAATGCATTGTATGTATATGGCCTTTACCATATTTCTTTACTTTTGTAAATGGCCAAAGGCAACAATGTTGCCGAGATGCTAAACTGCTAATAATGTTACGGTTAAAACCGCCGTTGGTGGCTGTAATCGAGCTTTGGTAAATTATTACAAAACAATGGAATATCCAGGCTTGTTCAGAATAAATCCACTGTTTGTTTGTAAAACCATTTTATCACAAACAGATTTCATCAAAATATGTTTTATTTGGCTGATTTTTTCTGTGCGTATCTATGATAATTATATCAATACTCTAAGGAATTTTTACTTTTACCAATGCTTTTATCCTGTAAGCTCTTTATCGTTGAAAATATCTTATTTGTACATAGGTTTTGTGTAAATGCCTTCACGTGCTACACAGATTTGGACGTACTAGCATGTTCTTCTGGATGTCTTGTGAAGGATTTTTCTTGCACCGGCTTCTCTTCAACGCTTTTGAACCACCGAAACAAATTTATGGTTATGTTCTATATGGATGGGGTAGTTTGTATTTCTTTCTTTTTTTAATACAATGCTTACTAGTTCCATAAAAATAATTTATTAATGCCATATTCGTTAGACAAAGTTCAAATGTCTGTGGTTGAATAACTAGAATGGCACTTAACACCTGTGAATGATAAATTCAGTCTTTAAAGCAGCTGAAGTAAAAACCTATATCGGTCGCAGGGAGTGAATAGATGCAGCAAGTAGTGTGAAAGTTTAAATATGTCTCAATTCAAATTAATTATCAACAGGTGTGCCTGTGTTGTTGTGCTGTCTATACGTCACACTTCGGAAACTGCTAGCAGACGACAGGTTTGGGTATAGTTAACGTGTCTCTACGTAAGGGTATATGAATATATGCATAAATTGTATTTTATATTTCGGTATATCATGTTATAATAATTGTTAAGAATTGAATTGCAGGCTTTCAAATTTAAAATCTTTTAAAGGTGAATAGACAAGCAAATATAACAACTTTACCTCATCAAACTAATCATAATGTACTGATTAAAATGGTTTAAATACATTGCTTTTAATAAGAAAAAAAACATGTGTTTTTCATGATGACTGTTCCGTCACGACATCATAAGTTTCCGCCGCTATTTTTGGCTGTGACGTAGATTTATCCCTTTTAGTTCGAGGCAGTAATGCAGAATTACACTGCTCATAACGTTTCCGTTTTTTAAATGCAAAATAACAATAAACCATAATTGCAAGAATCACAATAAAATCACGCTTATAAAAATTAACATGTTACAAATTGTGACTTTCAAAAAATAATGCGGTTACTCCTTTGAAATTTATTAGTAAATTCAACTTTTGTGCCGGTAGAATGAAATAGGATGGAATTTTACCTAAGCAGTGGATGTGATTAATAAATATTTAAATTTTCAATGCTTCGATTTAAAATATCCATGATGCAATATCTTTTCAACATTTTACATGTTTTGTTACACTTCCTAACATGCTCCAAGATAGTTACGTCATAAACAATACTGTTGCCATGTAAGTAGTAAAATGTAGTGAATTAAGAAGGCCTAACGTGTTAACTTACATTGGTTTGATAAGAATGGAAATTCATATGATTTTGACGTTGGGATTTTGTTCGGAGAATAATAATATGCATGAACTTATGTCTGCTTATAAATCAACATCCAATCAAATGACAAAGATCGATATATCAAGCATCATTGTATGGGACTTATGAAAATTAACCTACCCACAGGGATCCTGTATATTCTGCAATCCAAACCTTGTTAGAGTTGAGACAATTTAGCAAAATTTCTTGATGAGTGATCGTACAAATTGACTGAATTACCTTTGATCTGTCACGTTTGTGAAACTTTTAATACTTGCTTCAAAATTAACATGTCTCAGTGATTTTTTCTTAGTAGTTTCCACCAGGGCTTATTAAGGCATTGCTTCCGTAGAATTAAATTCTAAATTTAATTTTATATTTATAATGAAAATAAAAATCATTCGAATTGAAAATGTCATAAACAAAATATTAAAGATAGATTTTTTGCTTGCTTTTGTTGTTGCTCTTCCATTTTTTGGACAGAGTAAATTGCTACGAAAACACCTTTAAGATAAAAAAAGTGTGGAGTTTTGTAAAACTGTCTTAATAGGATATCTATTTTTTCTCATACGAATATTTCGAGGTCAAAAAATATGTCCAGTGACCTTTAACGGGAATCATTTAATTGATTTCATCTAACAGTTTTGTGTTTTTTCTACCGTCTAGAACGTATGTATTCTCTCTTCAGTCTTTGCTGGGTCATACATTAAAACGTATGTATTCTCTTTTCAGTCTTTGCTGGGTCATACATTTAGAACGTATGTATTCTCTCTTCAGTCTTTGCTGGGTCATACATTAGAACGTATGTATTCTCTTTTCAGTCTTTGCTGGGTCATACATTTAGAACGTATGTATTCTCTCTTCAGTCTTTGCTGGGTCATACATTAGAACGTATGTATTCTCTTTTCAGTCTTTGCTGGGTCATACATTAGAACGTATGTATTCTCTCTTCAGTCTTTGCTGGGTCATACATTAGAACGTATGTATTCTCTCTTCAGTCTTGGCTGGGTCATACATTAGAACGTATGTATTCTCTTTTCAGTCTTTGCTGGGTCATACATTAGAACGTATGTATTCTCTCTTCAGTCTTTGCTGGGTCATACATTAGAACGTATGTATTCTCTCTTCAGTCTTTGCTGGGTCATACATTAGAACGTATGTATTCTCTCTTCAGTCTTTGCTGGGTCATACATTAGAACGTATGTATTCTCTTTTCAGTCTTTGCTGAGTCATACATTTAGAACGTATGTATTCTCTCTTCAGTCTTTGCTGGGTCATACATTAGAACGTATGTATTCTCTCTTCAGTCTTTGCTGGGTCGTACATTAGAACGTATGTATTCTCTCTTCAGTCTTTGCTGGGTCATACATTAGAACGTATGTATTCTCTCTTCAGTCTTTGCTGGGTCATACATTTAGAACTTATGTATTCTCTCTTCAGTCTTTGCTGGGTCATACATTAGAACGTATGTATTCTCTTTTCAGTCTTTGCTGGGTCATACATTAGAACGTATGTATTCTCTCTTCAGTCTTTGCTGGGTCATACATTAGAACGTATGTATTCTCTCTTCAGTCTTTGCTGGGTCATACATTAGAACGTATGTATTCTCTTTTCAGTCTTTGCTGGGTCATACATTTAGAACGTATGTATTCTCTTTTCAGTCTTTGCTGGGTCATACATTTAGAAGGTGGGAAAAGAGCATTAGACTGGGCGCTCCTTTACGCACCGTCGATGACATGTATCCTGGTTAGTGCAAGCACACACTCGCAATTAAAGTGTGCTTACAAGGCTCATTTGTAGCCATTTGCAGAACACCACTTGTTAAATTTTCAAATTTAAAAGAGCAGAGTTTGTGTTTTATATGTATTATACGATGGTACCCCAGTCCTTTACTTGACTTTGTTCTCAGACTGCCAAGGACGCCTTTAATATTATATACTCGACCTGACAGCACCTTTTGGAGCAGGTAAAAGGAAAGAAGTAACTTAGATCACGTGAAAGTTGCGTTTGTTGAAGTACTTTAACGTTCTTCTTTTCCAGACAATGAAACCCTTCTACTTTCATAAGGACCATTTTCAGGATGAAACGGAAATGATAACTAACTAACTTTAAGTGTCTGACTACTTATTTGAAATAAAGAAGAAAACGAACATTATTTTCTGTAGAACCGAAGGCTCGAACTCATTTGGTAGAAATATTTACCTTCAATAACCGCCAATTTTAATACTCAGTTTACCAAAACCCCGATTTAAGTAGGTTAGTCGCACACCAACTGCTAGATGAAAGGCAAACATTTAAAGCCAGTACAAGGATACATTTCTCTTGTCGGTTAGTCGCACACCAACTGCTAGATGATAGGCAAACATTTAAAGCCAGTACAAGGATACATTTCTCTTGTCGGTTAGTCGCACACCAACTGCTAGATGAAAGGCAAACATTTAAAGCCAGTACAAGGATACATTTCTCTTGTCGGTTAGTCGCACACCAACTGCTAGATGATAGGCAAACATTTAAAGCCAGTACAAGGATACATTTCTCTTGTCGGTTAGTCGCACACCAACTGCTAGATGAAAGGCAAACATTTAAAGCCAGTACAAGGATACATTTCTCTTGTCGGTTAGTCGCACACCAACTGCTAGATGATAGGCAAACATTTAAAGCCAGTACAAGGATACATTTCTCTTGTCGGTTTTCTCTTTGCTTATAGCACGTTTTAAAAACATGTACATTTTGCTTTATGGGATGATGTTTGTACAGTTTCGCTTTGAGAACGAAAGCTTCTGAATGCTTTTAATCACACCATCTGTTGGTTCGAACATATACATCCGACAGCAAGTTAAATACATTTCTGCTGTTTTCAATGGATAGAGAAGTTTACAACATCAAGAAGTTTACAACATCACTCAACTTTTCCCTTTTTGATCTTAAGTTAATGAGGGACCCAACAAACATAAATCTTTCTAAGCCAAAGATTCCTTGTAACTATTACAAGAACTGCTTGATTTTATCAGCTTTCTTTACCATTGTATTTCGTCCATTCTCTGTAACAAAGTCTTTTCGTAGCAGTTAACGAAAATTTTGTTAATGTCAGAAAAGTCAGACTCAGACTTCATTACCCAGCTTTAAACGTTCATATAATTAAAAAACAAGACTTTAATATGTTTATTTCGTAACGTGATTTTATAGTACAAATACAAAATTTCTGAAGAATGGGATGATTCTAAAAGGGCAAAGTAGATCTTGACTTAGAAGCTAGATCCAAAAATAGCTGAATGTACTGATGTAATGTTATTGTGTTCTACATTTATTTACGTTAATCTGTTTGTCTGTTGTATTTATTTGGTTTGTTTTTAATTTCAGGTCAACTTGTTATTTCTATTCAGCATTTTAAAACTGATGTGGAAGAAAACAAAGCAACCAAACGAACCGAGAAACTTCAGGTAAACAAATAACAAACAATATGTCTATCAATTTTTCGTAATGTAAAACATACTCAAAAGAATTAATTAAACTTAACTTGATTTAAGCAAACTTAAAAAAGTTTTGTTAATATCAAAAAGACTATTTACAAAAGATTAGTGCAAATAAAAAAGAAAAAAATATTAAAAATTTATTTGTTTTACATTTCGCTTAGATATTGTGGACAGAAATAGACACTGATCCTTACTTCAATAATTGTTCCCGTAACTGTGCTTCACATTTTTTTTCTGTTTAGCAACTGATCTGGGTTTTTTTCCAGAAAGATCATAAAAGCCACTTTAATATTGGTACCGTTATTTGGCATTCACCAGTTTTGCCTTATGTATAGACCGAGCTCAAAGACTGACGTAGGCTATGATGTGTATGAAATAGCCAGTTCAATCATTTTGAATTCTCAGGTATAAACATTTATAACATATATTCAACTTAATGTATACTAAGCTAGAAAGAAAGAAAGACAAACTTGTCAGAGACTTTTTTTATATAATGATCCCTTCTTCCATGTCTTTGTTGACCGTCACATTATCTCAATGCCACGCACACTTTACAGTATATTAAAGAGTCGTATGATTTATTTACATAACAAATGAATATAAATATTTAGCATGAACATGTCTCTTATGTCAGTATCAAAAAACCTGATTCTATTCTTTTTACGTCGTCCATACGCCTTTACGATTTTCTTACAACACCTCTTTAATTTACTTCCGGTACACAAAGAAGCCGCATCGGAACGAACGAATCCCAACCTTTTATACTGCTAACCTCTTACCCGATCTACCCTTTTGGTGGAGATGCTTTTTTATTTAACCTGAAAGACATTTCTTTAAATTCTAGGGAATAATCAGCAGTCTTCTGTTTTGTTACTTCAATCCTGAGGTATGACGATTTTAATAAACATGTAATAATTGCAAAGATCAATATAGAAGCTTTTTGACACATATTCTAATTTATTCACGTTACATTATTTAATTTTTTTCTGATTAAGTAAAAAATGGAGAATGTTTATTTTATTCTTCAGTAGAATCAACAAGTATCAAAAGTAAGTGATAATGTGCCTCTTTAAATTGACTTAATAGCACGCTGCATCCTAGGACATGTATATTAATTTTGTATTTATTTTGATCTATTCAAAATTGGCATAGTAGATCTAAACTTTATAAGTGTTGTGTAAGCTACTGACACTCTATGACTTTTTATGAATATTACAGTTTATACTGACCTGACCAGTAAGATATTTCTGGAGGTCGAATGCCGATCACTTGATCCACAAAATAGAATATTCACAAAACTGTTTAAGAATATGTACAGCTTTTTAGTTAAGCAAACAGACTGCATGGCGAAACACGCACACACGCACGCACACACACAAACAGACAGATGATAAATGAATGAATGACTTATCAAGGGAATATTATTTTGAAAAAACGAATCTCCCATGGTCAAAATATTTGAGTTCATTTATGAGACAGAAATAATTCTGAAACAAACATATTCAAAATAAGCAAATATAAAACTGCAGGCAATACTTAAAATGTTAACAGAGTAAAATTGACCAGTGTTCAAAATAAAAGTGTTCAGTGTATAAAAGAAGTCTTCATAATTATTTCTTAAAGGTTCAATTTTACTCTGAGTCTGTTCTATCTTCAATGGATTGCCGTTTACATGTTTATGCATGCCTTCATAAAAACTACACAATTAGTTGAATTAGTTGAAGCTGAAAAGAGAGAAAAAATCTGAGAGCAGGTAAATAAGACCGACAAGATCTCAGAAATATATTCAACAATCAGGTATTCTTATCAAGTTGTAACTGCCTGGTTTGATTGATACAAATCAAATGTTAGATCGATCAAATTGGCTATAACTTACTCTTTAAGTAGTATAGATGGCATTCTTTTCGCCCTTCTTTTGGACCGGGCGGGACGGAAATACTGGATGACCTAGAGCTCTAAAGTTTATCTTAAAGTTCTCTATTCAGATTTAGCGCCGCTAAACAAGTTCGTCACTCGCAAGTTAAGAGTATGCAGATATGGACTTTTTAGCTGGTGAATATGATGTGGTATGTACCTAAAATATTAATAATGATCAAGCCGATAGCCGAGGTCAATATTATTTTTTTAGGTACATATCACATCATATTAACCAATTAAAAATAGATATTTGTTTTATTATATAAGCTATAAATACATTTAATGGCACATTTTGTTCTTATATCGCTGTCAAACGAACGCACCGGAAACTCTTAATTTACAACGTCCTGTCAGGTGGTGCATTCGACGGAATTGCCGAAACGGCCTTTGTCATTTCCCGAAAGTGAGACGTTTCGCCATAAAAGTCCGAATTATAAACAGATGCGGGGGATTGCCAGGAAATCTATTTTTGAAAGAAAAACGGTCAGTATGCTCTGAGATTTACCGTTATTTTTTTACAAAAAGTTACGCTCGCACCAATCAGAGAAGGCATTTCAAAGCTATTTATAGGTTATATAATAATACTATTTATTTCACAAACTTAAAAACATATGATTGTCTTTATAGAGGAAGTGAAAAGAAAGAGTGTTTCACATAACTATAAAACTGATCATGTGTAATGCTGTGATTTGGCGGCTGTTTTTTGTTGTTTTCTTTCTTTCCTTTTAAGTTAATGAATGAGAACAACACGTTTTCCGTTTTCAATTTCTCTATTTCTTTCTTTGGATAACAAAAGAATTGTGTACAAATGATAAAAAGTAACTGTACAATTTACAAAGTGTCCGGTTATCTAAACAAACTTATTACTTAAATGTTTAATTTATGGAGAACCATATTCTTCCGTTCATGACTGTCAGACATCCGAAGTAGAACTCCCCAAACTTTTTTCCGAAACAAAATCTCTTAAGTGACTATCACTTGTCATCCAATAATATTTCAACATGAGATCATATGTCAAAATTGACCAATCATAATAAAGCTTCAACGCACAAGGTGTTAAATGCTGTACATACATTCTTTTGTTAAGTTCAGTCGGCATGCTTAATTAATTATCATCTTAAACTGATTAAAACAGCTATGATACCCTATGGCATTTAGCACGTTTCTTTGTTCTTTAAATCTTATGAAAATAAAATTTAAATACTGTTTCATGAAATTGTTGCTTTTAAGACAAAATATAGAATTACATCAAAAACATACAAAATACAAATATACTATTTTCCAATAACTTGAAATGGTTAAAATGATATGTGAAAAAAAAAAAACCTTTGAAATTAATATTTTGAAAACATTTTTTTAACAAAACATAAACCTGTTATAACAAAAATTCCTAAGTATCTAAAATTCATATTTTTACGGCATAACAAATGCATCAGCACAAATGTTCACAGCAGCTTAATTATCCAACATGCTCCTGAATGATCTTTAACCATAAGAGTTTAATCAGGAGTAAAAGTTCATACAAACTTGCTGAATACATGAGAACAAAAAAAATCCAGACAACACACAAACAAAAGGCCAACAAACTGAAACAGAAATTGAAATTAATACAAATCAATCTCCAAATAATTTTTGTTGCGTTTCCTGGTACAATGGAATATGTTTGTGCTGGTAACATTATTTTAAAATAGATTTTTTTATATCAACATGCATCTAACCTTTACGCTGTGGAGAGGTCCTGGTGGACTTGTCTAATCAAACATACTTTTATGTAACACTGTACTAATAACAGAAAATATGTGGGTATCGTGATGTCCGAATGATATACATTCTTTTTGCAGGATGGATGTATCTTCTTCTCACACGTGATCAGTTTTGAACAAGTAACAAACTCTTAAATTTTTGTAATATACAAATAGTGTTGAGCATGAGTTAAATGCTTATATACATTTCACATTTAGATAAATTTAATATGTTAAATATACTTCAGGTACAGACACATGTTAAACTTAGTTTCAATAAGTTGGGTAAAAGGTTCTCGCAAAGACGCTCGAACGATGGACGCAAACTATCACTGACCGTGTCAACGACGTCACGCAGGACTTCGATATCTACAAATAGCCTACAAAACTGTGGCATGACAACGCAAGCAATCCACCATGCGACTTAAAAAAACACGCATGTTAAGACATAGGAAATGACAAGTAAATGCTGCTTTCAATCGTTCGAACAAACTTTTGAAAATTGTGTAAAAGTGCATTCGTCTGATAAGATTTGTTAAAAACTATAGCGTGGTTATACGGATTTCGACTGTCTCGATTGTGCCTGATATATAATAATTGACGCTTCTCTGCTACGTTGATTCCGATAACAAGACCAACATTTTTCTGCAATTAAAAGTGGTTTGTCAAAAACATTACGCGCACCAAGTTCCTCAAACAGTTTTCGACTGGCTTTTGTGGAGCCGAAAGGCTGTGTGTTAGTCAATATATCTTTTCTTACTTAGCAATGTCAACAACGCTGCCATTGTGTTTGCTTCTCGAATTTCTTTTTACGAAATATGAAATCTTCCTCTTATACAAGGAAGTTATGTACACAAATAGATAAGTTCCTGGAGGTGTATTAACTATTTGATATCCTCGTCGCCAGATTTGTGGTCAGAATAATGGAACAACTTTGTAGTTCAGTTGCTTTTTATTAATCTGTTAAATTGTAATATATGCGTATAGTTCTTGGTCATTTTCTGTTTTCAAGTTTAAACGAATAAGCCTTGATTTGTTTTGATATAATAACAAAACTGAACAATAAATGTCTTTTATTTTATCATATCTGGTTATCATATGAATATGTATGTATATGTATCAAGGACAAACACATTTAAACTGTATATTTTGGACAACAGCACAAGTGAAGCATTGTATTGTTGATAAATTTTGCATCAAATAAATATTGTTGTTAATATTTTTTTTCAGACACAAACGCATTTATTTCATATTATCAACTTAGTATACATAAAACATAAAAACAAAAACAAAAATACATATGTGTTGTGTAAAGTGTTTATGTTGGTCATTAAAAATGTGAAAACATTAAATAATCTTATTCATCTTTCCAAATTTTGATTTCCTTCTCTTTTCATATACGTTATCAGCGTTTTCTTTTTTTCTTTTTCTTCATTGTTTTCATTTTTTCCAGACCGATCTGTATTCATCATCTGATTTACTGCAGACAATGTGACCTTTTTTTTTAATTGAACAAAACAAGGAAAGGTGTCTTTATTCTTCATCTTATTTTCAGCTACATTAAATGGGGATATTTGAAAACAAATCTGCATGAAAATTGAACAATATCTTCGATACATGTTACTGCATGAAAATTGAACAATATATTTGATACAATATTACTGCATTAAAATTAAACAATATCTTTGATACAATATTACTGCATTAAAGTTGAACAGTATCTTTGATACAATATTACTGCTGGAAATTGAACAACATCTTTGATACATTATTACTGCATTAGCATTGAACAATATCTTTGATACAATATTACTGCATAAAAATTGAATAATATCTTTGATCCAATATTACTGCTGGAAATTAAACAATAACTTTGATACAATACCACTGCATTAAGACTGAACAATATCTTTGATACATGTTACTGCATGCAAATTGAACTATATCTTAGATACAATGTTACTGCATCCAATTTGATATTGTTCAAATACGATTTAAAACGATTAGCTATGAACTGAAAACTGTGTGTTTTCTAAAATGTAATGAACTACTATTTGATCTTCTTTAGTTGTGTTTAGATGCTGTATCTGTTGTTTAACGGCGTAAGTTACTGTTTGTTAATGAAGGGCCTTTTAATTCACTTCTAAATTTGTATAGATTTCTAAATTTCCATATATGCCATTTGGTTTCAAATATAAAGGTTTTAATTAAATTTGCCGTTTTTTAGGAATACCCTGTAGCAACGACATCAAAGGTTAATACTGTGTCAATATTAAGTATTTTAAGAGGCTCATTTAATAGTGTTTGAATATACAGTATTGAGATTTACACATGTTACAAAGACCGTTTGAAAGACGTATCAAATTAAGTTTGTATTCTGTTAAAATACAATTATGTAAAAAATTTCTATTGAAATTGTTTGGCTTTCCCTTGAGGAATAGCAGTGGTACAAATTTGACCAAATACATTTGCAATCGATTTGAGGTATTGTGGTTATTAATTTTTGTTCCCATTTGAGTTCAGTGTTAAGTTTATTTTGTTGATTGTGTAGTACGTAAACATTTATGATATCACGCATTTTCAACATAATAGGCTGAACCATGTTCCGATTAGACGTATATAATGTTAAATTTCTTTCCACAAATTATATATTTATTCGACTATTTTGATTATTAGCAGGTGTTTTGGATCCAGACTTTAATAATATTTTCGTAAATTCTTTCGGTATACTAGCTTTCAGTTTCAATCACTCTGCAATCCAGTTATTGGAAAAAGTTAAATTTTGTAAAAGTTGTTTTTCTACAATGAAATTTTCAGCAGAGAAATTTTGTAATAATTTGTTCTATTTCTTTTGCGTTTTTTTTTTCTGGTATACCTCGTGTTTCTAACTCATATATTATAGTTGAAATAATGTAAGTTATCCAAAGGATAAGAGGCAAAACAAATAGGTTTTTCATATTTATGTTTAAATGATATTTTTGCGGGACCCTAGTTTACAAATGAACGTTATCCCTAACAATTTCTGAGACTCGTGAATGCCGGGATACCTAATATAACAACCCTCATTTGTAATACAGTATTTAGCCACAGAACTATTTAACCTTTTCCTAGCCTTATTTAACTTTTTCTGATTATTTTCCCCTCTATAATATAATCTCGGAAGAACCTCAGACCAGATAACACGTACTCTGGAATGGTACACAGGACTGAGGCGAAAGTATTTGTAATTAACCATTTAAAATAGTCTAAAGGGGAATTCCCAATGTTGTTGCCTGCAAAATGTATTATAATTGCAAATGGTAAATTGTTACTGTATTAAATTCATAAAGTAGAGGCTCAGCCATCAATCCGTGCTTAAATTTCCATAGAATATTGGGAGATTAGCCAAGTTCTACTAAACAGTTAAATTGCAAAATTGCAAAGTAGTCTTTAAGAAGTAACTCCGGATCATCGGAAGTACGTATATGATATAGGAGATTAACCAAGTTATACTGAACAGTTAAACTGCAAAATTGCAATGTATTCTTTAAGAAGTAACTCCGGATCATCGGAAGTACGTACATTATATAAAAGATTAGCCAAGTTATACTGAACAGTTAACTTTCAAAACTGCAGAGTATTCTTTAAGAAGTAACCACGGATCATCGGAAGATATATCAATTAAACGGTAAAACAGCTCCGGAATAGCGTGAGCTAAACATAAGATGTGAATCATCTTACTCCGGAAAATCGGAAGAAGAAAAACTGGATCCGGAATATCGGAAACTTGTAATAGGTTGAAGGCATTATATTCTACAATGTGCTGGAGAGTTGATGGTCAAACATTTTTATATCTCATCCCTATCCGAAATTGTTCAAATGAAGAAATGACTGTATTATAGATTTGATTTGTGCTTAAAGCAAGGGACGCATTCACCAGTCTGTGCACTTCTTGTTAAAAAGTATCTGAAATGCATATGGAATTTTAGAGGTGTTTTTGATGCTTTTTCAGGAAGCAGTTCAGTAAATCTTGACATTTGGGATCGACTAATAAATGGCATCACATAAAATTATTTCGTTTTTTGCAGACGCTATATGTATTGCCTTAATCTGGATACTGTTGAAAAGAAGTGTTAGTACTAATTTTTGGATTAAAAACATCAATTTTGGGTTTTCTGATCTTTTATTTGGAACTAAACTTTCATTATCACAATGAGTTTAATTTCTTTTCCCCCGTAATTTTTCAGTCCAGGTAGCAAAACTCAACACAACCGGTATTAATTCGAGGAATGAATTATCTCTGAAAATCTCCTTTCTCCAAAATTCGTGCCATCTAAGACAAAGTCATGGGCCATCTAAATATGCACCGTAGCCTAATGATTTATTACCTGTGGTATCTTTAAAAAGATTCAGGTCAGTGTCTTTCACCCAGTCTATGTCACTAAATTTTTTTATCCCATTTAAAGTTTTGTAGAAAATACAACCACATATTTAAATCCTCACACATTTGGTTATTGATGTGAATAAAATGGTGCTGTCTTTTTGCATGTTCCATAGCTTGATATAACCCACAGTTGAGGACCCTGCTTGAAGGGACAGCTTTTAAAAAAAAAATGAGAATCATTACGATAGACTTGAGTTCCCTAAGTATAAATGTTGAAAGTTTTTCAAAAATGGCACATCTTATTGGTGCGCCTTGTTGTAGCATCTTTTGAACCCAATATGTATTGTCAAAACATATATCAAGTATAACAAAATCATCTAGGTGTATTGGACATAAATTAAAATGCTTATTTTATATCCCTTTTCCCCATTAAATCCCCCTTTCCCGAGACTGTGTTGTCAAAACTTGAATAATTCACTGAACATAACTTTGAGTCTATAAAATCATTAACTCCTTCACCTTTGGAGTGAGACAAGTGAGTGATTAGCCGCCAACTACCAGAACTCTTTGGAACAAGTCCAACTGGATTTACCCTTACGTTAGAAAATGGGGGGGTTACGAAAAGGTCCCAACATTCTACCCTATTCTACCTCCTTCCCCAATTTTTGTAATAACACCTCAGGATGCAGAGGCAGATTTGAGGTTTTTAGACCAAACAGGATAATAGGGTCCAGAATACTGGAGTTTGAACCATTTTTTAAACCATTTAGTAAGAAAAAGGCTTCGGCTTGATCATAATATCTGATTATTACTTAAGGAACTCGTGTCTACTGGTGTGGGATCTAACTCCAAAAGGTTTTTGAGTAGTTTGGAATCTTGGCGGGATCTCTGGTCTGAATAATCTTGGTCTGAAATAATGTGTATGGATGACAAACATATGAGAGATGACTTCCCCTGCATTTGTTACATTTGTGCTGGTAAAAACAGCCTGGTTTGTTACAAAAACCCTTCGCATTATAATCAAAACATGCATTTTGAGTATACTGGAGTCCCAAAGCATCATGGTTTGCAGTTGCAATGAGCCAAAGCTCAGCATCAATAACTGACCAAGGTGTTCCTTGGTGTTGAGCGATTTTTCTCCAAAACATTTTGTCATACTGGACCCAACCAGATGGATTTCTTTTAGCAGCTAAGCGTATTGTTTTGAGTACTAAAATAAGTGTTTTACTAATAGTGGATTTTTGTAACCATAATGTTTATATAAAACAAAAACGCGTCAGTCCACTTCTCAATAGTAAAGAACGTATCTTTCTTAATTGCATTAGATACTACCAACTCGCCATTCACAAGTTTGATAGATTGTTGTCCAATTTCTTCTTTTTGCAGGAGAAGACATAAATCAATAAATTCACCCTGCCAGATTTATCCTTTAATGTTTTTAGAAACATGAAGGGACAAGTCATTACAAACAGAATTGAAGGGCAAGCAAGTATTATTAAGTAAATTAATATTATCAAAATTATAACCCGATACAGGAGTCTGGTCTACTGAGGTCTCATATATCGAATTGCCTCCTAGACCATATGTAGGTGCTGTCTGAGGTTGTGGATTGGTGAGGTTGTGACAGTAGATTGGTATAAACATCACCATATGATTCAGTTGGATAATCTTGTGGGTTCAGAAACTGACTGGAACCAACCTAGGTGTTTGTCCAGTGTTCAAGTTTTCATTATACTCATTGGAATCATTGCCAGAGTTCATGGCACCCTGGTATCCGTAGAGAACTCCACCGGGAAATGGGGCAGGAAGACAGTGCGTTATGCCCTGATGATTAACAACACTGCCAGTGGGAAATGTGGTACCAACAGTTGTGAAAGAACTGTCAATGTTGTAATTCCCAAATTGTTGTGTTGAACAAGGACTTCTACATTCTCCAAAGTATTGTCATTGAACATTGAACACTCTACTCCAGAAAAAAATAACCTGCCTAGCAGCAGTCACACGTTTTGCTCGTTTCTGCTGGACCTATGCAGCTAATACCTGTGATCTTTTTGGTACGGTGATATGATTCTCCAAAGTATTGTCATTGAACATTGAACACTGTACTCCAGAAAAAAGTAACTTGCCTAGCAGAAGTCACACGTTTTGCTCGTCTCTGCTGGACCTATGCAGCTAATACCTGTGATTTTTTTCTTTGCATTTCCAAGTTGAAAGCCAACCCATTCACAATACCATATTAAATAAAATGAATATTATAAATTTACAGAATGTAGTATTAAACTAGTTATAAAATGTTTAGTTTTATTTTAAAAAGAAATTAGGATTTTACATGTCCATAGACAGATTCTATTTGTATAAATAAATTCTAGATAATGAATTGACAATTATAGACGGTTTCCAAGTTTTGATGACATTAAAAAACTACACTTCTAAAAGAGTTGAGAGCAAAGAATCAATTTAAAATTAACAGTTTTACTAATTTTATTTAAGATATAATTATATAAAGTATCTAGTTTATGAATACAGTAAGTCGATTTAAGTAATCTTTCCATGGCACCAGACACTAGATCGGCATAAAAGAGATGGTTCTCAGTATTGTAGTGAAAGCCAATATTACTTGAAAAATTAGGACTAGGACACACACTTCTGATATTAAACGTATAGCTGTTCATACATTTAGACAGCTGTTGATTTGCCTTGCCATCTGATTATGTACAATCATCATTAGAATCTTAAGTAAAACTTTCTCCTGTACGGGCACTGTTAAAAGTATTACATTCGATTATACTTTTGCAGTTAGTACATCTACGTCTATTGCACTTATTCGATTTCCCATTAACTATGTTTTTTCTCATAGTAGAGCTGGTCACCAAATCTTGTAAATTTCTTGGTTGTTGGAACGCAACAAAGGTTTGTTTTTATGTAGAACGCTCTCATTGCTTGATAAGTTAAGAAGATTCTAGTACGTATCAATGATGCCTCCAATATGTGGAAGTGTAGGATTAAAAGGAAACCTTTTTGTCTGTTTTTGAGCTTGTTGTACAGTTAAGTGCTTCTTCTTAGATTGATGTGCCCTATCAAATGCAGATTTAATAACATCTTCAGGACAATGTCTATTTTGGAAATACCTTTTTAATTATTAAATGAAGACAGATATTTTTCATCTTCCAATATTATTCTTCTATATTGCTTTGTTTGACTAAATGGTATACTTTGTTTACATTTAGCTGGATGGCAAGAGTTTTATTCAAAATATTGATGGACATCTGCAGAGTTCACAGGAATGTCTGTAGATAACATATTATTACTATTTTGTACACATTTACATCCAAAAATGTAACACTGCTTTCAGATAGTTTATGTTTAATTTATTGTATTCTATGAAGTCGTCCAAATCAGCTCGTGAATAGTTCCATATTAGTAATATACTGCTCAAATTAATTAAAGGAGCGCCCATATAATCTAAAAAAACCATGAATATCTTTATGAATATCTTTTACAGAAATAACAAAATCGTTCTATTTACAAAAACAAATCGGCATGCATTTTCATCGACAGCAGGCACATTCCTGAACAGAGACAGTGTCCAGGATATGAACACAATCAAATTAACTTTAAAATGGTGGTCTTACGGGAGAACAACCAATGTCTGCAAAAGCAGATTCAGGCATGGAAACGTTTCATAGTCAGTGTCAGTAATGAGTGTATCCCTCGGGTGTTTAGGCACTCTCTGCATCATGTTGGCATGCTCCTAATGACACGTCTGATCATATCCTGTGGTATGGCATCCCATTCTGCTACAAGAGCATGAGAAAGCTCACGGACGTTCTTCACAGGGTTTGGACGCGAAGAAAGTCTACGAGAAAGCACGTCCCAGACATGCTCTATAGGGTTAAGATCGGGAGACCTCGCTGGCCAGTCTATGACCTCAATACCTTTATCATCAAAGAAGTTCCGGACAATTCTTGCAGTGTGTGCTCGAGCATTATATTGCACTAAACGAAAATATTGCACCAGCATATGGCCTAACAATTGGTTCTAGGATCTCGTCCCGATATCTCAAGGTCGTCAGACTACCTGGAATCACATAAAGGTCTGTGCGCCCGTCAATGGATATCCCTGCCCACACCATAACTGACTCATTGCCAAACCGTTCATATGGAATAATGTTACATTCCGCATACCTCTCTCCTCGCCGACGTCACACCCTCACACACCAGTCACAGGTCGAAACATGGTAGCGGCTCTCGTCTGTCAGTGGCGCAGTTGCTAAGTGACTTGTTCCTGGGCAAACTCTAAGCGAGCTCTCCGGTCAGAATTTGTCGTCTGGCAGGTCTTCGGGCATCCAAACCATCTTCATAAAGACGTTTTCGGACAGTTTAAGTGGACACACGAACCCCTTTAGCTTGACGGAAGTTAATTTCAATGCAAGTAGCAGAACACTGACGATGTCTGAGGGCCAAAGTTCTCATATATCGGTCCTGACGAGGTGTTGTAATGCGGTGACGACCTTGCTCAGGTCTTCTTCTGAACTCTCCGGTCTCCTGATAACGACTCCACAACCTGGCAACAACGCTACGAGAAACGTCTAGAACGGTGGCCACCTCACGTTGCGTAAACCCATTTTCGATCTGCACCGCCCGAGCAACATCAGTAGTTGCTAAATGACGTCGCACACCCTAGACCGTTGTCAAAAGAGAAGATGCAGTAAAAAGTTGCACTAAAACATTCATTTTGTCAAATGTGCTATCATGAACGAACTGTACACATGCAAAAGTCTAAGTCTTATTCGGGGGTAACACAACAAAAAGGAAAACAAAATACCCATGCTTTGTAAATTTATTGTAAAGTGCACGGGTTTCTCGGGGATAGTGACCGTCGATACCTACAAACGAAATTTGCAGCCAATATCTAGTATGGTGGGCAATTTACGCCATAACATATTTGCGGTCTTAAATTAATTTGAGCAGTGTATATCAGCAAGAAAACGTAACCAATTTGTAGGTTTAAGCAAACTGTTTTTTAAGAAATCGGACTCTTGTTTATCCATGAATAATGATGCATTAGCTGGTGCCATGGAACTTCCCATAGCTGTATCTGTATGTATTTGTCAGTAGTATCTTTGACTTAGGATGGAAGTGATTTCCCCTAGTATTTATAGTAAAAATTCATGTAGTTGACACATCTAGAGGTCAGCTGAACAGATTTTACCTTTGGTTAGCCTCTGCAGAGAATTTGCTAGGAGAACAAAGGAGTAACATGTAGCACCATAAATTATGGCTAGTAGGCTACACCTGTAGCATTGTGACATTCCCTGTAGGCTATCATTTAATATATACTGATCAAAATATAAGGGATATTGTAGATAATATTGTTATTGCGTGTAATTAAGAAAACCCTTACATTTTGATGTTTATATAATCAATTCAACAAATTTATTCACACAATTCAATTGGAAATTTTACTTCTTTATGACATCTTAAGTACTTTTAATAGCGTCCATAGTCAATACGTTAACGTTATCATTTTCACACGCCCTCAGTAACGTCTTGGACCACCTCTGTTGTCGTAACAAGCTATGCAACGACGTCTCATTCTCCCAATAAGACGACTGATGGTATGCTGAGGGATTCTGTCCCACTCTTTCTGCAGCGCCGCACCGAGGTCATGTTACGTTCTGGGTGGAAGATCACGTCTTCGGACACTTTTTTTCAAGAATGTCCCACAGATGTTCAATAGGTGATAAATCCGGGCTAATCGCTGGCCACGGTTAAGTACGGTTAAGTACGGATATGTTGCTCTTCCAGGAACTCAGTGACAAGTCTTGCCCTATGGGCTCTGTCATTATCATCCTGGAAGATGAATTCTTGAAAGATGAATTCTTGAAAAAACAGGACAGTCTGCGGAACCATCATGTTGTCACGGTAGTACTAGTCTGTCACACTGCCATCGCACACATGTAGCTGAGTTCTGGCAGTCATAGTGATACCACCCCATACCGTAACGGACCCACCCCCATACTGGTTGTGGGCAACCCTAGCAGCGTCTGTAAAACGTTCACCTGAGCGACGCCAAACACTTCTTCGACAATCACAAAAGTCTAGGTTGAATATTGATTCGTCACTGAAAATCACAAGTGACCACTAGTTAATATTCTACCGACGACGATCTCTTCACTTCCTGACGATGCCTTGCTGACGGCAAGACCACTTGAGGGCTCCTAGCGTTAAGATGAAGGATATTTCTCATTGTCTGTCTCGAGACATTGACCCTGTCGAAGGCGTTCTTGAAGGTTTGTGGCCGTCAGTGCTCAATTGCGGAGAGCTTGATTAACAACATAGCGGTCGTTCGGACGTCAGTACACTTTGAACGTTCACTTATTTGATATCAATCACGTCAACAGTTATCTGACAGCGTGAGCACAATCGACAGACAAACGGACTGCAAAACATTCAAGTCAGCTGCAGCCTGGGCCTGTGTACTTCCAGTCTGGAGCATACTAATAGACCGCCAACGTTGACGTTTCTTTAGACGTGTCATAATTCCAGTTGAAAATTTGATTGTGAATTTGTGTTCGACATCTACGTAACACAATATTCTGAAAGTTTTGCCTGACTAAAGTCACAGTTACGTTTCGTTTAATTTTAAAATCCGCGAGCTACCCCTCATGCTTTAAAGTTCCACATGCAGCACAAATTTGAACGAGATTTCTATACTTTAGTGACGACGTTATCTACACATGAACGGCAAACATATTCATGATGATTGCGTATAAAGAGTAGTTTTCCCATATCATTACAAAATAACATAAATTCCCCTACTTTTTGTTAACAGTATATTATGCTATTAAATTATCCACTCCTTATTGGGCAGGATATGACAGACAAATGATACTTCACCCCTTATTCGGAAGGAAGGGCATATATACCTGAGCAAACTGGAATTCTGTTTTTCCCCTTTTGGCTTGGGCTTTGATCAAACAGCTTTCTAATTAGGGTATTTTGCTAGAAATATTGACATAGAGATCGATTTTACATAGAAAGTAGTCAGTGTTGAGCTAAGTGTGAGAGAATTACATCTTTCTATTTATAACTTTTAACAATATATATACACTAGCATAGATTGTATAAGTAAAATGGACATGTTTGCTTTGTGGTTCATTTGGGCAAATTGGAATTTCCATATTTAAACAATTATAAAATGACACATAACATTGGTAACACAACAAAACTGATGACCAAGCTATCGCAAATTTCTCAAAAATTGTTAGAACTTTGGTGGCAGCAATATACATATATGAATTTTTTTTCAACACTGGTGGCAGCGGTGGGATTATGATCTTCAAACGTTTCTGGAGATTTAGAAGATATTTGGACTTTGCTTTTAAATTGGAAATCTAAAATGGCAGAAAAGAATCAAACAGATAAGGATTTCATTATAACTGAGCAGGAATATAGTGGTGAACGTCAGAAATTGAGATTTTAAAACAAAAACTGAAAACTGCAGAACAAGTAAACTGACATTAGAAACTATACTCCATAAAAATCAAGAAGAAACTATGCTTGAAAGAGATGAACTTGTGCGTAATTATCAATATATATCTTGAAAAATAAGGCGATTTGAAAGTGTACGAAATACCTAACATAATGCGTCATCAAACAGACAGGGCAGTCATCAAACAAGCAGTGGTTACTCCAACAATGGAACTCGAAACAAATTTGGTGTAACTTATTTTTGATGGAAGAAGTTCAGAGGGAAGTTTCGTTCATAAATTTGAAGGTATGGCTGCAGCATCCAGTGGGATGACAATGAACATTTATTCCGTCTCAAGAATAGTCTTAGGGGTGATACTTCGGAGTTCATGTCTAATCAGATGAGCACAGATGTTTTAGAAAATTTCAACAAGATCAGGTCAGCATTGAAAGTTCGTTTGCAAGATAAAAGATCAACTGCTTCATATCTGGCTGAACTTGAAATCCGAAGTACATGAGTGGTTAAGAAAATGTGGCTGAATATGTTGCCAGTATCAAGCGACTGGTAATTAAAGGATATCCAACTGCAGATAGTGCTACTTCGGAAACTACTGGTCTTCCTCATTTCTTGAAAGGACTTCAAGATTTACAGGCAACTTTATTTATTGGGATGCAAAACCCACAAACAATAGATCAAGCACGGGAATCTCTTGATACTTACACCAGTATCAGGGATGATGTAAGATGCCCAAGAGTAAGAAGTATTGACAACAGGAAAGATGTCTATGTTACTGAGGCTCGCTTACAGGATTTTGAAAGGGATTTAAAGTCAAATTTTGGAAAGAAGATTGATCACTTGGCAAATCAGCTACACATAAAGAATAATCTCAAGACCGAAAGTGCATCTCACAACAAGAAGATCGAGTATTACAAGTGTCATCGCAATGGTCATTATGCTTCTGAGTGTAAGTCAGGCGTTAGACGTGGAGGTTAGTCGTAAAACCTGATAAGACCAAGGCTAACTCAAAAATAAATAGTGAATTTAGAACCATCAGATGTAGAACTGCTTCTAGTGATGGAATGTCTATTATACTTCCTGTTGAACTTTGCGAAACTTTGAATGTGAACTTTGTAGTAGATACTGGTCCATGTACTTCAATTATTTCTACAGCTGTGTATAATAAAATTTCAGCTGAGCCCGTCCTATACTTGAGCAGGTTGGTTCGTCTTTGCGTCTTCAAGTGGCAGACGATGGATTATTAGCCATAGATAGACAATGTGAAATGTCATTTAAGTCTTTAGACAGACATTTTAATACACTTTATTTGGGGAATAAATTCATGATGACGGGCTCATTGGCATGAATCTTTTGTAAAACAATAACTTTCAGTGCACAATGTGGATTACGATTTCATCCAACACATAAACTCCCTTAAAGGATTGTCGGAAACAATCACATGGGATCAGTGGATTATTAATACTATTCGGGGTTGTAGCATCGAATTTTCGGATACTCCAGTTCAAACAATTGTACCCAAACCACTGACATTTCCATAGAGGAAACAAACAAAATATCTGCCGAACTCGACCGGTTTATATGGTGTGCAATTATTGAACACGCCTCTAATGATATCAACAATGAATTTATTTCAAACGTATCTATTAAACCAAAGAAAGACGGGCGTGTTCGCATTATTTTAAATCTCACATACTTTAACTCATAGTATGTAAACAAAACTCATTTTAAGATGGCATCACTGAAAACAGCAAACGGTTCAATGCGAAAAAATTGCTCATGGCATCTGTTGATCTAGCAGACGTTTATTATTCCATCAAGATAAAGGAGCAAGATCGTAATTTTTTCCGATTTATCTTTCAAGCTGACAAGTATCAATTTACGGCACTGGTCATGGGGTATTCCTGCAGCCCTAGAATATGGACAAGATCATGAAACCAGTATAGGCATAGCTAAGATCATCAGGTCATGTGAGTGTATATTTCATAGATGATTCATGGCTTTTCGGGGCTTATTACCAAAATTGTTTAGAGAATGCAATGGACACGGTGCGTTTAATGGATCATTTAGGATTAACAATAAATCAGTAAAAATCAGTTTTAATTCCATGAACAATGATTGTATTCTTGGGGTTTAGTCTATGCTCTACATCAATGACGGTGCGACTTACTTCAGAAAAATGTCAGGGTAGCATGTCATTAAGCAAACAAATGCTTGTAACTAAAAGAACAACTATACGGATGTTCGCCAAACTCATTGGAAAATTGAATAGTGCTGAACCGGGGGCTGAACATGCGCCTTTATTCATAAAACCATTGGACAAAATTAGGGATGGGAACGAATACTAATATCACTATTCGAATATTTGCTTTGCCATATTCGAATATTCGTTTTTTCAGTTGTCAGTTACCCGAATTTTGGCAATACATAATATATTCCGTTCAATAAAACCGCGTGAAATAAGTCCAATCACGAGAGAACTGCATGTTTTGTTTTTCCCCATACAGCTTATTTCAATCTTGTTAAGCGATGATCAAACATAAAGCGAGGATGATATCTCTTTCAATATATACTTATAAGAGGAAAGTATTTCAGCTATTTTACTGATTGGGCAACTAAAATGTAATATCAGTAGAGTTATAAGCGTGACTGGTTGTTCGTTTTTGTAAAACATGACGTTAATCCTTGAATATTGTGAGACAAACAACTTCTAAAATTTGTGAAATAAACGGGCGCCAATTAAAATGAACAAAAGATTAAAAGGTATCACAATTACGCCTGTGGCAAACTGTTAATCCGTAACGATTGCCCCTGCCAGTTATGCATTGCAATTTTATTGTTAATTGGATCATTATTTTGATTTTCAGATTCGCATATTCGGTCGATTTTCATTCATTCGTTCCTATCTCTAGAAAAAATAAAGATAAAGAACTTGAACTTCATCGGGGAAATTTCGATAGTTTTATGAACACTCCTTCGAGCCTTGACTCGGATTTACAATGGTGGATTGATAATTTACAACAATGCTACAAGCACATATCTTTAGGACCTTCACATTTGATCATTTACTCTGAAAACGGATCAAAACAGTACGGAGCATATGATAAAACTAACAATGTAACAGCAAATAGGTATTGGTATGTAGAGAAGCAAATATTGCACATTAGCATCTTAGAATTGAAAGCTTAAGAGATAGGACTGCATACATTTTGTAAAAATATACACGCGCATGTCACATTATACACGGACAATACCACGAGTTGAGCCTACAATAATAAATATGGGTGGAAAATCCAGTCTTTACACAATTTATCGCAGCGAATATAGTTTTGGTGCATCGGCAGGAATATTTATTTATCCGTATTTCATATCGTAGAGATAGCAAATAAACAAGCAGATAAACTCAGCCGAACTGGAAACGATGATTTAGAATGGGCGCTGAATCGAAGCGTGTTTGAGAAATTACATTCAATTTATCCTGATATGCATACATATCTTTTTGCATCCAGATTAAACACTTAACTGTCTTCATTGAAGACACTCGGAACCGGAAGCTATTGCTGTTGATGCGTTTGCATTAACATAGGATGACAGATTACCTTATTATATATTTCCGCCTTTCAGCTTGATAGCCCGAATTCTGCAGAAAATAGATGAAGACAGTTGCAGTGCCATACTGATCGCACCAATTTGGTCTACCCAGGCATGTTGGCCAAATATAGTCCTACTCACTCGAGAAAATTGTTATCTTCTTCCAAAAAAGGATTTGCTAAATTTAGTGCAGAAACCAGAGCAAAAACACCCACTAACAAAAATGAGGTTAGCAGCTTTTTATATATCCGGGAATCATAACGAAAACAGGGAATATCGGGAGACGCTGAAGACAACATCATTAATTCCTGGCAAAGTAGCACACGGAAACAGTACGAAACATATATTAAGAAATGGCTTTCTTACTGTCAAGGGAAAAATAATCCCTTTATTACCTCTATACCAACAGTAATACAATTTCTCACTCATCTTTATCAGAAAGGGCTGAGTTATACGGCAATAAACAGTGCACGCTCAGCAGTAAGCTGTTTTGTCAGAATCACAGGAGGTGTTAACATTCATGAAAACAAATTAATTACAATATTCAATAGAGGACTTTTCACTGCCAAGATATCAGACAATGTGGGATGTCAAAACTGTGTTACATTATTTAGAACACATGGACACGACATTCTTGTTATCATTATCATGTAAACTATGCATTCTTTTTCTACTTGTGTCTGCTCAGAGATGTCAAAACCTACATGTGATGAAACTTTCAGATATTGCATTATTGAATGACGTAATACGGATATAAATTTCTAGTGTGTTAAAACAGACTAGACCAGGTTTTCATAAAAAAAACTATTATTTTACAATCATATCCACGAAGTTTGTTCAAATCATAACCCCTGTGAAAAAATGGCCCTGCCCCGGTGGTCACTTGTTTTACATACAGTTATATAGGAAAAGGTTTTAAAATCTCCTTGTCAGAAAAAGGCGGACAGCTTAGATATTTGGTATGTAGTATTGTCTAGAGGACCTGTACCAAGTTTGTTCAAATCATGACCCTGGGGTCAAAACTTGCCCTACTCGGCGGTCATTTGATTTTACACAGACTTATATGGGTAAAACTTTTTAAAAAATGCTGCTTTGAAACACCAAGGGCTACACCTTCAATTATTCGTTGTTATATCTCCCCACAACCCCGCCCATCTGGTGGAGTTTTTGCCCTGTCCATGGGTGTCTCTTTCGTCTGTCTATCTGTCACACTTCATTTCCGTTCAATAACGCAAGTACCAGTTGACCCAGAGCCTGTAAACCTAAGAGCCTTATTGCCGTTATTGAGTAGAAAATTTTTTTTGTTTTTTGGGTTACTAGGTCGAAGGTCAACGTCAGAGGGACCTCTAGAGTGAAAACCGTTTCCACTCAATAACAGGAGTACCATTTCAACCAGAGCCTTAAAATTTCATGGGATGATTGCTTTTACTAAATAGAAGAATCGTAACGTTTTTGGGGTTTGTAGGTCAAAGTCACAGGGACCTGTAGAATGAAAACTATTTCTGTTGAGTAGTACCATTACACCCAGAGAGTCATAGGTCAAGTTCACAGGGACCTCTGAAGTGAAAACTGTTTCTGCTTAATAACTGGAGTAACATTTTACCCAGAGCCTTCAGGCTCAATAGTATGATTGCCCTTACTCAGTAAAAGAACCCTATCGTTTTTGAGGGTCAGTAGGTCAAAATAGTCAAGGTCACAGTGACCTGTAGAGAGAAAACTATTTCTGCTTAGTAAATTGAGTACCATTATACCTAGAACTTTCAAGCTTTATAGGGTAATTAGAAGAACCCTATTTTTTGGGAGGGGTCCGTAGGTCAAAGGTCAAGTTCACTGGTACCTGTAGAGTTAAACTATTTCTGCTCAAAAATTTGAGTACCATTACACCCAGCGTCTTCAAACTTATTGCAAACTTAATCAAACTTGCGAATAACGAACAGCCATAACAACAATAACGATACTTGTAACTTGAGCAAAGAGACTCAGGTGAGCGATTTAGGGCCATGATGGCCCTCTTGTTGCTGTTTATAATGTCATGATATAATTTGTATCTAAGAATGTCCACTTACTCCAACTATGCTAGCTGCTTTTCATTAAACTTAACCTATTATACTGTCATAGACTCTCTTGTTTTTTAGTGAATGATGTGTATAAATTCACGAGACAGAATGTTTACATTCCGACAATATTTACTAACATGGACAGAAACATTAAAGTAAAAAGACAAAATATTGAAAGAAATGTTGCATGTAGATGTGATAACTTGTACAATTCATTGATTAGGCATTACCAACTGCCTGCTTTTTAAAAGCAGCCAGTCTGATTTTGTATGCTTAACAGCATTTAATCAGGCACTATTACCTCTGACGAATATATACAAGGACTTGAAACGGCTACTACTAAGAATGTTGGTATCGACTAACAGGGTAGCTAACAGACAGACTGTAAATCCAATACTGGATCTTTATTTGCTATTGGTCAGCACCCCAAAAAATGCATCTCCATTTATGGATGACCTGTAAATTCATTATGCGGACCAGTAAGCTGGTATAGTTGCTGATGCAATAAATATTTGTCTCTTTTAACAGACGCAAGAGACAAATAAAAGTTTTAGTTTTTCTGATTTATTTAATATGTTATTTTATCCAACACATAACTCACTCATGGGCCCCACAGATTCCGGACCCAGCTAGCAGCGGTTCGGATACATTCATAACGGGGCTACAGTGGCTAGGGTTAAGACCGAATTAATAAACTGTGAAAATTTTTCAGAAACTTGGAAAATTAAATAAGTTGTGTTTTTTGGATAATGGCAGAAGATAATCAGGTAGGCACCTACATAAAATGAATTATAGGATTAGGAATAATTAAAAACATTTATGATACCGATTCGGCCAACAAAAAGGAAATATCTTAATTAACGATAATTCGATGATTCGAAGTGAGTAATTACATTATTATGTGTTGAAATGCTTTACGAAGAAGGGATAGAAGATAGGTGATGAATTATCCCATGTACTCATGATATTTATTATCCCAAACTTTATGGATGCCACATCAAATTAATACCAATTAGTATCCAATTAGTATCCACTCATTTTGATGGATGCCACATCACAAGAGTTACAAAATACACTTGTTTGGGAGGATGCTACGCCAAAAGAGTGCATAACCGCGGACAAAACTCGGGTTGGTGGATGCCACATCAACCGTATTTGCAAACTGCCAACAAACATTTCAAAAAGTCGTTTTTATAGATATTAGGGTTTGATGGATGCCACATCAAATGGTTCTCACGAAACACCATATTTATTATATATGAGATACAATTTCAAAATATTTTTTAACTTATATGGGAAATTAAAAGGTTGTTTATCTTTTCTCCCTCTATTTCTAGCTGGCAAACTGCCAGGACGGAAATCGAAGCCCCTCACCTGCGCAGATCGATCGGAGGGGATTATTTGTGCAGCTTGCGGCAATGGGCAACGCCACGGTGACGTCAGAGACAGCTACAGGTCTATCAAAACTTGCAAAATCTATTCAAACCATGAATGAAAACATGAGGTGTATGCGAGCGGACATTGATAGTTTAAAAAGACCGATACAATCAGATTCTGGCAACCAGCCAAACAAGCGTCAGTGCTTATCAGTCGATGATAATACATCGGACGACCAATCCGGGGGCCAAAATATCTCGGCAGGAAAAATACAGGTAAAGGGACAACAGAATGGGAAGATGAATAGAACGTGATTTCGGAATTTTTCGAAAGCCAATGACATCATGCCCGAATTAGCCACACTCGTAAACAAAGTATTAAAGAGCAAACCAAACGAAGGAAAGATCAGACAACTTCTAGAAAAGCATGAAAGGCCAAACAACGTGAAGAACTTGCAAGTTCCGGAGGTCGATGAAGTCATTTGGCACAAACTTAGGAAAGAAACGAAATCATATGACTTTGCCATGAAAAAAACGCAAGCGTACCTGTGCCAAACAGTGGCCCCTGTCAAGAAATTGATGCAAATGATCAAAGATAAAGAATTGACAGAAAACATGCATGAGTTGGTGTCCGACATATTCATCATGTTAACACAGGCCGTTGTTCAGTCAAACGAAGGTCGGATGGAAAAAATCAAGAAAGATTTGTTACCAACATACAAGCCCAACACGCCGTCAGCATAACTACTATTTGGCGACAAACTTCGGGAAAAAAATAAACAACTGAGGGAAGTCCCTTAAACAACAATTACAAACCAACCACAACTAAGGAAACCTTTTTTATCCAAGAGGGGTGGGGCAACAGCGCACAGATACAGCCCGGCGACAAATTACAACTTTCAGAGAAACAGCGCTCTCCCCGAAAACAACAGGCTAACAAACCGCACTCGGCGTTTTCAGCAGAAGAGACACGGGAAAATGGACAAGAAATAATTAAAGTAAGTAATGATATCGTAATTCGATTTGAAAATACTAAGAATAATTCCGAACGGGAAAAACATCAGAAATGATTGCAATGTGGGAAACCATCACGTCTGACGAATGGATTTTAAATACCTTACGTGGTTGTAAAGTTGGAATCACAACGGAACCACAGCAAGACTTCGTTCGCGAAACCATTTTAATTTACAACGAAAGAATCACATAACATAGGTGATGAATTTAACAGATTTTTAAAATGTGGTGTAATTGAGGTTGCACCAAATGAAAATGATAGATAACTTACACAAAAGTTACAAAACCATCACAGTAAAAGCACCGGATGTAACAATTTTTTCAGACGCGTCACAAGAAATGTATGGAACATATGATGAAACACATAAATTACGGATGAACGGCTACTGGTCATATAAAGAAAAGAGATTACATATAAACGTATTAGAGTTAAAAGCATGCGAAATTGCCATAAGAACTTTCTGTAAACACTTGCGTGGGGTTCACATCCGCATTTACACTGACAATACAACTTGCTGCACTTATATTAACAAATTCGGGGGGGAAAGTTCAATGTTAGACAAAATAGCGCGACATTTATGGTTTTGGTGCATATCACAGAGCATCACGTGTCGGCTTCCCACATTGCAGGAGAAGACAATATAATGGCAGATAAAGTGAGTAGATCAAAAAATGATGATATAGAATGGTCACTGGATAAAAATGTATTTCAAAAACTCGTTGCAATTTATCCTAGAATGTCTGTCGATTTATTTGCCTCAAAATTAAATGCAAGACTAGACAAATATGTTAGTAGATATCCCGATACGAATTCTTTCGCAGTAGATGCTTTTTCGTTGACATGGAAAGATAAATTATAAAACATTTTTGACCTTTCATCCTCTTGCCGCAAATAATTCAAAAAATCGAAGTAGACGAGACAGAGGCAATAATAATAGTTCCGATATGGCCAACACAGATGTGGTGGCCAGTGCTAATGAAATTAGTCAATGGACCAGGATGGAACCTTCCGCCAGCAACAGATATTCTGACTCTTTAACACGATCCAAACAGGAAACACCCCCTCAAAAAGATGCAAATGATTGCTTTGAATATATCAGGTCGGCTCTCAGAAAGCAAGGACTATCGGGAAACAACCCCTCAAGCATCATTATGTCGTGGAGAGATAGCACGCGCAATCAGTATACAGTGTATCTTAAGAAATGGTTTAATTATTGTGGAAGGGAAGGAAATCCCCTTAAACATGATACAACGACGGTAGTGCAATATCTCTCAAATTTATTTGACACCGGGTTATCATATACTGCAATTAACACAGCGAGATCCGCAATTAGCACATTTGTGAAGAAAACGGGGAACATTGATTTCCATAAAAATGAGATAATTAATCGCTTCATGAAAGGAGTGCACAATGAAAGACCTATGCTGCCGAGATATACACATACATAGGATGTTAACATGGTACTAAAATACGTTGAAAACATGGACACTGCAAGTTTATTGTCATTATCGCAAAAATTAAGTATGTTTTTTTTTTTACTTACTACAGCACAACGTTGTCAATCATTACATGTGTTAAAAACATCGGACATAACAATTTCCACATTAGATGTTACCATTACGTTCAAAAGTATTTTAAAGACTACAAGACAGGATTTCATCAAAAATCTCTATAAAAATCGGAAGATATAATAACGAAAAACTTTGTATAGTGAACACACTAGAACAATATTTAACACGAAAACAATTCTTGCGAAAGGACGATTTTCTGTTGATTTCAACCATAAAACCGCACAAACATGTTTCCAAACAAACAGTGGTGCAGTGGGTAAAGAAAGTAATGAGATGCGCTGGGGTTTCGAAACAATATAAACCTCACAGCACCAGGTCAGCGACTACTTCGTGGGCGTGCAATAAAGGTGTACCATTGACTGAAATAATAAAACAGCAGGGTGTACAAATGCCTCTATATTTGCGAAATACTACAATAACCCTCTGGAGGAAACAGACAATAATATTCAAACATCATTATTAAACTGATGTGTCACCAATGTAAATATTTGAACGGATACATTTTTGGTTTTTATTCATGTATATATATTTATAGGCAAATGAATCTGATCTGAATAATTTTTTCTGCTGAACGTTATACTATGAGGAAATAACGCGTTACATGCTAGTAGAACCAATAAATGTGAAAAAAACATTTTCAGTAATTATTCTCCGTTACAAAAATTCAAATATTCTATAAAATCATTCTCTGAATGAATCAGTGGGGCCCATGAGGGAGCTATGTGTTGGATAAAATTGTATGATTATGCTAGACTTACCTTCGTCATAATGTTATCCTACACAAACTCCCTCAGGGCTCACACACCCACTCACTACCACCCGTCTTTAACTAACGTTTTCATATATTATTTCAATTTCTGTCAGAACTTCATCAGTCAAGTTCTAAATTATGAATGTATCCGAACAACTGCTAGCTTCGTCCGGAATCTGTGTGAGCCCTGAGGGAGTTTGTGTAGGATAAAATTATGATCAACCTTCGCATTCCCTTCTACGAAGGTAAGTCTAGCTTAATCATACAATTTAGATTATAGCTCCAGATTAACAGACTTGAACTGGTATCAAAAGAATCTTTGAATTCTGTTGTCATAGTTAATCCCTATCATTGCATCACTTTCTCAGAAGACATGAAATGAACAATCATCAGTAACATCTGTAAACAAGACAATCAACCCTAGGCTTTCTAAGAAGGAATCTTAGACACTTACCTTTTATCCTGCAGGAGAAATGTCTACCTAGTTCTAGTATGATCAAAACTTGAATATGGAAGTATAATAGTGGGTCCATTCCTCAAAAATTATATTGATAAACTTGAACGCATATATGAGGCTACAATAATTATTTGTTGAAAACTAATCAAGCATCGGTTTCAAGTGTATTAAGAGGAGAAAGTCTTAGTACAAAAGAAATTGCATGAACAGATAGATGCATATATCATTAATATCATCATTACTTTATTGCCTTTTTATGACATGCATTCAAATCCCTCTTTCTTTTATAGATGACAAATATTACTAAGTCTTAAGAGGCCACGTTTCCCGCCCCTATGACATGGGCCTCAGGGATAATGTAGCTGTGGGTCAGCTCATCAGGTACAAGGGGAAGGACGGCCAGGAAAAAGGAAGCTCTGATTGTCAGTGAAGGCAAAGAAGTGGTGAACGTGACATGCAACGCACTGAAGTTTAGATTTTTCATGGTAAGTGTTGACAGCGCAGAGCTTTATTATAGCAAAATGAATCTCTAATAATTGTACCCGTGTGAAAGACCTAAAGTACTGGTTGGATAAACATGAAAGTCCGAAAGGTGAACTTAACCCTTGCATATTATCCAAAAAGATGTTGAAATCAGGCACTGAATACAAAACAATTAAAACAGAACTGTGATACATTATACTTTACTTCCTTTCCTATGCTTTTTAGGTACTTGCATGAAGAATTCTGCAATAGAGTTATAAGATCATATTAGAGCCACTAGGTTGTAATAAAAATCATGATATTATACTGCGTTATACAACCCTGTGTAAGATGGTCTTACTTTCTCGCTAAAATTCTTTATAGCAGTTTTTTATGGATTTACATAGGCATGTTTTTTTTACTAGGGTCCAAAAGAATTCTGCAGTTAAGACATTGGTCTCCAAGGTTTTCTGTTGCTAACATTTACACTTCCTTTTTATGAGTTTTCATGTTTGAAGGTATGTTCTACAAACAGAATATTTAAGCAGCTTCTGCACAGAATATCTGCTTGAAAATAGATTTTTTGTAATTATGTGATTATCAGGACATCTTAAAATAAGTATGCTTTATTGTGTGTTACATAGAGAATACTTCACATGTAAGGAAACTGCGTAAACTTAAAACATTAGCCAAAAATAGATTATGATAATTTTAAAGAAGATAAATAGTGATCATTCTAAATGCATTTAAAGCTTAGGAGTGTTACATTTGGGCTTAAGTATCACTCATTTGCCAGCTCTTTATTCAAGTAAAGAAAATAGCCTGTTTAAATATAGAATTTATACCGTTCGCAGAAGTACGCGTATTAATTGGCATTGAAAAACTTCCTAATGCTTTTGACAACCCTAACATCTTCGATAGCCAGACACATAGTACCCATAATGAATAACATTCAGAAGTACTAGGTTTGTAGATGTCAAATACTAGCACCCAGACAGAACTTAGTTTGGCTGCACTGCTGTAATGAAAGAATTAAGATACAGCTAATTGCAATGTACAGCCACCTACCTTCACCCCAATTTTGTCTATGACCTTATTAAAACTTCTGCAGCATTATCTGGAAATAAACAGCTGGTTAAATTGTGTCAGTACAATTCTGCATGGTGAAATATGGAAATAATTCTTTTGTACCTTTATTGCAGGTTGACAAGACTATCATAAAGAGGATAGGTGATTACATGTGATGACGATACTGTCAAAGGTTCCCTGTGCCGTGCTTTTAGCTTCCACAGTTCCTTACAGTCATAAGAATAAAGGCCATTGTTGAAGCACCGGGGTCTCCAAAAAGCACAAGATGTCCAGTCCAGGCAAGCTTGTTCAGGTAAAACATCCCCTTATTTATGTTTTCACTCGAATAGCATTCTGTGTCATAACTGATAAAAAAAACTGCTGCAGTTGTTCAGGTTATTACTTTCCCGGTATTTGCTACTGTTTCAAACAGCCTTTGACTGGTGCAGTGGGATGTCACAAGGCTTGTACTGCACTTTGACATACAATAAAATGTTTTTCAACTCATTTATGTTTGGGTCTTCAAGATGAGTACTGCCTGTTTACTGACATGAAACGCATTACTGATTTGTAGATTTTCATTTTTCCAGGAAGAAGAGTCCAGGTCAGTACAAGCTGGAGCCGAAAAAGTTACCATGAAGAACATAGTGGCTGAGGATGATATTGGAAGTTCTCTAGCGTGAAAGCTGCCGCTACAGTGTTGAAAAACTATAGTGGGGTTAAGGAACATTGATCTCAACTTTGATTTAATGAACAGCATTCTTAAAAAAGGTTGACCTTAAGATTAGCAGAACCTAGAGAGGTTCTCAGTAACTTTCAAATCAGACAAAAACTATATCCCCCCACCCCACAAAGTGGCGGGGGCATCAAAACGCCTAGAGTTTAAAAATCTGGCATGAAGCATTGTCTAGTGGACATCTACCAAATTGGTTCAAACAATGTCTCTATGTTATATATCTAGACCAGCTGAGGAGTCACATGTTTAACACAGAAATATAGAGGAAAAATCTTTTTGTCTAAAACTGATAAGCCAAGACGTCTGAAATTAGATGTGTAGCATTGTCTAGTGGACTTCTACCAAGTTTGTTCAAATAATGTTCTTGGGTCACTATTAGCCCCGCAGGAGGGGTTATATGTTTTACATAGAAAAATAGAAGAAAATCTTCAAAAAAATTCTAGTCTGAAACCACAAGGCCTAGAATTCTAAAATTTGGCATGAAGATTTTGTGTATGGACCTCTACCAAGTTTATTCAAAGTATGTCCCTGGGTTCAAAATTGGCCCCATCCTGGAGATCCATTTTGTGTAAAATATTCAATATTTGCAAATATTCTTGGCCTTAGAAGTTAGTGTTTTGTAAGTTGCCTTGTCTAGTGGGCCTCCACCAAGTTTGTTCAGATATTGTCCTTTGGGTTGTTAATGGCCCTGTCCCACGGTCAACTGATTTTACATAGGCTTATACAAGAAAGACTTTTAAAAAAATCTTAATCTGAAACTGTATGCCTTAAAGGTTAGATATTTATAAGTTTTTTTTCAAATTATGTCCCTAGGGTCAAAATTGGCTCTGCTAGTTCTATTTGCATAAAATATATGATCTTCGAAAATCTTCAATTCAAATCCTGTTATGTTGCTTCTGATGTTTGCTCAACAGCAGCTCCTCAGCCAAAGTACTCAGGTGAGCAACCGAGGGCCATCATGGCCCTCCTGTTATAGTTGCTAGATTGTTTCTATTTCGTTGCTGTTATTATGTTTGTACATGCAAATAAGTTTTTCACTTACATGCATGTTGACAGTACACGTGAATAAAGTAATAAAAACAACAAACGAATATTAAAAAAACAGTTAGTTTTTTTACAGATTCCTTGTGTACATATTTTACCATTCTTTTTCTAAGTCATATCTGAATGAGTGATAAATGTGTACTTCACAATGAATTTAAAGACTCGGCATCTATACTATTTTTGTAACATCAGAAAATAATGAAATGGTTAAGAGTGTGCCATTTAAACAAAAGTAATGTTGCAAAGCTGGTGGAAATAACATCATTCCTGAAGTCTTTAAACTATGAGTTCTTTCAGAGACTGACTGTACTTTAAGAAAATTCCATCTTGTTTTTTTCTATTCAAAGTATTCTTAAAACTATTGTACTTTCATCTTATTATGCTGTGCAAACCTTACAGATATGATGTTCTTTTACAATACAATACAATGACTGAACCTGATGATTTAATCTGTGCTAGTGAGCTTGTTAATGTATTTTGTTTCTGTGGTATTGTCTTGTTGATTGGTCACTTATATACTGTTCATGGACTGTTCGGTTTCTTATTATATGTCCATATTTTCCTGTGTAGAATTAATTACAGCTATTACAAACTAAAACATAAAGAACATTTTCTTCAGTACAGTGCAAAACTTTTCTTATGTGAAATCTTTTAAAGGATTAACTCTCTGGGGAATTAAATTGAGCAATAATATCTATTTATCAAATTTTAGTATTTTTATATTGCATGCATATATTCTCAGGAAGCATTGAAGTGCCATCATAGCCCCCTTTGTTTGGTTTTTTGCTGCTATTCCAATTTTTTTTTCTAAAATAATTTGCATAAAAGTGGTGTAAGATGACAGATTGTCTTTCGTTTCCTTATAAAAATAATGCTGCTTTCATTTTAATTGGCTATTTGAAATACCCTGATTGATGTGAAAATTTGACCAATTGGCGATTATATTAAATTTCTGTTGATGGGTGGTCTTATACCTTTAAAATCAAAATTCTAATCAGGTAAAGACTTCTTCCTTTCCAAAATTAAATGTAAGCAAACCGAAAGATACAATACTGGTATAACTGACTTGACATTTAAACCCAGCCCACGCTCACTGTGCTAATTTATTAAGTAGTCACATAGCAGGTATAACTGTCCAAATAATCATGCTAGGTGCTGAAAAATGAAATAATTCTGCCACCGTTGTTAGGTTAAGACCCTTAGGGCATCACACACTATAGTGGCGAGTTTTTAAGTTGCGATAGAGCTTCTATTGAAAATGAATATGCAGCATAGCATCTGGACCTAGAGATTTCCTGACTTCCTTATCATGCAGCCCTGCGATCTTATTTGGACCCAATTCGCTACACTAGTTTAAAAATTCACTAAATGGTTATTATTATTAATGGTTTTGAAAAAATAAAGGAAGATGCTTAAATGTATTGAAACTGATTGCTTAATTGTGTTTGGCAAATATTTGTACTCTGAGGATGGAACAGTAGCATGTTTTTTTTTGGTATGCAGGGTGAAAGTCAAAACATAAGTTGCAGTTATGCAACAGATTTAATAGATGTAGGTGAAGCTGAAAAGTGATGTGGAAATGAGGAAATACTTCATGTTTTTACAATCAGAAAGTAAAGATATTGGTTACCTAGTGACAACTGGTGTTGAACATCAGAAGTAGTTTTAGCTATCAAACACAGATATAATTTGATCAGAGACACTGTGTTGTTGTTGACCCGAATGTTTGAAAATGTAATTTCATGATAGCTGTTATAAGTTGGCACAGTTCCAGATTGTACAACTGCAAGGTTTTTCACATATATGTGATGAATCAGTGTTGGCGAATTGTAGTGGGAGTTGTTATAAGTTGATTGAAGTTAGTCATGGTTTGTTCGAGCTCATTAGCTGACACTGGTGCATTAAAGTTACCGCGAACAATTGTTTGTGAAGTTGGTAAATTGAATCAAGAATCAAACTGGGCTTTCATAGAAATAATGCAGGTGAAGTTGTGGAGTTTTATAAACATTCAATACTGATATAGACGGAGATGTTATATGAACATCAACTCATTCAATATCTGCCATAGAAGTATCAATGCGCATGAAGTCAAAGTCTTGGTGGACAAGGATGCCAACACCTCCTCTTGGAGACTGGTTGTTTTGGTGTGTTGGCCTATGAGTGAACACAGCTTGGTATCATGTATTGGAGGATTGAACTATGTCATTAGCATTTGTCCACGTTTCCTGAAGGGCTATAATATCAGTCTGGTGGAAAAATTATTGTTTTTAATGTTATGATATTGGGGGAAAAGTGAAGGCTGGACAAATTTTTCTATTTTTAGCTCTGGTGGCCATTTTGTGCAGCGAAGCGGAACGAAACGGCGATATGAAAAACAAGGGTTTATACTGATTACTCCTGTGCAGTTTCGTCGAAAACCCACCAGCAGTTTGACTTGTGAAAGCCAGACCAGGTTTTTCTAGATTTAGCTCTGGCTGCCATTTTGTGCAGGAAAGCGGAACATACCGTCGATATGCACAACTACGGTCGGTACTGATCACCCCTGTGAAGATTCGTCGAAACCTTGCCAGTAGTTTGACCTGTGAAAGCCGAACAAGGTTTTTCTATTTTAAGCTCTGGCGGCCATTTTGTGCAACAAAGCGGAACGTGCCTGCGATATGCACAACAAAGGTGATAACTCCTGTGCAGTTTCGTCGAAATCCCGGCAGCAGTTTGACCTGTGAAAGCTGAACAGGGTTTTCTATTTTTAGCTCTGATGGCCATTTTGTGCAGCGAAGCGAAACGTGTCGGTGATTAGCAAAACAAGGGTTGGTACTGATCAATCCTGAGAGGTTTGTCGAAATGCCACCGGCAGTTTGACCTGTGAGAGCCGGACAAGGTTTTTCTATTGTTAGCTCTGTCGGCCATTTTGTGCAGCGATAGCAGAATCTGCCGGCGATATGCACAACTAGGGTTCGTACTGATCACTCCTGTGAAGTTTCGTTGAAATCCCGCCAGCAGTTTGACCTGTGAAAGCCGGACATGCTTTATACGGACGGACGGACAACGAAGGCAAAAAACAATATGTCTCCCAAAAATTTTGGGAGACATAATTGATAAAACATTAGCTTTGACTTTTTAATTTATTGCTCTATCTATCTGAGTTGCGTCGGTTCCTGTTGACCATTTAACTGACGCCCCATGGAATGGTTAGTTATGTTAGGTTGTTAGGGATACTTCAAGCATCCCATTTTAATGACGTCTCTGGTTCTTTTCCATGCTCAGTGTATAGCACTAATACATGTTTAGGGGACCTCAGTTTAATATCTGATCCAAAGGGAATAAGTAATGTTAGTGGATGAGCGGGGAGCGAAATCGCGACCCCTTGATAACCAGTTCAGCGCGTGACTACTGGACCACTGCTCCTGGAGCATGCCAGCTAAAATAGACATCATGTTGACATGTGACAACACAAATACGAAATACAGTGGTTTCATTTCAAAAGTTTTAGTGAAAATAATGCACACTGGAAATGTTAGTCTTATAAAATATAAAACTGCTGCTTAATATTTTGCCTTTTTAGTTCTATTTCTGATACCATGATTATTTCTAAAATCGATGATCGTAACTGAGTTCTCAAAGATTATACTTTATAGTGTATTCATAATATCCTGTGCTTGTAAAGACTTATAATACAATTTTTTGTAATAAAATTATTTGCTTTGTTTACACACTGACAATATTTACTAACTTGGCCAGAACATTAAAAAGCAAGAAGGCAACTATCAATATCGCAAGAAATATCGCATCAATGTGCATTCATATATAAAGTTAAAAAGTAGCAAATTAAACTTTGTACAATAATATATAATAATTCATGGGAGCCTTGAAATCGTTTCTTTTCAAGCTGAACGGTTAATCGTCGATAATGGTAGTTTTGGGGGAAACAAGGGGCAATATTACGTCAGCCCTATTAAGTTAAAGCGAAACAACTTGGAAACTATTCAATTGGAAAATTGGATTTAGGCACGGATGAGTAATTTAAACAAAATAAAATGTTAAATTAGAACATAATATAAATGCTGATACAATTAGGACCAGACAAGCATGCCTTTGTGATATGACATTTAGTTGTAAGTATTTTCATGTAAACTATAGGCAGTGGATTGCACAGTTTCTAGGATTTAAGCTGTGAACTGGTTCTTCTTGTTCTTGGGCAAGTCATATTTTTTGGTGAATATTATACGTTGTCAAAATTGTACAGATAATGGATTAGGTTAAAGTTGGGCATCATTGCCCACATGCAGCTTAATAATTGCATTGTTTGAAATACCATTTTTACAGCAACAGCTACCAAAAGAAATATAAAGTTTAAAAAAAATAAAATATGCAAGAAAAATTGGGAACAGTTAATTGGAAAAAGATGTAGCTTTCAGTATTGTCTCTTTGAGGGGCTTATTCTTGATATTGCAGACTGCAAAGTCGGCACTTCTCCGGTTGCCCGGGACAGTAATTTTAGTTTCGGACATGTAACTTTTCAAAGAAGCCGTGAAAAGTATTATGTTGAAAAATTATAATAGTTGGCATTCGGTAACTTGGACAAGTAGTTTCAAATTTTTCATTCACAGAAGTTTATTATTATTATTATTATTATTATTATAAAATCCTGAATTCACAGACTGATACAATTCACTTACTCAAATCCACTGAAGTAAAAAGTATGATTTTTTAAAACATTGAAATTATTGTTTTTCATATTTGAGAGATGAGACGTTCTATTCGAAAGAGAAAAGCTCCGGGGAGGCTTGAGGATCGTGACGAGCCGCCTCAACGGAATAGACGGTCTCCACCACCTTGGGAACCTACATCACCACTACTTAGGTTACCCACACCCCGCCTAGGGAACCACAACCACCAGCAGCTGATGTTGGGCGCCAGATGTTAGCTCTAAATTTTCAACTGGATATTGATCAAGGTAATATACAACTTATACCAAGTTTTAAAAGTATGCTTGGTGAATCTATACCGCAAAACATAAAGGATAAAATCACCCAAGGTCAATTTGTTGATATGGCCATGTTATTGCCAAGAAACAATGATAGCACCTTTCCAGTTGATGAAAATGGGGCGAAGCTGGTTATAAACGTGGCGGGTCAGTTAGTAATGGCCCCCCAAAACACGAAGAAAATCAATAATATCAAAAATGGTCGGATGCATTTTTAGTTTTCGCGAGCATATATTTAAGCGCTCACCCAACAGAAACCCAGGCAGTTCTGAAATATGGTTCAATTATTAGGACGGCAGTTAAGCGTCACTTAGGTTTAGGGTGGCTAAGTTACGACTCGCAATTTCGGCTAAGGCTCGCATCTAACTCAACCATGTCTTTTGGGGTTATAAATGATGAATTATGGATGTTATGTATGGGTCCGAGCACAATAGCTATTTCAGCAGGCGATAAAAATGCTATGATTTCAATTATCGATATTGCTCAAATGGTAGTTTGTACTTACCGGCACTGTTGTTTGAATTGTAGCGGAAACCACCCAGTTAGATTGTGCTGGAGGCAGACATATCAAAGCACAGGGGCGCAAAGACCAATACGACCTAGATCAACATTCATGTTTCCACGTCAAGTGCAACGCTTGCCGATCCGACAGCCCTTCCGGCCCCGCATTCCCACTAATAACCCAAGATTCTAAATGCTATTGTAATATAAACACTACAACATGTTTACATTTAGGTAAATCCCCAATAAGAGTCCCAGTACTTGAAAAATACTTAAGGCAATATGAGAATGTGGAAGATGCTGAGATTTTGGCTAACGGCTTTAAGAAGGTTTCAAGATCGAGTACAATGGACCGAGAGTTGCTTATGAATGCCACAATCTTAAATCTGCATACGAACATAGCACACAACTGCGGGAAAAGGTAAAACGAGAATTGTTATAAGGTAATTTAAGGACCTCCCCGGTAGGAATTTTGCCAAAGTCAGAAGGGGGTTGAAGAATGATTACACATTTGTCATACCCACATGGCGCAAGTGTTGTTCTGTCAGATACACCTCGTTCGATAATGTTACTGCAATGATTTATGATATGGGTCGTTCAGCTTTAATAGCAAAAAGGGACCTAAAATCAGCATACAGAGTTCTTCCTATAAGAGTAGAAGATTTTCCGTTATTAGCTATGAAGGTGGAAGGCAAATATTACATTGATAAATTTTTACCAATGGGGTTGAGCCAAAGTGCAAACTTGTCGAAAAGTTTTCTACATTCCTTCACTGCCTTGTTGCCAAGAAGGCAAGGGCAAGTTCAATCGATCACCTCCTAGATGATTTTATTATCGCTGGCAAACAGGGTACCGAAACATGCCAACATTTAATATCAACATTTGAAAAAACCTGTGACGAGCTAGGTATCCCTATAGCTGATGAAAAGTCTCTACAACAGTTATGGTGTTCTTAGGTTTAGAAATCGATACATCTGAATTACTGGTAAGACTACCAAGCCATAAAATTTTAGAACTGTCCCAATTAATTTCAGTATTGGTAAAGAGGAAGAAATTATCCGTGCGGGTGTTACAAAGATTAGTGGGCAAGTTAAATTTCTTTGGACAGGGAGTAAGGTCCAAACGAGCTTTTCTTCGTCGGTTCTACGATGATCCCTTAAGAAAACCTTACTATAAGCTCAGAATTAAACGAGAACTAAAGGAGGATCTGTTGGTATGGCAAACATTCTTAGAGGATTTTAATGGGGTTACCTACATACCAGCCAAAATATGGTTCACTAGTGATGAACTGCAACTATTCACAGACGCTTCTGGTTCGGACACTTTAGGGGCAGCTTGTGTTTTGGAAGGGGAATAGTGTTTTTTTGCATGGCCAAGGGCATGGAAAGGACGGTCAGTTATGAAGGATTTAACATTTTTGGAAATGGTTCCAGTAGTGTTGGCTCTTTATATATGGGGACAAAACCTTAAAAACAAAAAAATCATTATGCACATTGACAATGAAGCTTTGGTCAAGGTTTTGATCTGCCAAACCTCCAGATATAAAAGGTTAATGCAACTAGTCAGACATTTTGTGCTAATATGTATGAAAGACAACATTTCATTCAGAGCAGTGCATATTTCTTCAAAATACAACATTATTGCTGATGCTATTTCTCGCCGACAGTGGGGCCGTTTCCGTCAAGCAGCGCCATGGGCAATCGAAGACCCATTGGAGATACCACGCAAATTCCAGTTAATGATCTCGAGATTGAGGCTAGAAGACTGTTAAAGGAATCATTAGCGCCAATTACAATTAAGGCATATAACACTGGTCAAAACAATTTAAAAAAATCAGCCAGAGTTATGGCTTGGTGGAGTCATGGCCACCATCAATCACGGAACTCTCAATGTATATCGCGTTTCTATCGCTGCACGATTTTAGCTTCAAAACAGCAGAACTATATTTATCAGCCATTAGTTTTCAATGCAAAATCAAGGGTAAAGAAGATAACACAAAAAGTTTTGTCGTAGGTAAGGTATTAGAAGGGTTACGGAGAACGGCAAAAGCAAAACGGGTACGCCTCCCAATAACACTAGAACTTCTTTACGGCATTCTGACTAAGCTTCCAGCCGTTTGCCGCAATGAATTTGAAACAAATTTGTTCTCTTTGGCATATACTCTTGCATTTTTTGGGGTTTTTAGGGTAGGGGAGAAAACAGTCACAAACAAAAGCGATAAACAGCTCCATAAGGTGTTGGGTATTAAAGATGTCCACTCCGTAGAAAATGGTAGCACCATGGTGTGTTTATTGAGGTACTCGAAAACTGACCAGCTTGGTTACGGGACAGAGATAAAACTAACCAAAATTAGTTGCAGTACTATCTGTCCAGTTGCGGCATTGGCTAGATATAAAGCCATAAGACCGACATGTTTTGGGCCGTTGTTGTGCCATCTAGACGGATCACCGCTTACTCGTTACCAATTTTCGGCAGTATTGAGAAAAGCCCTTAATTTACTAAACCCGCGGTTTATACACTATAAATGTCACAGTTGGTGCAGCGTCCACAGCAAGTAAATGGGGGTGGTCAGTCGATCAAATTAAACGGGCAGGGAGGTGGTCTTCAAGCGCATATAAATCTTACATACAACCAATATAGGCCATTGTCTTCGTGAGAGGTGCTAGATGTATAACACAGTGTAGTGTCAATACAATAACTGGTGTTGATAGGTACATAAATATAAAGTTTAAAGATATTATGGCCCAGTAGGCCTAATAGCGACATGTATATTATTTATTTGATGTTACATACATAATTTACAATAATAGGGATTTTTAGTTTTCTCCAGTGATTTGTAAATTAGTACTAAATGTTTTCATTAATCACAACTTGTAGTTAAATGTTATGGATTATGTAACTTGTAGATAAATGCTACGGATTCTGTAGCGATACTAGGACTACCATAAAGGACTGGAGATTGACAGTCCTAAAGTTTTTCCAGGGTTACTATGTGTGTGGGTGGTAGGATCATCAATTGTTAAACGTGCATTTCCGTGGGCAAGAAAAAGGCCAGAAGGAAGTAGCCTTGGCCTGCCAGCCAGGCTCTGGTGGCAAGGATACTGTGGTCTTACCCTGCAAAAGACGACCGGGAGGCTTAGACTGCTGTTGAGGGTGGAACAGAAACCCCATTTCCTATTACTTCATGTAGGGGGTAATGATATAATGCACACACCAATTAAAGATTTAATAAAGGTGGTGCACAGTTTGTTAGTTTTCATTGATGATAATATGCCGGGAACAACATAATATGGTCAGAAATATTACCTAGAGCATTACGTGCAGCGAGCAAACGGCTCAATTCCTATGTAGTGAAGAAAGTTAAACAATAGGGGGGTTTCTATCTGCGCCACCTTAACTTGGCCAAGTTTGATATAGAAAACCATACAAGCGATGGTATACACCTGTCAGATAGAGGAAATGACATGTTTATTGACAATATCAAATTTGGTTTACAATATTTCCTACAGGGCCATCAACCCTGGTTTGCAATGTAAATAAGAGAGGTAACTAAGTTTGGGGGAGTTTTGGCATGCAACCAGTGCTCTCAGTCTGATGTTCAGGGCTTTAAATAACTGAATGGTATCGTGCTTAAAATGATAGCATAAAGTCACTTGATAATTATTCAGCAGTAAAATAAAGGATTTTGTGATTAAACACTTGTTTGCTATATATAGATTAAATAGTTCGTTGCTTCATAGAAGTTGGCTGTGTACATAGTTGCATTGCTCTATATAGTTGCATATTTGCTTTATACTGTTTGCTTTACCAGATTTGAAGTTTGTGCATTGATTGCTAGTTGGAATTCCCAGATATGCCCATTCCAGGCGTGAACCTTAACAGCGATCTTGCAGAACGTCGATTATATTTAATGACAAGCTATTAAATGCGGCCATTCAGCTGCGGCCAGATAAGTCATAAATTAGGGGGGGGGCACCAATTCTTCGGGCTCCGCTTTTTGCTTTATTTGGCTTAAATAGGCGCCATTTGCTAGTTTGCGGCGCCTACTGACATTTAACTTTTAGTAAAATTAGGATCTTCAATTGATTTCTAAAGTGGAAAAACAGTCGGTGTAGCCAAAGTGGACAATTGCTGGAGTGTTTATAATGTTCAGTTAGCATATATAAGGTTCACGCCAAAAATCCGCCATACCTAGGATCAGGGGTTAACTCAGAAAGAAAAATTGAATTTACGTGTATGCTTTTTGGAAATATAGATTATGAACTGTTGGCTGTTTATTTTTATTCTTTTTTATTCTTTTCATATGGCTCAGTGATCCAAAATACAAAACCATGAGATATCTGGCAAAATACTATATTGTGCATTCAAGTCAAAACAGGTTTCAGGCGTGGAAGAACGCGGGACACGAACAATTCTAATCAAATTTAGTTCAGTTTAAATAGGCAATCAAGTTCCGCGTTCTTCCCTTTCTATCATTTGCCTGACAAACAAATTTCAATTATCTGGCATAACTCATTGGATGCTTTTTGAAGTTTTGTTGTTCAACATGCCATGTTGTGTACCTGAGGTTCTAAAGTTTATGGATTATCCTGAAATTCTGTGAAGAAATTATCCTTCTCATTACTATTACCTTAACTTTTCTGAGTGTCAGATTTACAGCACTGAGGCCACAAAACTTCCCAGTACTTTCCTACCTGTTACAATTAATGGGGTCGGTCTGGTTTACAGAAGAAGAAAAAGTTATCAGTATAACGTACATTCAGATGAAAACAAAAATGCATCACAGATATGTGACTGAGTTGCAGAAGGTAACCAAAGTCAACTAAGTCACCTTATTAAAAGCTTTGACCTTGTCATATTCAATAATATGTGTTTGAAATTTTTGGTAAAGACACTCCTTTAGAAATGAAGTTCGAAAAGCATTGTCATATTATGAATTATTTTAAAGAAAACAAGAAATATCTCTAAACATTTTCAGTAACACTAGAAAGTATTTTTACAGTGACTAGAGATATATTTGGCCTCTTCTTGCCAATTCCACCAAATATGACAGAAACTTTTAAAACTTTGTAGTTGTCGCTGCAAACGATAATCAAACTGACTTTCTTTCATTAACTTTTTTCTTTTCCAGTTGGGCTCACAATTTACCTATTGTTTTATTGTATTTTTGTTCATGAAAAAACCTTACACATATTTTTGACTCAGAAGGCTGACATCTTGCTTACATCTTCACTTTTGAATATAGCTTATATATGAAAATTGTTAATTTTAACCAATGCCAGTATGTTGCTCTGTAAACACTTTTCGACAGATTGAAAAAATATGCTGCCCTAACAAGGTGAAGCTAAACTGTCGTTATATATGGACTATGAATCCAGACATGCCGAACGCGATTAGATGCAAGGTGTATTTTAGATTAGTTTGCTAAACTCAAAAACAATGAGGCAAAATGACTCAATGCATGTCTTGCACCGGCAAATGTATTCAGATTTAAACCAGTATTATATAGAAATTAACATTTGTTTTAATTAATCTACTGTATATGGATACACTGGATTTCTGTGAAATTTCGAGGAAAATCACTTAGGCGTTAAGAAGATGTTGTATGATTTTTTTCTATTTTTAGCTTTTGCAGCCCTTATGTGCAATGGAGCAAAACGGTTTGAGCATTTTAGAAAAGGGCAATATAAGGAACATTTCTGTAAAATTTTGTTTGAAATGGCCTAGTGGTTTTGAACGAAATAATGATGAAAATCTATTTTTAGCTCTAGCGGCCATTTTGTTCAACGGAGCAGAACCATTTTAGAGGGCTATGTAAGGAAGATTTCCGTGAAATTTCATGGAAAATTACCTTGCCGTTGAGGAGGGGATGCTGTTTGATTTTTTTTTCTTTTTTTAAGCTTTTGCACCCTGTATGTGCAATGGAGCGGAACGGCTTTAGCAATTTTAGAAAAGGGCGATATAAGGAAATATTTTGTCGAAATGGTTTTAAAAATGGCCAAGTGGTTTTGGGAGTGTCATTTGAAGCCAAATATTGACGAAAATCTATTTTTAGCCCTGATGGCCATTCTGTTCAATGGAGCAGAACCATTTTAGCAATTTTAATAGAAGGCTATGTAAGGAATATTTCTGTGAAATTTCGTGAAAAATCACCTGGCCATTTAGGAGATGTTTAAATTTTTCCTATTTTTAGCTTTTGCAGCCCTTGGAGCGGAATGGTTTGAGGGCTTTGTTAGGAACATTTCTGTGAAATTTGGTGAAAAAAAATATCCAACCATTTAGGAGGAGATGTTGTTTCTATTTTTAGCTTTTGCAGCCCTTATGTGCAATGTAACGGACAGGTTTGAGCAATTCAAGAATAGGGCAATATAGGGAACATTTCTGTCAAATTTGGTTTAAAATGGCCAAGTGGTTTAGGAGGAGATGTCATCTGAAGCCAAATATTGATGAAAATCTATTTTTAGCTTTGACGACCATTTTGTTCAATGGAGTAGAACTATTTTAGCAATTATAAGAGAGGGCTGTGTATGGAACATTTCTGTGAAGTTTATGTGAAAATCACCAAGCCATTTAGGAGGAGATGTTGTTTGATTTTTTTTTGATTTTTATGTGCAATTAATAGCTTATTAAGTTAATCTACTGTTTGCTGTTTTAGACTGTTTTACTTATAAGGTCACTGTGACCTTGACCTTTGACTGGCTAACCTTAAAATCAATAAACCAGAAACCATTTTCACATTTACGGTCCTGTGACTGTGACCTTGACCTACATACCACAAAAACAATAGGTTTCTGTAACTCTGTTTCTGTAATAAGGGCAATCACCCTATGACGGACTCAAATATAGGGCAAACACAATATGTCTCCCCTAGACGGGGAGGAGGGTGGGGGTGGTAGACACAACAAACACTTTTTTTGAAATCCCACCATGCATCAGGAAGTCATTAACCGGACACGAACAACTTTTTCACTATATCCATATAAGGAAATAGCCTAAACTTCAAGTTTCTACGGTGACCTTAACCTTTGAGCCAGCAACATATTTCTTGCAAGCGACACGTCAGCTTTCATATGATGATCAATTATGCCAAATTATTTCGAAATCCATCCATGCACAACAAAGTTATGAGCCGGACACGAACAACTTCAATTATAATAAGGAAGGTCGTTCAAATATAATCAATGAACTGAACAAACATTTTGTAAGTATTTCAAATATTATAAATAAGACTACGTTTTTGACAAGCAATTTTGATGTTTTGAAAAGAACGCTTGATGTTAAAGTACGTAAATTTTGATTTAACATTTATAACACCATTCGAAGTTAAAATGATCATCAAAGAACTAAATATAAATAAGTCGAAAGGGCACGATGGTATAGGTCCAAAAATTATTAAACACTGTGGTGATACTATAGCGACACCCATTGCATCGATTATTAGTAACAGTATATCGTAAGGTATATTCCCTGACGAACTGAAACAAGAGGGCCATGATGGCCCTAAATCGCTCACCTGAGTCTCATTGCTCATGTTACAAATATCGTTATTGGTTTTTATGGGTGCAAGTTTGAATAAGTTTGCAATAAGTTTGAAGACTGGGTGAAATGGTACTGAAATTTTTTTAGCAGAAATAGTTTTATGCTACAGGTCCCAGTGACTTTGACCTTTGACCTACAGACCCCAAAAACAATAGGGTTCTTCTAATATAATTACCCTATAACGTTTGAAGGTTCTGGGTGTAATGATACTCCAGTTACTGGGAAGAAATATTTCACTCCACATGTCCCTGTGACCTTGACTTTTGACCTACTGACCCCAAAAATAATTGGGTTCTTTTACTGAGTAAAGAAAATCATCCTCTGAAGTTTGAAGGCTCTGGGTAAAATGGTACTCCAGTTACTAAGGAAAAACAGTTTTCACTCTATAAGCCCCTGTGACCCTGACCTTTCACATACTAGCCCAAAAAACAATATGGTTCTTCTATTTAGTACAAGAGGGCCAATTGCCCTAAAGCGCTCACCTGGGTTCAAAGATAAAAGAAATTTTTATGAATGTAATGATGCATATCACAGAAATGGACCAATGCAATTTCATTGCCATAGCTCCAAAAACAAAAGTAGGTCAGTATGTCAAAATATAGGTCATAAGACGACATTTTTGAAATCGGAACGAAAAGCTGTACACACAGTCTAAATTTCATTGCCGTAGCTTTCAAACAAAAAAGTAGGTCAGTAGGTCAAAAATATAGGTCATGCTATGACGCTTTTGAAATTGGAACAAAAAAATGTACACATGGTCCAAATTTCATTGCCATAGCTCCAAAAACAACAGGAGGACTATGATGGCCCTGTATCGCTCACCTGAATATGACTGCTTTTAACAAAGTTGTTATGGACCTGATTAATTGACCCGAGATGACTCCTTTTCAAACTTGACCTAGAAATTATTGAAACAATCTTTCTGACAAATTTCCAGGTTATTTGGACTGAAAATGTAGCCTCTAGAGTGTTAACAAGGTTTTTCAAAATTTGGGCTCTGTCACCTAGTTTTTGAACCCAGATGATCCATATCCAAACATGAGCTAGAAATCACCAAAACAACCTTTCTGACAAATTTCCAGGACATTTGGACTGAAAATGAAGCCTCTAGAGTGTTTACAAAGTTTTTTGTTATTTGGGCTCTGTGACCTAGTTATGACTCTAGATGACCTATATTCAATCATGAGCTAGAAATCATAGAAACAAACTTTCTGACAAATTTCAAGGATATTTGGACAGAAAATGTAACCTCTAGAACATAAACAAGGTTTTTCTACTTTTTGGCCCTTTGTCCTAGTTTTTGACCCCAGATAACCGATATTCAAAACTGAGTTAGAAATCATTGAAACAATCTTTCTGACAAACTTCAAGGTTATTTGGACTGAAGATGTTACCTGTAGAGTGTTAACAAGGTTTTTCCATATTTGGGGTATTGACCTAGTTTTTGACACCAGATGACCTACATTCGGAACCTTTCTGACAAATTTCAATAATATATGGACTGAAAAGTAGCTTCTAGCGTGTAAACAAGTTTTTTTCTGTTTTGGGGCTCTGTGACCTAATTTTTGACTCCAGATGACCCATATTCAAATTTAACCTAGAAATCGTTGAAACAACCTTTCTGATAGATTTCCATGTTATTTGGACTGAAAATGTTACCCCTAGAGTGTTAGCAAGGATTTTCCATATATTGGCTATGTGACCTAGTTTTTGATCCCAGATGACCTATTTTTGATCTTGAGCTAGAAATCATCAAAGCAACCTTTCTGACAAATTTCTGGGATATTCTGACTGAAATGTAACCTCTAGAGTGTTAACAAGGTTTTTCTATTTTTTGGCTCTGTGACCTAGTTTTTGAACCCAGATGACCCATATTCGAATTTGACCTAGAAATTATAGAAACAACCTGTTTGACAAATTTCCAGGATATTTGGACTGAAAATGTATCATCTGGAGTGTTAAAATGGTTTTTACATTTTAGGACTCTGTGACCTAGTTTTTTAATCCACATGACCCATATCCATACCTGAGCTAGAAATCACTGAAACAACCTTTCTGGCAAATTTCAGGATATTTGGACTAAAAATGTAACCTATAGAGCATTAACAAGGTCTTTCTACTTTTTGGCCCTATGACCTAGTTTTTGGCCCCAGATAACACATATTGAAAACTGAACTAGAAATCACTGAAACAATCTTTCTGACGAATTTCAAGGTTATTTGGATTGAAAATGTTACCTCTAGAGCGTTAACAAGGTTTTTCCATATTTGGGGTCTGTGACCTAGTTTTTTACCCCGATGACCTATATTCGAATCTGAGCTAGAAATGATTAAAACAACCTTTCTGACAATATTCGAGAATATATGGACTGAAAAGTAACTTCTAGCGCGTTAACAAGTTTTTTTTCTTTTTTTGGGCTCTGTGACATTTTGATCCAGGCCATATTGTTCTTGATCATTAAACAACCTGAAGAGTTCCCATTGATGAAAATGTTACTCTAGGCTTAACAGGATATTTTGGCTATTAACTAGTTTGAAACAGAACCTATATTCGAACTGAGCTAGAATCATCAAGCAACTTTCTGACAATTTCTGGGTAGTTGACTGAAAATGAAACCTCTAGAGTGTTAACAAGGTTTTTCTATTTTTTGGTTCTGTGACCTAGTTTTTGAACCCAGATGACCCATATTCGAACTTGAGCTAGAAATCATAGAAACAACCTGTCTGACAATTTTCCAGATTATTCGGACAGAAAATGTTACCTCTCCGTCTACAAGAAGATTTTCAAAGTTTTCACTATATAAGCCTATGTAAAACCAATGACCCCGGGGTGGGGCCAAATTTGACCCCAGGGGTATAATTTGAACAAACTTGGTAGATGTCCACTAGACAATGCTACATACGAAATCTTAAGGCTCAGACCCATGTGGTTCTGACAAGAAGATTTTGAAATTTTTTCCTATATAACTCTATGTAAAACATGTGACCACTGGGTCGGGGCCATTTTTGACCCAGGAGCCATGATTTGAACAAACTTGGAAAAAGTCCACTGGACAATGCTTTACACCAAAATCAACTGACCCCTTGGGTGGGGTCCCACGGTCATAATTTGAACAAACTTGGTAGAGGTCCACTAGATGATGCTTCATACCAAATATCTAAGCTCCAGGCCTTGAGGTTTCGGAGAAGAAGATTTTTAAAGATCCAACTTTTAAAATCTAATTTTAGCTCCAGTGAACCAAAAATTCAATGGACCAGAACCATTTGAACAATCTCGGTAGAGCTTCATGCAAGGGACATCCCAGGCAAGTATCATCTATTTTGGCCCTTTGGTTTAAGAGGAGATGTCATTTGAATGAAAAGTTGACGACGGACGGACGACGGACAAAGTCTGATCAGAAAAGCTCACCCTGAGCACTATGTGCTCAGGTGAGCTAAAAAGCTGCAGTGATACCTATATTCAAATCTGGAAATAATGAAAATCCAAATAATTATAGACCAATCTCAATACTTCCAACTATTTCTAAAAATTTAAAAGACATATAGCAAATCAAATTAAATCTTTTTTTTTTTTTTTTTGATAGAACAAATGTTATTCATAGAACTCAGTCCGGTTTTAGAGAAAATCATTCATGTGAATGTGATACAGCATTGACAAGATTAATTGATGCATGGCTGAAGGATATTGATGAAAGTAAAATAATAGGGTCAGTGTTTTTCGATTTAAGAAAAGCTTTTGATTTAGTAGACCACACAATATTAATACATAAATTAAAATTTATTACTTTTCTAGCAATGCCGTTAATTTCTTTAAGTCATATTTGTCAGACAGGAAACAAACAATAAAATTTAACACTGTTCAGTCTGAAATGCTACACGTTACATCTAGAGTTCCTCAAGGATCGATTTTAGGACCTCTTCTATTTTTGATATATATCAACGACCTAACATTTGCATGTGATGACTAAAAATTGTATCTTTGCGCAGATGACTCTACAATGTACGAGTCTGATTATGACATTAAAACAATACAAAGTAATTTACAAATGAATCTTAAAAGTATAAATGAATGGTGTGTACTTAATAACATGTCCCTTCATCCATCGAAATCAAAGTGCATGGTACTTGAATCAGGATACAAGTTAAAACACGGAAACGATCTTCATCTTGCTATAAATGGAACTGTAATGGAAAACGTCACTTCGCAAAAATTACTCGGTGTCTATATTGATAATCATTTAGATTGGCATAAACAAATAGACAACGTATGTAAAAAACTAAAAAACCAAGATCGCTCTCTTCAAAGACATAACATATTTCTTAACATTTGATATGAAACTCTTGTTCTATAATTCTTACTTTCTGCCGATTTTTGATTACTGTTGCACAATCTAGGGAAAGAATAATAAATCGTATGTCAATAAAGTATGTACAATACAAAAAAGAATAGCAAAACTCATTTTGGGTAAGTCGATAAAATCACCCTCCACTGGTCTTTTTGAAGAGCTAAAATGTCTTTCATTCTTTGACAGATGTAAGAACCATGCTGCAGTGCTAGTCTACAATATTTATCTATTTCAGTTGGACGAGACACATATTCAAGGACACAGATTTCTAGTCAAAGATATCAGGACCGACGACGGAGAACGTCACATAGTCCTTGGTACAGAAACTCAGCTTCGGCACCTGCAGACTGCTACTCGCTGGTTCATGGATAGCACTTTCAAGATAGTGAGGGAGCCATTCATGCAAGTAGCGGCCATCCATGCCTTTGTTCGCAAGGGTGAATGTATGAAGCAGGTGCCACTGGTTTTTGCACTAATGTCTCGACGCACTAAGCTGATTACGTGGAGGTGTTCCGAGCTATCAAGAATGCCCTGGAATCGCCACCTGCAGTCGAGTGATTTATGTTGGACTTGGAGTGGTAAATGGTATTTTGAATACATTTTTTTAAAACAATTAAAAATTGAATACAATATTAACGTATAAAATTTGTTGTTATATTTTAATATTCTAGAAATAAACCAAATTAGCCTATTGCTACGTATGTAAAAAGAAGTAAGACATTTTTTGACAGTATTAATTACCGTTACATACTTGTTTGTGTTTTTGTTTTGTTTGTTATTTTTTAGCCGAGTGGAATGCTATTCGTGAAGAATTTCCCATCACAGTGTTAAAGGGTTGTGTTTTCCACTTCACACAGTCCCTGTACAGGAGGATACTTACATCAGGACTTGGACCATTTTACCGAGAGAAAAAGGATATTTATAGGTTCATGCGGAAGTTAACGGCCTTGCCATTCCTTCCAGCTGAACACATCCGCCCGGCTTTAATTGGTTTACTTAAGTTGTAATGTCAATTGTTACTTCATGCCTTTGATGAATTCAATAATCAGCTGTCGTATTATTTTAATATTTTGATTATGCATGTAACGTTATGTCTATTTCTATCGGCTGTTATTAGTTATATTTGTGCATTTCCAAAAGGAATTCATTAAAATGTACTATTGAACGTAAATGTCCCATATTTATATTGTAAACCTATATTTTGTTTATCAGTTTTTATTTATAATTTTCATATTTTTTCAACTTTATAAAAAATATTCCCTAAAAGTTGCTTAAGTTCACTAAAAAGGAGTTTGCTATGCTTGTCTGTTTTTTTTTTCAATTATTAGATTGTATTCCTAAAACGTGTTTAACTTTTTTCTATGTTTTAACAGTTTGTTTTGATAAACTTTTTATAAAATGGATGTAACATTTAATTGTAACCTGTTAATAATCAAGATGTTTTTATTTATAGATTTGTCGAAGTCACGTGACATAGTAAATGGCGGTGTTTTTGAGAGCTCTGTAAAAAATTCTATTTTTGTGGAATATATTTGTAGTTACAAACTTAAATTTATTCTAAAGTGGATGTAAAGTGTAATTTGTTCATATGGGTAGGACAAATAAAGGAAAAAAGCACAGAGAAAGACAGAAACGTAAGAACAGTAGTGAGAACGATTCGGAAGATCGAAGTTATAAACAGGCCAAATATGGCCGTAACATAGACATTATCCATTCAGACTGGGAAAATTCAGGTTACGAATCAAGTGACTACGGGGACAGTGAACATGTACAATTAAGTGGGATTATTGGTAAAGCATTCAATGACTTATATGAAGGGAATTTAACTTCGGAATTAAATGTTGAGCCAGGTACGCCTAATTCAGTTTTTAATTCTCCACCACACGCCATAAATAGGACAGTTGTTGACAAATATTCACCTGAAAGTAGTTCCTCAGGTGTATTTAGAACAAATATGGAGGCCAAAAGCACAGACGAAAAACTTAATGGTTGGTGACAGCTGTAAGTGAAATGAAATATAATCAAGAAACAAATCGCAAGGCGTTAGAAAATAGAATTGACTGTCTTAGGGATGAACTTGTTGGCCAAATAGACAAAAAGGTGAAATCCCTTCGCGACGATCTATCAATGAAAATTGGCCTTGAAAGCAAGCGTATTGATGACCTTTTAATTACAGTTCAGTCATTAGAAGGCCGTATGGTAACATTAGAAACGTCACAACATTCTCACTTTGGGGAAAACGGTACTTTAAATTTGAATGAAAGTAGTGTCCTGCCGGCACAAGGCCCTGTTGGATTTAGGCCTAGTGACGATTACGACGCGGAGAGATCAGTTATTGCTAGCGGGCTTAATTTTGAGGAGGGTGAAGACATCTTACAGAAAGCAAAGGATTTGATTAGTGCCTTAGGCCCTGACGTAAAACAGAACACGGAAGTCATGAATGCAGTACGATTCCGAAAGCGTCTTAATGGCCAACCTGGTCTTGTAAAGATAATGTTGAGAAATAGAAAGGAGAAAGTTGCAGTTTTAAGAAAGAAGATGAATTTGAAAAACAATTCTCAATATGATAGAGTGTACATTAAAAGCTGCAAGTCCCACGCCGAGCGGCTTATAGAATTGAATGCGCGCACTGTCTTAAGGCAATTACCACAGGGACATGATTTTCGTGTGGACGCTAACGGTCGCATTCAGAGACGTAACCGACAAGGAATCCAGCAAGCCCACATGAACAATTATCAAACGTCTGACCTGTCACATGACGTTAATTCTTCCAGCTAGGCTGCATCCCGACCCTATGGAATTATCAAACTGGCACATTTAAATGTTGGTGGATGGACGAATGAGAATCATGAGCTGCGTGAACAAATAATTCAAAATACTGATGCCGATATTATTACTGTTAATGAAACACATTTATCTGGCGAAAATGTTATTAAATGTGACGGGTTTTTATGGTATGGTTTCAATAGACGTGAGATTAACGTACGTGCCCCAAAACCATCCGGAGGAGTGGGTATATTTGTGAAACGATGGATCTATGATAGTTACGAGATTAATGTGGTTGACAGAACGTACGAGGGTATACTAGCCATGAAATTTACACACCGTGAAAACGACTCAGATATCTTTATATTTTCGTGCTATCTACCGCCTGAAAATTCAGTTTTGGGTAGAGATAGTCAATCTTTTTTAGCGCATCTGTTATCGTTGATATATACATACAGCGACTGTGATCATATGTTTATAGGTGCAGACATGAACGCAAGAATAGGCGGGCTATCGGAAGTAATAGAATACTGTGATTTTTTGCCAGTTCGCGAAGCTATAGACAAAACGGTTAACCAACATGGTCATTCATTCATAGATTTCTTAATTGAGGCGAAGTTTTGTGTATTAAACTCACGATTTAAGGAGTATAAAGATAATTATACGTCAATAAGCTCCAGGGGAAAATCTGTAGTCGATTACATATGTGTACCACAAGACACTTTCCAAAAGTGTAAATCGTTTAAAATATTAACAATGCAGGAGATAGTTGATCAGTTCAACCTTCAAGGATTAATAGGAACGAGATCTCGTTTACCAGACCACTCGATACTGCTGGCTGAAATCGACATTGGCGTGGGAACTACGTCTTTTCCTAGAAATATGTACGGAATAAGTGAATTAAATGAGCAGAATTGCGCGCGCTTCAATTTGAAAAAGATCCCAACTGATTTCATGGAAAGTGACTTAGCTAAAGCAGCCATTTTGAACATGATTGAAAGAATACAAACTTGTAGGGAAACTCAAAGTGAAATTGACGGATTATATGACAATCTTTGCCAAATAATCATAGATGAAATGTCTCAAAAAATTCCGAAATCTAACACCAGTCGTAGATCAGAAAAACGTCGAAAGCATTTAAAACCGTACTGGAATGAAGAGCTGCAGAATCTATGGAACACTATGAGCACCAAAGAAAAGGAATTCTTAAAATGTGACAGAAATAATCGAAACAGACAAAGGTTGCATATGGAATATGTTAACGCGAGAAATAATTTTGACAAAGTGCTAAGACAATCTGAGAGAGCCTATAGATACGTACAATCTCTTGAAATTGAAGAAATGTCCACTAGTAACCCGAATGACTTTTGGCAGAAAATCAAAAGATTGGGACCTAGGGGAGACAATTCCATACCAATAGAAGTAGTAGATAACGACGGTAATGTTACAAGAAATGAACAATCTGTTTTACACAGGTGGAAAACTGATTTTGAGAAAATTTACAACAGTGACGACTCTTCAAGTTTTGATGATGATCACTACAGACAGTGTTTAAACCATAAACAGTTACTAGAGCAACGGATCGACGATCCTCTGTATACTCCGAATATACAGATGAATAGAAATATTTCATTAGAAGAAATTACTAATATTATAATGAGATCTAAGAATGGTTCAGCGCAAGGCATTGACCGTATACCTTATGATGTGTTAAAATTCCCCTCAGTCATAGTGACGTTACAAAGTTTATTTCAGTTAATATTTGATTGCAGTATCATTCCGTCAGTTTGGAGAAAATCGATCATATTCCCTATATTGAAAGATCCCGGCACAGACAAACGAGTACCCATGCATTACAGAGGAATAAGTCTCCTTTCATGTATAAACAAATTATACACATCCTTCATTAACAAAAGAGTAACTTTATTCTTAGAAAGCAGCGGACAATTAGCTGATGAACAGAATGGCTTTAGGTCGGGACGTTCATGTGAAGATCACATATTCACATTAAACAGCATCATTCGAAATAATACGAACGTGCATACCGCCTTCATTGACTTAAAGAAATGCTTTGATTTTGTCGACAGGAAATTACTCCTGTATAAACTTTTACTTTATAATATTGACGGAAAAGTTTACAACTCAATTAAAAGTATATACGCCAGTTCGTCAGCCTGTGTTAAAATCTGTAATAGTGAATTACCAAACAGTTTTGAATTAACAGATTGGTTCGATTGTGCATCCGGTTTGAAACAAGGCTGTACGTTGTCTCCGACGCTCTGGGCGGTCTTTGCCAACGATCTAGTGCAAGAAATAAACAGTCTTGGTCTGGGATTGAACGTAGGAAATGATAAAATCTCAATTTTGCTCTACGCAGACGATATTGTGTTAATGGCGAATTCTGAAGAAAATTTACAATCAATGCTTAACTTGATTCACATATGGTGTAAAAAGTGGCGCGTACTCATCAACACGAACAAATCAAAATGCGTTCACTTCCGGAAGGGAAACACGTCTCGTACTGACTTTCGCTTTAAAGTGGGTGACAACTTTCTGGAAAAAGTTGACCAGTACAAATACCTGGGTGTTGTATTCGATGAGAAAAACTCATTCAACATTAATAGTGAAACCCTAGCAAAAGGAGCAGGCCTGCTTTAGGTTCTATAATCAGCAAACTTCACAATCTAAAAGATGTCGGATTTAACACATATGAAAAACTCTATAATAGCTGTGTTGTACCAATCCTAGAATACGGAGCATCTACATGGGGCTTTAAGCATTATCAAAGCATAGACAATATCCAAAATCGTGCATTAAGATACTTTTTCGGAGTACATCGTTTTGCCCCAATTCTGGCCCTGTACGGTGATTCTGGCTGGCTCCCGACCTCATACACACGGAAAATATGCATTTTGCGCTTTTGAAACCGCCTACAATTAATGAAAGACGATAGACTTACAAAGAAAGTATTTAACCCAGATTACGAGAGATGTATGAGTAATTGGTCAAGTGATGTAAAAGCAATTATGCATGACTTAAATCTAAGCCGCGAATTCAATACAAAATCAATAGTAAATCTTTCTAGCGTAAAGAATAGCTTACGGGTTATGTACAACGAGAAATGGCAAGGAGAGGTCCAAAATGTGAGAAAACTCCGTACATACAGAACTTTTAAAGAATCCTTTGTTAAAGAAAACTATCTGACAATTAATCTGAAAAAATACGAACGCTCACTTTTGTGTCAATTCCGTTTTGGTATTTTACCTCTACGTATGGAAACCGGACGTTATGTAGGGGAAGCACCTGAAGACAGACTGTGTCGTTTTTGTGATAAGAACGAAGTGGAAAGTGAAAGCCATTTTATGTTCACATGTGATAGTTATGCAAACCTGAGAAATAATATTTTCAATGTCATTCCCCTTATGGGAGATGATTCATTAACTCATTCTGATAAGCTACGCATGTTAATCCAATCACATATTAGAAAGGTTGCTAAATTTATCGTAAGAGCATATCTGTTAAGGAGAAGTATCCTTTACCATTAATTTAACTAAAATAGTTTAAGTCCATCCTGTTTCTCAAAATACGAGTAAATTATAGATATGTATTAATATTACGTAATAGATCATCCTACTGTTTTATTTCATATAGATTTGTATGTATCAACAATGATTACTTTTAAGTATATAAGCTACATACTTGATAAAGTGTATGATATTTTTGAAACTGTGGTGTATTACACATATTAGGTAAATACTCCCTTCATATATTTCGTATAACATGAAAGCAAACTTGTATTTCTTCTTTGTTATGTATACTTTTTCTCAATGTTATGATACGTACTGTGTATAAAAATTGATGTTGAGTCTCATAATTATGAATTTCATATCCACGGAGATGCCTTGAATCTTTCGTTTTTTGTTAAAATTCAAGACAGTCTCTTTATTGGATTGATTACACATTATGCTTTTTTCAGCAGCCGTCCTCATTATCTTTCGTTTCGAATAAGGATGTCAGTCATGAAACAGCTTCCACTAAAATCAAATTTGTACTGAGACCTGAAATACTTTTTCAATTTATGCACACAGCAATATGTTAAAATAATACATATTATTAAGGTAGTTATTTTTGTATAAGGACACTCAAATAGTTTGAAATATAATTTTGATATTATACGTTTATATAAGGTTATAATAACATTTGGTTTTGTTACCTTACAATTTAAAAGTCACAATAATAAACTTATAGAGTTGAATAAGTACGAAGGAAATAATCACATTAGGTAGACATAATCATTTTATCGGCTACTTTTTCATTATTAAGTAAATCTAAAGATTTTTAGCAATCGAATGTTTTATTACAGACCACTATTTTGTTCAGGCTCACAATGCATCTACTTTATTTTGTTAATATTTATGATATTGTTTCACATGACTTTAAATTCTGTAAATTATTTCTAATATGGTAGGGTGACAATCTAATAATAAGTCCTCTATTTTTGGAGTAGGTGGGACTCGTCTGTTAACAAGGCATGTTATATACCAAAATACTCGTAAGGGTCTGTAGTTTTTCAAAATGCCTGGCTCTTTTGCCGCAGCTGGTGGCGTTTCGAGAAATCCAAGATGGCGTCCAAGATGGCCGCCACCTTTGAAACATTACCATTATACTAAACAAATGAATATGACAGACATGACTCAAAAGATATTGGAAATACAGTGCAATAATTTTATAGCCTACATATAGCTTTTGAAAAATGTTTAACTTTGGGAAACAAGAATTACAAGTTCAAGGTCAATTCAAGGTCAAAATAGAAAAAAAATGCTAAAATCTGCAAACTTGCATCACATTTTATTTATATCTTTGATCTTTTTCCAATAGAACATATTCAAATCACAAACAATTGACAGTGTATTTCATAGGAATTCATTGGCTACACATATTTAGCAAAGAATTTCATTTAAATGCATGAAATGCTTTTTCAAACAGTCCATGCTATAATTACCCCACCCACCAATTTTATTAAGGATATTTTTCATCCACCGACAGGCAAACTCTTACCACCCAGTCTGTTATGAATTCTGTTTAACTTTAACAGGAGTCAGATATTTATCAAGTATTTGCAGAAATAAATTATAATTAAGCTGTTTAAGATGTGTAATGTTCTGAATCAATTAAAGTATATAATGTGTATACTATAAGTCAGAAATTGCAGCGACTCTGTTAAACAGACAGTTTGAAAGAGTATTCTGTTTTTCTTTCACACTGTATATATATTTAACTGTATATACATGTATTAACAGTCTAAATATGTTGGTTGTTTGTTTTTATATATTTATATAATACAGACAAACAAACAAAACACTAAATATGTATCTACTAATTATTAAATATCATTAGGGTGAACTCAGCCGTATCAGGGTCTATTTGGTGGACGATGTCGGTTACTCATATGGGATGAATGCAATTAAAAGATATAATCGCATTTACAGCACAGCATGTAAAATGATATATGCCATGTATTTTGTTGGTATTCTAAAAACTTTCTACGTCCAACAAAATTTAAATCATTAGAAAATATAGTGCAACACCAGCAACATATGTCAACAAACAGTTTACAGTGACAAATACAGCAGTTTAAGTAATCATGTATGTTTTACATTTCAATATGCAAAATGAACATTTGGGGTCTCAATGGATTTCTATATATAACTTCTGTATAACTTCCATAATAATAAAATCATTTTCATCCATTACCATTATCAGAAAGTAATGATAAATAAAATAATTTTAGAGCCTGTTAGGAATCTATGATCTATGGAGAACAGTAACTGTTGACATGAAAGGAACCCACAAGGGCATAATGTTAGGGCTAATCTCAAGATTGGAATGTACATGTGTCATCCTCAGAAGTTACATCATCAATTGTTGCCAGTGTTGTGAACAAATTGTTACAGAAATTATCACTGTCAACAGAACCTTCACATTTACATGCCTTTGTGCATGGCTGTTCATTTTGGGAGCAAACACAATTGCCCTGGCAGTCATCACTGCATTTGCACAGCAGGTCACTTAACAGCTCAGGTGGGGCAGCAGACTGAGCCATCATCTGGGGAACATACATCCCATTGTTCGGATCAATTTCATACCCGAACTCTGTTGGATTGGGCAAAACAACATTTGCCTGTAGTGCAGATTTCCAGATCATCAGCTGGTACAGACAGCGAAGCAGATGTAGCAAAAGACTGTCATCAGTTGGAGGAAGTCTGCGAGGTTTAGTTTTGGACCTTTCAACAACCATCACTGCTCGGAGGGAATTCAGGGATATACATGAGTTGCAGCCATACAACAGCCCAATGAATGTCAGCGCTGCTGCTTTAACTCTCTGTGTTAGGCGAGGACTTGATCCAAGGTCTGCTAACTCTGTAAACTTGTCAGAATGTCTTTTCATGATTTGAAAAGCCCTTTTCTTACCAACACCAAAGAATGATGAACAAGTGTCACAACCAGTGAGACAGTATATAGACAGTAGGACCTTCCTCATGGCAGGAGACAGTTGTTTATATATGACATGAACTGGAATGTATCTTGTCATATCTGTGTAAACAGATTTTTTGCCAGTCCTAAAATAAAGACTGTCCAGCTCAAATTTCGGAAAATGGTGTATAAGCAACACCAACACATCAGTATCTGGACTGAAAACAACAACCTTTCTTAAAGCTGTAGACTTTGCATACATGCATAGATGGAGTAGCAATCTGGTGTCTGCTTCCTCCTGGTTTGATGTACCTTGAAAAAAGATGGCATTAGGGGAAACTTTAAGAATATGATCACCTAGCCCACCTGAAATGTAGATTTCTTGAGTGTCAGTCAAAAAATCATGACAGTTCTCTGTCAAGTAACGTGTGTACAATTTTGTTAATTCTGCCTTGCTTCTACTACTGGATAACAGCTTTTTCCAGTCAGGAATTGGCATATTATACTGCATAACAACTGGAGTGAATGTGGGATTAATCTCACCGCGTCTTTGTCGAGCAGTAGATTTCAAGCTATTTGAAACATATTTATCAAACACAACATGCACACAGTCTACAACATTGCTGTGAAAGAGAATGTACTTCCAAAACTTAGAAGCCATGTCACAGAATGTCAGCTTAGCCCCTGGTGTAGGCTGCAACATTTGAACTATGGCCATGCCATCAAACAAAATGCAGTCAGGCTGTTCAACACTACTAACACTGCAGGGGGAACCAGAAATGTTTTCTAGTCTTTCTAGAAAATCAGATTTTTTTGTTGACATCATAACACCATCATCAGTGAACAAACTAAGAGGAACTGTTGAGTTCTCAAATGACAAGACCCTTTCCAGAGGCACCTTTTTGAAAGCATTAATTGCTAGCAACCGTAAATACATTTCTTCCCCATTGATCACAATACCTTTGTATTTGGCCTTTACTACAGACTTACTGGAAGATGTGGTCATTGTTTTCACACTGGGTCTTGCCATAGGTTCAAAGAAGCTTTTCTCTGCTTCAGGTGTCAGTCGCTCAGAAACAAACTTAAGAAGCATTTTTTTACCTGTCTCATGACAGTTTAACAAACTTGTCTCAACATTTTCATTGACTTCAACACCAGTAGCAAAGTTCACTAATTTTGATGGAGGATTTGTAAGTGAAAATGGGTCAATGAAAGTTTCATCAAACAATTCAAGCATGCTGTCCACTGCATTATTGTATGACTGTGTATGAAAGTTTGAATCAGAGTGGTGCTTCTTTGTCAGACTTATAGGGTCTTTGTTAGGATTGTAGGCTACAGAATATCTAGCTGTGACTGGTCGTGACAGAAACCATCGACCCAGAACATTGTCATTATGAGTTATGCCAATAATACCACCAGAAGATTTTAAGGCTTTGTTTTCAGTAACCTCAAGGACATAATCATTCCAAACTGCATTAAAAGAACCACCTGTTAATTTAGTCACAAAAAGGCCTCTGTTAAAAAATTCTTGTAATGGTTCAGGTAAACGCCTCATAGCAAGCACTTGGTAAGTCATGAATTTAGAGTAGACAGTGCGATTGGAAGCAAACAAGAAGGGCAGCAGTTTTGTTTTGGCGTACAAATTTAGATCCCATATGCCATGCCTTGAAGATGCTAGAAACATTTTCAGTGGCAGGGATACTTCATTTAGGTAGTCATCCCAGAATTTGAACAATGGTGAAACCTGCCTGCCCTCTAAGCGGAACATTTCTACCAAAGGCTGTATATCAGACGCCACTAGTGCTGTAATGTCTGTTACTAAGTCATCATGACAATTGACAGAATCCTTGTCAAATGACTTCAAATGACTAAATAGCGAGATGGGAAGTCTTTTAGAATTCCTTTGAGCCCAAGAGTAAAACTGCTGAAGAAATCTTCTATTCAAGACCTCATCTACCATTAAAATTGCCTTAAGTGCACGATCAAAGTCCTTCCCAGACAAAATATGATTTGCAGTTATCCTAGCAAACTGATCTGACTCAACAAGAAGGTCTTTTAAGCCTGTATCTCCATAGATATGCCCTATCCCTCCAAATAAAGCCATCATGTAATGCATCCCCCCTTCAATAGGAACCACACCTTCAAATTCACTTGGTCGTGCCCAAATGATTTCAAGTGCCTTTGTTAACAGCCCCATGTCAAAAACAATTGGACATACTTTTTGCCCTAGAGCATTTATCTGCTCTTTTGTACGCTTGAGAGTAGTATATATTGTATTGAAGTCAGTTGGGGAAGCCATAATAATTGGATTAAAAGTTATTTCTGCTGTCTCTGTAATAGTATCACTTTCTATCATAGACTGAAAAACAGACCAAGATGGAAATGTATTAGTGGCCCTATCATCACATATGTGTAAAAGTTTGTGTCTACCCATGTGATACATGGTTTCTTTCAATCTAAACAATTTCACACTCTCTGTGTCCTGACACTGGATTTCCACACTCTGTACAGGAGGGCTTAGTTGTGGTGAGGGCCTAATACTGGGCTTCTGATAAACAAGAGTATGTGCCAATCCACCACCTGTTAATATACAATGAAATATAAACATCAGTTGACTTTTCCAACAAGGGATTTATAAACGTTTCAATAAACAACAGCCATGATGTCAGAGCAGTTGAAACCAACAGGCATCTGAAACAACATGGAGTTACAGGTTCGAAACCAAAAAAGAGTAACTCTTGTAATTTATTTCAAAACAAAATTCTTTTTCCATTTTAAAGTTTGCATCATTTAACTAACAATATGATGTTATAACCTATGATTATGTATTCTGTTTACATGTAATTATGTTCTGTGGACCTTTAAAACGTGGGATTAAAAGTAATGTGAGCACTGAACTACATAAAGCCATATTCAGGTGTGTTACATTTGTGTACCTGGAATAGAAGATGTGTCAAAGGTTCTATCCTGCACTCTGGGAAGCCTTTCTGACTGCTCTGTACTCTGCCTAGATGAGATGATAATACTTGTCATAGCATGTGTAGACCCTTTACCACTTAGCGTACTTTCAATATGGTCCCAATTGTCAGCTGCCCCGAAAAGAAGCCTTCCACTGTCTTCAGCATCTGTACTAGTAGAGAGACTGACTGGCACAATAGCACCTGTAATAATTTATAAACTTTTAATTATTTTCATTTGTAAATTCATCCTTAATTCACCAGTAAATTAATTGGATTATTTTGCTATTTTACATTAACAGTTAATTATTTTAGTATCTATGGGCTACTTTTGGTAGAATAAGAAACATATGATATTTTTGTTAACTGACTTAATTTAATAAACAGATATATCTCAGTTTTACAAGCCTATTTCAGTATTTGTGTATTTTTACCTGAAGGTGTTTTCTGTTGAACAGTAGACATGTAAGCAGCAGCTGAAGTCAAGAAGTGTCGAACCTCTGAGTATGGTAATGTGTACCCATGCATATTTAAATCTTCAATTAGTTTCTTACTTCCGTACAAATGGTGTAGGTAAACTGTGAGTCCCAAGTGCTTGGGAGTGACAATAGACTTTACAACTGTTGTTAAATCCGAACAAACAGCAACCAATTTCTGTGTAATTTCTGTATGTGTGTCTTTATCATCTTCAATACCTGACAGCCAGCAGACAAAGCTCAGTAGTAAAGGATCTAAAAAATCCTTTTGAGCATTTAAGCTTAGTTCATTAGCAGAAAAGTATTCTTTCTTAAGACCATCCATTTTCAGAATTCTTTCTCTCAAAATACCTGCAGCCTGATGTATTACTGAACGTTCATCAGAATGGTCACTGAACAATCTGCTTAACAATGCATCAGCGTCATGTTCTTCCTCTTTCAGAGAATCAAATGATTTTTCTAAATCTACTAATTTAGGTAATGCGTCTTCAACATTGATGTCAGCTGAGCACACCAAATCGGATAAACCTTTTCTGTGTATAAACTTCACTTCTGGCCATATAGACTGAAGGGCTTTTTTGACCTGTCTATTGGATGGTATACTTCCATTTTCAGTATTGTGCTTTTCAAAAAATTCTTTAAACTTGGAATACATATGGCTAAACTGAACAACATTCTTTTCTATTTCAATGGCCAACCTAAATTGTACTTTGAGAGACTCACATGCCTTCATTAATATACTTTTAGACTCTTTAATGTAACTGGTTTGATTGCGTTGGCCATAAACAAGAAGTTTAGCTAAACAGCCTTTCTTTCTATGATAGCGTGCTTCTTGAGCAACAAGGTCACCATTTGAACTTAGAAGTCTGTTATGCAGTTCACTGTCATTTTTTAACTTTGAAATTTCAAGAAGCTGCTGATACAGCTTTGAGGTTTCATCAATGGAACCCTCTATTTGAGACCATTTTGATTTGTGCTTAACACTACATTTTTCCCCACAAATAAAACAATCTCTTTTCCAATCAAAATCACTGTATGTTTGCTGGGACCTTGTAAATTTTGCAGAAAATGCTGTCATTTCTTGTGGAACTAAAGTGTCTTCATTTTTTTTTATTTGATAAAGGAATTTTGTACGGCAGGTCTTGTGATAGAATAACTTCAACTCCCCTGAACGTATTGCCGCTTCATTTGAAACAATCTTTTGAGATATTTCATCACTTCTAGTGTTGCATATTTTTAGCAAAGTGTCAAATTTATGGGGATTTAACTCTGTTTTAGAATCTTCAAACTGTTTAGAGCAAAAACAACAAATTGTAGAGCTGAATTCCAATCTCCTGCGCTTTGGTGGCCAACCAATTGCAGACTCCTCCATTCTGCCTGAAGATGATTTTCACTGGGTGAAATTTACCCCAACACCAGATTTACTGAATTTTTTTAAAACAAACCATTTTATTTATTATGAATTAAAAGTTTTTATTTAAATTATCTGTATTTTATAATATTTGTAATGTCTGACTAGTTTTTCACACTTTCTCTGCAGTAAATTACCATAAAAAAACTAGAAAACAAAAATCTTGACAGACCAAGGTTATCAACACTTCAATGTTAGTTAACATGTTTGAATATTGTGGAATAAACACTTTTAAATAATAATAAATGTATAAATATTAATACTATCAGGTAGTTTATATCTTTAAATGATTGTTTACCTGATTATCTTAAATATAATTCATAATATTTCTTATGTTAACATTGGTGACATTTAAAATTTGGAGCCACAAAAACTTTTCGGTGCTCTTGTAAAAAATGCCTCTTGAAATTGGTCCTATAAATTTTAGCATTGTAATTTTTAGAATGGGTTGTGAACGTAATTTCTGGAAGACTAGACCTGGATAATATTATCATGAGACAAGAAATAAGTACTTACCTAAAAAAAAATTATACTTACTAGATTTTTTTTTAAATAATCCACTTCTTTTCTTCACGCAAAAAACACTGCGTTATCGCACATAGGGCTATCATCAAAATTTTCGTTTTATAAAAAAAATACGTAATTTTTTTTATTTCAAAGGAGACAATTCTGTTGAACAGACTCTGTTTTACATCAAAATATTAAAAATAAGAATGAAAATAAATGATACTCTGCAACATTAACATTGTTAGCCACCACTTATACATTTTTTATGCTAAATTTGACCTTTTAACCTTCAGAATTTTTTTTTATGAGTACTAAGAAATGATTTTTTATCTTATTGCATACACTAAACATTTCTTATACAGAAAAGTTTTAAAAAGCATACATACATATTTATTTCGAAAAGCATTTCTCTATATTTATATACAAAAATTAAGAATTTTTCTTGGCGGCCATCTTGGACGCCATCTTGGATTTCTCGAAACGCCACCAGCTGCGGCAAAAGAGCCAGGCATTTTGAAAAACTACAGACCCTTACGAGTATTTTGGTATATAGCATGCCTTGTTAACAGACGAGTCCCACCCCACCTTTCCATACGGCCAAATAGTCACTCTACTAATAAGGTGACATATAGGTCCATTGGGCCGGGTGTAAATTGTAAGTTTATGTATAATATATACCTTGAAAATGTTATTACACATGTCACTATAATAAATAAATTTCTTATCTTATCTTATCTTATAGATAATTTTGAATATTGGTTTCGTTACAAATCGTTTCGTTTCTGTGTATCTTTTCTTTTGGTAATGTTAATTATTACAAATTTTTATTTTATAAATTTTACTGATAAATCTGAAAGAAATAAGTCGTGAGCTGGAAAAATGTGTTAGTTACTATCAAATTGTGAATTTTTAACAACTAGTGATCAAAGCCCTGATGATTTAATGATTATAACTATTATAACTGTATCACTCTAAACAACTATGCACATTAGGAAAATATTACTAGTTTTTTTTCATCGTCATTTTATCATTTGAGAAATGTAATAATTTATATTCTAACACGATCTAAGAAGGAATTGAGCGTGACATATCATATATAATACAGCACGATGAATAAATGCGCGCGCCCGCAGACGTCACTGCAAACTATTTTCGGCTGTTCTTATTTGTCATTGTAAACCGAAAATTGTTTTAAAATATTTTTATAGTGAAATATTGTTATGGACTAAATTATCTTCTTTGATAAAATTAAAGATATTTGTTAAAACGTAAATTATTGACTGATAAGCTAAAATAACCTTGTTGTTTTCATTTTCACGTGCGAAATGAATAGCGGGGTAAACGGAATAGCCTGTCAGGGTCAATAACCGTAAAAAATGGCATGATAAGTAGTGCACATAATTGTGTCCCTTATAACTGTACATATGTGTTAGAATGCAAATAGATTTTAAAGTTTTTGTGTTCTACCGTCGAATATAGCACGGTATCTCGTTCAGATGCGTAATTATTTAATCACTCAGGCCTACGGCCTTCGTGATTAAATTAATACGCATCTGAACTCGACACCGTGCTATATTTGACGGTAGAACACTAAAACTTAAACGCCGGGTCCTACCTGGCAGATACAGCGGTAGTAAAGCTAAAAGGAGAGTAGGCTGGGCTTATCTAACACATGATGAATGGTAACACTGGACCCTTATCTCTTGTAAACAAAACCACATGTAGCTTCAGATACAACAGTTTACACCAAGAAATAATTTTCAGCTCTCAGAGTTATTTATTTACCCATTGTTAATTACTGAAAAATTTATTATTTTATAATCATTATTTCAAAGAGCTGATTTAATCTTTTACCTTTTGCACAAGAAATAACTGCTATATAAAATGAATGAATAAACTTACAAATGCCCTTTTAGTTTGAATATTTTGATTTTACTTTACATCTCCAGGAAGCTGAATACTGAAATTATTTGCTCTGCTATCCACTTTTTAAAAAATTATACTTATTTACACTGAAAATCATATAACCACTAATTATTCTTTTGAAGATTTGTAGTAGGTTTATCATAGCTCTTTTTTTTCAGCAAAGATGTGCTCATTCCATTAATAGGTACAGTACATCAGTGTGGCCAATTGACTATATATTTGAAGTAATAGTTTAATTTGCTAAAATTATTGAATCATTATATCATAATATATATATAAATCTATGTTTTCCATGTTATTTCAGTGTGCAAGTTCATTTATCTTTTTATCTCTGTAATATGTTTTATAATATTATGGAATCTGAGCGAATACATATAACCTAACATTTTTGTTCAAATGGGTCAGCTCACAACAGAACAAGATATAAATCACTTTTATCTTCAGCTTTCAAGTGGCTGGTCTGTTAGTTTTCACTTATAAACTGTAAAGTGTGAACTACAGAGATGCAGTTAAGACTTTCACTTACACTGATAATGTGCAACATCTCTGGAATTTAGTCATTTGCATTGATTTCATTTATTACACTTCAACAGAGAGCAGTAAAAGTTATATGGAATTATTAACATAGTGAACTGATTGTTTTTACACTCTGATGATAAACATACCTTTTGGAACATCACTGTAAGTGTCAGACTTACAGTTGAATACAGTAACACAATTATTTCATCACTATGATGGGAATGGTAAAATAGAAAATGTTATAATGGAGCAAGTTCAAAATCAAAGTTAAATTTAAATACTGGGCCTTTAGAACAACAACAACAACAACAACCAAAAATTAAACGAGCAGGATTATCCTGAGTATAGAATTGAAGAAGGTAACACAAGTTAGAAAAGGTCTTCTGTTTTTGCAAACCATGAATAATGATGAAAGAAAAATACAGCATTAGCTGGAAGATGAAACTATGGCACTTATTGATAAAATCTTTGGTTTATGAAAGGAAAAGTATAAGAGATTTTGGACAATGATGCACCACAGAAATGTATGGACTGATCAACATTATACAGCAAAAAAGAAGGATTCTTTGAAGTGGGATCCAAGATGTAAAAAGTCTGAATGGCACAGGCATGAGATTGTACAAAATGTGTGTTATTGTTAGTTAGACAATGGCTTCCAAATCCAGCTTATATCCCATGTATGGGCCATTATTTGGAAAAAACTTAATACTAAATATCTTTATCTAAAGAATATGTAAGTAATAATAATGCATCTTTGACCCAAATAAACTTTAAAATATTGTGTGAAAACACTACTTCTCCCGCCATCTGTCAGTGATAGAATGTAAACAAACACTCAGTGAGTCAGTAGTATTTTATTGGATGTTTGAAGTTCATGACCTCAAAGTGGGCTTGGTTTATCAGTTACAGGGAAATTTGAATTTTTTTTAAAACATGATTTATATACAACAAACAACTGACATTTTCAAGAGTTATATTAAAAGTGTTATAAAGAATCTATATGCTAAATTTCAAAGAAAATGATTCAATAAAACTAGAGAAAATCCAGATTTTATTTCAAATTCTGAGCTCTAAACTGGCCTGTGTGTAAGTGAAAAGTAGACATTTTCTCACCCTTTGTCCCTTTTATACTGTTACCCCGGTGTTTAAAATCTATTTCCTAAATAACTGTTAAAAAGTTGAGTTGAATAAAACCATTGTTGCGTTGTTATAATAATACTTCTTTTGATTAAAAATGATTTGAATTGCATTAATGTGCTTTATTATTTACATCAGCAGTCCGATTCACTCATTTAATCGCACCATTAACTACTTAATCCAACAATTGTTGTTTGATACAAGTTTACAAGTTTATTAACAAAATATTCTCAGTTTGTACATTCACATACAAAAGCATGAGACATATAAACATATAAATAACACATATCCAGATCGCAGTGAGGGCAACACACAAAAAAAGAAAAACAAGAAAAGAAAAGTTAAATTGGAGTTTAATTGTACCAGTACCTCTAAGATAAACACAATACACAACAAATTTAGTCACGTGACTAATTTCATTAATTTGATTGGTCAATTGGTGGTCCCGTTTTAAGGATTACATAGTCTGTTATTCGTGGTGGGATTAACCACGTGTGCCAAATTGAAAAATCGCTTTATTCTGCTAAAAAAAAAAAAAAACAAGAGGGCCATGATGGCCCTGGATCGCTCACCTGAGTACTTTGGCTGTAGGTTTGCTGTTAAGTAGTATTTCATTTTTTAATTGAAAATATGTAAGTGCCTACAAACCAAATATGTAAAATATCAGTCAATAAATAAAGGCTCTATGACAGAAAGTAGAAATATCTGTCATAAGCTATGGTGACCTTGACCTTGACCCAGTGACCTCAAATCCTACCCATGGGTAGACGTCCATGCAAGGAACCTATATACTGAATATCAAAGATATTGGTCTATAAATAAAGGCTCTATGAGGTACAGTAGATAAATCTATTTTTAGCCTCCGTGACCTTTAACCTAATCTAATAATTTCAGAAAGCTTGATAAAGCTTGCTTCATGCCAAATTTTAAAATTCTAGGCCTTGTGGTTACAGACAAGAAGATTTTTAAAGATTTTCTTCTATACTGCTATTTAAAACTTGTGACCCCTCGGGCAGGGCCAATAGTGACCCCGGGGACATTTTTCGAACAAACTAGGTAGAGGTCCACTAGACAATGCTGCATACCAAATATCTAAGCTGTAGGCATTGAGGTTTCCAGTAAGAAGATTTTTAAAGATTGCCTTTTTTACAAATATTAAGGGGCCCCTGGGGCCAATTTTGACCCCGGGGCCAACATATAAACAATACTGGTAAAGGTTCTCAACACAATACTCCACACCAAATATCTAAGGTCTAGTCCTATTAGTTTGGAAGAAAAATGATTTTTCATGTTTTTCCTATATAACTATATGTAAACCAATAGAACCCTGGGGCGTGGCTAATTTTGACTCAGGGGACATAATTTGAACACACTTGGTAGACATCCACTAGACAATGCTGCATACCAAATATCTAAGCTATAAGCATTGAGGTTTCCAGTAAGAAGATTTTTAAAGATTGCCTTTTTATATATTAAGGGCCCTCGAGGTGGAGCCAATTTTAACCCCGGGGCCAACATATAAACAATATTGGTAAAGGTTCTCAACACAATACTCCACACCAAATATCTAAGGTCTAGTCCTATTAGTTTCGGAGAAAAATGATTTTTCATGTTTTTCTTATATAACTATATGTAAATCAAGAGAACCCTAGCGTGGCCAATTTTGACCCAGGGGACATAATTTGAACAAACTTGGTAGAGGTCTACTAGACAATGCCACATACCAAATATCTAAGCTGTAGGCATTGTGGTTTCTGAGAAGAAGACTTTTAAAGATTTACTATATAAACCTATATAAAATCAATTGACCCCCGGGGTGGGGCCTATTTTGACCCAGTGGCTATGATTTGAACAAACTTAGTAGAGGTCCACTGGACAATGCTGCACACCAAATATCTAATCTCTAGGCCTTGCGGTTTCTGACAAGAAGATTTTCAAAAGTTTTTCCTATATAACTCTATATAAAACATTTGACCCCTGGGGCGGGGCCATTTTTAACCCAGGAGCCATGATTTGAACAAACTTGGTAGAGGTCCACTGGACAATGCTGCACACCAAATATCTAAACTCTAGGCCTTGCAGTTTCTGACAAGAAGATTTTTTAAAGTTTTTCCTATATAACTCTATGTAAAACATGTGACCCCCGGCGCTGGGCCATTTTTGACCCAGGAGCCATGATTTGAATAAACTTGGTAGAGGTCCACTGGGCAATGCTGCACACCAAATATCTAAACTCTAGGCCTTGTGGTTTCTGACAAGAAGATTTTTTAAGTTTTCCCTATATAAATCTATGTAAAATAAACTGACCCCTGGGATGGGGTCAGGTTTGACCCAACGGTCATAATTTGAACAAACTTGGTAGAGGTCGACTAGATGATGCTTCATACCAAATATCTAAGCTCCAGGCCTTGTGGTTCTGGAGAAGAAGATTTTTAAAGTTCCAACTTTGAAAATCTATTTTAGCTCCTGTGGCCTAGAAATGCAATGGACCTAAACCATTTGAACAATTTTGGTAAAGCTTCATGCAAGTAACATTCCTGCCATGTTTCAGCAAGATTGGCCCAGCAGTTCAGGAGAAGAAGTTGTTTGAAGAAAAAGTTGACGCACGCACGAACGGACGGACGACGGACATCAGGCGATCACAAAAGCTCACCTTGAGCACTTTGTGCTCAGGTGAGCTAAAAAGAGAGAGAGAAAAAATGTATTTGTGATCTATCATCTCTTGAGTTGTGTGTATTACGGCATTCTTGATCGATTCCTATGTGACTGGATTATATTAGCAATTCCGACGAGTGTTATTTGAGATTTGATGGTGTTGTGATTTGTGTAAATAGAAGCTGCATCCTAAAGGATCAAAAAGTTATAAAGTAAGTGAAATAAAAATTGACACAGTATGAAATTCGAAATTTTGATTTCATGTTTTTAGTTGTGTGTCATTCAACAGACATTTAAGTACATTATTGGACCATGCATGGTCGATCGCTAATGTGATGACCTCTGATGTGTAAACATTGACCAATCCGATGCTGGTAGGCTACTGTGGGGTGTTATGTGAGTACAGTATTATACTCAAAAACTATTGTAGACTTCAAGAGGTACTTCTGTATTGTATTAAAAATTATTAACTTTTAAAAGTTGAATAGTAGACTTATTTACCCTTAGCAGAGATATTATTTACTAGACATATATTAATTATACATTTATAAGATATAAGACATTTATAATATAATCTATATATTATCAGCTGTTGTTTTACACATATAATGAGTGTAATTATGGACTGTTCTCATATTACAAACAATGTATAGCCAAAGGTAAAAATAAGAAACCCGGAATATTATCTTTTGCAGTTTCTAGTTTACCATGTGTGTACATGTATTATTCACCTTTCAGCTTCTAAAAAGATAATTAACAGTATTCAATAAAAATAATTGAACATTTCAAGTATGCAATTTGATACATGTTTTACAAAAAAGTATAAATCTAGGTACATATTTAAAATAAGATACATTTTCACTATAATTATGTACATATGTAAATAGTGTTAAACATTTTGATTTTTCATCGCTTTTGTTTATATTAACTTTTTGTGTTTTTACAAGCTCCTTAGCATGATCTTGTAAAGACGCAAGAACAAACTATAGAACTTGTATGTTGCAGTGGTCAAGCATATTATCGTAGTGTGTCTTTTTTCACGAAACGAAAAAGAAAAAAGACTCCAAAGGGCTTACAGAATCTGTTCATATTTGTTTATTATAAAAATTTGTAAGTAATGGAAGAAGTCTTTATAATTATTTCATAAAGAAGAATATACTCGTAATAGTTCTACTGTAGTGTACCTTACCACATATTAATATCTAATAACACACATGGTCGTACAACTTATCATTTTTTTCACGGTTATATACAGGTAATAATTAATGAACTATGACCTTATTCTTGTATTTCTATATGTGGGACGAGTTGACTAAATACCTGGGGCGACCTTGTTTGCCGCGACTTGACTTGTCACCGTTTAATCGCCTTTTCAGGCCGCTAACGTTTAATGTACTAAATGACAGAGAACTTTTAGTGTCATTAAATGCTTCCTCCCTGTTGTCCTAGTGGGTATATCTCGTTACAGAATTTCCGCCATGACACATTTTAGGTGCATCATCATCATTTGTCCACGGACGAAGTATTTTCGATTTGTGTGTTTCACCAGAGTTATCGTTATTACAGACCCTTGGAGGCGCATGGCCCCGTCCACCGCGTTGTTGCCGTGGAGATTTAGAACGACTGCGACTAGAGCGAACTGGGGCAGTAGATCCAGAGGACGAGCTGGACATTGAACTATGCCTGCTTACTGAGCCATGAGACTGTTTGTTTTCATTGCCCGTATTCGTGGTATCTTGAGCACGAAATTCTTGCCTAGCAGACGACCTCCGTTGGCCATTATCAAACCATAACTGTAGGCGTGGGTGTGATTCGGTCCATTCGCATAATATAGTCCCAGCGCGGGAACGCATCATAGACAACACGTCCATTCATTATAACCTTTGCTGGGTACACCAGAGATACTTTGTCATTAGGAAATTGTTCACGTAAATGTTTGTACTTCATCCACGTGCTTTCGCAATTTCCTGAGGATAATCACGGTTTATGTTGTAAGAGGTACCTTTGAGCCGAAAAGCATTCGAAATAATGGTAGAGCAGTCAATATGGTCCTTGAACAACACAATAATTCGGCGTGTACTACCACGTTCATATCTGCCAAGCACGTGCGCACGTTCAATATGTACATCGGAGAGTATCCCTAAATTATCTTTTAAGAACAATTGAATTTTGGCAATACAGTTTTCATTCTTCTCCTCAGTAAACCCACCAAAAATCAAATTATTTCGCCTACTTCTCGCTTCAATAACCAATGATTAATACTCGGGCAGTAATAATCTCTCGTCATGGTCACTGATTATCTTTTCAATTTTGTTTACTTTACTGTGTAAACTTAGGCAATGGTCAATTTTTGTTCAATAGTACACATTGTCTATTTGACTGTAACTCACTGTATAATACCGATAGTTTATCATCCGTGTCAAGATGTTGAAACACGGGTACATCAATAAATTCAACACTCTTATCTCCGGAGCTTATTTTTTTCCTTTTAGTTTTTCGACTGTTCACAACATCAGTCCAATTTGAATCAGTTTGTTCAATCTGAGAAAAAACATCGCCATTTATGTCGCCGCAATCTTGTTCATTATCCACGGTGGCACTCAAAACAGCAAACATATTGTTCGAGTCCAAACTAACATTATGAGGAAATTTGTCCACATTATTTAGCGATAAACTACTCCCAGAGACATTTTGATTTTCATTAGAATCCATTTTTCAATGTTTCACAACTTATTTTTCAGTAAAAAGAAAAGTTTCTATCCGCGAGAAAATGACCACCTACACACACCGACCGGAACCGATTGATTGGGTCATAATCAGGTTTGTTTTGATGCATTTGGGCAGGTTAGTTTGCATAAATCCCACAGTATAAGGTGTGTTTACGGATCTTTGACATTTCATTGGATATTGATTTATAAGCACTTGATGGACATGCCATATCATTTTTTTTCAAACAATATCCCAACGTGAAAATACACTGTAGTGTGAATTTCCATTCCAGTGAAACAAATGTTAACACAATAGATCACCTAAATTCACGTCAATTTTACTTAAATGAAAAAGAATTTGTTTATGACGTAAAGATCAAGTGAGGAAGTGTTACGCAGCATGTTAAAACCTGGAGGAGATAGTTTTATATAGAACCACAACATGGAAGAAACTGGAATATTTATTAAGGTAAAATACAACCCGTTCTCCCGGCACAAAGTTTGAATTTACTTATAAAAATAGAGAAGTAATCACATTATTTTATTCAATTTACAATTTATAGCATGTTATTTTTATAAGTGTGCCTTTATCGTGTTTCTTCGATTGTGGTTTAGTGTTATTTTTTTTTCATTTAAAAACGGATGTGTTATGAGCAGTGTAATTCTGCACTACTGTCTGGTACAGGAGGAATAAAATCTACATTACAGTCAAAGATTCCAGCGGAAACTACCGATGCCGGTCATCAAAAACACTTTTTTTCTTATCAAAAGCAATATTTTCAGAATTTCGCAATTAATCCATTTTAATCAGTACATTATGATAATTTTGAATAGACAAAGTTGCTATAGTCGTGTCACATGACCTTTAATGTGATTCATTTATGTACATGGATAGCTCTCATATCTTATTGTTGTTATCAGTAATTTTCTTGTACTCATTCTTTATAAGAATGTCACTCTTCTCATTATTTCTTCCTATCTTTTTAGTATTTTTACCTTTTAAATTATTCTTCTTACAATTTTATCAGCTTTCAGTAAGTAGGAAGTAAAAATATTTCACGGTAGTGTCTTTTTTTTAACTGGTATAGATTTATTTTGAATGTCTGTCGGGAGTATTCGACATAATGTTTATCAAACTAAAAATGTGGACAAATGTGTTTTTCATAAGCTTGCTTTTTTTCTTCATTCTCTATTACACATAATTATAAAAGTTTAGTCTTGTAGTATTCTTTTGATTGTGTTATTATTTTGTTTATATTTCAGAAGGCCATGTTGTAAATAAGATTTTTAATTTCATTGAATGTCTTAACATATAACCTTCGAAAAATAAAGATATTATCATTATTAACTTTTTCACTCTATATCTCGCAATTATTACAGTAGCAGCATAAAAAGGGCAATATAAGGAACATTTGGGTGAGTCCATTCTGTTGACCAAACACCACTGACCAATTGACCATTGACCAAACTGTCTACTCTATTGACCACTGACTAATTGACCATTATGTCATATACAGGTAATGAAGGTGTGAACCAGGGTGTTAAACCAATTACAGCAATAAACAGGCTACTTGAGACTAACTGATTTCACAAATACTTCTATAATAAAAAATATTTATTCTAAATACTTAGTGGTCAGGTAAAAACAAGACATGAATTTAATATATAAGATCTTATAAAATTCTGACAGATACAGTATGATACCTATAAAGTAAGTATGTAAATAAATATTTTATTAATGTGTTATACGTAAACTTATGAAACAAAGAATACAATACATGAAATAACATTATTATAAACACAAACAACATGAAAACAATGATTTGAAAACATGTGAACGATTTAAAAGGAATGTATAGAAAATAAATATGTAGATTACAATGAAATGTTTAATCATCACATTTTATTTTTCAAATAATTTCAGATTCTGCAATAAATTGCAAATGAAGTCTACAAAGGAAGCATTAGCCGAGGCTTTAACACAGACCAATTTTTTTTTATGAACACTTACAAAGTTACATGTCTTACAAAATTCCTGTTAATGGCTGTCTTAATATTGCAGTTGTTCTAAAAATGTAACTAGTTAAATTTCTTGTACTGTTAACAATCATCAGTTTGCCATGTGTGATTTTAATACACAGTTATCAGCTTACAAAGCCTACAAGCTGAAGTGTGAAAGTGTGTCTGCATAAGGTAAGTCTCAATTTAACAGACTGCGTTTCATTTGTCCGACTTATAACTACACTCAAAAAGAGGTAGTTAAACTTCGGACACTTCATTTTTCTTTAATTTTACAATTATTTTCCCGATTTTATTTCAAACTTGTATTTTTATAACATTTTCAATAATTATAGCTTCCATATGTTAATTAAATTGGAGCTTTTACATTATGAAGATCACTGAAAACGCACCCAATGATTCAAATGACCCGCCAAATGAAAGAGTGTGTAATCGTGGAAAGAGTGTGTGTCACTGATGTGTTCACCTGAACAGCGTCTGTGTAAAGATTATGCGACTGTGTTATTAGATAATGCAAAGGGATAGGTTTTACTAAATACAAGCCTCTGGCGTCTGTACTGATGGAATAAGTTGAGTAAACTGGATTTTCTGTCAACTGTCCGAGGTTATACGACGTCCGACTTTCTACGGATTTACCCTATGTGAAACTTCATAGCGACTGTTTGTCAATTTGTAATTTGTAGTTCTCAGCAGATGAATTAATTATCTTGATTTTTTTAGCATTTATATCTGAGTATTAAATATTTATAAAGTTGTATATCATCTTGTTGTCTGTTGTCTGGTAATCTGTGCTATAATGAATGCAACAAAAGTCACATCTGAAATGCACAAGAATGCACCATTTTAGACCTTCATTTTTCAAAATTTCCGGGTAAGGCCCCTGTACCCCCACCAACGGGAGGGGACTCCCCTCCCGTACCCACACCAATTAATGTGGTTCTACCCTTCATGTCAGCCCCCCAGGCAGCCCTATTCTGTACCCGCCCCTGCTGATATGTGTATCATGTTGTAGCTTCTTAATTAGTTTATCTCTTAATCCTATCAACAGTAAGGTGTCAGTCAGATATAATACAGGATAAACAATAATAATATAATTGCCTAGCTGATGATTCATGCAATACAAATTTGTAGTTGTAGTTGCATTCAATATAATACCAGAAAAGAACAATAATTTTAATAATTTATTTATCTTTTTTTCCATTTTGAATAGGAAGAGTTCATCAACTTGATATGTTGATTATGTTAAGCTATATATAGTTGCATAAGACCTTTTTAATCAGTTCTATTTTGAAGATAATATTAATTAAAAATCTTTATGTCTAAGTTAAGCAAAATGCCAAATAAACATATGGTATATTTAACTTACAAAGTTAAAAGAACTTTCCTGAATTTTTTTAAGGATCAGTTGAAAAGCCACAGACTGTGACAAATTGCATTCTTCTATACACATCTTATTTCACTGATAGTTTAGCATGTGCCTGATAAAATAAGATGAAATACGTTATGTTTTACATTTAGCTGCAAGATTTTTCATTTTACACTGTCAATATATTTTTACTAAGATATCTTTAATTTACACTATACCTGTGAAAAAAAATCTATTAAGTTTATTAAAAATTTAATATCACAGGATTTACAATCATTATTTCAAAGCAGGTAATCGACCTGCTGAAAAATAAGGAGCAACTTCAAATTTAAACTATGTCCTACAACCAAAGGCATGATAAGAGTCTTTGCAATACAAATAATAATATTAACAAAATTAAAAGTTTATAAGAACACAAAAACGGTATCGCAAAAATAATTGTCACAAACAGATAACAGTTTATGAATAAACAGCTAATAATGGTTTTGCTTTGAAATGTATTATGACTAAAGACAAACTTAATTCATAGAGCTTATAGCCAGTTTTATTAATGTGGTCTGTATAAAAGTGTTTCTTGTTCTTAAGCTAAATGCCTGCTAAGAAAAAAACCGAATGAGAAGAACTCTTGAATTCAAAATAAACAGGTAAATAAGCAAACAAGAAGTGAAAACAAGAGGGCCATGATGGCCCTGTATCGCTCACCTGAGTATTACTGCTTTTAACAAAGTTGCTATGGACCTTTTTAATTGACCCAAGATGACCCATATTCGAACTTGACCTAGAAATTATTGAAACAATCTCTTTGACAAATTTCCAGGATATTTGGACTGGAAAAGTAGCATCTAGAGTGTTAACAAGGTTTCGCATATATTTAGGCTCTGTGACCTAGTTTTTGACCCTAGATAACCCATATCCAAACTTGAGCTACAAATCATCAAAACAACCTATCAGACAGATTTCCAGGACATTTGGACTTCAAATGTAGCCTCTAGAGTGTTTGGGCTCTGTGACCTAGTTTTTGACCCAAGATGACCCATACTCTAACTTGAGCTAGAAATCATCAAAAAACCTGTCTGACAAATTTCTAGGATATTTGGACTGAAAATGTAACCTCTGAAGTGTTAAAAAGTTTTTTACATATTTATACCACGTGACCTAGTTTTTGATCCCAGATGACCCATATCCAAATTTGAGCTAGAAATCATTGAAACAACCTTTCTGACAAATTTCAAGGATATTTGGACTAAAAATGTAACCTCTAGAGCTTTTACAAGGTTTTTCTACTTTCGGGCTCTGTGACCTAGTTTTTGACCCCAGAGAACCTATATTCAAAACTGAGCTAGAAATTATCCATAGAATCTTTCTGACAAATTTCCAGGTTATTTGGACTGAAAATGCTACCTTTAGAATATTAACAAGGACTTTCCATATTTGGACTCTGTGACCTAGTTTGTGACCCCAGATGACCCATACTCAAACTTGATCTAGAAATCCTCAAGGCAATTTTTCTGACAAATTTCCAGATTATTTGGGCTGAAATTGTAACCTCTAGAGTGTTAACAAGGTTATTCAATATTTGGGCTCTGTGACCTAGTTTTTGACCCCAGATGACCTTTATTTGAACTTGACCTAGAAATCATCAAAGCAACCTTTCTGACAAATTTCAAGATTATTTGGGCTGAAAATGTAACCTCTAGAGTGTTAACAAGATTTTTCTATTTTTGGGCTCCGTGACCTACTTTTTTAACCCAGATGACCCATATTTGAACTTGAGCTAGAAATCATCATTAGAACATTTCTGACAAATTTCCAGGATATTTGGACTGAAAAAGTAGCCTCTAGAGTGTTAACAATGTTTTTCTATATTTGGGCTCTGTGACCTAGTTTTCCAACCCTGATAACCCATGTTCGAACTCGTCCGAGATATTAATGAGACAAACATCCTGACCAAGTTTTATGACAATTGAGGCAAAAATGTGACCACTAGAGTGTTAACAAACCAATTGTTAACGGACGGACGGACGGACAGACGGACGGACGGACGACGGACAAAAGGTGATCAGAAAAGCTCACTGTCACTACGTGACAGGTGAGCTAAAAACGAAAACCTTGTCAGCATTATATACATTTTTGTATAAACCTATAATTGAATAGAAATAACAACAACAACAAATATTTATTAGCAAATCAGCAATACATGCTTTTGGCTAAAGAAAATTACAGCAACTTTCAATCGAATATGGCAATATAAATATCGATTAAATCACACAAGTGTACCAAAAAATATCACAATCAGCAACACAATGAGTGAGAACAAAATAATAATAATGAATTATTTGTTTACTAAACAAATATATTTCAATCGCGCACTAAAGACGCATGTTTAAATACCTACAGAACTAGAAACAGCTACACTGTAAGGGCTTTAGACCTTTTGTTTAAAGCTTCTTTGACAAATTTACTTAATTTTATTACTTTTGATTTGTTTTTTGAAGACATGATATGGGAAAATTTATTTATGGAGGGCCATGCAATATTACCTAAGTATAATTTTCTAATTTCGGTGTATCTTGGACAGCACAGAACAAAATGATACTCAGATTCTACTACGTTTAGATTACAAAGTTTGCATTTTCTGTTTTCTCTTGGGATATTTTGATATCTACCAGCTTCTATTTCCAATGGGTGTGAACTCAGCCGCAAACGAGTAAGAGCTTTTCGACTGGAATCATTCTTAACATAAACCAAATATTCTTCAAAGGTAAAATTCTTTTTAAAATGTGAATAGTACTCTAACTTCGAGGTATTAAAAACTAAATGTGACCAATTTTGTTTATACTGATCCCTAATTCTTAGTTTTAAAGTTCGAAAGTAGTTTACATTTGGATCAAAATTTTCTAAAAGAAATGGAAAACCAAGGTTTTCAATATAACTTTTCATTGTCTTAGACCAATTTTTGTTATTTCTATCAAGTAATTGATCTTTGTATATTTCATTTATAGGATTATTTACACTCTTCATAATTTTAAGCCAAAATCTGATAGATCTTTCTTTACATATAATTTCAAAAGGTAGTCGCCCTTGTTCACCAAAGACAGCAATATTTGGAGTTTGGCTTTTAACACCCAAGATGTGTTTACAAAACCTAATATGTAGTTTTTCTATTTCTTTAAAGTTATAGATACCATAAACTTCTGAACCATACAGCAAAATTGGAACTACCATTCTATCAAAAAGATTTAATTTCATTTTAATATCAAAATCTACTTTGTCGAAAAGCTTTAAAAGATTGTGATATGCTTTAAGCGCTTTGTCTGAAAGGAAACTGATTGCCTTTGCAAAACTACCCATATAATAGAACTTGATACCAAGATAAACAAAATCATCTACCATTTCAACTTTTTCACCATTAATAAAGATATCCAAGTTTGGATTTTGAATATTTCTACGTTTTTCAAATACACAAACCTTTGTTTTTTTAAATATTTATTTTAAGGCCCCACTTTTTAGAATAATTATTTATAGAATTAACTTGGGCTTGTAGACTTTCGTGGTCAGTTGTAAACAGTACAATATTATCAGCAAAAAGAATAAGGTACATGGAAAGCAAATTAAGGTCTTTATCTGTCAACTGATTAAAATTGATACTAAGATCTATATCATTGATAAATAAAATAAATAACAAAGGAGACAAAGGTTCGCCTTGCTTTACTCCCAAGGTAATGTCAAAGAAATCAGACATGTTATTATTTAGAGTTGTCCTAACACAAGACTTAACATCTGTATATATTGCTTTAACAATATTAATCATTTTGCAGCTTATTCCGGATTTTAACAATTTTATCCATAGGGCATCATGTATAACAGTATCGAAAGCTCTTTCGTAATCAATAAATATACACCATAATTTTGAATTATTAAACAACACTTTCTGAATAGCAGCATGCAGCATAAAAATAGCATCAGAGGTTGAGCGTCCATCACGAAAACCAAATTGTGTATTAGTGAAGATTTGTTCTGTTTCACACCACTTATTAATTCTATTTCGTAACAATAATGAGAAAATCTTTGAAATAACATTTACAATAGCAATACCTCTATAATTAGACGGGTTATCTTTATCACCTTTTTTGTATATTGGTATAATAAAACCTTTTCTCCATGAATCTGGATAGTTTCCTGTATCATAAATAATATTAAAAACTCTACATAGATATGGACTAATAAAATCTTTGGAATCTATGAAAAAATCAGCAACATTTGAGTTCAGATCTGGACATTTGTTTCTTTTCAATAAAGATATGGTTTTGTTAATTTCCTCAATAGTAAAAGGTGCATCTAGCATGTCTATTTTTATTGGTTCCTCCCTTTCAATATCATTTAAATCATGTTCAATATTTCTGTCGGAAGAATTTGCCAATTGCTCGAAATAACTTTTGAAATCATTTTCTTTTATAATACCAGTCGTTTCTTTTTTCTTACTATTAAACTTTTTTAGATATTTCCAGAATGTACGTGGTGTCTTTTGGCTCATATCTGATAATTTGGCTCTTTCTTTTATATTAAATTTCGACCGTGCTTTACGTTTTACCATATTAAGTTTTTGTATAAATTTTAAAAAATCTAGTCTATTTTCGTCTGAATGTGTATTTTTTAATTTTCGCTTATTTTCAAGAAATCTATGCTTTGCCTTTTTACATTCTTTATTAAACCATAAAGCTTTCTTACTGTTATTTACATATTTTGTCTGAGATGAGACTCCAAAACAATCACAAGATACATCATTCACCAATTTAGTGAAAGAGTCCATGTATAAATCAGAGACGTATATATTACAATGTAATATATACGTCTCTGTATAAATTAATATCAAGTTCACTAGTCACTAGGCCATTCAGTAATTCGTCGAACTCACGCCTTTTATTATTAAGCGTATCAGAAAGTTTTCCTTTATCTTTTGGATCCCAGCGAAGCCTTCTTTCTACATTCTGACTTTCGTAAGAATGGGTATTTAGAAAACATTTCATGTTAAAAAAACAATGGACAATGATCGGAGAATTCCGTCTGTTCAATTACATACATATTATTTAATAAAGCAAAATTTTCTTGATTTGTGATTACATAGTCAACAAGACTTGATACAGGTTTATTTCTATACAATCCATGATAAGTGCATTTGCCCTCTTCTAATCTCCCGTTGCATATAAAAAGCGAAATTTCTTTCAATAGACTAAGTAGCTTTTTGCCATAACGGTTTAATATTTTGTCATTATTCTTTCGAACAGGTAATTGAGAACCGTTAGATTCGTCAGGTAAAGATATGTATCGATCAAGATTATTTTCCTCCGTGAAATCAAAATTTTCCCGTGTTCTTGCATTCATATCTCCTGTTAAGAAAACATCACCATAATCACTATATTTTCTTATATTATTACTTAAAATTTCAAAAAGATCAACCTCAAACAAAATAGAGGAAACATTTTTGTATAGAGCGGAATCATCAGGAGGTATATAACAAGTACAAATATACGCATCTTCGTTTCGGCACATATCTTTTTTAAGTTTAAACCATAATATTCCTTTTGGGTTTTTTTCTACTAGTTGGACATGTTTAGATAAATACGATTTAAAATACACGACAATACCCCCGCTTTCCCTTTTTGCTTTTCGATTATTATTTTTTCGCATGCAATCATAGTATTCAAAACCATCAAATTTTAAATTTGTTGTATTCGAATGCCATGTTTCTGTAAACAAGAGAATATCATAATTGCACACTAAATGTAAAAAAGTCCGGATCGCATAGTTTTCTTCTTAAGCCCTGGACATTCCAGAGAAGGAAACTTAACTGTCCCTGTTCGGATTCCTATCGTTGCGAGGCAGCTTCCGGTTTTTGAACATGAGGAATAGGCCTAGTCTGTTGTTCTTGTTGCCGTTCTGGAACGACGATATTCCCAAGCTCTCGTATGGGTAGACTGTTTATTGTGTACATTTTATTATCGATAAATAGTTAATCTCTATCCAGAAAAGCTTGTTTATTGACAATTCTTGCTCTTAACATCCACGGTATCAGAAGCTTGTGCCTATTCTGTATCTCTTTTGGATATTGCTCGTTTACACTCTTTTTTGTTTTATCTTTTTTCTCAAATGCTGACTTTTCTGTACGGAAAATTGCCAGTATTATATTCCTATATGTACAATTGGAGCGGGGTTAGTGTTATCCAATATTATGTAATTCTATGTTTTGATTGGCTGTTAGAAGATCCGATTATTGCCGACGCATTACGTATTTTTACGATGTGCTACCTGTTGAATCAATTTGCGAAGTTGTGTTATTCCGGAAATCCTCGGAGAGAATCACGTGACTGTCTGGTAATATTGTGTGTTATTGTTTTGAAATCTATTAATAGTAACAAGTAACTGATAAGAGATACAGGTAACCTTTTGTAGGTTGGCAAAATTATGGCGGTTGATAACAATGCAAAACATAGTGATTTTGTAATTACCGTTTGAAAGTCATTTTTCATCAAACAGTAAAGTATTTTATATCATCAAACAGTAAAGTATTCTATATCATTTTAAAGGTCTGTAAACTCATATTTTACATATTTAAAACTGTTTTCTTTTTTGTTTGTAAATGGTTAAACTTAGTGCATCCAGAGACATAGATAATGTTATCTATGTCTCTGGTGCATCTAAGCTGCTAGAAAAATGCTGAAATGACAGGTATAAATTGGTTTAGTTTTCTTTTCTAAAAGCAAAATTCCAAATCTGCTTATATTTTCAAAATATGAATTTAAAGAGCCTTCAAATGATGTAAAATGATAAATGTTTATGTTTAATGTTTTCAATTATTAGAATTCGGCTCACGAAGAAAATAGTTATCTAAAATTAAAAATTCTGTCTGGTTCCCGATCGTACTTTGCTACGACAGTGACTGTGTCTCACCTGGTCTTTATGTTGAATTATATCAAAGTAAACAAAGCATGGTCATAGTTTATTATCAACACTGATATTACAAGTATATTTGTTATTCTGTTCAAGCATGTTTGTTATTCTGTTCAAGCATGTTATTCCATGAAATTCATGTTATTTTGTTACTTAACAAAACAAACAAAGTTGCAGTATCATAATTATCACTATTAATATCAAGAGATAAAGGAAATAAAAGGTTGAACAAATATGTTGTTGTTGTTCTTCAAAGAATGTGCATTACCTTAGACAGGTCTTCAATTTAAACATATATATATAATTTCTTTTTAAGGCATCTGCAAACAAAATAGAGTGCTGTAATTTAAGGTTCCCTAAAAATATAGTAAAAAACCGTACACTCAAATGGACTCAAGTCCATTTGAATTTTTCTTGTTTACCTTTTTTATAGGAAATTCGTGGAATTTGGCTACTATTGGGCGTGTTGAACCTGCCTTGTAGCGACCTATTCTGTGCGCTCTTTCAATTTTGACATCTTCGATTTCTAGGTCTTTTGAACAAAACTTAACAATTTTAGTCGCACAGTCCTCTGTTTTTCTACTTTCGATCACATTTTCTTCTTCAAAATTGAAAAATAAGAGATTATCCCTCATGGATCTATTTTGTAAGTCTAATAAATCTTCATTCAATCTGATGTTTTCAGCCTGTAGGCGAGCAAAATCAGCTGACAATTTATCACACATAATCTTTTCATCGACTTTTCAAAAATCCGCTGTTTAGACAAAATCTCGTCGCATACCTCACTATCATGACATCACCTCACCTCAAGATCTATAATTTTACTGTTACATTCAGTCATGCGTTGTTCTAAAAGTACAATTTTTGAATCCATAGAGTTCATTTTCTGAGCCAAGGTAGAAACTTGAGATTCAATGCTATCAAGCTTTTGAAGCCTTTTTTCCATATTTTCTAATTTTCACTTTAAAAATAAATCCGAGTACATATCTTGTAGAATTCCGAAGAATGTTTATTTACAGATTTTTTTTTAAATTTGTAAATATATTTTCTCCCTCAAATTTTGATGAGGGACGACTGATGACGGACACAGGGTGATCACGATAGCTCATCCCAGGGCCTTAACTGAGTGGGAATGGTCACTCAAAAATTGCGAAAATATGGTGTCGCGTGCATGCGCATTCAGTTCTTTATAAATACCTCCATGGCGGATAGTATATGTTGTTGCTTATATGATAGTACAATCAAAAGCTGATTAAACAACTTACAGTAAGAAATTACAGTACGAATTCTAGCCAAATTAGTAAAATAAATATTCCCATATTATTTTGATTATCTGGTTATTTATCAACGCAACTTTTGTTTGAAAAACAATGAAAAAGAAACTAAAATGAAATCATGGTTTCCAAAATGGCGGAAAGTATGTACAAATTCTTGTTTACTGGTCAACTTTTGGGGGTATCAGATGAATTAAGTTGGCATAAGGTGGAAGTTGATAAGTGGACGAAGAACTGAGATTTGCAATGCACTTTATTGCTATATCTGTATTTGTTAATGAAATACAGCACCGTAAACATAGCAGTTTTGACGTAAATACAAAAATTCATTGATCATCAATGTACCAAATTTACCGGTGGTATCAGTGCCAACAGATTTCTTGATAAAAACACTAAACATGAATTGCATCGCACTCTACTTGGACGATATTGGGATCTGGATAGAAGGTTTCCGATCTCTTAATATTAACTTCAAAATGGACAGTTAAATATAGTGCTTTCATCAAAGTGAGCCAGATTTTCTATAAAAAAAGACAAGAGCCGGTCAAACCCGGTGATGCTCCCCGAATAGGTTTTGGACACAGAATAGTGTGTCCATGAAGTCTTTGCCAAATTCAGCATAAAGATATTATGTTATTGGTAGTTGCCGAAAAAGGTTTAAACTGCTTAAATATGCAATGAAGAATGTAAGTCTGTTACCATGAGTGTCAGACGTTTAGACCCCTTGTCACCTAGACCCCTTTAAATTTTCAATTGAAGGTGACACTTAGACCCCTTGAAGACACTTAGACCCCTATTTTTTTTAGACACTTAGACCCCTTATTTTGGATTTTGACAATATAAAGTATGTTTGATGATTTTTTTTCTCATATTTGTTTGAAATAATTTTTTTTTGTCAGGGAATGTATATTTTATCAGTTTGATGACTGAAGCAATAAAAATATACAACGTTTACTAATAAAATTTAATAAAGTAATCCAAAATATTTATTAAAGTAATCCAAAAATTCAATTTCACAGTACCAAATATTTCTAGCATAGAGACAAGGAATGGATGAAAGAAATAATGCATGTATTTTATAATAAACATGAGTTGCCAATTTTTAATGCAAGACCATTCAATAGTCATTCCAACTGAGTTCTTAAATGAGATCCTATCTTTCATCGATGAAATACAATTTAACATATGAGTAATTAAATTAGTAAAAACTTGTTGGAAAAGTGTTATAATAACTAATTATTTCTCAATTTGCCCTTTATGTTTATAATCTTTAACACCTCTTCTGATATTTAACACCTCTCCTGATAGGTATTTTCCCATGAAATTACGTTTCTTTTTTTTCTTGATTCTTTTCAATCAAATTTTACCAAAATTCATTACTTTACTGATATAATATCAAAAGATAATATAAAAAATAATTGTAACAAAATCAATCTCATGGCTAAATCAATATAATTGAACATTCCTTAAATAAGGGGTCTAAGTGTCTTTTTAAAAAAAATCGAATCAGGGGTCTAGTTGTCTTAGGGGTCTAAGTGTCATCTAAAACTGAAAGGGGTCTAATTGTCAAGGGGTCTAACTGTCTTGATCCCGTTACCATTTTATTCTTTATTTTTCTAACAACTCAGACAGTGGCAGTCAAATCGAGACAGTGTCATGGTCACTGAAGTAGGCTGGTGACAGGTAAACCAGAGGTTTTTGATACCTCTTCTAGTTTTAGAGTTATGTCCCGGAGAAAGTTCAAAGTGTAAAAATGAACAAAAGGCAATAACTCAAAAATTAGGCAATGCAGAGTTATGGTTCATCTGCACTTCACTTCTACTCAATAAGATCTATCTACCTACAAAGTTTCTTGTTGATACTTCTTGTAGTTTCAGAGTTATGTCCCAGAAAAGAAAATGCGGATGAATGGATGGACATACAGACATATGGATGGACAATCTACCTACAAAGTTTCTTGTTGATACCTCTTGTAGTTTCAGAGTTATGTCCTGGACAGAGTTCAAAGTGTAAAAATAAACAAAGGGCAATAACTAAAAGATTAGGCAATGCAGAGTTATGGTTCTTATGCAGTGTACTTCTACTGTACTGTTCGCTTGCAAAGGAAACTTCTGTTGTTGAAGTAAAAAAATTAGACATAAAAGGTCAATGTTTCTTCTTTCTTGCAAATTTTTTGTTTTAAAAATCAGCCCATTTATGACAAAAAATTACCAATGTTTTGTTAACCAGGTGCGAGCATTACATGCCAACTTTCCACTATGTGTTTGGTATATTGATAATGCTTTACAGTTGTTTAGTCTCTCAAATGTTTCGTCGAATCGATTGCGTATAGTAAATGAAAAGTCCTTTCATCACCCTGATTATTCTAAGTGTGAAATATTTTTGTAGGGCCATTCGCACCTTATTACTAGTGCATGTTTAACTGTTTAACCTAATAAGACGTAGTATTAATATTATTTTAAATAAGCCCATTAATTATAGTTGCTTCTGCTCTGTTCTGTTTAACTAGTTTGATCATTTTCATTTTGATATTTGGATATTTTAAAGGCACAGCAACCTGCATTTATCTTCTTAATAAGAGATAATTGTATGTGCTCAATATCGGATCAGTTATCTGCTAATTAGTTAAATGCTGAAACACCTACATTGATCAGCTATAATTAATAATGCGTGTGTTTGAAGTATTTCACACTTTCTGCCTACTGAATATTAAGGGTGACGAAACAACTTTTCATTTTCTATTAGGTAATAAATTCAGCGAAATGGCTGGGTGACGAAACGACCAGCATCCTCGATAATTATTGATCAATTTTCTGTTGTAGGATATACAGGTGAACATGCAACAGAATATTTGGGTTTTTCTTGCGATAGATGAAGAGTGTCCATTCCCTCTCAATTAAGGCCCTGGTCACCCTGAGCATTTACTCAGGTGAGCTAAAAATATTAGCCCTAGGTCATGCGGTTTCAGACAAGAAAATGTAAAGATCTTATATTTTACACAATCTGGACACCCTGGGCAAGGTCAGTTTTTGCCACAAAGACATAATTTAAACAAACTAAAAAGACATCCACTACACTATGGATTGTACAAAATATCTAAGCTCCTGGGCATAAGGGTTTCAGACAAGAAATTTTTTTTAGTCTTCCCTATAAGCCTATGTTAAATTAAGTAACACCAAAGACAGGGCCATAAATGACCACAAGGGCACCATTTGAACAAACATGGTAAAGGACCTCTACAGGATGCTTCATGAAAAATATTTGAAATCTGTATCTAAGAAGATTTTCACAGATATATAAATTTTTTCAAATAGGACTCAATTTTGACCCAAGAGATATAATCTGAACAAACTTGGTAGAGGTCATTTAGACAATGCAACATACCAAATATCAAAGCTTTATGGCATATGGTTTCAGACAAGATTTTTTAGGTCTTATCTGTATAAGCAAAATCAAGTGACCCTGTGTCAGCACCATTTTTTTATTTGATTTGATATATTCAGGGAAATATACATGTACATAAACATATACTATATTCTCACACATATCATATGCATACGAAACACACAAAAATGCAACAAGAATAGAATTATAATGAAGTATGTTTTATGCTACCCTAGGATTGCCCATTAAGCTAAAAGCTTACTTCCAATGGGGTCCAATTACTGTAATATAAACATACTAAATTGTACAATTCATACATGAGCATCAAAATACAAAATAAATGAAATATTAAAAAAAAAAAAACAAAAAAAAAACAGTTGTACAGCAATCAAGACAATTATCAATGTAAAGAGCTAAATACATAATCACATAGATTTGTACATTTATATCTCATTAATGACCCTATGGGCATAATTTGAACAATTTTTGTTGAGTACCATTAGATGATGCTCCATGCAAACTATCTAAGGTCTAAGGCTTATGTTTTCTCACAACAAGGTTTTCAAAGATTAAATATTTTACACAAATAGGACCCCTGGGGTGGGGCCAATTTTAACCAAAGTGCCAAAATTTGAACAATCTTGGTAGAGGTCCACTACACAATGCAACATACAAAATAACTAATTTCTACGACATATACTTTCAGACAAGAGGATTTTTTAAGTATTTCCTTTATAAGCCTTTGTAAAATCAAATTACCCTGAGGCAAGGCCATTAATGACCCCAGATGCATAAGTTGAAAAGACTTGGTAGAGGACCTGTAGACGATGCTCAATGCAAAATATCTCAGGTCTACAGCAAACAGTTTCTTACAAGAAAATTCAAAGACTAAATATTTTACATAAAAATATGACCCCCAGGGTGAGTTCAATTTTGTCCCAAGGGATATGGTTTGAACAATCATGGTAGATGTCCACTAGGCAATGCTTTCTGCAAAAATTTAGAACTTTGGACCTTGTGGTTTCAGAGAGGAAGATTCCTACAGTTTATCCTATATTTTTCTATGTACAAGATGTTCCCCCTAGCAGTCAAAAGGGCAAAGTCTGACCCAAGGGACATAATTTGAACAACTTTGGTAGAGGACCTCTAAATGATACACCCTGCTGAATATCTTAGCTCTAGGTCTTGCGATTTCAGACAAAAAGGATTTTTGAAGATTTTTCTTTTAGTTGATGTAGCAAACATAGTTCTGCATAGAAGTGAATGCTTTGAAAAAATTAAGAAGAGTTTCATTTAAGGAATAACCCTGCAAAGTTTCATTAACTTTGGCCAAGCGTTTTCAGAGGAAATGTCATTTGAATCATAATGTTGATGCACTAATGTATGACAACATACATCATGCCATCACAATAGCTCACACAGCATACTGTGCTCAGGTGAGCTAAAAATACACAAAGGACAGCTTAAGGTTCTTATAGGCACGGCACTTCTCCACAATGAGGTCTTTTTAGCTGTCAAGTTTCATTTTGATATATGTTACAGTCTTTGAGTTATATCTTTTTATCTGTCAAGTTTCATTTTGATATATGTTATAGTCTTTGAGTCTTTTTATCTGTCAAGTTTCATTTTGATATATGTTATAGTCTTTGTGTTATATTTTTTTATCTGTCAAGTTTCATTTTGATATATGTTATAGTCTTTGAGTTATATCTTTTATCTGTCAAGTTTCATTTTGATATATGTTATAGTCTCTGAGTTATATCTTTTTATCTGTCAAGTTTCATTTTGATATATGTTATAGTCTTTGAGTTTTATCTTTTTATCTGTCAAGTTTCATTTTAATATATGTTATAGTCTTTGAGTTATATCTTTTTATCTGTCAAGTTTCATTTTAATATATGTTATAGTCTCTGAGTTATACCTTTTTATCTGTCAAGTTTCATTTTGATATATGTTATAGTCTCTGAGTTATATCTTTTTATCTGTCAAGTTTCATTTTGATACATGTTATAGTCTTTGAGTTATATCTTTTTATCTGTCAAGTTTCATTTTGATATATATTATAGTCTCTGAGTTATATCTTTTTAGCTGTCAAGTTTCATTTTGATATATGTTATAGTCTTTGAGTTATATCTTTTTATCTGTCAAGTTTCATTTTGATATATGTTATAGTCTTTGAGTTATATTTTTTTTATCTGTCAAGTTTCATTTTGACATATAGTATGTTACAGTCTTTGAGTTATTCCTTTTTATCTGTCAAGTTTCATTTTGATATACAGTATGTTACAGTCTTTGAGTTATTCCTTTTTATCTGTCAAGTTTCATTTTGATATACAGTATGTTACAGTCTTTGAGTTATATCTTTTTATCTGTTAAGTTTCATTTTGATATATGTTACAGTCTTTAAGTTATATCTTTTTATCTGTCAAGTTTCATTTTGATACATGTTATATTCTTCGAGATACATCTTTTTATCTGTCAAGTTTCATTTTAATATATGTTATAGTCTTTGAGTAATGTGCCTACAGATATACAATATGAAAATTAACATAGAGCAATAACAAACCAAGAGAGCGATGATGGCCCTGGATCGCTCACTTGTGTACTTTGGCTGTAGGTTTGCTGTTAAGCAGTATTTTAATTTTTAATTGAAAATATATAAATGCCTACAAACCAAATATGTAAAATATCAGTCAATAAATAAAGGCTGTATGACAGAAAGTAGAAATACCTATTATAAGCTTTGGTGACCTTGACCTTGACCCAGTGACTTCAAACACTACCCATGGGTAGAGGTCCATGAAAGGAACCTATATATTAATCAAAGATATTGGTCGATAAATGAAGGCTTTATGAGGTACAGAAGATAAATTTTTTTTTAGCCTCCGTGACCTTTAACCTAATCTAATAATTTGATAAAGCTTGATAAAGCTTGCTTCATGCCAAATTTTAAAATTCTAGGCCTTGTGATTTCAGACAAGAAGATTTTCAAAGATTTCCTTTTTACATATGAAAGGCCAATAATGACCCCAGGGACATTTTTCAAACAAACTAGGTAGAGGTTCACTAGACAATGCTACGTACCAAATATCTAAGCTGTAGGCATTGAGGTTTCCAGTAAGAAGATTTTTAAAGATTGCCTTTTTTACATATTAAGGGCCCCCGGGGCGGGGCCAATTTTGACCCTGGGGCCAACATATATACAATACTGGTAAAGGTTCTTTACACAATACTCAACACCAAATATCTCAGGTCTACACCTATTTGTTTTGGAGAAAAATTATTTTTCATTTTTTTCCTATATAAATCTATGTAAACCAAGAGAACCCTTTGGCGTGGCCAATTTTGACCCAGGGTACATAATTTGAACAAACATGGTAGACATCCACTAGACAATGCTACATACCAAATATCTAAGCTGTAGGCACTGAGGTTTCCGTTAAAAAGATTTTTAAAGATTGCCTTTCTTACATATTAAGGGCCCCCAGGGCGGGGCCATTTTGACCCCACAGCCAACATTTAAACAATACTGGTAAAGGTTCTCTACACAATGCTCCACACAAAATATCTAAGGTCTAGTCCTAATAGTTTCGGAGAAAAATGACTTTTAATGTTTTTCCTATATAACTAAATGTAAACCAAGAGAACCCTGGGGCATGGCCAATTTTGACCCAGGGGACATAATTTGAACAAACATGGTAGACATCCACTAGACAATGCTACATACCAAATATCTAAGCTGTAGGCACTGAGGTTTCCAGTAAGAAGATTTTTAAAGATTGCCTTTCTTACATATTAAGGGCCCCCAGGGCAGGGCCAATTTTGACCCCACAGCCAACATTTAAACAATACTGGTAAAGGTTCTCTACACAATGCTCCACACAAAATATCTAAGGTCTAGTCCTAATAGTTTCGGAGAAAAATGACTTTTAATGTTTTTCCTATATAAGTAAATGTAAACCAAGAGAACCCTGGGGCATGGCCAATTTTGACCTAGGGGACATAATTTGAACAAACTTGGTAGACATCCACTAGACAATGCTACATACCAAATATCAAAGCTGTAGGCATTGTGGTTTCTGAGAAGAGGATTTTTAAAGATTTCCTTTTTTACATATTAAGGGCCCCCGGGGCGGGGCCAATTTTGACCACAGGGCCAACATATAAACAATACTGGTAAAGGTTCTCTACACAATACTCCACCCCAAATATCTAAGGTCTAGTCCTATTACTTTCGGAGAAAAATGATTTTTCATGTTTTTCCTATGCGTGGCCAATTTTGACCCAGGGGACGTAATTTGAACAAACTTGGTAGACATCCACTAGATAATGCTACATACCAAATATCTAAGCTGTAGGCATTGTGGTTTCTGAGAAGAAGATTTTTAAAGATTTCCTATATGAGTCTATGTAAAATGAAGTGACTCCTGGGGCGGGGCCAATTTTGACCCCAGGGAAATAATTTGAATAATTTTTGTAGAGTTCTATTAGAGGGTGCTAAATGCCAAATATCTAAGCTCTAGGCCTTGTGGTTTCAGACAGGAAGATTTTCAAAGTTTTTCCTTTAAGTTCCCATAGCGACCAGAGTTCTTGATGGAATTGAATTCTTTGAACAACTTTGGTAGAGCTTCATGCAAGGAACATCCCAGGCAAGTTTCATCAAATTTTGCCCAGAGGTTTCGGAGATGTTGTTTGAATGAAATTGTTGATGGATGACAGACGACGGACAAAGACCGGTACTTAACAGCCCACCATGAGCCAAAGGCTCAGGTGAGGTAAAAATTACACAATGGAGGTTACTGTTCTTATGCATTGCACTTCTTAATGAAATTTGCCAATGAAGTTTTATGTTGATGTCTCTTTTAACAACTAAGATATGCTCTGGACAAAAATTTAAGTATGAATATTAACAAAGGGGAAAAATCTCCAGAAAATGAAGAGCAGTGACAGTTCAAGTTGATAGCTCTTATAGTGTAAAAGTTATGCCTCAGACATAAATTTAGTATGAAAAATCAACAATGGCCAGTAACTCCAAAATTATGAAGTGCAGGGCAATGATTCTTGTGTACTGCAATTCTCCTCAGTAAGGTCTATCCACCTTTTAACACAGTTCCAGATAATTTTTTGACCCTGGGGGTAATTTCCCCCACTTTTACAATTATGGACACAATCAAAATATAATATACAAAACATTATAAGCACACATTTTAAATAATTAGCCTTAAACTTTTCACATATCGCACATTTCATCCACACTTTGTTGTCAGACTAAATTATCTGCAACCATGGAAAAATCTTCAGCAAATTTTCCTGTTAGTCAGTTAACATTGACATGTGTCATTTTTCATTAAAATATGGAGTTTTTAATGTCATCAATGATGGGGCTTACCAATTCTTTTGATGGGAATACAGTTTTCATTTGAAAGAAATTGTCAGTATTTTGTTGTTTAGGCTTTGAACAAGCCATGACTGTCTATTTTTGTTACAAAAAAATTCGAAATGCTTGATTATGAAGCAAAATCGATCAAGCGCTTACATGATACAGCTGTCACTGTAGACAGGTTTATGGTTTCTAAAAATAGATGAGCAATTTTAGCAGACTATTGGTCTGAAAATAATATATAACTAGACAATGGGGTACATAAGTGGATTATCTACCCTGAATACTCTCTGATATTACATTGGTCCTTCCATTTGGATTCCTCTGCTTTTATCGCTATTTTCTCTTTTGGTATGGTGATAATTAAGCCTAATTATTTGCAGTGGAGGTAGTCAGATTACTAGATACATATTAAGTTTGACAACATGTTTTGTTAACACCATTATCTTTGTTTTTTGGTATGACTAACTTTTTATTTAATATATAAGTGACAATTTTCACAAGTAAAAGTCAAGACAATCACAATTAGAAACAAGGATAAGGTCAGATGATTCCAACTGAAAGGACCAATGTGCTATTTGGTCTACCTTTGATGTTATCTGAGTAAGGGACATAATTTGTTATCAGGAATGTCCCTCATTCATAAATGGATGTTATGATGAGCTGTTTTCGTGTATCAACTGAAAATACCGATATACTTAGAATTTTTATTCATTGCGTTATTAAAAAGGAGAATGCTCAACCATACACATCAAAATGATAGTCCTATGTGTTTCTAGATATTTTGAAGTTTAAAATACGCTGATACTCATGTTATCTGGAACCCTGTATGAAGTATTATGTTGATATCTTGATTAGTTTTTGAGTTCTGGTCCGGACAAAAAGTGTGACAGATGTGTGGACGGACAGACAAAGCGGCAACTATATGCTTCAGGGAGCATAAAAATCTAAGGCATTTCACTTTAATTTACAGATTTATTTCATACTAATTCATGGTAGCTCTTTTGTATCAACAATTTTCTCAATTTAGTTAACTGTTCAGGAACCACTCATAATGGAAACCAATCTGTATGAGTCAGCCAGTAACTCACTTGAAACATATTTTTACTAGTCTTATAGCTAAACCTCACTTTAAGCTGCCTTTCTGTGCTTCATGCTTTGAATTTACATTGCTGCATTAGCTTTGTTTAAATTGGCCACAATTCTATCTCATCACCTCAATCAAGACAGAGCAAATCTCTCTGCCCGCTTCTTCAACTTTTCCTGTAAAGAAGAAAACATATATGATGTCAAACATTATTGGATAACATTATATAACCTACTGAAATGCACTCATTTCATTGGTCAAGGGTGCTGCACGCACAGGTCAATGAACTAAAGCTATCACTAAATGTGATCAAAACCTCCATAAGACTGCTTTGGAACTGAGGAAGTTATTAGTAACAGAATGCTTTGTAAAAAAGTTGAAATAGAGTTATGGTTGTGGGCAATTAAAGATAGTTGTTGTTCTTGTACATTGAATTTTCTGTCATTGTACTTGACCACTGTATGCAGCTGCATTGAATTCCAACCATTAGATTTCAAGTTATGTTCTCCAGACAAGGAAAACCAACAAAGGGCAATAACTGTGCAAATAGTGAAGATGGAGTTATGGCTCTTGAACACTGCACTTACTGTCATTGTGCTTGACCACTATATGAAGTTGCATTGAATCCCAACCAGTAGTTTTCAAGTTATGCTCCAGACAAGGAAAACCAACAAAGGGCAATAACACTGCAAACAGTGAAGAAAGAGTTATAGCTCTTGTACATTGCATTTTCTCTTATTGTGCTTGACCATTGTATGAAGTTGCACTGAATTCAAACCATTACTTTTCAAGTTATGCTCTGGACAAGGAAATCCAACAAAGGGCAATAACTATGCATATAGTGAAGATGGAGTTATAGCTCTTGTACACTGCACTTCTTGTCATTGTGATTGATCACTGTGTGAAGTTGCACTGAATTCCAACTGAAGTTTTCAAGTTATGCTCCCTACAAAGGAAAACCAACAAAGGGCAATAACTGTGGGAAATAGTGAAGATGGAGTTAAAGCTCTTAAACACTGCATTTCCTGTCAATGTGCTTGATCATTGTATGAAGTTGCACTGAATTCCTACTATTGCTTTACAAGGTATGCTCCATTCAAGGAAAACCAACAAAGGGCAATAACTCTGCAAATACTGAAGATGGAGTTATGATTCTTAAACACTGCACTTCCTGTCATTGTGCTTAACCAATGTATGAAGTTGCAATGAATTCGAACCATTAGTTTTCAAGTTATGCTCCGGAAAAGGAAAACAAACAAAGGGCAATAACTCTGCAAATAGTGAAGATGGAGTTATGATTCTTGTACACTGTTCTTCCTCTGATTGTGCTTGACCATTGTATGAAGCTGCAATGAATTCAAACAGTTTTTTAAGTTATACTCCGCACAAGGAAATTGCAACAGACCGCCCTCCCGCAACCCGACTGACCAACCACCTGGTGACTCCTTTGTTTTGGGGGTATATTGACCTTCAACATACAGACCCCAAAACCAATAGGGTTCTTCTAATATAATTACCCTGTTAAGTTATAAGGTTCTGGGTGTAATGATACTCCAATTACTGAGAAGAAATAGTTTTCGCTCTACAGGTCCCTGTGACCATGACTTTTGACCTACTGACCCCAAAAATGATTGGGTTCTTTTACTGAGTAAAGAAAATTATCCTATGAAGTTTGAAGGCTCTGGGTAAAATGGTACTCCAGTTACTGAGCAGAAACAGTTTTCACTCTACATGTCCTTGTGAACTTAACCTTTGACCTATGGACCCTAAAAACAATAGGGTTCTTCTAATACAATTACATGTATCCTATAAAGTTTGAAGGCTCTGGGTGTAATGGTACTACAGTTACTCTGCAGAAATAGTTTTCACTCTACATGTACAGGTCCCTGTGACCCTGACCTTTGACATACTAGCCCCAAAAACAATATGGTTCTTCTATTTAAGTAAAAGCAATCATCCCATGAAGTTTGGAGGCTCTGGGTGAAATGGTAATCCTGTTATTGAGTGGAAATGGTTTTCACTCTAGAGGTCCCTCTGACCTTGACCTTTGACCTACTGACCCAAAACACAACAGGGATGTTTTGTCCTCAATAAGGCAATAACCCTGCGAAGTTTAAAGGCTTTGGGTCAACTGGTACTCAAGTTATTGAAAGGAAACGAAGTGTGAAAGACAGACAAACAGACACCCATGGACAAGGCAAAAACAATATGTCTCCATCAGAAGGGCCGGGTTGGGGGGAGACATAACAATGAACAATTGAAGGTATAGCCATTGGTGTTTCAGAGCAGCAGATTTTTAAAGTTTTCCCTATATAAATCCTTGTGTAAAATTAATCAGTTTTGATCCAAGGGTCATGATTTGAACAAACTTGGTAGAGGTCCACTAGACAATGCTGCAAACCAAATATCTAAACTCTAGGCCTTGTGGTTTCTGACAAGAAGATTTTTAAAACTTTTCCTATATAACTGTATGTAAAACATGTGACCCCTGGGACGGGGCCTTTTTGGACACTGGGGCTATGATTTGAACAAACTTGGTAGAGGTCTAGTAGACAATGCTGTACACCAAATATCTTAATTCTAGGCCTTGTGGTATCTGAAAGAGATTTTTGAAGTTTTTCCTATATAACTCTATGTAAAACATGTGACCACTCAGGCGGAGCCATTTTTGACCCATGGGCTATAATTTGAACAAACTTGGTAGAGGTCCACTGGACAATGCTGCATACCAAATATCTAAACTCTAGGCCTTGCAGTTTCTGACAAGAAGATTTTTTAAAGTTTTTCCTATATAACTCTATATAAAACATTTGACCCCTGGGGCAGGGCCATTTTTGACCCAGGAGCCATGATTTGAACAAACTTGGTAAAGGTCCACTGGACAATGCTGCACACCAAATATCTCAACTCTAGGCCTTGTCGTTTCTGACAAGAAGATTTTTAAAGTTTTCACTATATAAATCTATGTAAAATCAACTGACCCTTGGGATGGGGTCAGGTTTGACCCCACGGTCATAATTTGAACAAACTTGGTAAAGGTCCACTAGATGATGCTTCATACCAAATATCTAAGCTCCAGGCCTTGTGGTTTTGGAGAAGAAGATTTTTAAAATTCCAACTTTGAAAATCTATTTTTAGCTCCTGTGGCCTAGAAATGCAATGGACCTGAACCATTTGAACAATTTTGGTAAAGCTTCATGCAAGTAACATTCCTGCCAAGTTTCAGCAAGATTGGCACAGCAGTCCAGGAGAAGAAGTTGTTTGAAGAAAAAGTTGACGACGCACGGACGACGGACATTAGGCGATCACAAAAGCTCACCTTGAGCACTTTGTGCTCAGGTGAGCTAAAAAGGTTAACCAAGAAATTTTAAGTTGAACTAGAAATGTGTCCATAGGACACAGATGCCCCCACTTAACCTAGCTACTCATATAGCTAGCAATATGGCCACAAGATAGTCATACACGCTGAATCATTGGTTTAACAAAATGACAACTATAGGAAACCTGTTGTGGTGTGAAGACTCAAAATAATGTCTCCAACACTGTGACCAATGGATGAATATTATCCTTCACAATTCTGTATGCATAGTTGGACATTCTTTGAGTTTGCAGATGGTAAGTCTAATTTGTACTAAGTTCCCAAGTTATATGTTCTGTAAGTCAGGCTGTTTATAAAATGTCCATCGTCATCTAAATAGCAAACAATTTTAAGCAATTGTTGGAACAAAATTTCACCATTTCCATACTTAAATGTTGAATTCTGCTTAAGCTGGTGCTAACGGGCATGGACGGTAACTTGCATTTTTCTATTACTGTCCATGAACATGCTCAATCAAACTGAGTCTGCAATTTGACCATTGGAACAGCGTTAAACTCGTAAAGAAGAAGCAAAATTTTTTAGGTATCCAACAATGTTGTGGTCTGAGAAGTAGGTTGACAGGCAGGATAATCTGGGTTGTAGAATATTATTCTGTATGTAGACAAGGTCAAGTGTAGAACCACCTCTGTGAGTTGGGAGCTGCACACACTGGGAATAGTTATTCAATTTCTGTGACAGTCTTGTATAATTTGTAGAATTAAAAGCTAAGTTGAAATCTCCAAGCAGTACATCTGGAATGGTTTGGTCTACAATATGTGTTAGATTATTAATAAAGTCTGTTATGTTTGAGAATGGAGATCTATAGAGAAGACAGAATGACCTTGGACAGAGCTCTGATGAGATGGTAACTGACACTTGTTCCATATGAGGTTGATGTGAAACACTGGAAGTTATCTCGTGTGTAGAGCAACAAACCATGGCAGTTGTCTTCCCGTGACAGGCAAACATGTCAAGCTCCACCCAACACGCTGATGGTACTGTACTTGATTCTCATAGACATTTGCTTCAGTCAGACACAGTATGTCAACCCTGCTCAGAACTGGGGGACTCTAGCTCCAGCGCTTTTGCAGTTACAGGCAAACACAAGTTGAAAATTGCAAATTTTTGAGTATGTAAGGGGCCATAACAATTCCGAATAAATCTATAAGGGAAACCCCTGGTGCACAACTTTAAATGCTGATCAACATTCCTGTAAAGTTTCTTGACTGCAGGTGCAGCGCTTTTGTAGGTACAGGCGACACAAGTTGAAAATTGCAAATTTTTATGTAAGGGGCCATAACTCTAGCAATTCAGAATAAATCTATACAGGAAACCCCAGGTGCACAACTTCACATGTTGATCAACATTCCTGTAAAAGTTTCTTGACTCTAGCTCCAGTGCTTCCAGAGCTAAAGGCGACACAACATTTTGGGACGGACGGAGATGGACAGAGGGACAAGGGCAAATCCAAATCCACCCCCCCCCCCCCAGAGTGGTGGCATAAAAAGGGGCATAACATTGCAAAAATAAATTTGAGGGTCATCTGCCCTTGAGAAATGGTGTTGTCTTAAGTGATACAAATGTAAGCATTACAATTGGAAAGTTTGATGAAGAAATATTAAGAAATGGCATAGTTATAACCGATATTAAGTTTTCATGACAAAATCCAAGTACAAGAACTGTCACAGTAAGATGACAATGCCCCCGAAAGTGGTGCTTTGACCTTTGATCTGTGAACTAGTCATTCAGGGGTCAAGGTCAAATAAATATAGGTCAATGGGAAGGTCTTATCCAAAGGGGGTTATGTCCAAGTATGAAGTAAATCCACTTACTTATAAGGAAGTTATGGGCAATGTGAAAATTTCTAGACAACTGGATCTTCAAGGTGAAGGTCATTCAGGGGTCAAGGTCAAATAAATACAGGACAGTGAGATGATCTTGTGCAAAGTGGTGTTGTGTTTAAGTATGAACTATATCCACTTACTAATTTGGAAATTATGGCTAAATAATAGTTTCTGAACTATTGAATATTCAGGGGTCAAGGTCAAATAATTACAGGTCAGCAGGAAGGTCTTGTCCAAATGGGTTTTAAGTCCAAGTATGAAGCAAATCCACTTACTAATAAGGAAGTTATGGCCAATGTTAAAGTATTTGGACAACTGGATCTTCAAGATGAAGGTCATTCAGGGGTCAAGGTCAAGCAAATATAGGTCAAAGAAAAGGCCTTGTCCAAAGGGGTGTTGTGTTCAAGTATGAAGTAAATCCACTAACTAATAAAGAAGTTATTGCCAATGTTAAAGTTGTTGAACAATTGGATCTTCAAGGTGAAGGTCGATCAGAGGTCAAAGTCAAATAATTATAGGTCAGTGTAAAGGTCTTGTCCAAAGGGGTGTTGTGTCCAAGTATGAAGTAAATCCATTCACTAACAAGAAATGTTTGTAAAACATAAATGCCCCCCAGCAGCACCTAATTGCTTGTGGTTGGGCCAAGCATTCTCTAGTTACTGATCAGAAACCGTTTTTAGGATGAAGGTCCCTGTGGCCTTGACCTTTGACCGAATGACCTCAAAATCAACAGGGGTCATCTACTGGTGAAGACCAACCAGCATAACAAGTTTGGTGAACCTAGGTCAAAGCATTCTCTAGTTATTGATTGGAAACCGTTTTTAGGATGAAGTTCCCTGTGAGCTTGACCTTTGACCTAATGACCTAAAAATCAATAGGGGTCACGTACTGCTGATGACCAACCAGCATACCAAGTTTGGTGAACTCAGGTCAAAGCATTCTCTAGTTATTGATCGGAAACCGTTTTTAGGATGAAAGTCTGTGATCTTGACCTCTGACCTAGTGACCTCAAAATCAATAGGGGTCATCTTCTGCTGATGACCAACCAGCATAACAAGTTTGGTGAACCTAGGTCAAAGCATTTTCTAGTTATTGATCGGAAACCGTTTTTAGAATAAAGGTCCCTGTGAGCTTGACCTTTGACCTAATGACTTCAAAATCAATAGGGGTCATCTACTGGTGATGTCCAAACAGCATACCAGGTTTGGTGAACCTAGGTCAAAGCGTTCTCTAGTTATTGATTGGAAACCGATTTCAGGATGAAGGTCCCTGTGAGCTTGACCTTTGACTTAATGACCTCAAAATCAATAGGAGTCATCTACTGGTGAAGAACAACCAGCATTCCAAGTATGGTGAACCTAGGTCAAAGCGTTCTCTTGTTACTGATCGGAAAACGAAGTGTCTACCGACGGATCGACCGACCGACTGACATTTGCAAAACTATATGCCCCCTAATCTTCGATGGGGGGCATAATAAGAAAGTTATTGCCAATGTTAAAATTTCGGACGGACTCAAGGACGGACCGACTGACGGACTGACAGTTCAAAAACAAGAGGGCCATGATGGTCCTGTATCGCTCACCTGAGTATGACTGCTTTTAACAAAGTTGCTATGGACCCGGTTAATTGACCCCAGATGACCCATATTTGAACTTGACCTAGAAATTATTGAAACAATCTCTTTGACAAATTTCCAGGATATTTGGACTGAAAAAGTAGCATCTAGAGTGTTAACAAGGTTTCTCGATATTTAGGCTCTGTGAGCTAGTTTTTGACCCCAGATAACCCATAGCCAAATTTGAGCTACAAATCATCAAAACAACCTATCTGACAAATTTCCAGGACATTTGAACTTAAAATGTAGCCTCCAGAATGTTTACAAAGTTTTTCCATATTTGGGCTCTGTGACCTAGTTTTTGACCCAAGATGACCCAAAATTCCAACTTGAGCTAGAAATCATCAAAAAAACCTGTCTGACAAATTTCCAGGATATTTGGACTGAAAATGTAACCTCTGGTGTGTTAAAAAGTTTTTTACATATTTGTACCATGTTACCTAGTTTTTGATCCCAGATGACCCATATCCAAATTTGAGCTAGAAATCATTGAAACATCCTTTCTGACAAATTTCAAGGACATTTGGACTAAAAATGTAACCTCTAGAGCTTTTACAAGGTTTTTCTACTTTCAGGCTCTGTGACCTAGTTTTTGACCCCAGAGAACCTATATTCAAAACTGAGCTAGAAATCATCCATAGAATCTTTCTGACAAATTTCCAGGTTATTTGGACTGAAAATGCTACCTTTAGAATATTAACAAGGTTTTTCCATATTTGGATTCTGTGACCTAGTTTGTGAACCCAGATGACCCATACTCGAACTTGATCTAGAAATCCTCAAGGCAATTTTTCTGACAAATTTCAAGATTATTTGGGCTGAAAATGTAATCTATAGAGTGTTAACAAGATTTTTCTATTTTTGGGCTCTGTGACCTAGTTTTTGAACCCAGATGACCCATATTTGAAATTATGCTAGAAATCTTTGAAGCAACCTTTCTGACAAATTTTCAGATTATTTGGGCTTAAAATGTAACCTCTAGAGTGTTAACAAGATGTTTCTATTTTTGGGCTCTGTGACCTAGTTTTTGAACCAAGATGACACTTATTTGAACTTGAGCTAGAAATCACAGAAGCAACCTTCCTGACAGATTTCCAGATTATTTGGTCTAAAAATGTTACCTCTAGAGTGTTAACAAGGTTTTTCAATATTTGGGCTCTGTGACCTAGTTTTTGACCCCAGATGACCTTTATTTGAACTTGACCTAGAAATCATCAAAGCAACCTTTCTGACAAATTTCAAGATTATTTGGGCTGAAAATATAACCTCTAGAGTGTTAACAAGATTTTTCTATTTTTGGGCTCCGTGACCTAGTTTTTGAACCCAGATGACCCATATTTGAACTTGAGCTAGAAATCATCATTAGAACATTTCTGACAAATTTCCAGGATATTTGGACTGAAAAAGTAGCCTCTAGAGTGTTAACAAGGTTTTTCTATATTTGGGCTCTGTGACCTTGTTTTCCAACCCTGATAACCCATGTTTGAACTCGTCCGAGAAATTAATGAGACAAACATCCTGACCAAGTTTCATGACAATTGAGGCAAAAATGTGACCACTAGAGTGTTAACAAACCAATTGTTAACGGACGGACGGACTGAGGGACCGACGGATGACGGACAAAAGGTGATCAGAAAAGCTCACTCTGTCACTACATGACAGGTGAGCTAATAATATGCCTCCCTTCGGGGGCATAATAAAAAGGGGCATAACCCTGTCAGTTGTGACCTTGACCTACAGATTTTGGCATCATCATGACCCTGTTGTCGTAAGCAATATAATTTGAAAGTTTGATGATGAAATGTTAAGAAATGGCAAAGTTATTGACAACGTTAAGTTTTCATGACAAAATCCTAGTACGAAAAGGGCCATAACTCTGTCAAATGTGACCTTGAGCTAAAGATTTTGGCATCATCCAGACTCTGTTGTCATAAGCAATACAATTTGAAAGTTTTGATAAGGAAATGTTAAGAAATGGTAAAGTTATAGCCAACATTAAGTTTATGTGACAGACAGACCGACGGACCTATGGACCAGACGGACAAAGTGATCCCTATGTATCGCCGTTTCTTCGAAAGGGCGACACAAAAATTGGTAGATGACCTCTAGCTGATGCTCCATTAAAAATATCCAAGTTCTAGGCTTTGTGGTCTTAAACAAGAAGTTTTTAAAATCAAATGACTGCCAGGTCAGGGCCAAATCTGGCCCCAAGGGCATAATTTGAATAAACTTGGTGGAAGTCCATAAGTCAATGCTACATACCAAATCTTACGGCTCAGGGTCTTGTGGTTTTAGATAAGAAGATTTTCAAAGTTTTCCCTATATAAGCCTATGTAAAATCAGTTGACCCCCCGGGCGGGGTCAAATTTGACCCCAGTGGTATCATTTGAACAAGAGATGTTTGTAAAACATTTATGCCCCCCTAGCGCCTTATCCCTAGAGGCAGCCATGAAGTTTTGAGGAGCTGGGACCAAGCATTCTATAGTTATTGATAGGAAACCATTTTGCTATTCAAGGACACTGTGACCATGGCCTTTGACATGGTGACCAGAAAAACTAAAGGGCTCATTTACAAGTCATGAACAACACATATACAAAATTTGAGGAACACGGGCCCAAGCATTCTAAACTTATTCATTTGAAACCATTTTGCTTTTGAAGGTCACTGTGACCTTTGACCCAATGACAAGAAAAACGTTAGTTGTTATCTACTGATCATGACAAACCTAAATACTTAGTCTGACAAACCTGAGCACAAGGATTCCCTATATATTCAGCAAAAACTGTTTTGCGTTTCAAGATTACTGTGACCTTGACCTTTGACCTAATAACACTAAAAACTACAGGGGTCATCTAATTGTCATGACCAACCTACCTATGAAGTTTTGAGGAGCTTGGCAAAAGCCTTCTATAGAAATTGATCAGACACTATTTTGCCACAAAAGGTCACTGTGACATTGACTTTTGTCCTGAAAAGCTATAGGGCTCATCTAATGTTCATGGCCAACCTATGTACCACGATTGGGGAATCTGGGTCAAAATATTCTATTGTTATTAATTGGAAATCATTTTGCTTTTCAAGGTCACTGTGACCTTGGCCTTTAACCTGATAACCTGAAAAACTAAAAGGGTCATCTACTATAAATGACCAACCTACACACGAAGTTTGAAGAACCTGGGACAAAGAGTTCCTGAGTTATTGATTGGAAACTGATTTGCTGTTCAAGGTCACTCTGATCTTGACCTTTGACCTGGTGATGAAAAACAAGAGGGCCATGATGGCCCTAAATCGCTCACCTGAGGCTCATTGCTCATGTAACATGGTTTTTGGTTTTTATGGGTGCAAGTTTGATTAAGTTTGCAATAAGTTTGAAGACTCTGGGTGTAAAGGTACTCAAATATTTTAGCAGAAATAGTTTTACTCTACAGGTCCCAGTGACTTTGCCCTTTGACCTACAAACCCAAAAACAATAGGGTTCTTCTAATATAATTACCCTATAAAGTTTGAAGGTTCTGGGTGCAATGATACTCCAGTTACTGAGAAGAAATAGTTTTCACTCTACAGATCCCTGTGACCTTGACTTTTGACCTACTGACCCCAAAAATGATTGGGTTCTTTTAATGAGTAAAGAAAATCATCCTATGAAGTTTGAAGGCTCTGGGTAAAATGGTACTCCAGTTACTAAGCTGAAACAGTTTTCACTCTACAGGTCCCTGTGGACTTAACCTTTGACCTATGGACACTAAAAACAAAAGAGTTCTCCTAATACAATTATCCTATAAATTTTGAAGGCTCTGGGTGTTATGGTACTACAGTTACTCTGCAGCAATAGTTTTCCCCCTTCAGGTCCTTGTGACACTGACCTTTGACATACTAGCCCCAAAAACAATATGCTTCTTCTATTTAGTAAAAGCAATCATCCTATGAAGTTTGGAGGCTCTGGGTAAAATGGTAATCCTGTGGAAACGGTTTTCACTCTAGAGGCCCCTCTGACCTTGACCTTTGACCGACTGACCCAAAACACAAAAGGATTTTTTGTACTCAATAAGGGCAATAACCCTGTAAAGTTAAAAGGCTTTGGGTCAACTGGCACTCAAGTTACTGAAAGGAAACGAAGTGTGAAAGACAGACAGACAAACCCACACCCATGGACAAGGCTAAAACAATATATCTCCATCAGAAGGGCGGGGTTGGGGGGAGACATAACAAAGAACAATTGAAGGTATAGCCCTTGGTGTTTCAGAGCAGCAAATTTTCAAAGTTTTCCCTATATAAATCCTTGTGTAAAATCAAATGACCCCCCCTGTGGGGGCAGTTTTGACCCCAGGCTCATGATTTGAACAAACTTGGTAGAGGTCCACTAGACTGCTGCAAACCAAATATCTAAACTCTAGGCCTTGTGGTTTCTGACAAACAAGATTTTAAAAATTTTTCCTATATAACTCTAAGTAAAACATGTGACCCTAAGGGCAGGGCCTTTTTTGACCCAGGGGCTATGATTTGAACAAACTTGGTAGAGGTAAAGTAGAGAATGCTGTACACCAAATATCTTAACTCTAGACCTTGTGGTATCTGAAAAGAAGATTTTTTAAAGTTTTTCCTATATAACTCTATGTAAAACATGTGACCACTGGGGCAGGCCATTTTTGACCCAGGGACCATGATTTGAACAAACTTGGTATAGGTCTTCTTGACAATGCTACATAATAAATATCTAAGCTCTATGTCTTTTGGTTTCTGATGTGAAGACTTTTTAAACTTTTTCCTATATAACTCTATGTAAACAAGCGACCCCTGGGGCAGGGCCTATTTTGACCCAGTGGCTATGATTTGAACAAACTTAGTAGAGGTCTACTGGACAATGCTATACACCAAATATCTAAACTCTAGGCCTTGAGGTTTCTGACAAGAAGATTTTTCAAAGTTTTTCCTATATATCTCTATGTAAAACATGTGACCCCTGGGGCGGGGCCAGTTTTGACCCAAGAGCTATCATTTGAACAAACTTGGTAACGGTCCACTGGACAATGCTGCACACCAAATATCTAAACTGTAGGCCTTACAGTTTTCAAAGTTTTCCCTATATAAATCTATGTAAAATCAACTGACCCCTGGGGCGGGGCCATTTTTGAACCAGGAGCCATGATTTGAACAAACTTGGTAAAGGTCCACTGGACAATGCTGCATAATACCAAATATCTGAACTCTAGGCCTTGTGGTTTCTGACAACATGATTTTTAAGTTTTCCCTATATAAATCTATGTAAAATCAACTGACCCCTGGGGTTGGGTCAGTTTTGACCCCACGGTCATAATTTGAACAAACTTGGTAGAGGTCCACTAGATGATCCTTCATACCAAATATCTAACCTCCAGGCCTTCAGGTTTCGGAGAAGAAGATATTTAAAGATCCAACTTTAAAAAACTAATTTTAGCTCCAGTGACCCAGAAATGCACTGGACCAGAACCATTTGAACAATCTTGGTAGAGCTTCATGTAAGGGACATCCCAGGCAAGTTTCATTTAATTTGTCCATTGGTTTCAGAGGAGATGTCATTTGAATGAAAAGTTCACGACGGACGGACGACGGACAAAGACTGATCAGAGAAGCTCATCCAGAGCACTTTGTGCTCATGGGAGCTAAAAATGAGAAAAAATTTTTTTGGGCGTGGGGTGGGGGTAAGTGACCCCCAGGGGAGGGGGGATGACCCCACTGTGGTCACAGTGCATACTACCAAATATCTAAGCTCCTGGCCTTGCAGTTTGTGACAAGAAGATTTTTAAAGTTTTTTGATATATAACTCTATGTAAAACATGTGACCCCTTGGGCGGGGCCAGTTTTAACCCAGGGGCCATGATTTGAACAATCTTGGTAGAGGTCTACTAGACAATGCTCAACACCAAATATCTAAGCTCCATGCTTTGCAGTTTCTTACAAGAAGATTTTTAAAGTTTTCCCTATTTAACTCTTTGTAAATCAAGTGAGCCCTGGGCAGGGTCAGTTCTGACATCAGGGTCATAATTTGAACAATTTTTGTATAGGTCCACTAGATGATGCCTCATACTAAATATCTAAGCTCCAGGCCTTGCAGTTTCTGACAAGAAGATTTTTTAAGAATTTACTATATAACTCTATGTAAAACATGTGACCCCTTGAGCGGAGCCAATTTTGACCAAGGGGCCATGATTTGAACAATCTTGGTAGAGGTCTACTAGACAATGCTCAACACCAAATATCTAAGCTCCATGCCTTGCAGTTTCTGACAAAAAGATTTTTAAAGTTTTCCCTATATAACTCTATGTAAATCAAGTGACCCCCAGGGTGGGGCCAGTCCTGACCCCAGGGTCATAATTTGAACAACCTTGGTAGAGGTCAACTAGATGATGCCTCACACCAAATTTCTAAGCTCCGGGCCTTGTGGTTTCAGACAAGAAGATTTTCGAAGTTTTTCCTTTAAGTTGCCATAGCAACCAGAGTTCTGCATGAAATTGAATTCTTTGAACAACTTTGGAAGAGCTTCATGCAAGGAACATCCCATACAAGTTTCACTGAATTTGGCCCAGTGGTTTCAGAGAAGATGTCGTTTGAATGAAATTGTTGACGCCTCACAACGCATGACGCACACCGCACGACGCACACCGGACATTTGGGTATGACAAAAGCTCACTCTGGCACATTGTGCCAGGTGAGCTTAAAACTATTGGGGACATTTTCTAGTCATAAACAACCTACGTACTAAGATTGAACAACCTTGGACCAGGGGTTCTATAGTTATTATTTGGAAACTGTTTTGCTTTTCAAAGACACTCTGACCTTGATTTTGACATGGTGACATGAAAAACTATAGAAGTCATCTAATGGTAATGATCAACCTACACACTAAGTATGAAGAACCAGGGACCAAGCCTTCTATAGTTATTGATCAGAAAGTGTTTTGCTTTTCAAGCTCACTGTGACCTTTGATCTGTTGACCTAAAAAAACTAAAGGCATCATCTATTAGTCATAAGGAACAAACAAACTAAGTTTGAACAACCTGGAACCAAGGGTTCTATAGTTATTGATCCAAAGCTGTTTGGCTCTTCAAAAACACTGTGACCTTAACCTTTGACATGGTGATCTGAAAAACTATCAGGGTCACCTACTGGTCATGACGAACCTACATACTATGTTTATACAACCTGGGACCAAAGGTTCAACCTGGGACCAAAGGTTCTTTAGTTATCGATACGATTGATACAATACTGTTTTGCCATTCAAGGTCACTGTGACCTTGACCTTTGACCTGATGATGTAAAAAAAACCTCTGGGGTCATCTACTAGTCATGACCAACCTACATACTAAGTTTAAACAACCTGGGACAAAGGGTTCTATAGTTATTGATCAGAAACTGTTTTGCCCTTCAAGGTCACTGTGACCTTGACCTTTGACCTGATGATGTAAACAATATTTGAGTCATCCACTAGTCAGGGCCAACCTATAAACTAAGTTTAAACCTGGGACCAAGGGTTCTATAGTTATTGATTAGAAACTGTTTTGCTCTTCAAGGTCACTGTGACCTTGACCTTTGACCTGGTGATCTGAAAAACTATAATGTTATCTACTGGTCATGACCAACCTATAAACTAAGATTGAACAACCTGGGACCAAGCGTTCTATAGTTATTGATCAAAACCATTTTGCTATATAAGATCACTGTGACCTTGACCTTTGACCTGGTGATCTGAAAAACCATGGGGGTCATTTACTGGTCATGAACAACTTACAAACCAAGTCTGAGGAAGGTGGGTCCAAGGGTTCTCTAGATATTGATCAGAAACCAAAGTGTCTACCGACTGACCAACCAACATTTGCAAAACTAAATACCCCCTCATCTTCAATGGGGGGCATAAAAATTGTTCGATCATACCCAAAACAAAACTTGACCTAGATATTCCTATGATAAATCTGTATACTATATTTTAGTTTGGTATGTGCAATCTCTGCGAAGAAAATGAATGGAAACTGCAAATAATTGGAATTTTTCTAAGTCCAAAGGGCATAACTTTGCCAAAAATTGCTTGATCAAACCCTAAACAGAACTTGACCTAGATATTCTTATGATAAATCTGTATACCAAATTTTATTTCCGTATGTGCAACCTCTGCAAAGAAAATGAATGGAAACCGCAAATAATTGGAATTTTTCTAAGTCCAAGAGACATAACTCTGTCAAAAATTGCTTGATCGTACCAAAAACAGAACTTGACTTAGATATTCTTATAATAAATCTGTTTACTAAATTTCATTTCAGTATATGCAATCTTTGCAAAGAAAATGCAATGGAAACTGCAAATAATTAGAATTTTTCTAAGTCCAAGGGGCATAACTCTGTCAAAAATTGCTTGATCAAACCCTAAACAGAACTTGACCTAGATATTCTTATGATAAATCTGTATACCAAATTTTATTTCCGTATGTGCAACCTCTGCAAAGAAAATGAATGGAATTTTTCTAAGTCCAAGGGTCATAACTCTATCAAAAATTGCTCGATCGTACCCAAAACAGAACTTGACCTAGATATTCTTATTATAAATCTGTAAACTTAATTTCATTTCGGTATGTGCAATCTCTGCAAAAACAATGAATGGAAACCACAAATAATTGGAATTTTTCTAAGTCCAAGAGACATAACTCTGTCAAAAATTGCTCGATCGTACCCAAAACAGAACTTGAGCTAGATATTCTTATAATAAATCTGTTTACTAAATTTCATTTCAGGTATGTGCAATCTTTGCGAAGAAAATGCAATGGAAACTGCAAATAACTGGAATTTTTCTAAATCCAAGGGGCATAACTCTGTCAAAAGTTGCTCAATCAAACCCAAAACAGAACTTGACCTAGATATTCTTATGATAAATGTGTATACCATATTTTATTTCAGTATGTGCAACTACTGCGAAGAAAATGAACGGAAACTGCACATAATTGGAATTTTTCTAAGTCCAAGGGGCATAACTCTGTCAAAAAATGCTCAATCAAACCCAAAACAGAAATTGACCCTGGGATTCTTATGATAAATGTGTATACCATATTTTATTTCAGTATGTGCAACCTCTGCGAACTGTTGGTGGACATACAGACAGCAGACAGCAGCAAAGCAATATGCCCTCCCTTTTTCAATATTATCTGTCAGTTTATTTGACAATAAGTTTCTGTTTTTGGATTTTGTTATTTCTTTCTCCATATAAAAGTTTAATGCACCCATAACAAAAATAAAGAGGACTGTATTTTTTTTTCTTTTCTTTTTTACATTTTTAAAGATTTTATCTATATCAGTCTACTATATCTATTGACCAGAACAATGGATGTACAAACCTGATCAGCAGAACTTGCACCTTTTTTTACTTTAAGTTTACTAGGTCCATTATTTGTTGCGGAGGTTAAGTCTCCAAACCGTTCTTTTCTCTTTCGTAATCTTTCTGCCTCGTCAACTTTAGACAATGTTGGGGATAGGACTTCACCGAACCTTTCAGCACGCTTCTTCAGTACATTTGCATCTGCCTGTTGTACAGTAAATTGTAGTATAAAGATACAGAACTGCTTTCCTGGTTTTAATGCATAACTGTCTGACAAAATATAGTTGTGTTTAATAATTTTATCACCCTAATTTATTGACTTAATTATATTGATTATCAATTACTTTGTCTTCTCTAAGTCTCATATTTTAATTAGTGTTTTTTTCTAAGGTATCAATGTCAAATGTATCTACTTCTGATGCCAGCAGAGATACAAGTAGATTTGTTTAACTAAGAGGTGTGTTTGGAAAGTTTTAAGACAGCCTTCATTGATGGAGTCTATACCTATGCAAAATTTTAGACAAATAATACAGTACACGCAGCGCGGACTTTGACGTTGTTAACATTATCGCGGGGGCCGGTATCGTCTCCGGGTGGCCAGTCGCGGTGGACTGAACACCCGAAATTTCGGGTGTCCGCTAAAATGACCACCGCGACAACCGCCGAGGGGTATGAACACCGCGTGTCGCGGTGACAGAACGCCGCGCGTCCCCGCGATGTTTTGACTTGGAGATTACTGCATTTAAACATACTGTGCGTACAGTATTTGTACGTGGTTTTCATTTTACTCATAATTATTTTACTTACATCTATTTTGTGGTCAAATTAAAACCAAATTTCAAATACATTTCCGGTGTATGTTTATTGAGTACTTTCGTTTTTGGAATTGAAAAACGCTTGTTATTATATAGCCAAATCGATCAATTATTTTGCCAAGCGCCTAGACGATACAGAAGTTGAAAGCAGTTAAACACGTGTTGATTCATTTTCTGAAAATACGATCAACTTTTTCCGGAAATAACTGCTTTGAATTGTTGGGTTTTTTTTGTGTAACAGATAGGAGCGTTTGTACACAAATGAATCGGAATTAGAGAGGATTTGTTCGACTGTTTAAATTAGATCTATTAACTTTTCGCAGTTTGGTTATCATTTGTAATTTAATTGCGAGTGGATTAACGCAAACACGGCACCGATTAAAGACTTGAAATATATTAATTGCAGCAATTAAAGTTTATTAACAAGATGTCATGTAGGTGTGTAAATCTATTCATTATCGGCAGTTACTTTTCTACAAATACCCTCAATTATACAACCAAACATCGATCGTCAACAAACAAAAATTAAACCGGATGGGGTATTAAAAAAAAAAGAAACAACTTCAACTGGTAATAATTACGTGTACTTTGTAACTATTTTGAAAAAAAAAAAAAAAAATTGGGGAAAGTAAAATTAAGTTGTGGCTTCATTTTATCGGACACTGCGAACCCCGCGACACGCCGCGGTACTGAACACCGCGAACGGCCGCGCTGACCACCGCGTTTTATACGATTGAACACTCGACGCGGTGGTCATTTTAGTCCTCAACGCGGACAGTAAAATCGCGGGGACGGGTGTTCGTTGTCAAAGTCCGCGCTGCGTGTACTGTACATCATTTTCACATAGAAAGAATCAAGCAGATATAACAATATGCAAGGGGCTATACAGTCAAAAAATTTGACAATTAACGTTTTCGTGTCATTTTTTCACAAATTGCCCCTCACTTTTAATGCATTTTATATGTCTCAAGTTATCTAAATACATTTAAAATGTGTATGTATTAAAGATGTTCCTACCTTTCACATGCTTTTACTTGATTAATTCATATATATATTAACATCTTTGTATCTTGATCATCATTGTGACATGTTAAACTTTGACAGTTGCTTTTTATATATATGAAAATATTTTAAAGAGATCATAACCACTGTGTTAAACTTTAACATTAGTGTTTTTACAAGTATGCAAGGGAGCAAAGTAGCTCAGTCGGTAAAGCACTCTACTGTCAATCCAGAGATCATGTGGTTCAATCCTTACTGGGGGCCAAAGTACTTCCTCCCTTGAAAAAAAAATCTGGTCATCGGATTTGTAGCCCCATTAAACTAGAGCTATCATTAAATGTGATTAATACCCACCCCCCCCCCCCAACAAGACCGCTTCGGAACCGAGTAGGTTATTAGTAATAGAATACTTTGTAAAACTAGAACTGTGTCCATAGGACACGGATGCCCCCACTATGCATAAGTGCTCATAAACAAGAGCATGTATATCCTGTATGTAAGATTTTTTCTGTACATATACCTAAAATGATCTACAGGTAACCTTATGTACATCTTAAATTAAATTACAAATGTAAAATTTATATGTTCAATTATTTATATGGTATATAGTGAAAAAATCAACAAAGGGCCATAATTCTGTTAAATATGGTCACAGCAAAAATTCCTTCCTTTACTACCATCTACACATTAAAGCTGTTCATCCCTAGAAGTTTAAGCAAAATCTGCCATCCAGTTTAAGAGGAGTTGCGTTCACAACATTTCAATATGGTATATAGTGAAAAAATCAACAAAGGGCCATAATTCTGTTAAATTTGGTCGCAGCAAAAATTCCTTCCTTTACTTCCATCTACACATTAAGGCTGTTCATCCCTGGAAGTTTAAGCAAAATCTGCCATCTGGTTTAAGAGGAGTTGCATTCACATAATTTCTATATGGTATATAGTGTAAAAATCAACAAAGGGCCATAATTTTGTTAAATTTGGTCGCAGCAAAAATTCCTTCCTTTACTACCATCTACACATTAAGGTTGTTCATCCCTGGAAGTCTAAGCAAAATCTACCATCCGGTTTAAGAGGAGTTGCATTCACAAAATTTCTAGTGAAAAAATCAACAAAGGGCCATAATTCTGTTAAATTTGGTCGCAGCAAAAATTCCTTCCTTTACTACCATCTACACATTAAGGTTGTTCATCCCTGGAAGTTTAAGCAAAATCTGCCATCCGGTTTAAGAGGAGTTGCGTTCACAAGATTTCGGGACGTACGGACAGACGTACGGACGAACGGACAAGTGCAAAGCTATATGCACCCCACTTTGTGGGGGCATAAAAATTGAAAAAGAGTTATGGTTGTGGGCAGTTAAAGATAGTTATGGTTCTTGGACATTGCATGTCCTGTCATTTTGCTTGACCATTGTATGAAGTTGCACTGAATTCCAACAAGTAGTTTTCAAGTTATGCTCTGGGTTAGGAAAATCAACAAAGGGCAATAACTAGGCAAATACTGAAGATGGAGTTATAGCTTTTATACAATGCACTTCCTGTCATTGTGCTTGACCACGGTATGAGGTTGCACTGAATTCCAACCAATAGTTTTCAAGTTATTCTCCAGACAAGGAAAACAAACATAGGGAATAACTCTACAAATAGTGAAGACAGAGTTATAACTCTTGTACACTGCACATCCACTCATTGTGCTTGACAATTGTATGAAGTTGCATTGAAATCCAACCAGTAGTTTTCAAGTTACATTCTGGACAAGGAAATCCAATAAAGGGCAATAACTCTGCAAATAGTGAAGATGGAGTTATAGCTCTTGTACATTGCACTTCCACTCATTGTGCTTGACCATTGTATGAAGTAACGTTAAATTCCAACCAGTAGTTTTCAAGTTATGCTCTGGACAAGGAAAACCAACAAAGGGCAGTAACTCTGCAAACATAGAAGAAGGAGTTATGATTCTTGAACATTGCATTCCTCTCATTGTGCTTGATCATTGTATGAAGTTGCGTTAAATTCCAACCAGTAGTTTTCAAGTTATGCTCTGGACAAGGAAAACCAACAAAGCGCAATAACTCTGCAAATAGTGTGGATGTAGTTATGGCTATTGTACACAGCACTTTATGTCAATGTGCTTGATCACTGTATGAAGTTGCATTGAGTTCCAACCAGGAGTTTTCAACTTATGCTCTGGACAAGGGCAATAACTCTGCAAATAGTGAGGACGGAGTTACGGCTATTGTACACAGCAATTTCTGTCAATGTGCTTGATCATTGTATGAAGTTGCATTGAAATCCAACCAGTAGTTTTCAAGCTATGCTCTGGGTTAGGAAAATCAACAAAGGGCAAAAACTCTGCAAATAGTGAAGATGGAGTTATGATTCTTGGACACAGCACTTCCTTTTATTGTGCTTGACCATTGTATGAAGTTGCACTGAATTCCAACCAGTAGTTTTCAAGTTATGCTCTGGACAAGGAAAACCAACAAAGGGCAATAACTCTGCAAATAGTGAAGATGGAGTTATAATTCTTGAACATTGCACTTCCTTTCATTGTGCTTGACAATTGTATGAAGTTGCACTGAATTCCAACCAGTAGTTTTCAAGTTATGCTCTGGACAAGGAAAACCAACAAAGGGCAATAACTCTGGAAATAGTGAAGTTTGAGTTATGATTCTTGGACATAGCACTTCCTTTCATTGTGCTTGACCATTGTATAAATTGCACTGAATTCCAGCCAGTAGTTTTCAAGTTATGCACCGGACAAGGAAAACCTATAAAGGGCAATAATTCTGCAAATATCAAAGATGGAGTTATGATTCTTGGACAATGCACTTCCTCTCATTGTGCTTGACCATTGTATGAAGTTGCACTGAATTCCAACCAGTAATTTTCAAGTTATGCTCCGGACAAGGTACAGCCCAACCGACCGCCCGACAGACTGACAAACTACCGTTTGACTCCCTTGTCCAGAGCATATAAACTTCACTTTGGGTGTATAATAACTCAAATCTGTTTAAACATTACACAAGTGGGCAGTGATGGTCCTGTATCACTCACATTAGAACTTATATATTTCTATAAATACGTCTTTCTTGTATAAGCCTATGTAAAATCAAATGACCCTGGGGCATTGCCATTTATAATCCCTGGGGCATAATTTGAACAAAGGGTAAAGGTCCTCAAGATGAGGAACCCCAGGGTAGGGCCAATTTTGACCCCAGTAACATAATTTGAACAAATGTGGTAGAGGTCCACTTTACAATGCAACATACAAAATATCTAAGATCTTGGGCATATGGTTTCAGAAAAGAAGACTTTTTAAGTCTTTCCAATATAAGCCTTAGTAAAATCAAATGACCCCCTCCCCCACCAGGCAGACCATTAATTACCCCCAGGGCATAATTAAAACAAACTTAGTAGAGGACCTCTAGATGATGCTCACGCAAAATATCTAAGCCGTAGGCCTTGTAGTTTCAGACAAGAATGTTTTCGAAGTTTTCCCTATATAAGCCTTTGTAAAATAAACTGATCCCCACAGCAGAGCCATTTATTACCTCAAGGTAATCATGTATAAAAATATCTAAGCTCTAGGCAAAGTGGTTTCAGACACTAAGATTTTCCAAGTGTTTCCTTTCAGTTGCCAAAGCAACCAGATTTTTTGATGGAATTCAATTCTTTGAACAACTTTGGTAGAGCTGCATGCAAGAAACATCCAAGGAAAGTTTAAACAACTTTAACCTGGTGGTTAAGAAAATGTTGTTTAAAGAAAAAGTTTAATGACACTTCATGACCCACTATGCACAATGGACACAGGACCATCAGAAAAGCTCGCCATGAGCATGTTGTGCTCAGGTGAGCTAAACAAGAGCCACTGCAAGCAGGGGGCCATGCTCAACTTTTTCCTATTTCCAAAGGCAAACAGTCATCAGAAGAAGCACATTGTGGTGAAGGAATTCCAAGGGCAACATTATTTGGAAATATAATTATCAAATCCATCCATAAATAACAAAGTTATGGCAAATTTTGACAACATTCAATAATTTGACCTTGAAGGTCAAGGTCAAATAAAGGTCAAGGTCAAGTTCAGTTTAACCTTCTTTTGAAGTATTGTCATAAAGGTAGTTATGTCCAACTATGAAGACACTACATCCATTAATAACAAAGATACAGTGAAGTTAAGTAATGTCAAGGTCATTTAAAGATCAATGTACCACTTGAATTATTATATATAAAATTAAAGATTTTCAAAGTTTACTCTATATAAGCCTATGTAAAATCAAATGATCCCCAGGTTGGGACCAAATTTAACTCCAGGAGTATAATTTGAATAAACTTGATAGAGGTCCTTTAGACAATGCTACATACCAAATCTTAAGGCTCAGGGCCTTGTGGTTTTAGACAGGATGATTTTCAAAGTTTTTCCTTTCAGTTGCCATAGCAACCAGAGTTTCTTGATGGAATTCAATTCTTTGAATAACTTTGGTAGAGCTTCATGCAAGGAATATCCTAGGCATGTTTCATCAAAGATGGCTTAGCGGTTTAGGAGGAGAAGTCGTTCAAGCCAAATTGTTGACTATGCACAACACATGCCGAAGCCATCAGCCAATCAATGTGTCTCCTGAGAATGAAAAGGTTTTATCTGACATTATGACAAACAAGCCACTGTAAGCAGGGGCCACGATGGACTTTCCTGTTTCCAAAGGCAAACACATCATACGAAGCACATTGTGTCAAGGTCGTTTTAAAGTTAAAGTCATACTTGAATAATATAACATGTAGGTTTTGTCATGAGTGTTGTTTTGTCCATGTATTAAGCAAAAAGAAATAAAAATGATGCTATGGCCAATTTTAGCAAAATTCAATAATTTGACTTGACGGTCATGGTCACTTACAGGTCAAGGTTATACTTGAATGATTCAACATGTCAGTTTTATCATAAGTTTTATTTTGTCCCTGTATGAATCAAATCAAACCATAACAAAGTTATGGCCAATTAAGCAAAATTCAATATTGTAATTTGACCTTGCCTGTCAATGTCATTTTTTAGGTCAAGGTCAAAGTTGAAAGAATCATAATGTCGGATTTGTCATAAGTATTGTTTTGTTCAAGTATGAATCAAATCAATAAATAAATGAGAGAGTTATGACCATTTCAGCAAAATTCAATCATCTGACATTGATGGTGAAGGTCATTTTTAGGTCATGGTCATACTTCAGTTATTCAACATGTCGGTTTTGTCAGAAGTGTTGTTTTGTCCAAGTATGATTCAAATCCAACAACAACTATCAAAGTTATGGCAAACTATAGCAAAATTCAACAAGGCAGTGTGAAGGACAGCTAAATCCCCTTCCCCAGTGGACATGAATGTGTACTTCTTGACCTTTAACCAACCATGACCTTGCTGTTGTGCCATGCATATTACAAGAGGGTCCATGGGACCCTGGGTAGCTCACCTGCCAACAACTGCTCAATGGTTGCAAGACTCAGTGGATGCAAATACAATTGCCAATTGACTCAGAGGGTGCAGGCAATTATGACCATGGGGTCATCTTTGGTAGAGTTTCACTAGATGTCGTGCGTCATCAGGACTGTTAAAGCACAACATGGACTATAATGGACTGAGCCTCATAAAAATATATCAGGTGCGTATACACATGATACCTAACATGTTTAAAGTTTCAAAGCAGTATCTTGAAAAATGTAGAAGTTTGTGCCACAATATTTATTAAAAAATCCTGCCGTTATACAAAAAATTAGGTTGCTGTGAACTGAATGTTGGAACACCGTTCCAAACAGGGATTATGTACATGACACATGTTCACTCTATTGCCAATTCTGCTAATTATTTTAAAATCCAACCATAGATGCAAAAAATGTATGGGCAAGACACAAACTATCAGCAGTAAGGCCTATATAGTAGAACTTACTAAGTTCAGAGGGTTGCTGTGACATGGATCTTGGAGGGAGGAACATGGGTTTCGAGTGTAACACATACTTATTTTAATTTTTGGTTGTAAGGGTTGCAGAGACTTTTAGTCTTTAAGTAATGTTATTTATCATACTAGAACTTTTATTAAACTACAATGTACACAATTATAAAGAAAAAGATTCATAACGGAAAAAATGTATAAATGCAATCTTTAATAAAATAGAACAATATTAGCCCATCAAAATTATTTTTCCCTGACTTTTCACTAACTTTTCTGGATTTTTATTTTTCACTGACCAATTTTCAAAATTCCCTGACAATTCCCTGACCTTGCAAAAAAATCAAATTTCCCTGACTATTCAAGTCCCCTGGCAACCCTGCAAGATCTTATATTAACTCAAGTATTGTACAAGTCTGATTAAATTCAAATCAAAAATGAAGCTGCTATTGTGCAGACAAGGTCTTAATAGTTAATTTTGGCACTTTCAGGGGCCATAACTCTGGAACCAATAATGCAATATGGCAATTTGAAGAAAGGAACCAAGATCTTATGGTATGAAAGTGAAGATCAGACCAAAATTAAGACCACTAGAGTGCAGAAAAGCTTTTACCATAACTTGACCTAGTGACCTAAATTTCAAAGTCACATGACCCAGTTTCAAACTTGACATAGATATTAAGAAGATAAACATTCTGACAAAGCTTGAAGAACATCGAAGCAAAATTAAGATTACTACAGTGCGGACAAGCTTTTTCTATAATTTGACCTAATGACCTAGTTTTCAAGGTCACATAACCCAGTTACGAACCTGACCTAGATATCACTGAGATACACATTCTGACCAAGCTTGAAGAAGATGGGACCAAAATTAAGAAAGCTAGAGTGCGAACAAGCTTTTTCTAAAATTTGAACTAGTTACCTTGTTTTCAAGGTCACATGACCCAGTTTCGAACCTGACCTAGATATCATTGAGATACACATTCTGACCAAGCTTGAAGAAGATGGGACAAAAATTAAGAAAGCTAGAGTGCTGACAAGCTTTTTCTATAAATTAGACCTTGTGACCTAGTTTTAAAAGTCACATGACCCAGTTTCGAACTTGATCTAGATATCATTGAGATTAACATTTTGACCAAGTTTGAAAAAGATCGGACCAAAATTAAGACCGCTAGAGTGCGGACAAGCTTTTTCTATAATTTGACCTAGTGACCTAGTTTTAAGGGTGAGATGACCCAGTTATGAACTTGACCTAGATATCATTGAGATAAACATTCTGACCAAGTTTAAAGAAGATCGCACCAAAATTACGACCGCTAGAGTGCGGACAACAATTGTGAACGGATGACGGACGAAAGGCGATCACAAAAGCTCACCCTGTCACTATGTGACAGGTGAGCTAATAAGCACATATGGGTCTCATGATAGTAATTATTTGTGCAAAGTTATTTAAAATCTTTCAAAAACTCATAAAGTTATGGAGAACATTTAACCGTGACCTTAGGGGTAGCAACCTTGATGTTGGGATCTGCACATGGTATCATAGTGGTGATCATTTGTGCAAAGTATTTAAACAAGAGGGTTATGATGGCCCTGGATCGCTCACCTGAGTACTTTGCTTGAGGGTCTACCATTAAGCAAACATCAGATGCAACATAACATTTTCTAATTGAAGATATTCAAAGATCTCATATTTTATACAAAACAATCCATGAGGAAGAGGCAATTTCGTGATAACAGCTTGTGAGGAGATAATTGAAGCCATATATTGAAGAAAACCTGTTTTTAGCTCCAGTGGCCATTTTGGAGCAGAACCGTTAAAGCAATTTTAACACAAGGGTATGTAAGGAACATTTCCGTGAAATTTGATGGAAAATTACCTTGCCATTGAGGAGGAGATACTCTTTGATTTCTTTTCTATTTTTAGCTTTTGCAGCCCTAATGTGAGATGGAGCAGAAAGGTTTGAGCAATTTTAGAAAGGGCTACATAAGGAACATTTCTGTCACATTTGGTTTAAAATGGCCAAGTGGTTTTCGAGGAGATGTCATTTAAAGCCAAATATTGACGAAAATCTATTTTTAGCTCTGGCGGCCATTTTGTTCAATGGAGCTGAACCATTTTAGCAATTTTATAAGAGGGCTATGTAAGGAACATTTCTGTGAAATTTGATGGAAAATCACCTAGCAATTCAGGAGGAGATGTTGTTTTAATTTTTGGCTTTTGCAGCCCTTATGTGCAATGGAGCAGAATGGTTTGAGCAAGTTTAGAAAAGGGCAATATAAGGAACATTTCTGTAAAGTTTGGTAAAAAATAGCTTTGTGGTTTAGGAGGAGAATACCTTTATTAGTTTGTAAGTTATGGTCCGCCCAAAAAGTGTGAGGGACATGGGGACCATACATGCCGTTTAGGGTTGGATCATCAACGGGAGATTTGTGGAAAATCGCGGGGTTTTTGGACATCACAACGGAGTAAAAATGAAAACCAAAAGACATGTGTTTCTGACGTCATACATGGTACTTTATTCAACAGAGTGTATCAACAATCAGGCAAATGATGTGCCATCTTGTTGCAAAATTTAATATCACTTACGTCAATCAGGCACCAAGTATTACCCTGGGTAATGACCAGATTTTACTGACAATTAACATTAACACGCATAAGAAAGAGCCGACTTTCGTCACATAATCAACCAATAATCGATCTCGCGTGTCAAGGTTTTGACTTGGTATATTCAAACTTGGACTTAAGTGTGTATTCAACGAATTTTATGGGTTTCTTTTCTTTCAAGTCAAAATGTTGATTTATCGGGAGATTTGAGTGCTTCGCCGGGGCACCGGGGTAAGGGTCTAAATATTGGGAGAACCCGGCGAGTAACGGGAGAACAGCATGTATGATGGGGACAAATGAACAGACAGATGGACAAAGCGACAACTATATGCTCTAGGGAGCATAAAAACTTTGAGTTATATATACACAACTTTTTATCACTGTCAAACAATTGTCTGTCAGTTTGTGTATTCTAAATACTTACCCCAGATCCTGATGTAGTTATCTTTGAAATAGGACTGCAACCAAACCTGAAAAACAGAAAGAGCACATACCAATATTCTTCCTTGATGTCTGAGAAACCCCTAAACAAGCCGCTACAAAAAAAAACTCATCATAAACATGTCTTTCCTTGACTTTACATATCATTTTAAAGCATAAAAAAATCTCAATGAAGGAAAAAGTCCACCCTAGTTGAGTTAATTCATTTTGAAACCAGGCCAATTGTTTGTAAGATTAACATAGCTGTGAAATCGATATCATGCAGACATGGTAAAATATGCCTCTTCTGGCCTCTATACCTCTTCAGGAAAAGAAAGTTCTACTGTTTATAAATGTTTTGTGAAAGTTTTGTTAAAACTGAATGTAATTTGAGTGCAACACTATGACACAGGTAGAAACAAGGGCAAATCTATAAGCACCCCCAGCCTAAGGGTGGCAGCATACAAACATATTTTTAACCTCTGTGACCTTGACCGTGACCTCAAACCCCATGCAGTGATAGAGGTAATCCTAGCAAATGGTAGAGGTCCATGCCAGGTCTCTTTATACGAAAAATCTAAAATATAACTTAAACTAGAAATGTGTCCATAGGAAACAGATGCCCCCACTCAACCTAGCTACTCATATAGCTTGCAATATGGCCACGAGATAGTCATACACGCTGAATCATTAATAAGATTGGTTTTACAAAATAAAGGTAAAGGTAAAGGTTTCTTATTTAACGTGGGTAGTCAACGAAAGTCCCCACCTGGTGTGGATGGAACAACTTATTTCCAGAAGAGCCCATGGTGCGTGTATTTTACCTCCCCGATCCCCAGTCTAGGCCGATACTGCTGGAAACAGTACGCGGTTAGGTTACCACCCAGTCCTGGGAAATCAGTCGTTAACTCATTCGCTACCCGGAATCGAACCCAGGTCGCTAGCTTCGTTGCCCAACGCACAAACCACTCAGCCACCGAGTCACCTATGTGACTAAATGACAACTATAAGAAACCTGTTGTGGTGTGAAGACTCAAAATACTGTCTCCAACACTGTGACCAATGGATGAATATTATTCTTCACAATTCTGTATGCATAGTTGGACATTCTTGGAGTTTGTAGATGGTAAACAGGTGTTTTCATGTCTAATTTGTACTAAGTTCCCAAGTTATATGTTCTGTAAGTCAGGCTGTTTATAAAATGTCCATTGTCATCTAAATAGCAAACAATTTTAAGGAATTGTTGGAACAAAATTTCACCATTTCCATACTTAAATGTTGAATTCTGCTTATCTGGTGCTAACGGGCGTGATCAGTAACTTGCATTCGATTTTCCATTACTGTCCATGAACATGCTCAATCAAACTGAGTCTGCAATTTGACCATTGGAACATTGTAAACTCACTAAAAAGAAGGAAAATTTTTTCGATATCAAACTGTAGGGCAACAATGCTGTGATGTGAGAAGTAGGTTGACAGGCAGGATAATCTGGGTTGTAGAATATTATTCTATATGTAGACAAGGTCAAGTGTAGAACCACCTCTGTGAGGAGCTCTGTTGGAAGCTGCACACACTGGGAATAGTTAATTAATTTCTGTGACAGTCTTGTATAATTTGTAGAATTAAAAGCTAAGTTGAAATCTCCAAGCAGTACATCTACAGAAGTTTGGTCTGCAATATGTGTTACATGTAAAAAAATAATGGAAAAAATTGGTTTATAAAAGAATTTTATTTCAAAGCTTAAGAAGGTCTTTTCAAATATAGGAAAAAAAGAATTTTTTTATTTTTTGTTTTGCTGGGGTGGGGGAGGTGGGTAAAGTAACTTCATACCTACATATTTAAAACAAGAGGGCCAATGGCCCTAAAGCGCTCACCTGGGTTCAAAGATGAAAGAAATTTTTATGAATGTAATGATGCATATCACAGAAATAGACCAATGCAATTTCATTCCAATAGCTCCAAAAACAAAAAAAGGTCAGTAGGTCAAAATATAGGTCATAAGACGACATTTTTGAAATCGGAACTAAAAGCTGTACACACAGTCCAAATTTCATTGCCGTAGTTTGAAAACAAAAAAGTAGGTCAGTAGGTCAAAAATATAAGTCATGTTATGACGTTTTTGAAATCCGAGCAAAAAACTGTACACATGGTCCAAATTTCATTGCCATAGCTCCAAACACAAAAAGTAGGTCAGTAAGTAAAAAAAATAGGTCATGCGATGACATTTTTGAAACTGAAACAAAAAACTGTGCACATGGTCCAAATTTCATAGTTGTTGCTAAAAAACAAAAAAGTAGGTCAGAAGGTCAAAAATATAGGTCAAGGAATAATGTTGAATAACTGTACAAATGGTCCAAATTTAGTGCCATAGCGAAAAACTTAAAAAATGAGAAAAAAATTTTGGGCGCGTGGGGGTGGGAGGGGGGAGTGACCCCCAGGGGAGGGGGGATGACCCCACTGTGGTAAAAGTGCAAACTACCAAATATCTAAGCTCCAGGCCTTGCAGTTTGTGACAAGAAGATTTTTTAAGGATTTACTATATAACTCTTTGTAAAACATGTGACCCTTGGGCAAAGCCAATTTTGACCCAGGGGCCATGATTTGAACAATCTTGGTAGAGGTCTACTAGACAATGCTCAACACCAAATATCTAAGCTCCATGCCTTGTAGTTTCTTACAAGAAGATTTTTAAAGTTTTCCCTATTTAACTCTTTGTAAATCAAGTAAGCCCTGGGCGGGGTCAGTTCTGACCTCAGGGTCATAATTTGAACATTCTTTGTAGAGGTCCACTAGATGATGCCTCATACCAAATATCTAAGCTCCATGCCTTGCAGTTTGTGACAAGAAAATTTTTTAAGAATTTACTATATAACTCTATGTACAAGAGAGTCCATGGGACCCTGGGTCGCTCACCTGCCAACAACTGCTCAATGGTTGCAAGAGTCAGTGGATGCAAATACAATTGCCAATTGACTAAAAGGGTGCAGGCAATTATGACCATGGGGTCATCTTTGGTAGAGTTTCACTAGATGTCGTGCGTCATCAGGATTGTTAAAGCACAACGTGGACTATAATGGACTGAGCCTCATAAAAAATATATCAGGCACATATACACATGATACCTAACATGTTTAAAGTTTCAAAGCAGTAACTTGAAAAATGTAGAAGTTTGTGCCGCAATATTTTTTTTAAAATCCTGCCGTTATACAAAAAACTAGGTTGCTGTGAACTGAATGTTGGAACACCGTTCCAAACAGGGATTATGTACATGACACATGTTCACTCTATTGCCAATTCTACTAATTATTTTAAAATCCAACCATAGATGCAAAAAAAATATGGGCAAGACACAAACTATCAGCAGTAAGGCCTATATAGCAGAACTTACTAAGTTCAGAGGGTTGCTGTGACATGGATCTTGGAGGGAGGAACATGGGTTTCGAGTGTAACACATACTTATTTTAATTTTTGGTTGTAAGGGTTGCAGAGACTTTCAGTCTTTAAGTAATGTTATTTATAATACTAGAACTTTTATTAAAATACAATGTACACAATTATAAAGAAAAAGATTCATAATGGAAAAAAATGTGTAAATGCAATCTTTAATAAAATAGAACAATATTAGCCCTTCAAAATTATTTTTCCCTGACTAAAAAATTTCACTAACTTTTCTGGATTTTTATTTTCCACTGACCGATTTTCAAAATTACCTGACAATTCCCTGACCTTGAAAAAAAAAATCAAATTTCCCTGACTTTTCAAGTCCCCTGGCAACCCTGCAAGATCTTATATTAACTCAAGTATTGTACAAGTCTGATTAAATTCAAATCAAAAATGGAGCAGCTATTGTGCAGACAAGGTCTAAATAGTTAATTTTGGCACTTTCAGGGGCCATAACCCTGGAACCAATAATGCAATAAGGCAATTTGAAGAAAGGAACGAAGATCTTATGGTAATGAAAGTGAAGATCAGACCAAAATTAAGACCACTAGAGTGCAGAAAAGCTTTTACCATTACTTGACCTAGTGACCTAAATTTCAAAGTCACATGACCTAGTTTCAAACTTGACCTAGATATCATTGAGATAAACATTCTGACCAAGTTTGAAGAAGCTCTGACCAAAATTAAGACTACTACAGTTTCTATAATTTGACCTAGTGATCTAGTTTTCAAGGTCACATAACCCAGTTTCGAACCTGACCTAGATATCATTGAGATACACATTCTGACTAAGCTTGAAGAAGATTGGACTAAAATTAAGACCGCTAGAGTGCGGACAAGCTTTTTCTATAATTTGACTTTGTGACCTAGTTTTGAAGATCACATGACCCATTTTTGAACTTGATCTAGATATCATTGAGATTAACATTTTGACCAAGTTTGAAGAAGATCGGACCAAAATTAAGACTGCTAGAGTGCAGACAACAATTGTGAACGGACAACGGACGGACGGACGACGGACGAAAGGCGATCACAAAAGCTCACCCTGTCACTCTGTGACAGGTGAGCTAAAAACATGTGACCCTTGGGCAGAGCAAATTTTGACCTAGGGGCCATGATTTGAACAATCTTGGTAGAGGTCTACTAGACAATGCTCAACACCAAATATCTAAGCTGCATGCCTTGTGGTTTCTTACAAGAAGATTTTAAAAGTTTTCCCTATATAACTCTATGTAAATCAAGTAAGCCCAGGGCGGGATCAGTTCTGACCCCAGGGTCATAATTTGACCAATCTTTGTATAGGTCCACTAGATGATGCCTCAAATCTAATATCTCAGCCCCAGGCCTTGCGATTTCTGAGAGGAAGATTTTTAAAGATTTTCCTATATAACTCTATGTAAAACATGTGACCCCTTGGGAGGAGCCAATTTTGACCCAGGGGCCATGATTTGAACAGTTTTCATAGAGGTCTACAAGATATTGCTGAACACCAAATACCTAAGCTCAAGGCCTTGCGGTTTCTGACAAGAAGATTTTTTTAAAGTTTTCCCTATATAACTCTATGTAAATCAAGTGACCCCAGGGCAGGGCCAGTTCTGACCCCAGGGGCATAATTTGAACAATCTTGGTAGAGGTCCACTTGATGATGCCTCATACAAAATATCTTAGCTCCAGGGCTTGTCGTTTCAGACAAGAAGATTTTCAAAGTTTTTCCTTTAAGTTGCCATATCAACCAGAGTTCTGCATGGAATTGAATTCTTTGAACAACTTTGGAAGAGCTTCATGCAAGGAACATCCCATGCAAGTTACAGTGAATATGGTCCAGTGGTTTCAGAGGAGATGTTGTTTGAATGAAAATCGTTGATGTCTCATGACGCACGACGTACACCTGATGCACACCAGACATTTGGGTACTCACTCTGGCACTTTGTGCCAGGTGAGCTAAAAAAAAAAAAAAAAAATTTATGCCACGGTAGGGGGAGTCGGGGGGGGGGGGGGGGGGGGGGGGGGGGGGGGGAGTCAAGTCACTTCATACCCAAATATTTCTGTCAAGTACCTACATATTTAAAAAAAAAGATTATTATAATGAAAAAAAAAAATTATTGGGCGGAGGGGGGTAATGCCAGGGCTGGGGGGTCCCCAAGCAGAGGGGAGGTTAGAGGAGGGGGAGAGGAGGGGAAGTACTTACCCATCCTAAGTAAGTTAAATTTTATTTCTAGGCTTAAGAAGTTTTGTCCTTATATATAAGTATAAGCAAAATCAAGTGACCCCTGGAGTGGGGCTAATTTTGACCCCCAGGGACATGGGTACCAACAATTGTTGCAGGGTTCTTGCTGGTGATCAAGTATTTCAAACTTGAATGGAATATCCTTGACACTTTTTGAGAAATGGACATTAACAAAAAGGTTAACCGAGAAATTTCAAGTTGAAACAAGAGGGCCATGATGGCTCTAGATCGCTCACCTGAGTATTTTGGCTGTAGGTTTGCTGTTAAGCAGTAATTCATGTTTTAATTGAAAATATGTAAGTAATGTAAATATAAATATGTAAACATGTAAAATATCAGTCAAAAAATACAGGCTCTATGACAAAAAGTAGAAATATCTATTATAAGCTATGGTGACCTTGACCTTAACCCAGTGACCTCAAACCCTACCCATGGAATATAGGAACAAAAAAATGTAAACATGGTCCAAAATATATAGGTCATGCGATGACATTTTTGAAATCGAAACGAAAAACTGTGCACACAGTCCAAATGTAGCTGAAAAACAAAAAAGGAGGTCAGCAGGTCAAAAATATAGGTCATGATATGACGTTTTTGAAATCGAAACGAAAAACTGTATACATAGTCAATAGTGCCATAACTCCAAAAACACTAGATGGGTGTTCAGTGGAACACTTGTGTCGCCCTTGGGTACTCTGTTAGAATAAGTAAACAAGAGGGCCCTATATAGCTCACCTGAATATGACTGCGTTTAACAAAGTTGCTATGGACCTGGTTAATTGACCCCAGATGACCCATATTTAAACTTGACCTAGAAATTATTGAAACAATCTTTCTGACAAGTTTCAAGGTTATTTGGACTGAAAGTGTAGCCTCTAGAGTGTTAACAAGGTTTTTCCATATTTGGGCTCTGTGACCTAGTTTTTGACCCCAGATGATCCATATCCAAACCTGAGCTAGAAATAATCAAAACAACCTTTCTGACAAATTTCCAGGACATTTGGACTGAAAATGTAGCCTCTAGAGTGTTAACAAAGTTTTTCAATTTTTAGGCTCTGTGACCTAGTTTTTTAATCCAGATGACCCATATTCAAAGTTGAGCTAGAAATCAGAGAAGCAACCTTTCTGACAAATTTTCAGGTTATTTGGAATTAAAATCTTAACTCTAGAGTGTTAACAAGGTTTTTCCATATTTGGGTTCTGTGACCAAGTTTTTGACCAAAGATGACCCATATTAGTACTTGAGCTAGAAATCATCAAAACAACCTGTCTGACAAATTTTCAGGATATTTGGACTGAAAATGTAACCTCTGGAGTGTTAAAATGGTTTTAACATTTTAGTGCTCTGTGACCTAGTTTTTTTATCCCAAATGACCCATATCCTAATCTTGGCTAGAAATCATTGAAACAACCTTTCTGACAAATATCAAGGACATTCGGACTGAAAAGTAACCTCTAGAGCATAAACAAGGATTTTCTACTTTTTGGCCCTGTGTCCTAGTTTTTGACCCCAGATAACCCATATTCAAAACTTAGCTAGAAATCATTAAAACAATCTTTCTGACAAATTTCAAGGTTATTTGAACAGAAAATGTTACCTCAATGCATGTTAACAAGGTTTTTTCATATTCGGGGTCTGTGACCTAGTTTTTGACCCCAGATGACCTTTATTCGAATCTGAGCTAGAAATCATTAAAACATCCTTTCTGACAAATTTCGAGAATATTTGGACTGAAAAGTAGCTTCTAGAGTGTAAACAAGTTTTTTTTTCTATTTTTGGGCTCTGTGACCTAGTTTTTGATTTCAGATGACCCATATTCAAATTTAACCTAGAAATCATTGAAACAACCTTTCTGACAGATTCCAGGTTATTTGGACTGAAAATGTTACCTCTAGAGTGTTAACAAGGTTTTTACATTTTTGGGCTCTGTGACCTAGTTGTTGACCCCAGATTACCCAATTTTGAACCTGAGCTAAAAATCATCAAAACAACCTTTCTGACAAATTTCTGGGATGTTTTGACTGAAAATGTAACCTCTAGAGTGTTAACAAGGTTTTTCTATTTTTGGGCTCTGTGACCTAGTTTTTGAACCCAGATGACCCATATTGGAACTTGAGCTAGAAATCATAGAAACAACCTGTCTGACAAATTTCCGGATTTTTTGGACTGAAAATGTTACTTCTTCTTCTACAAGAAGATTTTCAAAGTTTTCACTATATAAGCCTATGTAAAACCAATGACCCCAGGGTGGAGCCAAATTTGACCCCAGGTGTATAATTTGAACAAACTTGGTAGAGGTCCACTAGGCAATGCTACATACCAAATCTTAAGGCTCAGGTAATTGTGGTTTCAGACAAGAAGATTTTTGAAGTTTTTCCTATATAAGCCTTTGTAAAACCAATGACCCCAGGGTGGGGCCAAATTTAACCCCAGAGGTATAATTTGAACAAACTTGGTAGAGGTCCACAAGACAATGCTACATACCAAATATCTAAGCTCTATGACTTACGGTTTCTGACGAGAAGATTTTTAAAGTTTTTCCTATATAACTCTATGTAAAACAAGTTACCCCTGGGGCGGGGCCATTTTTGACCCAGAGGCCATGATTTGAACAAACTTGGTAGAGGTCCACTAGACAATGCTGCACACCAAATATCTTAGCTCTATGCCTTGTGGTTTCTGACAAGAAGATTTTAAAAAATTTTCCTATATAACTCTATGTAAAACAAGTAACCTCTGGGGCGGGGCCATTTTTGACCCAAGGATCATAATTTAAACAAACTTTGTAGAGGTCCACTAGATGATGCTTTATACCAAATATCAAAGCTCCAGGCCTTGTTGTTTCTGACAAGAAGATTTTTAAAGATCCAACTTTTAAAATCTGTTTTTAGCTCCTGTGACCCAGAAATGCAAAGAACCGGAACCATTTGAACAAACTTGGTAGAGCTTCATGCAAGGAACAATCCAGGCAAGTTTCATTAAATTTTGCCCAGTGGTTTCAGAGGAAATGTTGTTTGAATGAATTGTGGACGACGGACGGACGGACACCGGACAATCAAGGATCCTAAAAGCTCACATGAGCATGCTCAGGTGAGCTAAAAAGGTAAACAAGAGCCTGCTGGAAAAGACAGCATGTTAGTCAAAGTACAACAAGACCTGTCCATACACAGCATGCTCCACTTTTTTCAGTGCTGGATAATTAATTACAAGCCAAGTTAAACAAGAGGCCCAAGTGAAAAAAAATTTGACTGGGGCAGGGCAAGTACCTAGTCATACAAGATGAAAAATAACAAGAGGGCCATGATGGCCCTATATCGCTCACCTGAATATGACTGCTTTTAACAAAGTTGCTATGGACCTGGTTAATTGACCCCAGATGACCCATATTAAAACTTGGCCTAGAAATTATTGAAACAATCTCTCTGACAAATTTCAAGGTTATTTGGACTGAAAGTGTTGCCTCTAGAGTGTTAACAAGGTTTTTCCATATTTGGGCTCTGTGACCTAGTTTTTGACCCCAGATGATCCATATCCAAACCTGAGCTAGAAATCATCAAAACAACCTTTCTGACAAATTTCCAGGACATTTGGACTGAAAATGTAGCATCTAGAGTGTTTACAAAGTTTTTAGATATTTGTGCTCTGTGACCTAGTTTTTTAATCCAGATGGCCCATATTCAAAGTTGAGTTGGAAATCATCAAAACAACCTTTCTGACAAATTTTCAGTTTATTTGGAATTAAAATCTTAACTCTAGAGTGTTAACAAGGTTTTTCCATATTTGGGCTCTGTGACCTAGTTTTTTACCAAAGATGACCCATATTAGTATTTGAGCTAGAAATCATCAAAACAACCTGTCTGACAGATTCCAGGTTATTTGGACTGAAAATGTTACCTCTAGAGAGTTAACAAGGTTTTTCCATATTTGGGCTCAGTGACCTAGTTTTTGACCCCAGATGACCCAATTTTGAACTTGAGCTAAAAATCATCAAAACAACCTTTATGACAAATTTCCAGGATATTTGGACTGAAAATGTAACCTCTAGAGTGTTAACAAAGTTTTTCTATTTTTGGGCTCTGTGACCTAGTTTTTGAACCCAGATGACCCATATTTGAACTTGAGCTAGAAATCATAGAAACAACCTGTCTGGCAAATTTCCAGATTATTTGGACTGAAAATGATACTTCTCCTTCTACAAGAAGATTTTCAAAGTTTTCACTATATAAGCATATGTAAAACCAATGACCCCGGGGTGGGGCCAAATTTGACTCCAGGGGTATAATTGAAACAAACTTGGTAGAGGTCCACTAGACAATGCTACATACTAAATCTTAAGGCTCAGGGCCTTGCGGTTTCAGACAAGAAGATTTTTTTAAGTTTTTCCTATATAAGCCTATGTAAAACCAATGACCCCAGGGTGGGGCCAAATTTGACACCAGAGGTATAATTTGAACAAACTTGGTAGAAGTCCACTAGACAATGCTACATACCAAATATCTAAGCTCTATGCCTTACAGTTTCTGACAAGAAGATTTTTAAAGTTTTCCCTATATAACTCTATGTAAAACAAGTTACCCCTGGGGCGGGGTCATTTTTGACCCAGAGGCCATGATTTAAACAAACTTGGTAGAGGTCCACTAGAAACTGCTGCACACCAAATATCTTAGTTCTATGCCTTACGGTTTCTGACAAGAAGATTTTTTAAGTTTTCCCTATATAACTCTATGTAAAACAAGTTACCCCTGGGGCGGGGTCATTTTTGACCCAGAGGCCATGATTTGAACAAACTTGGTAGAGGTCCACTAGAAACTGCTGCACACCAAATATCTTAGCTCTATGCCTTACGGTTTCTGACAAGAAGATTTTTAAAGTTTTTCCTATATAACTCTATGTAAAACAAGTTACCCCTGGGGCGGGGCCATTTTTGACCCCAGGATCATAATTTGAACAAACTTGGTAGAGGTCCACTAGATGATGCTTTATACCAAATATCAAAGCTCCAGGCCTTGTGGTTTCTGACAAGAAGATTTTTAAAGATCCAACTTTTAAAATCTGTTTTTAGCTCCTGTGACCCAGAAATGCAATGAACTGGAACCATTTGAACAAACTTGGTAGAGCTTCATGCAAGGAACATTCTAGGCAAGTTTCATTAAATTTTGCCCAGTGGTTTCAGAGGAGATGTCGTTTGAATGAATTGTGGACGACGGACGGACGGACGGACGCCGGACAATCAAGGATCCTAAAAGCTCACATGAGCATGCTCAGGTGAGCTAAAAAGTTTGGGCCAAGAAGTTATGTATTTAAAAAAAAAAAAAAAAAAAAATTGGCGCCCTGAGGGGGGCTGGGGCTGGATGGGAAGTCAAGTACCTATGTATAACAAAAAAAAAAAAAAATCAGGTCCGATCATGTTCGAAACAGTTACAAATAACCTTTCATTTTCGTGAATATCTGTTCTAGTTTCAGAAACATTTAAGTATTAATGGTTGTATCAGAACATTTTCTAAGCCTAAAAGGGGCATAACTTGTGTCATAATTCAATGGAATTGTAGAATTTTCGTCATCTGAGCTTGCTTGTGACCATTCATATAAATTTTAAGTTTCAAGTAAATATCTGTTCTGGTTTAAGAAATATTATAGTAAATAAATTTAAAGACATAAAAATGGACTTAACTTTGTCAAAATACAATACAAAATTATCCTCCCCCCCCACTTTTTTTAGTTATCAAACTTGACCTGCATATCTTACTTGCGACACTTCGTATATATTTGAAGTTTCAAATGATTATCTGTTCTAGTTTTAGAAATATTCAAGTACATGTTAAAATTTCAGAACATTTTCTAAGTCAATTTTTGACCTTCAAGTGTGGCCTTGACCTTAAGCTGGCACAAGGGTAAGATGGGTTCTGCACATTGCCCAGTTGGGGTGAACATTTGAGTCAAGATTGAAGAAAATCCTTCCATTAGTATAGAATTTATAGAGCGGACAGAACATATTGTCTAGTATTGATTGTAAGTAAATTTAAAGACTTGAAAAGGGGCATAACTTTGTCAAAATGCAATACAGAGTTATGAAACTTGACCTGCATATCTTACTTGTGATACCTCATATAACTTTTAAGTTTCAAGCAAATACGTTTTCTAGTTTCAGAAATACTCAAGTACATGTTAAAATTTAAGAACATTTTCTAAGTCAATTTTGACCTTCAAGTGTGACCTTGACCTTAAGCCGGCACAAAGGTAACATGGGTTCTGCACATCCGCTTGTTGAGTTGAACATTTGAGTAAAGTTTGAAGAAAATTCTTCCATTAGTATAGGATTTATAGAGCTGACATGACATATTGTCTAATATTTGATTGTTTGTAAATTTGAAGACTTAAAAAAGGGGCATAACTTTGTCAAAATGCAATACAGAGTTATGAAACTTGACCTGCATATCCTAATTGTGACACTTCATATATATTTTAAGTTTCAAGCAAATACGTTTTCTAGTTTCAGAAATATTCAAATACATGTTAAAATTTAAGAATATTTTCTAAGACAATTTTTGACCTTCAAGTGTGACCTTGACCTTAAGCCGGCAAAAGGGTAACATGGGTTCTGCACATCCGCTTGTTGAGGTGAACATTTGAGCCAAGATTAAAGAAAATCTTTCAATTAGTGTAGGACTTACAGAGCGGACACGACATAATGTCTAATATTTGATTGTTTGATATTTGACCGTCAATTGTGACCTTGACCTTGAGCTGACACATGGGCAACATTGGTTCTGCACATCCCCTTGTTGAGGTGAACATTTCAGCCAAGTTTGAAGAAAACCCTTCAGTAGGTATAGGATTTACAGAGCGGACACGATAATGGAGACGGACGGACGTGCTCACCGACGGACGGACGCGACAAAGCGAATCTGTGACCCCAGGGACATGGGTACCAACAATCTTTACAGGGGTTTTGCTGGTGATCAAGTATTCCAAGTTAAAATGGAATATCATTGACACTTTTTGAGACATGGACATAAAGAAAAAGGTTAACCAAGAAATTTTAACTTGAAAAAGGGGCACAACATTGCAAAAATAAATTTGAGGGTTATCAGCTCTTGAGAAATGGTGTTGTCTTAAGTGATACAATTGTAAGTATTACAACTGGAAAGTTTGATTAAGAAATATTAGGAAATGGCATAGTTATAGCCAATGTTAAGTTTTCATGACAAAATCCAAGTACAAAAAGGGGCATAACTTTGTCAATTGTGACCTTGACCTACACATTTTGGTATCATCACGACCCTGTTGTCGTAAGCAACATAATTTGAAAGTTTGATGACGAAATATTCAGAAATGGCAAAGTTATTGCCAACGTTCAGTTTTCATGACAAAATCCAAGTACAAAAAGGGGCATAACTCTGTCAAATGTGACCTTGACCTAAAGATTTTGGCATCATCCCGACCATGTTGTCAGAAGTAATACAATTTGAAAGTTTAAAAGATAATGTTTATATAATGGCAAAGTTATAGCCAACGTTAAGTTTTCGTGACGGACCGATGGACAAAGCGATCCCTATGTATCGCCGTTTCTTCGAAAGGACGACACAAAATGTAGGTCAGTGGGTCAAAAATATAGGTCATGCGATTACATTTTTGAAATCGAAACAAAAAACTGTGCACATGGTCCAAATTTCATTGCTGTAGCTTAAAAACAAAAAAGTAGGTCAGTAGGTCAAAAATATAGGTCATGCGAAGACATTTTTCAAATCAGAACAAAAAACTGTACACATGGTCCAAATTTCATTGCCATACCTCCAAAAACAAAAAGTAGGTCAGTAGGTCAAAAATATAGGTCATGCGATGACATATTTGAAATCGGAGCAAAAAACTGTACACATTGTCTAAATTTCATTGCCATAGCTCCAAACACAAAAAGCAGGTCAGTAGGTCAAATATATAGGTCATGCGTTAACATTTTTGAAATCGAAACGAAAAACTGTGCACACAGTCCAAATTTCATTGATGTAGCTAAAAAAAAAAAAAAAATGTAGGTCAGTATGTCAAAAATATAGGTCATGAAATGACGTTTTTGAAATCGAACCAAAAAACTGTGCACACAGTCTTAATTTCATTGCTGTAGCTCCAAAAACAAAAAGAAGGTTAGTATGTCAAAAATATAGGTCATGCGATGACACATTTGAAATCGGAACAAAAAACTGTACACATTGTCCAAATTTCATTGCCATAGCTCCAAAAACAAAAAGTAGGTCAGTACGTCAAATATAGAGGTCATGCAATGACATTTTTGAAATCAGAACAAAAAACTGTACACATGGTCCAAATTTCATTGCTGTAGCTAAAAAACAACAACAGCCACCGCAAGCGGGGGCCACGCTCGACTTTTTTTCTATTTCCAAAGGCAAACACATCGGAGGAAGCACAATGTGGTGAAGGGATTTCAAATGAAACTTCATTTGGAAATATAATTATACATAACAAAGTTATGGCCAATTTTAGCAACATTAAGAAATTTGACCTTAAAGGTCTAGGTCAAGTTCAGTTTAACCTTCTCTGGAGGTTTTGTCTAAAAAGTAGTTATGTCCAAGAATGAAGACACTACATCCATTAACAACAAAGATATAGCCAAGTTAAGTAATGTCAAGGTCATTTAAAGGTCAAGGTAATGCTTGAATTGTTTAACATGTTTCTTTTATTCTCAGTGTTGTTTTGTCCCTGTATAGATCAAATCCGTCCATAAAACCAGAAGTTTGGCTATTTTAGCAAAATGCAATAATTAGAAATTTGACTGTAAAGGTCATTTAAAGGTTAAGGTCAAACTTGAATAATTTAACAAGTAGGTTTTGTCATAAGCCTTGTTTTGTCCAAGTATAAATAAACAAGAGGGCCAATGGCCCTAAAGCACTAACCTGGGTTCAAAGATGAAAGAAATGTTTATGAATGTAATGATGCATATCACAGAAATCGACCAATGCAATTTCATTGCCACAGCTCCAAAAACAAAAAGGAGGTCAGTAGGTCAAAATATAGGTCATGAGATGACATTTTTGAAATCCGAACGAAAAGCTGTACACACAGTCCAAATTTCATTGCCATAGCTTTAAAACAAAAAAGTAGGTCAGTAGGTCAAAAAAGTAGGTCATGCTATGACGTTTTTGAAATAAGAACAAAAAACTGTGGACATGGTCCAAATTTCATTGCCATAGCTCCAAAAACAAAAAGTAGGTCAGTAGGTCAAAAATATAGGTCATGCAATGACATTTTTGAAATCGGAACGAAAAACTGTGCACATGGTCCAAATTTCATTGCTGTAGCTAAAAAACAAAAAAGTAGGTCGGTAGGTAAAAAATGTAGGTCATGCCATGACGTTTTTGAATTCGAAACGAAAAACTGTGCACACGGTCCAAATTTCATTGCCACAGCTCCAAAAACAAAAAGTAGGTCAGTATATCAAAAATATAGGTCATGCTATGACCCCAGGCGCATAATTTGAACAAACTTGATAGAGGTCCACTAGACAATGCTACATACCAAATCTTAAGGCTCAGGGCCTTGTGGTTTCAGACAAGAAATTTTCAAAGTTTTTCCTTTAAGTTGCCATAGCAACCAGAGTTCTTGATGGAATTGATTTCTTTGAAGTTATGGCCAATTTTAGCAAAATTCAATAATTTGACCTTGAAGGTGAAGGTCATTTATGAGTAAAGGTCAAGTATAGTCTGGTCAGCTTGAAGGTCTTGTCCAAAGGGTTGTTGTGTCCAAGCATAAAGAGAATCCACCTATTAATACTAAAGTTATGGGCAATTTTAGCAAAATTCAATATTTTGACCTTGAATATGAAGGTCATTTATGAGTCAAGGTCAAGTTTAGTCTGGTCAGCTTGAAGGTCTTCTCCAAAGGGTTGTTGTGTCCAAGAATTAAGAGAAACCACCTACTAATAATAAAGTTATGGCCAATTTTAGTAAAATTCAATATTTTGACCTTGAATATGAAGGTCATTTAAGAGTCAAGGTCAAGTTTAGTCTGGTCATCTTGAAGGTCTTGTCCAAAGGGTTGTTGTGTCCAAGTATGAAGACAATCCATCAAGGAATAAAAAAATTATGATCAATGTTAAAGTTTTCGGACGGGAACGGCAACGGCAACAGCAACGACACCATGACTATGACAATAACTCGATTTTTTTTTTCAAAAAAAGTCAAGCTGAAAAGTAGGTCAGCAGGTCAAAAATATAGTTCATGCGATGACATTTTTGAAATCGAAAGGAAAAACTGTGCACATGGTCCAAATTTCATTGCTGTAACTATAAAACAAGAAACTAGGTCAGTAGGTCGAAAATATAGGTCATGCGATGACATTTTTGAAATAAGAACAAAAAACTGTACAAATGGTCCAAATTTCATTGCCATTGCTCCAAAAACAAAAAGAAGTCAGTAGGTCAAATATATAGGTCATGCGATGACATTTTTGAAATCAAAACGAAAAACTGTGCACACGGTCCAAATTTCATTGCTGTAGCTAAAAAATAAACTAGAACTGTGTCCATAGGACACGGATGCCCCCACTATGCATAAAATGCTCATAAACAAGAGCATGTATATCCTGTATGTAAGATTTTTTCTGTACATATACCTAAAATGATCTACAGGTAACCTTATGTACATCTTAAATTAAATTACAAATGTAAAATTTATATGTTCAATTATTTATATGGTATATAGTGAAAAAATCAACAAAGGGTCATAATTCTGTAAAATATGGTCACAGCAAAAATTCCTTCCTTAACTACCATCTACACATTAAAGCTGTTTATCCCTGGAAGGTTAAGCAAAATCTGCCATCCGGTTTAAGAGGAGTTGCGTTCACAAAATTTCTATATGGTATATAGTGAAAAAATCAACAAAGGGCGATAATTCTGTTAAATTTGGTCGCAGCGAAAATTCCTTCCTTTACTTCCATCTACACATTAAGGTTGTTCATCCCTGGAAGTTTAAGCAAAATCTGCCATCCGGTTTAAGAGGAGTTGCGTTCACAAAATTTCTATATGGTTTACAGTGAAAAAATCAACAAAGGGCCATAATTCTGTTAAATTTTGTCGCAGCAAAAATTCCTTCCTTTACTAAAATCTACACATTAAGGTTGTTCATCCCTGGAAGTTTAAGCAAAATCTGTTATCCGGTTTAAGAGGAGTTGCGTTCACAAAATTTCTACATAGTATATAGTGAAAAAATCAACAAAGGGCCATAATTCTGTTAAATTTGGTCGCAGCGAAAATTCCTTTCTTTACTACCATCTACACATTAAGATTGTTCATCCCTGGAAGCAAAATCTGCTATCCAGTTTAAGAGGAGTTGCGTTCACAAGATTTCGGGACGTACGGACGGACGTACGGACGGACAGACGGACGGACGGACAAGTGCAACGCTATATGCTCCCCACTTTGTGGGAGCATAAAAAGTACGTCAGTAGGTCAAAAATATAGGTCATGATATGACGTTTTTGAAAACGAAACGAAAAACTGTATACATGGTCCAAATTTCATTGCCATAGCTCCAAAAACAAAAAGTACGTCAGTAGGTCAAAAATATAGGTCATGATATGACGTTTTTGAAAACGAAACGAAAAACTGTATACATGGTCCAAATTTCATTGCCATAACTCCAAAAACATAAAGTAGGTCAGTAGGTCAAAAATATAGGTCATGCAATTACATTTTTGAAATTGAAACGAAAAACTGTGCGCAAGGTCCAAATTTCATTGCTGTAGCTAAACTAGAACTGTGTCCATAGGACACAGATGCACCCACTATGCACAAGTGCTCATAAACAAGAGCATGTATATTCTGTATGTAAGATTTAGGTGGGTAACAATTTTTTTCTGTAGTTGCAAATGAATTGAGGTGTTTTGTATATTATTAATGCTGTCCTTTTATTTCAAAATTAGATATTTCATACTGAAACAAGGGCTGTCGGATGGACAGCACGCTTGACTATTCTTAGTGCTTGAAGGTATAATAAAAGCCTGAAATTAAAGATTTTTCAAAAGTCTTAAAAGGGGAATAACAAATAAAAATGCTTAACAGAGTTATGGGCCTTGATGGAATGACACAGTCTACAGCCAAGTTTGAACCAAATATCTGCAGTAGAAAGGGAAGAAAAAGTGAAAATGAGAAGCTTGCCCCAAAACTTTAATCCGATAGCCATGCCTCAAGTACAATAGACCTGCTTATTCTTTGAACAGTCGACATAAAAATGTTGTAAATATTTATGTACTATGTGGAATCACATTAGCGAAGACGAAGACAGAGACACACAAGTAATTACATGTTGCTGATATTAAAGTAAGCAGGTAAAATTTTAAAATGTTACACATTAAAGTTAACTACAGATTAAAGTATAGAAACCCCAGGTGTATCAGGTCCCGTAAAAAACATTACCCTTCCTTTACTATCATCTACACATTAAGGTTGTTCATCCCTGAAAGTTTAAGCAAAATCTGCCATCCAGTTTATGAGGAGTTGCGTTCACAAGTTTATTTGGCTATATGGTATATAGTGAAAAAATCAACAAAGGGCCATAATTCTGTTAAATTTGGTCGCAGCAAAAATTCCTTCCTTTACTATCATCTACACATTAAGGTTGTTCATTCCTGAGAGTTTAAGCAAGATCTGCCATCCGGTTTAAGAGTAGTTGCGTTCACAAATTTATTTGGCTATATGGCATATAGTAAAAAAATCAACAAAGGGCCATAATTCCGTTAAATTTGGTTGGAGCAAAAATTCCTTCCTTTACTATCATCTACACATTAAGGTTGTCCATCCCTGAAAGTTTAAGCAAAATCTGCCATCCGGTTTAAGAGGAGTTGCGTTCACAAAATTTCTATATGGTATATAGTGAAAAAATCAACAAAGGGCATTTGACATTTTTGAAATCGGAACAAAAAACCGTACACATGGTCCAAATTTCATTGCCATAGCTCCAAAAACAAAAAGTTAGTCAGTAGGTCAAAAATATAGGTCATGATATGACGTTTTTGAAACCAGAACAAAAAACTGTACACATTGTCCAAATTTTATTGCCATAGCTCCAAAAACAAAAAGTAGTTCAGTAGGTCAAAAATATAGGTCATGCGATCACATTTTTGAAATCGAAATGAAAAAACAGTGCACACGGTCCAAATTTCATTGCTGTAGCTAAAAAACAAAAAAGTAGGTCAGTACGTCAAAAATATTGGTCAAGGAATAATGTTTTTGAAATCATTTTGAAAAAAGTAAAAATGCTCCAAATTTCATTGCCATAGCGAAATAGCGAAAAACTTAAAAAATGAGATAAAAATTTTTGGGGGCAGGGAGGGGGGCGCGGGGGGAGGGGGAATAATCCCCACGGGATGGGGGATGACCCCACTGTGGTCACGTTGCATACTACCAAATATCTAAGCTCCAGGCCTTGCAGTTTCTGACAAGAAGATTTTAAAAGTTTTTTGCTATATAACTCTATATAAAAAATGTGACCTCTTGGGCGAGGCCAGTTTTGACCCAGGGCCCATGATTTGAACATTCTTGGTAGAGGTCTACTAGTCAATGCTCAACACCAAATATCTAAGATCCACGCCTTGTTGTTTCTTACAAGAAGATTTTTAAAGTTTTCCCTACATGTATATAAAACTCTATGTAAATCAAGTAAGCCCTAGGCGGGGTCGGTTCTGACCCCAGGGTCACAATTTGAACAATCTTTGTAGAGGTCCACTAGATGATGCCTCATACTAAATATCTAAGCTCAAGGCCTTGCAGTTTCGGACAAGAGGATTTTTAAAGAATTTACTATATAACTCTATGTAAAATATTTGACCCCTTGGGCGGAGCCAATTTTGACCCAGGGGCCATGATTTGAACAATCTTGGTAGAGGTCTACTAGACAATGCTACACACCAAATATCTAAGCTCCATGCCTTGCAGTTTCTAACCAACAAGATTTTTAAAGTTTTCCCTATATAACTCTATGTAAATAAAGTGACGCCGAGGGCGTGACCAGTTCTGACCCCAGGGTCATAATTTGAATAATCTTTGTAGGTCCGCTAGATGATGCCTAATGCCAAATATCTAAACTCCAGGTTGTGGTTTCAGACAAGAAGATTTAAAAAATTTTCCCTATATTACTCTATGTAAATCAAGTGACCCCCAGGTCGGGGCCAGTTCTGACCCCAGGGTCATTATTTGAACAATCCTGGTAGAGGTCCACTAGATGATGCTCAACACCAAAATATCTAAGCTCCATGCTTTGCGGTTTCTGACAAGAAGATTTTTAAAGTTTTCCCTATATAACTCTATGTAAATAAAGTGACCCCCCATGGCGGGGCCAGTTCTGACCCCAGGGCCATAATTTGAACAACCTTTGTAGAAGTCCACTAAATGATGCCTCATACCAAATATCTAAGCTCCATGCTTTGCGGTTTCTGACAAGAAGATTTTTAAAGTTTTCCCTATATAACTCTATGTAAATAAAGTGACCCCCCATGGCGGGGCCAGTTCTGACCCCAGGGCCATAATTTGAACAACCTTTGTAGAAGTCCACTAAATGATGCCTCATACCAAATATCTAAGCTCCAGGCCTTGTGGTTTCAGACAAGAAGATTTTCAAAGTTTTCCCTATATCACTCTATGTAAATCAAGTGACCCCCAGGTTGGGGCGAGTTCTGACCCCAGGGTCATTATATGAACAATCTTGGTAGAGGTCCACTAGATGATGCTCAACACCAAATATCTAAGCTCCATGCCTTGGGGTTTCTGACAAGAAGATTTTAAAAGTTTTCCCAATATAACTCTATGTAAATCAAGTGACCCCTGGGGGGTTTAGTTCTGACCGCAGGGTCATAATTTGAACAATCTGTGTAGAGGTCCACTAGATGATGCTTTATACCAAATATCTAAGCTTCAGGCCTTGTGGTTTCAGAAAAGATGATTTTTAAAGTTTTCCCAATAGAACTCTATGTAAATCAAGTTACCCCCAGGGCGGGGCTATTTTTGACCCAGGAGCCATGATTTGAACAGACTTGGTAGAGCTCCACTGGACAATGCTGCACACCAAATATCTAAACTCTGGGCCTTGTGGTTTCAGAAAAGAAGATTTTAAAGTTTTCCTATATAAGCCTATGTAAAATCAATTGACCCCCCCAGGCAGGGCCAAATTTGACCCCAGGGTCATTATTTGAACAAACTTGGTAGAGGTCCACTAGACAATGCTACATACTAAATCTTAAGGCTCAGGGCCTTGTGGTTTCAGACAAGAAGATTTTCAAAGTTTTTCCTTTAAGTTGCCATAGCAACCAGAGTTCTTGATGGAATTGAATTCTTTGAACAACTTTGGTAGAGCTTCATGCAAGGAATATCCCAGGCATGTTTCGTCAATGTTGGCTCAGCGGTTTAGGAGGATATGTTGTTTAAGTCTAATTGTTGACGACACATGACGACGCACGCCGGACATTCAACGATCCCAAAAGCTTACCCTGAGCAGGCTCAGGTGAGCTAACAAGGGGCATTACTTTGCAAAAATAAATTTGAGGCTTATCTGCCCTTGAGAAATGGTTTCCCATTTTGAAGTGAACATGTATTCCTTATTTGAATTAAATGTCTTTGATAGTTTCTGAGAAATGGACTTTAACAAAAAGGTTAACTGACGCCAACAAGGGGGTCATGAAAACAGCTCCACTTTTTTCTTCAAAAAGTGGAGCTAAAACTGACTAAGTGCCAATAACACTGCAAAAAAAATCTGACCAGAAACTCCTGATGATATGCACAGCTAAGTTTGGTGACACACATTTCTGTGTAGTTTCAATGAAATCCTCCAGTGGTTTTGGAGATGAAGCTTAGACAAGATTTTAATAAAGAAGTTAGAGTAAACAAGAGGGCCAATGGCCTTAAAGCGCACACCTGGGTTCAAAGATGAAAGAATTTTTTATTAATGTAATGATGCATATCACAGAAATGGACCAATTCAATTTCATTGCCATAGCTCAAAAAACAACAAAAAATGTTTGTAAAACATAAATACCCCCTAGCAGCAACTAATTGCTTGTGGTTGGGCCAAGCATTCTCTAGTTATTGATCAGAAACCACTTTTAGGATCAAGGTCCCTGTGGCCTTTACCTTTGACCTAATGACCTCAAAATCAATAGGGGTCATTTACTGGTGATGTCCAACCAGCATACCAAGTTTGGTGAACCTAGGTCAAAGCATTCTCTAGTTATTGATCGGAAACTGTTTTTAGGATTAAAGTCTCTGTGAGCTTGACCTTTGACCAAATGACCTCATAATCAATAGGGGGGTCATCTACTGGTGATGACCAACCTGCATACCAAGTTTGGTGAACCTAGGTCAAAGTGTTCTCTAGTTATTGATCAGAAACCGTTTTTAGAATGAAAGTCTCTGTGATCTTGACCTTTGACCTAATGACCTCAAAGTCAATAGGGGTCATCTACTGGTGATGACCAACCAGCATACCAAGTTTGGTGAGTTTAGGTCAAAGCATTCTCTAGTTATTGATCAGAAACCGTTTTTAGGATGAAGGTCCCTGTTAGCTTGCCCTTTGATCTTTTGACCTCATAATCAATAGCGGTCATCTAATGGTGAAGGCCAACCGGCATAACAAGTTTGGTGAACCAAGATCAAAGCATTCTCTAGTTATTGATCGGAAACCCGTTTTTACGATGAAGGTCCCTGTGAGCTTGACCTTTACTCTAATGACGTCAAAATCAATAGGGGTCATCTAATGGTGATGACCAACCAGTATACCAAGTTTGGTGAACCTAGGTCAAAGCGTTCTCTAGTTATTGATCGGAAACCGTTTTTAGGATGAAAGTCTCTGTGATCTTGACCTTTGACCAAATGACCTCAAAGTCAATAGGGGTCATCTATTGGTGATGACCAACAAGCATACCAAGTTTGGTGAACCTAGGTCAAAGCATTCTCTAGTTATTAATCGGAAACCGTTTTAGGATGAAGGTCCCTGTGAGCTTGAACTTTGACCTAATGATCTCAAAATCAATAGGGGTCATCTACTGGTGATGACCAACCAGCATACCAAGTTTGGTGAACCTAGGTCAAAGCGTTCTCTAGTTATTGATCAGAACCTGTTTTTAGGATGAAGATGCCTGTAAGCTTGACCTTTGACCTAATGACCTCAAAATCAACAGGTGTCATCTACTGGTGATGACCAACTAGCATACCAAGTTTGGTGAACCTAGGTCAAAGAGTTCTCTAGTTATTGATCGGAAACGACGTGTCTACCGACGGACCGACTGACAGACCAACCGACCGACATTTGCAAAACTATATGCTCCCTCATCTTCGATGGGGGGGGCATAAAAAGTAGGTCAGTAGGTCAAAATATAAGACAACATTTCTGAAATCGGAATGAAAAGCTGTACACACAGTCCAAATTTCATTGCCATAGTTTTAAAACAAAAAAGTAGGTCAAAAATATAGGTCATGCTATGACGTTTTTTAAATCTGAACAAAAAACTGTACACATTGTCCAAATTTCATTGCCATAGCTCCAAAAACAAAAAGTAGGTCAGTAGGTCAAAAATATAGGTCATGCAATGACATTTTAAAATCGAAATGAAAAACTGTGCACATGGTCCAAATTTCATTGTTGTAGCTAAAAAACAAACTAGATGGGTGTTCAGTGGAACACTTGTGTCGCCCTTGGGTACTCTGTTAGAATAACTAACATTTATGAGTCAAGGTCAAGTTTAGTCTGGTCAGCTTGAAGGTCTTGTCCAAAGGGTTGCTGTGTCCAAGCATAAAGAGAATCCACCTATTAATAATAAAGTTATGGCCAATTTTAGCAAAATTCAATATTTTGACCTTGAATATGAAGGTCATTTATGAGTCAAGGTCAAGTTTAGTCTGGTCAGCTTGAAGGTCTTCTCCAAAGGGTTGTTGTGTCCAAGAATTAAGAGAAACCACCTACTAATAATAAAGTTATGGCCAATTTTAGCAAAATTCAATATTTTGACCTTGAATATGAAGCCCAAAATCAATAGGGGTCATCTACTGGTGATGGACAATCATCCTATTAAGTTTGAAGTTCCTAGGCCTAAGCGTTCTTTATTTTTTGGTCGGAAACCGTTTCTACCTACAAGGTCAATGTGACCTTGACCTTTGACCCCTTGACCCAAAAATCAATAGGGGTCATCTACTGGTGATGGACATTCATCCTACCAAGTTTGAAGTTCCTAGGCCTAAGCATTCTTTAGTTATTGGTCGGAAACCATTTGGTCTACGGACCGACGGACCGACCGACAGACAGACAAATGCAAAGCAATATACCCCCACTTCTTTGAAGAGGGGGCATAATTACTAGTTTTGTCTCCCTTGTGTCTTTATTGTGCCCCTAATGTGCATGACAATTAACAACTTCATGTCCAACTGACAAACAAAATTTTCCAATACCAAGGTCAAGGTATACTTAGACTTCCAATACACCTGTCTCTTACATGTAGCGTTATCGGTACACTGGTCAAAAAATTATTTACACTCATCAATGTCGCTCAGACGCTTGTAATTTTTGTTTTTTGGATGTTATGAAAAATTGGTAGTGGAGTGGGATTTTGACTGCCCAAAAGCGGTACTCTATCAATTGAATCAGAAGAGTTCACATGAATGGGGCCAATCTTGACCCTGGGTCAACGATTTTAATAAACTTAGTGGTGGTCCATTAAGCAATGCTACATACAGTACAGCTCTGGAGGATTGTCTAAATTTCGTGAAGTTTGGAGCAATTGCAAAAAGCGTGACTTTGAGTAAAAGATGATTTTCTCCAGTAGAAATGAAGTGACTTTGCAGTGTATTGGAGTAAAATATCTTTCGAGTGACTTCGCGTTTCTGCAAGTAAAATTTGGAGTGACTTCACATAGACTCGTAGCTACATACTACATTATTTTATGAACAAATGAAAACATTTCAAAAACGTACATTTGTTAGCATCCTTGCTCCCTTGAATTTTCCAAAACCATTGCAAATTAGCACATTCTTAAAAATAATTACATGTTGCACATGGTAATTATCGGGGTTATTTAAAGTGAATTGCTTCAACTGTCAAAGAAATTACGTCACTCAACAGCGGCTTTCCACTTTTTACAAAGGGCGCCATGTCTTCAGAGAAACTCAAAAACACAGAAGCTGACATCTGTGTGAATAACATAGTTACATAACAACTAAAACACCTTTTCTTAAACTAGTTTGTATACCAATATGTGAGCTCAGGTGTGAAAGTGAAATTTACAGATCTTTTTTCGATGCAAGACAAAGAAACAACCTGTCAATCACATTCCCATGACTTATGATCTTTACATGTGATACAACACCACGTTATTCTAAGAGATAACCTTTGACAGCAAGCATGAGTAATTTTCTATAAAATATCCCCACTATTTTACCACCTTTTTTTCACATCACATGACCTAAAGCTGCATCCTTTTCTAAAACTAGCAATGCCTAAACTCTTACTTTCAATTCTCATTTTCAGAAAATCTTCAAATAGTAACACCTTGAAACAAGAGGGCCATGATGGCCCTGGATTGCTCACATGAGTACTTTGGCTGTAGGTTTGCTGTTAAGCAGTATTTCATTTTTAAATTGAAAATATATTAGTGTCTACAAACCAAATATGTAAAATATCAGTCAATAAATAAAGGCTCTATGACAGAAAGTAGAAATATCTATTATAAGCTATGGTGACCTTGACCTTGACCCACTGACCTCAAACCCTACCCATGGGTAGAGGTCTATGCAAGGAACCTATATATTGAATATCAATGATATTGGTCTATAAATAAAGGCTTTATGAGGTACAGTAGATAAATCTATTTTTAGCCTCTGTGACCTTTAACCTAATCTTATAATTTGAAAAAGCTTGATAAAGCTTGCTTCATGCCAAATTTTAAAATTCTAGGCCTTGTGGTTTCAGACAATAAGATTTTTAAAGATTTCCTTTTTTAAATATTAAGGGCCCCTGGGGCGGGGCTAATAGTGACCCCAGGGCCAACATTTAAACAATATTGGTAAAGGTTTTTTACACAATACTCAACACCTATTTGTTTTGGAGAAAAATTATTTTTCATGTTTTTCCTATATAAATTTATGTAAACCAAGAGAACCCTGGGGCGTGGCCAATTTTAACACAGGGGACATAATTTGAACAAACTTGGTAGACATCTACTAGACAATGCTACATACCAAATATCTAAGCTGTAGGCACTGAGGTTTCCAGTAAGAAGATTTTTAAAGATTTCCTATATAAGTCTATGTAAAATGAAGTGACCCCTGGGGCAGGGCCAATTTTGACCCCAGGCAAATAATTTGAACAATTTTTGTAGAGTTCCATTAGAGGGTGCTAAATGCCAAATATCTAAGCTCTAGGCCTTGTGGTTTCAGACGAGAAGATTTTCAAAGTTTTTCCTTTAAGTTGCCATAGCAACCAGAGTTCTTGATGGAATTGATTTCTTTGAACAATCTTGGTAGAGTTTCACGCAAGGAACATCCCAGGCAAGTTTCATTTAATTTGGCCGTTTGGTTTCAGAGGAGATGTCATTTGAATGAAAAGTTGACGACGGACGGACGAAAGGACGGACAGACTGACAGACAAAGACTGATCAGAAAAGCTCACCCTTAATTAATTAATGAGCACTTTGTGCTCAGGTGAGCTAAAAACGTTAGTATATATGGAGTAGGAATATTTTAATTTTTCTTAACCTATGATTAAAAGCAGAGGTGTAGAAATGTGTATTTATGTAGATAAGGAACAAGCATAGATCTTCTAAGATGTCGTATCTGTGTGGGAAAGAGTTTAAAGTTCACATAAAGAAATACAATCTTAGAACAATATGCAGGGACATTGTGTCTTTCGTAAACAGTGTTTTTCGATGGAAATGAGAGTAAATATTAAAGATTTGATTGAATTTTCTTTAATTAATCTGCATCTGTCTGTAAAAAAAATTATATATTCTTTAAAAATCATGGTTTTTAATTTCGACAATGGTGAATATTGGTTTCATCTTTTCTAAATTTTCATAGAGAAATGTCCAATTTTCGATAGCAATGACAGCACATTTTAAAAAAAATGTTTCATTTCTCTAACCGGTTAAATTCATGGAGTGCCGCCATATTACTCCCGCAAACTGCCGCGATTTTACTCCTTACTTGAAGTGGCTTCAGTCACTCTTTTTTTAAATGCAATTTACTCCGGCAAAGTGTGGAGTGAATTCCTCCAAATTTCGCGTAATTTGGACAATCCTCCTGAGCTGTACTGCGCCAAATATCTAAACTCTGGGCCTTGTGGTTACAGAGATTTTTTAATTTTCACTTTTAAAATCTATTTTTAGCTCCTGTGGCCAAGATCTGCAAAGGACTGGAAACATTTGAAAAACTTTATTAGAGCTTAATGCAAGGAATATTCCAGCAACTTATATCAAATTTGGCCTAGTGGTTTCTGTGGAGATGTCCTTTGAAGAAATTATGGATAATGGACAAAGCTTAAATGTGCAAAAATCAGTCAAGCATAAAATTGTGGCAATATGCATTTCTGTCTTAAAAAAAAAAAAATTTGTGAACTGAAAATGGTGTGGTTTGGGCATCTTTGCTGCCTAGCACCCCTCACACTCTGGAATTCAAACCCAAGAACTGGTGAACTGACTGTAAATGCTCTAGTGCTTCTATAATCTAAATACCTTTCAGCACGTAGCTGTTTTTTCATGTCCTCATTCACGACACCAAATCTCTCAGCTCGTTTCTTAAGCCTCTGAAACAATTATAAATTGCAACAATAATATAAGATAACAATGCTGGACATAAACCATGCCAAACAAATAGTACTCAAGCTTTACTTGATCTATTTTTCTGAAATTTACCTTCAAACACAAAAGTATCATTCTAGTGTTCCTTAATTTCTTTAATTGAAACCATCAGCTTCTTTCTAGAATTAAGTATACAGATATACTATAAAAGATGTAAAACCAGAGCTGTCAAAATGACACTGATACCCTCATTATGCACATCAGAAATCCCCAAGATCATCAAGAATGCTGACTCAATGTGATTTAAACAACTGGATGCAGAGTTATCTACACATAAAGCTGAACAATGTTCATAATTCCTGGATTCTCTCATTCTGGTCCGATTGACTGAAAACTACTTATGAAGTACAGGACCCTTCTGACTGGACATCTGATACAGTTAACACACAATCAAAAAGATTTATGTACACATTTCCAACCATGATCCTACAAATGCATCCTGAAAGTCAATGAAGCAGGTATTTTAGAGTTATTAACTGGATACCACTTTCAAAGCATGGACCCCTGTAAATTTGATGTTTGACTCTGAGGGCCTATATCTACATAACAGTACAGCTCCTCATCATTCCTAACCATCCTGTATAGTCTGAATGTCCTGGGTGAGTTACCGTATATACTCGCTTATAAGACGCATTTTTAGGAATCATATTATATAAGGTTGTCGAGGGGGGAGCATCTTATAAGAGCGTCCTTCAAGAGAAAAAAAAATCCCAACAAGAATCTGGCTCCTACAATCAAGATTTTGGCAACCCTAATGTGCTGCAAACTGTTCAGTAACTTACCGGGGCTAAACAAAAAATAACAAGGCAAAAAATTACCATTCTTGTAGAAATTGATCAACGACTTTTAATTAGTATTAAAAGTATTGCTAGATGTTCTTGTTTTGGTCTAACAAAAGCTTTTTTCTCCTTTTTAGACAGCGTCAGCGGTACTTTCATTTCAACATCAGCCATTTTGCTAGGAGTGCTAAAGCGCATCCCGGGCCATACCGCACCGTATTAAATTATGCTCAATCGGCGTATACTACTCGTTCTTTTTTTAACATTATTTTATGTTTTTAAATAAAAGAATGTTTGGCAATAAGTTAATATTTAATTCTTTTTTTCCAATTAAAACATCGCTTTAAAAACTGTAAATCGCAAGTATTGCTTCAAGTCACGCTAACAATAATGTTAAATTCTCACATTTAAAAAACTGTGAAATTTAGTAAAGGGGTCTCACTAATGAACAGACTGTTATTTCAATGATTCGCAGGAGTTGATAGCTGAGACCCTTTTACTGTTAACTGTCTGGCATTGTATATTAATCATACGCCAATTAGATGCCAATTTTTAGCAATTTCTTATCGAAGAACGTAATTGTTGTATAAACACAACCAGCTTGTGATTGCCTAATTGTGTCTTCTATTGATTGGTTTGAATTTGCTGATTGACAGTTCAGTATGCATGACTACCTGCTCAGACCGCAACATGATTGGATAATATATCGATATGGGCATGTTTTATTGCTGATATTGCCGTTGGCGTTAGTGAGAAAATGGTTCGTGACTGGCAATCCAAACAAAGTAAACTGATGAATGTGATAGCGCCGTCGGTAAAAAAAAATCGCGATTGAAGTTAAATTGAAAGACTCGGTAAATGATACGGGAAATGGTTGACTGATCATGACTACCTGCTCAGACCGCAACATGATTGGATAATGTATCGATATGGGCATGTTTTATTGCTGATACTGCCGTTGGCGTTAGTGAGAAAATGGTTCGTGACTGGCAATCCAAACAAAGTTAATTGATGAATGTGATAGCGCCGTCGGTAAAAAAAATGACACGGCTGAAGTTAAAGTTAATGACTCGATAAATGATACGAGAAATAGTTGACCGATCATTACTAATGTGCTAAAAGTAAGGGCATTTTAGCTTGCCAAATTTTAACTGTGGTGTAGTGAAACCAATTAATTGTCATTGTTATAATTGGTAATTATGGCAATGTGATGAATTGTTAGTGCTACGGCTTGAATGATCATACCTTTAGGTAATTAAATATTCAAAAATAATTAAAATACGGTATCAGATGTATACAGTTGCTGTTAATAAATGGATGTCCTCTGTTTGTAGGAAGTTTTTCTTGGGGTTTAAGAAATGAAATTAATTCAGACCTTGTCAAAAATTAAATAAAATATGTTAAAATTATTTTTGTTTAAATATTTTTAAATTACCAAAAACAAATACAGCAGTTGGGTTTCCAACTGAAAGTTCAAACTTTCATGAACCCCGTGACTTCGGACGATGTGAAAATCTGCCCGCTTCTTATAAGAGGGTCAATGCAAAAAGTACAGATTTTCAACTCAAAGTTAGGGGTGCGTCTTATAAGCGAGAGCGTCTTATAAGCGAGTATATACGGTAATTGTTAGGAAATCGTTTTTTAAAGTGCTCATTCCTTTGAACCTGATCCTTGACCCTTAATATATTAGGAGTCATTTACTCATCAGCTGTGAGTTAAAGAGAAAGAACTGATGTCAGCAAGGTCAAAGCACAAACAAGATTTAAATCACATCAATAAATGCTGATAATGGCTTCCAACCAGCATCTCTTGTTCTTGTAATTAATGCTCAACATTTCATTGTGCTGTCACTGACAGGTAGATGTTTCACTGACCTCTACATGTAAAATATGCAAGTTTCAACAAAATTAACTATGCAAAAGAACTTACCTCAGCTTCTGACAGAGGTTGTGTTGTCACTGCCACAGTTTTCTCAGCAGTCTCTGGTGCTGGTCTGAAATGGAATGAGGCACTTGGTTTATATAAAGATAATTATAGCTTTCAAAAACAGCTGTCAAAGCATATGTGACACATTGTTGCCCATTCCCTCTAAATGAACCCTGCCCTTAATGAAGAGTCCCTTTAACTATGTTCATTTTTTCTAAACATTAGAACTTTCGTTTGTAAAGAATGTTTTGAATAAGGTCTCAGAACAGTAAGGTATACATATCATTTACCAGGGTGCAAAATAAGCATTTATGTCAGTGATGAGATCATATGTATAAAAATTTGCTGCTTCCCTCTCAGTTCATTTACATCTATTTTTTTTATGCGAAATGGTCGCAACTGCAATAACGTAATACGACCACTTTGCACTAAAGCAGTCTGATACAACCTTATGCCACCTGACTATTTTAACAGGCTTCTGTGCAGATTTAAATGTTAGTTTTTTCACAGGTAAAAGACAACTTTAAAATCATAGGAAAAATGAAAAAAACAAGAGGGCCATGATGGCCCTAAATCGCTCACCTGTGTCTCATTGCTCATGTTACAAATATCGTTACTGGTTTTTATGGGTGCAAGTCTGAATAAGTCTGCAATAAGTTTGAAGACTCTGGGTGTAATGGTGCTCAAATTGTTTAGCAGAAATGGTTTTACTCTACAGGTCCCAGTGACTTTGTCCTTTGACCAACAGACCGCAAAAACAATAGGGTTCTTCTAATATAATTACCCTATAAAGTTTGAAGGTTCTGGTTGTAATGATGCTCCAGTTACTGAGAAGAAATAGTTTTCACTCTACAGGTCCTTGTGACCTTAACTTTTGACCTACTGACCCCAAAAATGACTGGGTTCTTTTACTGAGTAAAGAAAATCATCCTATAAAGTTTTAAGGCTCTGGGTAAAATGGTACTCCAGTTACTGAGCAGAAACAGCTTTCACTCTACAAGTCCCTGTGAACTTAACCTTTGACCTATGGACCCTAAAAACAATAGGGTTCTTCTGACACAATTTTTCTAAAAGGTCTGAAGGCTCTGGGTGTAATGGTACTACAGTTACTCTGCAAATATAGTTTTCACTCTACAGGTCCCTGTGACCCTGACCTTTGACATACTAGCCCAAAAACAATATGGTTCTTCTATTTAGTGAAAGCAATCATCCTATGAAGTTTGGAGGCTCTGGGTGAAATTTATTGAGTGGAAACGGTTTTCACTCTAGAGGTCCCTCTGACCTTGACCTTTGACTTACTGACCCAAAACACGAAAGGGATTTTTTGTACTCAATAAGGGCAATACCCCTGTGAAGTTTGAAGGCTTTGGGTCAACTGGTACTCAAGTTATTGAAAGGAAACTAAGTCTGAAAGACAGACAGACAAACAGACACCAATGGACAAGGCAAAAACAATATCTTTCCATCAGAAGGGTGGGGTCTAGGGGGAGACATAACAATGAACATAGCCCTTGGTGTTTCAGAGCAGCAGAATTTTAAAGTTTTCCCTATAGAAAATCCTTGTCTAAAATCAAATGACCACAAGGTGGGGCCAGTTTTGACCCCAGGGTCATGATTTGAACAAACTTGGTAGAGGTCCACTAGACAATGCTGCAAACCAAATATCTAAACTCTAGACCTTGTGGTTTCTGACAAGAATATTTTTTAAACTTTTCCTCTAAAACTCTATGTAAAACATGTGACCCCTGGGGCGGGTCCATTTTTGACCCAGGGGCTATGATTTGAACAAACTTGGTAGATGTCTAGTAGAAAATGCTGTACACCAAACATCTTAACTCTAGGCCTTGTGGTATCTGTAAAGAAGATTTTTAAAGTTTTTCCTATATAACTCTATGTAAAACATGTGACCACTGGGGCGGGTCCATTTTTAACCCAAGGGCTATGACTTGAACAAACTTGGTAGAGGTTCTCTTGACAATGCTACATACAAAATATCTAAGCTCTATGCCTTTTGGTTTCTGATGTGAATAATAATAATAATAATAATAATATACCACATTTATATAGCGCTCTTTTCAAAAATGCTCAAAAGCGCTTAACAATACATGGTTAAAGAGTACAAATTATTCAAAAAGGTAAAATATATATGCAATACTTGATTAAAATAATAAGCAAACGTAAATTAAAGGCAATGTTAAACGTTCTAGCAATGCTTAAAATAGGCATGGAATTAAAAATATAAAGCAGTTTTCTTGGTAAAGGTCTACTGGACAATGCTGCACACCATGTGAAGACTTTTTTTAACTTTTTCCTATATAACTCTATGTAAACAAGTGACCCCCCGGGGCAGGGCCTATTTTGACCCAGTGGCTATGATTTGAACAAACTTAGTAGAGGTCCACTGGACAATGCTGCACACCTATTATCTAAACTCTAGGCCTTGCGGTTTCTGACAAGAAGATTTTTTAAAGTTTTTCCTATATAACTCTATGTAAACATGTGACTCCTGGGGAGGGGCCATTTTTACCCCAGGAGCCATGATTTGAACAAGCTTGGTAGAGGTCTACTGGACAATGCTGCACACCAAATATCTAAACTCTAGGCCTTGCGGTTTCTGACAAGAAGATTTTTTAAAGTTTTTCCTATATGACTCTATGTAAAACATGTGACCCCTGGGGCGGGTCCATTTTTGACCAAGGGGCCATGAATTGAACAAATTTGGTAAAGGTCCACTAGATGATGCTTCATACCAAATATCTAAGCTCCAGGCCTTGAGGTTTCGGAGAAGAAAATTTTTAAAGATCCAACTTTTAAAATCTCATTTTAGCTCCAGTTACCCAGAAATGCAATGGACCATAACCATTTGAACAATCTTGGTAGAGCTTCATGCAAGGAACATCCCAGGCAAGTTTCATTTAATTTGGCCCTTTGGTTTAAGAGGAGATGTCATTTGAATGAAAAGTTGACGACCGACGGACGGACAACGGACAAAGACTGATCAGAAAAGCTCACCCTGAGCACTTTGTGCTCAGGTGAACTAAAAACATTTTTTAACAATGGCCCTGTATCACTCACCTAAGTATGACTTCTTTTTACAAAAGTTGCTAGGGGCCTGGTTAACTGACCCCAGATGACCCATTTTCGAACTTGACCTAGAAATATTGAAACAATATTTCTGACAAATTTCCAGGTTGTTTGGACTGAAAATGTTACCACTAACAAGTGTTAACAAGGTTTTTCCATATTTGGGCTCTATGACCTAGTTTTTGAACCTAGATGTCCCATATTTGGACTTGAGCTAGAAATTATTGAAACAATCTTTCTGACAAATTTCAAGGATATTTGGACTGAAAAAGTAGCCTGTAGAGTGTTAAAAAGGTTTTTTAATATTTAGGCTCTGTGACCTTGTTTTTGAACCCAGATGACCCATATCAAAACTTGAGCTACAAATCATCAAAACAACTTTTCTGACAAATTGCCGGGACATTTGGACTGAAAATGTATCTTCTTGAGTGTTAAAAAGGTTTTTCGATATTTATGCTCTGTGACCAAGTTTTTACCCCAGATAATTTATATTCAAAATTGAGCAGAAATCATTGAAACAATCTTTCTGACAAATTTCCAGGTTATTAGGACTGAAAATGTTACCTCTAGAGTGTTAACAAGTCTTTCCATATTTGGGCTCTGTGACCTAGTTTTTGAACCTAGATGACACATATTCAACTTGACTTAAAAATCATCAATGCAACCTTCTGACAAATTTTCCAAGATAACTGGTCTAAAAATGTAACCTCTGGAGTGTTAATAAGATTCTTCTATTTTTGGGCTCTGTGACCTAGTTTTTGAACCCAGATGACCCATATTCGAACTTGAGCTAGAAATCATCGAAACAACTTTCCTGACAACTTGCCAGGATTTTTGGACTGAAATTGTAGCCTTTAGAGTGTTAACAAGGTTTTTCTATATTTGGGCTCTTTGACCTAGTTTTTCAACCCAGATAACCCATGTTCGAACTCGTCCAAGAAATCATTTGGACAAACATCCTGACAAAGTTTCAAAACAATTGAGGCAAAAATGTGACCGCTAGAGCGTTAACGAACTAAGTGTGGACGAACGACGGACATTGAGCAATCCTTATAGCTCACCATGAGCCTACGGCTCAGGTGAGCTAAAAAGATGTCAGTTACTACCGTTTTGCGCTAAGCCCACAATTTATGAGCCATGGTCAAGTTCAGTCTTGTCTACTTGAAGGTCTTGTCCAATGGGTAATTGTGTCCAAGTATGAAGACAATCCATTAAGAAATAAACAAGAGGGCCATCATGGCCCTGTATCGCTCACCTGAGTATGACTGCTTTTAACAAAGTTGCTATGGACCTGGTCGACTGACCCCAGATAACCCATATTAAAACTTGACCTAGAAATTATTGAAACAATCTCTCTGACAATTTCAAGGTTATTTGTACTGAAAATGTTACCTCTAGAGTGTTAAGGTTTTTCCATATTTGGGCTCTGTGACCTAGTTTTTGACCCTTGATGACCCATATTCGAACTTCAGCTACAAATCATCAAAACAACTTTTCTGACAAATTTCCAGGACATTTGGTCTGAAAATGTAGCCTCTAGAGTGTAAAAAGGTTTTTCCATATTTGGGCTCTGTGACCTAGTTTTCGATTCCAGATGACCCATATTTGAACTTGAGCTAGAAACCATAGAATTAAGCTTTCTGACAAATTTCCAGGTTATTTGGAATTTAAATGTTACCTCTAGAGTGTTAACAAGGTTTTTCCATATTTGGACTCTGTGACCTACTTTTTGACCCAAGATGACCCATACTCCAACTTGAGCTAGAAATCATCAAATCAACCTGTCTGACAAATTTCAAGGATATTTGGACTGAAAATGTAACCTCTGGAGTATTAAAAAGGTTTTCACATATTTGGGCCATGTGATCTAGTTTTTGAACCCAGATGATCCATATCCAAATTTGAGCTAGAAATCATTGAAACAACCTTTCAGACAAATTTCAAGGACATTTGGACTGAAAATGTTACCTCTAGAGCATAAACAAGGTTTTTCTACTTTGGTCACGAGACCATACTTCATGCAAAATATATTTTTAAATTTTTACTACATACATGGTCCAAATTTCAAAGCTGTACATCAAACAAACGAGAAGGCCAATGGCCCTAAAGCGCTCACCTGGGTTCAAAGATGAAAGACATTTTTATGAATGTAATGATGCATATCACATAAAAATGGACCAATGCAATTTCATTGTCATAGCTCCAAAAACAAAAAGTAGGTCAGTAGGTCAAAATATAGGTCATGACACGACATTTTTGAAATTGGAACAAAAAGCTGAACAAACAGTCCAAATTTCAATGCCGTAGCTTCAAAAAACAAAAAAGTAGGTCAGTAGGTCAAAAATATAGGTCATGATATATCCTTTTTGAAATTGGTACAAAAAACTGTACACATGGTCCAAATTTCATTGCCATAGATCCAAAAACAAAAATTAGGTCAGTAGGTCAAAAATATAGGTCATGTGGTAACGTTTTTTAAATTAAAATAAAAAAACTGTGAACATTGTCCAAATTTCATTGCTGTACTTAAAAAACAAAAATGTAGGTCAGTAGGTCAAAAATATAGGTCATGCGATGACATTTTTGAAATCGAAACGAAAAACTGTACACATGGTCCAAATTTCATTGCTGTAGCTAAAAAACAAAAAAGTAGGTCAGTAGGTCAAAAATATAGGTCAAGGAATAATGTTTTTGAAATCATCTTGAAAAACTGTACAAATGGTCCAAATTTTATTGCCATAGCAAAAAACTTAAAAAATGAGAAAAAAAATTTGGGTGGTGGGGGGGGGGGGGGACTAACCCCCACGAGAGGGGGGGGATGACCCCACTGTTGTCACAGTGCATACTACCAAATATCTTAGCTACAGGCTTTGCAGTTTTGTGACAAGAAGACTTTTAAAGTTTTTTGCTATATAACTCTATGTAAAACATGTGACCCCTTGGGCAGGGCCAGTTTTGACCCAGGGGCCATGATTTGAACAATCTTGGTAGAGGTCTACTAGACAATGCTCAACACCAAATATCTAAGCTCCATGCCTTGCAGTTTCTAACCAACAAGATTTTCAAAGTTTTCTAGTTATAACTCTATGTAAATCAAGTTAGGCCTTGGGTGGGGTCAGTTCTGACCCCAGGGTCATAATTTGAACAATCTGTGTAGAGGTCCACTAGATGATGCCTCATACCAAATATCTAAGCTCCTGGCCTTGCGGTTTCTGACAAGAAGATTTTTAAAGAATTTACTATATAACTCTATGTAAAACATGTGACCCCTGGGGCGGAGCCAATTTTGACCCAGGGGCCATGATTTGAACAATCTTGGTAGATGTCTACTAGACAATGCTCAACACCAAATATCTAAGCTCCATGCATGCCTTGCAGTTTCTGACAAGAAGAGTTTTAAAGTTTTCCCTATATTACTCTATGTAAATCAAGTGACCCACAGGGCGGGGCTAGTTCTAACCCAAGGGTCATAATTTGAAAAATCTTGGTAGAGGTCCACTAGATGATACCTCATACCAAATATCTAAGCTCCAGGCCATGTCGTTTCAGACAAGAAGATTTTCAAAGTTTTTCCTTTAAGTTGCCATAGCAACCAGAGTTCTGCATGGAATTGAATTCTTTGAACAACTTTGGAAGAGCTTCATGCAAGGAACATCCCATGCAAGTTTCATTGAATTTGGCCCCGTGGTTTCAGAGGAGATGTCGTTTGAATGAAATTGTTGACGCCTCACGACACACACTGGACATTGGGGTATGACAAAAGCTCACTGACACTTTGTGCCAGGTGAGCTAAAAAAAAAGTAGGTCACTAAGTCAAAATTAATGTCATCTAATATCAGAGTTCAATTCGACACCTGAAACTGTGCACATGGTCCAAATTTCATAGCTGTATGTAAACAAGAAATGTTTGTAAAACATATATGCCCCCCACCAGCACCTTATTGCTTGTGGTTGGGCCAAAGCGTTCTCTAGTTATTGATCAGAAACCGTTTTTTGGATCAAGGTCCCTTTGGCCTTGACCTTTGACCTAACGACCTCAAAATCAATAGGGGTTATCTACTGGTGATGACTAAAAAGCATACCAAGTTTGGTGAACCTAGGTCAAAGCATTCTCTAGTTATTGATCGGAAACCGTTTTTAGGATGAAAGTCTCTGTGAGCTTGACCTTTGACCAAATGACCTCAAAATCAATAGGGGGTCATCTACTGGTGATGACCAACCAGTACACCAAGTTTGGTGAACCTAGGTCAAAGTGTTCTCTAGTTATTGAACGGAAACCGTTTTTAGGATGAAAGTCTCTGTGATCTTGACCTTTGACCTAATGACCTCAAAGTCAATAGGGGTTATCTACTGGTGATGTCCAACAAGCATACCAAGTTTGGTGAACCTAGGTCAAAGCGTTCTCTAGTTATTGATCGGAAACCGTTTTTAGGATGAAGGTCCCTGTGAGCTTGACCTTTGACCTCAAAATCAATATGGGTCATCTACTGGTGATGACCAACCAGCATACTAAGTTTGGTGAACCTAGGTCAAAGCGTTCTCTAGTTATTGATCGGAAACCGTTTTTAGGATGAAGGTCCCTGTGTGGTTGACCTTTGCCCTAATGACCTCAAAATCAATAGGGGTCATCTACTGGTGATGACCAACCAGCATACCAAATTTGGTGATTTAAGTCAAAATGTTCTCTAGTTATTGATCAGAATGAAGTGTCTACCGACGGACCGACCAACCTACGGACCGACATTTGCAAAACTATATGCAAAACTATATGCCCCCTCATCTTCGATGGGGGGCAAAAAAACCAAGAAAGTAGGTCACCAGGTTAGAATCTAGGTCAGCTGAAATCTTAGTTAATATCTACATCTGAAACTGTGCACATGGTCCAAATTTCATAACTGTATATCAAATAACACTAGATGGGTGTTCAGTGGAACACTTGTGTCGCCCTTGGGAACTCTGTTAGAATAACTCAAAAAGGTAAACAAAAGCCTGCTGGAAAAGACAGCATGCTAGTCAAAGTACAACAATACCTGTCCACAGACAGCATGCTCGAATTTTCTCAGTGCTGGATAATTAATTATAAGCCAAGTTAAACAAGAGGCTCAAGTGAAAAAAATTTGACTGGGGCAGGGCAAGTACCTAGTCATACAAGATGAAAAAAAAATTTGGGTCAAGTAGTTATATATTTAAAAAAAAGAAAAAAAATTTGAGCCCCCGATAGTGTGTGTGGGTGGGGGTAATGTGAAGTGAAGTACCTTTGTATTAAAACAAGAGGGCCATGATGGCCGTGGATCGCTCACCTGAGTACTTTGGCTGTAGGTTTGCTGTTAAGCAGTATTTCATTTTTTAATTGAAAATATATAAGTGCCTACAAACCAAATATATAAAATATCAGTCAATAAATAAAGGCTCTATGACAGAAAGTAGAAATATCTATTTTAAGCTATGGTGACCTTGACCTTGACCCAGTGACCTCAAACCCTACCCATAGGTAGAGGTCCATGCAAGAAACCTATATATTGAATATCAAAGATATTGGTCTATAAATGAAGGCTTTATGAGGTACAGTAGATAAATCTATTTTTAGCCTCCATGACCTTTAACCTCATCTAATAATTTGATAAAGCTTGCTTCATGCCAAATTTTAAAATTCTAGGCCTTGTGGTTTCTGAGAAGATTTCTAAAGATTTCCTTTTTTACATATTAAGGGCCCCCAGGGCGGGGCCAATTTTGACACCAGGGCCAACATATAAACAATACTGGTAAAGGTTCTCTACACCAAATATTTAAGGTCTAGTCCTATTACTTTTGGAGAAAAATGATTTTTCATGTTTTTCCTATATAACTATATGTAAACCAAGAGAACCCTCGGGCGTGGCCAATTTTGACCCAGGGGACATAATTTGAACAAACTTGGTAGACATCCACTAGACAATGCTACATACCAAATATCAAAGCTGTAGGCATTGAGGTTTCTGAGAAGAAGATTTTTAAAGATTTTTTTTTTACATATTAAGGGCCCCCGGGGCGGGGCCAATTTTGACCCCAGGGCCAACATATAAACAATACTGGTAAAGGTTCTCTACACAATACTCCACACCAAATATCTAAGGTCTAGTCTTATTAGTTTTGGAGAAAAATGATTTTTCATGTTTTTCCTATATAACTATATGTTAACCAAGAGAACCCTGGGGCGTGGCCAATTTTGATCCAGGGGATATAATTTGAACAAACTTGGTAGACATCCACTAGACAATGCTACATACCAAATATCAAAGCTGTAGGCATTGTGGTTTCTGAGAAGAAGATTTTTAAAGATTTCCTTCTTTACATATTGAGGGACCCCGGGGCGGGGCCAATTTTGACCCCATGGCCAACATTTAAACAGTACTGGTAAAGGTTCTCTACACAATACTCCACACCAAATATCTAAAGTCTAGTCCTATAAGTTTTGGAGAAAAATGATTTTTCATGTTTTTCCTATATAACTATATGTAAACCAAGAGAACCCTGGGGCCTGGCCAATTTTGACTCAGGGGACATAATTTGAACAAACATGGTAGACATCCACTAGACAATGCTACATACCAAATATCAAAGTTGTAGGCATTGCGGTTTCTGAGAAGAAGATTTTTAAAGATTTCCTTTATTACATATTAAGGGCCCCCGGGGCAGGGCCAATTTTGACCCCAGGGCCAACATATAAACAATACTGGTAAAGGTTCTCTTCACAATACTCCATACTAAATATCTAAGGTCTAGTCCTATTAGTTTTGGAGAAAAATGATTTTTCATGTTTTTCCTATATAACTATATGTAAACCAAGAGAACCCTGGGGCGTGGTCAATTTTAACACAGGGGACATAATTTGAACAAACTTGGTAGACATCCACTAGACAATGCTACATACCAAATATCAAAGCTGTAGGCATTGTTGTTTCTGAGAAGAAGATTTTTAAAGATTTCCTATATAAGTCTATGTAAAATGAAGTGACCCCTGGGGCGGGGCCAATTTTGACCCCAGGCAAATAATTTGAACAGTTTTTGTAGAGTTCCATTAGAGGGTGCTAAATGCCAAATATCTAAGCTCTAGGCCTTGTGGTTTCAGACAAGAAGATTTTCAAAGTTTTTCCTTTAAGTTGCCATAGCAACCAGAGTTCTTGATGGAATTGAATTCTTTTAACAACTTTGGAAGAGCTTCATGCAAGGAACATCCCAGGCAAGTTTCATTTAATTTGGCCCTTTGGAGATGTCATTTGAATGAAAAGTTGACGACGGACGGACGGATGGACTGACGGACGGACGAAGGACAAAGACTGATCAGAAAAGCTCACCCTGAGCACTTTGTGCTCAGGTGAGCTAAAAAAAAGAAAAAAGAAGTGTTCTTCCTATATATAAATATAAGCAAAATCAAGTGACCCCTGGGGGTGGGGCTAACTGTGACCCCAGGGACATGGGTACCAACAATCTTTGCAGGGGTCTTGCTGATGATCAAGTATTCCAAGTTTGAATGGAATATCCTTGACACTTATTGAGACATGGACATAAAGAAAAAGAATAACCAAGAAATTTTAACTTGAAAAAGGGGCATAACATTGCAAAAATAAATTTGAGGGTTATCTGCCCTTGAGAAATGGTGTTGTCTTAAGTGATACAATTGTAAGCATTACAACTGGAAAGTTTGATGAAGAAACATTAAGAAATGGCATAGTTATAGCCAATGTTAAGTTTTCATGACAAAATCCAAGTACAAAAAGGGGCATAACTCTGTCAATTGTGACCTTGACCTATACATTTTGGCATCATCATGACCCTGTTGACGTAAGCAATATAATTTGAAAGTTTGATGTTGAAATGTTAAGAAATGGCAAAGTTATTCCCAACGTTAAGTTTTCATGACAAAATCCATGTATAAAAAGGGGCATAACTCTGTCAAATGTGACCTTGACCTAGAAAATTTGGCATCAACCTGACCCTGTTGTCATAAGCAATATAATTTGAAAGTTTAATAAGATAATGTTTAGAAATGGCAAAGTTATAGCCAACATTAAGTTTTCGTGACGGACCGACGGACAAGGCAATCCCTATGTAAGGCAATCCCTATGTATCGCCTTTTCTTCAAAAGGTCGACACAAAAATAGTAGGTCACTAGGTCAAAATTTAGAAAATCTCACATCAAAGTTCAATTCTGTATCTGAAACTGCTCAAATGGTCCAAATTTCATACATGTAGCTGTACATCAAAAAACAAGAAAGTAGGTCAATAGGTCAAAATCTAGGCCAGCTCATATCAAAGTTCAATTCTATATCTGAAACTGTGCATATGGTCCAAATCTCATAGCTCTATATTAAATAACAAAAAAGTAGGTCACTAGGTTAAAATTTAAACAATCTTGATATAGGTCCACCAGACAATGTTTCATGTCAAATATCTAAGCTCTAGCTCTCTTGGTTTCAGAGATCACTTTTTTATATGTATGTAAAGAAAACCAATGACCCCCAGAGCAGGGCCAATTTTGACCCTACGGCCATAATTTGAAAAATCTTTTAAAGGTCAACAATGTTTCATTCCAAATATCTAAGCTCTAGCCTTTGAAGCTTCAGAGGATAATTTTCTTATAAGTTTTTACTATATGTATATAATGAAAATCTATGACCCCCGGGCAGGCCTAAATTTTACTCCAGGAATATAATTTGAACAAACTTGGTAAAGGTTCACTAGACAATGTTTCAGGCCAAATATCTTAACTGTAGCCTTTGTGGTTTTAGAGAAGAAGTTTATTTTTTTTTAATTTTTTGCTATACATGTATGTATATAAGGAAAACTATGACCCCACCCTCACCTGGGCAGGGCCATTTTCAATCCTTGGTCTATAATTTGAACAATAATTGTAGGGGTCCTCTACACAATGTTTCATGTGAAATATCAAAGCTCCAGCTTTGCAGTATTAAAGCAGAAGATTTTTTAAAGATTTTTCTATATGTATATAAGGAAAACCCAAGATCCCCCTGGGGCGGGACCAGTTTTGATCCTAGGGCTATAATTTGAACAATCTTTGTAGAGGCACACTAAACAATGTTTCATGCCAAATATCCAAGCTCTAGCCTTTGCAGTTTCAAAGAAGTTTTTACTATATGTATTTAAAGAAAATCTATGACCCCCGGGGCAATTCTGATCCCAGGACTATAATTTGAACAAACTTGGTAGAGGTCTGCTATACAATGTTTCGTGGCAAATATCTAAGCTCTAGCCTTTGTCATTTCAGAGCAGAAGATTTTTCTGTACGGAAAATTGCCAGTATTATATTCCTATATGTACAATTGGAGTGGGGTTAGTGTTATCCAATATTATGTAATTCTATGTTTTGATTGGCTGTTAGAAGATCCGATTATTGCCGAAGCATTACGTATTTTTACGATGTACTACCTGTTGAATCAATTTGCGAAGTTGTGTTATTCCGGAAATCCTCGGACAGAATTAAAGACAGAATCACATGACTGTCTGGTAATATTGTGCAGGCACATATGTTATTGTTTTGAAATCTATTAATAGTAACAAGTAACTGGTAAGAGATACAGGTAACTTTTTGAAGGCTGGCAAAAATATGGCGGTTGATAAAAATGCAAAACATAGTTATTTTGTAATTACAGTTACAAAGTCATTCTTCATCAAACAATTCAATATTTTATATCATTTAAAAGGTCTGTAAACTCATATTTTACATATATAAAAATAATTTTCAAAACTGTTCACTTTCTTGTTTGTAAATGGTTAAACTTAGTGCATCTAATATGCTAGAAAAATGTTTAAAAAATGCTGAAACGACAGGTATAAATTAGTTTAGTTTTCTTTTTTAAAAGCAAAAATTCAAAATCTGCTTATATTTTCAAAATATGAATTTAAAGAGCTTTCAAATGATGTAAAATGATACAATGTTTATGTTTAATGTTTTAAAATAATAAAATTCGGCTCACAAAGAAAAAAGACATCTAAAGTTAAAAATTCTGTCTGGTTCCCGGTCGTATTTTGCTACGACAGTGACTGTTCCTCACCGGGTCTATAATATGTTGAATTATATCAAAGAAATCAAAGCATGGTCATAGTTTATTATCATAATTGATATTACAAGTATATTTGTTATTCTATTCAAGCAAGTTTGTTATTCTGTTCAAGCATGTTATTCCATGAAATTCATGTTAGATCTATTTTGTTACTTAAAAAAACAAACACTGTTTCAGTATCATAATTCTCACCATTAACATCAAGAGATATATAGAAATAAATGGTTGAACAAATATGTTGTTGTTGTTCTTCAAAAAAATGGGCATTACCTTAGTTATAATTTGTCTGAACAGACAGGTCTTCAATTTAAAGATATATATTAAATTTCTTTTTATTAGCATCTGCAAACAAAATAGAGTGCTGTAGCATAAGGTTCCTTAAAATACAGTAAAAACCGTACAACCAAATGGACTCAAGTCCATTTGAATTTTCCTTGTTTAAGTTTAAATTTATAAGAAAAACTATGACCCGCTGGGGCAGGGCAAATTTTGACACTAGAGGCATAATTTTAACAACTTTGACAGAGGTCCACTAGACAAAGTTTCATGCTAAATATCTGAGCCCTAGCCTTTGTCATTTCAGAGAGGAAGATTTTTTAATTTTCTACTATATACATATAAGGAAAACCTATGACCCCCCAGGTTGTGCCAATTTTGACACTAGAGGCATTATTTGAACAACTTTGGTAGAGGACCTATAGATGATGTCATCAACCAAATATCAAAGCTCTGGGCCTTGTACTTTCTGAAAGAAGATTATTTTAATTTGCTTTTTTGAAACTTCTTTTTTGGCCCTGTGACCTACTGATGCAACAGACCGGGAACCATTTGAACAACTCTGAAAGGGGACCATCCAAGGATCATTCCTGTGTAGTTTGGTTAATGTGCAGTCAGTGGTTTCAGAGGAGATGTTGTTTTTAAGAAATTGTTTACGATGCAAGACGCATGATGAACTGAAGCCAGACACAGGGGCATCACAGGGGGATCACAAAAGCTCACCATGAGCACATTGTGCTCAGGTGAGCTAAAAATGTCTATTAAGGGACATTCTCTAAGTAAAAGGAGGCATACATATGTCAAAATACAAGTCTGAGTTACAAAGTTGCCCTATTGAATTAGCCAAAGACACTTCATATATTAACTGGTCTCGGAGATATTCAAGGAATTTTTGGACATCATCTACCATATTCACTTGCTTATAAGACACACTTTTTGTTCTCAAAATTCAAACTCAGAGTGTGGGTGCGTCTTATATGTGCATTCTACATGTATCTTTGCAGAAGCAAATAAGACTTTTGCTGACCAATATCCACCACCAGCCAGCATAAATACTACATCAATGGTTCCAGTGCCATTCTTAAAAATCTTAAAAGCAACCAACTAATTTGTATTTTCACATGCCAGAATTTCTATAAATTATACTTAACCGCTACGCCAACTTTGACGAAACATGCTTGGGATATTCCTTGCAGGAAGCTCTATGGAAGTTGTTCGAAGAAATGAATTTCATTAAGAACTCTGGTTGCTATGGCAACTGAAAGGAAAAACTTTGAAAATTTTCTTGTCTGAAACAACAAGGCCCTGAGCCTTAAGATTTGGTGTGTAGCATTATCTAGTGGACCTCTATCAAGTTGGTTCAAATTATACCTCTGGGTTCAAATTTTGCCGTCCCAGGGGTCAATTGATTTTACATAGGCTTATATAGGGAAAACTTTGAAAATCTTCTTGTCTGCCCCTGGGGTCAAATTTGGCCCTGCAAGTTACATCAAAGTTGGTTTAGCAGTATGGCAGGAGAAGTCGTTTAAGTCAATTTGTAATCACAAAAGCGGTAAAAAGCAGTAAAAAGTGATGTTACAATGTTTATTTCAGTAGCTTAAACTGTCACTTTACTGATCATCCAATCACAGCGAGGCAGTTTTCTCAGGTATACCTGTCCATAAAACTGCGTCTTGCAATCTACCCACAGCCAGAAAAATGTGCCTGGGCAGCGCCAAAGTTGCTGCATTGTAATCGCCGCTGCGTTGCTACTGGAAATCTTCACTCAATTTGTTGTTTCCTAACCGCCTTCCATTTCGTACATAGAATGACACTAGAATGACACCATTGACAGGTAAAAGGCAGAGTTCGGAAGAAACACATTGGGCGGCGCTTTAACTGATTTTTGACAGGTGTACCAACGATTCTCATTCTTTACCTGACAGTGTAAACTCCAATCAGTTTTGCAAGTGGTAGTATATACACTCTATCATACTTGTGATATCCTGGCGGGATTTAAGAAAGTCCCGTTATTCCACATCAATTCCAGCTGTCCAGGTATTAATTAAAAATTCCCCTTATTAAAATCAAGAAGAAAAAAAATCTTTCATCTGCCGACGTCAATAACTTGCTCAGCTCCGGTTATGGGCGGAGCTTATACTCGGAAACGGCGATCAATACATACTACATTCAAAGTATTGACCAATCAGAGCGCATTTTACTACTTTCATTGAATTAATCCTGTGTTGACACTCGATACACAATTTACACATTTAGCCATCAATGGGTGTTGAATTGGGTCAATATAATTCGATTGGGGATGTACACCCAGTAGAAAATTGTTGTGTACAACTTAACAAATTAATTGAATGCTTAATTTTAAAGGCAAATGGTTAAACATCAATGCATTACTAGTGTTACTCTAACCTTTTAAACATTGTAAGGAAATGACTAAAATACCTTTTGGTATTTTGTTTTAATTCTTGGATTTATTTATAAGAAAAGGTCAAGTAGTTTTAAGACAAGCTTAACAAATTGTAGGAAACCAATTTCAGCAAATATTTAGTTCATTAAACATAAGGCAGCGAGTGATAATCTCGGATAAATTCCGTTTGTCATATTTCCGTGACCCCGCCGTATTTTAATATTTATAGAAAACAGTGTCTTGGAGACTTTTTATATGGCAAACTTACAACATTCAATTGATTGATTAAGATAAGTGTTCATTATTTAATTATAAATACCAGTTTTTCATTGAAAAAGTTTCCTTTTCTCTAAGACTTAAATATTTCTGTCGTGGTTACTTTTGAAAGCAACAATTACACATGTATAATGAATCAACATAATTTACATCTTAAAATCGTCTGTACTTTTGTTCATAAAATTCTGGTGAAACTGGAAACACATCCCAGACTTTTCACAAAATGGGATCTGAGTAAGAGCTAAAATTCAAAAGACAAAAAAAAAAAATTCAATCATCAGTGGGAATCTGAATATAAATGGATAGGAAAGTGTGCTAAGGGAACAGATTATGCCTTTTGCAAGTGGTGCAACCTTTATGTATTAACAAAAAACACTTCATTAGTTTTCTTTTCTGTTCTTCTTGTCTTTCTTTTTGGGAAAACGAGTCGATAAAAAAATTCCAGTTTTCCAGCTAAAAATCCAGCTGAAAATCCAGTTGTGAGTTACCGAAGTTATCACATGTATGCTCTATGAAATTCTGAAAACAGGATATGTAAACATTTAATGTCCTTGTTGATATATAGTTAATCGTTTGAAAGGGTAAGAGTACTTCGCTTTACCCACTGAATTTTATTTTTGGGGGTGTATACACCCCCTAGGGTTGAAGTTTGGGAGTACAAGACAAATTTTGGGGATGCACAATTAATCACAGGTCCTAGTATTAGATTGATCAAAAATGTCACTCTGATCGATCAAATTGACGTTTTCGACCAATCTGATACTAGATCCTGTGCACACACACTGCCAAGCACGAAGTTGAATGGTCTACACATTGCTGGTGCCTAATCAATGCAGATCACTGGTAGTTTATACTCCAAAATGTAAAAGCTGACTTGACAAAATTGTTTTTCATATTGTTCGCAGTTTATATAAAACATATAGCCAGTGTTTAACTCGAAGCGTAGCCAGCTGAGTTCTGATAGCCAAGCATTTTGAAATCATTTGACACGCTTCTTTTTGCTAGGAGGCTCAGTATTGGCATCATCCGTGCTGCATGTTTCTTCGCTAGTATCGACAGTAAAAGATGCTGACCATTTATGAGTTTTCCAAAGCCTAAATCTGTCAGCTTTCACTGCGATATTTTGCAAGACAATACAGACTTGTATCAATTTTTGTTACCCAAAGTCCACAATGTCAATTTAACAGATTACATACACAGTCTATCGCAGTTGACATCTGGTTTAAATCTGGAATCCCTGTGTCTATTTTTAGGATTTTCTTACAAACAATGATCATTAGTTGGAGGTACAAATTACAGAAATCGTATTTTTTCCAACTTCATTACATTTTCATACATTAATGTTTATGCGTGCATGCACATACTGGAAAGAATTTTTGTAAAAGATTTTCATATTTTCTATGTGTGTGAATGGGAACCCTGTTTACAAATAAACCTCTTTCAAAATGTGTCAGCTGCTATACCTCTTTCACATTCTTACTTCTTAACTCATTAACAATGCCTTTCTTCTATAACACATTTACCTATTTAACAATACGGTAATTATTTTAAAACGAGTACCAAAATCAATACTCGAGTACTCGGTCATTTTTCCGATCGAGTACTCAGTTACTCGGATGATTTCCAATGATCTTCAAAGTTTTATCACACAATATCAACACCGTCTGCAGGCTACTTTCGGTTTCTATTTGAATTCATAGAATTTGTATCTATAAATAGGACTGCAAGGGAGGTAACTTAGAAAAACCAATAAACATTAAATCAACAACATAATATTTTACAACGTTTATTTAATGCATATCAAGTGTAAATCTTGTGTAAACAGTTCAAGAACAATATTCTCGTATTTTTCTATTTATACAATGTCTTTATTCAAAGAAAATTAAACACTTTTCTATGAGTTCATCTTATCATCTTTTACACAGCTTATACAAGCACAAATGTCATACGTGTTACAGCACTACGCTGTACCTTAGTCTACACATCAGTTTCTTTTTAATATATTTCACATCAATATTTAACAACACTGACTCTGTCTTAATTAAGGAAAATGATCTTGTCTACAAGTTCACATGAAAGTCTGTTTCTCAGTTTATTCACAAGTAACCCTGCAGCAGAAAAGATACGCTCTGACGGCACAGATGTTGCGGGCACCACTAGCACCTGTTTTGCGATTACGGCGATTTTCTGAAAGTTCTTTTCATTTTCTTTCCACAAGTTTAGTGGTTCTGAATCACATTTGCTTGAAAGATAGCGTTCAAGTTCATCGTCGGTTTTTTCACATTTTTCTGGTGAATAGCACATTAAAAAATCCAAAGCACCCTCGATAGTTTGCTTCACTTTTTGCACTAGCTGCGAATCACTGTCATTTACTTTCACACTGGTATTCATTAGTCCACAAACGATTGGATAAATCTGAGAACAAGAGACATTTGTCTCTGTTGAAATGTAAGTGGTTACCGCGGTAAAGTCCTTCAACACGTCTTTGAGATCCAAGATATTATCCCACTCGTGATCTTTGAGCAACAAATTGCTATCACTTTTCTTAGTGAACTTATCGTCTAACATAATATCCGTGATCACGCGTCTTTGTTCACACAGTCTCTCTACCATGAGATGCGTAGAGTTCCATCTCGTTGGCACATCTTGAAAAAGTTCATGCACAAGCACTTTCAACACTTTCTGTCTATTTCTCATCTCTGCTGATAAGGTCGTGGAATGTTTAAAGTGTCCAATGAGTTTTCTATATTTAGCCACTATTTTGCTAACATTTGGTAATTCAAGTGCGGGTTTTACGCACAACTGAAGCGTATGTCCAAAGCAGCCTACATCACCCCAATCCTCGCACTTTTCACTAGCACTTTGCATATTCCTCGCGTTATCATGCACAATCGACCCAACTTTGCTTTCTAATCCGAACTCAGATAAACAGTCCTTCAGTTTATTTGCGAGATTTTCACCGGCGTGTCTCTCTTTCATTTCGCGAGTCATCAAGACTTTAGATTGCGTGACTTTTTCACTTTGCGTTTCAGTGATTTTTTTTTGGCGTGTTCACAAATATGTCAACTGAGTGTTGTTTCTGTGTGTCAGAGTTTTTGTTTTCAGAAGGATGCTTTAAGCGTAAATGATTTAGCATGTTTGTATTACCAACAGTATACGTCATTTCACAGCTACATAATGTACATTTAACAGTCTTGCTATCAGCACAGCGTTTGAAATATTTCCAAGCATTAGATTTTGCAGGCGGCATTTAGACTCTATGGAAATTTTAATATCTTATTCTAAGCAAAAACTTTATCAAGATATAAAAAGTTAATGATATTTTTGGATTTATATGCTTAAAGAAGAAAAGGGAGTTACTCTCCTTTATTGAGTAAAGAAAAACGAATGTATAATCGGGTCTAATTACAACCTTTAATCTAACATTCATAATAGCAATCCGGCCCTTTGCTGTTTTCAAAACGGTTACCTTAAAACAAGTTTCGGTACAAACTGTTACACAATTAAAGGTAATTAAATATCATAAGTGGCCAAATGACGTAAGTGACACAGGTGTTCAATCCCATGCGCGTGTCAAACTGTTGATCACTCGTTATGTTTACGATATAATTTTCGCACCTCTTCAAGGATGTTTTGATTGTAGTTTACAGGTATTTATGAAGATACATGTATATCTCTGAATTTCTGAACTAATTGGATACAACAATCTCATTAAATCTAAAATAAATAGAAATTATATTTTTTTCCGAGTAATCGAATATCAATTTTGTTAACCGATGTTCGGATGTTTGATTGAGTACTCGGTTACTCGTTGCCATCCCTATTAAATAGCTATGAAAACATTAGATTTCAGTATTAGGTTATTGTATGTATGTAATAAGTATGCAAGCATTTAAACATGGGTGTAGGAGGAGCTGCAGACACAAGATTTACTATATATGGCATGTATGAAAAAAGGGCAATAATCCAGTGAAAACTGATCCAAGAAAAAATAATTTCTTTACTTCCTGCATGATTACGCATTGTGGTCTATTATGTGTGGGATTTTGGTTTCAATCAACCCATGAGTGTAGGAGATGTTGTGCATACAAGACTGGCTATATATGGCATGTATAAAAAACAAAGAAAGGGCAATAATCCAGTGAAAATGGTAACAGCAAAAAAATTTGCTTCTTGCACAACTACGCATTGTGGTCTATTATGTGTGGGAGTTTGGTTTCAATCCACCCATGGGTGTAGGAGAAGTTGTGCAGAAGATTTACTAAATATGGCATGTGTCACAGTGGGCATATTTCACCTCATGTTTTAATTAATAATAAATAAATAAAAATAGAAAAATAATGAAAAATAAAATAATAGATAAATTCTGTAAATATTAAATGTAACATAAAAAATTGTTTGGTATGTATGTTTGTGTGAATGTTGTTTTAACATGTTTTTTTTTATTATGACTTTTTCAAAAGTAAAGTCTTTATTTGTAAGACCTTTCAAGTTACTTAAGGAAATTAGTTATTAAATCTTTCACAATAAAAGTAAAAGGTGACAAGTTTTGACAGGAAATTCTTATAACAGAGTTTATCTTAAGACAGATTGGCAGTTTCACAGTTTGGGGCAATTTCTTTGTTTAGTAAATAAATTTTATTTATTCTTATTGACCAAGGTGCATGAGAAGCCATAAGGCTATTTCCCTGTCTACAAAATTAAGCCTTATTGATGTCTTGGAATATTTTTATTGGTCAGTTTTCTTTCATGTAACTTTTATTTAATTGGGTAAAATGTTTTACTTAAAAATTTCTCCTAGTAACAGAAAGGCAGAGTTGGTTTAACGTTGGATAAGGAAAGACTGTAAACAGACTGCCAAAGGATAGGAATAGAAATAATTATTTATGAACTTAGATTTAAAATTAGAAATATAGTGATTGTCAAAGGATAAGGAAAAGGGAACATTGATTTTATATGAATTACAATAACTGAATATTACAAAATTTGATGAAATACCATTGAACATCTATTAAAGAAAATATTGGAACAGAAGAAACGATTTGTGTTCTCACTGACATTTACTATTCAGCTTTCCACACTCTGCACATAGGGTGTAGTGTGGATCCCGCAACCCTTTAACTTGGACAACAGGGGCTCTGGACTAATTCCCCATAACCGTTACAAGCTCTACCATCAGAGTCCCCAAACCCAAGAGTCGGCTGGCCCAAAGGCCCCGGTTGCACATGTATAAAAAACAAACAAAGGGTAAGAATCTAGTGAAAACTGATCAGAGAAAAAAAAATTCTTTATTCCTTGTACAACTATGCATCATGGTCTATTATGTTTGCGAGTTTGGTTTCAATCCACCCATGGTCGTAGGAATAGTTACGCACACAAGATTAACTATATATGGTATTTATGAAAAACCAACAAAGGGCAATAATCCAGTGAAAACTGATCCGAGAAAAAAAATCTTTATTCCTTGCACAACAACCCATCATGGTCTATCATGTGTGTGAGTTTGGTTCTAATCTAGTCATGTGGTGGTGCATAAAACAAGAGAACCATGATGGCCCTAAATCGCTCACCTGAGTCTCATTGCTCATGTTACAAATATCGTTATTGGTTTTTATAGGTGTAAGTTTGAATAAGTTTGCAATAAGTTTGAAGACTCTGGGTGTAATGGTACTAAATTTTTTAGCAGAAATAGTTTTACTCTACAAGTCCCAGTGACTTTGACCTTTGACCTACAGACCCAAAAAAAAATAGGGTTCTTCTAATATAATTACCCTATAAAGTTTGAAGGTTCTGGGTGTAATGATACTCAAGTCACTGAGAAGAAATATTTTTCACTCTACAGGTCCCAGTGACCTTGACTTTTGACCTACTGACCCAAAAATGATTGGGTTCTTTTACTGAGTAAAGAAAATCATCCTATGAAGTTTGAAGGCTCTGGGTAAAATGGTACTCCAGTTACTGAGCAGAAACAGTTTTCACTCTGCAGGTCCCTGTGAACTTAACCTTTGACCTATGGACCCTAAAAACAATAGGGTTCTTCTAATACAATTATCCTATAAAGTTTGAAGACTCTGGATGTAATGGTACAACAGTTACTCTGCAGAAATTGTTTTCACTCTACAGGTCCCTGTGACCCTGACCTTTGACATACTAGCCCAAAAACAACATGGTTCTTCTATTTAGTAAAAGCAATCATCCTATGAATTTTGGAGGCTCTGGACGAAATGATAATCCTGTTATTGAGTGGAAATGGTTTTCACTCTAGAGGTCCCTCTGACCTTGACCTTTGACCTACTGACAGAAAACACAAAAGGGATTTTTTTTACTCAATAACGGCAATAACCCTGTGAAGTTTGAAGGCTTTGGGTCAACTGGTACTCAAGTTATTGAAAGGAAACAAAGCGTGAAAGACAGACAGACAAACAGACACCCATGGACAAGGCAAAAACAATATGTCTCCGTCAGAAGGGCGGGGTCAGGGGGAGACATAACAATGAACAATTTAAGGTATAGCCCTTGGTGTTTCAGTGCAGCAGAGCTATGGTGAACTTGACCTTGACCCGTGACCTCAAACCCTACCCATGGGTAGACGTCCATACAAGGAACCTATATACTGAATATCAAAGATATTGGTCTATAAATGAAGGCTCTATGAGGTACAGTAGATAAATCTATTTTTAGCCTCCGTGACCTTTAACATAATCTAATAATTTCAAAAAGCTTGATAAAGCTTGCTTCATGCCAAATTTTAAAATTCTAGGCCTTGTGGTTTCAGACAAGAAGATTTTTAAAGAATTTCTTCTATACTGCTATTTAAAACTTGTGACCCCTCGGGCGGGGCCAATAGTGACCCCAGGGACATTTTTTAAACAAAATAGGTAGAGGTCCACTAGACAATGCTGCATACCAAATATCTAAGCTGTAGGCATTGAGGTTTCCAGTAAGAAGATTTTTAAAGATTCCCTTTTTTACATATTAAGGGCCCCCAGGGTGGGGCCAATTTTGACCCCGGGGCCAACATATAAACAATACTGGTAAAGGTTCTCAACACAATACTCCAAACCAAATATCTAAGGATAGTCCTATCAGTTTGGAAGAAAAATGATTTTTCATGTTTTTCCTATATAACTATATGTAAACAAAGAGAACCCTGGGGCGTGGCCAATTTTGACCCAGGGGACATAATTTGAACAAACTTGGTAGACATCCACTAGACAATGCTGCATACAAAATGTCTAAGCTGTAGGCAGTAAGAAGATTTTTTAAGATTGCCTTTTTTTACATATTAAGGGCCCCCAGGGGGGGCCAATTTTGACCCCAGGGCCAAAATATTAATAATACTGGTAAAGGTTCTTAACACAATACTCCACACCAAATATCTCAGGTCTAGTCCTATATGTTTCGGAGAAAAATGATTTTTCATGTTTTTCCTATATAACTATATGTAAATCAAGAGAACCCTGGGACGTGGCCAATTTTGACCCAGGGGACATAATTTGAACAAACTTGATAGAGGTCCACTAGACAATGCTACATACCAAATATCTAAGCTGTAGGCATTGTGGTTTCTGAGAAGAAGATTTTTAAAGATTTCCTATATAAGCCTATGTAAATTCAATTGACCCCCGGGACGGGGCCTATTTTGACCCAGTGGCTATGATTTGTAGAAAATTGGTAAAGGTCCACTGGACAATGCTGCACACTAAATATCTAAACTCTAGGCCTTGTGGTTTCTGACAAGAAGATTTTTTAAAGTTTTTCCTATATAACCCTATGTAAAACATGTGACCCTCAGGGCTGGGCCATTTTTGACCCAGGAGCCATGATTTGAACAAACTTGGTAGAGGTCCACTGGACAATGCCGCACACCAAATATCTAAACTCTAGGCCTTGTGGTTTCTGACAAGAAGATTTTTTAAGTTTTCCCTATAAAAAAAATGTATGTAAAATCAACTGACCCATGGGATGGGGTCAGTTTTGAGCCCACGGTCATAATTTGAACAAACTTGGTAGAGACCTACTAGATGATGCTTCATACCAAATATCTAAGCTCCAGGCCTTGTGGTTTTAGAGAAGAAGATTTTTAAAGATCCAACTTTGAAAATCTATTTTTAGCTTCTGTGGCCTAGAAATGCAATGGACCTGAACCATTTGAACAATTTTGGTAAAGCTTCACGCAAGTAACATTCCTGCAAAGTTTCAGCAAGATTGGCCCAGCAGTTCAGGAGAAGAAGTTGTTTGAAGAAAAAGTTGACGACGGACGGACAGACGGGCAGACGACCGACGGACGACGGACATCAGGCGATCACAAAAGCTCACCTTGAGCCCTTTGTGCTCAGGTGAGCTAAAAATCAAATGACCTCCAGGGTGGGCCAGTTTTGACCCAGGAGCCATGATTTGAACAAATTTGGTAGAGGTCCACTAGACAATGCTGCACACCAAATATCTAAACTCTAGGCAATGTGTTTTTTGACAAGAAGATTTTTAAAACTTTTCCTATAAAACTCTATGTAAAACATGTGACCCCTGGGGCAGGGCCTTTTTTGACCAAGGGGCAATTATTTGAACTAACTTGGTAGAGGTCCACTAGACAATGCTGTATACCAAATAATTTAACTCTAGGCCTTGTGGTATCTGAGAAGAAGATTTTTAAAATTTTTCCTATATAACTCTATGTAAAACATGTGACCCCTAGGGATGGCCATTTTTGACCCAGGAGCCATGATTAGAAAAAACTTGGTAGAGGTCCACTGGACAATGCTGCACATCAAATATCTAAACTCTAGGCATGGTGGTTTCTGACAAGAAGATTTTTTAAGTTTTCCCTATATAAATCTATGTAAAATCAACTGACCCCTGGGGTGGGGTCAGTTTTGACCCCACGGTCATAATTTGAACAAACTTGGTAGAGGTCCACTAGATAATGCTTCATACCAAATATCTAAGCTCCAGGTTTGGGAGAAGATTTTTAAAGATCCAACTTTTAAAATCTTATTTTAGCTCCAGTGAACCAGAAATGCAATGGACCAGAACCATTTGAACAATCATGCAAGGAACATCCCAGGCAAGTTTCATTTAATTTGGCCCTTTGGTTTCAGAGAAGATGTCATTTGAATGAAAAGTTGACGACGGACAGACAGACAAGGTGATTCCAGTATACCCCCCTTACAACTTCATTGTGCGGCGGGATAACAAATTTTCTGTTTATTACATGGTTTTTAATGGATTTAAGTCATTTTTACTCATTTAAACAATGTAAATGGGAGGTCAAGCTTTTGAGTGAAAGCCACAGTAACCATGACCTTTGACCCAGTGACCTCAAAATCAGTAGGGGCATGTACTAGTCATGGCCAACCTCCATACCAAATATGAAGGCTGAGGGTCAAAGGATTCTTCAATTATTGGGCGGACAAGCGTTTTTCAGTCAAAGCTCGTGTGACCATGACCTTTGACCCAGTTATCTAAAAATAAATAGGGGTCATCTTCTGGTCATGACCAACCTCCACACCAAATATGAAGACTGTGGGTCAAAGGAATCTTAAGTTATTCGGCCAACAAACTTTTTTTAGTCAAAGCTACTGTGACCTTGACCTTTGACCCAGTGGCCTCAAAATAAACTAGAGCTATTGCTGAATGCGCTTCATACCCCCACCAATGTCCTTGACAGAAGACGACATGGAAAGGTGGTTAAGGGAATAACTTTAGTGGCACAAATACATATACATAAAAAAAGAAATTATCTCTGGTGAAAAAAAAAAACAAATTTCACAGGTAATAGTATAAATATATATTGTCAAATCATGTTCGAAACAGTTACAAATAACCTTTCATTTTCCCAATGTACTAAAACAAACAAAAGCAGTGAAGTTAAGAAAATAGCATAATTATGTCAAAATGTAATTAAGAGTGGAAAAACTTTGCATACTGAGCTTACTTGTTCTAGTTTTAAAATTTCAGAACATTTTCTAAGTCAATTTTTGACCTTCAAGTGTGGCCTTGGCACAAGGGTAAGATGGGTTCTGCACATTGCCCAGCTGGGGTGAACATTTGAGTCAAGTTTGAAGAAAATCCTTCCATTAGTATAGAATTTATAGAGCGGACACGACATATTGTCTAGTATTGATTGTAAGTAAATTAAAAGACTTAAAAAGGGACATAACTTTGTCAAAATGCAATACAGAGTTATGAAACTTGACCTGCATATCTTACTTGTGATACCTCATATATCTTTTAAGTTTTAAGCAAATATTCAAGTACATGTTAAAATTTAAGAATATTTTCTAAGTCAATTTTGACCTTCAAGAGTGACCTTGACCTTAAGCCGGCACAAAGGTAGCATGGGTTCTGCACATAACTTTGTTGAGTTGAAGATTTGAGTAAAGTTTGAAGAAATTTCTTCCATTAGTATAGGATTTATAGAGTGGACACGACATATTGTCTAATATTTGATTGCATGTAAATGTGAAGACTTAAAAAGGGGCATAACTTTGTCAAAATGCAATACAGAGTTATGAAACTTGACCTGCATATCCTAATTGTGACACTTCATATATATTTTAAGTTTCAAGCAAATACGTTTTCTAGTTTCAGAAATATTCAAATACATGTTAAAATTTAAGAATATTTTCTAAGTCAATTTTTAACCTTCAAGTGTGACCTTGACCTTAAGCCGGCAAAAGGGTAACATGGGTTCTGCACATCCCCTTGTTGAGGTGAACATTTGAGCCAAGATTAAAGAAAATCTTTCAATTAGTGTAGGACTTACAGAGCGGACACGACATAATGTCTAATATTTGATGGTTTGATATTTGACCTTCAATTGTGACCTTGACCTTGAGCTGACACATGAGCAACATGGGTTCTGCACATCCCCTTGTTGAGGTGAACATTTTAGCCAAGTTTGAAGAAAATCCTTCAATTGGTATAGGATTTATAGAGTGGACACAATAATGGAGACGGACGGACGAACAGACCGACGGACGCGACAAAGCGAATCCATTATAGCCCCCCCCCCCCCCCCCCCCATTTAGTGGTGGGGGTATAATAAGGGGTCATCTACTGGTCATGACCAACCTCCAGACCAAGTATGAAGACTATAGGTCAAAGGATTCTTAAGTTATTGGGCGGACAATCTTTTGCAGTCAACGCCCCTGTACCTTGACCTTAGACCCAGTAACCTAAAAATCAGTAGGGTTCATGTTCTTGTCATGACCAACCTCCACACCAAATATGAAGACTGTGGATTAAAGGATTTTTAAATTATTGGGTGGACAAGCTTTTTTTAGTCAAAGCACCTGTGACAATGACCTTTGACCCAGTGACCTCAAAATAAACAGGGGTCATCTACTGGTCATGACCGAACTCCACATCAAATATGAAGACTGTGGGTCAAAGGATTCTTCAGTTATTGGGCAGACAAGCTTTTTTTAGTCTAGGCTCCTGTGACCTTGACCTTTGACCAAGTGACCTCAAAATAAACAGGGGTCATCTACTGGTCATGACCAAACTCCACACCAAATATGAAGACTGTGGGTCAAAGGATGCTTAAGTTATTCGGTGGACAAGTTTTTTGTAGTCAAGGCCCCTGTGACCTTGACCTTTGACCCAGTGACCTAAGACTGAGGGTCAAAGGATTCTTAAATTATTTGGCAGACAAGGTTTTTTTAGTCAAACCTCCTGTGACCATGACCTTTTACCCAGTGACCTCAAAATAAATAGGGGTCATCTACTAGTCATGACCAACCTCCACACCAAATATAAAGTCTGTGGGTCACAGGATTCTTAACTTATTGGGGGGACAAGCTTTTTTTAGCCAAGGCTCCTGTGACCTTGACCGTTGATACAGTGACCTAAAAATAAATACGGGTCATCTACTGGTCATGACCAACCTCCACAACAAATATGAAGACGGTGGGTCAAAGGATTCTTAAGTTATTGGGCGGACAAGCTTTTTACCGACGGATGGCCGGAAAGACGGCTGGCTGGAGAGACAGACGGACAAGCTGATTCGAGTATACCCCCCAGCAGGGGTATAATAACAGGTAAGTGGTGCATTTTCAAAGACAAGTTCAGCAGTCTCTTACAAGTATAAAATCTTCAGTCTCTCTAATATCCTTTAAGAGATTGCATCAAGGCAAAAAAATGGTAAGGGATAAAACCTACGCCAGCAATCTACTGTTATTTCTGATGCGCCCATATAATAATTATATCAAAGTACACATACATGCAGCCCACTACAAATGTCTACTACATTCATGTATGTTATTTGTTGCTCACCTGCCTTGTGTGATAATTCCATATTCAACATCTGCTACCTTACTAAAATGACATGATGAGCATGCTGAATGTGTTGAAATTATGGGCAAGAAACAAGAAATTAACATGGCGGGGATGTGTCGTCATCATATGATAATAAACACACCATGAACCAAAAAGTTATGAGCTGGACACAAACAACTTTTTCACTATATCCATATAAGGCATAAGCCAACATTTCGAGTGTCCACTGTGACCTTGACCTTTAAGGGAACAATATATTTCTTGCATGCGACAAGTCGATTTGATATGATGATCACTTAAGCTTAATAATAATGCTTAACTCTCGAACATGCTTTTTGTGCTCCTCAAAAACAGTGATTTATAAATGGATTTAATATAAATATTTTGCATATTTTTTTATCTGTAAATTCCATTGAAATTCCTGCATAAAACTATCAGGACAAAAATTGAACAAGAAACATTGCAATGCGACGAAACCAGGTTTTCAACATTATTGTTTCACAAAAGCTTTGTCATCAAGTGCAAGTTTGGTCAAAATCCCTTAAGAAATGTAGAAGGAGTTGCGCACAGAAGAAATTGTTCACTATATATTCCATATAAGGAAAAAAAACAAAGGGCCATAATTAGGTGAAAAATTATCAAATCACAAAACCCCAATAATATGGGCCACGGCACTTTATGACAAAGCTTCTGTGAAAGTTTGGTCAAAATCCCTTGAGAAATGTAGGAGGAGCTGCGCACAGAAGAAATTGTTCACTATATATCCCATATGAGGAAAAAAACAAAGGGTCATAATTAGGTGAAAAATTATCAAATCACAAAACCCTGACAATATGCCCCAGGGCACTTTATGACAAAGCTTCTGTGAAAGTTTGGTCAAAATCCCTTGAGAAATGTAGGAGGGGTTGCGCACAGAAGAAATTGTTCACTATATATCCCATATAAGGAAAAAAACAAAGGGTCATAATAAGGTGAAAAATTAACAAATCACAAAACCCGGACAATATGCCCCAGGGCACTTTATGACAAAGCTTCTGTGAAAGTTTGGTCAAAATCCCTTGAGGAATGTAGGAGGAGTTGCACACAGAAGAAACTGTTCACTATATATTCCTTATAAGGAAAAAAAAACAAAGGGCCATAATTAGGTGAAAAATTATCAAATCACAAAACCCCGACAATATGCACCAGGACACTTGATGACAAAGCTTCTGTAAAAGTTTGGTCAAAATTCCTTGAGAAATGTAGGAGGAGTTGCGCACGGAAGAAATTGTTTACGCCCTCCCGCCTGCCCGTTTGCCGACATACTTCAATCTAACAAGAGCCATGTTACACATGGTTAATCCCCCCGCCGGGAAGAAGCTACCTGAAGGTTGTATTTTCAAACACTCAATGTAATAATGTTTGAAGAAAATCCCACAAAAAATAGGCAAGGTAGAGTTATTGTTCTTGCAAACTGCACTTCCTACCAATGTGCTATGTCAGTGTATTAAGTTTGAAGAAAATCACTCAAGTACTTTTGGAGTTATGCTTCGGATTAAGTTTTTCAATTAAATCTGATAAAGGGGAATAATTCTAAAAGTAGGCAAGGTAGAGTTATTATTCTTTCATACTGCATCTCCTCCAAATGTGCTCTTTCAGTATAAGAAGTTTGAAGAAAATCACTCAAGTACTTTTGGAGTTATGCTCTGGACAAAACTTGAACGGACGGACACACGGACGGACAGAGACCATTTCTAATATCCCCTCCACCTTTGGCGGGGAATAATAAGTTCAAGAATTCAAGAATTAGATATACATGTATATGCTGGGATTTTTGAAAATGTAAACAAGTAAATCTGATAAAGGGGAATAACTCTAATAAATAGGCAAGGTAGAGTTATTGGACTTGCACACTGCACTACCTACCAATGTGCTCTGTCAGTGTATGAAGTTTGAATAAAATCCCTCAGGTAGTTTTGGAGTTATGCTCCGGACAAAATTTATCAAGTAATTCTGATAAAGGGAATAACTCTAAAAATAGGCAAGGTATAGTTATTGTTCTTGCACACTGCACTACCTACCAATGTGCTCTGTCAGTGTATGAAGTTTGAATAAAATCCCTCAAGTAGTTTTAGAGTTATGCTCCGGACAAAATTTATCAAGTAATTCTGATTAAGGGGAATAACTCTAAAAATAGGCAAGGTAGAGTTATTGCACTTTCACATTGCACTCCCTACTAATGTGCTCTGTCAGTGTATGAAGTTTGAATAAAATCCCTCAAGTAGTTTTGGAGTTATGCTCCGGACAAAATTTATCAAGTAATTCTGATAAAGGGGAGTTACTCTAAAAATAGGCAAGGTAGAGTTATTGGACTTGCACACAGCACTACCTACCAATGTGCTCTGTCGGTGTATGAAGTTTGAATAAAATCCCTCTGGCAGTTTTGGAGTTATGCTCCGGACAAAATTTATCAAGTAATTCTGATAAAGGGGAGTTACTCTAAAAAAAGGCAAGGTAGAGTTATTGCACTTTCACACTGCACTACCTACCAATGTGCTCTGTCAGTGTATGAAGTTTGAATAAAATCCCTTAAGTAGTTTTGGAGTTATGCTCCGGACAAAATTGTTTCGGACGGACGCACGAACGGACGAAGGGCATTCCTAATATCCCCTCCGCCTTTGGCGGAGGGATAAATAACCAGTTTTTTCCTTAGGAAAACCTGTTTAAAAATATTCACTAGAATGCTCTAAAATAGGTGAAAACTAATCAAAAACAAGAGGGCCATGATGGCCCTGTATCGCTCACCTGAATATGACTTCTTTTAACAAAGTTGCTATGGACCTGGTTAATTGACCCCAGATGACCCATATTTGACTTTGACCTAGAAATTATTGAAACAATCTTTCTGACAAATTTTCAGGTTATTTGGACTGAAAATGTAGCCTCTAGAGTGCTAACAAGGTTTTCGATATTTGGGCTGTGACCTAGTTTTTGACCCCAGATGACCCACATCCAAATTTGAGCTACAAATCATCAAAACAACCTTTCTGACAAATTTTCAGGTTTTTTGGAATTAAAATCTTAACTCTAAAGTGTTAACAAGGTTTTTCCATATTTGGGCTCTGTGACCTAGTTTTTGACCAAAGATGACCAATATTAGTACTTGAGCTAGAAATCATCAAAACAACCTGTCTGACAAATTGCTAGGATATTTGGACTGAAAATGTAACCTCTGGAGTGTTAAAATGGTTTATTACATTTTAGGGCTCTGTGACCTAGTTTTTGATCCCAAATGACCCATATCCAAATCTGAGCTAGAAATCATTGAAACAACCTCTCTGACAAATTTCTTGGATATTTTGACTGAAAATGTAAGCTCTAGAGTGTTAACAAGGTTTTTCTATTTTCGGGCCCTGTGACCTAGTTTTTGAACCCAAATGACCCATTTTCGAACTTGAGCTAGAAATCACATAAACAACCTTTCTGAAAAATTTCCATTATTTGGACTGAAAATGTTACCTCTCCTACATGTACAAGAAGATTTTCAAAGTTTTCACTATATAAGCCTTTGTAAAACCAATGACCCCAGGGTGGGGCCAAATTTTACCCCAGGGGCATAATTTGAACAAACTTGGTAGGGGTCCAGTAGACAATGCTACATACTAAATCTTAAGGCTCAGGGCCTTGTGGTTTCAGACAAGAAGATTTTCAAAGTTTTTCCTATATAAGCTTATGTAAAACAAATGACCCCGGGGTGGGGACAAATTTGAACCCAGATGAATAATTTTAACAAACTTGGTTGAGCTCCACAAGAAAATGCTATATACAAAATCGTAAGGCTCAAGGCCTTGTGGTTTCAGACAAGAAGATTTTTCAAAGTTTTCTCTATATAAGCCTATGTAAAATCAACTGACCCCCGGGGCAGAGCCAAATTTGAACCCAGGGTTATAATTTGAACAAACTTGGTAGAGGTCTACTAGACAATGCTACATACCAAATCTTAAGGCTCTAGGGTGTTATGGATCTCAGGCAATGCACCTCTCCAAAGTGAGATCTATTCAACTATGAAGTTTCAAGTTAATATCTTCAATACCGTTCAAGTTATGCACCAGACAAGAATTAAGTTTGAAAAATTACAAAGGGCAATGACTCAAAAATTGTGAGAAACAGAGTTATGGTTCTTGGGCATTGCACCTTCCCACAATGAGATCTGTTCACCTTTTAAGTTTCAAGTTAATACTTTCAATACCTCACAAGTTATGCCCTGGACAAGAATTAAGTATGAAAAATTACAAAGGGCAACAACTCAAAAGTTGTGAGAAAAAGAGTTATGGTTCTTGGGCACTGCACCTTCCCACAATGAGATCTATTCACCTATTAAGTTTCAAGTTAATACCCACGATATCTTTCGAGTAATGCCCAGGATAAGAATTAAGTACATGTATGAAAAATTACAAAGGGCAATGACTCAAAAAGCATGCAAAACAGAGTTATGGATCTTAGGCACTGCATCTCTCCACAATGATATCTATTCACCTATGAAGTTTCAAGTTAATATCTTCAATACCTTTTAAGTTATGCCCCAGAAAAGAATTAAATATGAAAAATTACAAAGGGCAATGACTAAAAAATTATGCAAAAGAGAGTTATAGTTCTTGGGCACTGCACCTTTCCAAAGTGAGATCTATTCACCTATGAAGTTTCAAGTTAATATCTTCAATACCTTTCGAGTTATGGTCCAGACAAGGTGCCCGGCCAAGGTGCCCACACATACAAACACACACGGACAGGGTAAACACTCTATGCCCGCAAGCCATTATCATGGTGGGGGCATAAAAAGTGAAGAACATGATCTAAGTGTGCATTAGTTCCAAAGGCCTTCTGTTGTCATGCTAAGTGCTTTAAGCGGTATGTATATAACTGAAGTTTCCTCTTAGCATCTTGAAACTGCAGACTCACTTCCAACCACACTCACATACACCTATAGTGCTAGTAAAACTCTCATTAAGCTATGAAGTTTGGTGAAAGTTAGCCCAGTGGTTTAGGAGGGGATGTTGTATGAAGGAAAATATTGCTGATGGATGACATACAATCACCTATCCTTACAGCTCATCCTTGAGCACTATGTGCTCAGATGGGCGAAGAAAAACAGTGCAAGGCTTAATCTTATCTAAAACTCAGTCATTCTTGTTTTAAGGACTGCAAAACTTAGCATTTCTGTAGTACCTATAACTTTACCAGGTGAAATTTAACTACTTACTGTGGTATGGTGACTTTCTTCACAGGTAATACTGGTTTTTCCTGAAACACAAAAATAGTACCATATCATCCAACTGAAACTATCTTGACACTTAAAGAACTCAAACTGTTGTTAGTGGACCATACAATATTCCTGTCAAGTTTTCATGTGTTTTGCATATCTAAAACCAACAAGAAATGTGTCAATAGGACACAAACAACCCCGCCACAGAAGACTGTAACCAGACAGTTAATATATAAGAGGAGGCAGGTGGAGGTAACTGTTGCAGGTATGTTATGAACAGATGACTGCAAAACACAGTCCTTTAAATGTGAAAAAAAATTGGTCTTTACAAGAAATTAAGTTTAAAACAAGAGGGCCATGATGGCCCTGGATCGCTCACCTGAGTACTTTGGCTGTAGGTTTGCTGTTAAGCAGTACAGTAAAAACTCACGATGCGACCAACTTAATATACAGACCAACTCAATATTACGAACATTTTCTTCTGGTCTGGATTTTTTTACTATATATTCTAATGTTAGTTAAACTCAGTAATAAGACCAACTCATTATTGCGTATTGCGACCGCAATTTCCGGTCTCGAATGAAAATACAAACCTTTTTTGAACTCGAAATTACGACCGCGACCAGAATGGAACAAAACGGGCAGCTGTTGACTTTAGCTATTCATCAAAGGTTGAGGTCGGCAAACTTGTTTACACAAACATGTACATAATGGGCACCTCGTTTTAATCGGTGTTAATTGATAATTCGACAGGTCAAAAGGATCCAGGTGTGGATAATTTACTTTAAGGTTGGTAGTTATTGGTTTAATTGTTTATGACAGACACCCTTATTAGAGTAGACTGAGGCTTACTGCACGATAAATTTTCTATTGTTATAGTAACTAATTGATGTGCAAACAAATTAATGCAACACTAAAATCCAGAATTTTGTTAGATTTACGTATCACTTTACATTTTTATTTTGATTGATACACATTGTACAAGTTGATTACACAAAATATTCCTCCTGAAATTTGACTAAAATGAGCAAAAAGCGGACAGAGCTTTCTCTTAAAGAGATAATAAATTTTAATATTTTTTGCAATTTATATAGATTTAACCATATATTGACCATTATTCTGATCAAATCATTAGTTATCAAAGTAAGGACAAATAAAGCAAATAAGTTATGCTCAGTGACACTACAATTGACGCAAAACACACACTAGGTCGATAAATCTACCATACACCTTCATGTCATCATCTGAACTCAATTTTAGGACCAACTCGATATTAAGACCACTTATTGCTGGTCCCAAAGGTGGTCTCATTATTGAGTTTTTACTGTATTTCATTTTTTAATTGAAAATATTTAAGTGCCTACAAACCAAATATGTAAAATATCAGTCAATAAATAAAGGCTCTATGACAGAAAGTAGAAATATCTATCAAAAGCTATGGTGACCTTGACCCAGTGACCTCAAACCCTACCCATGGGTAGAGGTCCATGGAAGGAACCTATATACTGAATATCAAAGATATTGGTCTATAAATGAAGGCTTTATGAGGTACAGTAGATAAATCTACAGTACGCGCCAGGAGGAACTCACATTTTCCGCTTTATTTCGCGGACGCGGAAAAAAAGATATCCGCTGCGACATCGAGGAAAAAAACGGATTTCCTGCGAAATATCTCGGCAATATTTGACGACCAGCGCGAAAATAATTAGAGTCATAACTCACCTGGATAAGCTGAACATTTAATGAAATTATTGTAATGAAACTGTGCATTTTACGTGTGCCAACTATGTGACATTTGGTAAAATTAAAACCAAAATTTCTCATACATTTGCTGTGTAGGTTTATGTGTACTTCCGTCGTTGAAAACTCTCTTTATTGTATAGCAAAATCGATCAATAATTTTGTCAAGCGCATTGACGATACAGATGTCGCAGTAGGGTTTACATGTTGTATGTTTTCTTTAAATATAGGAAAGCAGTTTTAACACTTGTAAATCGAAAACCAGTCAATTTATTTTCTGAAAATAGGGTCAGCTGTTCCAAGAAACAATCTATACTTTCGGTTTTGAATTGTCATTCCTTCCGTTAACAGATACAAGCATTCGTAAACAAATGCATCAGAATGAAAGTTTTATGAAGAGTTTTATACATTCAAATGATATTTTAAAGCGTAAAATTCGCCGAAATGCGTGTAATCAGGAACTTTGTGAGCCTCGATACGTCAATTCTTACCTGTGAAAAAGTTCGCGGAACCATTTAGCGGATGTCCGCCGTGATATTTGGTGACAATGTCCGCGGCAGTTGTCCTCGAAATGCGGCTGATTTGGTCGCGTTTTAACGAATGGGTAGTCCGCGACGACCTCGAGGAAAATGAGAGTTCCTCCTGGCACGTACTGTATTTTTAGCCTCCGTGACCTTTAACCTAATCTAATAATTTGAAAAAGCTTGATAAAGCTTGCTTCATGCCAAATTTTAAAATTCTAGGCCTTGTGGTTTCAGACAATAAGATTTTTAAAGATTTCCTTTTTTACATTTTAAGGGCCCCCGGTGCGGGGCAAATTTTGACCCCACGGCCAACAGTTTAATCAATATTGGTAAAAGTTCTCTACACAATACTCCACACAAAATATCTAAGGTCTAGTCCTATTAGTTTTGAAGAAAAATGACTTTTAATGTTTTTCCTATTTAACTATATGTAAACCAAGAAAACCCTGGGGCATGGCCAATTTTGACCCAGGGGACATAATTTGAACAAACATGGTAGACATCCACTAGACAATGCTACATACCAAATATCAAAGCTGTAGGCATTGTGGTTTCTGAGAAGAAGATTTTTAAAGATTTTCTTTTTTACATATTGAGGGCCCCCGGGGCGGGGCCAATTTTGACCCCAAGGCCAACATATAAACAAAACTGGTAAAGGTTCTCTACACAATACTCCACACCAAATATCTAAGGTCTAGTCCTATTAGTTTTGGAGAAAAATGATTTTTCATGTTTTTCTTATATAACTATATGTAAACCAAAAGAACCCTGGGGCATGGCCAATAATCACCCAGGGGACATAATTTGAACAAACTTGGTAGACATCCACTCAACAATGCTACATACCAAATATCTAAGCTGTAGGCATTGTGGTTTCTGAAAATAAATTTTTTTAAAGAGTTCCTTTATAAGTCTATGTAAAATGAAGTGACCCCTGGGGCTGGGCCAATTTTGACCCCAAGAAAATAATTTGAACAATTTTTGTAAAGTTCCATTAGAGGGTGCTAAATGCCAATATCTAAGCTCTAGGCTTTGTGGTTTCAGACAAGAAGATTTTCAAAGTTTTTCCTTTAAGTTGCCATAGCAACCAGAGTTCTTGATGGAATTGAATTATTTGAACAACTTTGGTAGAGCTTCATGCAAGGAACATCCCAGGCTAGTTTCATCAAATTTGGCCCAGAGGTTTCAGAGGAGATGTTGTTTGAATGAAACTGTTGACGGAAGACGGACAAAGACCGGTCACAATAGCCCACCATGACCTAACAAGAGGGCCAAGGTGTCCCTGGGACACTCATCTGAGTACTTTGGCTAAGGTGCTGCTGTTGAGCAAACATCTGAAGCAAAATAACAGGTTTTGAATTAAAACTTTTTGAAGACCTTATAATTTATACAAATACAGCCCTGGTGAAGAATGAGTTATGACCTCAGGGACATAATCAGAACAAATTTGGTAGAGGTCCACTAGAGTATGCAACATACAAATATCTAACCTCTAAGGAATAGAGTTTCAAACAAGAAGTTTTTTTAAGTCTTTCCAATATAAGTCTATCTTAAGTAACCCTGGGGCAGGGCCATTACTGACCGAAGAGACATTATTTGAACAAAATTGGTAGAGGTCCACTAGATAATGCAAGGTACGATATATCTAACCTCTAAGAAATACCCTTTGAGACAAGAAGATTTTCAAATATTTAATATTTTACACAAATAGACCCTTCCCCTCTCCCAGGGTTGGGGCCAATTTTGACCCCAGGAATATAATTTGAATAAATCTGGTAGAGCTCAACTAACCATTGCAACACCAACAATATCTAAACTCCAAGGCAAACAGTTTCAGATAAGATAACCTTATTTCAAAAACCTTCCTACATAAACCTATGTAAAATCATTTGACCCCTGGGAAGAGCCAATAATCACAAAGAGGTAATTTGAATTTCTTGGTTGGGAACCTCAAGATGATGCTCCATGCAAAATATCTTAGGTCTACAGCTTATGGTTTTTCACAAGAAGATTTTCAAAGTTCAAATATTTTACACAAATAAGACCCCAGGTTGGGCCAATTTTGACCAAGGGACATAGTTTGAACAAACTTGGTACAGGTCTAGTAGACTATGCAACATCCAAATTATTTTACCTCTAAGGCATATGGTTTCAGACAAAAAGATTTATGAAATCTTTCTAATACAAGAGCTGTTCGAACTGGGTGATGCTCCTAGAATAGGTTTTGGACACAGAATAGTGTGTCCATGAAGTCTTTGCCAAATTCAGCATAAAGATATAATGTTATTGGTAGTTGCTGAAAAAGGTTTAAACTGCTTAAATATGCAATGAAGAATGTAAGACAGTTACCATTTTATTCTTTATTTTTCTATCAACTCGGACAATGGCAGTCCTATCCAGACAGTGTCATAGTCACTCAAGTGACAGGTAAAGCAGAGGTTTTTGATACCTCTTGTAGTTTCAGAGTTATAACCCGGACAAAGTTCAAAGTGTAACAAGAACTGTCACTGTAAGATGACAATGCCCTTGAAAGTGGTGCTTTGACCTTTGATCTGAGAACCAGTCATTCAGGAGTCAAAGTGAAATAAATATAGGTCAATGGGAAGGTCTTATCCAAAGGGGGTTGTGTCCAAGTATGAAGTAAATCCACTTACTAATAAGGAAGTAATGGGCAATGTGAAAATTTCTAGACAACTGGATCTTCAAGGTGAAGGTCATTCAGGGGTCAAGGTCAAATAAATACAGGACAGTAAGATGGTCTTGTCCAAAGTGGTGTTGTGTTTAAGTATGAAGTATATCCACTTACTAGTTTGGAAATTATGGCCGAATAATAGTTTCTGGACGACTGGATATTCAGGGTTCAAGGTCAAAAAATTACAGGTCAGCGGGAAGGTCTTGTCCAAATGGGTGTTGAGTCCAAGTATGAAGCAAATCCACTTACTAATAAGGAAGTTATGACCAATGTTAAAGTATTTGGACAAATGGATCTTCAAGATGAAGGTCATTCAGGGGTCAAAGTCAAACAAATATAGGTCAAAGAAAAGGCCTTGTCCAAAGGGGTGTTGTGTCCAAGTATGAAGTAAATCCACTATCTAATAAAGAAGTTATTGCCAATGTAAAAGTTTTTGAACAATTGGATCTTCAAGGTGAAGGTCATTCAGGGGTCAAGGTCAAATAATTATAGGTCACTGTAAAGGTCTTGTCCAAAGGGGTGTTGTGTCCAAGTATGAAGTAAATCCACTTACTAATAAGAAAGTTATTGCCAATGTTAAAGTTTTCGGACGGACGGACATACGGACGGACATATAGACGGTCGGACGGACAGACCAAGGACTTTCCTAAAATCTCCTCCCCACTTTGCAGAAGGGGATTAAAAACAGCTGTCACTGGAAATTGACATATGCCCCTGAAATATAGCTTTGAAATGAAACTGGTGTAAATATAATTGAATATGTAGAAATTATAGTAAACAAGAGCTGTCACTGTAAATTGACATATGCCCCCCGAAATGTAGCTTTGAAATGAAACTGGTGTAAATACATAATTGAATATGCCTGTGCAAAAGAGATCAGACAAAAAAATAGAGCATGAACTGAAGGTAAATGGTAAAAAAATGTTTCTGCTTCAGATTCTTATATGAAGGTTGAAGACATTTTATTCAATGAAATAGAAGCTGTGAGTTTGCCCTTGAATACGAACAATATTGTTTTATTCCCAACCCCTACTGATGTTTTATATACAACAAGGCGTGGTGAAAATTATTCTGATTTCAATAAAACCCAAGAGCGGTTTTAAATAAGTAGCTTGGACAAGATTTTAATATAGAAGTTAAAGTAAACAAGAGCTGTCGTTGTAAACAGACATATGCCCCCAACACCCAATTTTTAGATAAAAGGCATTTGAAGTCAAAAGAGTAAACTTGACCTCAGTGTCAAACGTTGTATAGTGGGAAGTTCACTTGCTAAGGTGACAATGTCTTAACTAGTTAATGTTATTCTGGATGAATGCATTTACACTTGCTTCGATGCTTGACTTGCTACACTACTGGACTTGCCGCGCTGCTGGACTTACTGCACTACTGCACTTGCTGTGCTGCCGGACTTGCTGCAATTCCTGGACTTGCTGCGCTTCCTTGACTTGCTGCGCTTCCTTGACTTGCTACGCTTCTTCGAATTGCTGCGCTTCTTAGACTTGCAGCGCTTCTTAGACTTGCAGCGCTTCTTCGAATTGCTAAGATTCTTAGACTTACATCGCTTCCTCGACTTGCTGCACTTCTTAAACTTGCGGCGCTTTCTCAGCTTGCTGCGCTTCTTAGAATTGCTGCACTTCTTAGACTTGCGGCGCTTCTTAGACTTGCGGCACTTTCTTGGCTTGCTGTGCTTCTTAGATTTACTCCACACTTGGAGTCTGACTTTGCAAGTAGTGCAAAGTCTTGACAATTCTGAGAAAGTCCTTTTTCGGGAATAACTTTTTTTTTTTTTTTTTCCCGATATTCTATCACCGAACATCAGGTTTCTTTATTTTTCACACAATATATATATAGCAACAGCACGAACCGGATTGAAAACAATTGACGTGACGTCACAATACAGACGACGTCAAAGTAAAGTGAAATAGAGGTGTGTTTCTTTTATCGCACAAAAATATGTATATCTTAAGTTTGGAAAGTCATATCGACATAAAATAAACTGCAAATGAAGGCTTAATTACATATCTTATAACAAAGTAAGTTAAATCAAATCAGGTTCTTGCTGCTGAAACAAAACAAATAAAATACATCAAAAAATTATTCTTGACAACAGCCCCCTTCTCTAGGAAAATGTCTATCAGTTTCCTCTCTGTCATTCAAGAATGATTTTGGTTGTTGTTGTTGGTTTAAAGTCGGCTGTGTCTTTCTTCTTTGCTTTTGTATATCTTGGTTTCCTTCTCTGCTCAGGTAATCAGCTATGATGTTGTCTGCCCCTTTTATGGCTTCTATTTTGAACTTGTAATTCTATAGGAATAATGCCCATTGCATAATTCTTCCGTTTTCTAACTTACTCTTTTGGATATGAGTTAAGGCGCTGTGGTCTGTCTGGATTATAAATTCATTCCCATACAGGTATTTTTGGAACTTTTTGATGCCAAATATTATTGCAAGACCTTCTTTCTCTGTAACGGAGTAGTTCTTCTCATGCGGAAGTAGTTTCTTGCTTCCAAAGGCTACTGGAAACAAAGCATCGTCATATCTCTGTAGCAAGGCTGCCCCGACTCCTACTTCTGAAGCATCTGTTTGTAAGATGAATGGCTTGTTGAAATCAGGTAGTCTCAGTATCGGTGCCCATGTCAGTTTCTCTTTCAGGATGTTGAAGGCTCGAATAGCGGCAGGACTCCATTTCACTGCATTCGGTTGTCCCTTTTGGTCAAATCTGTAAGCGGTGCTGCAGCTTCAGCAAACATAGGAATGAACTTCCTGTAGTAGCCGGCAAGTCCGAGAAAGGCCCTCACTTGTTTCTTTGTCTTAGGAACTTTGGCCTGTTTTATTCTCTCTACCTTCTCTTCTTCCATCTGCACCACTCTGTTTCCTACTGTATGTCCAGTGAAACCGATGTTACTAAACCCGACAAGACATTTCGATGGTCGAATGGTAAGACCTGCTCTCCTTATTCTATCAAGGAGTATACGAAGTGTGTCTTAGTGTTCTTCCCATGTAATGGTATGTTCTAAAATATCGTCAACGTAATTGTCTACATTACTGCAACCATCTAGTAGCTTCCTCATCATCGGGTTAAAAGTGACTCCAGAATTTACCATACCAAATGGCATCTTCTTGAATTGGTAACTCCCTTTGTTGGTCGAAAACGCTGTTAAATGGCGGGACTCTTTCGCTACAGGGATTTGCCAATAACCCTTAGCCAGATCTATCTTTGTAAAGAACTCGTCTTCAGTAAGCTTTGCTAATATGTCATCTATATTAGCCATGGGTTCGGTGTCAAACTTGGTTATAGCATTCAACTTCCTGAAATCTACGCAAAACCTTTACTGCCATCTTTCTTCTTCACTATCACGATAGGAGAGTTATAGTCTGAATTAGCCGATTCAATAACACCGGCTTGCAGCATGTCTTCAACTTCTGAATCTACATCTTTACGCTTTGCGTATGGAATTTGGTACTGCTTCACTCTGACAGGAATCTTATCAGTGAGTTCTACTTTGTGTTCTGCCAATGTCGTAGTTCCTGGTCGTTCTGTAAAAATGTCACTGTACTGTTGAAGCAGTTCTCGCACTTGCCGGTTTTGCTCTCTAGTTAAACATTCAGAAATTTTAACATTTAGATATGTCTCTGATGTTTTGGTCTTTGGCAAATCTAGTAGATTCTCATCATCTACAACTCCAGGTTTGCTTTCCATACCTGGCTCGATCACAGCAATGCTTGCTGCTACCATTTCTTGCTGCCTCTCTTCATACTTCTTAAGTAGATTTATATGATATGTAGTGTTTCTACTGCAGACTTGAACTTTGTAGTCCATTTGATTTATTTTACTGGTTACTTCATAAGGTCCCTAGTCCACTGCAGAAGCATTTTGTTTTTGTCCGTTGGAAGAAGGACTAATACTTTGTCGCCTACATTCAGAGACCGTCTTCGAGCCGTTTTATCGTAGTGGTGCTTTTGTGTTGCATGGGCCTTACTTAAGCTCTCTTTGGCTATCTTGCATGTCTCTTTTAAACGCTGTTTTAGGTCTAACACATACTGATAAGTGTTATGTGTCTCTGGTATATCTTCTTCTGTCCACAGTTCTTTTAAAACTTGCATAGGTCCCCTCACTGTTCTACCATACAACAATTCAAATGGTGAAAACCCGTGCTGGCTTGTGGAACTTCTCTATATGCAAACAAGACTGCAGCAAAGTATTTGTCCCAGTCTTTCGGTCTTTCCTGGCACATCTTCTTTAGCATGCTCTTTAACACTCCATTTATGCGTTCACACAATCCATTGCACTTCTGATTATAAGGTGTGGTGAAGAGTTGCTTTATTGAAATCAGTCGACTAACTTCTTTCATTAAATCAGAGGTAAACTGGCTACCCCTATCACTCAAAACTTCACTAGGAAAACCAACTCTTGCAAAGACATCTAAGAGTGCCTCGGCAACTCTTTCTGTGTCTATCCTTGGTAAGGCAACTGTTTTTGGGTATCTTGTTGCATAATCTACTATGGTCAGTATGTATCTGTTCCTGCTGTCAGATATTGGCACTATTGGACCAACTATGTCAACAGCTATTCTGTGGAAAGGCTCTTCTATGATTGGCATCTCTCCTAGTGGTGATTTTGCTACTCTTCCTTTTGGTATGGTCTTCTGGCATATGTCACAAGAGCGGCAAAAGCGTGTAACATCTCCAGTCATTCCTGGCCAATAGAAACTCGATAGGATTCTATCTTCCATCTTCCTTGCCGACAGATGCCCTCCAACGATAGACTCAAGGGTAAGTTCCATCACTCTATTTTTCAAGGTCTTCGGTACAACAATCCTGGTCCGGCACTCCTTTGTTCGGTTCAAATATCCTGTATAGGACTCCCTTTTGAACTTCATATTTATATAAAGCACCACTCTTGGTCTCTCTTTGCATTCCTTCTGTAGCACTTTTCCATAATCTGCTCAGGGATTCATCTTCTTGTTGCTTCTTCTTCAGTATCTTGATATCAATCTCCTCTTTGAAAGAAGGCTCCGGTACTCGTAGTGCATTAGGCAGTTGTTCTTCAAGCTTCTTTTGTGCCCTTGTCAAAAAAGCTGAAGCAACTCTTGTGTTTTCTTCAACCCAGGCTGGATTTGGTTTGTCTAACACTCCTGGTATATTTCCTAATACCAGGTCACAGAGAAGTGTCTTTGGTACCTTCGCCTCTATTTCACCTGCAAAATAAGGCGTGTCGATTTCGATCTTGGCAACAGGAACAACTTAGGCTTGTCCATCAATTGTAATCATAACAATCTGCTTTCCCAGGAGCTAGTTTTCCTTAACCAAATGTCTTCGTACAGCAGCCATTTCACAACCAGTATCTCTTAAGACCTTCACTGGCTTGTTACCGACAAATCCTCATCAAAGGTCTAAATTTTGTTCCCCTTCAAGCATCACGAGAGTACAACTTGCCGAAATTATAGGCAGTGAGTCTCCATTGGCTAGTTTCAATTGTCCATCTTCCGTACATTTTTCAATGGACTCCAGCAATTTAATGTTTGTGCATGCAGCAGAAACTTTTCTGTCAGTCTTCTGCATTCTGCATTCTTTGGCAATATGGCCTTTTCTGTTACAGTTAAAACAGGTCTTTTCCCTCTTCCTGTCACAGTCTTCTCTGGCTGGTAATGCTTTAACGGAGCTCGGCAGTGCCATATCTTCACTATGTCGCTTCTGCAGACTTGTTGTCTTACTGGAAGACATTCTTCCACCATGAGCTTCTGTGTACTGCTAGTCTGGTGACTTGCTCCATCGAACTCGGAGCTCTCTCTTTCAGAAATAATGATAATTCTAGGGAACAACTCCTGATGAATTGCTCCCTTATCATTAGGTCACATAAAGCTTCATATGTACTCTCTACACTCGCCATCTCTATCCAACGAGTAAAGTATCTTCTTAGTCTGGCAGCATACTGGAATACAGTCTCTCCTTGGGCTGGCTTACTCATCCGAAACTTGGTTCTAAAGCTTTCTTCAGTGAGCTGGTATCGCTTCAAAACAGCAACTTTTAGGGCTTTATAATCACTCGCTTTCATCTTCTCTTCTTTGCAATCTTTCCTCTCGCGCTAACACCTCTGCTTCTTTGTCTCAGATAAACGGCACTAGGTCTTGTCCCATCAGACCCAGTCTCTTACCTATTCAAAACCACTCTTCGTAATTCATGTTGCTTCCAGATATAAAACTAGTTTTAACCTTCTTGTAGTGATCCCGGACGAGCCCCAAGTTGTCAAATGTTGTATAGTGGGAAGTTCACTGGCTAAGGTGACAATGTCTTAACTAGTTAATGTTATTCCGGATGAATGCAACTACACTTGCTTCAATGCTTGACTTGCTACACTACTGGACTTACTGCACCACTGCACTTGCTGCGCTGCCGGACTTGCTGCGCTTCCTGGACTTGCTGTGCTTTCTGGACTTGCTGCGCTTCCTGGACTTGCTGTGCTTCCTCAACTTGCTGTGCTTCCTCGACTTGCTACGCTTCTTCGAATTGCTGCGCTTCTTCGACTTGCAGCGCTTCCTCGACTTCCTACGCTTCTTCGAATTACTGTCCTCTTAGACTTACAGCGCTTCTTCGGCTTGCTGCGCTTCTTAGACTTGTGGCGCTTTTTCAGCTTGCTGCACTTCTTTCGAATTACTGCATTTCTTAGACTTGCAGCGCTTCCTCAGCTTGCTGCGCTTCTTAGACTTACGGCACTTTCTTGGCTTGCTGTGCTTCTTAGATTTAATCCACACTTGGAGACTGACTTTTCAACTAGTCCAAAGTCTTGACAAATCTGAGAAAGTCCTTTTTTCGGGAATAACTTTTTTTTTTGTTTTCCCAATATTCTATCACCGAACATCAGGTTTCTTTATTTTTCACACAATATATATATATAGCAACAGCATGAACCGGATTGAAAACAATTGACATGACGTCACAAAACAAATGACGTCAAAGTAAAGTGAAACAAGTAAATTTGTGAGCAAATGCTCACTAGTGATACCCCCGCTATCAGAAATTTGACTTTCATAATGTAATTTGCATTTGTCATATGTATAAAGAGTGTCAAATTTTTCCGAGTATTTACCTGAACTTAATACAACTTTATCCAAGGCACAGCTAGATGGATATGAAAATGGTCAGAATAATGAACAGGTATTACATCTGTGATTTCTGATTCATCGAAGTCTTTATTCACAAAAACACGATCAAGTGAACCTCCTTTCCTGTGTGTTGGTAACTTCTAAGTATTCGGTAAACAGGAAGTAGATGAGCAAGGAGCATATAATCACTTTATACCATATGAGAATATAGGATAAAGCAATATGCAAAATATCAGGCTGCTGCATCTTATAGTTGCTGAGAAAACTGTGACGCAAATTGTGAATGTATGTCAACTATGTGTAAAAATCTAAGTATTCCGTAAACAGGAAGTAGATGAGCAAGGAGCATAAAATCGCTTTACACTATATGGGACTATAGGATAAAGCAATATGCAAAATATCAGGCTGCTGCATCTTATAGTTGCTGAGAAAACTGTGACGGAAATTGTGAATGTATGTCAACTATGTGTAAAAATCTAATTATTCAGTAAACAGGAAGTAGATGAGCAAGGAGCATAAAATCGCTTTACACCATATGGGACTATAGGATAAAGCAATATGCAAAATATCAGGCGGCTGCATGCTCTAGTTGCTCAGAAAACTGCGACGAAAATAAAGATGTCGTTTGGTTGATGTAATGCACCTATATAGTGACAAAATCTAAAAATATTCGGTAAACAGGAAGTAGATGAGCAAGGAGCATAAAATCGCTTTACACCATATGGGACTGTAGGGTATAGCAATATGTGAAATATCAGGCTTCTGCATGTTATAGTTGCTGAGAAAACTGCAATGGAAATTTGTTACGGACGGACACACAGACAAGGGTAAAACAGTATACCCCCCACTTCTTCGAAGCAGGGGTATAATAAATAGAGGTGTGTTTCTGTTATCGCACAAAAATAAGTATATCTTAAGTTTGGAAAGTCATATCGACATAAAATAAACTGCAAATGAAAGCTTAACAAGAAATGTTTGTAAAACATAAATGCCCCCCGGCAGCACCTAATTGCTTGTGGTTGGGCCAAAGCGTTATTTAGTTATTGATCAGAAACCGTTTTTAGGATCAAGGTCCCTGTGGCCTTGACCTTTGACCTGATGACCTCAAAATCAATAGGGGGTCATCTACTGGTGATGACCAACCAGCATACCAAGTTTGGTGAACCTAGGTCAAAGCGTTCTCTAGTTATTGATCAGAAACCGTTTTTAGGATGAAAGTCTCTGTGATCTTGACCTTTGACCTATTGACCTCAAAGTCAATAGGGATCATCTACTGGTGATGGCCAACCAGTATACCAAGTTTGCTGAACCTAGGTCAAAGCGTTCTCTAGTTATTGATCAGAAACTGTTTTTAGGATGAAGGTCCCTGTGAGCTTGACCTTTGACCTAATGACCTCAAAATCAATAGAGGTCATCTACTGGTGATGAACAACCAGCATACAAAGTTTGGTGAACCTAGGTCAAAGCGTTCTCTGGTTATTGATCGGAAACCGTTTTAAGAATGAAAGTCTCTGTGATCTTGACCTTTGACCTATTGACCTCAAAGTCAATAGGGGTCATCTACTGGTGATGACCAACCAGCATACCAAGTTTGGTGAACCTAGGTCAAAGCATTCTCTAGTTATTGATTGGAAACCATTTTTAGGATGAAGGTCCCTGTGATCTTGACCTTTGACCTAATGACCTCAAAATCAATAGGGGTCATCTACTGATGATGACCAACCAGCATACCAAGTTTGGTGAACCTAGGTCAAAGCGTTCTCTAGTTATTGGTCGGAAACCGTTCCTACCTACAAGGTCAATGTGACCTTGACCTTTGACCCCTTGACCCCAAAATCAATATGGGTCATCTACTGGTGATGGACAATCATCCTACTAAGTTTGAAGTTCTTATGTCAAATGGTTCTTTAGTTATTGGTCGGAAACCGTTTCTACCTACAAGGTCAATGTGACCTTGACCTTTGACCCCTTGACCCCAAAATCAATAGGGGTCATCTACTGGTGATGGACAATCATCCTACCAAGTTTGAAGTTCCTAGGCCTAAGCATTCTTTAGTTATTGGTCGGAAACCATTTTGTCTACGGACCGACGGACCGACCGACAGACAAATGCAAAGCAATATACCCCCACTTCTTTGAAGAGGGGGCATAATAATTACATATCTAATAACAAAGTAAGTTAAATCAAATCAGGTTCTTGCTGCTGAAACAAAACAAATAAAATACATCGAAAAATTATTCTTGACACTCAGTACATCTCATCTAGTGGTGTATGCAAATGCAAGGACTTTAGGTTTAAGCACTGGCACTTAAGATATTAGTAGACACAAAGTCTTTAATAGCATAACATATTCTGCATTCTCCATGTCTATTAAGGTTTACCTTTTCTGAAATGTAGATGTCTTAGTCAAGGATATGGGATTTTTTTTAATGTATGAAATAAAATACCGTAAAATTCCTATTAAACGCCCCTCCCCTAATAAAGCCCCCCCCCCCCCCCCCCCCCAAGGTTTATGACAAGGAAAATAATTACTCACCAGTGCAAAATTCAAGAGTTACTCCATAACTTTATTCAAATCCTTCAAAATCCATTTTATTTATAGATAACACAAAAAAGAATCATATTAGTTTTAAAACTTTAACACTTTTTAACGTTATTTATCACCAAACGTAACAGTACAATGTATAGAATATCCAATGGCATGTGTACATGTACAAAGAAATGTACCGTAAGTCTGTCGTTTTTAGAGAAGTTAATGACAAGGACTGTCACAGTCAGACACCTGGACACCTGATACATTGTACAAATTTATTGATCGATTGCATCACCCAAGCCACCTGTGAGACAGATAAACACGACTGAGGTCACGTAGGCCATGAATTGATGCAGTTTACATGAATAAACCGAACATAGCTTGATTTTAACCGTTCTCTCAGATTTTTGGATTTAGGAAAAACTGTGTTTTAATAAACGCCCCCCTTTGGAAAACGTCACGCCCCCAGGGCGTTTAATAGGAATTTTACGGTAATTAAAGTGAAAGATTTGTCATTCTGACATATAACTACATGTTTTTTGTGAAAAACGCATGTCTCCCCCCTGCACCCGATGGAAGGAAGGCCAAGGAAGAGATATCACCTTTATGAAACAGAAGCCTCTGTCATTTATTATGGTATAAAGTTCATTATATATATATACATTAACATATGTATGGTTATGATAGTTTCACACTTTACTCTAGGCACCGTTGACGTCACCTGACATTACAGTGGAACTGTTTGTATCAACGGCAGTGTGGAAGACAGCATATGTTACTCCGTGGTAGCTGTAATGTATTGGAGTAACACCTGTTTTTAACATATTGTCAAGAAGTGTCCTTCCAGCAGTGACCTTGACCTTTGACCTACTGACCCCAGAATCAATAGGGTTCTTCTACTCAATAAGGGCAATCACCCTATGAAATTTGAAGGCTCTGGGAGAAATAGAACTCCAGATATTGATCAGAAACGGTTTCAAGTCTTCGAGCCCCTGTGACCTTGACCTTTGACCTAGTGACCCAAAATCATAAGCGCGTTCTTCTACTCAATAAGGGCAATCACTATATGAAGTTTGAAGGCTCTGGGTGAAATAGAACTCCAGTTTTTGTGCGGAAACGGTTAACACTCTTCAGGCCCGTGACCTTGACCTTTCACCTACTGACCCCAAAATCAATAGGGTTCTTTTACTCAATAAGGGCAATCACCCTATGAAGTATGAAGGCTCTGAGTCAAACAGTAGTCCAGTTATTGAGTGGAAACGAAGTGTGACAGACGGACAGACGGACAAGGCAAAAACAATATGTCTCCCCTAGAGGGAGGGAGACATAATTATCAAAAATTTAATCAGTAAACTTTTAAATAAGGTGCGATATTATTAGAGAAAACCATCACTGCATACTGCATTATAATGAGAATGAGATTTTGAAGCCCAACTGTGACCTTGAACTTTGAGGTACAGACCTGGGTCTTGAGCAAGACACGTCATCATAATGTGCAACAAATTTATGCCAAATTATTTTAAAACCTATCCATAAATGACAAAGATATAGACCAGACACGACCATCACTGCATTATCATGAAAACAAAAGATATTTGAAGCCTAAGTGTGACCTTGACCTTTGAACTACAGACCCAGGTCTTGCGCATGACACGTCGTCATAATGTGACACACATTTATGCCAAGTTATTTTAAAATCAAATTGTGAATGACAAAGATACAGACCGGACACAACCATCACTGCATTATCGCAAAATTGACCTTTGAAGCCTAAGTGTCACCTTGACCTTTGAGCTTTAAATCCAGGTCTAAGGTCACACTTGCGCATGACATGTCGTCTAATTGTGCAACACATTAATGCCAAGTTATTTTAAAATCCACCTTATAATAACAAAGTTATTGACCGAACAAGAAAAATGCGGGCGGACAGAAGGACAGAGGGTTCAAAAACTATATGCTTCCCTTCGGGAGCATAAAAATGATTAAGGGCCCATAACACTGCCAAAAATAATCCAACCAGAAACTCTTGACGATATGCACAGCTAGGTTTGGTGACAAACATTCCTATGTAGTTTCAATGAAATCCTCCAGTGGTATTGGAGATGTATTGTGGACAAGATTTTAATAAAGAAGGGTGGACAGAAGGACAGAGGGTTCAAAAACTATATGCCTCCCTTCGGGGGCATAAAAATGATTAAGGGCCCATAACACTGCCAAAAATAATCCAACCAGAAACTCTTGACGATATACACAGCTAGGTTTGGTGACAAACATTCCTATGTAGTTTCAATGAAATCCTCCAGTGGTATTGGAGATGTATTGTGGACAAGATTTTAATAAAGAAGTTAGAGTAAACAAGAGCCACCGCTCAACTTTTTCCTATTTCCAAAGGCAAACACATGATCAGTAGAAGCACACTGTGGTGAAGGGATTTCAAACGAAACATCATTTGGAATTATAATTATATACATAACAAAGTTATGGCCAATTTTAGCAACATTCAGAAATTTGACCTTAAAGGTCAAGGTTAAGTTCAGTTTAACCTTCTTTGGAGGTATTGTCTAAAAGGTAGTTATGTCCAAGCATGAAGACACTTCATCCATTAACAACAAAGATATAACTAAGTTAAGCAATGTCAAGGTCATTTAAAGGTCAAGGTTATACCTGAATTGTTCAACACATGTGTTTTATTCTCAGTGTTGTTTTGTCCCTGTATAGATCAAATCTGTCCATAAATAACAAAAATTTGGCTATTTTAGCAAAATTCAATAACTTGATCTTAAATGTCAAGCACATCTAAACGTCAAGGTCATACTTAAATAAATTAAAATGCAGGTTTTGTTGTTGAATCAAAGTATGAATCAAATCCATAAATAAACATCAGTTATGACAATTTAAGCAATATACAATGATGGGACCTTGACTGTCAAGGTTATTTTAGGATCAAGGTCATACCTGAAGTATTAAACATGTCAGTTTTGTCAAAAGTGTTGTTTTGTCCAAGTATAAATCAAGTCTAACCATAAATTACACAGTTATGACCAATTTTAGCAAAATTCAGTAATTTAACCTTGCTATTTAAGGTCATTTTTCGGTCAAGGTCAAATTAAAATCAAAATGTCGGATTTATCAAAAGTATTGTTTTGTCCAAAATGAATCAAATTCATAAATAAATAACAAAGTAATGACAATTTAAGAAAAATTCTATCATCTGACCTTGACAGTCAAGGTCATTTTTAGGTCATGGTCACACTTGAGTTACTCAACATGTCGGTTTTGTCATAAGTGTTGTTTTGTCCAAGTATGAATCAATTCCAACAATAAATAACAAAGTTATGGCAAATTGTTGCAAAATTCAATAATTTGACCTTGAAGGTCAAGGTCATTTTAAGGTCAAGTTGATGCATGAAAGAATCATTATGTCAGATTTGTCATACATGAAAGGATCATAATGTCTGATTTGTCATAAATATTGTTTTGTCCAAGTATGAATCAAATCCATAAATAAATACAAAAGTTATGACAATTTGAGCAAAATTCAATAATCTGACCTTGACGGTCATGGTCATTTTAAGCTAAAGGTCACACTTGAATATTTATCATGTCGGCTTTGTCATAAGTGTTGTTTTGTCCAAGTATTATTAACATCCAACCACAGACTAGAACTATCACGAAAGGTGATTAATACCCCCACATGGGTGCTTGATACTGGAACTGGAAAGCTTAGATTCAATGGTATAAAAAGACATAAGAAACATGGAAATATGTATATATTTTATATTTAATAATATTGTATATAGAGAAAACAATTACCAGTAGACTATGGAACTGTATATTTTCTGATCTCTTCTGGAATAAGACATCTAGAGCATTCACAAGTTTTACTTCAAACACGATCGTCATCAAATTTTACAAGTACATATTTGGGCTTGAATACATACTCATCCAGAAACTGTTTTTCTATTCTTAGTTAAAGTGAACATTGACCTTGATCCAACTGGCCCAATTTTCAATCCCAAGCCTTGTCTTTATAGAAATTATCTTTAAAGAAAGTTTCATCACAATATCTTATTCCTAACTCAAGTTATTGAGCAGAAACCTTTTTTATTTTTTAGTAACAGTGACCTTGACATTGACCTCAGCAGCTCCAAAGTAGAACTTCAACTGTATTTTATGATGTTACACCTGTGTACCAAAAATGGTTTAAATCTGTCAAACCTTTCATGAGTTATTAACCGTAAACAAGTTTTTCTATTTTTAGTTTAAGCGAACAGTGACCTTGACCCAACTGGCAAAATTTTCAATCCCAAGCGTATTCTTCATAGAAACTACCTTTACAGCAAATTTCATCATCACAATATCTCATTCTTAACTCCAGTTATTGAGCAGAAATCATTTATTTTTTAGTAACAGTGACCTTGACCTTGGCTCCACCAGCCCCAAAATCAAACTTGACCTGTATCCTGTGATGTTACACCTGTGTACTGGTAATTGTTTAAATGTGTCAAGATTTCATGACTTATTATCCGGAAACAATTTTTCAAACGTTTTATTATTTATAGTAACAGTGACCTTGACCTTGGCCCCACCAGCCCCAATATCGAACTTGACCTGTATCTTATGATGTTACACCTGTCTACCTAAAAAAATTTTAATCTGTCTAGCCTTTCATGTGTAATCATCCAAAAACCGTTTTTCTATTTTTATTAACAGTGACCTTGACCTTGGCCAAACCAGCCCCAATATCGATGTTAAACCTGTGTACCAAAAATTGTTTAAATATGTCAAGCAATTCATGAGTTATGGTCTGGAAACTGTTTTTTCTATTTTTAGTAACAGTGTCCTTGACCTTTGCCCCACCAGCCCTTATATCAAACGTGACCTGTATCTTATGATGTTACACCTGTGTACAAAAAATATTTTAAATCTGTCTAGCCTTTCATGCGTAATCATCGAAAAACCATTTTTCTATTTGTAGTAACAGTGACCTTGACCTTGGCCCCACCAGCCCCAATATCAATGTTACACCTGTGTACCAAAAATTGTTTAAATCTGTCACACCATTCACAAGTTATTGTCCAGAAACTGTTTTTCTATCTTTAGTAACAGTGACCTTGACCTTGGCTCCACCAGCCCCAATATCAAATGTGACCTGTATCTTATGATGTTACACCTGTGTACCAAAAATGTTTTTAATCTGTCTAGCCTTTCATGTATAATCATCCAAAAATTGTTTTTCTATTTTTAGTAACAGTGACCTTGACCTTGGCTCCACCAGCCCCAATATCGATGTTACACCTCTGTACCAAAAATTGTTTAAATATGTCACATCATTCTCGAGTTATTGTCCGGAAACTATTTTTCTATTTTAAGTAACAGTAACCTTGACCTTGGCCCCACCAGCACCTATATCAAACTTGACCTGTATCTTATGATGTTACACCTGTGTACCAAAAATTTCTTAAATCTGTTTAACCTTTCATGTGTAATCATCCAAAAACCGTTTTTCTATTTTTAGTAACAGTGACCTTGACCTTGGCCCCACCAGCCCCAATATCGAACTTGACCTGTATCTTGTGATCTTACAACTGTGTACCAAAATTTTCTTATAGTGTCTAGCCTTTCATGAGTTATTGTGCAGAAACTGTTTTTCTACTTTTAGTAACAGTTACCTTGATCTTGGCCCCACCAGCCCCAATATCGAACTTGACCTCTATCTTATGATGTTACACCTGTGTACCAAAAATTATTTAAATCTGTCAAGCCTTTCATGTGTTATTGTCCGGAAACCATGACGGACTGACAGACCGACCGACCAACTGACCGACCGACCAACTGCCAAGTTCACTCCTATATAATAACAAACTTATGGCCAGGTTTAGCAAATTCAATAACTTCACTTTGACTGTCAAGGTCATTTTTGGGTCAAGGTCATATCTGAAAGAATCAAAATTTCGGATTTGTCTTTGTGTTGTTTTGTCCAAGTATGAATCAAACCCATAAATAAATGAGAAAGGTATAACAATTTAAGCAAAATTCAATCATCTGACCTTGACGGTCAAGGTCATTTTTAGGTTATGCTAATACCTGAGTTAGAGGAGGCACTGTGGTCCAGGGGTAGAGCGCAAGGCTCCGGATCCTAAGGTTGCGGGTTCGAATCCCATCAGAGACGAGATTCTCTCATGTCCTTAACATTCCTTCACGCTGCGCGAATACTGGTATGGAACCCAGGAAGCAGTCATCGAGCGTGATGAAGAGTTGTAAGAACTTGTAGCGCAATCGATGTTAAATAAATGAGTCTAAACCTGAGTTATGTCGGTTTTGTCATAATTGTTGTTTTGTCCAAGTATGAATTAAATCCAACCATAAACAACAAAGTTATGACAATTTTATCAAAATTTAATTATTTGACCTTGACGGTCATGGTAATTTTAAGGTTAAAGTCAAACTTGAATAATTTATCTTGTCGGCTTTGTCATAAGTGTCGTTTTGTCCAAGTCTGATTCAAATCCAACTATAAATTACAAAATTATGGCCAGTTTTTAACAAAATTCAATAATTTGACCTTAACTGACTCTGACCTTAACCGTTGACATACTAGCCCCAATACAATACAATAGAATACAAAATTTATTTATTGTCGGATGACAGTTTAAACAGAAACAAGAGGGCCATGATGGCTCTAAACCGCTCACCTGAGCCTCATTGCTCATGTTACAAATATCGTTATTGGTTTTTATGGGTGCAAGTTTGAATAAGTTTGCAATATGATTGAAGACTCTGGGTGTAATGGTACTCAAATTTTTGAGCAGAAAAAGTTTTATTCTACAGGTCCCAGTGACTCTGACCTTTGACATACAGACCCCAAAACCAATAGGGTTCTTCTAATAAAATTGCCCTGTTAAGTTTGAAGGTTCTGGGTGTAATTATACTCCAATTACTGAGAAGAAATAGTTTTCACTCTACAGGATCCTGTGACCTTGACTTTTGACCTACTGACCCCAAAAGTGATTGCGTGCTTTTACTGAGTAAAGAAAATTATCCTATCAAGTTTGAAGGCTCTTGGTAAAATGGTACTCCAGTTACTGAGCAGAAACAGTTTTCACTCTAAAGTTCCTTGTGAACTTAACGTTTGACCTATGGACCCTAAAAACAATAGGGTTCTTCTAATACAATTACATGTATCCTATAAAGTTTGAAGTCTTTGAACTTGAAGTACTACAGTTACTCTGTAAAAATAGATTTCACTATACAGGTCCCTGTGACCCTGACCTTTGACATACTAGCCCCAAAAACAATATGATTCTTCTATTTAGTAAAAGCAATCATCCTATGAAGTTTGGAGGCACTGGGTGAAATGGTAATCCTGTTATTGAGTGGAAACGGTTTTCACTCTAGAGGTCCCTCTGACCTTGACCTTTGACCTACCGACCCAAAACACGAAAGGGATTTTTTGTTCTCTATAAGGCAATAACCCAGTGAAGTTTGAAGGCTTTGGGTCAACTGGTACTCAAGTAATAGAAAGGAAACGAAGTGTGAAAGACAGACAGACAAACAGACACCAATGGACAAGGCAAAAACAATATGTCTCCATCAGAAGGGTGGGGTTGGGAGGAGACATAACAACGAACAATTGAAGGTATAGCCATTGGTGTTTCAGAACAGCAGATTTTTTTAAGTTTTCCCTATATAAATCCTTGTATAAAATCAAATGACCCCTGGGGTGGGTTCAGTTTTGACCCCAGGGTCATGATTTGAACAAGCTTAGTAGAGGTCCACTTGACAATGCTGCAAACCAAATATCTAAACTCTAGGCCTTGTGGTTTCTGACAAGAAGATTTTTAAAACTTTTCCTATATAACTCTTTGTAAAATATATGACCCCTGGGACGGGGCCTTTTTTGACCCAGGGGCTATGATTTGAACAAACTCGGTAGAGGTCTAGTAGACAATGCTGTACACCAAATATCTTAACTCTAGGCTTTGTGGTATCTGAAATGAAGATTTTTGAAGTTTTTCCTATATAACTCTATGTAAAACATGTGACCACTCGGGCGGAGCCATTTTTGACCCATGGGCTATAATTTGAACAAACTTGCTAGAGGTCCTCTTGACAACGCTACATACAAAATATCTAAGCTCTATGCTTTTTGGTTTCTGATGTGAAGACTTTTTAAACTTTTTCCTATATAACTCTATGTGAACAAGTGGCCCCTGGGGCAGGGCCTATTTTGACCCAGTGGCTATGATTTGAACAAACTTAGTAGAGGTCCACTGGACAATGCTACACACCAATTAGCTAAACTTTCTGACAAGAAGATTTTTTAAAGTTTTCCTATATAACTCTATGTAAAACATGTGTCCCCTGGGGAAGGGCCATTTTTGACCCAGGAGCCATGATTTGAACAAACTTGGTAAAGGTCCACTGTACAATGCTGCACACCAAATATCTAAACTCTAGGACTTGCAGTTTCTGATAAGAAGATTTTTTAAAGTTTTCCATTATAACTCTATGTAAAACATGTGTCCCCTGGGGAAGGGCCATTTTTGACCCAGGAGCCATGATTTGAACAAACTTGGTAAAGGTCCACTGTACAATGCTGCACACCAAATATCTAAACTCTAGGACTTGCAGTTTCTGAAAAGAAGATTTTTTAAAGTTTTTCCTATATGACTCTATGAAAAACATGTGACCCCTGGGCGGGGCCATTTTGACACAGGGGCCATGATTTGGACAAACTTGGTAGAGTTCCTCTTGACAATGCTACATACAAAATATCTAAGCTTTATGCCTTTTGGTTTCTGATATGAAGACTTTCTAAACTTTTTCCTATATAACTCTATGTAAACAAATGACCCCCGGGGCAGGGCCTATTTTGACCCAGTGGCTATGATTTGAACAAACTTAGTAGAGGTCCACTGGACAATGCTACACACCTAACCTCTAGGCCTTGTGGTTTCTGACAAGAAGATTTTTTAAAGTTTTTCCTATATAACTCTATACAAAACATGTGACCCCTGGGGCAGGGCCATTTTTGACCCACGAGTCATGATTTGAACAATCTTGGTAGAGGTCCACTGGACAATGCTGCACACCAAATATCTAAACACTAGGCCTTGTGATTTCGAACAACATGATTTTTAAGTATTCCCTATATAAATCTATGTAAAATCAACTGACCCCTAGGGTGGGGCCAAATTTGACCCCAAGGTCATAATTTGAACAAACTTGGTAGAGGTCCACCAGATGATGCTTCATACCAAATATCAAAGCTCCAGGCCTTGAGGTTTCAGAGAAGAAGATTTTTAAAGATCCAACTTTTTAAAATCTAATTTTAGCTCCAGTGAACCAGAAATGCAATGGACCAGAACCATTTGAACAATCTTGGTAGAGCTTCATGCAAGGAACATCCCAGGCAAGTTTCATTTAATTTGGCCCTTTAGTTTCAGAGGAGATGTCATTTGAATGAAAAGTTGACGACGCACGGACTGACAGACGGACGAAGGACAAAGACTGATCAGAAAAGCTCAACCTGAACACTTTGTGCTCAGGTGAGCTAAACAGTGGAGCTAAAAATTACTAAGCGCCCACAACTCTGTCAAAACAAGAGGGCCATGATGGCCCTGGATCGCTCACCTGAGTATTTTGCCTGCAGGTTTGCAGTAAAGCAGTATTTCATGTTTTAATAGAAAATATGTAAGTAATGTAAATATAAATATGTAAATTTGTAAAATATCAGTCAATAAATAAAAGCTCTATGACAGAAAGTAGAAATATCTATCATAAGCTATGGTGACTTTGACCTTGACCCAGTGACCTAAAACCCTACCCATGGGTAGAGGTCAATGCAAGGATCCTATATACCGAACATCAAAGATATTGGTCTTTAAATGAAGGCTCTATGAGGTACAATATATAAACCTATTTTTAGCCTCAGTGACCTTTAACCTAATCTAATAATTCGGAAAAGCTTGATAAAGCTTGTTTCATACCAAATCTTAGATCTCAGGGCCTTGTGGTTTCAGACAAGAAGATTTTTAAAGTTTTACTATATAAGCCTATGTAAAATCAAACGACCCCTGGGTAGGGGCCAAATTTGACCCCAGAGGCATAATTTGAACAAACTTGGTAAAGGTCCACACCACAATGCTACATACCAAATCTTAAGGCTCAGAGCCATGTGGTTTCAGACAAGAAGATTTTTAAAGTTTCACTATATAAGCCTATGCAAAATCAATTGACCCCCGGGGCAGGGCCATATTTGACCCCAGGTGTATAATCTGAAAAAAGTTGGTAGAGGTCCACATGACAATGCTACATACCAAATTTTAAGGCTCGGGTCCTCGTGGTTTCAGACAAGAAGATTTTCGAAGTTTTCCCTACGTTAAATAAGTTGACCCCCGGGGCGGGGCCAAATTTAACCCCAGTGGCATAATTTGAACAAACTTGGTAGAGGTCCACAAGACAATGCTTCATACCAAATCTTAAGGCTCAGGGCCTTGTGGTTTCAGACAAGAATATTTTTAAAGTTTCACTATATAAGCCTATGTAAAATCCATTGACCCCCGGGTGGGGCCAAATTTGACCCAAGGGGCATAATTTGAACAAACTTGATAGAGGTCTAGTAGACAATGCTACATACCAAATCTTAAGGCTCAGGGCCTTGTGGTTTCAGACAAGAAGATTTTCGAAGTTCTTCCTTTAAGTTGCCATAGCAACCAGAGTTCTTGATGGAATTGAATTCTTTGAACAACTTTGGTAGAGCTTCATGCAAGGAACATCACAGGCAAGTTTCATCAAATTTGGCCCAGAGGTTTCAGAGGAGATGTCATTTGAATGAAATTGTTGACGGACGACGGACAAAGACCGGTCACAATAGCCCACCATGAGCCAAAGGCTCAGGTGAGCTTACAAGAGGGCCATGATGACCCTAAATCACTCACCTGAGGCTCATTGCTCATGTTACAAGTATCGTAATTGGTTGTCATGGGTGTTCATTGTTCGCAAGTTTGAATAAGTTTGCAAAAAGTATGAAGACTTTGAGTGTAATGGTACACAAATTTTTGAGCAGAAATAGTTTTACTCTACAGGTCCCAGTGAAATTGACCTTTGACCTACAGACCAAAAAAAGCAATACGGTTCTTCTAATATAATTACCCTATGAAGTTTGAAGGTTCTGGGTGTAATGGTACTACAGTTACTCTGCAGAAATAGTTTTCGCTCTACAGGTCCCTGTGACCTTGACTTTTGACCTACTGACCCCAGAAATGATTGGGTTCTTTTACTGAGTAAAAATAGTCATCCTATGAAGATTGAATGCTATGAATAAAATGGTTCCCCAGTTACTGAGCAGAAACAGTTTTCACACTACAGGTCCATGGGAACTTAACCTTTGACTTATGGACCCTAAAAACAATAGGGTTCTTCTAATACAATTATCCTAGAAAGTTTGAAGGCTCTGGGTGTAATGGTACTACAGTTACTCTGCAGAAATAGTTTTCGCTCTACAGGTCCCTGTGACCCTGACCTTTGACATACTAGCCCCAAAAACAATATGGTTCTTCTATTTAGTACAAGAGGGCCAATGGCCCTAATGCGCTCACCTGGGTTCAAAGATGAAAGAAATTTTTATGAATGTAATGATGCATATCACAGAAATGGCCCAATGCAATTTCATTGCCATAGCTCCAAAAACAAAAAGTAGGTCAAATTATAGGTCATGAGATGACATCTTTGCAATCGGAACGAAAAGCTGTACACAAAGTCCAAATTTCATTGCCGTAGCTTTAAAAAAAAAAAGTAGGTCAGTAGGTCAAAAATATAGGTCATGCTATGAGGTTTTTGAAATCGGAATAAAAACTGTACACAAGGTCCAAATTTTATTGCCATACTTCAAAAACAAAAAGTAGGCCATAAGGTAAAAAATATAGGCCATGCAATGACATTTTTGAAATCGAAACGAAAAACTGTGTACATGGTCCAAATTTCATTGTTGTAGCTAAAAAACGAACAAGAGGGCCAATGGCCCTAAAGTGCTCACCTGGGTTCAAAGATGGAAGAAATTTTCTATGAATGTAATGATGCAAATCACAGAAATCGACCAATGCAATTTCACTGCCATAGCTCCAAAAACAAAAAGTAGGTCAGTAGGTCAAAATATACGTCATAAAACGACATTTTGAAATTGGAACAAAAGCTGTACACACAGTCCAAATTTCATTGCCATAGCTTTAAAACAAAAAAGTAGGTCAGTTGGTCAAAAATATAGGTCATGATATGACTTTTTTGAAATTCGAACAAAAAACTGTACACAAGGTGCAAATTTAATTGCCATGGCTCCAAAAACAAAAAGGTCAGTAGGTCAAAAATATAGGTCATGCCGCAACATTTTTGAAATCGAAACAAAAAACTGTGCACTTTGTCCAAATTTCATTGATGTAGTTAAATAACAAAAAAGTAGGTCAGAAGGTCAAAAATATTGGTCAAGAATGTTTTTGAAATCATCTTGAAAAACTGTACAAATGGTCCAAATCTTATTGCCATAGAGAAAAACTTGAAAAAGCAGAAGAAAATTTTTTTTTGGGTGGGGGAGGGCGGGAGTGTCCCCCCAGGGGACGGGGATGACCCCACTACTACCAAATATCTAAGCTCCAGGCCTTGCAGTTTGTTACAAGAAGATTTTTAAAGTTTTTTGCTATAATTATAACTCAATTTAAACATGTGACCCCTTGGGTGGGGCCAGTTTTGACCCAGGGGCCATGATTTGAACAATCTTGGTAGTGGTCTACTAGACAATACTCAACCTCAAATATCTAAGCTCCATGCCTTGTAGTTTCTTACAAGAAGATTTTTAAAGTTTTCCCAATATAACTCAATTTAAATCAAGTAAGCCCTTGGCGGGGGCAGTTCTGACACCAGGGTCATAATTTGAACAATCTTTGTAGAGGTCCATTAGATGATGCCTCATACCAAATATCTAAGCTCCAGGCCTTGCAGTTTGTGACAAGAAGATTTTTAAAGAATTTACTATATAACTCTATGTAAAACATGTGACCCCTTGGACTGAGCCAATATTGACCCAGGGGCCATGATTTGAACAATCTTGGTAGAGGTCTACTAGACAATGCTCAACACCAAATATCTAAGCTTCATTCCTTGTGGTTTCTGACCGGAAGATTTTTAAAGTTTTCCATATGTAAATCAGGTAAGCCCCGGGCGGGGTCAGTTCTAACCCAAGGGTCATAATTTGAACAATCTTCGTAAAGGTCCACTTGATGATGCCTCATATCAAATATCTCAGCTCCAGGCCTTGCGGTTTCTGATAAGAAGATTTTTAAAGATTTTCCTATATAACACTATGTAAAACATGTGACCCCTTGGGCGAAGCCAATTTTGACCCAGGGGCCATGATTTGAACAATCTTGGTAAAGGTCTACAAGATAATGCCCAACACCAAATACCTAAGCTCCAGGCCTTGTGGTTTCTGACAAGAAGATTTTTAAGTTTTTTCCTGTTTAACTCTAAGTAAAACATGTGACCCCTGGGGCGGGGCCAGGTTTGACCCAGGGGCCATGATTTGAACAATCTTGGTAGAAGAGGTCTACTAGACAATGCTGCACACCAAATATCTAAGCCTCATGTGTTGTGGTTTCTGACAAGAAGTTTTTTAAAGCTTTCCCTATGTAACTCCTTGTAAAATCAAGTGACCCCCAGAAAGGGGCCAGTTCTGACCCCAGGGTCATAATTTGAACAATCTCAGTAGAGGTCCACTATATGATGCCTCATACCAAATATCTAAGCTCCAGGCCTTCTTGTTTTTGAGAAGAAGATTTTTAAAAAATTTTCTTTTATTTGCCATGGCAACCAGAGTTCTGCATGGAACTGAATTCTTTGAACAACTTTGGAAGAGTTTTATGCAAGGAACATCCCATGCAAGTTTGATTGAATTTGGCACAGTGGTTTCAGAGGAGATGTCGTTTGAATGAAATTGTTGATGCCTCATGGCGCACGATGCACACCGGACATTGGGGTATGACAAAATCTCACTCTGGCACTTTGTGCCAGGTGAGCTAAAAATGGAAGGGTGGACACACACACACAGAAAGATCATGCTTTTTTATTACGCCTGCCTTCAGGAGAATAAAAACTAGGCATATACTGTTGCCATCTATTTCAGCTGTACAGTTTGCCCATGCTTACCTGAGGTATGTCAGCAGTGGACGGAGTTGGTTTGGGTTCAACAAGGTCTACACTTTCATCTAAGATTGAATCTGCAAAAGAACAAGAGGGCCATGATGGCCCTAAATGGCTCACCTGAGTCTCATTGCTCATGTTACAAATATCGTTATTGGTTTTTACGGGAGCAAGTTTGAATAAGTTTGCAATGAGGGACATCTTTGATAACAAATTATCTCCCTTACTCCGATAATATCAAAAGTAGACCAAATAGCACATTGGTCCTTTCAGTTGGTATCCTCTGACTTTATCCTTGTTTCTTATTGTGATGGTCTTGACTTTTAGTTGTGAAAATTGTCACTTATTTATTAAACAAGAGGGCCATGATGGCCCTGGATCGCTCACCTGAGTACTTTGGCTGTAGGTTTGCTGTTAAGTAGTATTTCATTTTTTAATTGAAAATATGTAAGTGCCTACAAACCAAATATGTAAAATATCAGTCAATAAATAAAGGCTCTATGACAGAAAGTAGAAATATCTATCATAAGCTATGGTGACCTTGACCTTGACCTCAAACCCTACCCATGGGTAGACGTCCATGCAAGGAACCTATATACTAAATATCAAAGATATTGGTCTATAAATGAAGGCTCTATGAGGTACAGTACATAAATCTATTTTTAGCCTCCGTAATCTAATAATTTCAAAAAGCTTGATAAAGCTTGCTTCATGCCAAATTTTAAAATTCTAGGCCTTGTGGTTTCAGACAAGAAGATTTTTAAAGATTTTCTTCTATACTGCTATTTAGAACTTGTGACCCCTCGGGCAGGGCCAATAGTGACCCTGGGGACATTTTTCAAACAAACTAGGTAGAGGTCCACTAGACAATACTGCATACCAAATATCTAACCTGTAGGCATTGAGGTTTCCAGTAAGAAGATTTTTAAAGATTGCCTTTTTTACATATTAAGGGCCCCCGGGGTGGGGCCAATTTTGACCCCGGGCCAAAATATAAACAATACTGATAAAGGTTCTCAACACAATACTCCACACCAAATATCTAAGGTCTAGTCCTATTAGTTTGGAAGAAAAATGATTTTTCATGTTTTTCCTATATAACTATATGTAAACCAAAAAAAACCCGGGGCGTGGCTAATTTGACCCAGGGGACATAATTTGAACAAACTTGGTAGAGGTCTACTAGACAATGCTACATACCAAATATCTAAGCTGTAGGCATTGTGGTTTCTGAGAAGAAGACTTTTAAAGATTTCCTATATAAGCCTATGTAAAATCAATTGACCCCCGGGTGGGGCCTATTTTGACCCTGTGGCTATGATTTGAAGAAACTTAGTAGAGGTCCACTGGACAATGCTGCACACCAAATATCTAAACTCTACGCCTTGCGGTTTCTGACAAGAAGATTTTTTAAAGTTTTTCCTATATAACTCTATATAAAACATTTGACCCCTGGGGTGGGGCCATTTTTGACCTAGGAGCCATGATTTGAACAAACTTGGTAGAAGTCCACTGGACAATGCTGCACACCAAATAACTAAACTCTAGGCCTTGCAGTTTCTGACAAGAAGATTTTTTAAAGTTTTTCCTATATAACTCATGTAAAACATGTGACCCCCGGCGCTGGGCCATTTTTGACCCAGGAGCCATGATTTGAACAAACTTGGTAAAGGTCCACTGGACAATGCTGCACACCAAATTTCTAAACTCTAGGCCTTGTGGTTTCTGACAAGAAGATTTTTTAAGTTTTCCCTATATAAATCTATGTAAAATCAACTGACCCCTGGGATGATGTCAGGTTTGACCCTTGGTAGAGGTCCACTAGATGATGCTTCATACCAAATATCTAAGCTCCAGGCCTTGTGGTTTCGGAGAAGAAGATTTTTAAATTTCCAACTTTGAAAATCTATTTTTAGCTCCTGTGTTCTAGAAAACCTGAACCATTTGATCAATTTTGGTAAAGCTTCATGCAAGTAACATTCCTGCCAAGTTTCAGCAAGACTGGCCCAGCAGTTCAGGAGAAGAAGTTGTTTGAAGAAAAAGTTGACGACACATGCACACACTCACGTACGACAGACATCAGGCAATCACAAAAGCTCACCTTGAGCACTTTGTGCTCAGGTGAGATAATAAAAAGTTAAGATTATAAAAAAAAGAAAGATAATGGTGTTAACAAAAGATATTTCTAAACTTAATGTGTAATCTGATTACCACTGTTGCAAATAATTAGGCTTAACTATCACCATACCAAAACAGCAGAGGAATCCAAATGGAAAGACCAATGTAATATCAGAGAGTATTCAGGGTAGATAATCCACTAATGTCCTGCATAAGTTTGAAGACTCTGGGTGTAATGGTACTCAAATTTTTAAGCAGAAATAGTTTTACTATACATGTCCCAGTGACTTTGACCTACAGACCCTAAAACCAAAAGGGGTTCTTCTAATATAATTACCCTATTAAGTTTGAAGGTTCTGGGTGTAATGATACTCCAGTTACTGAGAAGAAATAGTTTTCACTCTACAGGTCCCTGTGACCTTGACTTTTGACCTACTGACCCCAAAAAATGATTGGGTTCTTTTACTAAGTAAAGACAATCATCCTATGAAGTTTGAAGGCTCTTGGTAAAATGGTACTCCAGTTACTCAGTAGAAACAGTTTTCATTCAACAGGTCCTTGTGAACTTAACCTTTGACCTATGAACCCTAAAAACAATAGGGTTCTTCTAATACAATTATCCTATAAAGTTTAAAGGCTCTGGGTGTAATGGTACTACAGTTACTCTGCAGGAATAGTTTTCACTCTACAGGTCCCAGTGACCTTTGACCTTTGACATACTAGCCCCCAAAACAATATGGTTCTTCTATTTAGTAAAAGCAATCATCCTATGAAATTTGGAGGCACTGGGTGAAATGGTAATCCTGTTATTGAGTAAAAATGGTTTTCACTCTAGAGGTCCCTCTGACCTTGACCTTTGACCTACTGACCCAAAACACAAAAGGGATTTTTTGCACTCAATAAGGGCAATAACCCTGTGAAGTTTGAAGGCTTTGGGTCAACTGGTACTCAAGTTATTGAAAGGTAACCAAGTGTGAAAGACAGACAGACAAACAGACACCCATGGACAAGGCAAAAACAATATGTCTCCATCAGAAAGACGGGGTTGGGGGAGACATAACAATGAACATGGTGTTTCAGAGCATCAGATTTTTAAAGTTTTCCCTATATAAATCCTTGTGTAAAATCAAATGACCCCACTGGGTGTGGCCAGTTTTGACCCCAGGGTCATGATTTGAACAAACTTGGTAGAGGTCCACTAGACATGTAAAGCCTATGTAAAATCAATTGACCCCCGGGTGGGGCCTATTTTGACCCTGTGGCTATGATTTGAAGAAACTTAGTAGAGGTCCACTGGACAATGCTGCACACCAAATATCTAAGCTCCAGGCCTTGCAGTTTGTGACAAGAAGATTTTTAAAGAATTTACTATATAACTCTATGTAAAACATGTTACCCCTTGGACGGAGCCAATATTGACCCAGGGGCCATGATTTGAACAATCTTGGTAGAGGTCTACTAGACAATGCTCAACACCAAATATCTAAGCTTCATGCCTTGTGGTTTCTGACCGGAAGATTTTTAAAGTTTTCCATATATAACTCTATGTAAATCAGGTAAGCCCCGGGCGGGGTCAGTTCTAACCCAAGGGTCATAATTTGAACAATCTTCGTAAAGGTCCACTTGATGATGCCTCATACCAAATATCTCAGCTCCAGGCCTTGCGGTTTCTGATAAAAAGATTTTTAAAGATTTTCCTATATAACACTATGTAAAACATGTGACCCCTTGGGCGAAGCCAATTTTGACCCAGGGGCCATGATTTGAACAATCTTGGTAAAGGTCTACAAGATAATGCCCAACACCAAATACCTAAGCCCCAGGCCTTGTGGTTTCTGACAAGAAGATTTTTAAGTTTTTTCCTGTTTAACTCTAAGTAAAACATGTGACCCCTGGGGTAATCTGACTACCACTGTTGCAAATAATTAGGCTTAATTATCACCATACCAAAACAGCAGAGGAATCCAAATGGAAAGACCAATGTAATATCAGAGAGTATTCAGGGTAGATAATCCACTAATGTCCTGCATAAGTTTGAAGACTCTGGGTGTAATGGTACTCAAATTTTTAAGCAGAAATAGTTTTACTATACATGTCCCAGTGACTTTGACCTTTGACCTACAGACCCTAAAACCAAAAGGGGTTCTTCTAATATAATTACCCTATTAAGTTTGAAGGTTCTGGGTGTAATGATACTCCAGTTACTGAGAAGAAATAGTTTTCACTCTACAGGTCCCTGTAACCTTGACTTTTGACCTACTGACCCCAAAAAATAATTGGGTTCTTTAACTAAGTAAAGACAATCATCCTATGAAAATTGATGGCTCTTGGTAAAATGGTACTCCAGTTACTGAGTAGAAACAGTTTTCATTCAACAGGTCCTTGTGAACTTAACCTTTGACCTATGGACCCTAAAAAACAAGAGCCATGTTACACATGGTTAATCCCCCCGCCGGGAAGAAGCTACCTGAAGGTTGTACTTTCAAACACTCAATGTAATAATGTTTGAAGAAAATCCCACAAAAAATAGGCAAGGTAGAGTTAATGTTCTTGCAAACTGCACTTCCTACCAATGTGCTATGTCAGTGTATTAAGTTTGAAGAAAATCGCTCAAGCACTTTTTGAGTTATGCTTCGGACAAAGTTTTTCAATTAAATCTGATAAAGGGGAATAACTCTAAAAGTAGGCAAGGTAGAGTTATTATTCTTACACACTGCACCTCCTCCAAATGTGCTCTTTCAGTATATGAAGTTTGAAGAAAATCACTCAAGTACTTTTGGAGTTATGCTCCCGACAAAACTGGAATGGACGCACGCACGGACAGACAGAAACCATTTCTAATATCCCCTCCTCCTTTCGCGGGGATAATAAGTTCAAGAATTCAAGAATAAGATAAACATGTATAAATTATGCTGGGATTTTTAAAATGTAAACAAGTAAATCTGATAAAGGGGAATAACTCTAAAAAATAGGCAAAGTAGAGTTATTGGACTTGCACACTGCACTACCTACCAATGTGCTCTGTCAGTGTATGAAATTTGAATAAAATCCCTCAAGTAGTTTTGGAGTTATGCTCCGGACAAAATTTATTAAGTAATTCTGATAATGGGTAACTCTAAAAATAGGCAAGGTAGAGTTATTGTTCTTGCACACTGCACTACCTACCAATGTGCTCTGTCAGTGTATGAAGTTTGAATAAAATCCCTCAAGTAGTTTTAGAGTTATGCTCTGGACAAAATTTATCAAGTAATTCTGATAAAGGGGAATAACTCTAAAAATAAGCAAGGTAGAGTTATTGGACTTGCACAGTGCTCTGTCAGTGTACTGAGTTTGAATAAAATCCCTCAAGTAGTTTTGGAGTTATGCTCTGGACAAAATTTATCAAGTAATTCTGATAGAAAAGAATAACTCTAAAAAATAGGCAAGGAAGAGTTATTGGACTTGCACACTGCACTACCTACCAATGTGCTCTGTCAGTGTATGAAGTTTGAATAAAATCCCTCTAGCAGTTTTGGAGTTATGCTCCGGACAAAATTTATCAAGTAAATTTGATAAAGAGGAATAACTCTAAAAAAAGGCAAGGTAGAGTTATTGGACTTGCACACTGCACTACCTACCAATGTGCTCTGTCAGTGTATGAAGTTTGAATAAAATCCCTCAAGTAGTTTTGGAGTTATGCTCCGGATAAAATTTATCAAGTAAATTTGATAAAGCGGAATAACTCTAAAACAAGAGGGCCATGATGGCCCTGAATCGCTCACCTGATAGACCATGAAACGATATTGTAGACATAATGAGGAGAGAATTGGTGAAAGAAGGGCATGTGTCCACACTTGCTGATTGGTGAAGTTTTAACTTTACATGAACTGTTTTAATAATTTCCAGTTTACCTCATTTCGTCTAGATGATAAATACATGGAAAATGTTAACATTTCAAAGTCATTAGACTTTCGATACATTTTTTTTTTCTTTGTAAGTTAACATGAAACTATTGTATGAAGTACAAATTGAAATATGGATATCTGAAACAGGTGTAATGTTTTCATTTTGGCTGAAGGTAGTTTCCTTCAGAAATGTACAGTCTAGAAGTGACTTTTGTGTTAGGGTATATGCTATTTTGAGACAGTATTTAAGTTACATAATGGTATGCAGTTAACCTGTGTTGGTAAATTCTGTACCAGTACAGAATTTGAGAGCACGTTATGACACACAAGATAGGTGATCCACAGACCATGGACTGTACGTACTGAACTCAGCAGTTGGGAAGACCGAAGCAAACTTTGCAGACTAAGATCAGATGGCTATATAAACTATATATAAAATGAATTGACTATGGGGCGGGGTCAATTTGACCCCGGGGATCATGATTTGAGCAAACTTGGTTAAGGTCTACTAGGTCATGCTACATGCAAAATTTCTAAGCTCTAGGCTTTCTGGTTCTGGAGTAGAAGATTTTTTGAAGTTTTTCCTATATAAACTCTATATAAAATCAACTGACCCCCAGGCGGGGTCAATTTGACCCCGGGGATCATGATTTGAGCAAACTTGGTAGAAGTCTACTAGTTAATGCTACATGCAAAATATCTAAGCTCCAGGCCTGCAGTTCTGGAGAAGAAGATTTTTGAAGTTTTTCCTATATAAACTATATATAAAATGAATTGACTATGGGGCGGGGTCAATTTGACCCCGGGGATCATGATTTAAGCAAACTTGGTAAAGGTCTACTAGGTAATGCTACATGCAAAATATCTAAGCTCCAGGCTTTGTGGTTCTGGAGAAGAAGATTTTTGAAGTTTTTCCTATATAAACTCTATATAAAATCAATTGACCCCCGGGCGGGGTCAACTTGACCCCGGGGATCATGATTTGAGCAAACTTGGTAGAAGTCTACTAGGTAATGCTACATGCAAAATATCTAAGCTCCAGGCTTTGTGGTTCTGGAGAAGAAGATTTTTGAAGTTTTTCCTATATAAACTCTATATAAAATCAATTGACCCCCGGGGCGGGGTCAATCTGACCCCGGGGATCATGATTTGAGCAAACTTGGTTAAGGTCTACTTGGTTATGCTACATGCAAAATATCTAAGCTCTAGCCTTTGTGGTTCTGGAGAAGAAGATTTTTGAAGTTTTTCCTATATAAACTCTATATAAAATTAACTGACCCCCGGGCGGGATCAACTTGACCCCGGGGATCATGATTTGAGCAAACTTGGTAGAAGTCTACTAGTTAATGCTACATGCAAAATATCTAAGCGCCAGGCTTTGTGGTTCTGGAGAAGAAGATTTTTGAAGTTTTTCCTATATAAATTCTAAGTAAAATCTATTTACCCCCGGGGCTGAACCAGTTTGACCCCGGAAGTCATGATTTGAGCAAACTTGACAGAGGTCCCCTAGATGATGCTTCATACCAAATATGAAAGCTCTGGGCCTTGTTATTTCAGACAAGAAGATTTTTGAAATTTCCATTTTAAAAACACCTTTTAGGGCCTCACAGCCATATTGTGCATTGGACCGGAACCATTTGAGCAAACTTGGTAAAGGGACATCTAAGGACCATTAGTATGAAGTTATTTTAAAATTGGGCCAGGGGTTTAGGAGGAGATGTCATTTAAAGAAAATGTTGACGACGGACGACGGACGACGGACGGACGACGGACGCCGGACACAAGGGTATCCTAATAGCTCACTCTGTCACTGCGTGACAGGTGAGCTAAAAAGGCAAGGTAGAGTTATTGGACTTGCACACTGCACTACCTATCAATGTGCTCTGTCAGTGTATGAAGTTTGAAAAAAATCCCTCAAGTAGTTTTGGAGTTTTGCTCCGGACAAAATTGTTTCGGACGGACGCACGGACGCACAGACGCACGGACGCACGGACGCACGAAGGGCATTCCTAATATCCCCTCCGCCTTTGGCGGGGGGATAACAATAGGGTTCTTCTAATACAATTATCCTATAAAGTTTAAAGGCTCTGGGTGTAATGGTACTACAGTTACTCTGCAGGAATAGTTTTCACTCTACAGGTCCCTGTGACCTTTGACCTTTGACATACTAGCCCCCAAAACAATATGGTTCTTCTATTTAGTAAAAGCAATCATCCTATGAAATTTGGAGGCACTGGGTGAAATGGTAATCCTGTTATTGAGTAAAAATGGTTTTCACTCTAGAGGTCCCTCTGACCTTGACCTTTGACCTACTGACCCAAAACACAAAAGGGATTTTTTGCACTCAATAAGGGCAATAACCCTGTGAAGTTTGAAGGCTTTGGGTCAACTGGTACTCAAGTTATTGAAAGGTAACCAAGTGTGAAAGACAGACAGACAAACAGACACCCATGGACAAGGCAAAAACAATATGTCTCCATCAGAAAGACGGGGTTGGGGGAGACATAACAATGAACATGGTGTTTCAGAGCATCAGATTTTTAAAGTTTTCCCTATATAAATCCTTGTGTAAAATCAAATGACCCCACAGGGTGTGGCCAGTTTTGACCCCAGGGTCTTCTTTTTCTTCTTTTCAATATGGCGCTATGTGATAGAGATAGAGGATATTAATTAATCCATTTGATTGGTGGGAGGTCGAATGATCGACCAATGAAGACGCTCTTAACAATTTTAGTTGGAGGCTGTTTATTCCTCGACACCTGCAGTTCTGCGTTCTGCGTCTCGGATAATCGGGAATATGGGAGGCTTGGCGCAAGGCTTACCCCACCCCCCCAATTTTCTCTCCAGATTTATGCAGATCTTAGGACTGGCCCTGGCGGTCTCAAAAGCCGGAATCTGGCTCAGGCCGGAAAATTAGCAGGCCTGATTAACTCTATGTAAAACATGTGACCACTAGGGCAAGGCCATTTTTGACCCAGGGGGCCATGACTTGAACAACCTTGGTAGAGGTCCTCTTGAAAATGCTAGATACAAAATATCTAAGCTCTATGCCTTCTGGATTCTGATGTGAAGACTTCTTAAACTTTTTCCTATATAACTCTATGTAAACAAGTGACCCCTCCGGGCTGGGCCTAGTGGCTATCATTTGAACAAACTTAGTAGAGATCCACTGGACAATGGTACACACCAAATATCTAAACTCTAGGCCTTGCGGTTTCTGATAAGAAGATTTTTTAAAGTTTTTCCAATATAAATCTATGTAAAATCAACTGACCCCTAGGGTGGGTCAGTTTTGACCCCACAGTCATAATTTGAACAAACTTGGTAGAAGTCCACTAGATGATGCTTCATACCAAATATCTAAGCTCCAGCCCTTGTGGTTTCGGAGAAGATTTTTAAAGATCCAACTTTTAAAATCTAATTTTAGCTCCAGTGAACCAGAAATGCAATGGACCAGAACCATTTGAACAATCTTGGTAGAGCTTCATGCAAGGAACATCCCAGGCAAGTTTCATTTAATTTGGCCCATTGGTTTCAGAGGAGATGTCATTTGAATGAACAGACGGATGGACGACAGACAAAGACTGATCAGAAAAGCTCAGCCTGAGCACTATGTGCTCAGGTGAGCTAAAAACGAAAAATCAAATATATTCGAACGAATATTCGAATATTGATATTAGTATTCGTTCCCATCCCTAGATTGTTGACATCTACAACAAATTTTATTTACAGACAATGCCAATGCTATACCCCTCTTCCTATGCTAGGGAATAACAAGTGACTCCAAAGCAGGGTCAGTTTTGACCCAAGACAATAATCTGAACAATCTTTGTCAGGTCACCTATTCAGTGCTTTATACAAAATATCTGAAGTCTACATCTACAAGGTTTTCAAAGATTAAATATTTCACACAAACAAAATCCACTTGACCTATGGGATATAATTTGAATAAACTTGGTAGAAGTCCACTTGACAATGCAACATACAAAATATCTAAGCTCTAAGGCATATAGGCATAAACAAGAAGATTTTTCAAGTCTTCTCTAAATATGGCTATATAAAATCAAATGACCCCCAAGCCTTGCCAAGGGCAGGACCATTAATGACCCCAGGGGCATAATTTGAACAATATTGTAGAGAATCTCTAAATGAACCTGTATGCAAAATATCAAAGCTTAAGGCCTTTTGGTTCCAGACAAGATTTTCGAAGTTTTTCCTTTCTGTTGCCACAGCAACCACAGTTCTTGATAGAATTCAATTCTTTGAACAATTGTGGTAGAGCTTCACACGAGGCATGCAAACCAGACCTTCAGCATATGCTCAGGTAAGCTATAAAGTGGAAATAATTAATATGTCATAGTTCTGTACCAGTCTTATTTCAAAGAAAATTGAACAGATTGTATTACATCTGTAACATATCTATTTTTACTTTTCAACACAAAATCTTATTATAATGGAAGGCCTGAATATTAAAGTCACCCAGCACAGCAAAATTATTTGATGCATAGTTACCTTCCTCACTCTGTATTGCCACTGTTAGCCTTTCTATGAGCTCACTTTTACTTCCTATTAGGGGTAATCCTCTCTCTTTCAAAACCTTCTTCAGTTCTGCAACCTGAAGCAAAAAAAACAAGTAAATTTGTGAGCTAATGCTCACTAGTGATACCCCCGCTATCAGAAATTTGACTTTCATAATGTAATTTGCATTTGTCATATGTATAAAGAGTGTCAAATTTTTCCGAGTATTTACCTGAATTTAATACAACTTCATCCAAGGCACAGCTAGATGGATATGAAAATGGTCAGAATAATGAACAGGTATTACATCTGTGATTTCTGATTCATCGAAGTCTTTATTCACAAAAACACAATCAAGTGAACCTCCTTTCTTGTGTGTTGGTAACTTCTAAGTATTCGGTAAACAGGAAGTAGATGAGCAAGGAGCATATAAGCGCTTTATATACTAACGGAAAAATATAACTGTGCATACTTCAAGGTATAGAATTTTTTTTAATATTAGGAATAGTAACATAAAACTTTGCAAATTAGCCAATCAACGTTTGATTTCTAACAATCAATACAAACACTTCATCATGTAAAACAATTTTTACAGTAACAAGGCGCAGAAGTTGACAGGTATGAAATCTGATTTCACAAGGTCAGTATCGTGTGTGGCCTCCATTGGCGTTCAAGCAAGCACGGCAGCGACAAGGCATAGAGGCAACTAAGTTGGCGATAACTGCCTGTGGAATGGTGTTCCAGATGTTGACCAATGTCTGCGCTAGTTGGTCCAGCGTGAGAGGTTGGTTACGTCTTTGACGGAGGCGTCTCTTCATCTCATCCCAAACGTGCTCAATTGGTGAAAGATCTGGTGAAACAGCGGGCCAGGGTAAGACACTCACGTTTTGCTGAGCCAGAAACCCGGTAACTACACGTGCTACATGTGGCCGAGCGTTGTCTTGTTGAAACGTCATGTTACGCCCTTGACGTTGAAGAAATGGCAGCACGTGGGGTATGACAATCTCATCTCTGTAACGAACACCCGTTAAATTGCCACGGACAATTACAAGCTGGGTCCTGCCTTGAGATGAGATACCTCCCCAAACCATTATCGACCCACCACCACCAAAACGTTGACGTTGAAAAACACAGGGATCCAAGTAACGTTCTCCGCGACGCCTGTATACACGAACTCGTCCGTCCGAACTTTCTAAGTGAAACCGCGACTCGTCAGTAAACAGAACATTATTCCAATATGCTCTTGGAAGCCTTAGATACTGTCTGCACCACTGACGTCGACGTTGTCGATGACGTAAGAGAAGAGTAGGACGTATCGCAGGACGTCGTGGAGTAATGCTGTGCTCTCTTAATCGGTTTCTAACAGTTCGTCCACTGATAGGTCTCAAGCCAGGAATTGTTCGTGCTGTTAATGTGGCCGGTTGAAATCGATTCCGTAGGTGTGTAAGCCGGATATAATTGTCTTGACGGATTGACGTCACACGTGGACGCCCTGGACGTGGTAGATCACGGACGTTGCCACGTTGCTGAAATCGTCGCCAAAGTGCTGATATGGTGTTTCGGTGAACACCAAAACGCTGCGCAACCGCATTTTGAGCAATGCCTGCTTGGAGCATACCGACGGCACGTAGGCGATCATTTTCTGAGATGCGTGGCATTGTCTTCAAAGACTTAAAATCCAAATGAAGGTGTTTTTCTGAACTGCTGGGTAGCTCACTATAATTTGACGGTTAAAATAACTCGAAACAGCATGTACGAGGATGTTAACATAAAGAAACACGTAAAAAGCGCGACAGTTACGGGCTATAAATTTTGCACATGCAACTCGCAAAAAGCAGTATTATTGAAACAAGATTACCTTGTGAATTACACAAAAGAAATCTGCTAAAATAATTTTATACCTAATAAAAGATATTAAGTATTTTAGTGTGCACAGTTATATTTTTCCATCAGTATACAATATGAGAATATAGGATAAAGCAATATGCAAAATATCAGGCTGCTGCATCTTATAGTTGCTGAGAAAACTGTGACGGAAATTGTGAATGTATGTCAACTATATGTAAAAATCTAAGTATTCGGTAAACAGGAAGTAGATGAGCAAGGAGCATAAAATCACTTTACACCATATGGGACTATAGGATAAAGCAATATGCAAAATATCAGGCTGCTGCATCTTATAGTTGCTGAGAAAATGGTGACGGAAATTGTGAATGTATGTCAACTATGTGTAAAAATCTAAATATTCGGTAAACAGGAAGTAGATGAGCAAGGAGCATAAAATCGCTTTACACCATATGGGACTATAGGATAAAGCAATATGCAAAATATCAGGCTGCTGCATCTTATAGTTGCTGAGAAAACTGTGACGGAAATTGTGAATGTATGTCAACTATGTGTAAAAATCTAAGTATTCGGTAAACAGGAAGTAGATGAGCAAGGAGCATAAAATCGCTTTACACCATATGGGACTATAGGATAAAGCAATATGCAAAATATCAGGCGGCTGCATTCTCTAGTTGCTTAGAAAACTGCGACGAAAATAAAGATCTCGTTTGGTTGATGTAATGCACCTATATAGTGACAAAATCTAAAAATATTCGGTAAACAGGAAGTAGATGAGCAAGGAGCATAAAATTGCTTTACACCATATGGGACTATAGGGTATAGCAATATTTGAAATATCAGGCTTCTGCATGTTATAGTTGCTGAGAAAACTGCAACGGAAATTTGTTATGGACGGACAGATGGACGGACGGACACACGGACAAGGGTAAAACAGTATACCCCCCACTTCTTCGAAGCGGGGGTATAATTACTTTGAATAAAATGAGTCCATGATGGCCCTTTTATCGCTCAACTAAGTACAACTGCAACTACTTTCATTCACAAACCAAATATCTAAACTTCAGACCTTGTGGTTTCTGATACATTTTTAACCTTAAATACTGTGAAATCATTAATATTCGTGGGGGATTAATTTTCGTGGATTTCGTGGTTCAGGTAACCCACGAAATCAAGTCCCGACGAACAAATTGTGCCCAAGATAATGTTAAGTATGCCCGATTAGTCAATAGCACCAAACAAGAGGGCCATGATGGCCCTGGATCGCTCACCTGAGTACTTAGGTTTGCTGTTAAGCAGTATTTCATTTTTTAATTGAAAATATGTAAGTGCCTACAAACCAAATATGTAAAATATCAGTCAATAAATAAAGGCTCTATGACAGAAAGTAGAAATCTCTATTATAAGCTATGGTGACCTTGACCTTGACCCAGTGATCTCAAACCCTACCCATGGGTAGAGGTCCATGCAAGGAACCTCTATACTGAATATCAAAGATATTGGTCTATAAATGAAGGCTCTATGAGGTACAGTAGATAAATCTACTTTTAGCCTCCGTGACCTTTAACCTAATCCAATAATTTGAAAAAGCTTGATAAAGCTTGCTTCATGACAAATTTCAAAATTCTAGGTCTTGTGGTTTCAGACAAGAAGATTTTTAAAGATTTTCTTCTATATTGTTATTTAAAACTTGTGACCCCTCGGGCGGGGCCAATAGTGACCCTAGGGACATTTTTCTAACAAACTTGGTAGAGGTCCACTAGACAATGCTACACACCAAATATCTAAGCTCTATAACTTACGGTTTCTGACAAGAAGATTTTTTTTTAGATTTACTTATATAACTCTATGTAAAACTACTGGCCCCTGGGGCGGGGTCATTTTTGACTCTGAGGCCAGGATTTGAACAAACTTGGTAGAGGTCCACTAGACAATGCTACACACCAAATATCTAAGCTCTATAACTTACGGTTTCTGATAAGAAGATTTTTTTAAGATTTTCCTATATAACTCTATGTAAAACAAGTGACCCCCGGGGCGGGGCCATTTTTGACCCAGAGGCCAGGATTTGAACAAACTTGGTAGAGGTCCACTAGACAATGCTACATACCAAATATCTTAACTGTAGGCCTTCTTGTTTCTGACAAGAAGATTTTTTAGTTTTTCCTATATAACTCTATGTAAAACAAGTGACCCCGGGGCAGGGCCATTTTTGAACCAGAGACCAGGATTTGAACAAATTTGGTAGAGGTCCACTAGACAATGCTTCACACCAAATATCTAAGCTCTATAACTTACGGTTTCTGAAAAGAAGATTTTTTAAGATTTTCCTATATAACTCTATGTAAAACTAGTGGCCCCTGGGGCGGGGTCATTTTTGACCCAGAGGCTAGGATTTGAACAAACTTGGTAGAGGTCCACTAGACAATGCTTAACACCAAATATCTAAGCTCTATAACTTACGGTTTCTGACAAGAAGATTTTTTAAGATTTTCCTATATAACTCTATGTAAAACTAGTGGCCCCTGGGGCGGGGCCATTTTTGACCCAGAGGACAGGATTTGAACAAACTTGGTAGAGGTTCACTAGACAATGCTACACACCAAATATCTAAGCTCTATAACTTACGGTTTCTGACAAGAAGATTTTTTAAGATTTTCCTATATAACTCTATGTAAAACTAGTGGCCCCTGGGGCGGGGTCATTTTTTACCCAGAAGCCAGGATTTGAACAAACTTGGTAGAGGTCCACTAGACAATGCTACACACCAAATATCTAAGCTCTATAACTTACGGTTTCTGACAAGAAGATTTTTTTTAGATTTTCTTATATAACTCTATGTAAAACAAGTGGCCCTTGGGGCGGGGCCATTTTTGACCCAGAGGACAGGATTTGAACAAACTTGGTAGAGGTCCACTAGACAATGCTACACACCAAATATCTAAGCTCTATAACTTACGGTTTCTGATAAGATTTTTTTAAGATTTTCCTATATAACTCTATGTAAAACAAGTGGCCCTTGGGGCGGGGCCATTTTTGACCCAGAGGCCATGATTTGAACAAACTTGGTAGAGGTCCACTAGACAATGCTACATACCAAATATCTTAACTCTAGGCCTTGTGGTTTCTGACAAGAAGATTTTCAAGTTTTCCCTATATAACTCTATGTAAAATCAACTGACCCCTGGGGTGGGGTCAGTTTTGTCCCTAGGGACATAATTTGAACAAACTTGGTAGACGTCCACTAGATGATGCTTCATACCAAATATCAAAGCTCCAGGCCTTGTGGTTTCGGAGAAGAAGATTTTTAAAGATCCAACTTATAAAATCTATTTTTAGCTCCAGTGAACCAGAAATGCAATGGACCACAACCATTTGAACAATCTTGGTAGAGCTTCATGCAAGGAACATTCCAGGCAAGTTTCATTAAATTTGCCCCATTGGTTTCAGAGGAGATGTCGTTTGAATGAAAAGTTGACGACGGACGGACGGACGACGGACGACGGACAAAGACCGATCAGAAAAGCTCACCCTGAGCACTTTGTGCTCAGGTGAGCTAAAAATGGCGTGAGACATGGTTCGTAGTTGGTACATGGTCTGTAGACAAGTTGTACTTCGTTCAATGAATCAACGATAAAAATCAGTATGAATGGGATACTAAACCGAGTGATTAGTTTTTTTTCAGGTGTGTACCCGTATTTTGTTTGTTTATTAGGTGCATCCAAACTGAAAGTAGAAATTGTAGTGACGTGGCGTCACGTGTGCTATTTGCATTTATACGGTCCCTGAATGAAATGTTTATTTTTACATTATCAATGACGGAAGGCCGAGAGGTCTTTGGCACTTTTTTTACACACCTTAAATTTTAACAATGAAAACGATGCGCAACATATTACAAAGTATAATTGACATTTGACACTTGTTAATTGAGAAGACCGATCGGTAGGTTAATTACCATAGTAACGACTCTTCAGTTGTTTGGTCAAGTGGAAACACGTTAACTTGCACGCGTCAACAATTTCATAGCACAAACACCGGATATTGTTTGTAAAGTTTCCTTTCACCTACTGTTGAAATCAACGAATTTTCGGCCCTGTATTTTTTTTTTTCCTGGCAATTTTCAGAATTCCACAAATTTACGACCCCACCAAATTGCATTCTGCCGACAAACCACGAAATTTTATGCCCTCGAATTTAAATGATTTCACAGTAAACCCTAAATAAAAATGATCCCAAGGGGAGGCCAATTTTGAATTTTAGCCTCAGTGACCTTGATTCCAGTAACCAAAAATCCAACAAAAGAGGACCAAATGGTCTTGGGTCGCTAACCTGGAAAGAGGCTATCAACTAATAAGGGTGCGTGGTGGGGGTAGAATTGGCATCAGATGAAAGAGAGCAAAAAGACCTGGGTTGCTCACCTTACTTTTTTGCCCAAGAGTGGGAGGGTACACTGTCTAAAAAAAAGATTTTTAATAACATGTATTTTGTTAATTATTAACATACACTATGTGTGCTATTCTAGAATAGCGCAGACCAATTCTAGAATAGGCGACCATTATTGGAATTCCAAATATGCGCAGGACAATTCTAGAATTGTCCATATCAAACAATGTGTGGAACATATATACCACACAAATGGAAATCAACTTTTTGGATATGCTTTTATTTCCTTTGCACTAATATACAAAGTGGAAGTGATTCATTTGAAATATTCAATGCATGTTGTTCTTTCTGAACTCAAAGCATATGCTTATAGATTGGTGTGCTTATTGTAGTGCTTGATGTCAGTGTTTCCATCTGTGATCTTTCCAACATTAACCTTCTGTATGCACCCACTGGCTGTTAGTCACACTCTGTAGAATGCTTATCTGCACTGTAACATAACTGCATTGTGAGTGGATGTTGTGCTTATTGATAAGGAAGCCTGGGGACTGACTAAACTGCTTTAGGTCTTATATAAATTTAACAAAATTAAATAAAACCAACTAAATTTTAAATACTAAGTATAGCAATGGTATTAAAGCAAGCTTGGATTTCTTATCAACAGGCATTAAAAATTTGGACTTAACCACCATTTAAAGCTAACCAGAGCATAATTTCAGTCTATAGTGTTGGCAAAGTCTCAATTTTAAAGTGCTTTAACCACTTCAGCAACTAGCAGGTTCTGCAAGCACAATGCAACCTTGTGGTTCAGAAAAGGAGAAGGTACTTTCAATAACTTTATTCATATCAAGCAGGATATAAACAACAATTCTGTTATATATATATATATATATATATATATATATATATATCTGTTTAAATTATACCCCTGGGGTCATTAATGGCACTGCTGGGGGATGGGGGTCACTAACTTTTATAGAGACATATACAGGAAAATTTTTAAAACTCTTCTCTTAAAACACATGGCTTTGAAATATTTTGTGTGTCACATTGTCTAGTAGACCTGTACCAAACTGTTCAAATTATGTCCCTGGGGTCAAAACTGCACACCCCACTCCCAGGGGTCACATTATTTTCATATAATTATAATGGTCCAAATTTCATTGCCATAGCTCCAAAAACAAAAAGTAGGTCAGTAGGACAAAAATATAGGTCATGCAATTACATTTTTGAAATCGAAACGAAAAACTGTGCACATGATCCAAATTTCATTGCTGTAGCTAAAAAACAAACAAGGGGGCCATTGGCCCCAAAGCGCTCACCTGAGGACAGACTGTCATTTGTGTGAAAACGGACAAGGCTAGTGTTTATTACAAGAATTTGAACAATTTTTACTATAAAGATGGTCCAAATTTCAAACCTGTACATCAAACAACAAAAAAGGAGGTCACTAGGTCAAAACGTCATCTAATGTCAGAGTTCAATTTCGACACCTGAAACTGTGCACAGGGTTCGAATTTTATAGCTGTAAATACAAAAGCAAGAAAGTAGGTCAATAAGTGAGAATCTAGGTCATCTAACATCAATGTTCAATGCTACATCTGAAACTGTGCAAATGGTCCAAATTTCATAGCTGTACATCAAAAAACAAGAAAAAAGGTCACTAGGTCAAAATTTAGGTCATTTAACATCAAAGTTCAAGTCTTCATCTGAAACTGTGCACATGGTCCAAATTTCATAACTGTATATCAAATTACAAAAAAGTAGGTCACTAAGTCCCCTAGGGCAGGGCCAACTGTGACCCCAAGTTTTAATTTAAACAATCTTGATATACATGTGTGTAGTTCCACCAGACAATGTCTCATGTTAAATATCTAAGCTCTAGCTTTCTCGATTTCAGAGATCAGTTTTTTTATATGTATATAAAGAAAACCCATGACCCCAAGGGCAGGGCCAATTTTAACCCTAGGGCAATAATTTGAACAATGTTTGTAGAGGTCCACAATGTTTCATGCCAAATATCTAAGCTCTAGCCTTTGAAGCTTCAGAGGATAATTTTCTTATGTTTTTACTATATGCAGAAATAGAATATCTAGGACCCCCGCACAGGCTCAATTTTAACCCCAGGGATATAATTTTAACAAACTTGGAACAGGTTCACTAGACAATATTTCATGCCAAATATCTAAGCTTTAGGCTTTGTCATTTCAAAGGAGAAGATTTTTAAGTTTTACTTATATACATATAAGGAAAACCTATGACCCCTAGGGTGGGGTCAATTTTAAGGCTAGGGGCATAATTTGAACAACTTTGGTAGAGGACCTGTAGATGATATCAAATACCAAATATCAAATCTCTAGCCTTTGCCATTTCAGAGAAGAAGATTTTTTAAGTTTTTACTATATACATATAGGGAAAACTTATGACCCCCTGGGGCGGAGCCAATTTTTGCACTAGGGGCATAATTTGAACAACTTTGGTAGAGGACCTATAGATGATGTCATATACTAAATATCAAAGCTCTGGGCCTTGTACTTTCTGACAAGAAGATTTTTTTAATTTGCATTTTTGAAACTTCTTTTTTGGCCCTGTAACCTACTTATGCAACAGACCGGAACCATTTGAACAACTTTGAAAGGGGACTACCCAAGGATCATTCCTGTGTAGTTTGGTTCATATGCAGTCAGTAGTTTCAGAGGAGATGTTCTTTTTATGTAATTGTTGACGACGGACGATGCACGACCAAGGATGCCAGACACAGGGGGATCACAATAGCTCACCATGAGCACGTTGTGCTTAGGTGAGCTAAAAAATAGGTCAGTAGGTCAAAAATAAGGGTCATGCAATGACATTTTTGAAATCGGAACAAAAAACTGTAAACATGGTCCAAATTTCATTGCCATAGCTCCAAAAACAAGAGGGCCATGATGGCCCTGGATGGCTCACCTGAGTACTTTGGCTGTAGGTTTGCTGCTAAGCAGTATTTCATTTTTTAATTGAAAATATGTACAGTACACGCAGCGCAGACTTTGACAACGAACACCCGTCCCCGCGATTTTACTGTCCGCGTTGAGGACTAAAATGACCACCGCATCGAGTGTTCAATCGTATAAAACGCGGTGGTCAGCGCGGCCGTAAGCGGTGTTCAGTACCGCGGCGTGTCGCGGCGTAGGATCGCAGGGTTTGTAATGTCCGAAAAAATGAAGCCACAACTTAATTTTACTTTCCCAAAATTTGTTTTTTTTTCAAAATAGTTACAAAGTACACGTAATTATTACCAGTTGAAGTTGTTTCTTTTTTTTTTAATACCCCATCCGGTTTAATTTTTGTTTGTTGACGATCGATGTTTGGTTGTATAATTGAGGGTACTTGTAGAAAAGTAACAGCCGATAATGAATAGATTTACACACCTACATGACATATTGTTAATAAACTTTAATTGCTGCAATTAATATATTTCAAGTCCTTAATCTGTGCCGTGTTTGCGTTAATCCACTCGCAATTAAATTACAAATGATAACCAAACTGCGAAAAGTTAATAGATCTAATTTAAACAGTCAAAATTTGAACAAATCCTCTCTAATTCCGATGCATTTGTGTACAAACGCTCCTATCTGTTACACAAAAAAGACAATTCAAAGCAGTTATTTCCGGAAAAAGTTGATCGTATTTTCAGAAAATGAATCAACATGTGTTTGACTGCTTTCAACTTCTGTATCGTCTAGGCGCTTGGCAAAATTATTGATCGATTTGGCTATATAATAACAAGCGTTTTTCAATTCCAAAAACGAAAGTACTCAATAAACATACACCGGAAATGTATTTGAAATTTGGTTTAAATTTGACCAACTGAAGTTGGCCACAAAATAGATGTAAGTAAAATAATTACGAGTAAAATGAAAACCACGTACAAATACTACACGCACAGTATGTTTAAATGCTGTAATCTCCAAGTCAAAACATCGCGGGGACGCGCAGCGTTCCATCACCGCGACACGCAGTGTTCATACCCCTCGGCGGTTGTCGTGGTGGTCATTTTAGCGGACACCCGAAATTTCGGGTGTTCAGTCCACCGCGACTGGCCATCCGGAGACGATACCAGCCCCCGCGACAATGTTAACAACGTCAAAGTCCGCGCTGCGTGTACTGTAAGTGCCTACAAACCAAATATGTAAAATATCAGCCAATAAATAAAGGCTCTATGACAGAAAGTAGAAATATCTATTATAAGCTATGGTGACCTTGACCCAGTGACCCCAAACCCTACCCAAGGCTCTATGAGGTACAGTACATAAATCTATTTTTAGCCTCCATGACCTTTAACCTAATCTAATAATTTCAAAAAGCTTGATAAAGCTTGCTTCATGCCAAATTTTAAAATTCTAGGCCTTTTGGTTTCAGACAAGAAGATTTTTAAAGATTTTCTTCTATACTGCTATTTAAAACTTATGACCCCTCGGGCGGGGCCAATAGTGACCCCAGTGACATTTTTCAAACAAACTAGGTAGACGTCCACTAGACAATGCTGCATACCAAATATCTAAGCTGTAGGCATTGAGGTTTCCAGTAAGAAGATTTTTAAAGACTGCCTTTTTTACATATTATGGGCCCCCAGGGCGGCGCCAATTTTGACCCCGGGGCCAACATATAAACAATAATGGTAAAGGTTCTCAACACAATACTCCACACCAAATATCTAAGGTCTAGTCCTATTAGTTTCGGAGAAAAATGATTTTTCATGTTTTTCCTAAATAACTAAATGTAAACCAAGAGAACCCTGGGGCGTGGGCCATTTTGACCAGGGGACATAATTTGAACAAACTTGATAGACATCCACTAGACAATGCTGCATACCAAATATCTAAGCTGTGGGCATTGAGGTTTCCAGTAAGAAGATTTTTAAAGATTGCCTTTTTTACATATTAAGGGCCCCCAGGGCGGGGCCAATTTTGACCCCGGGGCCAACATATAAAGATTACTGGTAAAGGTTCTCAACACAATACTCCACACCAAATATCTAAGGTCTAGTCCTATTAGTTTCGGAGAAAAATGATTTTTCATGTTTTTCCTATATAACTATATGTATATGATGAAGAAATATTAAGAAATGGCATAGTTATAGCCAATGTTAAGTTTTCATGACAAAATCCAAGTACAAAAAGGGGCATAATGATAAGGGGCATATTTTATTTCTAGGCTTAAGAAGTTTTTTCCTATATATAAGTATAAGCAAAATCAAGTGACCCCTGGGGGTGGGGCTAACTGTGAGCCCAGGGACATGGGTACCAACAATCTTTGCAGGGGTCTTGCTGGTGATCAAGTATTCCAAGTTTGAATTGAATATCTTTGACACTTTTTGAGACATGGACATAAAGAAAAAGGTTAACCAAGAAATTTTAACTTGAAAAAGGGGCATAACATTGCAAAAATAAATTTGAGGGTTATCTGCCCTTGAGAAATGGTATTGTCTTAAGTTATACAATTGTAAGCATTACAATTGGAAAGTTTGATGAAGAAATATTAAGAAATGGCATAGTTATAGCCAATGTTAAGTTTTCATGACAAAATCCAAGTACAAAAAGGGGCATAACTCTGTCAATTGTGACCTTGACCTACAGATTTTGGCATCATCACGACCCTGTTGTAGTAAGCAATATAATTTGAAAGTTTGATGTCGAAATGTTAAGAAATGGCAAAGTTATTGCCAACGTTAACTTTTCATGACAAAATCCAAGTACAAAAAGGGGCATAACTCTGTCAAATGTGACCTTAACCTAGAAATTTTGGCATCATCCCGACCCTGTTGTCATAAGCAATACAATTTGAAAGTTTGATAAGATAATGTTTAGAAATGGCAAAGTTATAGCCAACGTTAAGTTTTCGTGACGGACCGACGGACCGCTGGACCGACGGACAAAGCGATCCCTATGTATCGCCGTTTCTTCGAAAGGACGACACAAAAAGTTCCTGCATTGTTGGCTCTTATGGGAGGAAAGACATATACACTTTTACGGAATCTTACCATGCCGGATGGACCAGCAACAAAAAGTTGAACTAGAACTAGAACTATCGATGAATGCGATTCATACCCCCACCAATGTCCTTGACAGAAGACGACATGGAAAGGTGGTTAAGGGAATAACTTTAGTGGCACAAATACATATACATAAAAAGAAATTATCTCTGGTGAAAAAAACAAACAAATTATACAGGTAATAGTATAAATATATATTGTCAAATCATGTTCGAAACAGTTACAAATATCCTTTCATTTTCCCAATGTACTAAAACAAACAAAAGCAGTGAAGTTAAGAAAATAGCATAATTATGTCAAAATGTAATTAAGAGTGGAAAAATTTGCATACTGAGCTTACTTGTTCTAGTTTAAGAAATATTCAAGTACATGTTAAAATTTCAGAACATTTTCTACGTCAAATTTGACCTTCAAGTGTGGCCTTGACCTTAAGCTGGCACAAGGGTAAGATGGGTTCTGCAGGGTTCTCAATAAGAGCCGGCCGCCGGCCAAAACGGCCGTTTAAAAACGTGTTTCGGCCGGTTGAAATTCCCAAAGCTTAAAAAATCGTTCGTTGTGGCAAATTTTGATACTTTTCGGCACTTCGTCCTGTTTGCGCTATTAAATGCGACCTCTGTTTCGGAATGCTTTGGATATCAGCGTTGTCATGCAATGTAGACTGGTTAATTTTTTCCAATAATTTGCTCTGCGTAGCAGTCCAGTATTTTGGAAAAACGCGACCTGTCAAAATGAAAAAGAGAAAGTTGGACAGCCAGTCGAATTTGTTTAAATATTTCACGGCCAGTAGTGAGTTTTACCGTTGATGGTTTATGTGTTGCGTGTTCTAGTTTGCAAGTAAAGAGTTTTGCGGCTTTAACATATTCCAGTAAAAATTCGGTTGCTGTGCAAACAAACCGCGGCGAGGGGAAAATCCCGGACGTCCCGGGATCGTATTAAACATATAGGGAAACCAATAAACAGTGTTGGTTTTGATATTTGTCGTAATTTGCGGCAATAAAAAAGTTACATTATTTGATTATATCATATAAATTGACCATTATGTTGACTTAAAATTAAGGTTAAATTATCAGTAGAGCTATACCAGTTTGTATTTTAACTTGAAATCACAATAAACATCAAGCAGAGTTAGACAATGATATTAATTGAGTATGCAAAACAGTAATTAATTAATCTACTGAAAAAAAAAGATTTTCACGCCTATACTATACATGCTTATCTATAACAAAAGGCAAGCGATAATCGATAATTTATCGATAACACCTATGGCAGGTGGTGTATTCCCAGTATTACTATATGTTTAATACGATCACAGATCCGGGCTTTTCTAAAGACTATCCCGGGAATTTCCCTTTGCCACAAACTGCTTTCACCACTTGTTCGATCGTGGCTTGGTATTTTGTAAGTCTTATCGAAATTCCTTGTTTTGTATTGAATAATTTGATGTAAACAATAGAAAAATGAAAAGTATTTTCGTATGGTACATGTAAGTACAGTACTAAATGAAATAAAACAGTAAGAAATTTCAAATAATATCAACTATTACTGCCAAAAGTCAATACTGACTACAATAGGCAGGCATTTAATTTGATAAAAGTGATCCAAAAATGAAAAATCAATTAAATCTGAAAGTCATCAGGCCAAAAATAATGTATCAAGACGGTAAACAATCTTCTAGTGCTAAGTGATAGCAAATTTCAATTTCCACGAAATCATAAATTTCAAACACCAGGCATGCGTGTTCAAATTGACTGATTGAGAGTTTTGTTCTTTAGTTAAGTGTGCAAAATTAAAATAAAAATTCTGTTTTTGCCCTCCTGTCAAATTGTGTAATCGATGGCTATCTTTTTGAAGCCAAGCAATACACACAGTTTTAGATAATGAAACCGAAACTTCAACTGTTGGTTGATTTTCTGTTGGTTGCCTTGTTGGGGGGATGCGAATGCAGTTTAGTTTTGCACAGTTAGTTCCTGTTTTGTTACAGTTTTCAGTTTCTGTTACAGTTTTCGGATTATTCTTACAGTGACGTCACTTGATTTTATGGTGAGTTGGTATATCCTTAGATTTTGTGATAAATGATTTTACAGATTTTTGTCTGTATTAATAAGCAGTTAAGTATTTCCTGTAAATATTTATTCCAGTTAATAAACTTTGTAATTCTTTAAGCTGATGTTATCATTATGATTGAATTTTGATGTTTTTAGCGATATTACTAACATTTTATTTCATCGTCGATTGGGGGTCAAATGATTAACCGGAATTGGCTGAATAACCGGATTACACCGGAATCTTATCATGCTTCCACTCATCAACAACATGAATTATTTAGCAAACACTAAGTCTTGTTGATGATCAAACTCTTACTGCATAGTCTTTTTATAAATCTGAAGCACATGGAACATGCCAGCTTTGTATACATATAATTTTTTGTTAATGTTTGGTGATATTTAACTAAGAGGCAACATTTTATTTTAGAAAGTACTTCATGTTCTAGTGGATCAGATTCCACAGCATCACAACATGAAGAAAAACCTGTTCCCTCTGAACCAGACAAAGAGGGAGGTGGTGTTGAAATGTCACATCAGGAACCACAAGAGAGTGGGTCACCATCTCCAGTTACAACCAATCCATCTGAACAGCCCAGTAAACAGAAGGAGTCTTCTGAGCCATCCACATCTACAGAAGGGTTGCAGTCAGGAGCAGATAGTGCAGAATCAATTGGTAATTAAACAGTTACATACTTTTTAGAATCACACATTGAGAATGTTACAGTAAATACTGTCACAGGATTTGTATGCATTAAATCTTAAAGTAAAAATAGTGGTTTTGTGGTAAAGCCCAAATGCAGATAAACTTTGATTTGTGCAGTAATTTGAGTTATCAGGTTTAATTGCCAGTAATGGTAGAAACTGCTTAAAATATTAAATATTTCCAAAATTGCTTGTTATTAAAAAAAATTTTAGAAGTTTTTTTTCAGGGCACAGTTGGAATGCTGAAGAGTGTACAGATCACATAAGAGAGATGTTTGGATCAAAGACAGTGCATTCTGTATATACATGTTCTGCAAAATACTGTAATAAAATAAGCAAACAGGAAAGTGAGCGTCTTCTTCCTAAGAAGTTCAATCACTCCGCATTCCTTAACAGAAACAATTGGTGGCTAGTTTATGTCGAAGGAGAGGGTATGTACTGTGTTGTATGCAAAAAACACATGATGAAACACCAAAACAACAAAGAGGTATTTTCAGGCACTCCAAGTGTAAGATTCAAGAATGATGCTCTGAAAACCCATTCTGCTAGCAGTTTGCATTCAAATGCCATAACAAGTGACCTGGTACAGAAGACCTCTTGTTTTCACCAGGAGTTTGTAAAGAAATCAGAAGTTGAATACAGGCATGTTGAGAAAGCGTTTTCAGTTGCATTCTTTCTCATGAAAGAACTAATAGCTAATAGGAAATTCCAACCATTGCTTAACTTCATCCAGTCAGTTTCTGACGATAATACACTGCAGTATTTCAAGCACCAGTCTGAAGGCTCACGCCAAGAAATATTTCAAACATTGGGTGAGACAATCAAAGCTGACCTTGTTGAGAAAGTTAACAAGAGTTTGGCATATGGTTTGCTTACAGATGAAGTTAGTGACATAGCAGTTAATGAAAACCTAGTGACTTTTGTCCAGTTCTATTGTAATGAAACAATGAAAATTGAGACAAAGTTCCTGTCATCCTGTTCATGAGAACTTTGAAAGTGCAAATGCTGCATCAGTCAAAGCTGTGCTTGATCTGGACATAAAGCATCTGACAGGATCTAAGCTAACTGGACTTGCCTCAGATGGAGCCACTGTGATGACTGGGAAGGTTAATGGGGTAGCAGCTCTCTTGAGGCAAGATCATGCATCTTTGATAAACATACATTGCGTGTGTCACAGACTTGCTCTATCATGTAGTGACTCAAATGAACAACTGTCTTATATCAAGACTGTAGAAACTCTACTTCAACAGTTATGGCAGCTGTTTGAGAATTCTTCCAAGAAAATGGCTGTATATCTAAAAATCCAACTACAGCTGAAGTCAATTAATCTTCCAAATGACCAGAAAGCCAAAGTTGCAAAGAAGCTCAAGAAAGCATGCAAGACTAGGTGGCTAAGCTTTGATGCAGCAGTCAGTGCTGTGTGCCAGGACTTTGAAGCCATTCTACAAACCTTGGCCCAACTCAAGGAGAGGGATGCTGCTGCTCATGGACTGCTGAAAAAGATCAGTAGCTTTAAGTTCCTGGGCACAATATACATACTACATGCCATTCTGCCAGTATTGTCAGCTCTATCCAGACACTTTCAGCAGGACTCATTGAATTTCTCTGGAATCCGGCCTGCTGTCAACCAGTGTAAAGACAAATTAATTGAGATTAAGGAGGTTGAGGCACCACTGACTAAACTGGCCCAGGACACTGATTCATTTTCGGACCAGTGTTCAGATGTTAAGTTAAATGACAAAACCTCAAAAGAACTGTTGAATCTGTTGAACAACTATGTGGACAGTTTAGTTGAAAACATAGACAGAAGGTTTTCTGACACCTCTGAAACAGTTGAGGCATTTAGCATCTTTGACCCAACAGCTTTACCAAAGTCTGGTGAGGTGGATTTTAAGACCTATGGCAGCCAACAAATTACTCATTTGGGCAACCACTTCTTTGCAAGTGCTTTTGACAGAGAAAAGCTGTCAACACAGTGGAATTGTTTCAAGTACCATTTGCAAGATTTCCTGCTCCCAAAAATGCCCGAAGAGATCAGGACAGGAACATCCCGCATCACTGCAACTGAATGGCTGTTGTTACAGATGTTGCGAAATTCAGGGCTCCGCCACTTCAACCCTGAACTGATGTTTGTGGCAGAGGCTGCAGCATCATTACAGGTGTCTAATGCATGGCCAGAGAGAGGAGGCAGCATCTTGAAAGTAGTAAAAACAAGACAGAGAAACAGGCTCAGTAGTGAAATGTTGGAGGGACTGCTCCATGTTGCCATCAATGGTCCAGCTGTTAAAGAATGCACTCCAGTGATCAAAGAGGCAGTAAAAAGGTGGCTTGAGAAGAAACCTAGAAGGAAATTGGGAAAACCCTCAGCTGAGAAGAAAGCACCTAAGAGCATAGGGGTACAGACTGAAGAGGTTGCTGCTGGAGTCAACCCTAGCAGGGAGGAGATAAGGGCTGTTGTGAAGGAGATTCTCCTAGAGGGAGAAGTTGTTAGTGATAGTGATAGTAGTGGATCTGAGAGTGATGATGACTGGGACAATATTTATTGTTGCTCATTGGACAATGAATAACTTGTAAAATAGTGAGACTCAAGAGATAGGGTTTAGTCTGTGTGTTAGTATTATGACTATGTGTATTATTGTAGACTTGATTTTTCTTTGGTCCACTCAGTGACTCTAGGAGTTTATTCAAAGTGTCATGATTTTTTTCAAAAACAGGTGTTATGTGATGCTTGGCTGGTAAACAAATACTTAACTTTTTTGGGTATGATAGTTTATAATATTTAGTTAATATGTTAAGTGATGACATCTCCTTAGAAAATGAATAACTTGTAAAAACGTAAGCTCTTGCTCTTTTTGTTTACTTTGATAATTAACAAAAAAATGTATATGATACTTCAACTTGTCTAAGTGTTTACTGGAACACTTAATTTTTAAAGTCTGAACCCCAGTTACTTTTCTGTCAGTTGCTATAACAGTTATTCTTTATAATTACTGATAAAGGCTGAGTCATTTTCATAAGTATCCATTTTATAAATGTTTGATGCAAAAATGTGTTTTAAGTAGTATCATACTGCCATGCAATTTAGATACTTTAAATACATGTTTATGCCACAAAATGGGCTTTCAAATGGTGCCTTTGGATAGTATAGAAATAGCCCAAAATGCAGGAAACGAAGCACTCAATTTTAAAATTTTCCGGGGGGTGGGGGGGGGGCATGCCCCCGGAACCCCCCTGGCAGGCCTGCTAGATTGTTTATTGGGCCTGCTGGGCTGAAACTTATTGAGAACCCTGGTTCTGCACATTGCCCAGTTGGGGTGAACAGTTGAGTCAAGTTTGAAGAAAATCCTTCCATTAGTATAGAATTTATAGAGCGGACACGACATATTGTCTAGTATTGATTGTAAGTAAATTAAAAGACTTAAAAAGGGGCATAACTTTGTCAAAATGCAATACAGAGTTATGAAACTTGACCTGCATATCTTACTTGTGATACCTCATATATCTTTTAAGTTTTAAGCAAATACCTGTGCTAGTTTCAGAAATATTCAAGTACATGTTAAAATTTAAGAACATTTTCTAAGTCAATTTTGACCTTCAAGTGTGACCTTGACCTTAAGCCGGCACAAAGGTACGGGGTTCTGCACATAACTTTGTTGAGTTGAAGATTTGAGTAAAGTTTGAAGAAATTTCTTCCATTAGTATAGGATTTATAGAGCGGACACGACATATTGTCTAATATTTGATTGTATGTAAATTTGAAGACTTAAAAAGGGGCATAACTTTGTCAAAATGCAATACAGAGTTATGAAACTTGACCTGCATATCCTAATTGTGACACTCCATATATATTTTAAATTTCAAGCAAATACATTTTCTAGTTTCAGAAATATTCAAATACATGTTAAAATTTAAGAATATTTTTTTAGTCAATTTTTGACCTTCAAGTGTGACCTTGACCTTAAGCCGGCAAAAGGGTAACATGGGTTCTGCACATCCCCTTGTTGAGGTGAACATTTGAGCCAAGATTAAAGAAAATCTTTCAATTAGTGTAGGACTTACAGAGCGGACACGACATAATGTCTAATATTTGATTGTTTGATATTTGACCTTCAATTGTGACCTTGACCTTGAGCTGACACATGGGCAACATGGGTTCTGCACATCCCCTTATTGAGGTGAACATTTCAGCCAAGTTTGAAGAAAATCCTTCAATTGGTACAGGATTTATAGAGCGGACACAATAATGGAGACGGACGGACGGACCGACCGACGCGACAAAGCGAATCCATTATAGCCCCCCCCCCAACATTTTGTGGTGGGAGTATAATGATCATTTGTCACCAAAACCTTTAGTGATCGCTGAACGGTTCAGATTTCATAACCATGATCAAAAGGATGGCGAGACTATTACAGTTTACGTCGCAGAACTGAGGAAACTCACAGAACATTGTAGATTTGGGGACACTCTCAATGACACAATACGTGACAGGTAGTTTGTGGAATAAAAAGTGACACAATACAAAAAAAGTTATTATCAGTGCAGGAGTTAGCACTTCAAAAAGCTATTGAAATAGCTACTGCGATGGAAACAGCTTCTAAAGATGAGCTCTTTAGAGCTCCAGCAGCAACATAGGACAATGTCCGTTAACAGTGATTTTTTTTTACTTTATTTGCAACAGCCCATACCCCTGAAATTGTGAATTTTTAGCGCGATAATCTGTCAAACTGTGAAAAAATAAACAAGAATAAATCATCACCTGTATTCACTTTATTGACTGTAAAGCGTCGCTTAACCATGATTGGCATCGATTAAATACCACGCTATGGAATACAGCTCACGGTATTAAACAACTTAATTGGTAACACTCGTCGATAGCGCTCATTTGATGCAATTTTGTTCGGTACCGAAAAACAATCCCCCTAATTGTGAATTTTCAATGTTTTTTGGCGTTTGTGAAGAGGCCGAAATTCGGGGTCAATATCAAGCAAAAAAAATCACTGGTTAACAAAGTTAACAAAAAGGAAGTTTCCAATTACAAGCCCATGGCAAGGAAACAAGCATCAAAACCATGTTTCAGATGTAATGGAAAAAACCATTCTCCAGAAGAATGTTTCTTCAAAAACAACATCTGCAATTACTGCAAAAAGAAAGGGCATATTAAACATGCATGTTTGAGTAAAAAATCTCGACGCAAACCTCCATAAAAAAACCAAAGTTCTGTCAAAAATGTTGAAGAGGAACTACTGTCGGTTAGCATAAATATGGTAATGAGATCGGATGTTATCACTGTTTCACCAATTATAGAGAGAAATTTTTGAAAATGGAACTTCACACAGGATCAGCTATCTCAGCAATTTCAAGAAAAACATTCAAGAAATTATTTTCTCACAAACAATTATCTAAAACAGATACAACTCTTAAGACCTACACTTGTGAAATAATTAAGCCACTTGGGATAATTAATGTATCAGTGAAATATGAAGATCAACAGCACAATATGGACTTGTTTGTGGTGAAAAACAACAGCCTACCATTGTTTGGCAGGTCATGGCTAAAGTTTATCAAGCTAAACTGGAGTGCAATCAAAATAGCATGAAACAGAAATTGGGCGAAATACTCAACAAATATAGTTCTGTGTTTGGTGAGGAAACTGATAAAGTAAAAGACATGTCGGCAAACATCACTTTAAACGAAGATGCTCAGCCAGTCTTTCTCAAAGCCAGACAAGCTTCCTATGCCTTAAAACCAAAAGTAGAAAATGAATTGGATCGGCTTAAAAGCGAAGGAATCATTGAAAAAGTCGAGCACAACGAATGGGCCACGCCTATAGTTGCAGTTCCAAAAGGATCAGACCAAGTCAGAATCTGTGGAGATTACAAAATCACTGTCAATCCCCAGTTTAAGGTCAATCAGTACCCTTTGCCCAGTATCGATGACATATTTGCAACATTGTCCTCAGGGCAACGCTTCACAAAAATTGATCTCCGCCAAGCATTCCATCAATTGGAACTTGATGATGTTTCTAGGAAATACCTGACTATAAATACACACCAGCAGGGCTGTACCGGTACAATTCACTTGTATCTGGAATAGCTTCATCGCCTGCAATTTGGCAACGCACAATCGATCAAATCCTACATGGAATTCCTCATACAAGTTGCATTTTAGATGATATATTAATCACAGGTACAACAGACGATGAACACCTTCAAAATCTGCAGTCAGTTCTACAACGTCTGCAAGAATACATCTTGCGTGTTCACAAGGAAAAATGCAGTTTCTTTCAAAATGAAATTGTGTACTGTGGTCATAAAATTGACGCAGATGGGCTGCACAAAACCAACGAAAAGGTTGAAGCAATTTTGAAAGCTCCGAGACCGGAAAATATTTCACAATTTCGTGCGTTCTTAGGACTGGTGAACTATTATTCAAAGTTCTTGCCGAATATTTCTACTGTACTGCACCTGCTACACAAACTGCTCAAGAAATATGTTGGGTTTGTGTGGACATCGCAGAGACAACAAGCATTTGACAAAGTGAAATCACTTATCAGTTCAGATACTGTGTTGACTCACTACGACCCCGATTTGCCATTGAAACTTGCTGTGACTCAAAGGCCTAGGTGTAGTCATTTCGCATGTTCTGAAAACGGGTGAAGAGCGACCGATAGGATTTGCTTCGCGTTCATTGAGTGCAGCAGAGAAGAATTACTCCCAGATAGAAAAAGAAGCCTTAGCTCTTTACTGGGGAGTACGCAAATTCCATGTGTACTTATTTGGGAGAAAATTCACCTTAGTCACAGATCATCAACTGTTGCTTGCTATATTTGGAAGCAAAAAGGGAATACCTGCTACTACAGCCACAAGTTTACAGCGTTATGCAATATTTTTACAGGGACATGATTACAGTACGCGCCAGGAGGAACTCACATTTTTCGCTTTAATTCACAGACGCGGAAAAAAAATATCTGCTGCGACATCGAGGAAAAAAACGGATTTCCTCGATGTCTAGACATCGCGAAATATCTCGGCAATATTTGACGACCAGCGCGAAAATAATTAGAGTCATAACTCACCTGGATAAGCTGAACATTTAATGAAATGACCTTAATGAAACTGTGCATTTTACGTCTGCCAATTATGTGACATTTGGTAAAATTAAAAACAAATTTCTAATACATGCTGTGTAGGTTTATGTGTACTTCTGTTGTTGAAAACGCTCGTTATTGTATAGCAAAATCGATCAATAATTTTGTCAAGCGCATAGACGATACAGATGTCCCAGTAGGGTTTACATGTCGTATGTTTTCTTTAAATATAGGAAAGCAGTTTTTACACGTGTAAATAAAAAACCAGTCAATTTATTTTCTGAAAATAGGGTCAGCTGTTCCGAGAAGCAATTACTTTCCGTTTTGAATTGTCATTCCTTCCATTAACAAATACGAGCATTCGTAAACAAATGCATCAGAATGAGAATTTTAAAGCGTAAAATTCGCCGAAATGCGTGTAATCAGGAACTTGTGAGCCTCGATACGTCAATTCTTACCTGTGAAAAGGTTCGCAGACCATTTAGCGGATGTCCGCCGCGACATTTGGTGACCATGTCCGCAGCGGTAATCCTCCAAATGCGGCGGATTTGGGTAGTCCTCAACGACCTCGAGTTCCTCCTGGCACGTACTGTATGATATTGAGTACAAAAAGTTCAAAAGCTCATGCAAATGCGGACGGACTTTCACGTCTGCCAACTTCATCAACTGATGAATATGATGACTCTGAAACAGTGCATCAGTTATCACAAATTAACATGTCTGCCAATAAGTGCTAAAGATGTACGAAATGAAACTAGAAAAGATATTATCATATCAGAAGCGCATTATCTAACACTTACAGGACGGAAAGATAAACCATCAGATGAACGACTGAAACCCTACTACATACGCAGAAATGAACTTACAGTTCAACAAGGTTATCTTCTATGGGGTTCAAGAGTTATCATTCCTTCGAAGCTACGACGTAAAGTGCTTGAAGAACTACATGCTGGACACCCTGGTTTAGTTCGTATGAAGGCGCTAAGTCGAAGTTATTTCTGCTATCCAGGACTAGATAATGACATAGAACAGCTTGCGAAGAAGTGTTCTGGCTGTCAGGTTAATCAAAAAGCACCATCAAAAGGCATCACTACATTCATGGGAATGGCCATCGGCACCATGGGAAAGCATGCATATTGACTTTGCTGGACCATTTATGGGACATATGTATCTACTCGCCATAGACGCACACTCAAAATGGCCTGAAGTTCAGATCATGAACTCAACAACAACAACTAGATTTATCGAAGTTTTAAGAGACTGGTTTGCTAGATTTGGTGTACAAAAGCAAATAATAAGCGACAATGGACCTCAGTTCATTTCTGAACCATTCAAAGGATTCATGGAAAATAATGGAATTTTGCACAAGACATCTGTAGTCTGGCACCCAGCTACAAATGGATTGGTTGAACGATTTGTGCAAAGTTTTAAACTAGCATGCAAAGCTGCAGCAGAAGATCCAGGATCTTTATTGCAGAAGATAGAATGTTTCTTACTAGCATACAGAAATACACCACCTGCAACGACAAATGAAAGTCCAGCAAAATTGTTCTTAGGTCGAAATCTCCGCTCAAGATTAGACTTAATCAAACCAAATGTGAAGGACACTGTTGAGAAATCACAGTTCAAAAGTTTAACATCTACCAGAAGACAGCAATTTAGTGTTGGTGATGATGTAATGGTACGTGATTACTGGAACAATGCTAATAAGTGGACTTACGGACAGATAACAGAGAAAACGGGACCATTATCACACAAGGTTAAAACGGGTGACAATAGCGTATGGAGGAGACATGCAGATAAAACTGTTAAAACAGCAGCAAGACCCGTAACGCAAGAAATAATTCCAGAAAATTCGGACTGTATTTTCAACGAGAACAGAAACCAAATAAAAACAGACTCACGGCCTGAATCAGAAACTACTACTGTCGAGCATCGTTACCCTGTAAGACACAGGAAACCTCCAGATAGACTTACATACAGCGCGGATTCTGCCTTTTCCGTGATACCACCGCAGACAATTTTTTCTTATTGCAGACAAACGCGGCAGACGTCCGCGATGAGAGGGCTAATTTCCGCCGCGATCCGCGGTGTCCAGTTGTATCCACCGCAGACAAAATACCAAAGATTATATTTAAATTATCGATAAAACCGGTTACCTGTTTCTCGCGGCGGAACGCGGTGGCCATTGTAACTATAGCTCAAAAATAAATGTTTATTTTGTAAAATTTTCACCGTGTTCTTATTTTACAAGATGACTTTAATTCAACCAAAATACTTAAATGGTAATAACATTAGTTAAAATTTTAGATGTAAAAATATTGAAACGGCATTTAAAATGAAAAACGTTACCTTTGTTTTGATAGTAAAATTTGGAGTGACCGCGTCGATAGACACAAACTACATACTACAGAGTATACTACAGCATCTTTGTTCCTTTGAACTATCCAAAACCGTCGCAAATTAGAACATACTTAACAACAATTACTTGTTACACATGCTAATTATTAGGGTTATTTTAAGTGAACTGTTTTAACTGTCAAAGAAATTACGTCACTTAATAGCGGCTTTCATCTTTTTACAAAGGGCGCCATGTCTTCAGATTAACTCAGAATCACAGCTGACACCTGTGTGGATAACATACCTAAATACAAACTAAATCACCTTTTTTTAAACTAGTTTATAAACCAGTCTGAGCTCTGGTTTGAAAGTGAAATCTACAGATCTTGTATAAATATATTTTTTCGATGCATAACAAACACTTGTAAATTTCAGTGGCTCAACACTTCCCTTTTATATTTCTATCATTTGGGGATGAATTTCACAATCTTTTAACATTGTTGTGAAACCTATATGTAGCCTCAAAGAAACAACCTGTCAATCACAATTGCCGTGACCTATAATCTTTACACGTGATACAACACCGTATTTTTATTGGTTGTAATTCAAGAGCTAACCTTTGACAGCAAGCCTGAGTAATTTTCCATAAAAAAATCCCAGTATTTTACCGCCTTTTCCACATCACATGATCAAATGCTGCATGCTTTTGGATGCTTGCTCTCTACTTTCAATTCTCATTTTCGGAAAATCTATAAATAGTAACACCTAGTTTTGTAAGGAGATATTGACAAGGATTAAGTTTTCATGGTGTAAGAAACAAAAGTTGACGTTTCATTGTTCTCTCTTGTTACTTTTTCGTACATGCCGTACAACGAGGTTATTCAGTATTTGACTTAAAAGTAGTTTTCACAACCATGAACTTACATATCTACTCTATTTTCGAATTTAATACGACTATGATTTGCCGCGATTTAGAGTATTTTTGTTCATGGTAATTCAATAACGAGAGAACAACAAGATGTACAAACAACAAATACATTGTATCTACATAATTTTTTGTATTACAAAATCAAATTTTACATATTTTAAGTAGTAAAGTTTTAATAATTAATCGTAAAAAGCTACAGTTTTCACCGCGATCCGCGGTGATTGACCACCGCGTTCTGCCGCGATTTATCGCGGCGTTCTGCGGAGGAAACGCTTACGGCCACAGATTCATGTCCGCGGTGGTGAACATTTTCAGTCCAAAATTTCGTCCACGATGAGTCTCATCCGTGGGGTCTCGCGGGTTTTGCAAAATCCGCGCTGAGCGTACTGTACTACAAACAGTGATGTGTTATTAAGTGTTACAGATAACAGGGCACAATAATCCCTGTCTGTAAATAAATGAAAAGATAAGTGAATTATCTCAGATATCAGCAAAGCCTGTTTTGTTTCAGACAGTGTGTTTCTCCTTGAATTTTATTAATGAAAATTTTCAGACAAATGAATGTATTATATGATTATATATCTTAAATCATGTCAGGGTTTTTTTGGGGGGAACAAGACCAATACCCTTGAGATTGGGAATTTTAGCGGCATTTTGCCCAAAATTGGGAAAAATAAAACACAACATTTTCAAGTTTCCTGAGGCAATATATTCCTTTTTTAAAAGGATTTAGTTCACAAAAGTAGGTCTGCAGCTGAAAAAAGCTCGCACAATTTGCAACAATACCCAACTTTTGCACCACTATAATACAACCAGTCATACTTCAACTCGTATTTGTTGGAACTAAATAACCTTTGATCAGGGACAGGGACAACTGTTTCTGAGTAAGGCTCGTCGCTAGAACTTTTAGAAGCCCGAGAAGGAACACGATCGTGGTAACTCACCGTTGAAGGCAATTTCTCAATAGTACTTGCAGTTTCATTCGCCGTTACCGTTTCCGAAGTACAACTCTTTTCCGAGAGACTCGCTTGCTTAAACATTAAATCAATTTTTCTGTCTTTATCAGTGCATTTTTAAAGTTTTTTAACGTAATATTTTGCATTGTGCGACATTTTGACTCGAAGGTCGTCGCTACCTTTAGACGCTCGATAAACTAAAACTGAGAAATCAAGCGTCTACTTAACACCTGGTTCGTTTAGACGACGGCTATTCGCTCAATTTTACGTTCCCCAAAGATCGATTTAATTTTCTTTAGTTAAGATATCGATTGGGAATTTTTGTATCAAAATTTGGAAAAAAAACATACTATTTTCAATTGGGAATATGACCGAATAACGGCTATAAAATCGGCCAAAAAAAACCCTGCATGTTCAGATATAGAATTATTGAAACAAGATAGTCTCAAATAAAAACTGTGCTTGGTGCTGTACACATCAATTTAAGTATCATTTAGAACAATACATAATGCATAATTTTATGAAAACTGAATTTTGTGAATGTCGCAATGTTTGCATAGCGTGCATACAATTGAACTTGAAAAGACTACTTTTAAACTTAAAGGGGAGGTATATGTTATGTATCAATGATTAGAATAACTACGGTAATTGTATACATTGTATGGCTCTATATATATCATAACTCTTTGTCAATAAATTAGTTCAGTGCTAGCATCTGCCGTGTTTACTAGTGTTTAACAACATAACAAATATCAACAATAACATGTTGAATGATGTTCATTTACACAAACATTCATACACTCTGTTATTTTTTTGTTGTTTTGAATAAATCTTATATCTTTAAACATTTAACATACCAGAAAGCGGTTCATTCTGCAATATTTGGTAAATATATCTTTCACAGCGAAAAGTAGGTCACTTATGTTTTTATACAGGTGGCGCTTCAAGTGAAAATACCGAAAAGTTAAAATAATGCGGAACCAGATTTAACGCGGAAATAGATGCAACGAGTATAACTTGTATACAGTACGCGCCAGGAGGAACTCACATTTTCCGCTTTATTTCGCGGACGCGGAAAAAAAAATATCCGCCGCGACATCGAGGAAAAAAACGGATTTCCTTGATGTCTCGACATCGCGAAATATCGCGGCGATATTTGACGACCAGAGCGAAAATAATTAGGGTCATAACTCACCTGGATAAGCTGAACATTTAATGAAATGATCGTAATGAAACTGTGCATTTTACGTCTGCCAATTATGTGACATTTGGTAAAATTAAAACCAAATTTCCAATACATCTGCTGTGTAGTTTCATGTGTACTTCCGTCGTTTAAAACGCTCGTTATTGTATAGCAAAATCGATCAATAATTTTGTCAAGCGCATAGACGATACAGATGTCGCAGTAGGGTTTACATGTTGTATGTTTTCTTTAAATATAGGGAAGCAGTTTAACACGTGTAAATCGGAAACCAGTCAATTTATTTTCTGAAAATAGGGCCAGCTGTTCCGAGAAGCAATTACTTTCGGTTTTGAATTGTCATTCTTTCTGTTAACAAATATGAGCATTCGTAAACAAATGCATCAGAATAACAGTTTTATACATTTAAATGATATTTTAAAGAGTAAAATTCGCCGAAATGCGTGTAATCAGGAACTTTGTGAGCCTCGATACGTCAATTCTTACCTGTGAAAAAGTTCGCGGAATCATTTAGCGGACGTCCGCCGCGATATTTGGTGACCATGTCCGCGGCGGTGATCCTCGAAATGCGGCGGATCTGGTCGCGTTTTAAGGAATGGGTAGTCCGCGACGACCTCGAGGAAAACGAGAGTTCCTCCTGGCACGTACTGTAGTCCATTAAAGGACTTTAAAGTACATATAGTCAAGACAACTTACTTCGCTGTCATGGTAAGCAGCGCATCTCTTGGACTTAGCATGACTTAAATGAACTTTTGCTAGAGAAATGTTGATGACTATAAAAAAAATCTAAGGAAAATCATAAATATGCATCACAAATAGGTATATTTGAATTTTCATTCAGACATTCTACTTGAATCATAAAAAGAAATGTTAGTTCATTTATTTTAATAACTCTATCGGTCTGTTTGGCAAAAAAAAAGGCCACAAAGAGAGTTTCTCCATGTGGTGTGGCCTGGATGTAGCTGAACCTAATATGAGTGTTCCAATTATTTTCGCATTCGGTCGTCAGAAGCTATAAAAATGAAAAGAAATGGTCATTTGTCATGCTCATTTAGCTTCAGCTATAACTGAACGCTTTCTATTTAAAAAGTATACACGAGATGACAACAATATGTTTCTCTTTTCGTAAGCAAAAGTTTTGGATTACTCGTATAAAAACGTCGGAAAAAGTAACCAAATATAACTTAAGTCATCGTCAATCTTAGCAGCGTTGTAGATAATTTTTTGCACATGTGGGTAAATACCCCCACTTTTCAAAGCATGGGGGTGAATGGTCAAATTATGCATTGCTTGAGGGTAAATGGGGAAATAATGGCAGAGTGTATCTGTGTTTACTTTTATTTTAGGGTTTCTTTTACATACAAGCAGGATACAAGCCTATACAATACAGCAGCCCCATTTACCTTTACATGCGCTCTTTTTGTTTTAAAAACTGTGCTAATTAAATCTTCAATTATTGGGGTCACTACACTTTTACTTGAACTGGCTTTTAACGTAAAGAAACTGTCATTTTTGCTTCGTATTGGCTTCGAGTTCGACATTATCACATAAAATCATGAATGTCCGCTACTGAATATAAAAGCGCTTGACTGTCTCTTTAAATTCAATTAAAAAAATTTACTAGCGTCTAGACGACACAGATTATGTGTACTAGACTGTCTTACAGTTTATTGACTCCGGCGTGCAAAATTAGCTCTAAATTTTATGATAACCAGACAGTTTATTTAGCGGAAGTTAAAATCAGCTGTTCCTGTTTTTGTTATGAATTTTACGCTAAAGATTTTCGTAGTTTGCGTAAGTTCTAAAGGTTTTGCTTCAAATGTACGCACAGAAACGATACTTGAAGCGTATCTCATTATTTCTTAAGCGTAAATTATCTACAATGCTGTCTTAGATAATTTTAGTCTGTTTAATACAATAAAAAACTGTCAAAACCACTAAAACTGAGTTCATTCTAATTAATGCTTAATTATATCGTAAAAGAAGGTCCGTATCCCTAGACAATCCTCTAAGTATTGTCTGGGGGTACGGATCCGTACCTCCAGACACTGCCTTTTTGTAGGGTTCTCAATGCCGCCCCCACCCACGAGCATTATCATGACAAGCGTAATGAGTCTTTTCTAAGTATATCACATTTATCACGTTCTCTTTCATTTTAACTTCCATGTAAGAGGAAAAATCTCCCGCTGGAGCAAATTGTATATGCAGTAAAGACTCTGAAACGGCATACTTTCATTTTGGCTATTTCCTCCACTGTTATTTTGTCCGCCATTTTCGTTCTCGTAACAGATTGCTCAGCCCGGACGAAATCCGTCCAAACGGAAAACGGCAAAACTGTAAAAACTAGTTAAAATATGTGGGGTTCTGATTAATATAGATGTAATACAAATAAAAAGTTTTTTCAGAGTCGGTATGATTATAACAAGATTCAACATAAGCTATGTATAGCTTTGACCAGGGACCGTATACTAAGTAAGTAACTTTCAGCTTTTGACAGACCTAAATATATAATATATATACTGACGTGAGAAATTAAAGTTCACAATAGAATTACACGTATTCCTCACTTTGCTAAAAATTGATTCCCAGTTCACACTACATTGGATTATAATGTTTTTCGTATTACCGAAAAGCGTATGAATTTCCCTTTAAGACAATTTTTTCTTATATCTGTTCGAAAGAAAATCAGATTCAGCTGATTGTGCTTTTTGAAAGTAAGTGAAAGTAAGTGAAATCTTAAAAACGAAGCGGGCAACTTGTTGTAGTATGCCTAACTGTTTTACCTTATGTTCATGAAAGGGTTATATGCCTTGAGTTACCTATCATATAAAACATTCAGATATAGTAGACCTCCAAGAGTACACATTAAATGTTAGACAGGTAAGTTGTACAACTGTTGAGGGTTTTTTGTGTGTTTTTAGCTCACCTGTCACATAGTGACAGGGTGAGCTTTTGTGATCGCCTTTCGTCCGTCGTCCGTCCGTCCGTTCACAATTGTTGTCCGCACTCTAGCAGTCTTAATTTTGGTGCGATCTTCTTTAAACATGGTCAGAATGTTTATCTCAATGATATCTAGGTCAAGTTCATAACTGGGTCACTTGGTGAAATTATAGAAAAAGCTTGTCCGCACTCTAGCGGTCTTAATTTTGGTCTGATCTTCTTCAAACTTGGTCAAAATGTTTATCTCAATGACATCTAGGTCAAGTTTATAACTGGGTCATGTCACCCTTAAAACTAGGTCACAAGGTCAAATTATAGAAAAAACTTGTCCGCGCTCTTACAGTCTTAATTTTGGTGCGATCTTCTTCAAACTTAATCAGAATATTTATCTCAATGATATCTAGGTCCAGTTCGTAACTTGGTCATCTCACCCTTAAAACTAGGTCAATTTGTCAAATTATAGAAAAAGCTTGTCTGCACTCTAGCGGTCTTAATTTTGGTCTGATCTTCTTCAAACTTGGTCAAAATGTTAATCTCAATAATATCTAGATCAAGTTCGAAACTGGGTCATGTGACCCTTAAAACTAGGTCACAAGGTCAAATTATAGAAAAAGCTTGTCCGCACTCTAGCAGTCTTAATTTTGGTCCGAGCTTCTTCAAACTTGGTCAGAATGTTTATCTCAATGATATCTAGGTCAGTTTAATAACTGGGTCATCTCACCCTTAAAACTAGGTCACTAGGCCAAATTATAGACAAAGCTTCTCTGCACTCTAGATGTCTTAATTTTGGTCCGATCTTCTTCAAACTTGGTCAAAATGTTATTCTCAATGATATCTAGATCAAGTTTGAAAATGGGTCATGTGATCTTCAAAACTAGGTCACAAAGTCAAATTATAGAAAAAGCTTGTCCGCACTCTAGCGGTCTTAATTTTGGTCCAATCTTCTTCAAGCTTGGTCAGAATGTGTATCTCAATGATATCTAGGTCAGATTTGAAACTGGGTTATGTGACCTTGAAAACTAGGTCACTAGGTCAAATTATAGAAACTGTAGTAGTCTTAATTTTGGTCAGAGCTTCTTCAAACTTGGTCAGAATGTTTATCTCAATGATATCTAGGTCAAGTTTGAAACTGGGTCATGTGACTTTGAAATTTAGGTCACTAGGTCAAGTTATGATAGAAGCTTTTCTGCACTCTAGTGGTCTTAATTTTGGTCTGATCTTCACTTTCATTACCATAAGATCTTGGTTCCATTCTTCAAATTGCCTTATTGCATTATTGGTTCCAGGGTTATGGCCCCTGAAAGTGCCAAAATTAACTATTTAGACCTTGTCTGCACAATAGCAGCTTCATTTTTTATTTGAATTTAATCAGACTTGTACAATACTTGAGTTAATATAAGATCTTGCAGGGTTGCCAGGGGACTTGAAAAGTCAGGGAAATTTGATTTTTTTTCAAGGTCAGGGAATTGTCAGGTAATTTTGAAAATCGGTCAGTGGAAAATAAAAATCCAGAAAAGTTAGTGAAAAGTCAGGGAAAAATAATTTTGAAGGGCTAATATTGTTCTATTTTATTAAAGATTGCATTTACACATTTTTTTCCATTATGAATCTTTTTCTTTATAATTGTGTACATTGTATTTTAATAAAAGTTCTAGTATTATAAATAACATTACTTAAAGACTGAAAGTCTCTGCAACCCTTACAACCAAAAATTAAAATAAGTATGTGTTACACTCGAAACCCATGTTCCTCCCTCCAAGATCCATGTCACAGCAACCCTCTGAACTTAGTAAGTTCTGCTATATAGGCCTTACTGCTGATAGTTTGTGTCTTGCCCATATATTTTTTGCATTTATGGTTGGATTTTAAAATAATTAGTAGAATTGGCAATAGAGTAAACATGTGTCATGTACATAATCCCTGTTTGGAACGGTGTTCCAACATTCAGTTCACAGCAACCTAGTTTTTTGTATAACGGCAGGATTTTTAAAAAAAATATTGCGGCACAAACTTCTACATTTTTCAAGTTAGGCCATACCAAATCGTTCTTTTGTTTAGCGTCCGCGGACGGATAGGTTTGAGCTTCTGAGGTAGGAAAAAACAACAACATTGTTTTGTCTTACGACCTTACTGTACAAAGTATTAAATGCTCTCCAGTATGTTCGAGAATTTATACGTGACTAGTGTCGTTACCTCCTTTGCATCTTTACCCCCATTTTGTATTTATTGAGTCGTGTAAAAAAGTTCCATGCGTGCATAAATTTGTTGGCGACGTCAGAAGAGGTTAGTTTCTAGTCAGTTATAATAAGATTTTAATGCCTTTCATTGTTTTTCAAGATAATAGCAAGTAAATGATTGTTTTATGATAATTGTATGCGTTGAAGTATTTGTTATATGTTTTCGCTATCAGTCAAATTTCTCAAATGTAGTGTATACACGAGCTGCAGCTAGAATTTGTTGACGAAGTTTAATGTAATTCAAGTAGGTAGAGTCGAAAGACATTATTTATGACAGTTTGTTAGTAGTTCACTAAGCAGATATTTCTTTTGTAACATTTTTGCTGAGAATTCTTCTTTCATAATGGAGCCAAATTCATTTGAAGTATTTAAAAGAATTGTGTTATCTTCGCAGTAAAGCCAACAGACACTCAGGCAAAACAGATAGAGAAAAACAAATACCAGTAAAAATGATATTTTGGTGTTCAGTATTAAATGTTGAAGTAGTGTTTACTTTTGTATTTTTTTACAGTGATACCTCATTTGGATTTTAGTGGCATAGGATGGAAGGACCTGTCTAATAACATGAATGTGCATCAGTTTTATAGATTGTTGAAACTGATTTGATATTAACAAGTTGATTCCAAATATAGACTCAGTTGTAAATTTACCTATGCAGAAATACATTTTCAGTTGAATTTTTAGGCGGTTTGATTGAAAATACTTTAAGAAATGCATTAAAAGTCTCTACAAAGTGGAATGTGAAACTTGATAATTATATCCTGGTGTAGATACTAGTCAGTATGACTTGTTTATTTTTTGGGGCTTCGTTTGTGTTTTCAGGATAGCTAGATAGGTTTTTGAACTTTGGGTGGACGCTAAACGAAAAACCAATTTGGTATGGCCTTACTGCTTTGAAACTTTAAACATGTTAGGTATCATGTGTATATGTGCCTGATATATTTTTTATGAGGCTCAGTCCATTATAGTCCACGTTGTGCTTTAACAATCCTGATGACGCACGACATCTAGTGAAACTCTACCAAAGATGACCCCATGGTCATAATTGCCTGCACCCTTTTAGTCAATTGGCAATTGTATTTGCATCCACTGACTCTTGCAACCATTGAGCAGTTGTTGGCAGGTGAGCGACCCAGGGTCCCATGGACCCTCTTGTTTTATATTTCATTTATTTTGTCTTTTGATGCTCATTTATGAATTGTACAATTCAGTATGTGTTTATTACAGTAACTGGACCCCATTGGAAATAAGCCTTTAGCTTAATGGGCAACCCTAGGGTAGCATAAAACATACTTTATTATAATTCTATTCTTGTTGCATTTTTGTGTGTTTCGTATGCATGTGTATATTTCCCTAAATAAATCAAATCAAAGCAAATCAAAACAGAACACCACTGACGTCAAATGTAATCAAAGCGCTGCAAGCACTGAAGTATTTAATCGTTGAGATATTCTTTCAAGGCAAAAAATGAGAAGCTTTATAAATATTTAGTTGAAACAATGTTATTTAGCAAATTTACAAACATGTATCATTTAACATCACAAAATATGGTTTGGAAAACGAGAAAAGTACTTATGTAAATACTTCCCATGATTAGTAGTAGATAACTATTTATTACCAAGTGACAATTTTTGAAGTTGAACATAGCTTTCCGTTTTATATTATCATAAAATATGATAAGGTTTCAATGGATTTGGATCAAATAATGAACGATTAATTTTAAGATAACATATATTCGAACTGTTTAATTGCTGTTAATATGAGTAAATAGTTACTTGAAGAGAACAAGTCATTACTGGTTACAAATATCAATTTGCTGGTTAAACGTCCAAAATAAGTGTAACTTTTATCAAACAAGATGACCATAATGGAAATTTTATCGCTTCCCTCAGTGAAGACGTTAACTATCTTTATACCTTGAAGACTGTATCTCTTGCTTAACAGAATGGAGCAAAAATCTGTTATAGAAAACACATAAAAAATCCTTTTATCCCTGTCATAAACCTAGTTTTTAATATTCGAATTTGATTAAGATATAATTATAACAAAAAAAAAACTCTAAGCAAGTTTCATTCAGACGTGATCTTGCTATTGAAACTGGTAGATATTCAAATATACCTAAACACTTGCGACTTTGTAAATATTGTAAAGATACATTTGATAATGAGTATCATTTTGTCATTAAGTGTCATTTGTATAAAGACATTATAGATGTATATTCTCCATCAAAGTATACTATTAATCCTTCTTTGCAGAACTTATATATTTGATTTCTACAAAAAAAACTTAGATGTAACTAGAACTGCCACTGTCCTGTCTCGCTTTGTCAGCAGGGTATTATAAAGTTTCAAGTTGATACCTCCAATACTTTTTGAATAATGCTCAAGGCAAAAATTCAGTATGAAAAATTTCAATGGACAATAACTCCAAAATTATGACAAAGAGGCTTTGGGCTTTATACTTTTCTTAATAAGATCGATCTACTTATGAAGTTTCAAGTTGATATCTCCCTTACTTTTTTAGGTATTCATCAATAATTAACTGTGAAAAATAACAAAGGGCAATAAATCCAATACTTAGCAAAAAAGGGTCACGATTTTTAAGCACTGCACGACTCCTTAATAGGATCTATCCATCTATGAAGTTTCAAGTTGATACCTCTTATCATTTGGAGTTATGACCCGGACAAAAATTAGGTATTGTTGTATTTTTAGGGTAGTAGGTACCTATAAGATAACTTTGTATAATCATTCTTAGTATTCATAGTAGAAATTCTTCTAGTGGAAACATTTAGGGATCAGTTGAACTTATTTCACCTTTGGTTAACCTCTGCAGTGAATCTGCTAGAAGAACAAAGGAGTAGCATGTAGCACCATAAATCATGACTAGTAGGCTACACTTGTAGCATTGTAGCATTCTCTGTAGGCTAACATTTGATGTATTATGCTACACTCCTTATTGGGAAGGAGATGACAGACTAATGATGCTACACCCCTTATTTGGAGGGAAGGGTATATATACTGGGGCAAACAGGTATTCGGGGCTTTTTATCAGACTTTTCCTTGTAACAGGTCTTTTTACTAGTATTTCATAGAAATATTACCATAGAGATGGATTTTACTGCGAGTGTAGTCAGCTTTGAGCTAAGTGTGAGAGAATTACATCTTTGGATTTATTACTGTAATTATATATATATACTTAGCATAGAATTAAATTAGTAAAATGGACACCTTGCTTTGTGGCTCATTTTGGCAAGCTGGACTTTCTATATGTGAACTGTAATAAACTGACACTAAATATTGGTGACACAACACTGATGGCCATGCTATTGCAAAAATCACAACCACCCTCCTCTCCCCGGAATTGTTAGAATTTTGTTGGCAGCGATACACATATGTCCAAAAGTACATTTTATAACAGTATGGAAAATTACGAAGGGCAATAACTTCAGAATAACGCAAAAAAAAATTAAAGTTCTTAGGCTCAGCACTTCTCCTCAATCAGATCTATCCACTTATGAAGTTTAGGTTCAAAACAAAACAAAAACTCAAACTGTTTTTGTATTCTCTGCTTGCAGATCAGGGAATACAATGTTGGCATTTCGTGAAATGCACAAAAAAAAGTGGCCGACCTGACAACGCTTCCGGTAAAAAATAAAATGAAAATACAGCGAGCAAATGAATTTGAATAGCTTAAAGGTCATGTGACATGAATTTTTGACCTCGAAATTTTCATATGAGCAAAAAATATATATCTAACTATGACAAGTTAACAAAATTCCGCAGGTAATTTTCATCTTAAAGCTGTTTTTGTAGCAAATTAAAATACATATTTTACGCACTTGGTCGCGCGCTCCTGTCACGAGTGAAACCGGAAATGACGCACATTTATCCCTTGCCATTTGACACAGCTGCCTGGATTGTTAACAAAAACTAGAATTAAAAGATACATCAGTGAAAATATCTAGAGATACCTTTCAAGTAACTGATCCAAAAAGATTTTGAACATCCTAATTTTTATCCGATGCAGTTTTTTTGGAAGACTTGATTAACTAACTCCAATCGAGATATTTTTTTACATAAAAACATTCTCCTTACAGTGACGTGTTGCTTATTTGTCTGTGGTATATTTTGCCTGAGGTACGTGTAAGTAATCTTTGACTAGATCTATGTTCTTTTTTCATTATAAATGCATATCTTTTTTTTTTTGGCTTATTCATTTTACATTTTTTAAAACAAAAAAATAATGATCAGAGAACAACTAATATGAAGAAGCCCTAAAAACTATGTCAAAATCATAACACAAAACATTGTTTTTTATTTATTTTTTTTTTAAAAATTTGTTCACATTTAGAAGTCGAATGATTTTTATTTTCATCATAAATAGATCCATTACATTTAATTATCTAATTAAAATATGTATCTGCATGTAAGCTTCTTAACTAAAATCATCCAGAAATGTTAATTGGAACAAGATATTACATATTGTTTTCACAAGTGTGACTGATCAAAAGTAATACAATCAATTTGTAAGATCACTAGCCATAAAATTTTGCTATTTATCTCAACTTTATCATTGATTAAGTCATAAAAAAGTTAATTGCTTTGTTTTGACAGCTATGCAGAATATACAAGGGTCCCATTTGGGCAGGTTAATTTGCATAAATCCCACAGTATAAGGCGTGATTTATGGATCTTTGACATTTCATTGGATATTAATTTATAAGCAGACACAGATTTCTACTTGATGGACATGCCATATTATTATTTTTCAAACAATATCCCAACGTGAAAATAAGCATATAACAAGTTTAGCTTTTAAAAAGCTAGAAGCGGCTCGCTTAGATATTTATATTCAGTAACTATGGGTGACTGTGTTGCAGATCACTCTTCTACTATCACTCACACAAAGAGTTAATTTACTAACGGCATTTCGGTAACATAGAAATGTTGCAATACTACACACTGTTGAAAGAAGCAAGAAGTCATTACAGGCTTCATAAAATGTAAGGACGGTACTAGAGAAAGCATACTATGAGCTAGTCTGTATTGCTGTATTGTAATGCACTAGTCAATTGCAACCCCCCAGTCCCCCCCCCCCCCCCCACACACACACATACACACCCTGGACCGGGAAATAGCTGTGACATTGACCTTGTATATTTGAATGCTTTGCGGAATTTTGAAATGACGACAAAAGTTTTGCTCAAACACAAGGGAGCTGTGAACTCATATACGAGGAAAAGGTGCATTTGTGCATACCGCAGTCAGTTTGTAAGCTGCTGTTTCCTGTGAAAGCACTTATGGTTTGGTATACGCTCCATCTCAGCAGCTAAGTGAATACACTACTGTTACTTCACACCGCTGCTTTAATAAGAGTAGATTTATGATATTGACCTTTACAATAAACTTATAAACAACCAATGAAAGTGCACCAATATCCCCTCGACCGAAAAATCTTGAAACCATTTTTCATTGGTCAAAACGATCATATGATTGCAAAAATTATAGATAGACAGGTGTTTTCTGACAATTTTGTGAACACATTTCAACTACGCGTTTAGTACGTTAACATTTCATACAGCAATTAAACGTCTAAAACAACCATACAATTGTGATTTTAACCTTTTTGACATTTTTACTGGTTTATTTACGTATACATATTAAAAACACTTTGAAATGTGAAATACAAAAGTAACATGCAAACATGCATTGTTTGTTTACATTTTGGGTGGTCAAATGTATGAACGTTTCGTTGTAGGCTAGTCACTAAAAATATCGTTCTGATAATTGAATTTTAACAGAGGTAAGAAAGTGAAACATTCGACCGATGCGCAGGAGAGTAGGTTTGGAATGATACCTAATATATATGTATACAGGTAATTTCCGCTTCCAACCTGGGATACATCCTTTATCTAATGTGCTCACTATAGTAAAACAACTGAAGTCCATTCTTAGGTATTTTTGAAAGAGAATGTCCATTTCGTAGGGCGCGGTCACAATAAATGGTTATATCTGGAACATCTATTACTTAAACATAATATAAAAGGAGACACAGAATAGGTATATCTTTTATTTATTACATTTAACCAAGAAAATACAGATAATACCAATATTAAATCCATAATTAAGAAATTAAAAGTACATTTCGTAGACGTAAAGTCCATTTCGTGAATTAAACTCCATTTCGCACTCTATACTTACCCCCGAAAGACGCGGAAGAAATGAAAAGAGCTTGAGTGACAAGAAACGAAGAGAAATAGTCGATGTAACTCTTGCTCTATATTTGGCTTATATATTGTTTTCTGTTAATGATGGTAATTTTTAGTTAACAATATATATAAAAAGTAGATTATCAAGGCACCTTGCTAAAACGTTTCATGTGCCTTTGCGCTTTAAAGTGTGTTTCGTGTCATTATGATAATGGCTACAGGGGCATATGTCTGCTTTGAAAGCGGGCTTTCTATTGGTTGATTTGCCGTAACGTAATATTTGGTCTCCAGCTTTTCTGAACTACAACCTCTTGAAACTGGAAGCCAGGCGGCTTTGAAGCTTCGGAAGTGTTCCGAGTTCTAACTTGGTTTTCGTTGTTTTTCAAGTAAAATCCTATCGTGAGGCGAGCCGGCAACAGCGAACGTATTTTACCCCATTTAAGTGGGAAAAATACTATCTCACTGATGTTCACGATATCCATTCGGTTAGACCTGAAGACGACCCATTCATTTCAATTTTATTTTTTTAAATTGGAATTTCCATTATTGTTATTTATATCCCAGCCAATCACACTGCAGCTTATGATGTGTCTCGATAGTTCCCTGCATACGCGGCGTGTTGATTCAGCATGTTAACCTCAATATTTTTCATCGGAGACGGTCCATGCATAGACATTTAAAAAAAAATAGTCTGCTCATACATTATCTCATTATTTTAGAAGATTTTGCCAAATAAGTTGGACTATGACGTCAGAAACAGTATACATGTATGTATTTATGTAAATATGTCAGACCTACGACAAGTAAGGATTACTATTTGGGATCCCAGTTATACATATATAGATTTTCGCCAGTTGAATACACGTTACCTTGATTTCTCTGATTGACTGATGACGGTGATCCAGATCCTAATAGAGTAGCGATTTTTAGGATTTGATTTAATCAGATTGGAGGAAGTTAAAGCTTTTATAAGATCATTTGATATTCGATATAGATTTAAGTCGTAATAATAAATTAAGCAGACGAATGTCCGACACAATTTTAAACTTGCTCAAATTCAGCAATGCAGCCCTATTTATTTGTTCTCAAAGAAATTCAAAGGGTTTAAAGCGCTGAAAGACTGTTCGCTGGATAGGGGGGCGAAGGTTCATGCCGAGACATCTATTTTGCTTTCATAGCCATTCCTCTATTTTGAAATCAAGAAAGTCTTTAAATCAACGGAATGTTTATTTTTTTGTCAGCATTAACATTGAAATGACCATAGTAGGAAATTAATTCAATTATTCATTCTCGCTTACCGACACTGGATATGTGACATTAATAATACTTCATGATTACTACTACTTCTACTACTACTACTTCAAGGATAAATTATCGAAGACATCAGGACTGAAAACCAGTATGAAAGAAAAACAAGAGCCATGTTACACATGGTTAATCCCCCCGCCGGAAATAAGTTACCTGAAGGTTGTACTTTCAAGTGGTTGCATGTTGAAGTCCCCTCCCACATGTATGGTATGTGTTCTGTTCTGTTCTGTTCAAGAAAAGTGCTGTATTGTTGAACTCCTGTTATAGAAAAACTTAAAAAAGTAAATGTAATAATGTGGGTTTGGAGTTTGAAGAAAACCTCTAAAAAAGGCAAGGTAGAGTAATTGTTCTTACACACTGCACTACCTACCAATGTGCTCTGTCAGTGTATGAAGTTTGAATAAAATCCCTCAAGTAGTTTTGGAGTTATGCTCCGGACAGAATTTATCAAGTAAATCTGACAAAGGGGAATAACTCTAAAAATAGGCAAGGTAGAGTTATTGGACTTGCACACTGCACTACCTACCAATGTGCTCTGTCAGTGTATGAAATTTAAATAAAATCCTCAAGTAGTTTTGGAGTTATGCTCCGTACAAAATTTATCAAGTAATTCTGATAAAGGGGAATAACTCTAAAAATAGGCAAGGTAGAGTTATTGTTCTTGCACACTGCACTACCTACCAATGTGCTCTGTCAGTGTATGAAGTTTGAATAAAATCCCTCAAGTAGTTTTGGAGTTATGCTCCGGACAAAATTGTTTCGGACGGACGGACGCACGGACGCACAGACGGACGAAGAGCATTTCTAATATCCCCTCCGCCTTTGGCGGGGGGATAATAAGAAAGAAACAAACAGATTAAACTTCAGATCGCTGCTTCTGTCATATACTTACTAGCCGCTAGAGAAATATACACAAAGAATTTAAGTTGAAAACATGAAAAACAATGATGTACAGCAACAAGTCGGCACAGAAATTTCTGAAGATGTGAATATGTTGGATACATGCACTTTTACTCATACAGAAAATTTTAAAAACTGTAAACAGTGCAAATAAGAGTATAACATTGCCAATTAATATTTTCAGAATTAAATAGTTTTAATAGTAATAATCATATGCATGCATAAACAATCCTTAAAACAACTTTATGTGATTTCTCGGAATAGGAGACTCATTCTAGAAATGATCTTGTGATAATTAAGAATTTGTATCACTATTCTTAATTAACAAGTTATCAAACAAATCAGCGTCAAATCCTAGAACAATGAAGATAGTAGCTTTCAGATATATTCAGAATTTATTATTGAATGACACCGCTGCCAAAATATTTCTTGTTAAGTCTCAGACGAGTCGCAACTGATATCCTTTTCTACACTTTTTATACCTGTAAAATCCAATTAAATCATATAATCAGCATATACAATTGCTTTTAAGGCGACTGACTCACAAACTTTTGCTTAAAATTTCTTTAAAGTTTAAAAGAAGTTTATATGGAAAAGAAAAATAATACCTTGCTTCTATACACCATGAAAACACTAAAAATAAGCAATTGATTTCACCAAGATTCGAACCCATGCCATTTCCGTCAGTAAAATATAGGACGGCGATTTACGCCACTGAACCAACTTATTAAGTATTGTCAAAATTAATTATATAGATAAAATATCTACCCCGAGATTAACGGGTAAAATTTTTTTTAACGATAAAAATGTGTAAAAGTTTATATTTACTTTATGTGTGTCAAATTATGAGTCAGTAACTTAGTTTGGATATGTTCAAGATGTAAAAACATTTTTGTTTTGCATCGTCGAGCCTTCTGTGAAAATTTAAAGTCACTGGTTCTCTTTTTTAAAGATTTTTTTTCTTTTTTGTTCATTTACAATTGTAATTGCATCGATTTAACATGCCTGGATGTAAAAATAACTTTAAACAATCACGTGACATGCCTGTCGGCTGAAAGTATGAAAGGGAAGTAACCGCTGTGTGGAGTGTGTATCTCTCTCTTTCGGAGGTGTGTTTTTAAATGCTGTTATTTGATTGAATCAGTCAATCGCATCGGACAGAAAAGTCGCGTATTGATTTTCCAGTGTTATTAAGAACGATTCAGTATTGAAAAACTAGTATTTAGCGAGTGCTATTTCTTTTGTATATAATAATCATAAAAATTACTTGAAAGGTTTACAAGTAAAATTTTCATTTACTTTTTTTACTTGATTTTGAAAGCTTAAAACCAAATTAGTCTCCTTTTAATAATTCCAAAGAACTACTTTGTATTGCGGTGTAACCGGAAGTGCATGCTGTCAGATCGTTAACGTCCGCTGTTTGAGTTATGGTAATACTGTATCCACTTCGTTCCTCGTGAATATAAAAATGGCAAAATGACGTTAATAATTAGTGTGATATTGTCATATTATCTCAAAACACATTGTTTTTGCTGTGCACTGGCCAAATTCTATCGCAGTTAAAGAAATCCGCTGTTTTAAAAACTCTAGAAAAACATGCAACTCTGTGGGAAAATTCGTTTTCTGAACTTTAATTTGGCACGTCATTGTACGTCATGTACAAAAGTGACATGACTTTATAATCAACTAAATTTTTCAAGTGGATTAAATACTAATTTTGTTAATCAGGAGATTACCAATAAAATGTTGTACTACTAATTTAAAAAAGTAGTCTTTGGTGCCATGGGGTAAGTGCACTATGGTACAAGAAGCAAAACTCACTAAAAGTAGTATTGTTTATACGAAACATTAGGTGTCTCCAATTTTCTCCAGCCGTTATATCATTAAGAAAAGCAACAGTGTGCAGCTATTTTTCACAGAAACTTATTTTTATAGGTACAAAATAATTTTCACTTCTCCCCGACGTTTTCAGTTTTATACTTATGGGGAATTTATACTAGTTTGATATAAACATTGCCAGAAAACGTGAATAAAAAGCCTATAATTCTTAAAATAAGTGAAAATGGGGTATTTAGTTCCATGGTGCTCACAGAATAAACAAGAAAATCTGTAGAACCGATGGATGCTCCCCATTGTAGTACTAATTCAGAATTGGTGTATTTTTAGTATTTTTCTGTGTGTAAAATACTGGTATTAAATATAACTAAAGCAATCTCTGAATGTGACTAATACCCCCACAATACAAAGTAAGAACTATATAAGCAAGGTATAGTTATAGGTCTTGTATACCACACTTCCTCACAATATCTTGTATTATTTTTCTACCCCAAAAAAAGACTACGTGCAAAATATCGTTATCATGTGATCAACATTTATGCCAAATTATTTCAAAACCTCGAGCTAATGATGCATGATAAAGTAACAGAGCACATACAAAATAGGTACTTAGTTTGAAAGGGTATAATAAAGAAACTTAATTAATAAACATGCCAAGGTAGTGTTATAATTCTTAAACACGGCACTTTCTATCATTTTATCTATCTATTGTTTTGAACATCAAGCGTATACCTTGAACAAAATTTATGTAATTCTCAGATTAAGCGTAAATAAAAAATAATCTCAGTTCTATGGCTTACGATTTCTGACAAGAAGTTTTTTTTTTAAAGATTTTGTATTATACATACATAAGATCTCAGTTTTAGACTAGGAGATTTTCAAAACATTCTTTAAAACAATAAACCTAGGAAAATAATTGAACAATATTTCCAGAAGTAAACTATACAATGCAGCACACCGAATTTCTAAGGTCTTGGGCCTATGGTTTCTGACAAGATATTACAAGATTTTTTTCAAAGATTTTACGTCTACATAAAAAGGACGATATAGGACTCTATAGATGACGCTCTAAGCAAAATATCTAAGCCCTTGGTATTGTGGTTTCAATACTTTTTATAATTTAACAGTTATGCTTAGACAAACATCATACTAGTAACAAAGGGAGATACGTGTAATTAAAAAATGGGGGCAGCTAGAGTTGAACACTGCACTTCCTGCCACTCTCCTATATCAATGTGCCACATATCAACTAAATGCCTTTAATAGTTTTTAGAGTTTTGTTTTTGACAAGCGAAAGGTGAGGTAATGAGAAAACTAGACAAGATGAGTTATGGTTCTTGTGCACTGCACTTGCTCTCAATGTTCTCAGTTAAAGTAAATTCCTTCACTGGTTTTTGAGTTATACTCCAGACAAAACCAGACATTTAGGCAGACGGACAAGTTGCCCATTTTATGCTTTACCTTCGAGGAGCATCGAAAATGTCATTGTATCTTACATCAAGGATATAAGATATTTTAGTGCATTACATGTTTTGGGCCTTTAGAACAGGATGAAGAGCATGTTGCGAGGAAGGTGACAGCAATGGCAAAATCTTAACATCTGCAAAATCAAAATATCTAATATTATGCTTACTAGTATTCATGTTTATGGAATGGAATAATTTGCCTTTGGAAAAAAAAACATAAAAAATCCTGCAACATTAAATGCAAAGGCATTCTGAATCTTTTAGAATGATGTAACATTAAAATTAGTGTTTGAAAACATATCTGCTGTCACTGAATATTCCCATCGCCTTTTCAAATACGAGATTTCAATGTACGATAAATGACCAGGAAAACATAGACCAAACAGAGCAAAATGCATCGTTTCCTCATTTTGTGAAGTATGATATAATAGCAAGAGGGAAATTGAGGCCGTAAATCATCCTGTATCACTGTCCATATTACAACGTAAAGGTCAAATCGTAACTGCCATAAGGGAGTAAGATACTTTCGTCCAACAACCTAGGTTTATTTTTTTATACCATGTAATTTACTTTAATCTTAAGACTTAAATTATATCATTATGGAAATAATTTTGTGTTTCTGTCTTTTCATTTGAGCTTGTGAGCAAGTTTTTAACCAAACGTCACCTAGTTTCACCATCTCTTAAGAGATAAACAGGACATCTTTTTGACGGAGTATAGTAAAAATTGAGTAAAATTTTTATTTGACCTCTAAGGTATTCATTAGATTTTAGTCTGTGTGAAGTTAGCAGAACAGCAAGATAGCAGAATAGGACAATTATGGGAAATTATGAAAATTACTTTGTTTTTATCCGCGTATCAAATTTCTGGTTGCCATGGTAACAAAAACAGTAAAAATACGGCTTTAACAAAAGGATCGTTTAAACACTCAAAAGGTATACGAGCTAGGTTGCTAAAAATACGTATGTACAAAGATGGTAATATGGAAATAATGGGTTTGACCTTTTTTTTAATCCGCGTGTCAAATTTCTTGTTGCTATAGTAACAAAAACAGTAAAAATATGGCTTTACAAAACGGATCGTTCCATCACTCAAAACACATACGAGCTAGGTTACTGAAAATAAGTATGTTAAAAGGTGGCAATATGAAAATTATGCGTTTGACTTCGTCTATTTCTTTTCCTCTGGTTCGTGGAATTAGTGTATCAGCCAATTATTTTATACTCACCAAGGCTAGAAATAGACTTTTGTCATAGAGCCTTTATTTATTGACTGATATTTGGTATATAAGCACCTTGCATTAACCTCTACCATTCACCGGGATCAAGGTCAAGGTGATAGATTCTAAAAAAAGATTTTTGTACTTTTCCCTGTAGAATCTTTATTTATTGACCAATATCTTAGATATTTAGTATGTAAGTAACTTGCATGAACCTCTTCCCTTGGATGGGGTTTGATATCACTTGTGTCAAGGCCAAGGTCACCTAGGCTAAAAGATTTTTTCTTTTTGTCAGAGCCTTTATTTATATGACTGATATTTTAAATATTTGGTATGTAGACACTTTGCATAAACCTCTGCCATTAATTGGGATCAAGAACACTGAGGCTAAAAACAGATTTTTTCTACTTCACTTAATAGAGCCTTCATTTATTGACTAATAACTAAGGTCTTTGGTATGTAGTTTCCTCGCATTGACCTCTTCCCTTAGGCAGGGTTTGAGGTAAATGGGTCAAGGTCAAGGTCAAACGGCTTTCGATAGATTTATCTTCTTTCTGTCATAGAGCATTTACTTATTGACCAACACTTTAGATATTTGGTTTATAGACACCTTCCATTTTTTGTTATGGATACTTCATTTCTTGACAGATGTCTTTGATATATAGTATCATGCATGGACCTCAACCACTTGAAGGGGTTTAGGTTAATTTGGTGAAGGTGAAGTTCACAGAGGTGAAATAAATATTTCTCTACGTTACGTTATTGTGTTATGCTTGTAACTGACTCTACCAAACTGTTTCAGCCAAAGTTTCATAAAACATTTGTGAACGATAGATCTTTTTTTCCTGAACCAGCCTGATTCCATCATGGATTGCAGAGGTATGTGGGCTAGAATACGCTTCTTTTGCCGTGTCTGCACGGTTTCACAGCTCTGATAATCTTACAAACTAAGTGCCTGAGCCTTCATTTATTGACTGATATTTGAGATAATTGGTATGTATGCATCATGGACAAATACCCATGGGTTGAATTTTAGTTCCCTAGAGTCAAGTTCTTCAAGGCTAATAATGGACTGACATAGGTGAAACCTTTAAAATCTTCCTTTCAGAAACCACAAGGCCTGGAGTTTATATAATTAATATTTGAATGAAAGCAGTTACAATTGTTTTCATGTGGGCAATAAAAGGGCAATCATGGCTCTCTTGTTTCAGTTTGTCTAGGTCAATATTAAAACTGGGTCATGTGGTTTCAAAATCTCGGTCATCAGGTCAAATTAAAAGATAAACAGATTTACACACAAGAGACGACAATTTTTATCAAGAAGGGTGTCCAGAATGTTTGCGTTGCAAATATCTCGGATGAGTTCGAAACTGGTTCATATAGGATCAGAAGCTAAGTCACCATGCCGAATAAAAAATATCATTTTGACCAAGTTTTTGTAAAAATTGCTCAGAATGTTTGACTTGTTGATATCTCGTACAAGTTTGAAATTGAGTCATGTAGGATCAGACACTAGGTCGCAAGATCAAAGCAAAACCTTGTTAACACTCCATAGACCACTTTTTTCAAGTCTTAATGAAAATTGCTCACAATGTTTGCTTTGGTAATGTCTCATAATTGATCATGAAATCGGGTCATGTAGGATCAGAATCTGGTTCACCAGGCTTAATCAAAAGAACACCTTGTTAACACTTGGGTTCACAGTTGTAGTCAAGTCTTAATGAAAGTTGCTTACAATGTTTGCCTTTATGATATCTCAGATGAATTCGAAACCGGATGATGAATACATGTAATAAGAAACGAAGTAACAAGCTAGGTCACTGGCATAAATCAAACAAAAATCCTGTTAAAACTCTAGAAGTCACATTTTATTGTTAGACATCATGAAATGTTTCAAAAATGTTTCTGTTGATCATGTCCAGGTCAGATTTGTATATGGTTTATCTTTGGTAAAAACTTGGTCACTAGCTTAAATCGAAGGAAAATTTGTAAACACTCTAAAAACGGAAACGGGTCAAAATGGTCCAAATTTACAAACTATCCTGGTTAAATTCCCATATAATAATCAATGCTTATAATACCACGGACAAGTGTAAGAGCATAAATTCCGTTCGTGGTTGCATGTTTGACTGTTGTATGCGTTTATTAATATACTTTGAACTGATTTTTAATGTATAGTATATGATTTACAGAATTATACATAAATATCCCATTTACAGCAGTTTAATTATTAAAAAGAATCAGTAGGTTCCCAAATCTGACTTTGAAATAGTCAGGATATATATGCGCAGATTTGACTCGAGCTGTTTTATGCCCTATCACTTTGGGGGAAACGTGGGGTGCATATAGATTTGCCCTTGTCCGTCCTTCCCGCTGCCCCACTGTTTTTACGTAGAACGGTTTGTGTCGCGTGTAACTCCAAATTTTAACTGCAAGAACTTTGAAACATTCTAAGAATAGTTGTCAGCACGTCAACTTGCGCACCTTGGTATTTGCCGCAAATACCTTGGTATTTGCCGCAAATTTATTGAAGACCGACAGAGTTATGCCCCCTGATTAAGCAAAAATAGAATTTTTTAGACTTGTGTCGCGTGCAACTCAAACGTATAAGTGCTAGAGCCATGCAACTGTCTAAGAGTAGTTGACAGCATGTGAATTTACACACCTGGGTATTTTGACGCAAATTTATTGGAAATCTTAAGTTTTATATGTTATTGTGAGATCCAGATTTCCAGACAGTCGGACGGACAGACGGAAAGAAAAAAAAGACAGACGGAGGGCGAACTTTGGTAGATATCTATTAAACTCTATTAGACTTTTTGTCTTTTTGAATGTTGTTCTGCCATTCTGCTATTCTGCTGGAGTTGTTCCGCTATTCTGCCATTCTGCTATTCTGCTGGAGTTGTTCTGCTATTCTGCCATTCTGCTATTTTACTGGAGTATTTCTGGCATTCTGCTGAAATTGTTCTGCTATTCTGCAGGAGTTGTTCTGCTATTCTGCCATTCTGCCATTTCGCAGGAGTTGTTCTGCTATTCTGCCATTCTGCTATTTCGCTGGAGTTGATCTGCCATTCTGCTATAGTTGTTCTGCCATTCTGCAATTCTGCTGGAGTTCTTCATCCATTCTATAGGAGTTGCTCTGGTATTCTGCTTGAGCTGTTCATCTATTCTGCCATTCTGCTGGAGTTGTTTCGCAATTCTGCCATTCTGCTATTCTGCTGGAGTTCTTCTGCATTTCTGCTATTCTGCTGGAGTTGTTCTGGCATTCTGCTGTTCTGTTGGAGTTGTTCTGCTATTCTGCCATTCTGCTATTCTACTTGAGTTGTCTTACCATTCTGTTATTCTGCTGGATTTGTTCTGCTATTCTGCCATTTGGCTGTTTTACTGGAGTTGTTCTGCTATTCTGCCATTCTGCCATTTTGCTGAAATTGTTCTGCTATTCTGCCATTCTGCTATTCTGCTGGAGTTGTTCTGCCATTCTTCTGTTCTGCTGGAGTATTTCTGCCATTCTGCTGTTATTGTTCTACTTTTCTGCTGGAGTTGTTCTGCTATTCTGCCATTCTTCTATTCTGCTGGAGTTTTTCTGCCATACTGCTATTTGGCTACAGTTCTTCTGCCATTCTGCTGGAGTTGTTCTGGTATTCTGCTGGAGCTGTTCTACTATTCTGTCATTCTACTGTCCCGCCATTTTGTTGAAGTTTTATTTCCTTTAAACAGAAGTTTTTAATTATGTTTTAAGTTCCTATGTTGACTGATAAACTAATTTCGCGAACCAGAGGAAAAGATATAAAAGTCAAACGCATAATTTTCATATTGCCATTTATTTACATACGTATTTTTGGTTATCTAGCCTGTATACGTTTTGAATGATAAGACAATCCGTTTGTAAAAGCCGTATTTTTACTGTTTCTGTTACCATAGCTACCATAAATTTGACACGCGGTTAAAATCAAAGTAACTTTCATAATTTCCATGTTGCCATGTATTCGTATTTCAGTTTCCATCAACTTTACTTATACTATTGCAGGATCCAGATTTCAAGACAGTCGGACGGACAGACAGAAATACGGACAAAGAGACGGAGGGCAAACTTTGGTAGATATCTATAAATCTCAATCAGACTTTTTGTCTTTTTGAGAGTTGTTCTGCTATTCTGCCATTTTCCTATTCTGCTGGAGTTGTTCTGCCATTCTGCTGTTCTGCTGGAGCTGTCCTGCTATTCCGCTGACTTTTTTTCATTAAACAGATAAAAGTTATTCCACTATTGTATTAGACTTGTTCTGCTCTTTTGATGTTCTGCTGAAGTTTTCCTTATAGAATTTTTAAATTTTGTTCTAAGTTCCTATGTTGGCCGATAGACTAATTTCACGAACCAGAGGAAACGAAAAAGACAAAATCAAACGCATTATTTCCATATTGCTAGCTTTTTAAGAACTTATTTTTAGTAACTTAGCTGGCATACGTTTTGAGTGATAAAACGACCCATTTGCTAGAGTCGTATTTTTACACTTTCTGTGACCATAGCAACCAGAAACTTCATACGCGGATAAAAACAAAGTTACTTTCTTAATTTACATGTTGCCCTGTATGCATATATCACTTTTCATCAACTTAACTTATACGGTTTATATGTTATCGCGGGATCCAGATTTCCAGACAGTCGGACGGATAGACGGAAATACGGACAGACAAACGGAGAGCAAACTTTGGTAGATATCAATAAAACTCAATTAGACTTTTTGTCTTTTTGAGAGTTGTTCTGCTAATCTGCCATTCTGCTATTCTGCTGGAGTCGTTCGGCTATTCTGACATTCTGCTAACTTCACACAGAGAAGATTTTACCAATGATCTAAACTAAAGATCTTGTGTTTGTCTCTATATGAACTAGTTTTATAATCGTCAAACGAACCATTAAGAGAAACAGTCTTACCGAATTTCTAAAAAACTGGGTAAAATATGACCCTAACGTTCGGCACTAGCCGACTACCAATCCGAAGTATGAACGCCTTAGACCACTCGGCCATTGCAACAATCCCCAACAAAGGCTTCACAAATAACCGGTGACAGGCGTTAAATGTATGACAACACTGGCTATATGTACGGGGAGACCTTTTACAGCCGCCACACAACACAATGAGCATTGTTGTTTGTGAATAATAAATAAACTAGTTCTCAGCGGGATTCGAAGTGTTAATAAGATTTTCCTCAGATCTCAGCTAGCGACTTTTTTTTGACTCTACACGACCAAATTTCTGGCTAGTCCCAGAGATCATCATCCTGTGCAAACTCCATGGAGAGGGCCAATCTTTAATGTTGGAGTAACTTGTCGTAAAACAATTTAATATGTGTAAATTAACTGTGTGTATTCTTTGCCATCAAATATGATTAAATCAACAGATCATCAAAACTGTCTGACTGAGCTAAATATTGTTTATAGAGTCTTCACAAGGTTTTCGATTGATATGAGCTACACAGTCGATCCACAGTGTTCACAGGGTATTCCGCTTAGTTAGTGACCTATTTTGTGCCCTATGTAACCCAGATTCAAAATCCTGAAATCGATCGCCAATAAAGACATTCTACACATGCTTAATGGATAAAGCATACAACATCAGTTTCAGACTAGAAGATTCTTGAAGATTTTTCTACACAACCACATTAAAACAGGTGACACCAGGGCGGGGTCAGTTTCGACACTAGGGAAATAATCTGAACAATCTTTGTAGAGGTCATCTATACAATGCTACATACCAAATATCTAAGGTCTAGAGCTTATGGTTTCCGATAAGAAGATTTTCACAGATTTGATATCTTACATAAATAGGACCCCTAGGGCTGGGTCAATTTTGACTTCAAGGACATAATTTGAACAAACTTGGTAGAAGCCCACTCGACAAGTCAAACTATACAAAAAAATCTAAGCTCTAAGGCATACGGGGAAATAATTTCATTTATATTTGAAGATGTCAACTATACCATGCTACATCCCAACTGCCTCAGGTCTACTGTTACTGACAAGACACATTTCAAAGATTAAAATCAATTTCACTAATAGGGACCCCTGTGTTGGGCTAATTCAGTTTTCTTACACAACTAACCTTACAACAATTATGGCGGCAATGGGATCGATTATAAGTAAAAGCGGACTTGCTTTACAAAAGATTTGACCACCACGACGGCGATTATATTTGCAAACTTGTAACACCAAAGGACCGAGTGCAAGAAGTTATTAAGTACCCATTGTCGGATACCCACGGTCGATTATAACATTAATCAAACCGTGGGAAAAATGAATCAATTTGCGTCGTTAAATAGCAACAAGTGCCTAAAGTATCGACCAATGAAATCGCGTTTAACAAATCTGATACTCTTCAACCGAAAGGGTAGAAAACTATCGGAAACAAAATGGCTGCGCCCATGACGAAAACCTGTTTCACGTGTCTTGCCAATATAAAAGGCAAAAACTATCGCCAACTGTTCGACAAGCAAATACCGCTATGGTGATATTTTACCTAGTATTAACATTTCGCCCACATTTTCAATTTTGAACTTTTCACAAACAGAATTAAACATGTCGTCTATGGTTGCCGCCATCTTGTCTGTAATACCGAATGTCGTATAGAACGAGCGTTTTGACTGGTTTAAATTGCCTCATGAAATCGTGAGGGAACCAATGAAATAGCTGTTTTTGACACACCTCTTATCGACTAGATAGCTTCCAAAAATCCCACGGCTGATAAATGTTAATGGATCGGCCGTGGGTATCCGACGATGTTAAGTACCATCATCACCAGATAGCAAGTGGTGGACACCTTGGAGTTGAGGAAACTCTTGGAAAGGTAAAACAGGCTTTCTACGGATCAGGGGTGACCGATGGTGTGAAAAGATATTGAAGAGAATGCGACGATTGAACTGCGATGAAACTTTCTGGAGAATCTAATAAACACATTTAGGACTGTACTTAGTAGGAGAGCCGATTGAAAGGGTAATGATGCACATACTTGCACCGTTGTCTGTAAGTTCAGCAGGTAACAAATACATATTGGTCATTTCGGATTAGTTTACTAAATGGACGGAGTGTGTCTATTGATATTGAGTCTAAACGATAGGAAAAGCATTTATAGATACTTTTATCACAGGTTTGATGTTCCATTACAAATCTATACGAATCAAGGTACAGTGAAGCTCACTTATAACGAACACGGTTAAAACGAAAAAATGGTTATAACGAAAGGAAATCAATTCCCCGACTTTAACCCTTCTTTATTTATATGCCGCCTCACATGCTTAAAACGAATTTGGATACAGCGAAAAAACGGTTATAACGTAAGGATTCTGAGGTCCCGAGATACATGTTTTTAAGTAAATCGGCACGATTATAGCAAAATCAATTTTTCACATTTTTAAAAAAAAAGAGAAGACAGGTTATTGCCTTCGGGTGTTAATTATAACACCTTTATTGATCATGTGTTGAAAAGAGTGCTCGATATGTTTTCACACGTTTTCTTGTGACAAGTTTTAAAAGATGTTAAAAAAGCGTTACAATAATTCGATTAAGAATATAAACATTCCCATGAAAAATTACTTGAGCTTATTTATTTTTAGACCTATGTGCATAACAGTTTTTCTTAGGAATATTTGATTAAAAATGGATAGAGGTTTAAAACGAAAAGTATTACTTTGGAGACAAAATTTGAAATTTTAAGTAAAGCTCAAAAAGGTTTAAAGAAAAAGGATATCGCAGAAAAATTTGGAATACCGCCTAGCACTTTATCGACAATTTTTAAAAATGAGAAAGAAATCCGTGAGTCATACCAGGGCCTTAATTTTCTAAATTAAGGCCCTGGTCATACCATGAATCCTCGCTCTCGCCTAGCAGAAAGAGACACCGCTCTGGAAATTATGAGGACCTCGAGAAGGCCCTTTTCAGTTGGTTTAAGGGCGCTCAAGCTCAGAATTTACCTTTGTCTGGCAGATATTGTTGGGCAAATGTTCGGACCTTTTGTTTTTGTACTACCATAATATTGATTGAGATTATCATCTTCATTGATTAAAATCATTAAAATCATATCATTATTTGTTATTATCTACGTTATACGTACTTTTTTAATACAGTAACTTTCTTATAGATCATTGGACCCACTACTATAGCGAAAAATACGTTATATTCAAGCATTTATAACGAAATTTCGTTGTATGGATACAACGAATTTCGGATATAACGAAGTAATTTGCTAGGTCCCGAGAAATTCGTTATAAGCATGTTTCACTGTACATCGTTTGAATCGAAACTTATGATAGTCCTATGTCAATTCCTCGGAATTGAGAAGATGCATGCGACATAAATGCGGCCTCATGCTAATGAGCTCGTAGAAAGATTTAATAGGACCTTAAGCTCCATGTCAAAATCATTTTGCAAATCATTTGGGATACCTACCTACAAGTTATGATGGCATACAGATCATCCACACATAGTGGTACTAGAGTGAATCCAAATAGGATGACATTTGGAAGGAAAGTAACTTTGCCAATGCAAGCCGTAATTGGGCGACCTCGAGTTCAAAACGAAAAGCTTAATCTTGAAGACTCGTGTGCGATCTCCAAGATAAGTTACAGAAATGCCACGAGAGGAAAAATAAAGGTAGCTGTGAAGTATCAGAAGAGATATTATGACAGCAATTCTAGAAGGAAACCTTCTCTGAAGGTCAATCGTTTGGATGCGTGATCCCTCAAGATAAGTGGGAATAATCTCAGCGCTGGTAAACAAATGGAAAGGAACATTTTAATAACTAAAATTGTTGATGACTTTGTTTTTGTGGTTCAACTCACGTCAAAAGGAAAACCTTAAGCATATTATATAGGTGGCTTTATCCATACCTTAGTAATAAGGTTCCTGTCTGGATATGCAATAAGAAACTTTAAATGTTAGTGCACATAAAAAGAAAATTGTGAAACAGCGTTTAATTGTGAATTACAAATTAATTATTATTTTTATACTTAACTAAATATAGGACTCAAGTGTAACAAACAACATGTGTAAAACTTTTATGACAACAATTTTATGTGCAACAGACAGCATTTGTATTATTATTTGTATTTTTTAAAAATAAAACATATGTATAACATATGTATTTTCCATACGCTCTAACTATACACTAGCAAGATGCAACTGCGTGTTGCAATGGATCCTTTGGGATGTAAAGAAACATGCGTTGGACTAATACCCTAACATATTATTAAATTTCGCAGTCTTCTCTTACAAAAACGTTATTCCTTTTCAGGGAGAACTGTTGGCTATATGTTCAACTCTAGAATGGCTCTTGGAAAACACCTAGTCTTAGCTGAACATCGTCGACCGACTGTGCTATGTCCTTGGTGTCATGGCAAAACACGAACTTTCACTAAAGTAAGTGACTTGGAAGTGCACATGAAAACAGGCCACCCCTATTCCTAGAGACCGATTTAGTAGGCCCAATGGATTTTATTTTTCTACATACCCTGCTGATTATGCCAAAATAGTGGAGTGTATTACAGCCTACGACAGTGGTGAGTTCCGGAAAGGTGTAAGAACTTTGACAGTGGATAGAAATAAGGAGCCTGGATTGCCTCTGAAAGAAAAGTAATCCCGAGAGCCCTCAGTTCACAGGTCAGTTGTAGAGAGTCATCAGTATAATTGCGGGAAAGGGGAGACTCCGGATAGAGAAGGGGATTGGAAAATTGATCAAGCCAAGAAGACACAGGACATAAGTGTGGAACGAATTGGAAGTCCAATAAAGTGGCTTAGAAGATATCACACTTACTAAACTGAAACTGGTGGGTTTAATGGATTTATCAAATTAAGTATATTAGGTAAACTCTATAACAAAAATGTTATTCTGTAATGTGTTGTGTACGATATTGTTCTATAAAAAACAATTTGAATATTCCGTGGCCTAATATAAATATACGAATAATGTCTTATGAAAATAAATATAAATTGTAAAGGTTGGCTTAATATGTCAAATAAGCCTTGTAATATAGAAAAATACTTTAGAAAATATACTTGTTTCTTTTTGCTAAGCTGTTAATAGTACTAATCAATTAATGCAATGTTTCGTTTGTATTATGTTGAACTTTCTGTTTTTGCTATATATATGATTGTAATTGGCCAAAGGCATTTATTATGCTGATTGCCAAATAAATCGAAACCTTATAATTACAGACACCAGGTAAATTGCAGTTATGTGACTTATATTCATATCTTCAAAAATAAATGATTGAAGCTTGTGTAAAATAGTGGAAACAAGTCACTGGTGTTGCTTGCAGCACACAAGTCCCCTCCATTGAAAATAAACGAAAGCTATCACTGAATGTGATAAATACCACCGCAATACCGCCTTGTCACAGAAAAGGGGGAATATAGAATGCCTCACACACATCTACTTTTATTGGGAATTTGCGCACCATGTCCTAAAGATGTAGAAGTAGTTCGTGTCACAAGATTTTGCTGTGATTGGCAGTAAAACCACAGAGCTGGGATTGGCTGGGATAAAAGCATGTCATGAATATCTACATTTGTTGGTGAACAGGCACACTGGATTTCAAAATAGTAGTCTTAGAAATGTGGAAGTAGTAAGCCGTAAAACCGCGGATCAGGCATTGGCATGCACAAACAAGAGGGCCATGATGGCCTGTATCGCTCACCTGAGTATGACTGCTTTTAACAAAGTTGTTATGGACCTGGTTAATTGACCCCAGATGACACAAATTCAAACTTGACCTAGAAATTATAGAAACAACTTTTCTGACAAATTTACAGGTTATTTGGACTGAAAATATTACCTCAAGAGTGTTAAGAAGGATTTCCATATTTCGACTCTGTGACCTAGTTTTTGAACCTACCTGACCCATATTCGAACCTGAGCTAAAAATCATGAAAGCAACCTTTCTGACAAATTTCAAGGATATTTGGACTGAAATTGTTACCTCAAGTGTTTAAAAGGTTTTTCCATATTTGGGCTCTGTGACCTAGTTTTTGAACCAAGATGACCCATATTCAAATCTGAGCTAGAAATTATCAAAACAACCTTTCTGGCAAATTTCCAGAATATTTGGACAGAAAATGTAGCCTCTAGAGTGTTAACAAGATTTTTCCATATTTGGGCCTTGTGACCTAGTTTTTTTTACCCTAGATAACCCATATCCAAACTTAAGCTAGAATTTATTGAAACAACCTTTCTGACAAATTTCCAGGAACTTGGACTGAAAATTTTACCTCTAGAGTGTAAGCAAGGTTTTTCAATATTTTGGCTATATGACCTAGTTTTTAACCCAAGATGACCCATATTCAAACTTGAGCTAGAAATCATTGAAACAACCTTTCTGACAGATTTCCAGGATATTTGGACTGAGAAACTAGCCACTATAGTGTTAAACAGGGTTTTTCAATATTTGGCGTTGTGACCTAGTTTTTGATCCTAGATGACCCATGCTAGAAATCAATGAAACACTCTTTCTGACAAAGGTGCAGGTAATTTGGACTGATAAAGTAACCTCTAGATTATTAACAAGGTCTTTCCTTATTTGGGCCTTGTGACCTAGTTTTTTTACCCCAGATGACCCATATACAACCTTAAGCTAGAAATCATCAAAACAACCTTACTGACAAATTTCCAGGAACTTGGACTGAAAATATTACTTCTAGAGTGTTAGCAAGGTTTAACCATATTTGGGCTCTGTGACCTAGTTTTTTTACCCCAGATGACCCATGTTCAAACTTGAGCTAGAAATCATTGAAACAACCTTTCTGACAAATTTCTAGGATATTTGAACTGAGAAACTATCTATTAGAGTGTTAACAAGGTTTTTCCATATTTGGGCTTTGTGACCTTGTTTTTGATTTTAGATAATCCATATTCAAACTCGATCTAGAAATCAATAAAACACCCTTTCTGGAAAATTTGCAGGTAATTTGGACTGAAAATGTAACCACTAGATTGTTAACAAGGTTTTTCCATATTTGGGCCTTGTGACCTAGTTTTTTTACCCCAGATGACCCATATTCAAACTTAAGCTAGAAATCTTTGAAACCACCTTTCTGACAAATTTCCAGGAACTTGAACTGAAAATATTACCTCTAGAGTGTTAGCAAGGTTTTTCCATATTTGGGCTCTGTGACCTAGTTTTTTTACCCCAGATAACCCGTATTCAAATTTGAGCTAGAAATCGTCGAAGCAACCTTTTTGACAAATTCCCAGGATATTTGGACTGAAAATGTAGCCTCTAGAGTGTTAACAAGATTTTTCAATTTTTAGGCCTTGTGACCTAGTTTTTCATCCAAAATAACCCATGTTCGAACTCGTCCGAAAAGTTATTGGGTCAAACATCCTGACCAAGTTTCATGACAATTGACGCAAAAGTGTGACCACTAGAGTGTTAACAAACTAATTGTGGACGGACGGACGGACGGACGACGGACAAAAGGCGATCACAAAAGCTCACTCTGTCACTACGTGACAGGTGAGCTAATAACGCATCACGCACATCTATATTTATTGTTGAACATGAACACTAAGATTCAAATCGAAAGTCCATATGAAAAATGCACTGTGCACACATGAACACTTATTTGGGTTCATGCATACCAAGTTTCAAATCGCTAGACCTAGAAATGATGGCAAAATTGTAGCTAATATCTTTCCCCGATGGATGCAAGGCAATCGTGTTGAAATTAAGAAACCAATATTGACAAATATACCACACACGCAACTTCGAAATTCACGTTCGCGCACAATGTCAGCAACTTACCGACCAGAAGATAATCTTATGCAGAAACGTATCCGCTCTGCTTCGACCAGCAATCGTACGCCTAGACGAATACAGTCGCGATCTCCCCGTGATCGTGGTCCGCGTAACCTTGCTCCAGAGCGAAACTTATTGGCTAAACAGCGTCCAGATTCCCAAGATTACAGACCAGAGCCGGTCATAAATCGTGCTTGGGACATGCCACTTAGTGCGTCACAGCCGCTCCAGTCGTCTGCTAGACAAACTCAATAAAACTGCAGGGGTAATCATTATGCCAAGGAACGACTGATAAACTCTATTAAATTTGGTTGTCTAAATGTAAGTGGACTCGAAAAACCTTTAAAGGTCATGTGACACGACTGTAGCAACTTTGTCTATTCAAAATAATAATAATGCACTTATTAAAATGGTTTAACTGCGAAAATATGAAAATATTGCTTTTGATAAGAAAAAACGTGTTTTTGATGATCGGCTGTTTCCGTTTCGACATCGGTAGTTTCCGCCGCAATACTTGGCTGTGACGTAGATATATCCCTACTGTACCAGGCAGTAGTGCAGAATTACACTGCTCATAACACATCCGTTTTTAAATGAAAAAATAACACTAAACCACAAGTGCAAGAAACACGATAAAGGCACACTTATAAAAATAACATGCTATAAAATTGTAAATTATAAAAAAAAATGTGATTAGTTCTCGAAATATATAACTAAACTAAAACTTTGTGCCGGGAGAATGGGTTGTAGTTTTACCTTAATAACTATTAATAAATATTCCAATTTCTTCTATGTTGTGGTTCCATATAAAACTATCTCCTCCACGTTTTTACACGCTGCGTAACACTTCCTCACTTGATGTTTACGTCATAAACAAATTCTTTTTCATTTAAGTGTAGTAAAATTGAAGTGAATTTAGGTGATCTAATGTGTTAACATTTGTTTCACTGGAATGGAAATTCACACTAAAGTGTATTTCACGTTGGGATATTGTTTGAAAATTAATGATATGGCATGTCCATCAAGTCGAAATTTGTGTCTTCTTATAAATTAATATCCAATGAAATGTCAAAGATCCATAAACCACGCCTTATACTGTGGGATTTATGCAAATTAACCTGCCCAAATGGGACCCTTGTATATTCTGCATAGCTGTCAAAACAAAGCAATTAACTTTTTTATGACCCAATCAATGATATAGTTGAGACAAATAGCCAAATTTTATGGCAAGTGATCTTACAAATTGATTTTATTACTTTTGATTAGTCACACTTGTGAAAACATTATGTAATAGCTTGTTCCAATTAATATATCTGAATGATTTTTAGTTAAGAAGCTTCCATGCAGATACATATTTTAATTAGATAATTAAATGTAATAGATCTATTTATGATGAAAATAAAAATCATTCGATTTCTAAATGTGAACAAATTATTTAAAAGAAAAACAAAAACAAAAAACAATGTGTTTGTGTTACGATTTTGACATAGTTTTTAGGGCTTCTTCATATTATTTGTTCTTAGATTATTATTGTTTTGTTTCCAAAAAAATTTAGAATGAAAAAGTAAAAAAAAAAAAAAAAGATTTTATAATGAAAACAAATCATAGATCTAGTCAAAGATTACTTACACGTACCTCAGGCAAAATATACCACAGACAAATAAGCAACACATCACTGTAAGGAGAATGTTTATATGGAAAAAATATCTCTCGATTGGAGTTAGTTAATCAAGTCTTCAAACAAACTGTATCGGATAAAAATAACCATGTTCAAAATCTTTTTGGATCAGTTACTTGAAAAAACATCTCTTAGTCTAGATATTTCCACTGATTTGTCTTTTAATTCTATAACCCTGATTAAACTAGCCTCTATATAATATTGCTCATTGGCTTCGTAATTCCATCAAAATTTCAATTTATTTATTTAAAAAATCTTCAATGTATATGCATGATGTTAGCTTAACTTGTTCACTTTTGTTTTTTTACTATATTCAGTCTACATTTTCACTTTCCATCATAATTTTAAAGTTTTTTTAACAATCCAGGCAGCTGTGTAAAGTGGCTAGAGATAAATGTGCGTCACTTCCGGTTTCGCTCGTGACAGGTTCGCGCGACCAAGTGCGTAAAATATGGATTTTAATTTACTATAAAAACATCTTTAAGATGAAAATTACCTGCGGAATTTTGTAAAACAGTCATAGTTAGATATATATTTTTCGCTCATATGAAAATTTCGAGGTCAAAAATTCGTGTCACATGACCTTTAAATTACCCTCACTTTTGTGATTTGAAAAAACAATTATGATATTTTCTGTACTTCAGAGAAACATCTCGATAGTTCTGATATTGTAGATTCTAATGATCATATATTTCTTTCAAAACATAAAAGTCAAAAATATAAACGTAAGTTAGGAGACACTGGGATTTGTGTGCGCAAAAATTTAGAACCTTTTTATTGAAATACTACAAAATAATTCAGAATACGTCTTACGGATTTCTGTTCGTAGTTATACAAAAACTTGCGACAATATTATACTTGGCTCCGTTTATTTTCCTCCGGAGAACTCCCGATTTATTAATGAAGATAACTTAAATCATTTTGAAAATGAAATAACGCAAATGTGTAGCGTTAGCAAATATGTCCTCTTAGCTGGTGATATAAATGCCAGAAGAGCAAAATTAAAAGGTTATATCGCTACGGGTTTTTTTAACGATTTATTCGACATCGACAAATCTGTGCAAACTGACCTAGATAAATACTTAATGCTTCAAAATCTCTCCGTACCTTTAGAAAGTTGTTCACTATATACAAGAACAAATACTCACGGCTTCAGTTTAATTGAAAATTGTGAAAATGATAATCTTTCTATCTTACATGGAAGAATGATTAGCGACAAAAAAGTAGGTAATTTCACCTTCAGGGACCGTTCAGTTATAGATTACGTTATAGCTTTGGCAGATTGTTTTGAATATGTCGACAATTGTGAAATTAGTCAAACAGAGTCACAGTATACTTTAGTGGGAAATTAGATAGCATGAAACTTTAACACAAATACTAAATAATAACGAACATGTTCAAAACAATACTTCCTAGTGGGATTGTAATTTTGGAAATGAATTTAGAAATAACATCAAACAAGATAGCGTAGAAATACTGAATTCTCAGTTACATAATTATCCGCATTCCCAAGGTACCATAGAGCATGTTGCGAAAGATTTACGAAACATTTTTCAGGAATCGGCAAGTACAACTTTTCCAAATAAAAATAATTTATATTCCTACAAACAGAAATTACTAATAAATCCTGATTCGGTCACAAATATTTTAAAGCTAGAAATAATTATCACGAAGCTAAAACTAGCTATCTGTCATATCGAACTTAAATAAATACTAGAATGCCCATGGCATGGGCAGCATATCGAGCCCGCCAATGGAAAGCCGCGTATGGCGATGGGACAGTGAAATGGAAACTGTGGGGAGGACAAGGCAGGCCTATATGATGTCTCTTTCAGGGAGTATAACAAATGTATCATGGCATTTTCAAATTCTTCCATGCATGGAGAAGTTATGACCCGGACAAGGTCTATCATCAAATTTTTGGACCTTTGACCTGGCACTGTGACATTGAGCTTTAAGCTGGAAACTTGGGTCTTGCACGCGACACACTGTCTCATCAAGCAGAAAAAATGTGCCAATGTATTTCTTTCCGCTAGCTTTCCGCTAGCGGCCTAGACAAAAACAAGAATGCGCGATGCCAGCAAACTTTATAACAGAACAATGGATTTTTATATAAAATGGAAAAACACAATAACGCGACGAAGCTGAGAAATTGAAGTGAAAAAAAAAGAAATTCTGAAAAATCCTTAAATCCATAGCAAAAATTAATACGTCTTCTAATATAACTGAGTTTTATGATCATATTAAAAGCTTGAATACGAAGACGATACCTGAGCAAAATAATTTTGAAGAAAATTACTTTCAAATGTTGAATTCAGATATATTTTGGAATGCCCAAATAATAGAATCTGAAATATCGAAATGTATTCAAAAGTTAAACAATGGTAAAGCACCAAGTCAGGTAATATTAGAAATGAGTATATAAAAAGTACGAAAGACATTTTTCTACCTATTTATGTCAAATTATTATTACTTATTTGTGTTACAGACACGTTTTATCTCAAGTGCATGCCTTGAAGGAATAATAATTCCAATTTACAAAAATAAAGGCCCATTAAATGAACCAAAAAACTATTGTCCCATCACTATTCTAAGCCGCCTGGGTAAATTAGTTACACCAGTTTTAAACAGTAGGTTAACAAAATACCTCGAAATTAATAATATTTTTATTTTATTTCGTAGACTTTTCTCAAGCAATTGACAAAATATGTGGAGGGTGGGCCTTTAGCAAAAAGTGCTTCAAAATTATATAGATGATAAATTCTTCATACTTATTAATATGTACAAAGACATTAAATCATGTATCTCACACAATCGGGCTGTCTCGGCGTCGTTCATTTCTGAAATATGGGTAAGCAGGGCGAAAATTTGTCTCACGTCTTTTTTTTCCATGTATTCAAATGACCTACAAAGTTATTAACAGAATAGTGGAACTGTTGTGGTAGAACTACTTGACCATGATCTTACTTTATGGCTTAAACGTCTTGCTCTTCTTTATGCAGACGACACTATTCTGCTTTCGAATTCAGCTGCCGACCTCCAAACTTGCTTGAACAATTTTAACGATTATTGTATTAATTGGCATTTAAAAATGAACTTAACCAAAACTTAAATAGTAATATTTGGTGCTCGACTAGTCTCTGTGAAGTTAGCAGACTAGCAGTCTAACTTCAGCAGACTAGCAGACTAACTTTAGCAGACTAGCAGACTAACTTCAGCAGACTAGCAGACTTGTGTCCAAGATGTTTTAAGTAATTCATAATTTTCATTTTACTATGTTGTAAAACTCGCATAAAAATCGTTTAAACCGAAATAAAGTTATTTTATTATTTATTGTACTCCCTTCAAAAGAAAACTTCCACAAAACAAATCTAGCAGAATAACAGAATGGCAAAACAACTCTAGCAGACTAACTTCAGCAGAATAGCAGACTAACTTCAACAGACTAGTAAATCACCGAAACTGTTGTTCATACCAACGACTGCCTATGTCTTTGATAGACTATAAGAACATTTGGACATTTAGTAGGCGCTTGCAATATTTCCAGTTGTTCATATTTCTTAAAGGTAACACAACGTATGGAAAATTAAAGAAAAAACAACTCAGATGTGAAGTAACTAATCTATTTTGAGCAGCAAAACAAACAGGCAAAAACAAGAAAATAACAAGAGCTTTCTCTGTAGAGTGACTTACGCCTCCGAAATGAAGTTTTAAATTTCTAGGCAAATCGATCTTGAAGATAGAGTTCATTAAGGGGTTAAGGTTACATATCTATTTATCAGTTAGAAACTCTTGTCCAAAGGGGTGTTATGACTAAGTACGAAGTATATCAAGTTAATAAGGAAGGAACGGGCAATGTTACAGTTTTCGGACAAATGGATCTTAAAGGAAAGGATTATTCATTGGTCAAGGTCAAACAAATATAAGTTAAAGGGAAGCTCTTTTTAAAGTTTTGTTGTGTCCAAGTATAAGTAGACCCACTCACTAATAAACAATGTATTACCAATGTTAGCAATTTTGGACACTTAGATTTCCAAGGTCATTCAATTGCAAAGGTCAAATAAATATAGGTCAGTTGGAAAGCTGTCTAAAGAGGTTTTCAAGTATGAAATATCTCAATTTACTATTAAGGGAGTTATGACCATTATAAAAGTTTTTTGTACAATTCGATCTAGAAGGTGAAGGTCATTCAGAGGTCAGGATCAAATAAATATAAGTCAGTCAGAATGTCTTGACGAAAGACTTGGTTTCTCCAAGCCTGAACCATTAACTTATATGGAAGTCATGGCCATTGTTGGACAGTTTTACATTCGAGGTGAAAAGAAAGAAGACATGTGGACTATGGATATAACACTAAAGACTGTGATTGGACATATGGATAAACTGATAAACTATGGGTAGACCATGGATAGACTATGGAAACAATATGGCAGACTTAAGATAGACCACAAATACTATGGATAGGCAATGGGTAGAATAAGATTAGACAATGGATATACCACATATCATAAATAAACTACAGATGGATAGGTCACTACTACTAGACTAAAGACAGACCACAAGCAGCCGCGAAAGCGTAGTGGTGGACGCGTTTGCCTTGCGATCGGAATGTCTTAGGTTCGAGCCCCAGGAGCGTCTTCAACGATTATCTCTATAGGCAAGATATATGAAATCCACACGCCTCTCTCTCTCTTCGAGGGTGGTTCCATCTTCAACGAGTCTCAAAAGCGTAAGAACTTCGTAATCGAGAATAAATAAAGTACATGTAGTATACGAGAATAAAAATAGAAGAATAAACTAAAGTAGACCACAGATAAAAAATGATTAGAACTATGGATACACCAAGGATATAGTAAGGATAGACCACTCATCAAAGTGCATCAAGGAATATATACCTGTGAAGTTTGGAGGCTGTAGGTCAACGAAGTTCCATGCTATCGTCAAGGTTGACATTTTCTAATTTGGGTGACATTTGATTTGACCTTAGAACCTCTATATGAGTACTGGCAGTCGAGGTCATAAAGGTGCATTAACCAGTTAAGATTGGCGGTTGTATGTGGAATGACTTCCATGTTGCGGTCAATGTTAATACTTGGTATTTTTGGTGACAATGACCTTGCCATTATGACCTAACACCAAACATACCCTCTAAGACCTTTGACCTTCACGTGTAACCTTGATTATAAAGATAGGGATCTGGGTGATGCTCATGACACGTTGTTTTATTATGATGAACATTTATACCAAGTCATTTAAAAATTCCTTAATGAATTTCCGAGTAATGGACTCGACACTAATTGTGTCGACGGACGGACGGCCGGCTGGACTGACGGACGGAGCCAATCCATAAATCCCTCACTTTTCTTTGAAAATGGAAGGGACAAAATGTTTTATTCGAATCTGAAGATTTCTCATAGCATAACTTTACAAAGGCATAACGAAGCATGAAGTTGGTGGGAAGAGAACCCTTAAACAAAATTACATACAACGATTATAACCTTCTGCACCACAGAGCTGTTTCTTCATTTTGTTGAGAATATTTTAAGGAATGTACGTTGTATTTTTTAAATGCTAGTATCACATATCATAAAAGAAAATAATAATAAAAATCTAATTATTTGATCTCTAACTTGTACAAATATGTTAAAATCTTTGTTTCACATGTTCCTATACAAACACAAGACCTTGAAATAATAAAAATAGACTGTAACTGTGTCCAGAGGACACGGATGCCCCAACTACGCAGGTGTGCTCAAGAACAAGAGCATGTTTATCTCCATGTAAGACTTAAGTTATCACAATTTTCTTCTGACAATGTCTGACCAGCTAAGGGTTGAATGTGAAGTGGACAGTTGTAACGGTCCAATCAGTGTAAGAGTTGCATGAATAAATTATTTCCTCTATCCAAAAAGGTCATAATTATGCTTGATTCGGTCGCATAAAAAATCTTCCTTTAAAATCATCAACACCTTTAGGTTGTTCATTCCTGAAAGTGTAATCAAAATCTGCTAATAAGTTTAAGAGGCGTTGCATTTACAAAACATTTGCGCTATATGGTGTAATTAAAGTAAAATAAATCAAGAAAGGGACATAATTCGGTCGCAGCAAAGTTCCTTCCTTATGCTAGTGTCTCATAAAAATCGGCGACACCGACATCTCGGCGTCTTCACCGATTTATGGCCCGTCGGCGGGACAAACCTTGAAAGCGACATCGGTGCACACTGTTTGTCGAGCGGTCTCATTAATCTGACGTTCCCACGATGTCGGTTTCTTTGATCGCCGACGTGCAGCCACTTCAATCGGAGATCAAACGGTGATGACCCGTCGATTAGCCATTGATTAGTCACCGACTAGTCGAGATAGTATACTACTATATATACCCGGCGAAAACGCAAGTGATCGTTAATATATATCTCAGACTAGCCACGGATTATTTTGCGAGTGATCAATGAATAATCGATGGGCACACGGCGATATGTATACCGTCGGCCGTGACCTATCCGGGAGCCTGCAGTACATCGGTAGAAGCACGGCGAGATGCCTGCGACAAGTCCCCGATATTGACAAGCGAAAAAGAAATCTGAGACATCGGTATGGAGTGATAAATTGCCAGTAACCCGGCCGAGGGTCGGCGATTAGTCACTGATGCTATAACGATTTCACGGGGTAGAAATTTTTTCTCCGATCGATCAGGAAATTTTAACTTGGAGGTAAGTTTTGCCGACATCTCGCCGATTTATAAAAAACACCTGCTTTTTGGCCGAGGCGCAGATAAATCGACGATATATCGCAGACTACTCCCCGAAAATGCCACAGATTCCCCAAAAACTCGTCGTCACCCTATCGCCGACCCGTCGGACCTTTTATGAGACAGTGGCTTTAACGATGATCTACACTTGAAAAATTGATCAAAATCTGATTACCGGTTTAAGAGGAGTTGAAACACATTTTTTCCAATATGGTATTCAGTAAGACATCAACAAAAGCCCATAATTCTGGTAAATTTTGTCACAGCAAAAATTCCTCCCTTTATGATCATGTAAACTTAAAGTTTGTTTATATGTGAAAATTTGACCAAAATCTGTCAAGGGGTTTAGGTGCAGTTGCGTTCACCATATTTTTTTCACTATATGATATTTTTGCGAAAAAAAATTAAAGAAGGGCCATAATTCTGGTAAATTATTTCGCAATGAAAATTCCTTCTTTTTCGATCATCTACACATTTAGTCTGTTCAACCCTGAAAGGACGAGCAGAATCTGCCAATCGGTTTAGGAGGTGTTGCGTTCACAAAATTTCGGGACGTACAGATTGATGGACGGAGAGACGTAAGGACGGACAAGTGCAACGCTATATGCCTTCCACTTTGTTGGTGATAACAATATTAAACTGTTGACGTGAGTGAAAGAAATTTTCTGGTAAGGCGTGTGAATTCAAATTCTGAAGCCAAGTAAGATAAACTTTCTTCCTGAAGGTATCAAGTAACATGGTTTCCTATGCTTTCAACCTATCAATTAATATAAATGCATGTATATATCGAAATAAAAACACCAGTGAAAGTTGGAATGAAAATTTGTCCTGCCGATCACGTGTTAAGTTCTTAATAAAGTTTTCCATTGACCATACATCGAGGTCATATCAAGACCTGCCAAAGAAAATACTGGTAGGAAGATTCACTGAAGCAGTGTTGCAGACAGGAGCTCGAACTTCATTTTTCTCCGAAGATATAATATGTTTCTCTGAAAAAAACATGTTATAGGCTGTGTGTATAATAATGTGTGATAAATTATACTATTATAAGAGACAAATGACAGAAGAAGGCAATTCCCTCCACATGCCAGTAAAGATTGTACTCGTGCCAGTTACATTAAAGCCTCGTAGCAAGTTTTAAATTTTAAATCCAACATATTATACAATTTCTGAAAGCTATAACATCTGTGTAATGCTACAGGTAACATTTGCATTGTCAAATTAAACAAATGTTACACTACGTTCAGAAAAGAACAATTCCTAAAACTTCATAGATAGTAACTGCTGTAGTTAGTCTGCTTGTCTGCTGAAGTAAGTCTGCTTGTCTGCTAGTCTGCTGGAGTTAGTCTGCTAGTCTGCTGGAGTTAGTCTGCTAGTCTGCTAGTCTGCTAGAGTTGTTTTGCCATTCTGTTATTCTGCTAAAGTTGTTCTGTGGATGTTTTCCTTTGAAGGGAGTACAATGAATTATAAAATAATTGTGACTTTATTTCAGTTTAAACGATTTTTGTGCGAGTTTTACAACATAGTTAAATGAAAATTATGAATTACTTAAAATATCTTGGACACAAGTCTGCTAGTCTGCTGAAGTTAGTCTGCTAGTCTGCTGAAGGTAATCTGCTAGTCTGCTGAAGATAGTCTGCTAGTCTGCTGGAGTTTGTCTGCTTATCTGCTGGAGTTAGTCTGCTAGTCTGCTAGAGTTGTTTTGCCATTCTGTTATTCTGCTAGAGTTGTTCTGTGGAAGTTTTCCTTTGAAGGGAGTACAATGAATAATAAAATAATTGTGACTTTATTTCAGTTTAAACGATTTTTGTGCGAGTTTTACAACATAGTTAAATGAAAATTATGAATTACTTAAAACATCTTGGACACAAGTCTGCTAGTCTGCTAGTCTGCTGGAGTTAGTCTGCTAGTCTGCTGGATGTTAATCTGCTAGTCTGCTGAAGTTAATCTGCTAGTCTGCTGGAGTTTGTCTGCTTATCTGCTGGAGTTAGTCTGCTAGTCTGCTAGAGTTGTTTTGCCATTCTGTTATTCTGCTAAAGTTGTTCTGTGGAAGTTTTCCTTTGAAGGGAGTACAATGAATTATAAAATAATTGTGACTTTATTTCGGCTTAAACGATTTTTGTGCGAGTTTTACAACATAGTAAAATGAAAATTATGAATTACTTAAAACATCTTGGACACAAGTCTGCTAGTCTGCTGAAGTTAGTCTGCTAGTCTGCTGAAGTTAATCTGCTAGTCTGCTGGAGTTAGTCTGCTAGTCTGCTGGAGTTAATATGCTAGTCTGCTGAAGTTAATCTGCTAGTCTGCTGGAGTTAGTCTGCTTGTCTGCCGGAGTTAGTCTGCTAGTCTGCTAATCTGCTAGAGTTGTTTTGCCATTCTGTTATTCTGCTAGAGTTGTTCTGTGGAAGTTTTCCTTTGAAGGGAGTACAATGAATTATAAAATAATTGTGACTTTATTTCGATTTAAACGATTTTTATGCGAGTTTTACAACATAGTAAAATGAAAATAATGAATAACTTAAAACATCTTGGACACAAGTCTGCTAGTCTGCTGAAGTTAGTCTGCTAGTCTGCTGAAGTTAGTCTGCTAGTCTGCTGAAGTTAGTCCGTTAGTCTCCTAGTCTGCTGGAGTTAGTTTGCTTTTCTGCTGGAGTTAGTCTGCTAGTCTGCTAGAGTTGTTTTGCCATTCTGTTATTCTGCTAGAGTTGTTCTGTGGAAGTTTTCCTTTGAAGGGAGTACAATGAATAATAAAATAATTGTGACTTTATTTCGGTTTAAACGATTTTTATGCGAGTCTAGTGCTAGTCTGCTGAAGTTAGTCTGCTAACTTCACAGAGACGCTCGACTAACAGGGAATTTTAGAATCTATTTAGATGATGAGAATACTGAGATATCCGACTGTTGCCACTACTTAACGGTGACATTCTCTAGTAATGGTTCGTTTCTAAAGTCAGAAAGCATGTAGCCCAACAGACATCTAAGCCAATGTATTTACTGTTCACTAAATAAAATAACTCAGATTTACCACTAGATCTTATCATTAAACTATTTGACCACACCGTGTTACCTATTTTGACATACGGATCAGAAATATTTGGTTTCGAAAATTTTGATACATTAGAAAAAAAAATCATAATGAATTTCTAAGTAAAATTTCTAAAGCCCGCAAATCGACCACCTTATACATGTTAATGGTCAAGCTCGGTCGGTACCCGATATCTATAATAATTAAATCTAGAATGGTATCATTTTTGAATCGACTCATTACGGAGAAAGAAAATTAAATATTGTTTCAGCTTTACAAATATATGACCAGCTTGTCTAACCAGGAGTTTACATGGATTTCGATGATAAGAGACATTTTAAACTCTGTAGGTCGATCTGATCTCTGTCAGAACCAGGACCAAATAAATCAAGTGCATATTCATACACAGATAAAACAAACATTAATAGACCAATAAAAACAGTCATGGCACGCGCAGCTCCATCAGTCAAATAAAGGTTAAATTTACAAAAGTTTTAATGATCCTGATTATGAAGCATATTTCAAAATTTTAGAGCAATTGGTTTATATTTCTTTATTCAAATTCAGAAAATCAAACCATAAACTCCCTGTAGAGGTTGGACGGTACAACTTTACTACACAGAATGAAAGACTTTGTACATTGTGTAGCGAGGATCAAACTGGTACTTGACGGCATTGCTTGTTACACTGTAGTTTTCTCGAATGACAAAGAGAGCATTTTCTCCAAAGCGCGGCTTTAACGCGACCTTTCGCTGAAATCATTACTAGGGTCAAATAACATTCATGTATTAAGGAACATAGTGAAATTTATTAGTGCTATTATAAAAACGTTTCAATAATCTCAACACCTCCATTCATTCAGTATTTCTCATTTTATTTAATGTTTTTTTCTTTCATTCTTTTTTCATTAATATTTTTAGTATGTAATATCCTATTTACAAATGAATTTCTGTTTCATAAAACACTTACTTGTAATCAATAAATGTGTATATACATTGATATATAACTCAAATTTTACAGACAGTGTACTACTTTCCATTGTAGTTCGTCAAAGTAGTTCATAATTACCGAATATTTCTATGCACAAAGTAACACCTCTTAAATTTATGAATGACATTCCTTTCAGTCGTAATATAGATAACTGTCATTCACGATATTCACGTTCAGAATTTTTCAACTCTTCCTACCTAATTTCGTGAAACATTACCCATTCTCCTACTATGCATTGGTTACAAGGGAATTAAGACCCTGATGCTATATACACATTTTGTTATGTACCCCATACTGTATTGAAAAATACTTGGGTTGTAACAAAAGATACGGTCTGTCTCTCTCTCTATTTGAGCTTATTTATCGTCGGTACCGGTTTCCCATATGACCGACGCCCCCTGTAGGATTAGTTATTTTATGTTGTGGGAGTAGTGCAAGACACAGAAAGCATTCCATTCCAGAGACACCCCTGGTTCTTTTGCATGCTCAGTGTACAGCACTGATATATGGGACCTCGGTATAACGTCTCTTTCGAAAGACAATTAATAATGTTAGTGGAAGAGCGGGGAATCGATCTCGGGACCCCTGGGTTACCAGTCCAGCGCGTTACCACTGGACCGCTTAGCCTTTTTTAATACGTTCTCTTTCTATTTGAGCTTATTTGCCGTCGGTAGCGGTTGCCCATATGACCGACGCCCCCTGAAGAGATAAGTTATTTTATGTTGTGGTGGTAGTGCAAGATAAAGAAAGCATTCCATTCCAGAGACACTCCTGATTCTTTTGCATGCTCAGTGTATAGCACTGATACACGGGACCTCGGTTTAACGTCTCTTCCGAAAGACTAGAACGTTTTGTCTATTTGTTGATATTTTCCACAAAATCAAGCACAAAACGCATTTCCTGTATCAAAATCCATTTTGAATTTATAATTTATAATGTAGACTTTCCTCCGCTTGTATTAGAGCGGCCATTCACAACAATGCTATTTTTCAGGGATGAACAGAAGGACAAACTTGACTCATAGAGTCCTATGTATTTCATCCAAACAGTGATTGTGGGGATATTACAACGGAAGAAGAACAGAGCATGTATTGGCTATCAGTGTTTATTAAAGAAATATAAATATGTAAAAAAAATGCAAAAAAAAGAAACATGCCTGACATTTGTAATAACAAGAGCTGTCGTAGGACAGCGCGCTCGACTATTCTCAGTTTCTTACTACTTGACACTAAAGGGTTATAAAACCTTATAAGCTCATAATTCACACAAAATCCTTGACACTCTTGTGGCAGTCTAAGGCCATGATGATAAAAAAATGTTTAAAGTTTCAATGCTATATAGGCAAAACACAGTGAAACAGTGTTTCATTGCCAAAAAACTTGAACCAAATTTATAAGTCCAAAAGAGGCCATAATTCATACAAAATGCTGGACACAGTTATCTCTTCTTGTGAACAGACGAAGCTCTTGATGGTAAACAAGTGCTGTAAGTTTCAGGGTTGATAAGTAAGTATTGTAAGTTTCTGGGCTATATCTGCAAGGTTAAGGTGACTTGTGCTACCTTGCCGAAAAACTTTAACCAAATTTCTAAGTTGATAAGGGGCCATAATTCATACAAAATTCTTGACACAGTTACCTCCTCTTGTGAACAGACAAAGCTCTTGATGATGAAAAAGTAGTGTAAGTTTCAGGGCTATATCTGCAAGTGTTATGTGAATAATGTTACCTTGCCGAAAAACTTTAACCTGAACCAACGCCAAGCCAGGGCGAGAACTATAGCCCTCCATGTTTTTCGTATAATCGAGCTAAAAACTGAACAATATTTATGCAATAAAACTTTAAGTCATAGATGTACATTAATATGAGCTACCACTGAAGGTGATTAATACCCCCAGAACATAGCTTTGACACAGAAGAGACTGTTTCCCCATATGATAAATATGTTACATAATTGTTGCAAGTAAATCCTGAAAACAGTTTTCAAGTGAAGCTCTGTTCAATAAAATTTCAAGAAAGGGCATGTGACAATAAATTCGAGGGCTGTATAAAATGTTGCTGCGGATCAAACTCTCCTCAGCAGTTACTTCCCCTAATCAGTACCGTTACAATAGCAACGCGTGATGTGCGAGGAGTTTGGCTGTGGATAGGTTCGTCTATTTGCACAAATGGCGGCACAAACTGTATTAATGGCAAACATTTTTAAAATACATGGATAAGCGATTTGATAATTTCATTTCGTGTAACTTTTTGAGGTACATTTATATAAGATATTATGATGCATTTAAATACTAAGTGACCCACGTATTATTAAAATATACACGTAGCTTGAAACGTCAATACAGTAGTCCAACAGTACAAAATGTACACTATTCATATATATGGCTTTTAATGACATGTATGAAACAGTTCTTAACACACATGTTTTGTGTGGCAAAAATGCGGATTTCGGATATATTCCGATACGGAATCATCCTGGAAATGGTAACATTGATAAGTAGCATTAATCCATCTGACATCCAGGTACATGAGGTGAACTTAACCTTTCTTGTTTAAGTAGGATTTGTATGTTTTAGGGGGTAAATTTGTTTGAAAATACGTTTACCATCATATTTTCAATCCTGTTGAGTAAATTATTACTGTAATATCTGACATATTTTGTATTATGCAAAAAGTACGAAGATAGATTTATATAGAAAATGAAATACAATTCTGTTGACTGCTGTTCTATTATACAGTAACATATTCCTTGCATCAATTGCAGCCCCATGAGCGTGGAACAGCTTTTGATTTTAGTAACAAACCTCATTGAGCATATTTTAGTAAGTTCTGATTGTAAGCGTTTTTGTGGTTGTTTTCCTTTGAAAATAAGTCGCACACATTAACTTCTAAGAAATGAACTGGAGGTAAAGGATGAGGTCTTTCAAATATTTAATTTGCTTTCCAAAAACATTTGAACTTTCTCTCATTCTGTGAGAAACAGATGTTTACTATGTGCAAATTCAAGCGCCTACGGGACGAAAACATTTTGCTAAAGACGTACGTCCATAACACATTTTTCATTAATGTATACTTGTGTAGAATTGTTACAAGATTTCTTCTGAATCAATAGAAATCTACTTGCTACTTTTGAAAAGTTAAAATAGCTTTGATCTTTTCAGCATTCATACAAATTACATTTATATATTATATGTCTCCATCTTTTTTAAAATAAATGCATATCTGTCAGACTCTTGTTTAATTTGTAAGACAGCTTCCTGATTTACCCTAAAGTAATGATATGTGTAATGTTAAATTTTTCTTCCATATCCTATAAGTTTTAATGAAGTACTACTAATTAAACACTAAAATGAATGGGCCAGTGATAATGTTCTGTTCTTGCATTACAGTTTATACGTTCATCTGATGTACCTGTTGAAATTACGGACGCTGATAAGGAGCACTTTGCCAAAGATGGAGATTTCTTTATGGAGCAAAAAGATGACATCAAGACATTGATCCTGAATAGTATTTATGAAGTCTCAACATATGATGCTTGTTCCAATAAAGGTAATGATACTCCTTTACAAATTACATATGATTAAGACCATGTCCTTTTAATCACTACTGTAACTTATTCACACTTAACTTCTTTCAAAGCCTTTTCTTCTCAATGTTTCCTTGTAGACATGATGTTACAAAGTCTCTTGTGACATTATGGATGTCTCAATTCAATGTCAATGTTTTATAAACAAAAATATTTTCTTTGGCTCGTAAAAATGCTAGACAGCTGGTCTATCAGTTATTAAATATTGCTAAAATAAGCCCAGCTCAATTTTTGCTTGTACTGGGTGACCGGGCTATCGCTAATCTGAATTACTGTGTCTACAGTGAATTAATATTCAGACTATAGAAGTTCTTAAAAATATGTTTGAGAAGCTTATTACAGAAATGTTTCTTAGATGTATTTAAGGTTACTCTATAATGGGATACTTTATAATGGAATATTTTCTTTGTTCTGTACTCACAGCAATTTTCCACACTAACATGCGACACACTTACCATTTCAGCATGCCATAAGAAGAAGCTTGTTGATGGCATTTGTCCAACATGTCAAGGGGACAAGCAGACATGGACATACAGGGCTAAAGTCAGTGTAACAGGGGAAGACGTTAAAAAAGAATTAGTTCTGTTTCAGAATAATTTAGAGAAATTGTTTGGGACAACTGACCACAGGTCAGATGAAATGTTAATTTGTTGGATGGTATCCAAATTACCTGTTGAATTCACAGCCAAAGTGTTTGGCAACAACTTGTATAAGATTGAAAAAATAAAATGAATCAGGTTCAGTTTATATAGATCTTTCAGAAATTTCAAGTAATCTCATCCATTGTAATGCTAAAGACAAAACAATGCTGGTATTTTGCCCATTCTTTTAAATAGGTTTCATTTAAAGCTTATGATGAGAATAAAGGTTGTTGATGTTTATAAATGAAAAAAGATTCATTTATTCTATCATTATCACCAGGAAAACACGAAATCACTGTACGATTCTTGCAAGCGTATTCAATTAAATATGTACATTCTTGCGATTAAAATTACCTGAACACTGTACCTATCTTGGAAGTATATATTTTTCAACTTTTTTCAACTTACATTGAATTTCCTTCATCAAAATGGTATTGTTTTCTCATCTTAGTGTCCTCTTGTAAATATAACAGTCTTTCAAAACAAAAATTCCATGTCATTTATGTTCATTCAGAGGTTGTGCTATTATGTAAATATATAGATATTTTTATGTGCTATGTTTTCACTAGTCCTTTACTAAATTACTTTATTTACTTGCATGATATTTATACGATTGTTGATTTTATAATGCTTCATGTAGATCTGACTGACTGTGTTTCACCAGGGTTCCTTACATGTCACGAAAGCTTTTTCTGAGGTTGTACCATTGATATATACTGTATATTTATATGTGGTTTCTAGTCCTTTTCTGGAATTACAATGTATATATGCATAATACTTTTACTACGTCAAGGTCTTTGCTCATACATGCAGAACATTTTGGCTAGGTTATCTCTTGAATTCAATGAAAATAAACAGGTTATTAGTGTGCTAAATCTCCTTGCTGAGAAAAAAAAATCTTCCTGTTACCTATTCTCTGTAAAACTTTCCGTTTGCACTTTGAAATCCTAATTATGGTCTAAATACAGTTAAATTAAGATAAAGAAGTGACTCATTTGTGTAACTGTTAAGTTTTTATTCTTTCTCACATTCCTTATGTTTTCTACTATTGTTTAAAAAATTGCTAGACATATACATGCTTTTTTGACAACGTTTTATACACTCTCTTATCTAACATAATATTTAATATCTAATTTTCATGTTTTGATATGCTTCTACTTACTTCATAAACTTCGTTGAAATATATATATGTAATTCATGTTTGAAAATACAAAACATTTCCTTCAGCATCTTTCACATTTGGTAGTTAAAGCTCATGATAAGTATGATAGCTGGATATAAAAAAACGCCTATATCATTTGAGAAAACTGTAAACAAAATGATTTATTTTCATTAAATGTAACAATGTTGTTATTTGCTTAAAAATCTTCAATAATGAAAATTTCTAGACCAAAGTTACAAGACCATTTAAACATGTTCAGTTATGTATTAATAACTGCATACTGTTGCTAAAACAATACAAATTACTCTAAAAAAGATTTACTGAAAGTTAATCAGGACATATTTTCTCCATTTGTTGATGTTGAAGCAACAGTTTTAGTGTAAATATGTTCTTTTTATTATTTGGTTTTTTATCTTTTTTAATATGTTGGTTTCTTGTTGGCAAATTGTTTGTATGTTTTTTTACACATATTTTAAAAACTATGTTATTATTGACATAACGAACACTAGTCGTAACATATTAAAGCAACAATGGTTGTTCTGAAATGTTGATTTTAGTATGCTATTATTATGTTTTTAGGCATTATCAAAAAGCTCAGGACTTTTCAAGCAATAACTTGTATATTTTTAAACTCTTATTAACAGATTTGTTGATATCTACATAGCAAGAAACTCCAGTCATAACATGTAACATATGGGTTTTTATATATTTTTCACTTCGGTGTTATCATACAATAACAACTTACTCATCATTAGCAAAGTTCTATTTTTGGTACTAGTTTGTATATTTATTACATATTTTATACACTTTGTTGCTCAAGTTGTATATTTTCATTAAAAAAAGAAAACAAATCAGTTGTTGGTTATTCAATTTCAAATAACATTAATTCTGACATACCGGTGAACCTAGGAAATACATGATGCAGTTACAGGTTTTTTTTTTAATTACCTTCACTTCTTACCAGTGAAATAATACTAAAAATATACAAAAGAAACATAATTCAAGCCTATTATAAAAAAAGAAATAAAAAAATGTTCTCTTCAATGTATCGCTGTCTGATACCTATTGCGTTAGCCTGTGTGCCCCTACAAAAGTTTTTCCCCATAGCTTTACTACTCAATGCAATACAATACTTCCGTGACATTAAAACTTCCTTATTTTATTAAATCCATCATTTCTGTCCGTTCAATTCATTAATTTTAAAACTTTAAAATCTGTTCCCGCAGGAAACCTTTTTACTTGTAATGTTACTGGTGTCTTTGTTACCTATAACATTTTCTGTTTATGTTACTTCAGACAGCAAGATAAAAAATGTCACACATGAGTAGATTTGTTTGCAAATTAAGGCCCTTTGGGGACTTAAAAATTTTGTTTAGCTTTTGCATGACTGTTATTTTTAGCTCACCTGAGCACAAAGTGCTCAGGGTGAGCTTTTCTGATCGGTCTTTGTCCGTCGTCCGTCGTCCGTCGTCCGTCAGTCCGTCCGTCCGTCCGTCCGTCCGTCCGTCGTCAACTTTTCATTCAAACGACATCTCCTCTGAAACCAATGGGGCAAATTTAATGAAACTTGCCTGGGATGTTCCTTGCATGAAGCTCTACCAAGATTGTTCAAATGGTTCTGATCCATTGCATTTCTGGTTCACTGGAGCTAAAAATAGATTTTATAAGTTGGATCTTTAAAAATCATCTTCTCCGAAACCACAAGGCCTGGAGCTTTGATATTTGGTATGAAGCATCATCTAGTGGACCTCTACCAAGTTTGTTCAAATTATGTCCCTGGGGACAAAACTGACCCCACCCCAGGGGTCAGTTGATTTTACATAGAGTTATATAGGGAAAACTTGAAAATCTTCTTGTCAGAAACCACAAGGCCTAGAGTTAAGATATTTGGTATGTAGCATTGTCTAGTGGACCTCTACCAAGTTTGTTCAAATCATGGCCTCTGGGTCAAAAATGACCCCGCCCCAGGGGCCACTTGTTTTACATATAGAGTTATATAGGAAAATCTTAAAAAATCTTCTTGTCAGAAACCGTAAGTTATAGAGCTTAGATATTTGGTGTGTAGCATTGTCTAGTGGACCTCTACCAAGTTTGTTCAAATCCTGGCCTCTGGGTCAAAAATGGCCCCGCCCAAGGGGCCACTAGTTTTACATAGAGTTATATAGGAAAATCTTAAAAAATCTTCTTGTCAGAAACCATAAGCTATAGAGCTTAGATATTTGATGTGTAGCATTGTCTAGTGGACCTCTACCAAGTTTGTTCAAATCCTGGCCTCTGGGTCAAAAATGGCCCCGCCCCAGGGGCCACTAGTTTTACATAGAGTTATATAGGAAAATCTTAAAAAATCTTCTTGTCAGAAACCATAAGCTATAGAGCTTAGATATTTGGTGTGTAGCATTGTCTAGTGGACCTCTACCAAGTTTGTTCAAATCCTGTCCTCTGGGTCAAAAATGGCCCCGCCCCAGGGGCCACTAGTTTTACATAGAGTTATATAGGAAAATCTTAAAAAATCTTCTTGTCAGAAAATGTAAGTTATAGAGCTTAGATATTTGGTATGTAGCATTGCCTTGTGGACCTCTACCAAGTTTGTTCAAATCATGGCCTCTGGGTCAAAAATGAACCCGCCCCAGGGGCCACTAGTTTTACATAGAGTTATATAGGAAAATCTTAAAAAAATCTTCTTGTCAGAAAATGTAAGTTATAGAGCTTAGATATTTTGTGTGTAGCATTGTCTACTGGACCTCTACCAAGTTTGTTCAAATCCTGGCCTCTGGGTCAAAAATGGCCCCACCCCGGTAGTCACTTGTTTTACATAGAGTTATATAGGAAAGACTAAAAAATCTTCTTGTCAGAAACAAGAAGGCCTACAGTTAAGATATTTGGTATGTAGCATTGTCTACTGGACCTCTACCAAGTTTGTTCAAATCCTGGCCTCTGGGTCAAAAATGGCCCCGCCCCAGGGGCCACTAGTTTTACATAGAGTTATATAAGAAAATCTTAAAAAATCTTCTTGTCAGAAACCGTAAGTTATAGCGCTTAGATATTTGATGTGTAGCATTGTCTAGTGGACCTCTACCAAGTTTTTAAGAAAAATGTCCCTGGGGTCACTATTGGCCCCGCCCGAGGGGTCACAAGTTTTAAATAACAATATAGAAGAAAATCTTTAAAAATCTTCTTGTCTGAAACCACAAGACCTAGAATTTTAAAATTTGGCATGAAGCAAGCTTTATCAAGCTTTTTCAAATTATTGGATTAGGTTAAAGGTCACGAAGGCTAAAAGTAGATTTATCTACTGTACCCCATAGAGCCTTCATTTATAGACCAATATCTTTGATATTCAGTATAGAGGTTCCTTGCATTGTGCTATATTTCAGTTAACTGTTTTGTACTTACTTGAAAAGTGAAAGAAATGTCCAGGGGCATCAAAGAAGCAGGTTAGACAACCCCTGACTGATTTTTTTGCAATTTGTTTTTGACAAGACATCAAACCAACAAGTTAGATAACTGTAGCTGCATTTTGAAATATAGAAACTATTACCCATTTTAAATAATTAACAACTTTTTTGAACAGTCGAACATCATGTCTTACAGACAGCTTTTGTAAATATTTTGTGTCATTGCTTGTTATTTTTTAAATAATTGTCTTGTATATCTTTTGGTTAATTACTGATACATGTAGGTTAAATCAACATGGTTCTGTTGTTCATTTACCCTGTCCTTCTGAGGACCTTGAGAGCAACTCATTCAATAGTACAAACCTACCACAGGTTAGCAATGATCCTGTTACCTAGTAAATTGTTGCCTTAATTAGGCAAAATATTTGGAGGGGTGATATCAGTTTCTATGAAAACTGTAATTTTTCTTCCTTTAATACCCTCAAGGCTCACCTGCCATTAGGTATTTTAGCCATTTGCTAAAATTATATTAATTTGGCTACAGAAATTATAACTTGGCTACAGGATATCTTGCCTTTGTTTTACTATTTTAATAGAATTTCACATGAAATCAGAAAATCAAACAAACTTAGCTTAAAGAAATTTTTAACCAGGGTAAACTCTGTATCCTAATATACATTTATGACATAGTCATTTTTATGCTTTGTAACACCAAGGTGTAGTGTAGCTGTCTATGGATATTTAGTTATTTAACAATAAAATTAAGATGATCTCAAACTGTTTTCATATTGGATTGCATCAAACTGCTTGATAGTAACCTTTTTAACACCATTTTTATATTGCAAATCCTATGTTCAATAAATCCAACATTCAGAATATCTGAAATTAGACTATTGGTACTAAAGGTACTTCTGTCATCTCATATTTCACACATAAGCGATGTTTGTTTGATCGTTGCTTTTTCATGAAACTCCAAGTGTTTCAAATGCTTAGTAGTTGTTTAAATATTTGTTGTTTTTAAAATATTTCTGTATGTGATCTTTGTTCAAATATCTTTTTGAAGTTTGTGTTTCTTCTTCTATATTATGAACACCTTGGTGATTTATCTCCGAATTACAAATGTCCAAACCACTGGTACTGTGCTCATATTCCCTGCCCAATATAGACTCCGATTACTTAGTGAATTCCCAATCAAAGTGGACCTAACATGTTTGTGTTCCTCTATAGTGACTTTCCGTCTGTCGTTCTCAGTACTGCTATACTACTGCCTAACCACGTTGAGAAGTCCATTACTTCTAGAAGTATGTACACATAGTACAAATTAAGTTAACAAACTACTGATATAGCTGCCTCAAGTCAAAGCTGCTAATTAAAAATATTTTCGTGCAGCTCTGTTCGTCTGTTAGCTGTGATACATTTGTATCACTGTTTTTCTTGTTTATATATAGAACGTGGTACATGTATGCCTTTTATGATTTTGATGTTTGTTTGGTTAGCAAATAAAACTCGTACAATTACTTAAAGAAATGAACTGGAGATAATGAATCTATCTATTTGAGCTTATTTACCGTCGGTACCGGTTGCCCATATGACCGACGCCCCCTGAAGAGTTAGTGGGGGTAGTGCAAGATATAGAAAGCATCCCATTCTAGAGACACCCCTGGTTCTTTTACATGCTCAGTGTATAGCACTAATACATGGGACCTCGGTTTAACGTCTCATCCGAAAGACTATTAGAAAAGTTAGTGGAGGAGCGGGGGATCAAACACAGGACCCCTGGTATACCAGTCCAGCGCGTTATCACTGGACCACATCAGCTCCTAATAAAGAATGAAGTTTATCAAATATTTTATTGATATACCAAAACATCTAGAACTATTTTTCTAATCTGTGTTAAATCGACGTTAACTGTTTTCTAATCAAGCGTCTACGTGAAGAGTGCGTTGTGTTAAAGATTAAGAACCGTAACATTTATATATTATTTATATTCATAAATGATTAGTCGTTTATAATTATAACAGCTGTATAATAATATAAAAAAACTGATAAAATTTGCGAAACAACAATAATACTGCCGAGAAAGGGCGGTAAAACACGGTAAAAGTTGTTCAAGAACAAAACTGGTGAAGTACAAATGACGGGTAGAAACCTTTAATTCAGTGAACTATTTTATGCAAATGAATAGCACATTGATTTGAATAATTAGTTAAAAAGGTAAAGGCTTTTCGATGCGAGGCCAGGGAGCGGATGTGGTCCAGTGGTAACGCGCTGGACTGGTATACCAGGGGTCCCGAGTTCGATCCCCGCTCCTCCAATAACATTACTAACAGGAGTGTCTCTGGAATGGGGTGCTTTCTGTATCTTGCACTACCCCCACAACATAAAATAACTAATCTCTTCAGGGGGCGTTGGTCATATGGGCAACCGGTACTGACGGCAAATAAGCCCAAATAGTCAGATGTGAGGCTTCAGTTTTCAGTATGATAGATAAAAACAAACATGTATGATAATGAACTTTGGTAAAACATTTGCCTTGACTAAGTAGTTAAGCACGAGTTTTTATCTTACGAGGGAGGTAGGGTGTCGAACCAGCGACCCATGCGCGTTTACCACTAGACCACCTATCCGCTCTTCGACCTGTCTTATAAATACCGACCGACACTATTCCGCTTATATTTGTGATGGTGCGAATATAAAATAATAAAACGTAGTTCTCATACTATTGCAATTGTGTGTTAGACTCATAAAACTTAATTAGATTAATTATTTACCAAATAACTCCGAGTATTCTTCTTTTTCTTCCATTTTGTCCATGTTTTAGTCCGAAATGAGAGCATTTGCAAATAAAACTTATACGATAAAGACTAAACTTTGAAAAAGATGTAGCTACTAGACACCGTACACATGCTACTAAACCCTGTACATTGAGCTACTACACCCCGTTCACTTGAATTTATTTTGTTGCTTGACACTGTACACAAGTGTTGACCGTTTTTCGCAAATTTTGTAAAATGTAGCTCGAGTTGGTGAATGGCCGTTCTAAAACAAATGGAGGAAAGTCTATATTTTATAATTTAAGTTGGATTTTGATGCAGCAAATGCGTTTTGTGCTTGATTTAGTGGAAAAATGATGGAGAAATAAGTTGAAACATTACCTGGGGTGAACTCGACGTTGGCGATTTTACTTTCATTTCGGCGTTTTGATGGGCTATTTCCGGTGAAAGTGTACAACAGTGATAACTGGGGCATAAAAAATTCATGAAAATGTTTAAGAAAAAGAATTATTTAAAAGGTCAAGGTCACTTAGGGGACAAATTCAAAAAAACATGTGTGAGTGGAAAGGTCTTGTTCAAAGGTAGTTTTTGGACAGTCGGATCTGCAAGGTGAATGTCATTCAGGGGTCAAGGTCAAATAATATAGGTCAGTGGGAAGATCTTGTCCAAAGGGGTGTTGTGTCCAAATGTGAAGTATATCCAAGACTAAGACACCATAACCTTAAAAAAGTCAATGACTTACTGCTCATGAAGAAAAAGAAGATAACAAGTTGATATTTACTTTTTCTGTGTCCCAAGGTTATGGTGATTTTTTAATGGTACAAATTAAGTACATTTCAACTAATAGTGAAACTTAAGATTCTTCTGCAGGGAGAATGGTGAGTCACTGAGTTTAAGTTGCAAATTACAAAATACTTAAATTTCAGCTGACAGTGATTTTTTTTAAATACAGTAAACTTCAACTTGCCAAAAGTCAATACTGATTATGCTACTCAATTGTAAATATTTAATTTTATCACATATAACTGTAATAGTACTTCATTACATTGCTAGATAAATGACTCATAACTTCAACTTCAACTTCAACTTAATACTGCCAAAAGTCAATACTGACTATACTAGGCAGGCGCATGTCAGGAACATTTAAAATTATAAAAGTTAATAACAAAGAAAACAAGATTTAACTGAAGATCTTACTTAAACATTTATTTTAAGTACTTTAAAATCTATAAAACTTGTTTAGTCCACTGATAAAAGCTGGCACAGTTGGGGTAGCCTTAATCTCGGTCGGTAATTCGTTCCAGAGTCGTATAGTCCTTGGGAAGAATGAGTTCATGTGATGTTGTGTTTTTGATTGTGGAATGAGGAATTTGCTGTTTCTTGTGTTTGTAAGGTGATTGTGATCAACATTGACCTGATTGTTTTTTATTTTGTGTAGCATGACCAGGCTGGCATGGTTTCGCCTTTGTTCTAAAGTTGACCATTTTAGTTCTTTGATCATGTTTGTTACACTGCTTGTATAGTGGTAATCATTATGAACGTACCTTGCAGCTGACCTCTGGACTCATAATTTCTCTGAAGACACTTTTAACTAGGACCTTTAAACACACGAACAAGGGGAAGGTATCAACTGTGAGGGTCCTTACATGAAAATATCATTCAAAAGTGGCGCTGCCAATATATCCACAATACCTAATTAATGCATAAAGTCTAAGAGACAAAATATATTTCTGTAATTCCCATAAACAATTGATATTAGCAATCAACACCTCATGCCAGAATTCTTTTAGCAACTGTCGACAGGTAAGAAGTTGCGGTACGAATTACTCAATACACTCCTGAAAGCATTTGTTAGCTAATGCGTCAGCAGTTTAGAACATACCAAAAAATGGCCGCTCCCGTAAGTTTATTGCGAAAGATTTGTTTACATAGTATTTTCGCGCGTCTGTTCTTTTTTTTTCTTTCCAAAATAAATGGTTTAAAATCGGAATTGATAATTACACTTCAATAAGTGTTATTAAATAAAATATTAAATAAAATGTCGAGAGCGCCTAATGACAGCAACTTAACTACGTATAAACTTGTTGTTGTTGGTGATGGAGGAGTTGGGAAAAGTGCTTTGACAATACAGTTCTTTCAGAAGATGTTTGTAGAGGATTATGATCCAACTATTGAGGATTCTTATATACAACATACAGAAATAGATGGAGAATGGTGCATACTTGATGGTAAATTTATATGTTTATATTTAGTCGGTCAATAGCTATACATAGCTAATGTTGTATTATTGACTTAACCGACTTTAAATAAAATTTGTATTTGTATTAAATAAAATTTGTATTTGTATTTTGTATCACAGGATTCTCAGCTTAAGCATGATGTCATTCTAGCCATTAACTAATCAGATAACAGTAACTAACTAATTTAAGCATTCGGTTGTCGGTCATTATTCGGACTTTATCGTTGGCGCCTTTGTGAGTTTAAAGTTGTTTGTTATGAAACCTAACAACTTTAATTAATTAGAATCGTTAAAAATGCACTTATCAGGCCGTAGGTCTTGGAAATTAAGACAGTTTCTTTTGTTAAATGTTCTAGTTTTTGTAATTTTTAATCTTGAAGTTACATATAGCTCAACGATAAAATCCGAGATACACCCAAGTATCGATATACTACCTTTAAAAAGTACCCGGATGTGTAAAGCCGAGACAACAGAAATTTTATCAGTCGAAACATTAGTTCTGGCAGAGACATAGATAACAGAGATAGAAAATGTAACGATTCGCCACAATAACGATTCGCCACTAACGATTCGCCATAGGTTCATATAACGATTCACCACAGAGTAATAACGACTCGCCACAAAGAAATAACGATTCACCACAAAGTAATAAAACAAAATATTTTTGTTGAACTAAAAACATGTACTCTTGTTTGAAGAAAATAAATATTTAGAAAAAGAAATTTTGGTTTGTAATAGCTTCATTATAATAAAACGTCGCACATTTATCTCATTATTGATGTGGAAAATATAAATGCTGAAAATATTACATTTATCCGAATGATCGATCGGTTCGATGACACATCAATCAAAATTGTGTTTTTAATCATTGTACATTAAAGTTTTAAAGTGATAATCATATTCCTTATTATTACTATTAAAAAGTACCTTGATTGAAGGTTCAAATATAATTGTGCACAGTTTGTTATATAATTATGAATAATGAAAGAAGCGTGCCACTGAGTGATAAATATTTTTGGTTAACGAGTAGTATAGATACGCTGAAAAAAAAAATTAACCATTTTTTGAGAGGATCAGTGGTTACGCAGCGCTGAACTGGTAACCCAGGGATCCCGAGATTGATCCCCCGCTCCTCCTCTAACATTACATTGTCTTTCGGATGAGACATTAAACCGAGGTCCCATGTATCAGTGCTGACACTGAGCATGCAGAAGAACCAGGGGTGTCTCTGGAATGGGATGTTTTCTGTATATCTTGCACTCTGTATTGAACCATCATAAAAGAAAATGTTTATTAAATGTATGTGTTCTGTTTTCGTAAGGCGTGAACACCATCCAAAAAAGGACTCAAGTTAATTAAAAGAATGTAATATAAAATTGTATATATAATATGAATTATTAAAGGTTTTCATATTAATTAATGCACAAATTAATTTCAAAATCAAAATATTTTTTTGTTTTTTTTTATGATGATGATACTGCGTTCATTTGAAGGGATTAGTGAAGTTAATCCAATTATATTGTCATTTATATAGGTTTTGATTGGTATTGTATTTTACTGTACTTTATCTTTATTACGTGTGAAATGTCACAGTAGGGTTGCCTGCTAGGGTGCTTAATCCATGACGTAAGGTCATATGTAAGACTCTAAGCTAATTAAATAATCATGTCATTAATACAGGTGTTGACTGGGCATTGTTTTTTTATGTGTCATGTAACAGTAGTAACGCCCGCAAGGTATTATATATAATTGTTTTTTTTTCTTGATAATGAACAAAAGAAACCTTACGTACAAGAAATATGGGTTGAAAGTTTATCTTTGATTGTCATTGACAAAAAAGACAAATTAAACGTTTTCAAACAAAATGACAAATCCATTCAGGGAAGAATTTGGGCAGCAAATTTGGGAGGCGTAACGTCGGGGGGAAATTCAGACCTGTGACCTCTTGAAAAGTTGTTCAAACAGTATACGGACCAGTTTGAGTGAACTTTAAAAGAAGTGAAGTGTTTTGTAAATAAAATGTATATTTACCTTAATAATGTGGAAAATTTGTATGCAGTCAAGGTTTTATTTTATAAAAAAGAAATTATGAATGTAGAAATATAATATTAATATATAATCAATGCATCGAAGAGTCGACTTTTCCCTTTACTTAATCAACCCAATTGATTGTTCAGTTTGTATATATCTGTGTAGATATGTCTTCCATCGGTGAGATTAAGGAGTAAAAACGTAATCAATTAATGGACATGGACTTTTTTCTGCACTTGAAAAAATTCGAGTTTGTTAAGAAAACAACTTGCATTTTTCATGTTTTATTCGCGTAATAACTAAGAAAACAAAGCAATTCATTTATTTAGCATAAACATATGATACAATTGCACACAATTGTGACAAAGTAAATTGCATATAATATATATACAAACATTTACTAGAGTTAAATCTAAAGCAAATTAGCATAGCGCGGCGCAATGCCCTTTTAACAGGACGCCATGCCTTTCATCAAATTCATCAATTTGTAATTATTTTTCAATTTTGAAAGCTGTGAAGAATCGTTATATTATTTTGTGGCAAGTCGTTAACTGATTAAAATTTGTACTCCTTACACTTTTTGAAATTGTGGCGAATTGTTATTACTTTGTGGCGAATCGTTAACTGACTTGTGGTGAATCGTGAATTTCTGTGGCGAATCGTTATTGTGGCGAATCGTTACATATTCCAGAGATAGGCAACTTCCTAGCTAGTTAAGGTCTCACACGTTCCTGCTAAGACAGTGTCTTGTAGCAAGTATAACTTGTTAACTAGTTGCCAAATTGAAACATGTTATACATTTTCTGAAAGCCTAGTCATTTGTCTATAGCTGCAGGTAAAATAATTTTAGTCCTGGTAAAAATAAATGATGCATCATGTGTTAAAGAGTACTGCAACTTAATCATTTTTCACAAAACTATAAAGATGGTGAAAAACTGGGATAGTGGGTATATTCTGCCAAGTTATATTAAAGAAAGTTGCCAATATTTTAACTTGCAGCTATAGACGACTGTTTAAGCTTTCAAATGATGTATACCTTAAAAGAGTCGAACAAATAGCCATTGAGTTTTTATTGCTACAAAATGCCTATTTTTTTCACTTTTTGAGAGGCATGTGCCCTATTTCAGTGGAGTAAATAGCAGCTGCTTATCTCTGTTATCTATGTGTCTGGTTCTGGCTTCCATAACTTTATATGTCGCTTTTATGATTTTTGAAGTTTCGTGACACTAAAGTTATGGGTCAACACCATTTGCAAAGGCTACCAGAATTATAACAGTTTATGAACAGTAAATAAATAACTATTAAAATCACCCTTATCAATCAAATTTGAGTCAAATAAATTACACCATTTGATAAATAAATAGGCAGTGGCTACGGTTACGGAACCGTAATCCTAGCCTCCAAGTCTATGATGACGTAAGTCCCGTAATCCTAGACAAAACCATTGGAAGAGGCTACGGTTACGGAAGTTTTTTTAAAGAAGGGTTACACACCCAAAATTGAGTGATAAACCGTTAATTGTCTCAAATATTAGATTTTCTCCAAAATGAGTCGAAACTAATGTTATGATACGCCGTCTTGGTTGTTGTTGTATTGAGTTGACTAATGTTAAATGGTTTAATCAATGTTAAATTCACAAAACAATGACAAAAAGAAAGGAAAAGAACAAAGTAAAACAATGAAATAACATGTCTGTAACAAAAAACCAAGAGCTAACAATTTCAGTGACAGTGTGATATATAACGTTAGTTCGTTACAAAAACGACCACAATCAAAATGGCGTACAAAATGACAGTTTGATAATGCAAATTTGGTAAAATGGTTTGTTTAATGAATAAAAATTAAATTTGGCATGCTATTTGATATTTAACTGTTGAAAATACGCTTCTTTTAAAAACTTCAGTAACCGTAGCCTATTCTAGTGGTTTTGTCTAGGATTACGGGACTTCCGTAATCCTAGACTAGAAGGCTAGGATTACGGTTCCATAACCGTAGCCACTGCCAATAAATTTTGTATCTATTCTGTTCATTGTTCTCTGCAGAAATGAAACCAGGCAAAGGTACCTGAATGTACAGTACATGCCAGGAGAAACTCACGTTTTCCTCGAGGTCGTCGCGGACTACCCATTCCTTAAAACGCGACCAAATCCGCCGCATTTCTAGCAGGGTTGGCACCAATCGACCGCCCCTGGTTTTAACCGGTTAAAACCGTCCCGGTCATTACTCCCCCAAGTGGTCAATACTGGTCAATACTGGTCATTTGAACTTTTTTTCAAGATTTTTATAAAAGAAAGGAAGAAAACAAACCATTAAACATTTATTTCATTTCTAATCAAGTTACAAAGTATGTGATTGTATTAGAATTCATACTAATAAAATAAAGAATGAAAATATGCAACACACAACAGTATTCCAACAAAAAGATTTAAATTTTTAGCACACAGTATTCCAACAAAATGATAGAAACATTTAGCACCACCATGTCCACCATACATATCTGTTCTGGCATAAACATTAAAAATACATGCTTAAATAGCAATATTTCACACTGGTTAATGACCAGTTCTACCAGTCAAGCTCATCACTACCTCTAAGGAAGCGGTAACACACAACAAGTTTTGCTGCTCTCTGAATTCCTAGTCTATTCCTAAGTTTTGTTTGTACAGTTCCAAACTTCTGTTGTTTATTGGACCAGGGAACATGTCAGTTAAGGTGCTAATATGTTTATTTAAGGATTATCCAATAACCATAAAGTAGGTGTTATACACTTGTCAATTAACACTTGTGTATGACAAAGGATAGTCAGGACACTGAGGGGTCATGACTTGCTTTTCTATTGTTTATCGAACATGGGAACATACCAATTAAAATATTATGTTTACTTAAGGATTATCCAATATTAAACCATAAATGAAGTAACATCTAGGCCCTACTAATGTCTTTTGTAAGGGCCTAAAGGATTTAACTGTTTTAACATGATTCTAAGAACATTATGGACAGTTTTGTAGTGAATAAAATTGAATTGACCAGTATTGACCAGAAATGACCACTATTGACCAATAATGACCAGTATTGACCACCGGCCCGGTCAATACTCAATCAACCGGTCAATAAGCCAACCCTGATTTCTAGGACGACCGCCGCGGACATGGTCACCAAATATCGCTAAATGGTTCCGCGACCTTTTTCACAGGTAAGAATTGACGTATCGAGGCTCACAAAGTTCCTGATTACACGCATTTCGGCAAATTTTACGCTTTAAAATATCAATTAAATGTATAAAACTCTCATAAAACTCTTATTCTGATGCATTTGTTTACGAATGCTCGTATTTGTTAACGGAAGATGACAATTCAAAACCGAAAGTAATTGCTTCTCGGAACAGCTGACCCTATTTTCAGAAAATAAATTGACTGGTTTTCGATTTACACGTGTTAAAACTGCTTTCCTATATTTAAAGAAAACATACAACATGTAAACCCTACTGCGACATCTGTATCATCTATGCGCTTGACAAAATTATTGATCGATTTTGCTATACAATAACGAGCGTCTACACAGCAAATGTATGAGAAAGTTTGGTTTTAATTTTAACAAATGTCACATAATTGGCAGACGTAAAATGCACAGTTTCATTACGATCATTTCATTAAATGTTCAGCTTATACAGGTGAGTTATTTTCGCGCTGGTCGTCATATATCACCGAGATATTTCATGATGTCGAGACATCTAGGAAGTCCGTTTTTTTTCCTCGATGTTGCGGCGGATATTTTTTTTCGCATTCGCGAAATAAAGCGGAAAATGTGAGTTCCTCCTGGCGCGTACTGTAAAGTCTCAAAAGTAATACAGTTGGACAGCTATGGCGGCTAAATTTCACAAAATTTAACCAAGCTAATAAACTTTGAGGTATTATTCCATCGATCAAACCTTTTTTATTCACAAACATAAACTGAAGTGTGCAAAATAGATTGAATTACCCGTAAGTGTAGAGATTTTGTCCAGATAAAGCAAATTTGTTAAATAAAAGTGTGACATAAATATGTCAAAGGTTGTCACAGACTACCCATTCCGTAAAACGCGACCAAATCCTCTGGATTTTGAGGACGCGCGTCGCGGACATGGTCACCAAATATAGCGGCAGACATCCACTAAATGGTTCCACGAACATTTTCACAGGTATAATTATTGATATCGAGGCTCTCACAGTTCCCGATTACATGCTTTTCGGCGAATTTAACGCTTTCAAAATATCAAATAAATGTATAAAACTCTCATTCTGATGCATTTGTTTACGAATGCGCCTATTTGATAATGCACAGAATGACAATTCAAAGCAATTGCTTCTTGAAACAGCTGACCGTATTTTCAGAAAATAAACTGACTGGTTTCCGATTGCGACGTGTTTAAACTGTTTTCCTATTTAAAGAAAACAAACATCATGTAAACCCTACTGCGACATCTGTATCGTCTAGGCGCTTGGCAAAAATTATTGATCGATTTTGCTATGTAATAACAATCGTTCTCAAAATTTCAACGACGGAAGAACACAATAAACCTACACAGCAAATATATTTGAAGTTTGGTTTTAATTTTACCTAATGTCACATAACTGGTAGTCATAAAATGCACAGTTTCATAACGGTCGTTTCATTGAATGTTCAGCTTATCCAGGTGAGTTATGACCCTAACTAATTTCGCGTTGGTCGTCAGATATCGCCGAGATATTTTGCGATGTCGAAGATGTCTGTCTTTTTCCTTGTTGTCGCGGCGGATATTTCTTTTTCCGCGTCTGCGCAAAAAAGCGGAAAATGTGAGTTCCTCTTGGCGCGTACTGTATTAAAACCTGTTCGCTTAAGTCTCTTTAGCTGACGAAACATTAGTCTCAATATTGTGACTTCAGACAGGATGCCGCCTTTATGTCTTAACCAGAAACCACCAAAATAGTGGAGGAAAATGGATTTTGTGAAATCCCTATTTCCCAACTGATTAATGGTCAATTTACATCTACAGCAATATGTCATACTGTCATCATCTTGACATTCCTATGACGGTGCGGGAAAAGAAGAAAAGAAAATTTGATAGCAATAGATATAAAATTTGATAGCAATAGATAGAAACAGTACACACAAGAACAATGGACAGTGCCAATAATAGAAATAGACAGGAGAAAGAGAAAATATACCCAGTTACTTTTCAACCATTAAGGTAAGACCAATTCAGCTACCGTAGCGGTACCAGGGTGTGAAACCCCGCTGACCTAGCTTGAACCTGTCATTTGGTGATACTTCGTAACTGGAAAGGGGTCCCCATTAGAAGGTCAGGTTTGAAAGCCCACTCTTAAAGGATGTCAAAGAGTGAGCCTCAGCAATTACTGCTGGATGACTGTTCCAAAGTGGGTTACATCTGGAGAAGAAGCTGTACTTGAAACTGTCAGAAGATGTAGTGTAGGGCAGGTTTTTTTTTTGGAGTGAGGAGACCATGGCATGGCTTTTGCTGGGGTAAGATATACTGAGGAGACTATGGCTACAAGATGATAGATGATCTTGTAGAACATAGTGAGTTGAAGTTTCTGCCAATGTGACTCAAGAGATTCCCAGTGTAAAGATAATAACATGTCGGACACATTGCTAGTGTTGTGATACTGTTTAGTTGTGAAGCGGGCTGCTCTTTGCTGGACAATCTCTATCTTGTTAGTGAGGAGCTTATGGTGGGGATTCCATATGGTGCAGCAGTATTCTAGGTTGGGAAGGACGAGTGATATATATGCGCCGGTCTTTGTTTCTTTGCTGGTATTTCACAAATTTCTCCAAAGGAAGCCTGGCATATTGTTGGCTTTCTTTATTTTGTTATTAATGTGTGTCCTCCATGCCAGGTCAGATTGCAGTTCCATGCCCAGGTATTTCGATGTCTGTTCTTCAGCCAGGTTGGTACCTTTCAGGGTGTAGACAGCCTGTATTGGGGATTTTGCTCTTGTTACACGAAGAACACTACACTTCTATGGGTGGAAACTGATCCCCCATGTGTGTTCCCATCTTGCTAGGGAGTCTAGGTCATCCTGAATGATCTTTTGATCATGTTTGGACCTGATCTGGTGGTAAAGGATACAGTCATCAGCAAAGAGGCATGTCTTGGATTGATGCCCTTCAGGAAGGTCGTTTATAAACAATAGGAACAGGAGCAGACCTAGAACCGACCCTAGTGGAACATCACTTATGACTGGTGCCTCTTCAGAAGACTGGCCTTGGACGAGGACTTGTTGTGTTCTGTCATGTAAGAAGGAAGAAATCCACTTGAATGTCTGCCCCCGAATGCCGTAGTGGTGGACTTTCTTCAACAACCTCTGGTGAGGGACATGATCGAACGCCTTACTGAAGTCAAGAATGGTCATACAGTACGCTCAGTGCGGATTCTGCTTTTTCCGCGATACCACCGCAGACAATTTTTGATTATCGTGGACAAACTCGGCGGAAGTCCGCAATGAGAGGGCTAATTTCCGCCGCGATCCGCGATGTCCAGTTGTTTCCACCGTGGACAAAATACCGAAGATTATATTTATATTATCGATAAAATCAGTTACCTGTTTCTCGCAGCGGAACACGGCGGCCATTGTTACTATAGCTCAAAAATAAATGTTTATTTTATAAAAATTTTCACTGTGTTCTTATTTTACAAGATGACTTTAAATCAACCAAAATACTTAAATGGTAATTACATTAGTTAAAATTTTCGATGTAAAAATATTGAAACGGCATTTAAAATGAAAAACGTTACCTTTGTTTTGATTGTAAAATTTGGAGTGACTGCGTTGATAGACACAAACTACCTACTACACAGTACACTACAGCATCCGTGTTCCCTTGAACTATCCAAAACCGTCGCAAATTAGAACATTCCCTAACAACAATTACATGTTACACATGCTAATTATCCGGGTTATTTTAAGTGAACTGCTTTTACTGTCAAAGAAATTACATCACTCAATAGCGGCTTTCAACTTTTTACAAAGGGCGCCATGTCTTCAGATTTACTCAAAATCACAGCTGACACCTGTGTGAATAACATACCTAAATACAAACAAAATCACCTTTTTTCACCAATCTGAGCTCTGGTTTGAAAGTGAAATCTACAGATCTTGTATAAATATATTTTTCCGATGCATAACAAACACTTGTAAATTTCAGTGGCTCAACACTTCCCTTTTGTTGCGGACCGTCCGGTGTTTGAAAACACCCATGGGGTTGCGTAATAAGAATGTGTCCTAACATCAGTGCAAATATTGTTCAGTTGTTACGAAAAGTTCTAGACACAGTCTGTTACTCGAGCAGATCAAGAAGGAGGCGCACACGTCGCGCGCACCCCCTAAAATACACTGAATATAGGTGTTATTGTAGGTCTGTTTAGAATATGCCTTTAAATATTGTATACTTTATTGTTCAACATTGAATTGAATAATCAGAGGCACATTTGAACCGTTAAAATGAGGTAGAAAACGGACATAAATTTTGCCAAACATTCTGCGCCCCCTAACCTGGAACCGCCCCTCTATTATCGTTCTCAACAAGCCGCCATCTTTGATGCAGTCGGTAAGATAATTGGTAAGTTATATCAGCTATACGTGCTAATTTTGAGAAAAATATCGTTGGCTAAAAACATACACATGATATATATGAAGACTGCAGCAGCCAAACAAAGTAGTTTCGTGGCTGTAACGATTATTCTTACTTTAATGCTTGAATGATACGACCTGTCACAATTGTTTACATATCCTGGAGAGATGTCTACTCAATAGTTTTAGATTTTATGTCATTTTTTTTCAAAAAATAAAAAGAATATTCTCTGTGTTGTTGATAATATATAAATAGCATTATTTTTGAGTAAAACTGTCACAGGAAGTGGTAAAATTTCATTTTTTTTCGGGCTGTATCTATTTTTGATCAAATGACCTACTTTCGTTTTTTTTTTCTGGGAATCCTGACAACTTTATTTTTAAAAAAAGAAATACCAGTGACAGTTATAAACTCATGGAGACATGTGTTCTGTTCATTTAACAAATAATGCCAAACTACAAAAAAGATAAAAATAAATAAAGTGCATATGGGTATTTTACTGTTTTGGGGTCATTTACTTTTTTGGTCAAATGAGCATTCCTTATACTTTTCTTTTTTCACAAGTAATTTAGTGGCACATTTATATATTTGTACACACTGTAGTCCATAACAAGTTTCAAACCTGCTTAAGGGTTTCAACATCATACCATTTTAAATCTTTATAATCTGTTTAGAGGAAAAGGATCCCATTAAGTCATAGATTTTTTTAGCTGCTAGAGTTCAGTCTAAACCAAAGAAGAAAATTCATTCTTTCACATTTTATTTAATAAAACGCAAAAAATGCTTCAGTTTCAACTGACTTTGGCAGTAATAAGTTGAAGTTATTACCATGATTGATAAGCAGTGAATTTGAGTGAAAAAATGATTAAATGCTTATTTCATTTTGACATCTGAATGATATTTTAAGTGCATTTTTAGCTCACCTGAGCACAAAGTGCTCAAGGTGAGCTTTTGTGATCGCCTGATGTCCGTCGTCCATCCGTCCGTGCGTGCGACGTCAACTTTTTCTTCAAACAACTTCTTCTCCTGAACTGCTGGGCCAATCTTGCTGAAACTTTGCAGGAATGTTACTTGCATGAAGCTTTACCAAAATTGTTCAAATGGTTCAGGTCCATTGCATTTCTAGGCCACAGGAGCTAAAAATAGATTTTCAAAGTTGGAACTTTAAAAATCTTCTTCTCCAGAACTACAATGTACAAATCCTGGAGCTTAGATATTTGGTATGAAGCATCATCAGGTGGACCTTTACCAAGTTTGTTCAAATCATGACCCCTGGGTCAAAAATGGCCATGCCCCAGGGGTCACTAGTTTTACATAGAATAATATAGGAAAAACTTTAAAATCTTCTTGTCTGAAACCACAAGGCCTAGAGTTCAGATATTTGGTATGCAGCATTGTCCAGTGGACCTCTACCAAGTTTGTTTAAATCATGGCTCCTGGGTCAAAAATGGCCCAGCCCCGGGGGTCACATGTTTTACATAGAGTTATATAGGAAAAACTTTAAAAATCTTCTTGTCAGAAACTGCAAGGCCTAGAGTTTAGATATTTGGTGTGCAGCATTGTCTTGTGGACCTCTATCAAGTTTGTTCAAATTATGTCCCCTGGGTCAAAATTGGCCACGCCCCAGGGTTCTATTGATTTACATATAGTTATATAGGAAAAACATGAAAAATCATTTTTCTCCGAAACTAATAGCACTAGACCTTAGATATTTGGTGTGAAGTATTGTGTTGAGAACCTTTACCAGTATTGTTTATATGTTGGCCCCGGGGTCAAATTTGGCCCTGCCCTGGGGGCCCTTAATATGTAAAAAAGGCAATCTTTAAAAATGTTCTTACTGGAAACCTCAATGCCTACAGCTTAGATATTTGGTATGCAGCATTGTCTAGTAGATGTCTATCAAGTTTGTTCAAATTATGTCCCCTGGGTCAAAATTGGCCATGCCCTAGGGTTCTCTTGGTTTACAAATAGTTATATAGGAAATACATGAAAAATCATTTCTCTCTGAAACTAATAGGACAAGACCTTAGATATTTGGTGTGAAGTATTGTGTTGAGAACCTTTACCAGTATTGTTTATATGTTGGCCCCGGGGTCAAAATCGGCCCCGCTCTGGGGGCCCTTAATATGTAAAAAAGGCAATCTTTAAAAATCTTCTTACTGGAAACCTCTATGCCTACAGCTTAGATATTTGGTATGCAGCATTGTCTATGGACCGCTACCTAGTTTGTTTAAAAAAAATGTCACTGGGGTCACTATTGGCCCCACCCGAGTTTTAAATAGCAGTATAGAAGAAAATCTTTAAAAATCTTCTTGTCTGAAACCACAAGGCCTAGAATTTTAAAATTTGGCATGAAGCAATCTTTATCAAGCTTTTTGAAATTATTAGATTAGGTTAAAGGTCATGGAGGCTAAAAATAGATTTATCTACTGTACCTCATAGAGCCTTCATTTATAGACCAATATCTTTCATATTCATTATATAGGTTCCTTGCATAGACGTCTACCCATGGGTGGGGTTTGAGGTCACTGGGTCAAGGTCAAGGTCACCATAGCTTATAATAGATATTTCTACTTTCTGTCATAGAGCCTTTATTTATTGACTGATATTTTACATATTTGGTTTGTAGGCACTTACATATTTTCAATTAAAAAATGAAATACTGCTTAGCAGCAAACCTACAGCCAAAGTACTCACGTGAGCGATCCAGGGCCATCATGGCCCTCTTGTTCTACATATAATTTAGTTGAAAGTTATCCACAATATCAACAAGAAAAGAGAACTCCAGTGCTAGCATTCAACTTTCTTATTTGTTTATTTTGTTAGATTTGCCAGCCTAAATGTTTGTTTTTTTCATTATTTGTTGGGGTTATTTTTGTTGCTTTGTGACAGCGTAATGTTACTTCAAAACTCACAACATTTAAAGTTATTAAAGCGACTGACTCACAGACGATGATAAAAAGAAAATGTTTATACATCTTGAAATTCTTGATGTAATCGTGAAGAACATATTTAAACTAAGTTACTGACTCGTTTTTGTTAAGGAGCGGATGTGGTCATGTGGTAACGCACTGGACTGGTAAAGCAGGGGTCCCGAGTTCAATCCCTCGCTCCTCCACTTACATTACTAATAGTCTTTTAGATGAGACTTTAAACCGAGGTCCCATGTATCAGTGCTATTCACTGATCATGAAAAAGAACTAAGGGTGTCTCTGGAATGGGATGCCTTCTGTATCTTGCACTACCCCCACAACATAAAATAACTAATCTCTTCAGTGGGTGTCGGTCATATGGGCTACCGGTACCGACGTTAAATAAGCTTAAATAGATAGACAGTTATTGTTATAGAAAAACATCAAAATATAAAGTTTTACACACTTTTATCGGTAAAATATTTTTCCCTGTTAGTTACAGGGTAGATACTTTAGTTATAAGATAAATTTTGAGGCAATCTAATAACTATATGCTGTGGCTCAGTGGTCTAAGTTGTCGCTCTATAATTTACTTACCGAAAGGTCGTGGGTTCAAATCCTGGTTAAGTGAAAACTTTTTTTTTTTCAGTTTTCATGGTGTATAGAAGCATGATATTATATTTTTTTCCTTATTAAATTAAATCCTCTTAAATTTGAAAGAATAAAAAATTTCAGCTAAATTTCGCTTTAAAGGGTTAGATATTTTTGTATTTCATTCTAGTTTCAAACTTTATGCAATATTATTTGCATTTGCAGTGATGAAATCAGTATTGATGCAGATGACACAAAACATATTTTCAAGAGTTATATACATGCTAGTGAAGCTGAAAAAGTAAAGGCGACCCGTCCAAAATATTGCAGGGTTTCGGTGTATCCATACTGCACAAAAGAAGGTACGTAAATTATTCTAAGCTTTTTGTTCTACAAGCAAATAAAGTTTATCCTGAAATCCTAAACAAGTCTAATTGTTTGAATTTTAAGGAAGTATCAAATGGGGGACAGTGTGATGTGGGCTATCACTTGCTACTGTATAAACTTTAATAACTTTTTTTTTTTCCAAAGTAAAATGCACAATAAAGAAGGTACATGCAGTGTCAACCTAGATCTGTAATGATATTAGAAAGTAAATATACAAAATTTAAACCTTCTTAAAATATTTTTCTTTTGAGTTTTTATTTTATTTTACAAAACAAAAATAATGTGGGGGGTGGGATTCTAGAAAATTCAAACGTGTACACAGCTAGAAACAGTTAAAACTAAAAGTTGGATAATGGTGGCAGAGATCATAGGAAACATCATTTTCAGATAGTGCACGTGCACATTTCAAATGTAAAAACAGTATTGGTTACTTGATTGCTTGTAAATGTAAACTTTTATTATAACAGATAAAAGTCTAAGGCTAATATATCATATACCTAAAGCTAATGACTAAAGATAATTATGTCTAATTAAGTTTGTGCTATTTATACATGTAGAAATAATTGTTCTATGTCCATTATTTGTCTTTAGGGTGCAGGTCTAAGGGTTTTGTGGATGGCAAATGTCAACTGTTCAAGAACAAGGAAGGCACCTCAACTTGCCGCAAAGAAGTGATGTTCCAGTGTACTAATAGACATTTGGAAAAGGCTGTTCTTTTTCAGCAGGTGTTAGAAATAGTTGCCTGCAAATTTACAAGGCTTCAGAAAGTTGATAAAGATGAAATCATAATGATACTAGTGTCCTTATTACCTGTAACATTTCTGCTTATGTTACTTCAGACAGCAAGATCAAAATGTCACACATGAATAGATTTTTTATGCAAATTAATGCCCTTTGTGCCCTGGGGGCCCTTAATATGTAAAAAAGGCAATCTTTAAAAATCTTCTTACTGGAAACCTCAATGCCTACAGCTTAGATATTTGGTATGCAGCATTGTCTAGTAGATGTCTATCAAGTTTGTTCAAATTATGTCCACTGGGTCAAAATTGGCCACACCCTAGGGTTCTCTTGGTTTACAAATAGTTATATAGGAAATACATGAAAAATCATTTCTCTCTGAAACTAATAGGACAAGACCTTAGATATTTGGTGTGAAGTATTGTGTTGAGAACCTTTACCAGTATTGTTTATATGTTGGCCCCGGGGTCAAAATCGGCCCCGCTCTGGGGGCACTTAATATGTAAAAAAGGCAATCTTTAAAAATCTTCTTACTGGAAACCTCTATGCCTACAACTTAGATATTTGGTATGCAGCATTGTCTATGGACCGCTACCTAGTTTGTTTGAAAAATGTCACTGGGGTCACTATTGGCCCCACCCGAGTTTTAAATAGCAGAATAGAAGAAAATCTTTAAAACTCTTCTTGTCTGAAACCACAAGGCCTAGAATTTTAAAATTTGGCATAAAGCAATCTTTATCAAGCTTTTTGAAATTATTAGATTAGGTTAAAGGTCATGGAGGCTAAAAATAGATTTATCTACTGTACCTCATAGAGCCTTCATTTATAGACCAATATCTTTCATATTCATTATATAGGTTCCTTGCATGGACGTCTACCCATGGGTGGGGTTTGAGGTCACTGGATCAAGGTCAAGGTCACCATAGCTTATAATAGATATTTCTACTTTCTGTCATAGAGCCTTTATTTATTGACTGATATTTTACATATTTGGTTTGTAGGCACTTACATATTTTCAATTAAAAAATGAAATACTGCTTAGCAGCAAACCTACAGCCAAAGTACTCACGTGAGCGATCTGCCATTTGCTAAAAGTTGTATTAATTTAGCTACAGAAATTATAATTTTGCTACAGGATATCTTGCCTTTGTTTCGCTATAAAACAATAAAATTTCATATGAAATTAGAAAATCAAACAACTTAGCAAAGAAATAAAGAAATTTTCAACCAGGGTTAACTCTATATCCTAATACATGTATACATTTATGAAAGAATCATTTTAATGCTTTGTAACACCAATGTATAGTGCATCTGTCTATGTATATTTGGTAATTTCACATTAAAATTAAGATGATCTTACATTAGATTGCTTCAAACTTCTTGATAGTAACCTTGTTTTAAATAATTTTTATATTACAAATCCTATGTACAATAAATCCATCATTCAGAATATCTGAAATTAGACTTTAAGTACTGTAGGTACTTTCGACATCTCATATTTCACACATGAGTGATGTTTGTTTGATCGTTGCTTTTTCATGAAACTCCCAAGTGTTTGTTATTTTTTCAAGTATTTCTGTATGTGATCTTTGTCAATTATCTTTTTATTTTTATATAAATACAAAGCTCTAAGTTTTTTTTTTTCTATATTATGAACACCTTGGTGATCTTATCTCCGAATTACTAATGTCCAAACAATTGGTACTGCTATAATTATCATATTTGAGCTCATTTTTCGCCTATATCGGTTGCCCGTATGACAGGCGACCCTTGAAGTGATAAGTTATTTTATGTTACAGGTGTAGTGCAAGATACAGAAAGCATCCCATTTAGAGACACCTCTGGTTCTTTTTCTTGCTCAGTGTGTAGCACTGACACATGAGATCTCGGTTTAAAGTCCCATCCGAAAGACTAAGTAATATTAGTGGAGGAGCGAAAGATCGAACTCAGGACCTTTGCTTTACCAGTCCAGCGCGGTACCAGTCAACCACATTGGCTCCTACTATGTACTGTGCTGATATTCCCTGCCCAATATAAACTATTTTCATAGTGAATTCCCAATCAAAGTGGACCTAACATGTTTATGTCCCTCTATAGTGACTTTCCATCTGTCTTTCTTAGTATTGCTTAACTTCTGCCTAACCAGGTTAAGAAGTCCATTAACTTCTAGAAGTGTGTACACAAGGTACAAATTAAGTTAACAAACTACTGATATACCTGCCTCAAGTCAAAACAGCTAATTCAAAATATTTGCATGCGGCTCTGTTCGTCAGTCCGCTGTGATACTTTTGTATCACTGTTTTTCTTGTATTTCTATCATATGGGGATGAATTTCACAATCATTGATATCGTATTATTGTTGTGAAACCTGTATGTAGCCTCAAAGAAACAACCTGTCAATCACAGTTCCCGTGACCTATGATAATCACACGTGATACAACACCGTATTTTTATTGGTTGTAATTCAAGAGCTAACCTTTGACAGCAAGCCTGAGTAATTTTCCATAAAAAAATCCCAGCATTTTACCGCCTTTTCCACATCACATGATCTAATGCTGCATGCTTTTGGATGCTTGCTCTCTACTTTCAATTCTCATTTATGGAAAATCTTTAAATAGTAACATCTAGTTTTGTAAGGAGATATTGACAAGGATTAAGTTTTCATGGTGTAAGAAACAAAGTTGACGTTTTCATTGTTGTCTCTTGTTACTTTTTCGCAAATGTCGTACACAGAGGTTATTCAGTATTTGACTTAAAAGTGGTTTTCACAACCATGAACTTGCATATCTACTCTATTTTCGAATTTAATACGACAATGATTTGCCGCGATTTTTGTTCATGGTAATTCAATGACGAAAGAACAACAAGATTTACAAACAACAAAAACATTGTATCTACATAATTTTTTTTTTTTATTACAAAATCAAATTTTACATATTTTAAGTAGTAAAGTTTTAATAATTAATCGTAAAAAGAAACAGTTTTCACCGCGATCCGCAGTGATTAACCACTGCTTTCCCCCGCGATTTACCACAGCGTTCCGTGGGAGAAACGCTTACGGCCACAGATTCATGTCCGCGGTGGTGAACATTTTCAGATTTTGTGCAAAATTTCGTCCGCGATGAGTCTCATCCGCAGTGTCTCGCGGGTTTTGCAAAATCCGCACTGAGCATACTGTATCAGTTTGGGTTTGCTTGTCAAGAGATGAAGTTAGTTAGTGGACAAGAGTAAGGAGCTGGGTTTCGCAACTTCTCTTTTCCCTGAAACCATGCTGGCAGTCGTGAAGAATGTCATGTTTGTTAAGATGCTTGATGGAGTGGCTGACTATAATGTGCTCAAGTAGTTTATAGCAGAGACTTGTGAGGGACACTGGGCGGTAGTTGGCTGGATCCTGCCTCGAACCCTTTTTGTAGATGGCTGTCACACTTGCATGCCTCCAGTCATCTGGCACCTTACCTTCACTCATAGAGTATGAGAAGATCATGGTTAAGATTGGGGCCAAGCACTCTTTTAGTATTTTGGCTGAGATGCCATCTGGACCTGATGCTTTCCTAGGGTTTATATTGCACAGGAGCTTGAGTATGCCTTCTTCCTTGATCTCAGTCTTGTCCATTTCCGGGTAAGGAGAGCCTGTAGGAGAAGGGACGTCACCAGAGGATTATTGGGTGAAGACTGACATGTTCTGACGGTTCAGAATATTGGCTTTGTCACGAGCCAAGTTAAAGAGTCACCCTTTGTCTTTAAGTGGTGAGATTCAAGAGTTGTCCTTTCTCAATGATTTAATGAAGCTCCAAAATTGTTTTGTTTTGGCTGGTTGTCATTATCAGGGTCTTAAATTTCTAATCTCTACACTTGCACATTTGGAAACTTATTGAAATACTTTATTCTGTTTGAATCTGTTCCACAAAACCCCCAAAAAGGCAAAAAGATGCTTTTAAACCTACATCAGTCTTGTGTTTACATTAGCCTTATCTGATGGAGGTGTGCACGCACTGAGAATGCAATAACCAATGAAAACAGTGCTCTATTTCAAACTCTCAGTAAACCATTATGAAAGCTGTACATGATAAACTAGTTTCATGCGTGTAATTCGCCTTATTAAATTGTCGCTTAAAAATAAGGATAGATTTAACGCCCGTAATCTCAATTGACAATACAGGGTTCAAGCACAGTTGTTAAATGTTTACCTCTGCGACCATTTTTCCAGTAATGGATTTTAGCATGTTTAATCTGTAAATTTCTTTTTTGCCACTACAGACATACTTTTCAACAAACTTATTTGAAACATACAATGTACATCATCTGAAGCAGAAAATTTAACTCTTTCACCACTTGTATATTTTTTGCTCATATGTAACATAGTTTTTGTGCAAATCGGTGCCCAACGGATTTTGTTTGGCATTACATACGCAAAGAAGGAAAAATTTCCACCACATTTTGAGTCCCTTCTGGTTTGTACTCTGAAGGGGGATATTGATCATTCCAAAAATAGCACAATATTCAAGGTTTTGAGTACAATTATTTGGACTATCGAAACATATGCAGGGTTTTTTTCAAGTAATGTAGTAGGAGGCTAAATGGTAAAGGGGGAGGGTCAGAGGGTCCTCCCTAAGTGGGGGTTGAGGAGGCAGCGCCCCCACATCAGGGGATACAGGGGACCAAAAGTCCCGGCCCAAAACAATATTCTAGATATTTCTGAAGCCTTTTGGTGAGCTCTTCTAGATGGAATTCTTACATTTAATAGCACTTTTTTCAGCTGTTTCAAAGTCAACTTACATGTAAATGTTGTTGTCCTTTTGAATCTAGCTTTATTTTTTTTGCTTTGGATTCCATTGCCCAATACATGTCAGGGTTCTCAATAGGGTTTTTGAAATGGGGGTCCTGGACTCCCATCCTCCAAAACATGTGGGTCCTCTGGCAAAAAGTGGGGATCCCTTGATGAAAAGCAGGATTTCATGAGCTTTGAAATTCTGATTGCAGTCTGTGCAAGTGCATTGTTAACTTAACTCACGGCTGGTCTTTTGCGAGACAGGCCTAAAAACAAGTCCAGTGTTGATGGTATCTTGTGCCAAAATAATATTTTTTTGAGTTTTTCGATAATGCAGCAATTTTCCATTTTCATCCGCACAATCTAACTAAAACTTGTGATAATTGAGTAAGAATTTCATATTCAGGCGTTCATGAACAACTGAAGGTTTGATTACTTGAATCATTTTAAGTCTGTTTTAAACAGAACTATATATTGTCTTCAGAGAAACATGTGAATGTTAATTGAATTTTTTTCACATAATAAGTAATTAAACACCAGTTGGTAATTTACACACTTCCCAGTCACATTTCATGTTAGCTCCGCCTTACTGTCAATCAAACAAACAACTCTGTAGCAGTGTCAAATTCTAATGTGTCTGATTGGTTTAGATATTAACATAATTAGCCTATCAAGGTTGTATGGTAAAATGAAGTTGATGATGCTTGTAACCGTTACCAACTGTTACTGTTTATTGATTTGAGGTTATAGTTAATTAATTAGTTGTCAAACAGGAAGCTATCATTGCATCTCAATAGCATTCAGGCTAAAAATTCTCTGAGAGAACCCTGCAGGTGTGAACAATCCAGAAATTATGCCAAAATGCTGGCACAGTTAACATATATGTATGCAGCAAGCGTATTTTGCTTTTGTTTTGTCTAGTTTCAGATGATCTTGTTCCCATGTGCTTTTCAGTTTTGTTGTGATCAATATCACATAACAGGTATGAAAAATAATTATGTGACTTTAATTTTAACTTCGATGGAATCCTGATTCTGGTCAGTGAAATCACGAGTATTCCGCTCTATTGGGGGTTATAGGCAATAACAATATTAAAGAAAAGCCCAGAGTAAATGGACTCACGTAAATTGTTGTTTCTTCTTGCGTTTTGTTCATGTTTCTTCTTTTATTTCATAATTTTTTTGTTATACCTGGACACAATTGAGCCAGCCAGAAAATGGTTTGAGGCGGTCAATTTGGGAGGCGACTGGCTCTTAATGTAAAACCCTGTATATGCTTTATATTCCTGGAGTCATGGACATTTCTAAAAACAGACTAGTGACGCGTGATGACATCACTGGAACAAGCATGGTTATTACATGAAAAATGTAACATACCTGTTATCTGCACTGTCATCAAATTTCATGACAATCTTATGGTCTGTTTCCAAGTCATTTTTTTTGTGCACCACTTTGCATTTCTACAGATGCTGCTTTTCCTCGAGTCGTCGGTTAGGCCTATTACTGCAGTGTTTACATGTACATGTAATTTGTAGTATCATCTGGACCTCAACCAAATGTTACAAATCATTTCATTGGCAGTCAGTATTGGCCCATACCCCAGGTGTCACTTCATTTCTAGTAGACCCAGTGTTGTAGAATCAGACTTAAATGAAAATTGATTATCGAATTGAATCAGAGAGAGCTTTTTGATTTACAATAGAAAAAAAATCAAAATATTACAAACAAAGAGAAACTGGAAACCCTTTTAGAAGTCTTGTTCACCTACGTCTTAATAAGTCAATATTGTCATTGGATGCATGATAAAACAAATTAGATAGAATCAATTATATAAGATACAAATGTAAGTGATTTATCTAATTAATGTATTTAATGTATATGTGATGTCAAATGTAATTCTGTTAGAGCAGATTCCTGCAAAAAGTAACTTGCCACCTGGCAACATAGATTCTTGGAAATGAAACTCGATTGTTGCAGACATAACACAGCTGCCAGCGATTATTTGATTGAACTCGATTATCGTTACATCACTATGTAGACAAGAGTGAAACATTGATAACTCCTGGTCCCATGGGGAAACGCAGAATGCTCAAGTTATCCAAGGTCTCAAGTTATCTGAAATCTGTTATATTTTCGATTATTTCGGAACTCCCTGAAGGTGCAGCTGAAGTGCTAAATTGCACAGTCATTTAATTATGGACACAATAGCAGTCTTTAAACCTTTTTTTTTTTCTTGCCTTAAGGTATGTTTATGTTAGACTTGATTTGCACTTTAAAATGCAAAGGGGTGTTGTTTGCTATGGTGATGCATTATATTTACGTACTAATGTGACACTTTCACAAAATGTATTGATTTGCTATCTACAATAGATAAACGCTATCTACGATAGGTAAATACCTCAAATTTGATATCGCTTCACAATTGTCAGCTATGTAAGTACTGAATTCTTTAATTAAAGCCTTTCAAAACAACATTTGTGCAGTAATATAGGAAAAAACTTAGAAATCTTTTTGTCAGAAGCCATAAGGCCTAGAGTTTAGATATTTTCTTTCTGGCATTGTATAGTAGACCTCAAAAGTTCAAGCAAATTATGGCCCCTGGGTAAAAATTGGCCCCATCCCAGAGGTCACTTGATTTTACATAAAGTTATATAGGATATTTTTTAAAAAAAACTTCTTGCCAGAATGTAAAAGGCCTGTAGCTAAGAGAAATGTATATGTTGCAGGATTTCCTAGTTTCTTTCGTCTGACACTAGCTAGCCCTTTTCCAGAACAAGCAGCCCAGGACCATTTGGTCCTCTTGTTAACTTCTGTCAGTGCAACTTCTCCTACATGTACATGTATGATTGGATTTTGATAAAACTGTACAGGTATTTACCATCAAAGAGTTAAAATGATCAACATTTTTGTGTCGCCCTTTTGAAGAAATGGTGATACATAGGGATAGCTTTGTCCGTAGGTCCGTCCATCACGAAAACTTAATGTTGGCTATAACTTTGCCATTTCTAACATTTCCTCATCAAATTGTATTGCTTACGACAACAGGGTTGTGATGATACCAAAATCTTTAGGTCAAGGTCACATTTGACAGAGTTACATGTGTATGCCCCTTTTTGTATTTTGATTTTGTCATGAAAACTTAAAGTTGGCAATAACTTTGCCATTTCTTAACATTTCCTCATCAATCTTTCAACTTATATCGCTTACAACACCAGGGTCATGATGATGCCAGATCTTTAGGTCAAGGTCACATGTGATGGAGTTATGTACATCTTTAGCTCTACTGAGCACAAAGTGCTCAGGGTGAGCTTTTCCGTCCGTCTGTCGTCAATTTTTCATTTAAACGACAGGGTCAGTTACATTTTCAGCCCAAATAATCTGGAAATTTGTCAGAAAGGTTGTTTCCATGATTTCTAGCTTAGGTTCGAATATGGGTCATCTGGGGTCAAAAACTAGGTCACAGAGCCCAAATATGGAAAAACCTTGTTAACACTTTATAGGTCACATTTTCAGTCCAAATTTCCTTGTAATATGTCAGAAATGTTATTTGGATGATTTCTAGCCCAAGTTCGAATATGGGTCATCTGGGGTCAAAAACTAGGTCACAGAGCCCAAATATGGAAAAACCTTGTTATCACTTTAGAGGTAACATTTTCAGCCCAAATATCCTTGTAATATGTCAGAAAGGTTATTTGGATGATTTCTAGCCCATGTTCGAATATGGGTCATCTGGGGTCAAAAGCTAGGTCACTAAGACCAAATATGGAAAAACCTTTTTATCACTCTAGAGGTAAGATTTTCAGCCCAAATATCCTGGAAATATGTCAGAAAAGTTGTTTTGATGATTTCTAGCTCAAGTTTGAATATGGGTCATGTGGGTTCAAAAACTAGGTCACAGAGCCCAAATATGATAAAACCTTGTTAATACTCTAGAGGTAACATTTTTAGTGCAATTTTCCTGAAAAACTGTCAGAAAGCTTGTTAAGATGATTTCTAGGTCAAGTTGGAATATGGGTCATGTGGGGTCAAAAACTAGGTCACACAGCCTGTATATGAAAAAACCTTGTTAACACTCTAGAGGTAACATTTTCAGCCCAAATACCCTGGAAATATGTCAGATAGGTTGTTTCAATGATTTCTAGGTCAAGTTCGAATATGGGTCATGTGGGGTCAAAAACTAGGTCACAGAGCCCAAAAATAGAAATATCTTGTTAAGGCTCTAGAGACTACTGTTTCAGTCCAAATATCCTGGCAGTTTGTTAGAAAGGTTGTTTGGTTGTTCAAATTATTAGATTAGGTTAAAGTTCATGGAGGCTAAAAATAGATTTATCTACTGTACCTCATAAAGCCTTCATTTATAGACCAATATCTTAGCTATTTAATATATAGGTTCCTTGCATGGACCTCTACCCATGGGTAGGGTTTGAGGTCACTGGGTCAAGGTCAAGGTCACCATAGCTTATAATAGATATTTCTACTTTCTGTCATAGAGTCTTTATTTATTGACTGATAGTTTACATATTTGGTTTGTAGGCACTTATATATTTTCGATTAAAAAATGAAATACTGCTTAACAGCAAACCTACAGCCAAAGTACTCAGGTGAGCGATCCAGGGCCATCATGGCCCTCTTGTATATTAAAAAGTGGATTCTCTTCATGCTTGGGCACAACAACCCTTAGGACAAGATCTTCAAGTTGACCAGACTAAACTTGAACTTGACTCATAAATGACCTTCACCTTCAAGGTCAAAATATTGAATTTTGATAAAATTTGCCATAACTTAATTAATAATAAGTGGATTGTCTTCATACTTGGACACAACAATCGTTTGGACAAGATCTTCAAGTGAATTAGACTCAACTTGACCTTGACTAATAAATGACCTTCACCTTCAAGGTCAAATTATTAAATTTTGCTAAAATTATCCATAACTTTAGTATTTATGGTTGGATTTGATTTATACTTGGACAAAACAACACTTATGACAAAACCGACATGTTGAATAACTCAGATATGACCATAAAATGACCTTGACCGTCAAGGTCAGATGATTGAATTTTGCTTAAATTGTCATAGCTTTCCCATTTATCTATAGATTTGATTCATATTTGGACTAAACAATACTTTTGACAAATCCGACATTATGATTATTTCAAGTTTGACCTTGACCTTTAAATGACCTTGACAGTCAAGGTCAGATCATTGAATTTTGTTAAAACTGGTCATAATTTTGTTATTTATGGTTGGATTTGAAAAAGACTTGGACAAAACACAGTTTTGACAAAGCCAACTAGATTATTGATTCAAGTTTAACCTTAACCTTAAAATTACCATGACCGTCAAGGTCAAGTAATTAAATTTTGCTTAAATTGTCATAACTTTGTTGTTTATGGTTGGTTTTGATTCATACTTGGACAAACAACAATTATGAAAAAACCACCATATTAAATAACTCAGGTATGACCATAACCTAAAAATGACCTTGACCGTCAAGGTCAGATGATTGAATTTTGCTTAAATTGTCATACCTTTCTCATTTATTTATGGATTTGATTCATACTTGGACAAAACAACACTTATGACTAATCCGACATTTTGATTCTTTCAGATATGACTTTGACCTTTAAACGACCTTGACTGTCAAGGTCAGATTATTGAATTTTGCTAAACCTGGCCATTATTTTGTTATTTGTGGTTGGATGTTGATAATACTTGGAAAAAAACAACACTTATGACATAGCCTACATGATAAATTATTCAAGTTTGACCTTGACCTTTACATGACCTTGACAGTCAAGGCCAAATAATTGATTTTTGTTAAAACTGGCCATAATTTTGTTATTATGTCTCCCCCCAAAAATGGGGGAGACATATTATTTTTCCCCCGGTTGTCCGTCCGTCCGTCTGTCTGTCCGTCACAAAATCGTGTCCGCTCTGTATCTTCCAAAGCCCTTGAAGGATTTTTATGAAACTTGGGTCATATGTTCACTTCATCAAGGCGACGTGCAGAACCCACTTTGCAGGTGTGGTGTCTCAAGGTCAAGGTCACACTTAGAGGTAAAATGTCAAATGCCACAAAATCGTGTCTGCTCTGTATCTTCAAAAGCCCTTGAAGGATTTTTATGAAACTTGGGTCAGATGTTCACCTCATCATGGTGACATGCAGAACCCACTTTGCGGGTGTGGTGTCCCAAGGTCAAGGTCACACTTGGAGGTTAAATGTCAAATGCCACAAAATCCGTGTCCGCTCTGTATCTTCAAAAGCCCTTGAAGGATTTTTATGAAACTTGAGTCAGATGTTCACCTCATCGGGGGAGACATATTGTTTTTCCCCGGTTGTCTGTCTGTCCGTCCGTCTGTCCGTCACAAAATTGTGTCCTCTCTGTATCTACCAAAGCCCTTGAAGGATTTTTATGAAACTTGGGTCAGATGTTCACCTCATCAAGGCGACATGCAGAACCCACTTTGCGGGTGTGGTGTCTCAAGGTCAAGGTCACACTTGGAGGTTAAATGTCAAATGCCACAAAATCGTGTCCGCTCTGTATCTTCAAAAGCCCTTGAAGGATTTTTATGAAACTTGGGTCAGATGTTCACCTCATCAAGGCGACATGCAGAACCCACTTTGCGGGTGTGGTGTCTCAAGGTCAAGGTCACACTTGGAGGTTAAATGTCAAATGCCACAAAATCGTGTCCGCTCTGTATCTTCAAAAGCCCTTGAAGGATTTTTATGAAACTTGGGTCAGATGTTCACCTCATCAAGTCGACATGCAGAACCCACTTTGCGGGTGTGGTGTCTCAAGGTCAAGGTCACACTTGGAGGTTAAATGTCAAATGCCACAAAATCGTGTTCGCTCTGTATCTTCAAAAGCCCTTGAAGGATTTTTATGAAACTTGGGTCAGATGTTCACCTCATCAAGGCGACATGCAGAACCCACTTTGTGGGTGTGGTGTCTCAAGGTCAAGGTCACACTTGGAGGTTAAATGTCAAATTTTACAATCGTCTGATTCAATACTGCCTGCAGCAACTGGCTGGGGGGAGACATATGTTTTTGTTCAATCAAAAACCATTTCTAGTTTTTGGTTGGATTTGAATCAGACTTGGACAAAACAACACTTATGACAAAGCCAACAAGATAAATTATTCAAGTTTGACCGTAACCTTAAAATTACCATGACTGTCAAGATCAAATAATTAAATGTTGCTTAAATTGTCATAACTTTGTTGTTTATGGTTGTTTTGATTCATACTTGGACAAACAACAATTATGAAAAAAACAACATATTGAATAACTCAGGTATGACCATAACCTAAAAATGACCTTGACCGTCAAGGTCAGATGATTGAATTTTGCTGAAATTGTCATACCTTTCTCATTTATTTATGGAATTGATTCATACTTGGACAAAACAACACTTGTGACAAAACCGACATGTGGAATATCTCAAGTGTGACCATGACCTTAAAATGACCTTGACCGTCAAGGTCAGATGTTTGAATTTTGCTTAAATTGTCATAACTTTGTCATTTATGGATGGATTTGTTTTGTACTTTGACACAAAAAACTTTTGACAAATCTGACATTTTGAATCAAGTTTGACCTTGACCCTAAAAAATGGCCTTGACTAGCAAGATCAAATTATTGAATTTTGCTAAGATTGGTCATAACTGTGTAATTTATGGTTAGACTTGATTCATACTTCAGACAAAACAACACTTTTGACAAAACTTACATGTTGAATAATTCAGGTATGACTTTACCCTAAAATGACCTTGACAGTCAAGGTCCCATAATTGTATTTTTGCTTAAATTGTCCTTCCTGTTGTTTATTTATGTATTTGATTTATACTTTGATAAAACAACAAAACCGACATTTTAATTTATTATAAGTATGACCTTGACGTTTAGATGACCCTGACATTTAAGGTCAAGTTATTGAATTTTGCTTAAAATAGCCAAATTTTTGTTATTTATGGTTTGATTTGATTTATACAGGGACAAAACAACGCTAATGGCAAAACTGACACATTGAATCATTCAGCTGTGACCTTGACCTTCAAATGACCCTGACCATTGAGGTCAAATTATTGAATTTTGCTAATATTGGCGATAACGTCATTTTTAGTTCTTTTTTATTAATACTTGGACAAAACAACGCTCATGACAAAACCTACTAGTTAAATTATTCAAGTATGACTTTAACCTTTAAATGACCTTTACAGTCAAGTTTGAATTATTGCATTTTGCTAAAATAGCCAAACTTTTGTTATTTATGAACGGATTTGATCTATACAGGGACAAAACAACACTGAGAATAAAACAAACATGTTGAACAATTCAAGCATTACCTTGACCTTTAAATGACCATGACATTACTTAACTTGGCTATATCTTTGTTGTTAATGGATGTAGTCTCTTCATGCTTGGACATGGACATGCTTGGACTACCTTTTAGAGTCAATTTCAGTGACAGCTCTTGTTTGACAGTATATTATAATTAAATTGAATTTGGTGTCTTTCGCGATTTAGTCCACTTGATCACTTCTGGTCGATACATGACTTCATTTTCCTGAATATTTTTGAGAAGCAGGCATTTTACATTAACTTTTTTCTGACCGAATTAAAGGTTCAATCTGAGAATAGATATGAAATCTAAAAACTGCCATAATTTAATAAATTATTTTGAGTAAATGCTTTGAGTGGATAATTTGAGTGAAAATGAGTGACTAGTGCTCTCATCCTAATCAATTATGAAAATGAGTCTGTATGCAAATTTATTTCAATGTCAGTAAATTTTGGGTCTTTAGTGGATTAACAATGCAACAAACAGAATTATTTTGCACTTTCATAAAGTTGTGTGGCAATTATTGCTAGTGTTAACTATTAAAACATCAAATTTAACATACCGAGTGCAAATTGCTATACTGATATGCGTTATATGAAAACAAATTGCCGACAAACAGATAAGTTGTTGCTTACAAAATGTAATTACATTTTTCAAAACCTGGTAATTTTAAGAAAAATGATGCTAGAAATCTTGATAAATTTTATTTTTTATGCGAATATTCAAATGCAAAAATCAGATTTGAATATTCGTAAGGAATGCAAATATTCGAATGTTCGAATATTCGTTGACATCCCTATAAAACATATCATTTCAGTGCTAGATACAGCAGGTCAGGAGGAATTTAGTGCTATGAGAGAACAGTACATGAGAAAGGGAGATGGTTTTATGTTGGTTTACTCAGTGACTGACCCTGCAAGCTATGAAAATATGCAAAGCTTTCATACACAGATACTCAGAGTAAAGGATAAGTATGTTTTCCTCATTTCTTTTATCTATAGTATTGAATTGATCAAGTTCAAGTTTTACTCTAAATACAGTTAGGGTTTTGTGTCCATGTTTAAAGCTCACCTGAGCATAAAGTGCTCAAGGGTGAGCTATAATATTGTGATGGTGTGATGTCAACATTTGGCCTTTAACTGACTTTTTTTCCAGAACCACCAGACCAAAGAGAATGAAACTTTGAAGGGCTGTTTCTTACCAAAGTTGTTTCTAAAAATAAATTCCATTAAGACTCTAGTCGCTTTTGCAACTGAAAGGAAAAACTTTTTCATTTATTATCAATCTTAACAACACAATAATATACGACATGTTTTGTGAGCATCGTAACTATTGAAAATATAGAAGGATTATATTTATTATCGCAAAAAAGGATTCCAGCTTTGCATGTATACATAGCATGGACAAATGCTGTGTTCTGCAAGTTGCATTTAAAAGAAAATGAAAATGAAAGTAAAAACAGAAGTACCCGTCATGTGATCAGTGTGCATACACCAGGAACAGTGAACCTGAAAGAAATTGTTACTGGTTTGTGTTGGAGTGGGAAAGTGGTGTTTTTTGCAAGAGTAATAGTTTTATTTTGTTTTTTGAAATTGTAACAGTTCTTATTTTTTTGTACGTTTTCTTTATGTTGTTGAACATTTCATTTCTTTGAGCTATTTTAGGACGTGGTCCTTAGATAGTTCAGAAAAACCATGAGCTCAAGTGAGGGTGAGAACTTGATTGACATCACAGTGATCGTCTTGGATGTCAGTACATCTTGGATGTCCATTTCTTTGGACATCAATCAGGTCACCAGTTGTTTGATAGCATGACCACAATCAACAGACGAGAGACTGGGAAACATTCAAGTTTGTATATGCATGTGGTAAATGTAGTGCACATGGACAATCTTCATAGTCTGAAAGTTCTGAATTTTCTGGTTTTGATGCAGACTATGTGGTTCCTCAGGTAGGTGCTAATATTGAAATGGAACATGTTGATACTGTAAGCCCAGGCAGATGTAGACCTTGTCCTTAAGCTGAATCTTTGATTGTGTCTGTTGATTAAGTTGTATGTGAGAGGGGCACAAAGGTTGACAAAGATAAAGTAAGACAAGGGAAAATCCAAAAAGGCTCCTAAGAAGGCTAAAACTACTGGGGCTAGTATTAATCTTGATAATTTGTCTGCCAAAGATCTCGATGATTTGAAGGAAAAACTAGGTCAGATGTTGTCAGACTCTGGTAAGTCTAATATTCAATCCAAAACAAAGCGCCCTTTTGCTTTGCCACAGCCTCGGGATAATTGGGAAGATTCTGATGATGATTATTAGGGGAAGGACAGTTTTGACATAAATAAACAGTGGTGTTTCTGGGAATACAAGTAGACTCTCAAGATATTTCAGATAGGGAAATTTCAGAGGGCACAGCCAAGGTTCCTAAAAAGAGTATGTCAAATAAAATCATTGAGGCTATGTTCAATAAAGATTAAGATGTTAATAACAATGTGCAGGACTTTAATGACTGGGTGCCCCCATAAACTGAAAAGTGTGGTGCGCGGGGAGTCTTTTTTCCGTTGAAATCTCTTGCTCAGCTAATCAATACCACTTGTACTTCTTTTTGTTGCATAGAAGAAATAATGCCGAGGTATCAAATCCCTGGTAATTATTTAGGGCCTCCTATCGTAAGTCCTGAAGTCTGGAGAATTTTAGAAAATAAAGATTGGAGTTATGACCAAATGTTAGTTGAGGTTCAGAACCAGGTAGCTGCGGGTATTGTGCCAGTTACTATGCTGGCAAAGCAGTATGTTTTGGATGCTGTTTCCATGTTTAGTCAGGTCCAATATCAGTTGTCCTTGCGTAGACATTACACCATTTGCCCTAACCTCTATAAGAAATACAAGATTATTTGTAGTCCGTCAACCCCAATTACTAGCCAGTTATTTTCGGATGACATAGGTAGAGATGTAAAGAATTGTGTTACAGGGATTGATTATATACTTATAAATGAAATATTGAGAAATATTGATGAAATAAATTGCGTATTTTCATTTTCCTTATTTTCACTGTAAAAATTTATTTTTCACTGTAGTGAAACATATTTTCCATATTTTCACTTGTGTCTTGCCGGACTACTTTCTTCTAAATTCAGCCAATACACTAAATTAAGGTGAATTCTTTTGAATCTTAAGGTAAAAAAAGAGAAAAGTATATAATAAACAGAAAATTCAAGTTTTTTCTATAAATACGGGATTTATTTTCATCTCGTGGTATGAAAATTATTATATTTCACTCATGGCTATCGCCACTCGTGAAATATTTATTTTCATACCACTCTGAGAAAGACCACTTCTTTGATAAAAGCCCCTGAAATATCTACTTTCATATCTGAAAAAAGTCAAGGGATATAGAGGATATTCAAGTTTTTTCTATAAATCTCGTGGTATGAACATTATTATATTTCACTCGTGGCTATCGCCACTCGGGAAATATTTATTTTCATACCACTCGATGAAAATAAATCCCGTATTTATAGAAAAAACTTGAATATCCTCTATATCCCTTGCCTTTTTTCAGATATGAAAGTAGATATTTCAGGGGCTTTTATCAAAGAAGTGGTCTTTCTCAGCCATATTTTGGATTCACTTGGTATAACCAGCAGTCACACAATTCATGCCAATATGGTGGTTATTGTGGTGCAGCTCCATTCAGGGGTAGACGTAGAGGTCTTAGAGCTATGTCGACTTCAGTCAGTGCAGGGAATTTCCCAAACAAATAGATACTCCCGAGGTAGGCAAATTGAAATCTCGTTAACATGTTTGGAAAAAATTCATGAAGATCCCTGGATTTTAGAAACAATACAAGGTTATAATATTGAGTGTGCAAGTACTCCTCATCAAGTTATCATTCCCTTTTTCCTTTCAGGATCAAAAACATGTTGTAAATAAAGAGGTTCAAGATTTGTATACAAAAGAGGCAGTTGTGCCATCTGGACATGAAAAAGATGAATTTATTTCAAATAATTTATTGCAAAGCCTAATGGAAAATTCAGACCTATCATTAACCTATAGAAATTAAAGCAGTTTGTTTTGTATGAGCATTTTTAGCTCAACTTTTTTTGAAAAAAAAATCGAGTTATTGTCATAGTCATGGTGTCGTTGCTGTTGCCGTTGCCGCTGCCATTGCCGTTGCCGTTCCCGTCCGAAAACTTTAACATTGATCATAATTTTTTTATTCCTTGATGAATTGTCTTCATACTTGGACACAACAACCCTTTGGACAAGACCTTCAAGATGACCAGACTAAACTTGACCTTGACTCTTAAATGACCTTCATATTCAAGGTCAAAATATTGAATAATGTTAAAATTGGCCATAACTTTATTATTAGTAGGTGGTTTCTCTTAATTCTTGGACACAACAACCGTTTGGAGAAGACCTTCAAGCTGACCAGACTAAACTTGACCTTGACTCATAAATGACCTTCATATTCAAGGTAAAAATATTGAATTTTGCTAAAATTGGCCATAACTTTAGTATTAATAGGTGGATTCTCTTTATGCTTGGACACAACAACCCTTTGGACAAGATCTTCAAGCTGACCAGACCAAACTTGACCTTGACTCATAAATGGCCTTCACCTTCAAGGTCAAATTATTGAATTTTGCTAAAATTGACCATAACATTAGTATTTATTAGTTGGATTTGATTTATACTTGGATAAAACAACACTTATGACAAAACCGACATGTTGAATAACTCAGATTTGACGATGACCTTAAAATTACCTTGACCGTCAAGGTCAGATGATTGAATTTTGCTTAAATTGTCATAACTTTCTCATTTATTTATAGATTTAATTCAAACTTGGACTAAACAACAGTTGTGACAAATCCGACATTATGATTATTTCAAGTTTGACCTTGACCTTTAAATGACCTTGACGGTCAAGGTCAAATCATTGAATTTTGTTAAAACTGGCCATAATTATATAATTTATGGTTGGATTTGAATCAGACTTAGACAAAACAACACTTTTACATTTCGATTTCAAAAATGTCATCGCATGACCTATATTTTGACCTACTGACCTACTTTCTAGTTTTGAGCTACAGCAATGAAATTTGGACTGTGTGCACAGTTTTTTATTTGGAATTCAAAAATGTCATGGCATGACCTATATTTTTGACCTACTGACTTACTTTTTGTTTTTTAGCTACAGCAATAAAATTTGGACCGTGTGCACAGTTTTTCTTTCCGATTTCAAAAATGTCATCGCATGACCTATTTTTTTGACCTACTGACCTACTTTTTGTTTTTGGAGCTATGGCAATGAAAATTGGACCATGTACACATTTTTTTGTTCCAATTTCAAAAACGTCATAGCATGACCTATATTTTTGACCTACTGACCTACTCTTTTGTTTTTTAGCTACAGCAATGAAATTTGGACCATGTGCACAGTTTTTCGTTCCGACTTCAAAAATGTCATCCCATGACCTATATTTTTGACGTACTGACCTACTTTTTGTTTTTGGAGCTATGGCAATGAAATTTGGACCATGTATACAGTTTTTCTTAAGATTTCAAAAACGTCATAGCATGACCTATATTTTTGACCTACTGACCTACTTTTTTGTTTTAAAGCTACGGCAATGAAATTTGGACTGTTTGTACAGCTTTTCGTTCCAATTTCAAAAATGTCATTGCATGACCTATATTTTTGACCTACTGACCTACTTTTTGTTTTTGGAGCTATGGCAATGAAATTTGGACTATGTATACAGTTTTTGTTCAGATTTCAAAAACGTCATAGCATGACCTATATTTTTGACCTGCTGACCTATTTTTTTGTTTTAAAGCTACGGCAATGAAATTTGGACTGTTTGTACAGCTTTTTGTTCAGATTTCAAAAATGTCATCTCATGACCTATATTTTGACCTACTGACCTCCTTTTTGTTTTTGGAGCTATGGCAATGAAATTGCTTTGGTCCATTTCTGTGATATGCATCCTTACATTCTTAAAAATTTCTTTCATCTTTGAACCCAGGTTAGTGCTTATGGGCCATTGGTCCTCTTGTTTATTAATACTTGGACAAAACAAGGCTTATGACAAAACCTACTTGTTAAATTATTCAAGTATGACCTTAACCTTTAAATGACCTTTACAGTCAAATTTCTAATTATTGCATTTCGCTAAAATAGCCAAACTTCTGGTTTTATGGACGGATTTGATCTATACAGGGACAAAACAACACTGAGAATAAAAGAAACGTGTTTAACAATTCAAGCATTACCTTGACCTTTAAATGACCTTGACATTACTTAACTTGGCTATATCTTTGTTGTTAATGGATGTAGTGTCTTCATGCTTGGACATACTGTGAAATCATTTTTGTTCGCGTAGGACAAATTTTCGCGTATTTCGCGCTAGGAACAATGCGCGAATTTAAGACCGCGCTTTTATTAAACTAATAAAACACTTACGTTATCCGAATCTTGATCCTGTCCGAAATACCTGCATATATTTTTCCACTCACTTTTTACCATTAGTTGTTGTTTTAAGCCAATATAACTTGAATAATCGGATGTTTTGGCAAATTCTAAATATCTAGCAAAATTAAAATGAAACTTATTATGTTTTCTTTTTAAGTATGTTTCATTTGTATTTCCTTAAATTGTTGAACGCTTGTCTGAAGCGTTTACTATTTCGTTAATTCGTGAAATTCGTTAACTTTTCAATGAGAAACAAACTTTTTTTTGCTATTGAAACTTATTTTATTCTTTGAGAATTTAAGAATGAAAGGGAATAGAAGTAACAACACATGAATAGGACACGAACGAGTAAAGGTAATTTTCGCAAGCGGCAATGATTTTTTTAGCGTAATTGATTAGGGACCGGTTACAAAAGACCTGTCGGTATCGATCTTTTAATCTGTGCACACTTAACCTGTGTCAATTAACGTCAATTAACAGTTGGACCTGTCAGTTTGTATATTCGAAAGCGGACCGCGGTAATTGACACGTATACATCCAGCGTCATGCAGCTGTCGTCTGCTTTTTATGCTGATAAAAAAATTGAATCTGAAATTGAAAATGCGCGAATTTAGGACCGCGCGAACGTACTGTTTTTGCCGTTTGCGCGAAATTTCATCCCAGCGAATTTAAATGATTTCACAGTAACTACTTTTTAGACAATACCTCCAGAGAAGGTTAAACTGAACTTGACCTAGACCTTTAAGGTCAAATTTCTGAATGTTGCTAAAATTGGCCATAACTTTGTTATGTATAATTATATTTCCAAATGATGTTTCATTTGAAATCCCTTCACCACAATGTGCTTCCTCTGATGTGTTTGCCTTTGGAAATAGAAAAAAGTCGAGCGTGGCCCCCGCTTGCGGTGGCTCTTGTTAGCTCACCTGAGCATGCTCATGTGAGCTTTTAGGATCCTTGATTGTCCGGCGTCCGTCCGTCGTCCACAATTCATTCAACAACATCTCCTCTGAAACCACTGGGCAAAATTTAATGAAACTTGCCTAGAATGTTCCTTGCATAAAGCTCTACCAAGTTTGTTCAAATGGTTCTGGTTCATTGCATTTCTGGGTCACAGGAGCTTAAAACAGATTTTAAAAGTTGGATCTTTAAAAATCTTTTTGTCAGAAACCACAGGGCCTGGAGCTTTGATATTTGGTATAAAGCATCATCTAGTGGACCTCTACCAAGTTTGTTCAAATTATGATCCTTGGGTCAAAAATGGCCCCGCCCCAGGGGTAACTTGTTTTACATAGAGTTATATAGGAAAAACTTCAAAAATCTTCTTGTCAGAAACCGTAAGGCATAGAGCTAAGATATTTAGTGTGCAGCATTGTCTAGTGGACCTGTACCAATTTTTTTCAAATCATGACCTTTGGGTCAAAAATGGCCCCGCCCAAGGAATACCTTGTTTTACATAGAGTTATATAGAAAAAACTTTAAAAATCTTCTTGTCAGAAACCGTAAGGCATAGAGCTTAGATATTTGGTATGTAGCATTGTCTAGTGGACCTCTACCAAGTTTGTTCAAATCATATCTCTAGGGTCAAATTTGGCCCCACCCTGGGGTCATTGGTTTAACATAGGCTTATATAGTGAAAACTTTGAAAGAAGAAGAAGTAACATTTTCAGTCCAAATAATCTGGAAATTTGTAAGACTGGTTGTTTCTATGATTTCTAACTCAAGTTCGAATATGGGTCATCAGGGTTCAAAAACTAGGTCACAGAGCCCAAAAATAGAAAAACCTTGTTAACGCTCTAGAGGTTACATTTTCAGTCAAAATATCCCAGAAATTTGTCAGAAAGGTTTTTTTGATGATTTTTAGCTCAGGTTTAAATATGGGTCATCTGGGGTCAAAAACTAGGTCACAGAGCCCAAATATGGAAAAACCTTGTTAACACTCTAGAGGTAACATTTCAGTCCAAATAACCTGGAATCTGTCAGAAAGGTCGTTTCAATGATTTCTAGGTTAAATTTGAATATGGGTCATCTGAAATCAAAAACTAGGTCACAGAGCCCGAAAATAGAAAACAACTTGTTAACTCTCTAGAAGCTACTTTTCAGTCCAAATATTCTCGAAATTTGTCAGAAAGGATGTTTAAATGATTTCTAGCTCAGATTCGAATAAAGGTCATCTGGGGTCAAAAACTAGGTCACAGACCCCAAATATGGAAAAACCTTGTTAACACGCATTGAGGTAACATTTTCAGTTCAAATAAGCTTGAAATTTGTCAGAAAGATTGTTTTAATGATTTCTAGCTCAGTTTTGAATATTTGTTATCTGGGGTCAAAAACTAGGACACAGGGCCAAAAAGTAGAAAAACCTTGTTAATGCTCTAGAGGTTACATTTTCAGTCCAAATATCCTTGAAATTGTCAGAAAGGTTGTTTCAATGATTTCTAGCCCAGATTAGGACATGGGTCATCTGGAATCAAAAACTAAGTCACAGAGCCCTAAAATGTAAAAGCCATTTTAACACTCCAGAGGTTACATTTTCAGTCCAAATATCCTGGAAATTTGTCAGACAGGTTGTTTTGATGATTTCTAGCTCAAGTACTAATATGGGTCATCTTTGGTCAAAAACTAGGTCACAGAGCCCAAATATGGAAAAACCTTGTTAACACTCTAGAGTTAAGATTTTAATTCAAATAACCTGAAAATTTGTCAGAAAGGTTGCTTCTATGATTTCTAGCTCAGCTTTGAATATGGGTCATCTGGATTAAAAAACTAGGTCACAGAGCCTAAATATCGAAAAACTTTGTAAACACTCTAGAGGCTACACTTTCAGTCCAAATAACCTTGAAATTTGTCAGAAAGATTGTTTCAATAATTTCTAGGTCAAGTTCAAATATGGGTCATCTGGGGTCAGTTAACCAGGTCCATAGCAACTTTGTTAAAAGCAGTCATATTCAGGTGAGCGATATAGGGCATCATGGCCCTCTTGTAAACAAGAGCATTTTAAAATAGTTTTGGATTTGATTCAGAGAAATGACTACCTCGGTGGATTGTTTGAAGCTTATTTCTCAGTTCCAGTTCATGTCGATAATCAAAAATATTTGAAATTTATTTGGAATAAAACACTCTGGCAATACCAGGTGTTACCTTTTGGTCTCAGTTTAGCTGAAAAAAAAATTAAGCCAGTTTATGACTGGTTTAGCACTACACAAATTACTTAGACAGTTCTTTAAATGTAAGTCACTTTCGAGATCTTTATGCACAGAATACAAAATTGATATCTGGTACTCTTGATTCATTAGGATTCACCATTATGTCATTGTAGAAAAATCTGTCCCCACCTGTGTTCTCATATATTATTCATGATTTCTTAATACATAGATATAGAAGTATATATTATATTACTATCTCACTTTATTGACTATTTACTTTTACTAAGTTATCAATTATGTGTATCATATATTCATGTTATTGTACACAAAGATCAAAAGCTACACATAGAAAACCTTTAAGTAAGTTACTGAATTTTTATGACTATTTTAGGTGATTACCAGATACTAGAAATGACGAAGTTATGGGTCCTGGTGTATAAATATCAGTACCAGAGCTGGGGAAGTTATCTTACTTCCAGCTCTGGCACTATATACATTAATATTGTAATAAATCTGTTTTAAAGGACTCTTCGTTATTATTCTAGGTAAGTCACCTTTACTATTGTTATTCTTCTAATAGGTGTTATTTGTAAACACTGTGTTACAGTTAATTATGTATGTTACTAAAGAACTTAACTTACTTTAAAATAATGTTCATTTTAAAAGTACATTGTTAGCTCACCTGAGGAAATGCTCAGGGTGAGCTATTGTGATCACCCTGTGACCGGTGTCCGTCGTCAACATTTTACTTAAAATGACATCTCCTCCGAAACCACAAAGCTATTTTTAACCAAACTTTACAGAAATGTTCCTTATATTGCCCTTTTCTAAAATTGCTCAAACCTTTCCGCTCCATTGCACATGAGGGCTGCAAAAGCTAAAAATAGAAGAAAAAAAAAACATCTCCTGAATGGCTTGACGATTTTCCACCAAATTTCACAGAAATGTTCCATGCATAGCTCTCTCTTTTAAAATTGCTATATTGAACAAAATGGCCACCAACCAGAGCTAAAAATAGATTTTTGTCAATATTTGGCTTCAAATGACATCTCCTCCAAAAGCACTTGGCCATTTTAAATCAAATTTGATAGAAATGTTCCTTATCATGCTCTTTTCTAATATTGCTCAAACTGTTCCGCTCCATTGCACATACATGTAAGGGCTGCAAAAGCTAAAAATAGAAAAATATTAAAACAACATCTTCTCCTGAACGGCTCGACAATTTTCCACCAAATTTCACAGAAATGTGCCTTACATAGCCCTCTTTTCAAATTGCTAAAATGGTTCCGCTGCATTGAACATTTTGGCCGCCAGAGCTTCAAATAGATTTTCGTCAATATTTGGCTTCAAATGACATCTTCTCGAAAACCACTTGGCCATTTTAAATCAAATTTGACAGAAATGTTCCTTATATTGCCCTTTCCTAAAATTGCTCAAACTGTTCTGCTCCATTGCACATAAGGGCTGCAAAAGCTAAAAATAGAAAAAATATTAAAACAACATCTTCTCCTGAACGGCTTGACAATTTTCCACCAAACTTCACAGAAATGTTCTTTACATAGTCCTCTTTTAAAATTGCTAAAATGGTTCTGCTCCATTGAACAAAATGGCCACCAGAGCTAAAAATAGATTTTGTCAATATTTGGCTTCAAATGACATCTCCTCGAAAACCACTTGGACATTTTATTTCAAATTTGACAGAAATGTTCCTTATAATGCCCTTTTCTAAAATTGCTCAAACCTTTCCGCTCCATTGCACATAAGGGCTGCAAAGCTAAAAATAGAGAAAAATTCAAACAACATCTCTTAAATGGCTAGGTGAATTTCCACCAAATTTCACAGAAATGTTCCATGCATAGCTCTCTCCATTGAAATTGCTAAAATGGTTCTGCTGCTTTGAACAGAACGGCCACCAGAGCTAAAAATAGATTTTCGTCAGTATTTGGCTTCAGATGACATCTCCTCCAAAACCATTTGGCCATTTTAAACCAAATTTGACAGAAATATTCCTAATTTTGCCCTTTTCTAAAATTGCTAAAACGGTTTTGCTCCATTGCACATAAGGGCTGCAAAAGCTAAAAATAGAAAAGAAATCAAACAACATCTCCTCAATGGCAAGGTAATTTTCCATCAAATTTCACGGAAATGTTCCTTACATACCCCTGCATTAAAATTGCTTCAACGGTTCTGCTCCATTGAACAAAATGGCCACTGGAGCTAAAAACAGGTTTTCTTCAATATATGGCTTCAATTACATCTCCTCACAAGCTGTTATCCAGAAACTGCCTCTGCCCCATGGATTTTTTGTATAAAATATGAGGTCTTTGAATATCTTCAATTAGAAAATGTAATCTTGCATCTGATGTTTGCTTAATGGTAAACCCTCAAGCAAAGTACTCAGGGAGCGATCCAGGGCCATCATGGCCCTCTTGTATATTGGTGTATCCAGTTTTGTTGGCATTACAAGATTCCATTATATTTCAAGAGTCTCTTAAATTGTTTATATATATTACATGAATTAAGAAAATTTGTATTATAATTTAGCATACTATATCTCACTGAAAGCAGTTGCTCTTTACCACTGTTTATTCCCTTTAACCAGTAAAACCTTATGTTAAATGTAACAAGAAAAGCATTGATGCAAAGCATCAAAGGGCATCCAAAGGAATGTTTAAAAGCAAGAAATGCAGCAAGAGACAATGAACTAGTAGACGTCTGATGATCAGATATATTCTTATAAACTTTTCAATGGTTAATTGGAATTCACCAGGTTTGTAGATAGATGAATAGGCAAACAAAATACATAATAACACACTACTTGTTCATCCTGAACTTTGGTTGGTTAGCTAGAGATTAGAATATCAATTGTATTTTCTTTGGAACATAAAAATCAGTAGTCAAAATGTACTAAGTCTGTTTTTTATTTTAAATGTAACAAATACACAAACAGTATAAAATATTAACGAAAGGACTAATATTGTAATATCACATGCATTTTTTTATTGTCAAATTTAAAAAAATGGTTTCTATTAATACTGGAGGTAGAACACACACTGGAATGAAACATACAGGACAAATGTCAGTGACGAAATTCAGGACTTTTTTGTAATACATGCCAACAAAAATAATGGTACATTAAAAATATCAAGAATAAATTTGCATGGCATGTTGATATGGTGAATCATTATTTATCAATTCAAGGGAAGACTAGATTTTAGACAGGTATGAGGAAAGTGTCAAGAACTAGTATTTGGCACAGTTCAGAATAAAAGTTACAAAATCTCACAATAATACATGGTATTTGTGGGACAGAAATTATGGAATATATTGCAACTGTTACAACAAGAGCTGATTCAACCGGGTGATGCTCCCCAAAATGGACGCAAAAGTATTTTGTCCATAAAGTGTTTCAGTATAAAGATATTATGTTATAGAAAGTCTATGGTAAAGGTTAAAATTGCTTAAACATCCAATGAAGAAAGAAATAAATAATCTAGTTTCAGAGTTATAACCGGGACAAAGTTCAAAGTGTAAAAATGAAAAGGGCAATAACTCCAAGAAAGAAAACATTTTAAGCGGAAAGGGGAGAATGATTCAAAACAACAAATTGTGCACACCTGTTTGTGATACTAGGATCTGTATTCTTTCTGGTACCTTGATCAACTGTTTTTCCCCATGGATTGTTTATGTTTCCGCTTTTTAGAAGCTTCACCAGTTGAGTATGAATGATTCACAATCATATTATTAAATGTATCATATAAACAATGTCCTGATGTAAAAAAACTTGTTTTCTGACACCTCTGATGACATATTCTGACCATTCTTGTTCTAACCTAAATGTTCGTGGGAAATGTTAAACAAATAATCTTGTGAAACAGCAGGTGTTTCACTTTCTTGGAAATTATGCAGCAAGAAATTTTCATTAATATTTGCGATGTCTATAAAAACTTGTGTCAAGTCAAAACTTGCTCCTGAATATTCTTTAAACAAAAACAACTAAATTTCATCTAAGGTCTCGAAGCATAATACAACAGCAGCACCATTTCCTGAATACCTTCCACTAACATCACATTCATGCGAGTCAAAGATATAAAAGCTTCTATTCCAAACAATTACCTCATTATACAGATCATGTAAAAACTGCAGACGAAAGTTTCTGTTGTTAAATGTCACAGTATTTGGCAAATAAACATGACTAAGATACCTAATCATACCCAGGTTTCCACAAAAATCACCATAAAATCGATTGCCTTGAATCAAAATGGAATCAACTTCTTGCGGCGAAAATTCGGGTCGATTTAGATATTCACGGTTAAAATATGCCAGAAGTGCAATCAGGGCCATAGCTGTGCATTTCATGCCGTTAAATGGACTAAAAATATGGCAACCTTGATGCATAATTCCTAAAAAACCTCTTACCATCTTGACTCTAACCTGCTGCATCTCCAAAAAGTAACGGGATATTGAAATCACGTGACTGTCTCCACCAATCATAAAATATATATATACTGTTCTAGTCTTTCATTGCGCTTACCTCGGGAACCAAACACCAAAAAACGAAGTGCGCGATTAATTAACCGGATAGAACCTACGGAAACAAATATGATAATAATATCATAATAACAGTTCGTAATAAGAAATGGTTAAGGTTTATTTATTATCTGAATTATTTTCTTATAAATAAATTTGTAAAAAGTGCAATTTATTGTTGAATATGTTTGCATTTCATTTCATTTCGTGCAAAATTCTCCAGTTCGCTATTCATAACCATATCGCAACATGAATGACAGTCAATAACAACAACAACTACCCTTTCACAAAATCTGAACTCATTCCATAAAGGGCGTCGCGCTTCGGCGCGGACGCCAATGATGTGTATGTTATGATTTGTTTGATACTTGTTGACTGGATCTTACAATGTACTTCCAGCTATGGCACTATATATGTTAATATTGTAATAAATCTGTTTTAAAGTACTCTTGGTTATTATTCTAGATTATAACATACAAACCCCCAAAAACCCTGCTGACAATTAATCAGAAAAAATCTGTATGTATTCCGAACAATTATATTTTTAGGAACGGTTGTTGATTCTGTTTTTTTGATTTTCTTAACAGAAAAAATGTTGAGAAAATTCTGTTGAAAACTTCTATTACAGCAGTCTTGTGTTGTGGTGAAGGATCTGGCATATTTTATTGGATCTGTATTAAATTCTTTTTGTGCTGTTTAGAAGTGCCCATGCATTATCGCAGTTTGGAAAGAGATAAGATTTCTAGACTAGTCACAGTGTTTGATTTTCAGAAAAGTATTCAGTTGTCAGAGGCAAGCAAAGCAGAGTTAAACTGGTGGTTGAACAATTTAACAGCCATAAATGGTAAACTCATACGACCTAATGCATTTGAGTTTTATTGTAGGACAGATGCCTCATTAATGGGTTTTAGTTGTGTTGACCTAAATTCTGGAAAAGCCACTCATGGCAGATGGTCGTCTGAACAACATCAAATCAGTTACTTTGTCCAGATACCTATATTCAGTTTCAGTGTGATTCTGTTACTCTGTTACAGCTGTAACATTCCTTCATTCAAGACATGGGTAGTATGGCTTCTTTGGAATTAGATAGATTGGCAGCTCATATTTGGCACTGGTGTTTGGAAAAAAACATTTTCATTTCGGCAGTAGACATAGTAGATCATGTTGTTGCTGATTTTTATTCTAGACATTTTTCAGATTCTACTGAATGGATGTTAAAATCTGATATTTTTGGTAGATTATGTCACCATTTCTTTGTGCCAGATTTATTTACATCAAGAATTAATAAACAGTTGGACTGTATTGTTTCTTGGTATCCCAAACCAGTGGCAGTATTTACTGATGCTTTTTCTGTGTCTTGGCAGACTCACAGCCTTTAAATTTTTTCACCTTTTGCTAATTATGTCTCCCCCCTAAAATGGGGGAGACATATTGTTTTTCCCCCGGTTGTCTGTCTGTCCGTCCGTCTGTCCGTCTGTCACAAAATCGTCTCCACTCTGCATCTTGCAAAGCCCTTGAAGGATTTTTATGAAACTTGGGTCAGATGTTCACCTCATCAAGGTGACATGCAGAACCCACTTTGGGGGTGTGGTGTCTCAAGGTCAAGGTCACACTTGGTGGTTAAATGTCAAATGCCACAAAATCGTGTCCGCTCTGTATCTTCAAAAGTCCTTGAAGGATTTTTACGAAACTTGGGTCAAATGTTCACCTCATCAAGGTGACGTGTAGAACCCACTTTGCGGGTGTGATGTCTCAAGGTCAAGGTCACACTCGGAGGTTAAAAGTCAAATGCCACTAAATCGTGTCCGCTCTGTATCTTCAAAAGCCCTTGAAGGATTTTTATGAAACTTGGGTCAGATGTTCACCTCATCAAGGCATCGTGCAGAACTCACTTTGCGGGTGTGGTGTCTCAAGGTCAAGGTCACACTTGGAGGTTAAATGTCAAATGCCACAAAATCGTGTCCGCTCTGTATCTTCAAAAGCCCTTGAAGGATTTTAATGAAACTTGGGTCAGATGTTCACCTCATCGGGAGTCACATATTGTTTTTCCCCCGGTTGTCTATCTGTCCGTCTGTCTATCCATCTGTCCGTCTGTCTGTCACTAAATCAAGCATTCACTGGATATCTTCAAATAACCCCACAACTAGAAAACAAACTCTGATTGATCATATATATGTTAAGAGTGCTCCTGCTGTATATTGTGGAGTAGTTCCAACATACTACAGCTATCATGATGTAACTTTTCTCCTTATCAATGGAAATAGATTAAACTTGAGTGCTTGAAGAAGACACCTTGTAACTGGCTTCATGTTTTTTGCCCATATCTATGTAACAGCACGGTCATCGACATGATTCCAACATGCTACAGGTACTAGACTGAATGAATACAACCATTTTGTACAATATGAAACAAGGTTGCTGCTCAATCCTTTCTTGACAGAGTATGAGTTTCTTGTTCATCATGTACATTTGACAAAAATATCCCCCTTATTTTACAATTGTCTGACTCAATACTGCCTGCAGCAACTGGCTGGGGGGAGACATATGTTTTTGTTCAATCAAAAACCCATTTCTAGTTAAGTAATGTGGTCAACAAGATTGTTGAAGATCGAGTCGAAATGGCCCTACTTGTTATGCCATATTTGAAGTCTCAGTCTTGGTTTCCTTTAATGTTGCCATATGTTGCTTCTTTTTCTGTTAGGTTGCCATGACACAAAGATCTCCTGACTTTTGCACACTATGGAAGGAAACATCAATTGGGAAGATTACTAAATTTGACCGCTGTTGAATTATCTGGGAGGCCCTTCATGGTTCACCAGGAGCTTCAAACATTATCTTCTCTACATGGCGAACAAGGAAACAATTTAATTTTGTGTGGAGAAACTGGTAGTTTGGTGTCGTGAATCTCATCCCATTGAAGCATTAGTGGTGATTTTTTTTTTTTTAGCTCACCTGAGCACAAAGTGCTCAGGGTGAGCTTTTCTGATCGGTCTTTGTCCGTCGTCCGTCCGTCGTCAACTTTTCATTCAAACGACATCTCCTCTGAAACTAATGGGGCAAATTTAATGAAACTTGCCTGGGATGTTCCTTGCATGAAGCTCTACCAAGATTGTTCAAATGGTTCTGGTCCATTGCATTTCTGGTTCACTGGAGCTAAAAATAGATTTTATAAGTTGGATCTTTAAAAATCTTCTTCTCCGAAACCACAAGGCCTGGAGCTTTGATATTTGGTATGAAGCATCATCTAGTGGACCTCTACCAAGTTTGTTCAAATTATGTCCCTGGGGACAAAACTGACCCCACCCCAGGGGTCAGTTGATTTTACATAGAGTTATATAGGGAAAACTTAAAAATCTTCTTGTCAGAAACCACAAGGCCTAGAGTTAAGATATTTGGTATGTAGCATTGTCTAGTGGACCTCTACCAAGTTTGTTCAAATCATGGCCTCTGGGTGAAAAATGGCCCCGCCCCGGGGGTCCCTTGTTTTACATAGAGTTATATAGGAAAATCTTTAAAAAATCTTCTTGTCAGAAACCGTATGTTATAGAGCTTAGATATTTGGTGTGTAGCATTGTCTAGTGGACCTCTACCAAGTTTGTTCAAATCCTGTCCTCTGGGTCAAAAATGGCCCCGCCCCAGGGGCCACTAGTTTTACATAGAGTTATATAAGAAAATATTAAAAAATCTTCTTGTCACAAAAACCGTAAGTTATAGAGCTTAGATATTTGGTGTGTAGCATTGTCTAGTGGACCTCTACCAAGTTTGTTCAAATCCTGGTCTCTGGGTCAAAAATGACCCCGCCCCAGGGGCCACTAGTTTTACATAGAGTTATATAGGAAAATCTTAAAAAATCTTCTTGTCAGAAACCGTAAGTTATAGAGCTTAGATATTTGGTGTGTAGCATTGTCTAGTGGACCTCTACCAAGTTTGTTCAAATCCTGTCCTCTGGGTCAAAAATGGCCCCGCCCCAGGGGCCACTAGTTTAAAATAGAGTTATATAGGAAAATCTTAAAAAATCTTCTTGTCAGAAACCGTAAGTTATAGAGCTTAGATATTTGGTGTTAAGCATTGTCTAGTGGACCTCTACCAAGTTTGTTCAAATCCTGGCCTCTGGGTCAAAAATGACCCCGCCCCAGGGGCCACTAGTTTTACATAGAGTTATATAGGAAAATCTTTAAAAATCTTCTTGTCAGAAATCATAAGTTATAGAGCTTAGATATTTGGTGTGTAGCATTGTCTAGTGGACCTCTACCAAGTTTATTCAAATCCTGGCCTCTGGTTCAAAAATGGCCCCGCCTCGGGGTCACTTGTTTTACATAGAGTTATATAGGAAAAACTAAAAAATCTTCTTGTCAGAAACAAGAAGGCCTACAGTTAAGATATTTGGTATGAAGCATTGTCTAGTGGACCTCTACCAAGTTTGTTCAAATCCTGGCCTCTGGGTCAAAAATGGCCCCGCCCCAGGGGCCACTAGTTTTACATAGAGTTATATAAGAAAATCTAAAAAAATCTTCTTGTCAGAAACCGTAAGTTATAGAGCTTAGATATTTGGTGTGTAGCATTGTTTAGTGGACCTCTACCAAGTTTGTTAGAAAAATGTTCCTGGGGTCACTATTGGCACTGCCCGAGGGGTCACAAGTTTTAAATAACAATATAGAAGAAAATCTTTAAAAATCTTCTTGTCTGAAACCACAAGACCTAGAATTTTAAAATTTGGCATGAAGCAAGCTTTATCAAGCATTTTCAAATTATTGGATTAGGTTAAAGGTCACGGAGGCTAAAAGTAGATTTATCTACTGTACCTCATAGAGCCTTCATTTATAGACCAATATCTTTGATATTCAGTATAGAGGTTCCTTGCATGGGCCTCTACCCATGGGTAGGGTTTGAGGTCACTGGGTCAAGGTCAAGGTCACCATAGCTTATAATAGGTATTTCTACTTTCTGTCATAAAGCCTTTATTTATTGACTGATATTTTACATATTTGGTTTGTAGGCACTTACATATTTTCAGTTAAAAAATGAAATACTGCTTAACAGCAAACCTACAGCCAAAGTACTCAGGTGAGCGATCCAGGGCCATCATGGCCCTCTTGTTTTTTTTAGCTCATCTGTCATGTAGTGACAGAGTGAGCTTTTCTGATCACCATTTGTCCGTCGTCCGTCCGTCCGTCCGTTAACAATTAGTTTGTTAACACTCTAGTGGTCACATTTTTGCCTCAATTGTCATGAAAATTGGTCAGGATGTTTGTCTCATTAATAGGTCACAGAGCCCAAAAATAGAAACATCTTGTTAACACTCTAGAGGTTACATTTTCAGCCCAAATAATCTTGAAATTTGTCAGAAAGGTTGCTTTGACGATTTCTAGGTCAAGTTCAAATATGGGTCATCTGGGTTCAAAAACTAGGTCACAGAGCCCAAATATTGAAAAACCTTGTTAACACTCTAGAGGTAACATTTTTAGACCAAATAATCTGGAAATTTGTCAGGAAGGTTGCTTCTGTGATTTCTAGCTCAAGTTTGAATATGGGTCATCTGGGTTCAAAAACTAGGTCACAGAGCCCAAAAATAAAAACATCTTGTTAACACTCTAGAGGTTACATTTTCAGTACAAATAACCTTTAAAATTTGTCAGAAAGGTTGCCTTGAAGATTTCTAGATCAAGTTCGAATATGGGTCATCTGGGGTCAAAAACTAGGTCACAGAGTCCAAATATGGAAAAACCTTGTTAACATTCTAAAGATAGCCTTTTCAGTCCAAATAACCTGGAAATTTGTCAGAAAGCTTAATTCTATGGTTTTTAGGTCAAGTTTAAATATGGGTCATCTGGAGTCGAAACGTCTAGGTCACAGAGCCCAAATATCGAAAAACTTTGTAAACACTCTAGAGGCTACATTTTTCAGTCCAAATGTCCTGGAAATTTGTCAGAAAGGTAGTTTTGATGATTTGTAGCTCAAGTTTGGATATGGGCTATCTGGGGTCAAAAACTAGGTCACAGAGCCTAAATATCGAAAAAACCTTGTTAACACTGTAGAGGCTTCTTTTTCAGTCTAAATATCCTGGAAATTTGTCAGAGAGATTGTTTTGATAATTTCTAGCTCAAGTTCGAATATGGGACATCTAGGTTAAAAAACTAGGTCATAGAGCCCAAATATGGAAAAACCTTGTTAACACTCTAGAGCTAACATTTTCAGTACAAATAACCTTGAAATTTGTCAAAGAAATTGTTTCAATAATTTCTAGGTCAAGTTCGAATATAGGGTCATCTGGGGTCAATTAACCAGGTCCATAGCAATATTGTTAAAAGCAGTCATACTCAGGTGAGCGATACAGGGCCATAATGGCCCTCTTGTTTTTTTAGCATTTGAGTAAAAAAAGTCTTATTCAGTATTGAATACTCATAAAGCTGTTTTGTCGCAAACACTTTCTTTTGTTTTTTTTAAATGACTGGTGTACCAGTTCTGTGCCTATTCAAAAGGTAATGAAAGGAATTTTTCATTCCATTCCTCCTAAATCATGTCACAAATTTACTACTGATGTTACTGTTGTGCTTGCAATTCTCAAAACATTGTATCCTCTAAGCTCCTTTTCTCTGAAAATGCTTACATTAAAGTTAGTAGCTCTGGTGGCCATCTGTTGTGCTCCTTGGGCACAGACTTTGGTGTCAATGAACCTGGACTACATGCACTGTGCTCAGGATCATGTAACTTTTTATTTCCCAGGATTATTGAAAATAAGTAGATTGAGTTTATCTAATGCTTATTGTGTTAAGTAAGACCATTTTGAGGAGGAACCTCGTTGTGATTTCACACTTTCATTTATTATGTGAAGAAAACTAGGAAGTTATGGAAGCTGAGGCAACTGTTTCTTTCTTATTGGACATATGAGAATGTTTCAACAAGGCTCGATGTGAGATGGTTCAAAACTGTGCTTGAATTCCCAGGTATTAATGATTTTTAAGGCACATTCTAGGTCTGCTAGTGTCTCGGCCGCTTTTGGAAAATGAACTTTAAAAATGGTACTTGATGCAGCTGATTGGCAGTCTGACAAGAACTTTTTTAAGTTTTATCAAAGACCGGTCTTGAATAACTCAAGAGTTAATCTTTGCTAGGGCTGTTTTTACAGGACTGTGAAACTTTGTTTTGTAATGGACAGTTTCATCTTTTGACTTTATTAAAGTTAAGGTTTAGATGATTATGGATTAGTTTGTTTCATTACATTATTATGCCCCCCTTCAAAGAAGCGGGGGTAAATTTCTTTGCACATGTTGGTCCGTCCATCCTTCTGTAGACCAGACATTGTCCATTCAATCAATTTAGCTAACAGCGTTCAAACTTCATAGGTTGGTTGCTCTTATTAAGTAAAAGATCCCTATTCTTTTCAGGGTCAGTAAGTGAAAGTTTAAATTTGAAAACCATGTCCACTCAATAACTCAAGTATAGTTTGACCCAAAGCCTTCAGACTTAATATAGGATGGTTGCCCTTATTGAGTAGAAGATCCCTATATTTTTTGGAGTCAGTAGGTGAAAGGTCAGGGTTACTGTCACTTTGAATTTGAAAACCATGACCTCTCAGTAACTCCGGTACCATTTGACCTACAGCCTTAAACTTCATAGGATAGTTGCCTTTATTAAGAAAAAGAACCTTACTGTTTTTCTTTGGGTCAGTAGGTCAAAGGTCAAGGTCACAGTCACCACAAATCAAAAACTAGGGCATGCTTTAGCCTACAGTCCTAAGATTTGGTGGGGAAGTTGGTCATGACCGGTAAATGACCCCAATTGATTTTTAGGTCAGTAGGTCAAAGATCACTCCATCCATAGTCTAATCTATAACTCAAGTACCATTTGGCCACAGCCTTCAAACTTCATAGGGTGGTTGCTCTTACAAAGTAGAAGACCCCTATTGTTTTTGGGGTCAGTAGGTGAAAGGCCAAGTTCACTGTCACTTTGAAATTGAAACCCATGTCCGCTCAATAACTTGAGTACCATCTGACCCACAACCTTCAAACTTTATAGGATGGTTGCCTTTAATGAGTAAAATCTCGATATTGTTTTGGGGTCAGAGGGTCAAATGTCAAGGTCACAATCATCTTCAATCAATAACTAGAGAACGCTTTGGCCTACAGTCCTCAGATTTGGTGAGGAGGTTGGTCATGACTGGTAGATCACCCCTATTGATTGTGAGGTGAGTAGGTCAAAGGTCAAGGTCACCATGACCTTGACCTAGGAAGGCTTGAGAAAGCTTTGGCTTAAAGTCCTAAGATTTGGTGGGGGTTTATTCATGACCTATAGATAACCTGTATTGATTTTGAGGTCAAAGGTCACTGAGCTTATCTGAACAATAACTAAAGAACGCTTTGACCTACAGAACTGAGATTTGGTGGGGAGGTTTGTCATGACTGGTAGATGGCCCCTTTTGATTTTGAGGTCAGTATGTCAAAGGGCAAGGGTCCTGTGACCTTGACTAGAAAGCTTTTCTAATCAATAAGTGGAGAACACATTAGCATACAGTCGTCAAATTTGGTGGGGAGGTTGGTATGACTCGTAGATGACCCCGATTGATTTGAGGTCAAGGTTACAGTCAGTGACCTTTTACCACTAAAGCAGGTCTACAGTCTTCAGATTTGGTAGTGTTGATGCTCACAACCTGTAGATGACACAAAATTGACCTCACTTGTGGGGTGACTTGAATTACATTGAGTTATATAGGAAAAACATTAAAAATCTTCTGCTCTGAAGCTGGATGGTCAAGAGTCTTGAAATTTGGTGAGTAGCATTGTATAGTTGACTTCTGTTAAGATTGTTGAGATTATTTCGCAGGGATCAAAATTGGCCATGCCCTGATAGTTCTGTATGTGTAAAATATAAAACAATTTAAACTCATTTTGAAATTGTATTTTAGTTTTGACATTAGATGACATTGACCTTGTACTTCTAACTTATTTTCTCGCTATGAAATTTAGACCAAATGTTCAATTTTGCATGTAGACTTCAAAATCATACGAACTAACCTTGATTCCTTCATTGACCTTGCTGTTTCAGTTTGTACTCAGTGGTACTCATGTGAGTGATATAGGGCCATCATTACACTCTTGTTTAATTATTGCTGTTTGCATCCTTGTATGTTTGAAAGCGAGGAGAAAAGACCTCTGCTGTTTTATTTCATGACTGTATAGTGAGACATGTTTGTCTATAAGAGGTTAGGAAATTTTAATTTTGATCATTAATCACCTGAGCAAATGCTCAGTCATGCATTTTTTCTGATGACTTCTCCTCCAAGAGAGGAGACGCTATTTTTAACCAAACTTGACAGAAATGTTCCTTATATTGCCCTTTTCTAAAATAGCTCAAACTGTTCCGCTTTATTGCACATAAGGGCTGCAAAAGTTAATCATTTCTTGATTTAAAATCGTCAGAATACTGAAACCTCTCCAAACTGAAAACTGAACAGAAAATTGGCTAAATTTGATTTATTTTAACAAAGAAATACCTTAGAACACTGAACAGTTAGTTGAAAATCGCCAAATTAAGGCATTAGTAACGTCAGTTTCAAGCGTTTGCAAGACAATGATCAGCGTTCATAAAATCTTAAAAAGTGTCTTAGTGATTTTGACCAGGTGCAGACAACCAATTAGCAGATTTACGCATTGTAAATATCATTATGACATGTTGGGTTATGAAACAGATAATCCATTTCCCTCTAACTGATTATGACTGTTTGTTGTTCTGTATTGAAAGAAAATTAAAGAAACCGACTCCTTTGTTGTTTTCTTAATTATGTGTAAAACAATGATGCTTTTCCTCGGCACTTTCTACCTAGATTTTTTTTTGCACTCTTGACGTGATTTCTGAATTGTATGTTGGAACCTCCTAGTAAAAGACCATCACTTAAGGTATGTTTCCGACAATAAGACAGTCATTTTGAAAATCAGTTTTCAGGAAAAATTTATCAGAATTTTAAATCAATAAATAAATCAATTGGATGAGAAACAGGGAGGGGTTCTAGTTATCTAAAGCTTTGTTATCTAAAGTTATCTAAAGCCTTGTGATGAAACACAATATGTAGAGGGTTTGCTGGTGCCATGAACATGTACTCTCGGTCAACTGAAACCCTCTGAAAACTGGATGTTCGGTCTAGTCTGGAAGTGGTTCGGTTTAGAGGGAGTCTACTGTAATAACTTTTCTTTATTCAATATTTTAGGTTTGACAGTGTTTGAAACTCATATACTGTACATAGTGTGTTAGTGAGAGTCAGATGTCACAAGATAGCACAACTAATGATCTTCAGCAGTTGTGGTGTTGGTCAACAATCATGTGATATTTAGCTGCAACTAACTATTTACTAACATAAAAGTCTTTTTTCTGTATGGAAAATTGTCAGTATTATATCCCTATATGTTCAATTGGAGTGGGGTTAGTGTTATCCAATATTATGTAATTCTACATGTATGTTTTGATTGACTGTTAGAAAATCCGATTATTTCCAAAGCATTAAGTAATTTTTATGATGTACTTCCTGTTGAATCAATTTGCGAATGCCTGATTCGGATGTTTTGTTAATCTGGAAATTCTCGGACAGAATCACGTGACTTTCTAGTAATATTGTGTATATTTGCATATATTCTTTTCTTCATTGGATGATGAATGAGTACATGTAGCTCACAAGTTAAGGTTACTGGTATATATTATTGTATGAAAGTGTCAGCTTAATGTATAACCTGTTGAAATTTCATATACATGTATGACAGATCACACGCCGTAATACAGTGACTGTATCGCACCTGGTCTTTATGTTGAACATTATACCAAAGTAATCAAAGCATGGTCATAGTTTATTATTATAATTGATATAAGTATCTTTGTTATTCTCTTCAAGGATGCTTGAGTGCTGTAGCTTAAGGTTCCTTAAATATACAATGAAAAACCGTACACTCAAATGGACTCAATTCCATTTGAATTTTCCTTTTCATTTCTACTTTGAACCATTGGATGTAAAGAAGCAAAGTTACAAAATGGTCCTATATATAAAGTAAAATGGAAACCTCAAGACTCTAAACAATATATGTTATTTGTCATTTATTTCATGTATATTCAGCAATTGAAAGAGAGTGATGAGGTCATAGTGATACAAGTGTTCTAGTAAGATCAAAGTTACAACGTTTTAGATTTGTTGTACTTATTAGTCTGGAATCCTGATCAAGTTTGTTGCACCTAGCCAATGAAATACTTTAGATCAGTAAACTGATTTCCTCCATCAGAGTCTAAACAATTTTGACCAAGGAAACTGACAAGGGTATTCGCCCGGGTGTAGATTTTCCAGGGTAAGCCTGGAAGAGAGGCTGGTAAACCCTGGAAAACTATGGAAAAGCATGGAATTCCATGGAAATTCATGGAGAATGCAACATTTTTTCCATGCTATATGGACTTTTTTTGTCCAGCCATTTCCAGCATGGCTGGAATAGGCTGGAAACTGGCTGGACATTTGTGGTAAAAGACTGGAAAACCATGGACTTTACTTCCATGCAGCATGGAAAGTGGAACTTAGATTTTTTTGATGCTGGAAATGTGTTAAACTTTCTCTAAGTATGCTGGAAAAAACTTGTAAAAATAACAAGAAATCTGACTATATATATTCAGCTCAATATTGTAAATTTACAAAGAGAATATAAAATCATCATTTATTTTAATGCAAGTTACTGTAAATTATTTGAACTTTGACACTTTTAACATTTCATTGTAGTTGTAAAAGGGTATCTCAGAAAAAAAATGTCTGTGCTAAAAAAGTATATGAATTGATAGTAAATACAGTATTTTTATTTAAACAAATCTACATGAATTTATTGTACAATGAAATAATATCCATTTAATTACAGACTTTAATTTTAATTACAAATTAATTAAAGTCTGTGATTCAATCATTCAGGCACTAATTATCATGATGGGGTTGCACCTTGCACATGATAAGAAGCTAAGGAACTTAATACAATTTATATCTCTGGTTAAATCATTTATTTGCTTGAGTTAACTATCACCTAAAAAATATTGAAAAAGTTTTTTCTTTACGATATAAGAAAGATTTTTTTTATTTTACATTGCAAGAGAATAAACATGTCTCTTTAGAATCAGATAATGTGTAAAAACAATGCTGATTTTTGTGTGACCTCCCGCGTGAAAATCAATAAAATCGGTAATTTAGGGTTGTACTTTCACATGCTTTTTTTGCTTATCCAACCTTTAACACGAATGAATCATGCATCAGTCGAAAGATGATTGGATAAGGTATGCTGTAATATTTAACGTATGCCGAGAAATAGTCCCGTAAAGTCTAGGCGAATAATACGAGTAAATTGTCCTTACTTATGAAACGTGAATATATAATATTATGTTTAACCTTCTACATATTGATTTCATACATAATATTTTTTCTGTAAACATTTTGCATCCGCGTATGAAAATTACCATGTGCAATTTTGACCCGTTGACCTGTGACCCGACTTCCGCTACATTTGAAATCCTCGTCGAGTAGAGCAAAACGCCAACAATGAAAAGACTTAAATTAGGTACGTTACAGATGCAGAAATGCAGGATGAGTACTGGGATTCGGTAAGTTTTATGTATCTTTCTTAATTTCTTTCCGTTTTGCAAAAATTATTATCATTTAACAATGATTATAAAATCGAGTTCAATCTCGGAAATATAACGATTCGTCCCAAAGACGATTCGTACCTGATGGTCGAAACGTTACATGCTTACTGATTAACTGATTAAGGTTAGAGATGTCTGTTGTTTGCATTGAAATTTCTTAATTTGTTGCCTATTCTATTTTATTTAAACAATCGTTATTTTATTATATATTTATGTAAACACGTTAACAACATTTTTGTTTGCTTTTTTTCTTTTAACTTATAACTCAGATGATTAACCAGTTTTAGGTGTAATGAACTTTCTTTAAGTCTTGTTAGATTGTTTTAAGTAATTAAGAAAAAATGTTTATGAACATGAAAAACATTATAAAGTTAAAAAAATGATACTGAGCTCTAATTTTTTTTCTTCAGAAAATGTTTTGTGTCAGTATTTCATGGAGGGTAAATACCATTAGAGCATAGCATGCAAATGAAAACAATATTCCATCACTAGCAAAAGGTAAGTTAAGTACATTAGTCATGAAGATCAGAATTGTTTACAAACATTTGTGTAATCTTTCTTTTAAAATAGGATTTCTACTTTTAGTATTTTGTTAAAATTTCACATTCATATTCACCTGGTTAAAAAAAATTGTGAACAGACATGTTTTATTTTATCCTCAACTTGACTTGAGTTTTTATTGCTTTTATTTCTGAATTATGTTTATAAAGTGTCAAGAGAAGAGGATGTGAGCTGAAATATTTAAAATTTATATTTGTACTACAGACAAAACTGACTGATTTTCAAGAAGAATCAGGGGTGCAAAAAAGAAGTAGTCACAATGATTGTATGAAGAATGCTTGTGTTATGACCAGAAATTTACATCCACATAGCATTGGATCAACATGGTAAGTTACTGTCAGGTATTTGTTTTATATTTAAAGGTGAGTGGTCATCATATTTATGTACTAATTTTTATATTTGATTGTGTAGAACAAACTTAAGTAAGTTTATTTTTCATAATTTAAGCATTAAATTATCGGTTATTGCCTTAGTATTACCTATACAAAGTCAGGTATCACACGTAATGTAAGAGTTGCTAACTGTTATGCAGGTGCGATCTCAAACCTGAAGTGACGTACATATATCCCTATGTAAATTGTCGATAGTTCATGAAAAATAAGTCAAATTATTGTCAAAGGCAGGTTGTCAGTGTCTACATGGATGTTTTTAAAGTTTTTTGTTTTTGTTAATTTCTATTTAATTGTAAAAGCCCTAGAAGGTATTCTCTTGAAAATGACTTATTCACTTAATGAGTAGATGGAGCCTTTTTCTTACCATCCAGCAAAATAACTACTATTCAACTAAGAATAACTGCACCGTCTTTAGGATGGTTATCACTCAAAACATTTTGTTATATTGGATGATGGAATTAGAAATTCTTCCACTGATACAAACACATAATAAATAATTAAAATGTTTAATAAGAAAATTTCTATTGAATGAGTCAGTAAATATGGCTAAAATGTTTTGTTTTGTTTTTCAGAATTAATGAAGAAGGTATATTGAGTCAGTGTCTGGCAGAAAGCATGCAAGATAAAGGCCAAGAAGGAAAGATAACTGAATGACTTTTGTGAATGTAAACCAAGATCCTGTTGTTGTTTTTTCTCAAACTTTAATTTACTTCTTGTGTTCAGCTACTCAGACATTGGATATAGAGGACAAACTATAGTAATATTTGTTGTTGTTAACAGAATATTTGTGATTCAGCTTGTAAAAAATAGTTAGTGTGATAATAATATTTTGTGTGTTTGATTGCTGAACTGTATTTCGCAGGTGTTTTTGTTGACAAATATAGCTATTTATCTAAGTAAAAATTCTTTTTTTTACTATCATATTAAGCAGGAGTACAGTGTAGACTGTCGAAACACATCATAACTATATACATCAGATGAATCTGTGTTATGAAAAATGGTTACTAGGGTTTCACTTTCCTTGTATTTTACATTTTAAAAAAATCATTTAAGAGCATTCAGGGATGCTGGAATTAGGCTGGATTTTTTTCCATGTTATACTGTCAAGGCTGGACTGTTTACCGTGGTGGAAAGTCCAGCCTCTATGGTTGGCAGACACATGGAATACCCTGGAAAAAAATCCATCCTTTCGTTCCAATACTCCATGTACATGGAAAAGCATGGAAGGAAGTCCATGCTTTTCCATGGAAAACATGGAAAATATTCCATGTAGCATGGAAAATGTTCCATGTTTTTTCCCTGTTTTTCCAGCCCATTTTTTCAAGCCTCAGCCTGGAAAAGGCTGGACAATTTTGTTCCAATACTCCAGCCTCTTATTTTCCATGGAAATCCCTGGAAAAGCATGGACTTTCTACACCCGGGTGCAATCAGTGTAAATTCTCAAAATATTTTGAAAATGTGATATGCATTTTTGAAGTTAATATCTGCTTCTGTGAGATAAACAATTCTGAAAGTGAATATAACAGTCTGTGAGACAATACTTGAAACTCAAGTCTGTTCAAAAAGGGGTATTGTTGTATTTAGGAGCCATCTTGTTAAAAAATTATGGTGTACTAGGTAGGTCATGGTATTCAAGTGACTTTTAAGAAAGATATTTTAACTCAAAATACTATGAGTGTTATTTGTGTGTCACATGTAGTTTTGTGATAAGTACGGTGTACAAGAAGAGTCATAAAAATATATATTTGAGTCATTTTGACTTACTTATTATGCTCCCCGAAGGGCAAGCATATAGTTGCCTCTTTGTCCATCCGTCTGTCCTGTTTGTCTGTTCATCCATTCTGTCCATCATAATTTTGTCCGGAGCATAACACAAAAACTATGAGAGATATCAAGACCAAACTTCATAGGTAGTTAGATCTCATTAAGGAGCAGTGCAATGCTTAAGAACCATAACTCTTGCTTTATTAATTTTTGAGTTATTGCCCTTTGAAATTTCTCATACTTATTTTTTTGTCCGGGGCATATCTCACAAAGTATAAGAGATATTAACATGAAACTTTATTGGTAGATAGATCTTTATGAGGAGAAGTGCAATGTGCAAGAACCTTAACTCTATTTTGCATAATTTAGGAGTTATGGCCCTTTGTTATTTTCCATACTTAGCATACATACTTTACATACTTTAGCCCTTTTGGAATTGGCATTTATTCGGGGAGCATCCATCGGTTCTAAAGATTCCTTGTTTTTTAACATTGACACTTGATAAAGAATTAAAGAAAATAAAGCAGTTGGAATTTAAAAAAGTTTGGTGTCCTGTGTTTCCATTTGAACTTTGTTAAAATTAACTTGTTAAAATTAATTTTGCATTCAATTGTTTTGCTAAGAATTCTTTTCATATACCCAAAGGGAGCATATTACGTTATGGTACAGGGCTTCCATCCGTCTGTCCATCTGTCTGTCTGTCAGCCTTTGATTTCTGAAAATAACTTGAGTACTCTTTGGCCTACAGACTTTTACCTTCATGTGATTATTGCCCACATTGAGTGGATGACCCCTATTGATTTTGGAGTCAGTAGCTCAAAGGTCAAGGTCACATAGACCTTTACATTTAAAACCATTTCCGCCATTTAACTCGACAATCATCTGTTATAGAGACTTCAAACTTTATATCTTGATTGCACACATTGAGTGGATGACCCCTATACATTTTGGGGTCATTTTGTCAAAGGTCAAGGTCACATGACCTAAATGTTTAGAATCATTTACACTCTGTATTTTCAACAACCATTTGTCATAGAGACTTCAAAATTCATATAATGCGTGCACACATTGAGTGAATGACCCCTATTGATTTTGGTGTCAGTACGTCAAAGGTCAAGGTCACAGTGACCTTAACATTGAAAACAATTTCCGCCATGTAACTTGACAATCATTTGTTATAAAGACATCAAACTTTATATTGTGATTGTATACATTGAGTGGATTACCCCTATTCATTTTGAAGTCAGTATGTCAAAGGTCAAGGTTACAGTGACTAAATGTTTAGAATCAATTACCCTCTGTAACTCAACAACTGTTTGTCTTGTGGATTTCAAAATTCATATAATTGTTGCACACATTGAGTGAATGACCCCTATTGATTTTGGGGTCAGTACATCAAAGGTCAAGGTCACAGTGACCTTAACATTGAAAACCAATTCCGCCATGTAACTTGACAATCATTTGTTATAGAGACTTCACACTTTGTTTCATGATTGCAAACATTGAGTGGATGACCCCTATACATTTTGGGATCAGAATGTCAAAGGTCAGGGTAACAGTGACCTAAATGTTTAGAATGATTTACACCCTGTAACTCTTCAACCATTTTTATGCCCCAAATCGAAGATGAGGGGGCATATAGTTTCGCAAATGTCGGTAGGTAGGTCGGTCGGTCTGTCGGTAGACACTTCGTTTGTGATCAATAACTAGAGAACGCTTTGACCTAGGTTCACCAAACTTGGTATGCTGGTTTGTCATCACCAGTAGATAACCCCTATCTACTTTGAGGTCATTAGGTCAAAGGTCAAGCTCAAAGAGACTTTCATCCTAAAAACGGTTTCCAATTAATAACTAGAGCACGCTTTGACCTAGGTTCACCAAACTTGGTATGCTGGTTGGTCATTACCAGTAGATGACCCCTATTGATTTTGAGGTCATTAGGTCAAAGGTCAAGGCCACAGGGACCTTGATCCTAAAAACGGTTTCTGATCAATAACTAGAGAACGCTTTGGCCCAACCACAAGCAGTTAGGTGCCGCTGGGGGGCATGTATGTTTTACAAACATTTCTTGTTTTATAGAGACTTCAAAATTCATATTATGGTTGCACACATAGAGTGAATGACCCCTATTGATTTTGGGGTCAATAGGTCAAAGGTAAAAAAATTCAAATTTTAAAGCAAATTGTTTAATTTTAAAGCCTAAGGTTTCTTTCCTTATATCACAAATGCATCCTACTTAGAAAAAACACCTTTTGGGCATATAATGCTCTGCCCAGCGGTCCTCATGTTTTTGTTTTTTAGCTCACCTGAGCGAATGCTCAGGGTGAGCTATTGTGATCGCTGGATGTCCATCGTCTGTCGTCTGTCTGGCGTCTGTGGTCTGTCTGTTCACATTTGCCTTGTGTATGCAATAGAGGCTGTATTTTTCATTAGATCTTTATGAAACTTGGTCAGAATGTTTATCTTGATGAAATCTTGGTTGGGATTGTATATGGGTCATCTGGTGTCAAAAACTAGGTAACGGGGTCCAATCTAAGAAAAACCTTGTGTATGCGATAGAAGCTGTATTTTTCATTCGACTTTCCCAACATTTGGTAAGAATAATTGTCTTGATGAAATCTAGGTTTGGATTGTATATGGGTCATCTGGGGTCAAAAACTAGGTCACGGGGTCCAATCTAAGAAAAACCTTGTGTATGTGATAGAAGCTGTATTTTTCATCCAACTTCCCTAATATTTGGTCAGAATGTTTGCCTTGATTAAATCTAGGTTGGGATTGTATATGGGTCAATTGGGGTCAAAACCTAGGTCACATGGTCAAATCTTAGAAAAACCTTGTGTATGCGATAGAAGCTGTATTTTTCATCCGATTTTTCTAATACATGTATTTGGTCAGAATGTTTGCCTCTATGGTATCTAGGTTGGGATCGTATATGGGTTGTCTGGGGTCAAAAACTAGGTCACGGGGTGAAATCTTAGAAAACCTTGTTTATGGGATAGAGGCTGTATTTTCCATTGGATTTTCCTAATATTTGGTCAGAATGTTTGCCACTATGGTATCTAGGTTGGGATTGTATATGGGTCATCTGGGATTAAAAACTAGGCCATGGGCTCAAATCTTAGAAAAACCTTGTGTATAAAATAGAAGCTGTATTTTCCATTCGATGTTCCTAATATTTTGTCAGAATGTTTGTCTTGATGAGTTCTAGATTGGGATTGAATATTGGTAATCTGCGGTCAAAAACTAGGTCACATGGTCAAATCTTAGATAAATTTTTTGTATGCGATAGAGGCTGTATTTTTCATTGGATCTTTATGAAACTTGGTCAGAATGTTTGTCTTGATGAAATCTAGGTTGAGGCTGATATGAATCATCTGGGGTCAAAAACTAGGTCACGGGGTAAAATCTTAGAAAAAGCTTGTGTATGCGATAGAAGCTGTATTTTTCTTCCGATTTTCCTAATATTTGGTCAGAATGTTTTTCTTGATAAAATCTAGGATGGGATTGTATATGGGTCATCCAGGGTCAAAAAATAGGTCACAGGGCCTATTCTTAGAAGACGTTCTGTTCAGCTACAACAATGAAACATTGGATAATTTTGCATGCAGATTAAATCTTTGACCATGGATGATCTTGGCCTTGACCTACTAACTTACATTCTGATTTTTTATGTTTCTGTGCAGTGATTCTCAGGTGAGCGATATAGGGCCATCTTGGCCCTCTTGTTTTCAATTTCAGTTCAGGTGTTAAACTTCAAAAAGAAAAAATAATTATACGTGTTCCATCATTATGGTTTTACAAGTTTAAATTTGATTGATTTGATTGCTTAATATAATCAAATTAATTTTTGTTTGGTAAAGGCATACAATATGGATGATACCACACATTCTGCATCATACTCACCTGCTGATCTTGAATTTTTTCTCCCCATGTAAAAAGTCAGAAAAGTATGATGTGGTACAAAGACAAGTACACCAGTTAGTGCTGGTTACCAAAGAGTTACCTACCCCAGTACAGGAACATGCACAACAGAAACAAGAAACTGTTATAAATACCAATCAAGACCCATTGTTGCAGGCCTTAGCAGAGCAGCAAATAACCCCTGACCCATCACCATTCGTACAAAAAAGTATCCCCTGGTGATTTACCACCTCGTCCCCCTAAAATATGGCTAATTCCTGACCCCTACCCCTGCTCAATTTTGTTGTCATTTGAGTTCCAGAACTTGCTTCCTTTTCTGGTGGTGAAAGCAATGCTTTTGAAAGTTTGAAATATGATGTGCAGTGTATTATGAATAAAGGGCATTTCCCTCTTTATAATTTAAGGGAAGCAATAAGAAAGTCATTGGCACTGTACCTAGGGTCTTACTACATTTAGGTGAATGTGCTTCAGTTAATGATATCATAGTTGAACTTGAAGGTGTTTGTGGTAATGTCAGAACTTCAGAAAAGTTAAGAGAGTTGTTTACAGTGAATGTCAGAAGCAGAATGAGACTATAGCAGAGTTTAGCTTGAGACTAGAGTGTATCTGGAATTACTAATAGCAGAGTTTAGCTTGAGACTAGAGTGTATCTGGAATTACTAATAGCAGAGTTTAGCTTGAGACTAGAGTGTATCTGGAATTACTAATAGCAGAGTTTAGCTTGAGACTAGAGTGTATCTGGAATTACTAATAGCAGAGTTTAGCTTGAGACTAGAGTTTATCTGGAATTACTAATAGACTTAGTAGAAATGAAATGTTAAGAAATAGACTGTGGCCAGGTTTATGGTACATGGAGTTGAAGAATATATCCAGATACTTGTTTGATGAAGTCATGGACTTAGGAGGACTTGAGTCAGTCCAAAAATAAAGTTACTGGACCTAGTAGCTTTACAAAAGAGTCAAAGTCTGAGACCAAGGTAGAAATACCTGCTTGTATTTATAAGACTGACAGTCCAGTCAACCTGAGGAAGAAGTGACAGAAGCACAACAGAATCTGACTACTGTTTATAGTAAGGTCATGAAACATCTTCAAGAAATGACAAAGCAAATGAAAAGAATGGAATCTAAACTGGGAAACATTGAGAAGGACATACAGTTTTTAAAGAAAACAAAGGCAGATAAAGTAGATGATAGAAGACCCTGTTGGAGTGGGCAAAGCAATGCTTATCACAAGGAGCCTCAACTTAATGTGGAGTCTTTTGAAGAAAAAAGTCTGAGACTTTAAACTTGAGAGGACCTCTATCATAGGGCTGATAAGAGGTCTGATTCATTCACATGACCCTAGTTCTGTTCCTCTTGTGGGACATTCCAGTGAAACAGAAATACATATTAGGGTACACCTGTCACTGCTTTAGTAGATACAGGATCATTGGTGTCCACTTTAGCACATTGTACTTTGAAGTACGTAGTATAATAGTATCCTATTTAGATTATCCAGGCCCTTGATTATTCTTTTTACAAGGGTGAGGCCTGGCTGTCCAGTCAAGATCTAAGTTTCCCTCTCCATGCCTGGTAGTCCTGTGGATTGGTACCATCCTTTCTTAGAGATTCACAGTCCCGTTTCTCTGTGTCATCCAAGGACAGCTTGGGTCTGCTTGGTGCTCGATGACCAATGACATTTAATGTATGGACCTGTGATATCCACCCTGTACTGCACTCAACATGGCTGAGCCATCTAAACCTATGTGTCTGGAGAATATCTGTAAGATCTCTTATGTTAAGCAGATTGGGAAGCAGCTCAAATGCAGCATTTTCTTCAGGCTTGACATGGCATATCCATCTTATCATGGCTCTTGTCATTGGATAGCAATTTCCTAGGAGTGGTAGCTGTTACTGGTCATGTTTCAGAGCCATAGAGCAACACAGGTCTTATGTAAGTTGAGTACAGGCAACGCCTGGTTGTGATTGGCAGATGTTTACTTGTCAGGATTAGAAGAAGCTCTCTGACTTTGTTCCAAGCAGACTTGCAGTGTATTGTAGCTGCAAGTTAACAGCCACCTCCAGATGACACCAAGGTAACAGAAGTCAGCTACAACTTCAAGCCTCTCTTCACCAACTCTTACCTCTGTCACAGGCCTACCATTAATAGGTCGAGCAAGTCCATTGCAGCGAGGGCACTTGTAGTTTGGATCAGGTTAAAGAAGACACTTGCTTCATCTACATCTCTTGTGGACCCAACATGAGCAGCTGGTGCAGAGTACTTTCCTGATCTTCTCAGTGATTTCAGGTTAGGGCAAGAAATAATTAGGCCATTATTTTTATATTTTTCGGTTTACTGACCCGCCGACCCTGTATTTTGGAAAATGAAAAAAAAAAAAAATTTTTTTCAGGAAAAAAAAAATTCTGAACGCCGATTTTACGAAAAATGTACTGTATGAACGGCTCATTTTCCTTGGTTTCTTCACAGTAAAGACTGAATACATTATTAAAATATTCATATATACAGTATTCAGGAATAAATAGAAATAAGAAGACTTTCCGATGTTTTTTTGTTTTCTTTTCAAGATTTTTTTTTTTTTTTTTCCCTCCTCCTACCCTACCTTTTTTTGAAAAAAATCAGTAAACCAAAATATAAAAAAAAAATGGCCTTACTTCGGTTTTACCCATGTTAACCCTGAGACATTTCTCCTACATGCCCTTCTTCTAATTGGCTACTCTTTCAATCAGCGTCTGGAGGGAGGTGTCAGCAACTGCCAAATCATCAGCATACAGGAGCTACCATGGGCAGTTTGTGGAATTGGAGTAACAGAGCTTCCAGAACAATGATAAAGAGATGGACTCAGTACAGATCCTTGATGAACCCAACATTGACGTCACAGCAGCCATCACCAAGCCAAGCATGTCTAGTATATACCTTAGCATTAAACCAGATCTTAATGACTTGTCTGATTTTAATGTTGGACATTACTGGTGCTAATTGCTCTCAGATACCATATATGGGCTAAGCCCTACTGGATGGACATTTCTATTTTGCCTTGGGTTTACCTGCTTTCACAGTGTCAAGCTATACCAAGTACTCGTTACTTTTTGGACACTCCTCTTATAATTGGTACTAATATTTTGAACCACTTGAAAAGTATTGGTTATAAAGGTGGTTTTGAGTTTCAGAATTCTGTTGCTTCTCTGCCTGGGAGTCTGTCAGTACCTGTTACTGTGTTTCATGAGAAAGTTGTCACCATCAATCCTTTTGAAACAAGGATAGAGGAACAGTTACTGGAAATATGACATCTGGTGTAACTGAGGCTACAGACACTTCAGCTCTAAATGTTTGTCCTAGGTTAGTGAATGTGAAGTCTGGCACTTCATATTCAAAGATACCAGTACATGTTTGTAATATTTCAGCTAGGTCAGTTAAATTGTACCCTAGATCCACCTTGTGTAACCTGCAAGATGCACACTATAGACCAAGTGTGCAGTATTGCACACTATAGACCAAGGTGAAGGTTTGCCAAAATTCCATGATAAGGATAAAACACTAGAACTGAGCTTTACATTTCAGTTCCATCAGAGAACATAACAGCTGAACAATATAAAAATACGAGGTATTTTTCAACTCTTGGAAACATATTTTCCTCAGGCTAAACTGACCTTGGTAGTACCATCCTAATTGAACATTATCTTGTCAGACCCTATTCCATTCAAGGAGCCTTACAGGAGAATCCTACCTGGTTTGAAGAAGTACAAGAGCATCTTAAGGAATGTTGAAGGCAGGTGCAATAAAGGAGTCCCACAGTCCATTCTCATCTAACATTGTACTTGTTTGTAAAAAGGATTATTCATTACACATAGGTATAGATTACAGAAAGTTTAATAACCATGCTATAAAGGATGCTTATGCCTTTCCTCGTGTGGATGAAACTATTAATTGTCTTGTCGGTTCAAAATATTTTCCGAAACCTGATTTACAGTCAGGATATTGGCAGGTGGCAGTGAAGGAGTCAGAATGGAATTCAGACTGACCAATGCCTTAGCAACTTTCCAGAGGCTCATGGAACGCTGCAGGGGAGAGCCCCATCTCCGTGAATGTCTAATCTATTTAGATGATATAATCATTTACTCAGACACTATTGATGGTCATTTAAAGAGACTTGTAGCAGTGTTCCAGTGGCTTGAACAAAGTGCTTTGAAGTTAAAGGGTTCTAAATGTGAATTTTTCCAGGACCAGATTGACTACTTAGGTTATATAGTGAGTGCTAATGGTGTCCACACTGACACAAAAAAGATCAAAGTCATCAAAGAATGGCCTGTGCCTACAAGAACTACACAGTTTTCTCGGCTTTGCGAGTATAGAGCAAGAAAATTGTCCATCTCTTGAATGTGCATCTTTCTTCCAACAGGTCCCTCTAAACAATCCCCTTGATGAAATAAAGGTAGGCACTTCATTTAAATAAGTTGACTGGAAAGAACAGTCAAAAGACATCTCTATTAGTTGGTTAGTACAGCTTCTAAAAGCAGGTCATCAACTTTCTGAACAACAAAAGTCTCTTGAATCAGAAGCTGTCAGGAAGCTCCTTAAAGAATGGAACTGTTTCTTGTTTAAAAACGAAGTTCTGCTCAGAAAGAGTCTAATTAATGGCTTTCTAGTAGATCAATTAGTTTTGCCTGAAGTTTATCATGAAGTTGCTTTTAAAGGGCTTCATGATGAAGCAGGACATCAGAGTAGAGATAGAACTGTTTCGCTAATAAAATTAAGATTCTTTTGGCCTCAGCTTGACCAGTTTGTTGAACACAGAGTCAGAAGTTGTCTACGCTGCATTCATAGGAAGACACTGGATAACAATTCAGCTAAACTTGTGTCAGTGCATTTGACTTGTCCAGTGGAATTAGTCTGTATGGACTTTCCTTGGCAATGACAATGGAAAGGTTATGAAAACATTCTCATAATCACTGATCATTTCACTAGATTTACTCAGGCTTAGCCAGAACACTCACACTATCGCTTAACTGCTCTTTGAGAGCTTTATTTGCCTTTATGGGTTTCTTGTTCGACTTTGTGATCAGGGAAGAAATTTCTAGAGTGAGGTTATTCAAGAACTGTGTAAGATTGCACACATGATCAAATCAAGGACTAGCCATATCATGCCCAAGGAAATGGAATGCCAGAAAGGCTTAATAAAACTGCTTAACATGTTAGGAACTTTAGAGGAAGACCATAAAGCTAATTTGAGAGCCCATTTTCCCACTATGGTTCATGCTTATAAATCTACAAGCAACGACAGTACTGGCTTTACACCCCGCCATCTAATGTTTGGACACCATCCACACTTTTAGAAATAGAGCCTGACAAATGTTCTGCAAAAGGTAAATCTAGTTATGTGGTGAACTTGAAAAAAACTTTGACATATGCCTATAATGCAGCTAAGAGGGTAAAGCAAGGGTGATGCCACAAAAATAGGTATGACCTCCCAGAACAAGAAGCAAAACTTGAAATAGGTGATAGTATTCTTTTAGAAATGTAGGTGTCAGAGGCAAAAGCAAAGTGGCGGATAGATGAGAAAAAGATTAAAAAGAACAGATCAGCCTGAATATGATCTTCCAATCTATTTTGTCAAAAGGAGCATGGAAAAGGCTCTGTAAAATTGCTTCATAGAAATCTACAGTTACCTTTTATGAGTATTACCTAACAGGTTCCAGACTTGATAATGTAGATTTCAATTTAACTTACAGAAACAGAGGAGCCACACTAGAAGATAAACAAGCAGCTACACTAGATGATGCATTTTTGCCTGACAAGACCCTCACAACACAAGCAAATCAACTGATTGAACAAAGACCTAACAGAGATGTTTTGGGGAGTCCAACCATCTCCAAGTATGTCATACCAGCTCGCCACAAAAAAGCCACCAGATATACCATTTGATGTCCCCAGGTCGAATAGAACAAGGAGACCACCACAGTGGATGGGAACAGGAGCTTGGGATCTGCATTGATCTAAGACTCCAGTCACATTAGAGCTTGCGACCACCGGCGACCTGTAAAGCCGGTGATCACCGGTGATTGTTTGCAACTAAACCCTCTTATGCACAGATAAAATTACTTCTGCGATCATCATACGACCAGTCATTGACAGTCGCATGACAGATCATCAGCAAACGTACGATGGTCTCACAATTATGTAAGATTGTCTGCAGTTACTTATGACTACCCGTGACCTGTCATGCGATCACCTACAACTTGTCGTACGACCATCTCATAATTACTAAAGACTACTCAAGATTATCAGTGTCTAGAGGCAATTTGTAAAGACTGTCGTAAGATTGTTGCACAATGGTTTTGGGATTAACAAAAACCTGAAAAAGACTGATGGTTTGGAGGTTTAAGTAAGGACTTTGCAGTGAAACATTTACATTCTCACAGTAGCGGGAGAGTAAACATCCCAAAATGGCTGTGGCCGACGCACCAAGGAGATTGCAGATGATACAACTGTGACTGCAGTTGCAACAACAACAAGATGCTGCTGCATTGGCGATGCTTCTGCAACGTAGAAGGAGAAGGCAACAACGAAGACAGAGACAGTATTGGGTTCGCCCATGGATTGCTCGCAGGTTGCTTTTTGGAAATTATGAAAATTTGATGGTAGAGCTAGAGAGGGAATCACAATGCAACTTCATCAACTTCCTCAGGATGGAACCAGCAATGTTCCATGAGCTTGTTCTACGGTTAACTCCTAGGCTAACCAAACAAACTACTTGGTTTAGGAAATCATTGGAGCCTGGTCTGAAGCTGGCCATCACGCTTTGACACCTTGCCTTTGGGGACAGCTGCCACAGCCTAAGCTATTTATTCAGGGTACCCCACAACACCATATCGATGTTCGTTAAAGATGTCTGTGAGGCCATTGTTGCTGAATATGGAGATGAGCTCGTGACACTTCCTACAACAAGAGATGCCTGGCATGATGTGGCACAGAGGTTTTCAACCCGATGAAACTTCCACCACGCCACAGGTGCTATCGATGGCAAACACATGGCCATTAAAGCCCCCAAAGACTCTGGTTCAGTTTATTACAATTACAAGAGATTTTTCTCAATTATCCTGCTGGGTCTGGTTGATGCCGACCATAAATTTATGTGGGTAGACATAGGAGCCAACAGTTCGACCTCAGACTGTACCAAACTTAATGCGTAGGACTTGAAGGACGTCATTGAAAGTGTCCCTGAGCCACTACTCGATGAAAACAGAGATCATATCCCCTACTTTATTGTTGGAGATGATGCCTTCCCGCTGAAAACTTGGTTGATGAAGCCATTTGCCATCCGTAACATGACACATGAAGAAAGAATCTCTAACTATAGGTAAGTTAGCCGCCATTTACTCATCTACTCATCCTGTAAAGCAACATTTATAAATAGGTTAGTTGGTTTTTAAATGATTCTAGGAGCAGTGTATACGTATTGAACAGTCTCCTTTATTGGTAATAATGTAGTACATATTAAATGATAAGTAGTCTCTTATATAAAAATGCAATCGTTTCTTAAACATAATTTACTACAGATTGTCCAGGGCTAGACGCATAGTAGAAAATGCATTTGGCATCCTAGCGAACTGGTTTCAATGTTTGCTGACAACACTAAAGCAGGAATCAGAAACCGTCCACTGCATCCAGTCAGTGTCACTAGCCTACGTTTGTTTACATAATCTGATGAGAATACAGTTACCTGCACTTCAGAAGGCAGTAATAGACCGAGAAGGAGGTAACCACGAGCTGATTCCCGGCGCTTTGAGACATGAAGGAGTCATGCAAGAGGTGCACAGCATTCAGGGAGGTAATGCTGGAACAAGGGAAGCAAAACAGCAGAGACTCTATCTGAAGCATTACTATGGGGGCAGTTCCATGGCAGGATGCTATGATTTGATTATTTTCTTATAATGAACACAGTGTATAATGGTTGTTTTACTTGACAGCCTGAATATTGACAAATCAGACACCATTGTTAGGTTTTGTTCTTGAAATTTACGTGTAGTTGTACATGCTTAATTATGTAATGAGAATGTTTTCTAGTCAAATAGATGCATGGAAACAATGTAAAATATGAAAATATATGTAAGATATTATATAGGCTAATAATTTCTTTATTAGTACAATTTGCCACATTGCAACAATTAAAAGGATGCAAATGATTTACTAAATACGTGTAACTAATTTGTTGTTCTACTGAGAATAGCAAAGGCGAAAACTGAACTTTATCGAAAATATCACATGCCCGAAATATTTTCACATGGAATCATTAGTTTTATGCTTGTGCTTAATCAAACAATCACCAGTATCTAATCAAACACTATTACATCACTAAACGATATGACCAGCGGGCAGCACAAACTCCTCAAATTTAATAAAACATTTCTGAACTTGAAAAGTCAAACTAAATGTGCACATTCCACTGTAATGGAAACGTAAATCTACTTGTAATGAACATAAAAAACGCTTGAAATTAGAAACAGTAAAAACACTTTTAACACAAGCAGAAGAGAAGTCACAAAAAGGTGTTCTCATCTTAAAAGCTGTCAACTGTGGCCGCTGGTGTGTTCCTGTTTAGCGGCTAATAATCATCATCACCTTGTAAGACCTGAGTGGCATTTATGATTATATGGTCAGTATTATATTTGGTCGAAAGGTTAGAAGCTTCGCCATGGTAGACTTGAAAAGCCGGCCGTGTTGATGCCTCGAATTGACTACTGCGACAGATTCTGAAAACCTGTAGTCTGGGGTCCTGGCCATTGTTGTTGACATGGCTGTTGTGGTATGCCAAGTGCGCTAGATGCTCGGGTGGATTGGGGCTGTTGAAACTGTCTAGGCTGCATGAACTGATATGTACCACTACGTACTTGGTCCTTGTAACGCATGAGCAAATTAAACGATTCCTGCTGAAACCCACAACAAAGGTCATCGGGAAAATCTTGGATCCTGTACCAATCCAGTGTGCCCAAGCAGTGTGAGGACTATTAGCATCTTTTATTACCTCCTCAAGGTTTTCCTGGAGGCGTTGTGTGCTCGTCATTTGCTCAGCAATGGTAACTATGGCTTGATCTACCTTCTTGGCCGTCTTGGTGGCACTGGACTTGTCCTTTGGTCTTGGTGGCTTCCTCATATCCACGAAAGGCTGAGCTGTTGAAGACTGTGCCTGAGAGGATGACGGTTGAATAGATGACTGAGTTGGCACGGGTGACTGGGAACTTCGGGAAACTGCTTCATCTGAGTCATTGTCATCATCGTCCACAGTTTCTGGCAGAACCACCTTGAGTAAAGGAGATTTGTTTGTTAAAAAACTGATACATGATTTATGTATGTGGTAATTGTGTCTTACTATAAGGACCAGCAAGTACAAACCAAATAGCAAAATATTCTGATTCTTAAGCAAGACTAAGACATTAGAAAGACTTGGACAGCTGTATGCTGCCAAAGAAATTTATTATAGGGACGGAAGCATGTGCGACCGCCAAAAAAATAGATGAAGCCATGATACCTTGTCTTGTGCTAGCTATGTCTACCACATGACACTTTGCAATAGTCATCGAAGAGGTCTTAGTCTGCATGATATTCCACATTTTGCCATGGTAAAACGTATAAATTATAGAAATACAAAGCAATTGTTCTATTAAAAAGACTAAAACAAAATCTAGTCTAAACACTATATAAAGTAATACTAGTAAACTTACACTGCCAAGCTGCCTCGATTCGGTCCTAATAGACAAATGGGAGTCAAAAAAACTAAATGCTCCCATAACCCATTTTTGTCGGGCAGTCATGATTTGGTTTGCCTGGCCACTCTTCTTTTTCTTCAGTCTTCCATAAACAGTCTGTTGGCTTTTGAACCAAAACCATATGTCGCTTCCTGAAAGATAAACACAAATTAAATTAACATGTAGATATCATTCTAGACATTAAATAAACTTAAAGTAGGAGTTTTTTATGTTTTTGCATTTGTGTTTACAAATGTTATAAATTATAATTATTCTTACAGTAAAGGCAGGAAGGGTCAGAGATATTTCTGATACAATTTATAACATTTACTCAAATAAAAATTCATAACGAAAATAAGCATGAGTCTGCTTAATTTATGTTGGATGAAAAGGTAAAAAGTATGGCTTTTGCAGCATTAGATAAACAGTAATCATTGAAATATTATGTACATGTATATAATTGAATTGTGGTATACCAACCAGACATATCCAGCTCTTTGGCCTTTTCTTCAAGTAACCTGTCTCTTTTCCCCTTGTTCTTGAAGTCTTTCAGGGATTGGTAAAAAAAATAATGGATTTTCACTAAACCAGTCTACAAAAATTTGTTCTTGTTGTGCAGAGATATTTTCAGAGACCTTAGCACGCTTGGTCTTCGGTGGTAAAATCGCCATCATCTTCACCGTCACTGTCCTCGGCGTACTGAAATACCAGCTCTTGGACCTGCTGAATAGACTGAGCATCATTTTGGGCAGGGATGTCTTGAAGTAATGCATTTTCATGCTGGCTTACAACTGGCTCTTCAGTATCACCCTCAGAGTCAGAGTCGTGTTTGGTCCTTTTCTGAACTTTTCCTTTTACCCTTTGACCTTTTTGGTGGCATGACGGTGTGACTCCAGTGGAAGAAAAAGTGCTAATGAGGAATGAACCTTAACTTGCTTGCTTTATATAATGTTAGATCACGTGGTCTGTGTCTGGTCACAGGCAATCTTGAACTTGTCTCTGACGATCGTACGACGGTTGCTACTTATTGCAGCGAAGTCGCTAGATGTCATTTGTAATCATGGGTGATCGTAAGACAGGTTGCTACTAATCGCACGATGATCTTACGACTTTGGAAAAACTACCTGCGACTGAGTGACAAAGAAATCAGCAGTGACCAGTTGAAGATTATTAGAGACTTTTTACTACGATCATGCGACAGCCTAAGACCTTATAAGATCACCAGCGACCAGTTTGATCGCAGAGAGGTTTTGTGCAAGCTCAAAAACCTCTCTGCGACTTAAATTGGTTGTGGGACCTAAATAAGATTACCTGCGACTGTCAAAGATCACCCATGACCGTCGTGAGACCTTTTAAAGATTTTCAGTGACTAGAGGTCACTGATGATTGTCAACTGGTCTTTAGTGGTCGTAGGCTCTAATGTGACTTGGGCTTAATGTATTATAGTACAGTCCACACTTGGTATATCAAAGTTGCTTTAGTCAAATATCTGGCTGAGTCGAATTGTTTTTCAGGTCCAGTCAATAACCTTCTTTATTCATATTATTAACCCTGTTAAGCTGAAATCGACATGTGCTTACTTCGGCTATGTCCGTCGTAATTTTTGGTCCTGTTGTATATTTTCCTATATATTTTTCCGCTCAATAAGCTGGTGTGAAAATTTATTAATTACCAATTATTTTACTATCCAGCTCTGAGAAAAGTGGAGCGCGATGTCCACTGACAGGTCTTGTTACTTACACTTTCATTTTCTTGCAACTTGCAGAACACAGCATTCATCACTGCTACATATACATGCTCGGCCTCTGGCTTTCTCTCCAATAATGGCCCCCATCCAGCTGGGGACATTTTATGTAAAAAAATTCATTTAAGAAAGAAAGAAGTGTACATACATTCTTTTTGATTTAAATCACATCTGAAGTATATATTATATAATTTTAGATGTATCACATTGTCAAACATTTTCATTTTTGTTCTACATTCATCTTTTGTGATGCTGTTCATTTCTGTGACAACAAATACATAGCATTTCTAAATTCTTATATATGAAGTGACAGTAATGAACATTTTCTTTCATGCCTTTGCACTTTACTGTGCAACATTGCTATTTCTTTTTCAATGTTTATCTGTTATTTTCAGATAATGCTTGAAAATTTCAAAACTTAGCAACACTTTTCTGATCAGTCTTTGTCTGTCGTCCATCGGTCCGTTTGTCTGTCCGTCCGTCGTTAACTTTTAATTCAAATGACATCTCCTCTGAAACCAAAGGGCCAAATTAAATGAAACTTGCCTGCGATGTTCCTTGCATGAAGCTCTACCAAGATTGTACTAATAGTTTTCCATTGCATTTCTGGTTCACTGGAGCTAAATTAGATTTTAAAAGTTGGATCTTTATAAATCTTCTTCTCCAAAACCTCAAGGCATGGAGCTTAGATATTTGGTATGAAGCATCATCTAGTTGACCTCTACCAAGTTTGTTCAAATTATGACCATGGGGTGAAAACTGACCCCGACCCCGGGGGTCAGTTGATTTTACATAGATTTATAAAGGGAAAACTTAAAAATCTTCTTGTCAGAAACCACAAGCCGTAGAGTTTAGATATTTTGTGTGCAGCATTGTCCATTGGACCTTTACAAAATTTGTTCAAATCATGGCTCCTGGGTCAAAAATGGCCCAGCCCCAGGGGTCACATGTTTTACATAGAGTTATATAGGAAAAACTTTAAAAAATCTTCTTGTCAAAAACAGTAAGGCCTAGAGTTTAGATATTTGGTGTACAGCATTGTCCAGGGGACCTTTACCAAGTTTGTTCAAATCATGGCTCCTGGGTCAAAAATGGCCGAGCCCCAGGGGTCACAGGTTTTACATAAAGTTATATAGGAAATTTTTTTTAAAAATCGTCTTGTCAGAAACTGCAAGGCCTAGAGTTTAGATATTTGGTGTGCAGCATTGTCCAGTGGACCTTTACCAAGTTTGTTCAAATCATGGCTCCTGGGTCAAAAATTGCCCCACTCCAGGGGTCACATGTTTTACAAAGATTTATATAGGAAAAACTTTAAAAAATCTTCTTGTCAGAAACCGAAGGCCTAGAGTTTAGTTATTTGGTGTGTAGCATTGTCCAGTGGACCTCTACTAAGTTTGTTCAAATCATAGCCACTGGGTCAAAATAGGCCCTGCCCTGGGGGTCACTTGTTTACATAGAGTTATATAGGAAACAAGTTTAAAAAGTCTTCACATCAGAAACCAGAAGGCGTAGAGCTTAGATATTTTGTATGTAGCATTGTCAAGAGGACCTCTACCAAGTTTGTTCAAATCACAAGGCCTAAAGTTAAGATATTTGGTGTACAGCATTGTCTACTAGACCTCTACCAAGTTTGTTCAAATCATGACCCCTGGGTCAAAAAAGGCCCCGCCGCAGGGGTCACATCTTTTACATAGAGTTATAAAGGAAAAGTTTTAGAAATCTTCTTGTCAGAAACCACAAGGCCTAGAGTTTAGATATTTGGTTTGCAGCATTGTCTAGTAGACATCTACCAAATTTGTTTAAATCATGACCCTGGGGTCAAAACTGGCCCCACCCGGGAGGGGTCATTTGATTTTACACAAGGATTAATATAGGGACGTCTGCTGCTCTGAAACACCTTCAGTTGTTCGTTGTTATGTCTCCCCCCCAACCCCGCCCTTCTGATGGAGACATATTGTTTTTGCCTTGTCCATGGGTGTCTGTTTGTCTGTCTGTCTTTCACACTTGGTTTCCTTTCAATAACTTGAGTACCAGTTGACCCAAAGCCTTCAAACTTCACAGGGTTATTACCCTTATTGAATACAAAAAATCCATTTTGTGTTTTTGGTCAGTAGGTCAAGGTCAGAGGGACCTCTAGAGTGAAAACTGTTTCCACTCAATAACAGGATTACCATTTCACTCAGAGCCTCCAAACTTCATTGGATGATTGCTTTTACTAATTAGAAGAACCATACTGTTTTTGATAGTATGTCAAAGTTCAGGGTCACAGGGACCTGTAGAGTGAAAACTATTTCTGCAGTTACACCCAGAGCCTTCAAACTTTATAGGATAATTGTATTAGAAGAACCCTATTGTTTTTAGGGTCCATAGGTCAAAGGTTAAGTTCCAGGGATCTGGAGAGTGAAAACTGTTTCTGCTCAGTAACTGGAGTACCATTTTACCCAGAGCCTTCAAACTTCATAGGATGATTGTCTTTACTCAGTAAAAGAACCCAATCATTTTTGGGGTCAGTAGGTCAAAAGTCAAGGTCACAGGGACCTGTAGAGTGAAAACTATTTCTTCTCAGTAACTGGAGTATCATTACACCCAGAACTTTCAAACTTTATAGGGTAATTATATTAGAAGATCCCTATTGTTTTTGGGGTCTGTAGGTCAAAGTCACTGGGACCTGTAGAGTAAAACTATTTCTGCTAAAAAAATTGAGTACCATTACACCCAGAGTCTTCAAACTTATTGCAAACTTATTCAAACTTGCACCCATAAGAAACCAATAAAGATATTTGTAACATGAGCAGTGAGACTCAGGTGAGCGATTTAGGGCCATCATGGCCCTCTTGTTTTATTTTTTTTTTTAAAATATATAATTTCGTGAGCAGTATCATAAAATTTATAGCATTTATGCTTTTGCATATTTTTCTTTTACCAAAACTTATAGTTTCATTATTTAAGCTAATTATGTGATTTGTTTGTTCCAGAAATCTCAAAAAACTTTTCCAAAGCTTTTGAATATAGTGACAGCTCCAAAAAATATGTTCTTGTTTCTCTTCGTACATATTACAAAAGCCACACAGGTTAGATGGGACTAATTTACATTTAAAAAGATATGTGTTGGTTTGAATTATACACATCAGATATTCATTATGAAAATTTCTTAGTTTTGTATCAATTGTTGGTTTGATGGGTTGCATGTAAATTGTTTTCCAGTCTAGTTTTCGAAACCGCAATACCATTTAGTTTCTGTTTTTTTTTTCTGGTTTTTAGCTCATGTGAGCAAATGCTCAGGGTGAGCTATTGTGATTACCCTGTGTCCGGCGTCTGTCATCCATCGTCCGTCGTCAACATTTTACTTTAAATGACATCTCCCCCTAAACCACAAAGCTATTTTTAACCAAATTTTACAGAAATATTCCTTATATTGCCCTTTTCTAAAATTGCTCAAAACTTTCTGCTCCATTGCACATAAGGGCTGCAAAAGCTAAAAATAGAAAAGAAATCAAACAGCTTCTCCTCCTCAATGGCAAGGTAATTTTCCATCAAATTTCACGGAAATGTTCCTTACATACCCCTGCGTTAAAATTGCTTAACAGTTCTCCATTGAACAAAATGGCCACTGGAGCTAAAAACAGGTTTTCTTCAATATATGGCTTCAGTTACATCTCCTCACAAGCTGTTATCACGAAATAACCTCTGCCCCATGGATTTTTAGCTCACCTGAGCACAAAGTGCTCAGGATGAGCTTTTCTATTCGGTCTTTGTCCGTCGTCCGTCAGTCCGTCCGTCCGTCCGTCGTCAACTTTTCATTCAAACGACATCTCCTCTGAAACCATTGGGGCAAATTTAATGAAACTTGCCTGGGATGTTCCTTGCATGAAGCTCTACCAAGATTGTTCAAATGGTTCTGGTCCATTGCATTTCTGGTTCACTGGAGCTAAAAATAGATTTTATAAGTTGGATCTTTAAAAATCTTCTTCTCCGAAACCACAAGGTCTGGAGGTTTGATATTTGGTATGAAGCATCATCTAGTGGACCTCTACCAAGTTTGTTTAAATTATGTCCCAGGGGACAAAACTGACCCCACCCCAGGGGTCAGTTGATTTTAGAAAGAGTTATATAGGGAAAACTTGAAAATCTTCTTGTCAGAAACCACAAGGCCTAGAGTTAAGATATTTGGTATGTAGCATTGTCTAGTGGACCTCTACCAATTTTGTTCAAATCATGGCCTCTGGGTCAAAAATGGCCCCGCCCTGGGGGTCACTTGTTTTACATAGAGTTATATAGGAAAATCTTAAAAAAAATCTTCTTGTCAGAAACCATAAGTTATAGAGCTTAGATATTTGGTGTGTAGCATTGTCTAGTGGACCTTTACCAAGTTTGTTCAAATCCTGTCCTCTGGGTCAAAAATGGCCCCGCCCCAGGGGCCACTAGTTTTACATAGAGTTATATAAGAAAATCTTAAAAAATCTTCTTGTCAGAAACCGTAAGTTATAGAGCTTAGATATTTGGTGTGTAGCATTGTCTAGTGGACCTCTACCAAGTTTGTGCAAATCCTGGCCTCTGGGTCAAAAATGACCCCGCCCCAGGGGCCACTAGTTTTACATAGAGTTATATAGGAAAATCTTAAAAAAATCTTCTTGTCAGAAACCGTAAGTTATAGAGCTTAGATATTTGGTGTGTAGCATTGTCTAGTGGACCTCTACCAAGTTTGTTCAAATCCTGTCCTCTGGGTCAAAAATGGCCCCGCCCCAGGGGCCACTAGTTTTACATAGAGTTATATAGGAAAATCTTAAAAAATCTTCTTGTCAGAAACCGTAAGTTATAGAGCTTAGATATTTGGTGTGTAGCATTGCCTAGTGGACCTCTACCAAGTTTGTTCAAATCATTGCCTCTGGGTCAAAAATGACCCCGCCCCTGGGGCCACTAGTTTTACATAGAGTTATATAGGAAAATCTTAAAAAATCTTCTTGTCAGAAACCGTAAGTTATAGAGCTTAGAAATTTGGTGTGTAGGATTGTCTAGTGGACCTCTACCAAGTTTGTTCAAATCCTGGCCTCTGGGTCAAAAATGGCCCCGCCCCGGGGGTCACTTGTTTTACATAGAGTTATATAGGAAAGACTAAAAAATCTTCTTGTCAAAAACAAGAAGGCCTACAGTTAAGATATTTGGTATGTAGCATTGTCTAGTGGACCTCTACCAAGTTTGTTCAAATCCTGGCCTCTGGGTCAAAAATGGCCCCGCCCTGGGGGTCACTTGTTTTACACAGAGTTATATAGGAAAATCTTAAAAAAATCTTCTTATCAAAAACCGTAAGTTATAGAGCTTAGATATTTGATGTGTAGCATTGTCTAGTGGACCTCTACCAAGCTTGTTCAAATCCTGGCCTCTGAGTCAAAAATGGCCCCGCCCCAGGGGCCACTAGTTTTATATATAGTTATATAAGAAAATCTAAAAAAATCTTCTTGTCAGAAACCGTAAGTTATAGAGCTTAGATATTTGGTATGTAGCATTGTCTAGTGGACCTCTACCAAGTTTGTTAGAAAAATGTCCCTGTCACTATTGGCCCCGCCCCAGGGGTCACAAGTTTTAAATAACAATATAGAAGAAAATCTTTAAAAATCTTCTTGTCTGAAACCACAAGACCTAGAATTTTAAAATTTGGCATGAAGCAAGCTTTATCAAGCTTTTTCAAATTATTGGATTAGGTTAAAGGTCACGGAGGCTAAATGTAGATTTATCTACTGTACCTCATAGAGCCTTCATTTATAGACCAATATCTTTGATATTCAGTATAGAGGTTCCTTGCATGGACCTCTACCCATGGGTAGGGTTTGAGGTCACTGGGTCAAGGTCAAGGTCACCATAGCTTATAATAGATATTTCTACTTTCTGTCATAGAGCCTTTATTTATTGACTGATATTTTACATATTTGGTTTGTAGGCACTTACATATTTTCAATTAAAAAATGAAATACTGCTTAACAGCAAACCTACAGCCAAAGTACTCAGGTGAGCGATCCAGGGCCATCATGGCCCTCTTGTTTGTATAAAATATGAGATCATTGAATATCTTCAATTAGAAAATATAATGTTTGACCCTGCCTGGATGTTACTTGATTTACATTGTGTTACTTGGGAAAAACCTTAAACACTTCTGAAACTGCATTGCCAGGAGTCAAGAAATTTGGTGTGTAACATTGTGTAGCTGACCTCAACCAAGATTGTTCAAATTATTTCTCAGGGGTCAAAATTGGCTGTGCCCTTGGAGTCCTGTATTTGTAAAACATAAAGTCTTTGAAAATCTTCTCGACCATAAGCCCTTGACGTTAGAAATTTGGTTTGTAGCATTGTATAGCTGACCTCTACAAAGATAGTTGAAATTATTTCCCTTTAGTCAAAATTGACTCTGCCTGGAGGACTGTGTGTGGTGGCGGGGAATGGGGGTGGGGGGGGGATGGTCACCTAAATAAAATTGAGCTACTCTGGAGAAACTTCAAAAATTTTCTCTGAAACCACTTTGCCCAGAAATTTAAGATTTGGTTAATAGTGAACCTCTCCCATTGTTTAGACCCAAACCAACATTGACTTTGCCTGTTGACCTACTTTCTTCCCATGGGGAGGCATATAGTTTTTGAATTGTCTGTCCATCCATGTGTCTGTCTGTCTGCTTTTTTGTCCAATCCATAACTTTGTCTTGGATTGATTTGAAATAATTCCATAAATGTGTGGCACATTGAGATGATGTATCACATGCAAGACCCAGGTTTGTAGGTCAGAGGTCAAGGTCACACTTGGACTTGAAAGGAAATTATCATAAAAGTGCATGGTCATGTCCAGACAACAATTCTGTCATTCCTGAATGTATTTTAGAATGACTTGGCATAAATGTTTTGGACATAATGACAACCTGTCGCGTGCAAAAAGTAGGTGTCCAGCTGAGAGGCTAAGGTCACACTTATACGTCCAAAGTCATGATATAAATATTTCATAAAAGTGCATTGATGCAGTCAACAGTTCTGACATCCCTGGACGGATTTTAAGAAGACCTGCCATAAATGTCTTAGACATGATTACAACATGTTGCACGCAAGGATCAGGCATCCACTTCCAAGGCATCCAAAGGTCAAGGTCACACTTCTATGTGAAATGTCGTGATATGGTTGTGAAAAGATGGTCATGTTTTGTGCATAATTTTTGTTATTATATGCACGTCAAAGACGAGACGTATTACGGGATCACCCATGACGGCGGGCGGGCGGCGTCCTGATGTTTGTCCGGAGAATAACTACTACACTATCAAAGCTATTGACTTAATAGGTCGATAGATCTCATTGAGACGGAGTGCAGTGCACAAGAAGCATTACTTTGCAATTCACGATTTTGGAGTAATTCCCCTTTGTTTAATTTTCTTGTCCGGTGCATAACTCTAACAATATCAAAGCTATTGACTTGAACCTTCATAGGTGGATAGATCTCAAATAGACGGAGTGCAGTGCACAAGAACCATCACTCTGCACTTCATGAGTTTGGAGTTATTTCCCTTTGTCTAATTTTCTTTTCCAGAACATACCTCCAACACTTTCAGAGGTATTGACTTGAACCTTCCTAGGTGGATAGATCTCATTGAAACGGAGTGCAGTGCACAAGAACCATCACTCTGCACTTCATGGTTTTGGAGTTTTTCCCCTTTGTTTAATTTTCTTTCAGCACTGCTCAGGGTGAGCTTTTAGGATCGTCCGGCTTCCGTCGTTGTGCTTTGTGCATCGTCAACAATTTGACTTGAATGACTTCTCCTCCTAAACAGCTAAGTCAATATTGACAAAACATGCCTGAGATATTCATTGCATGAAGCTCTACCAAGTTGTTCAAAGAATTCAATTCCATCAAGAACTCTGGTTGCTATGGCAACTTAAAGGAAAAACTTTGAAAATCGTCTTGTCTGAAACCACAAGGCCCTGAGCCTTAAGATTTGGTATGTAGCATTGTCTAGTGGACCTCAACCAAGGTTGTTCAAATTATACCTCTGTGGTCAAATTTGGCCCCACCCTGGGGTCATTGGTTTTACATAGGCTTAAATAGGAAAAACTTCAAAAATATTCTTGTCTGAAACCACAAGGCCCTGAACCTTAAGATTTGGTATGTAGCATTGTTTAGTGGACCTCTACCAAGTTTGTTGAAATTATGCCCCTGGGGTTAAATTTGGCCCCACCTCGGGGGTCAGTTGATTTTGCATGGGGAAAACTTTGAAAATCTTCTTGTCTGAAACGACATAGGCCCTGAGCCTTAAGATTTGGTATGTAGCATTGTCTAGTGGACCTCTACCAAGTTTGTTAAAATTATGCCCCTGGGGTTAAATTTGGCCCCTCCTCGGGGGTCAGTTGATTTTGCATGGGGAAAATTTTGAAAATCTTCTTGTCTGAAACGATATTGGCCCTGAGCCTTAAGATTTGGTATGTAGCATTGTCTAGTGGACTTCTACCAAGTTTGTTCAAATTATGCCTCTGGGATCAGATTTGGCCCCACCCTTTGGTCATTGGTTTTACATAGGCTTATATAGTGAAAACTTATAACCTGGAAATCTGTCAGAAAGGTATTTCAATGATTTCTAGCTCAAGTTCGAATATGGGTCATCTGGGTTCAAAAACTAGGTCACAGAGCCCAAAAATAGAAAAAAAACCTTGTTAACACTCTTGAGGCTACATTTCAGTCCAAATATTCTGAAAATATGTCAGAAAGGTTGTTTTAACGATTTCTAGCACAGACTCGAATATGGGTCATCTTTGGTCAAAAACTAGGTCACAGACCCCAAATATGGAAAAACTTTGTTAACACTCAAGAGGTAAAATTTTAAGTCCAAATAACCTTGAAATTTGTCAGAAAGATTGTTTCAAGGATTTCTTGCTCACTTTTGAATATGGGTTATCTTGGGTCAAAAGCTAGGTCACAGAGCCTAAAAGTAGAAAAACCTTGTTAATGCTCTAGAGGTTACATTTTTAGTCCAAATATCCTTGAAATTTGTCAGAAATGTTGTTTCAATGATTTCTAGCTCAGATTTGGCTATGGGTCATCTGGGATCAAAAACTAGGTCACAGAGCCCAGATATAAAAAAAAATCCTTGTTAACACTCTGAGTTAAGATTTTAATTCCAAATAACCTGAAAATTTGTCAGAAAGGTTGCTTCTATGATTTCTAGCTCAAGTTTGAATATGGGTCTTTTGGAGTCAAAAACTAGGTCACAGAGCCCAAATATCAAAAAACTTTGTAAACACTCTACAGGCTACATTTTCAGTCCAAATGTCCTGGAAATTTGTCAGAAAGGTTGTTTTGATGATTTGTAGCTCAGTTTTGGATATGGGTCATCTGGGGTCAAAAACTAGGTCACAGAGCCCAAATATTGAAAAACCTTGTTAACACTCTAGAGGCTACATTTTCAGTCCAAATACCCTAGAAATTTGTCAGAAAGATTGTTTCAATAATTTCTAGTTCAAGTTCGAATATAGGTCATCTGGGGTCAATTAACCATAGTAACTTTGTTAAAAGCAGTCATATTCAGATGAGCGATACAGGGCCATCATGGCCCTCTTGTACATTATCAAAGGTATTGACTTGAAACTTGATACATAGATAGGTCTTATTGAGAAGAAATGCAGTTCACAGGAACTGTAACTCTGTACTGAATGATTTTTGAGTTATGCCTTTTTATCTTATTTCCTTGTCCGGAGCATAACTACTACGTTATCAAAGCTATTGACTTGAAACTTCACAGGTGGATAGATCTCATCGAAATGGATTGCAGTGCACAAGAACCGTCACTGTACATTTCGTGATTTTGGTGTTATTTTCCTTTGTTCAATTTTTGTACTTGATGTTTGTCTGGACCATACTCTTACATTATCAAAGCTATTTACTTGAAACTTCATAGGTGGATAGATGTTATTGAAACAATTTGCTCAATTGGCAGGCGTATTTTGCTCTGCCTTATGGCACTCTTGTTCATAGATTGATTTTGACATAATTATGGGTAAATGTGTTGAAAATTGAGACAAACCTAGATTTTTAGCTTAAAGGTAACTGGAAAGGAATTTTTCGTAAAAATATATTGATGGTTGTTAATCCGGTCAGCAATTTTGTTATTCATGAATGCCTTTGGGGGCATAAAAATATGCTATTATAGTTTTAAGTTATTTGGTATCAACATTTATATGATGAATAATAATATTTTGTTCTAAAAGAATTTATTGGTTATTATATATATAATCAGAGCATTTATCTCAACTGACAAACAACATATATGTTTAATTCTTTTGCTGTTCATTGTCATTTATGATAATTACTCTCAGTGTAATTATATATGGTATTACAAATTTAACAGTGAGTAAAAGCATCTACTTCCTATGCTCGCAAAAATGATACAATTTAAAAATAAATGATACAGTGATCAGATGTAAAAGGTGCTGACACCAGCAATTTCAAAGACAGGTAACCTCCAAACTATAGATGTTTAGTAATTGATGTTTTATTAAACGTGTGCCTACACCATATGTGTTTGATAACATTCCTTTCTCCTTTCACACTTCTTCTTTCACCTTTCCTATACTAACTGTCCTTCATTTCCAGTCAAAAACATGTTCTTTTCCTAACTATAGCTTCGGGGGCATATGTCCATTCACAACGGCAGGTCTTGTTTTTTACAGCTACAGTATAGGAATTAGAACTGTATTTATAATTTTGCACAGGATGTCTATTTTGATCTTAGCTTACATTGACCTACTGACCTACTTACTGTTTTTAAGCTGTGTTTCAATTCAATAGTTTATTGTGACGCAGGCCTCCGGCCCATACACAAACTCATCAATACAACATGATATAGCTATTTCAGTACAAGTTATCTCACAATACTTTTAACATTCCATAATATAACATTCGATATAAGGAAATATTAAGTTGAATACTTAGTAAATATAGAATATAATTTGCTATACCAGCTTTAAATTACAGCAAATTATTAACAAACACTTATGTTTGAAGAAAAGCTTGGCAGAATCAGTAATAATGTTCAAAAGGAGGTCTTTGAATAAGGCCAATAAGGGCGAACAACTCACTCAGCCTTGACGAAACGAAAAGCAAGGTATCTGAGCGAGAAAATAAAACCTAACAACAATACAATAATATAGCAGCACCATAGTATAGTAAAAACTCATTGAAATTTAACAAGCGCCATAATGCAAATATAATTTTGTAACTATGACAATATGCATTATATATCATCACCTGACATACTTAATGAGCTAATGAACTATACAACAGTTGAACGGAGAACAAAGCTATGGCAAATTTCACAAACACAGTTTATAAATCATTACGTGAACGATATATTGATAAGCTGTGTTTGTGAAATTTGGACTAGATGTACAATTTTGCATGAAGATTTCAACACAAACATTGGGTGAACTAACTTTGATTCCTTCATTGGCCTTGCTCTTTTACTTGGTGGTACTCAGGTGAGTGATATAGGGCCATCATGGACCTCTTGTATAAAATGAATTTGTCTTGAATATTGAACATCATATTGAATTAGTAATTAAAAATACCTTAAATGTCAGTAATACTTGATTGGCACTGTTACAAACAAATCAAGAATATACTTAGAAAGTAAAAATCTGAAATGTTTTTGTTAATGTAACAGGAAATATGAAAATCTTGTAGGGATGCTTATCCAATGCTGCTTGTTGCAAACAAAGTAGATTTAGTACGTCAGCGGAAAGTGTCTGAGGAGCAAGGGAGAGCACTGGCTGCTCATTTAAGGGTAAGCTTCTGTTAATACAGTAAAACATGGTACAGTGAAACATGCTTATAACGAATTTCTCGGGACCTAGCAAATTACTTCGTTATATCCGAAATTCGTTGTATCCATACAACGAAATTTTCTTATAAATGCTTGAATATAACGTATTTTTCGCTATAGTAGTGGGTCCAATGATCTATAAGAAAGTTACTGTATTAAAAAAGTATAACATAGATAATAAAAAATAATGAAATGATTTTAATGATTTTAATCAAAGACGATGATAATCTCAATCAATATATGGTATTACAAAAACAAAATAACGTCAATACGAACATGCTATCAACATTATTATTTTACGTTGTTAAGTAAAGTTAGTTTTTCCTAAAGAAGTCACTAATCTTGAGTTGTTTCGATGGTAAAATCCCAGCAATGGCAATCTCAACTTTGTGCAGATTGTGAAATGCGTCCTCTGGAATCTCCCTGCTTTTTTCAAAGAAATACCGTATTATCGAAACCGAGGCTAAAGCATCTTCTTTAGTAACGTCGACGAATGGCGTATCAATAAAGTGCTAGGCGGTATTCCAAATTTTTCTGCGATATCCTTTTTCTTTAAACCTTTTTGAACTTCACTTAAAATTTCAAATTTTGCCTCCGAAGTAATAGCTTTTCGTTTTAAACCTCTATCCATTTTTAATCAAATATTCATAATAAAAACTGTTATGCACATACAGTACGCGCCAGGAGGAACTCACATTTTCCGCTTTATTTCGCGGACGCGGAAAAAAAAATATCCGCCGCAACATCGAGGAAAAAAACGGATTTCCTCGATGTCTCGACATCGCGAAATATCTCGGCGATATTTGACGACCAGCGCGAAATTAATTAGAGTCATAACTCACCTGGATAAGCTGAACATTTAATGAAATGACCGTAATGAAACTGTGCAATTTAAGTCTGCCAATTCTGTGACATTTGGTAAAATTAAAACCAAAATTTCTCATACATTTGCTGTGTTTCCGTCGTTGAAAACGCTCGTTATTGTATAGCAAAATCGATCAATAATTTTGTCAAGCGCATAGAAGATACAGATGTCGCAGTAGGGTTTACATGTTGTATGTTTTCTTTAAATATAGCAAAGCAGTTTTAACACGTGTAAATCGAAAACCAGTCAATTTATTTTCTGAAAATAGGGTCAGCTGTTCCGAGAAACGATTACTTTCGGTTTTGAAATGTCATTCCTTCCGTTAACAAATACGAGCATTCGTAAACAAATGCATCAGAATGAGAGTTTTATGAGAGTTTTATACATTTAAATGATATTTTAAAGCGTAAAATTCGCCGAAATGCGTGTTATCAGGAACTTTGTGAGCCTCGATACGTCAATTCTTACCTGTGAAAAAGTTCGCGGAACCATTTAGCGGACGTCCGCCGCGATATTTGGTGACCATGTCCGCGGCGGTCGTCCTCGAAATGCGGCGGATTTGGTCGCGTTTTAAGGAATGGGTAGTCCGCGACGACCTCGAGGAAAACGAGAGTTCCTCCTGGCACGTACTGTACGTCTAAAAATAAATAAGCTCAAGTCATTTTTCATGGGAATGTTTATATTCTTAATCAAATTATTGTAACGCCTTTTTAACATCTTTTAAAACTTGTCACAAGAAAACGCGTGAAAACATATCGAGCACTCTTTTCAACACATGATCAATAAAGGTGTTATCATTAACACCCGTAGGCAAATAACCTGTCTTCTCTTTGTTGTAAAAAATGTCAAAAATTGATTTTGCTATAACCGTGCAGATTTACGTTAAAACATGTATCTTGGGACCTTAGAATCCTTATGTTATAATCGTTTTTTCGCTGTATCCAAATTCGTTTTAAGCATGTGAGGCCGCATATAAATAAAGAAGGGTTAAAGTCGGGGAGTTGATTTCCTTTTGTTATAACCATTTTTTCGTTTTAACCATGTTCGTTATAAGTGAGCTTCACTGTACAGCTGTGTGTGCATGATGCATGCAAGTATAACATGTGTAGATGCCTGCAGTTGAAAGCCTGTTTGTGAATGAATACCAACCACTGGAATGAATTGACTGTTTAGATCAGCTTAAAGTTCTTTAGCAAGAATTGTAGTGAACTGCATTTTATCAACCTATAGGCAGGAGGGTTCTGGTCTCTGTCTGTCCGTAACACTTTTTTTAGTCCAAGGCACATCTCTAACATTTGAAGGGAATTTATTTGTAACATCACACAAGGATTAAGGGCATTGCTACGAGTGCACTGTACAAGGACTTTAACTCCGCCTTGTCCCATTTTCAAACTATCTCCCTTCTTATATACAATTTTTATGCCCCCACTCTAGGGGGGGGGGGGGGGGGATAAAGATTTGCCCTTGTCAGTCCGTCCGTCCATCCCAAAAAGTTGTGTCGCCTGTAGCTCCAAAAGCACTGGAGCTAGAGTCAAGAAACTTTACAGGAATGTCGATCAGCATGTGAAGTTGTACACCTGGGGTTTCCCGTAAAGATTTATTTGGAACTGTTAGAGTTATGGCCCCTTACTTAGTCAAAAAAAGTAATTTTCAACTTGTGTCGTCTGTACCTGCAAAAGCGCTGCACCTACAGTCAAGAAACTTCACAGGAATGTTGATCAGCATGTGAAGTTGTGCACCTGAGGTTCTGTCTGTCCATCCGTCCCAAAAAGTTGTGTCACCTGTAGCTCCAAAAGCGCTGCATTTACAGTCAAGAAACTTTACAGGAATGTTGATCAGCATATGAAGTTGTGCACCTGGGGTTTCCCGTAAAGATTTATTTGGAACTTTTAGAGTCATGGCCCCTTACTTAGTCAAAAATAGTAATTAACCAGGTTTTCAATTTTGAAAATCCTGGTTATTAGATTGGGGTATGGCGGGCGGATGGGCGGATGGGCGGGCGTCAAACGAAATTGTGTCCGCTCTGTAACTCTTCAACCCTTTGAAGAATTTTGATGAAACTTCAGACAAATGTTTACCACATCAAGATGACGTGCAGAACGCATGTTCCGCATGGCTGGCTCCAAGGTCAAGGTCACAGTGACATTAACATTGAAAATCCTGTCCGCTCTGTAACTCTTCAACCCTTTGAAGAATTTTGATGAAACTTCAGACAAATGTTTACCACATCAAGATGACGTGCAGAACGCATGTTCCGCATGGCTGGCTCCAAGGTCAAGGTCACAGTGACATTAACATTGAAAATCGTGTCCGCTCTGTAACTCTTCAACCCTTTGAAGAATTTTGATGAAACTTCAGACAAATGTTTACCACATCAAGATGACGTGCAGAACGCATGTTCCGCATGGCTGGCTCCAAGGTCAAGGTCACAGTGACATTAACATTGAAAATCCTGTCCGCTCTGTAACTCTTCAACCCTTTGAAGAATTTTGATGAAACTTCAGACAAATGTTTACCACATCAAGATGACGTGCAGAACGCATGTTCCGCATGGCTGGCTCCAAGGTCAAGGTCACAGTGACATTAACATTGAAAATCCTGTCCGCTCTGTAACTCTTCAACCCTTTGAAGAATTTTGATGGCTCCAAGGTCAAGGTCACAGTGACATTAACATTGAAAATCCTGTCCGCTCTGTAACTCTTCAACCCTTTGAAGAATTTTGATGAAACTTCAGACAAATGTTTACCACATCAAGATGACGTGCAGAAATTGTTGTCTCATTATTAAGTATACTCCTTGCAGACAGTATTGTTAGCCGAAATTTACATCCTACTCATTATCATGTATTCTCATGAATATTATCTTTTCCTTCATGTCATGTTATAATCTTTTGAATATTCATAGCAATCTTCATTCCAAAATTCATACTATAGTATAGAATCAGAACAACATTTTTGAAAACCTGGTTTCGTGGCATTGCCATGTTTCTTGTTTTCAACTTGTGTCGACAGTACCTGCAAAAGCGCTGCACTTACAGTCAAGAAACTTTACAGGAATGTTGATCAGCATGTGAAGTTGTGCACCTGGGGTTTCCTGTATAGATTATTCTTTATTGTGGAGACAGTATTTTGAGTCTTCACAGCACAACAGGTTTCTTATAGTTGTCAAATCATGGCCCCTGGGTCAAAACTGGCCCTGCCCAAGGGGTCACATGTTTTACATAGAGTTATAGAGCAAAAATCTTTAAAAATCTTCTTGTCACAAACTGCAAGGCATGGAGCTTAGATATTTGGTGGTATGCACTGAGACCACAGTGTGGTCATCCCCCCGCCCCCACCCCCACTCCCACCCAAAAATTTTGTTTCTCATTTTTACCTCACCTGAGCCTTTGGCTCATGGTGGGCTATTGTGACCGGTCTTTGTCCGTCGTCCGTCAACAATTTCATTCAAACAACATCTCCTCTGAAACCTCTGAGCCAAATTTAATGAAACCTGGGATGTTCCTGCATGAAGCTGTACCAAAGTTGTTCAAAGAATTCAATTCCATCAAGAACTCTGGTTGCTATGTCAACTTAAAGGAAAAACTTTGAAAATCTTCTTGTCTGAAACCACAAGGCCCTGAGCCTCAAGATTTGGTATGTAGCATTTTCTAGTGGACCACTATCAAGTTTGTTCAAATTATGCCCCTGGAGTGAAATTTGGCCCCAACTCAGGGGTCAATTGATTTTACATAGGCTTATATAAGAAATCATTAAAAATCTTCTCAGAAACCACAGTGCCTACAGCTTAGATATTTGGTATGTAGCATTGTCTAGTGGACCTCTACCAAGTTTGTTCAAATTATGTCCCCTGGGTCAAAATTGGCCACGCCCCAGGCTTCTCTTGATTTACATATAGTTATATAGGAAAAACATGAAAAATCATTTTTCTCCTATACTAATAGGACTAGACCTTAGATATTTGGTGTGGAGTATTGTGTAGAGAACCTTTACCAGTATTGTATATATGTTGGCCCTGGGGTCAAAATTGGCCCAGCCCCAGGGGCCCTTTATATGTAAAAAAGGCAATCTTTATAAATGTTCTTACTGGAAACCTCAATGCCTACTGCTTAGGTATTTGGTATGCAGCATTGTCTAGTAGATGTCTACCAAGATTGTTCGAAAAATGTCCCTGGGGTCACTGTTGGCCCTGCCCGAGGGATCACAAGTTTTAAATAGCAGTATAGAAGAAAATCTTTAAAAATCTTCTTGTCTGTACAAGGCCTAGAATTTTAAAATTTGGCATGAAGCAAGCTTTATCAAGCTTTTTAGCTCACCTGTCACGCAGTGACAGAGTGAGCTATTAGGATACCCTTGTGTCCGGCGTCCGTCGTCCGTCCGTCGTCCGTCGTCAACATTTTCTTTAAATGACATCTCCTCCTAAACCCCTGGCCCAATTTTAAAATAACTTCATACTAATGGTCCTTAGATGTCCCTTTACCAAGTTTGCTCAAATGGTTCCGGTCCAATGCACAATATGGCTGTGAGGCCCTAAAAGGTGTTTTTAAAATGGAAATTTCAAAAATCTTCTTGTCTGAAATAACAAGGCCCAGAGCTTTCATATTTGGTATGAAGCATCATCTAGGGGACCTCTGTCAAGTTTGCTCAAATCATGACTTCCGGGGTCAAACTGGTTCAGCCCCGGGGGTAAATAAATTTTACTTAGAATTTATATAGGAAAAACTTCAAAAATCTTCTTCTCCAGAACCACAAAGCCTGGCGCTTAGATATTTTGCATGTAGCATTAACTAGTAGACTTCTACCAAGTTTGCTCAAATCATGATCCCCGGGGTCAAGTTGATCCCGCCCGGGGGTCAGTTAATTTTATATAGAGTTTATATAGGAAAAACTTCAAAAATCTTCTTCTCCAGAACCACAAAGGCTAGAGCTTAGATATTTTGCATGTAGCATAACCAAGTAGACCTTAACCAAGTTTGCTCAAATCATGATCCCCGGGGTCAGATTGACCCCGCCCCGGGGGTCAATTGATTTTATATAGAGTTTATATAGGAAAAACTTCAAAAATCTTCTTCTCCAGAACCACAAAGCCTGGAGCTTAGATATTTTGCATGTAGCATTACCTAGTAGACTTCTACCAAGTTTGCTCAAATCATGATCCCCGGGGTCAAGTTGACCCCGCCCGGGGGTCAATTGATTTTATATAGAGTTTATATAGGAAAAACTTCAAAAATCTTCTTCTCCAGAACCACAAAGCCTGGAGCTTAGATATTTTGCATGTAGCATTACCTAGTAGACCTTTACCAAGTTTGCTTAAATCATGATCCCCGGGGTCAAATTGACCCCGCCCCATAGTCAATTCATTTTATATATAGTTTATATAGGAAAAACTTCAAAAATCTTCTTCTCCAGAACTGCAGGCCTGGAGCTTAGATATTTTGCATGTAGCATTAACTAGTAGACTTCTACCAAGTTTGCTCAAATCATGATCCCCGGGGTCAAATTGACCCCGCCTGGGGGTCAGTTGATTTTATATAGAGTTTATATAGGAAAAACTTCAAAAAATCTTCTACTCCAGAACCAGAAAGCCTAGAGCTTAGAAATTTTGCATGTAGCATGACCTAGTAGACCTTAACCAAGTTTGCTCAAATCATGATCCCCGGGGTCAAATTGACCCCGCCCCATAGTCAATTCATTTTATATATAGTTTATATAGCCATCTGATCTTAGTCTGCAAAGTTTGCTTCGGTCTTCCCAACTGCTGAGTTCAGTACGTACAGTCCATGGTCTGTGGATCACCTATCTTGTGTGTCATAACGTGCTCTCAAATTCTATACTGGTACAGAATTTACCAACACAGGTTAACTGCATACCATTATGTAACTTAAATACTGTCTCAAAATAGCATATACCCTAACACAAAAGTCACTTCTAGACTGTACATTTCTGAAGGAAACTACCTTCAGCCAAAATGAAAACATTACACCTGTTTCAGATATCCATATTTCAATTTGTACTTCATACAATAGTTTCATGTTAACTTACAAAGAAAAAAAAAATGTATCGAAAGTCTAATGACTTTGAAATGTTAACATTTTCCATGTATTTATCATCTAGACGAAATGAGGTAAACTGGAAATTATTAAAACAGTTCATGTAAAGTTAAAACTTCACCAATCAGCAAGTGTGGACACATGCCCTTCTTTCACCAATTCTCTCCTCATTATGTCTACAATATCGTTTCATGGTCTATCAGGTGAGCGATTCAGGGCCATCATGGCCCTCTTGTTGAAATTATTAGATTAGGTTAAAGGTCACAGAGGCTTAAAATAGATTTATCTACTGTACCTCATAGAGCCTTCATTTATAGACCAATATCTTTGATATTCAGTATATAGGTTCCTTGCATGGACGTCTACCCATGGGTAGGGTTTGAGGTCACTGGGTCAAGGTCAAGGTCACCATAGCTTATAATAGATATTTCTCCTTTCTGTCATAGAGCCTTTATTTATTGACTGATATTTTACATATTTGGTTTGTAAGCACTTATATATTTTCAATTAAAAAATGAAAAACAGCAAACCTACAGCCAAAGTACTCAGGTGAGCGATCCAGGGCCATCATTGCCCTCTTGTTTAAGTTTTTTGCTATGGCAATAAAATTTGGACCATTTGTACACTTTTTCAAGATGATTTCAAAAACATTATTCCTTGACCTATATTTTTGACCTACTGACCTCCTTTTTTGTTTTTTAGCTACAGCAATGAAATTTGGACCATGTGCACAGTTTTTCGTTTCGATTTCAAAAATGTCATCACATGACCTATATTTTTGACCTACTGACCTACTTTTTAGCTCACCTGAGCACAAAGTGCTCAGGGTGAGCTTTTCTGATCAGTCTTTGTCCGTCGTCCGTCTGTCGTCAACTTTTCATTCAAACGACATCTCCTCTGAAACCAATGGGGCAAATTTAATGAAACTTGCCTGGGATGTTCCTTGCATGAAGCTCTACAAAGATTGTTCAAATGGTTCTGGTCCATTGCATTTCTGGTTCACTGGAGCTAAAAATAGATTTTATAAGTTGGATCTTTAAAAATCTTTTTCTCCAAAACCTCAAGGCCTTGAGCTTAGATATTTGGTATGAAGCATCATCTATATAGGGAAAACTTAAAAAATCTTCTTCTCAGAATCCACAAGGGCTAGAGTTTAGGTATTTGGTGTGCAGCCAAGTTTGTTCAGATCATGGCTCCTGGGTCAAAAATGGCCCCGCCCGGGGGGTCACATGTTTTACATAGAGTTATATAGGAAAAACTTTAAAAAATCTTCTTGTCAGAAACCGTAAGGCCTAGAGTTTAGGTATTTTGTGTGTAGCATTGTCCGGTGGACCTCTACTAAGTTTGTTCAAATCATAGCCACTGGGTCAAAATAGGCCCTGCCCCTAGGGTCACTTGTTTACATAGAGTTATATAGGAAAAAGTTTAAAAAGTCTTCACATCAGAAACCAAAAGGCATAGAGCTTAGATATTTTGTATGTAGCATTGTCTATAGGACCTCTACCAAGTTTGTTCAAATCATGGCCGCTTGGTTAAAAATGGCCCCGCCTCAGGGGTCACATGTTTTACATAGAGTTATATAGGAAAAACTTTAAAAATCTTCTTTTCAGATACCATAAGGCCTAGAGTTTATATATTTGGTGTGCAGCATTGTCCAGTAGACCTTTACCAAGTTTGTTCAGATCATGGCTCCTGGGTCTAAAATGGCGCTGCCCAGGGGGTCACTTGTTTACATAGAATTATATAGGAAAAACTTTTAAAAATCTTCTTGTCAAAAACCGCAAGGCCTAGAGTTTAGATATTTGGTGTATAGCATTGTCTAGTGGACCTCTACTAAGTTTGTTCAAATCAAAGCCACTGGGTCAAAATAGGCCTTGCCCCAGGGGTCACTTGTTTACATAGAGTTATATAGGAAAAAGTTTAAAAAGTCTTCACTCGAGAAACCAAAAGGCATAGAGCTTAGATATTTTGTATGTAGCATTGTCCAGAGGACCTCTACCAATGTTGATTAAAGCATGGCCCCTTGGTCAAAAATGGCCCCGCCCCAGGGGTCACATGTTTTACAAAGAGTTATATAGGAAAAACTTTGAAAATCTTCTTTTCAGATACCAAAAGGCCTATAGTTATGATATTTGGTGTACAACATTGTCTTTTGGACCTCTACCAAGTTTGTTCAATTCATAGCCCCTGGGTCAAAAAAGGCCCCACCCCATATGTCACATGTTTTACATAGAGTAATAAAGGAAAAGTTTTAAAAAATCTTCTTGTCAGAAACCACATTGCCTAGAGTTTAGATATTTGATTTGCAGCATTGTCGAGTGGACCTCTATCAAGTTTGTTCAAATTATGACCACAGGGTCAAAACTGGCCCCACCCGGGGGATCATTTGATTTTACACAAGGATTTATATAGGGAAAACTTAAAAAATCTGCTGTTCTGAAACACCAAGGGCTATATCTTCAATTGTTGGTTGTTATGTTTCCCCCAATCCCGCCCCTGTCATGGAGACATATTGTTTTTGCCTTGTCCATGGGTGTCTGTTTGTCTGTCTGTCTTTCACACGTGGTTTCCTTTCAATAACTTGAGTACCAGTTGACCCAAAGCTTTCAAACTTCACAGGGTTATTGCCCTTATTGAGTACAAAAAAATCCCTTTTGTGTTTTGGGTCAGTAGGTCAAAGGTCAAGGTCAGAGGGACCTCTAGAGTTGAAACCATTTCCACTCAATAACAGGATTACCATTTTGCCCAGAGCCTCCAAACTTCATAGGATGATTGCTTTTACTAAATAGAAGAACTATGTTGTTTTTGGGGCTAGTATTTCAAAGGTCAGGGTCACAGGGACCTGTAGAGTGAAAACTATTTCTGCAGAGTAACTGTAGTACCATTACATCCAGAGCCTTCAAACTTTATAGGATAATTGTATTAGAAGAATCCTATTGTTTTTAGGGTCCATAGGTCAAAGGTTAAGTTTACAGGGACCTGTAGAGTGAAAACTGTTTCTGCTAAGTAACTGGAGTACCATTTTACCTAGAGCCTTCAAACTTCATAGGATGATTGTCTTTACTCAGTAAAAGAACTCAGTCATTTTTCGGGTCAGTAGGTCAAAAGTCAAGGTCACTGGGACCTGTAGAGTAAAACTATTTCTGCTAAAAAAAAAAAAATGAGTACCATTACACCCAGAGTCTTCAAACTTATTGCAAAGCTTTTCAAACTTGCACCTATAAAAACCAATAACGATATTTGCAACATGAGCAATGAGACTCAGGTGAGCGATTTAGGGCCATCATGACCCTCTTGTTTGTTTTAAAGCTACCGTAATGAAATTTGGACAGTGTACAGCTTTTCATTCTTATTCAAAAATGTGGTCTCATGACCTATATTATGACCTACTGACCTGCTTCTTAGCTTACCTGAGCCTGCTCAGGGTGAGCTTTTGGGATCGTTGAATGTCCAGCGTGCTTCGGCGTGCGTCGTCAACAATTTGACTTAAACAATATCTCCTCCTAAACCGCTGAGCCAACACTGACGAAACATGCCTGGAATATTCCCTGCATGAAGCTGTACCAAAGTTGTTCAAAGAATTCAATTCTATCAAGAACTCTGGTTGCTATGGCAACTTAAAGGAAAAACTTTGAAAATCTTCTTGTCTGAAACCACAAGGCCCTGAGTCTTAAGATTTGGTATGTAGCATTGTCTAGTGGACTTCTACCAAGTTTGTTCAAATTATGCCCCTGGGGTCAAATTTGGCCCCGCCCGGGGGGTCAATTGATTTTACATAGGCTTATATAGGAAAACTTTAAAAATCGTCTTGTCTGAAACCACAAAGCCTAGAGTTTAGATATTTGGTGTGCAGCATTGTCCAGTAGACCTCTACGAAGTTTGTTCAAATCATGGCTCCTGGGTCAAAAATGGCCCTGCCCTAGAGTTATATAGGGAAAACTTTTAAAATCTTCTTCTCTGAAACCACAAGGCCTGGAGCTTAGATATTTGGTATGAGGCATCATCTAGTGGACCTCTACAAAGTTTGTTCAAATTATGACCCTGGGGTCAAAACTGGCCCTGCCATGGGGGTCACTTGATTTACATAGAATTATATAGGGAAAACTTTAAAAATCTTCTTGTCAGAAACCACAAGGCATGGAGCTAAGATATTTGACGTTGAGCATCATCTAGTGGACCTCTACCATGATTGTTCTAATAATGACCCTGGGGTCAGAACTGGCCCCGCCCTGGGGGTCACTTGATTTACATTGTCAGAAACCGTAAGTTATAGAGCTTAGATGTTTGGTGTGTAGCATTGTCTAGTGGACCTCTACCAAGTTTGTTCAAATCATGGCCTCTGGGTCAGAAATGACCCCGCCCCATGGTTCACTTGATTTACATAGAGCTATATAGGAAACACTTTAAAAATTTTCTTGTCTGAAACCACAAGGCCTGGAGCTTAGATATTTGGTATGAGGCATCATCTAGTGGACCTCTACTAAGTTTGTTCAAATCATAGCCACTAGGTCAAAATAGGCCCAGCCCTGGAGGTCACTTGTTCACATAGAGTTATATAGGAAAAGGTTTTAAAAATCTTCACAGAAGAAACCATAAGGCTTAGAGTTAAGATATTTTGTATGAAGCATTGTCTATAGGACCTCTACCAAGTTTGTTCAAGTCATGGACCCTAGGTCAAAAATGGCCCTGCCACAGGGGTCACATGTTTAACATAGAGTTATGTAGGAAAAACTTTAAAAATCTTCTTGTCATAAACAACAAGGCCTAGAGTAAAGATATTTGGTGTGCAGCATTATCTAATGGACCTCTATCAAGTTTGTTCAAATCATGGCCCCTTGGTCAAAATAGGCCCCGCCCTAGGGGTCACATGTTTTACATAGAATTATATAGGAAAAACTTGAAAAAAAATTTCAGTTTTTTGTTCCGATTTCAAAAATGTCATTGCATGACCTATATTTTTGACCTACTGACCTACTTTTTTGTTTTTGGAGCTATGGCAATGAAATTTCGACCATATGCACAGTTTTTTGTTCTGATTTCAAAAATGTCATCGCATGACCTATTTTTTTGACCTACTGACCTACTTTTTTGTTTTTGGAGCTATGGCAATGAAATTTGGGCCATGTGTACAGTTTTTTGTTCTGATTTCAAAAACATCATAGCATGACCTATATTTTTGACCTACTTTTTGTTTTAAAGCTACAGCAAATTTTTTTTTTCCTGCATGGATCCTATATTCCATGGGTTGGGTTTGAGGTCACTGCCAAGGTCACCATAGCTTATAATAGATATTTCTACTTTTTGTCATAGAGCCTGTATTTATTGACTGATATTTTACATGTTTACATATTTATATTTATATTACTTACATATTTTCAATTAAAACATGAAATACTGCTTAACAGCAAACCTACAGCCAAAATACTCAGGTGAGCGATCTAGGGCCATCATGGCCCTCTTGTATTCTTTACCATTTTGTTGCCTTGATGCAATCTCTTAAAGGATATTAGAGAGACTGAAGATTTTATGCTTGTAAGAGACTGCTGAACTTGTCTTTGAAAATGCACCACTTACCTGTTCATTTAGTTTGTGTCCAGTATCATTTAGTGGGGGCACCTGTGTCCTTTGGACACATTACTAGTTTAATCATCGCCCACCCCCCAACCCACTCTTAAAATTTTTTGTTATATTGATACTGTCTTTCAGTGTGGTTTCAACACAGTTGTAAAACATATTCTTGCTAAATTTGATGATTTGTGAATATTTGTGCAGTGCCATGTGAAATGTCTGGCATCATCAGTTTGCAGCTTAGGCTGATGGGCGTATATTGCATCTGTTGCATCCGGACTTCAAAGAAAGGATTAATGTTACCTGCCTGTTTTAATCACAGGTAAAAATATTGTTGAAATGATTGTTTTTCATCTTTTTATGTGTTCCAACTTTGTTCACCCAACCTGAATTTACAAAGTCAAAATATTGCAGGTTTCAAGAGTGTAATGTTATATGATGTTTACATTGTTTTCAGATTCCATACATCGAGACCAGTGCTAAAGATCCTCCTGTGAATGTAGAATTGGCCTTCCATGATGTGGTCAGGGTGATAAGGTAAGATATGACTTTGGCTGATTAGGTAATTATGGCCCCAAATAAATGTGAGGCTTTAGTTTATGCATCTGTCATATATCAGTAGTTGAAGGGAATTTTATAGATTTTATAGTGATGAATATTACAGATAATCAGCAAATTTTCAAGATTTCAAGTTTTGTTTTGTATTGACCTTTGCAGTAAGTGTTTGAATAAGCTAGGGATTTTTTATAGAGATGCTTTCAAGGTGCTAAACTTATTTGTTTGTGTGAGAATTGAAATGCTGTTGGAAAAACTTAAAAGGTATTATCAAGACAACAACTAATCTGAAAATAAAACTCTGTTTCAGACAACAGCCAAAAGAATTCAAGAAACAGCTAAAAAAACACAAAGGCAAACGCCGACTTTGTACAGTGCTATAAAGTGCTTGTTTATGTCTGGCTGTACTGAATGGTGAATCAACTTTGAATCATTACTGTTGTATACTTGCGGGCTTGTTTTAAACCAGGTTTTCAAAGAATTTGAAAACTGGTTATTAGAATAATTTTCCTGTCATTTGGGCAGTGGCTTCAAACTCGGTGGTTTTGACTCATTTTCATTCATTAGGATTAACCTGTTGTAAATAGGTTAGAGCAATACCTTCCTTGGGATGCTGGGTCAAGGGGTCACTCACTGTTACTAAAAAAAGATAAATTTTTGGTTTCTGCTCAATATCTTAAGTTCCACTTAGCCTAGGTTTCTGCTCAGTATCTTTCAATTCTCTTTAGCCTACTATAACCAAGATTAGACACTGGATAGCATATAGAAGAATGTTCTTTGGGATTGCTTTTGGGGTTACTGGGGCCATACGCTGTCATGCTGTTACTTAAAGTAGATTTTTGGTTTCTGATCAGTATCTTACGTTCTACTGAGCCTATTTTAACCAAACCAGTAGTTGACGGCTAATAGAAAGATCTTCCTTGAGATTGCTTTTGGGATCATTTGGTTTAAGGGCTATAAGTAGATTTTCATACCCCCGAAACAAAGTTTGGGGGGTATATTGGAGTCATCCGGTGAAGTCTAAGCTCTAGGCCTTGTGGTTGGTTGGTTGGTTAGCCGTTGGTCGGTCAGTCAGTCCGTTGTAATTTCCTTCTCCAGAACATAACTTGAAAACTAATGGTTGAAATTCAATGCAACTTCATACAATGGTCAAGCACAATGAGAGGAAGTGCCATGTTCAAGAATCATAACTCCATCTTCACTATTTGGAGACTTATTGCCCTTTATTGGTTTTCCTAGTATGGAGCATAACTTGAAAACTACTGGTTAACTACTGGTTAGAATTCAGTGCAACTTCAAATAGTGATCAAGCACAATAACAGGAAATGCAGTGTACAAGAGCTATTACGCCATCTTCAGTTTTTGCAGAGTTATTGCTCTTTGTTGGAATTCCTTGTCCGGAGCATAACTTGAAAACTACTGGTTGGAATTCAGTGCAACTTCATATAGTGATCAAGCACAATAACAGGAAGTGCAATGTACAAGAGCTATAACTCCATCTTCAGTTTTTGCAGAGTTATTGCCCTTTGTTGAGATTCCTTGTCCGGAGCATTACTTGAAAACTACTGGTTGGAATTCAGTGCAACTTCATACAGTGGTCAAGCACAATGAGAAAAAGTGCAGTGTTCAAGAATCATAACTCCATCTTCACTATTTACAGAGTTATTGCCCTTTGTTCGTTTTCCTTGTTTGGAGCATAACTTGAAAACTACTGGTTGGAATTCGGTGCAACTTCATACAATGGTCAAGCACAATGAGTGAATATGCAGTGCACAAGAGCTATAACTCTATCTTCATTATTTGCAGAGTTATTGCCCTTTGTTCGTTTTCCTTGTCTGGAGCAGAACTCGAAAACCACTGGTTTGACTTCAGTGCAACTTCATACAATGGTCAAGCACAATGACAGGAAGTGCAGTGTATAAGAGTTATAACTCCATCTTCAGTATTTACAGAGTTATAACCCTTTGTTGGTTTTCCTTGTCGGAGCATAAGTTGAAAACTACTGGTTGGAATTCAGTGCAACTTCATACACTGGTGAAGCACAATGACAGGAAATGCAATTTACAAGAACCACAACTATCTTTAATTGCTCAAATCCATAACTCTATTTCAATTCTTTTACAAAGTATTCTTTCCTCAGTTTAGAAGCAGTCTTGTGGGGGTATTAATCACATTTAGTGATAGCTCTAGTTATTTTTGCTAAATATCTTCAGATCCACTTGGCCTCTTATACTATGAACTGATTATAAAATAGCATTCAGCTTTACCACACTTGAGATTGTTTGAGAAGGGTCTCTGTTTCCTTAAAAAAGATATATAGGCAACCGTACTTTAACACTTCATAAGTAATGTTAGTTTTATGGCAATGCTTTTTAATTTGATGGGTAGCATAGTCTAGTGGCCTTACAAGGTTTGTTCAGATAATGTCCAAGGGGTCATTTTTTCGCCCAAGTGAGTATATAGGAAAATCTTAAATTTCTTCTTGAACCACAAGATCCAGAGTTAAGAAATTTGGCATCAAACATTTTCTCATGGACTTTTACAAAAATTGTTCTAACTCTGACTCTAGATTCATTTTGGCACAAAATTTCTTTATGTAGCGAAACCCTTAAAAAAATTCTTGCCAAAAAATGGAGGACTGAGACTTGAAATTTTATGAGTATATCTAGTGAACCTGTATCGAATTTTTTCAAGTAATGTCAATTGGTTTACTATTGGCCAAAGAAATGAAGAAGAAATCTTCAAAGTTTGTCAGACTTCTGAAATATGAACCCATAAGACCCTGAATTCTAAAATTTTGCACAAAGCATTTTCAAGTGGACGTCTACCCAGATTGTTCAAACTTTGCCCATAGGCTCCTTCGTGGGGGTTAGATGATTTACATAGACTTACTTTGACAAACTCTCAGACTTGATGTGTAGCATGATACAGTTGACTTTTATCAAGTTTGTTCAAATAATGTCCCTGGGTTACTATTGTCCCTGCCTGAGGGGTTACACGTTTAATATAGTGATATAATTATGGGAAAATATTTAAAATTCTTCCTGCATGAAGATGTTTTTGTCTTTCTTATTAGTTATACTCAGGCAAGCCATGTTGTTTAGTTACTCAGGATAAAGATAGATACTGGTTTAGCAAGACTTTTTAACATTCAGAAATTCAACCTGCCCTGAAAATGATAGTTATTCAATAATTTGTCTTTAACATACACTCGGGTAATCATTATTGATACTTATATTGTGGCCTTTTTAGAGCACCTGAGCATTTTCCTGAGGTGAGCTTTTGTGATTACCTAGTGTCTGGTGTGCATTGTGTGATGTATGTAATGAATGCATCATCCAGTTTTACCTTTAGACAGCATCTCCAGTAACCACTAGCTGAAAGTTGATTTATTTAGTGCATCATCCAGTCGTACCTTTAAATAGCATCTCCAGTAACCACCAGCCGAAAGTTGAATTAACTTGGCTGGAGTGTTCCTTGCATAGAGCTTTACCAAAATTATTGAAAGAATTTAATTTAGTCAAGTACTATGGTAGCTATGGCAACAGAAAAGAAAAACTTTGAAAATCTTCTTGTCTGAAACCACAAGGCCTAGAGCTTAGACGTCACTTAGACCTCTACCAAGATTGTTTATGACCCTGTGTCAAAATTAGGGACACCTCAGGGATCACATTTTGCAAAGAATTATATGGGAAAAACTTGGAATATCTTCTTGTCTAAAACCACTAGGCCTAGGGTTTAGATATTTTGCATAGAGCATAAGCTAAAGGTTCTCAACGAAGTTTGTTCAAATGATGCACTTTGGATCACTATTGGCCCTGTCCTCGGGGTCACTTGATATTACCTAGGCATGTATAGGGAAGACTTCAAAAATCTTCTTGTCTAAAACCACAAGGACAAGGGCTAAGGTATGATTAATGGAGCATTATCTAGATGTTCTCTTCCAAGTTTGTTCAAATTATGCCCCTGGGGTCACTTGTTTTACATATGCTTTTACATATGCTTATATAGAATTGACTTAAAAAATCTTCTTGTCTAAAACTGTATGCCTAAGAGGTTAGATATTTTGTTTATTGTCCATTGCAACAATTCTGAGTTTGTTCAAATGATGTTCCTCGGGTTATGATTTGCCTTGCCTGTGAGTCCTTCGTGTGTAAAATATTAAATCTTTGAAAACCTTCTTGTCAGAAATCATAAGCTCTCTGCCTTAGATATTTGGTATGTAGCAAATTGACCTTGCCCGGGAATTCACTTGTTTTACATTTAGGCGTGTAGAATAAAACTTTAAAAAAAACTTCTTGTCTGAAACCATACACCTAAGAGCTTAGATATTTTGCATCAACGCTTGGGAAAACCAAAAATTTGTCGGTTTTTACTGAATTTCAGTCTACTTTTTACATGTATTATATTATTTTAACATGGCAGCTGGCTGCCTGAGGGAAGATCCTTGTAAATAGGTGGAGCATACGTTATCCTGGATCTTCCCTCTGTTGAGAACTCCTTATATATATTAAAAAAGGGATTCTCAACGGATAGTAGGTTCCTCGAAATTTCGATAGCTAAAAGGGTAAAAAATTAGTAGATACTTCCGTCAAACGAAGTATTAGTTTTTAGAGATATCACTTCCTATTATCTCTATTAACATAGGTATTCTCTGGATGGTCTTCTTTTTCTTAATATTTTTATCTTAGGAAACTACGAGTTTGTGTTCTTATTTTTATAAATTGAGTTTTAATACATTATGTATCTTTAAAATTTTTTGGAAAGCAAACATAAATATTTATACAAATTGCCCCAAGTCAGCCGACATTTTTAACACAACTTTGAATCCTTTAGAAAACTTGGAATATAGCTATTTATAGAGATAAATATTAAGGTCTATAAAGTCTTTTAAGTCGATAAATCATAGAATTAGAATAATACCATAATCAACCTAAATCATATTAATGAGTAAAAACATAATAAGTATAACTATATGACAAATTAATTTTATACAAGTGTATATTATTTAGATGATATACACTTTTAGTATAATTAAAGATAACCTAAGAATAAATCTGACTAGGTGTTCTATTAATTATAAATATAGTATAATCTTCACACATGACTAATAATCTATGTTAATTTAATAATTACTTTATGTCATGCTCGGTACCGAGGGTAAATAACCCTAGTCTGCTGCTGCAGCAGTGATAATCGTATGTAGTCACTGAAACTTAAGTTGATACTCTGTATGCATATAATCTTCTAATAAATATTGTGCAAATAGAATGTATTTTGCGGGTGGTTGAAGATCAGGATATCCAAACCCAAGGGGGACCGGTTCTTGCTGGGAATGAGCCTCTGGTGAGTTTAGGTGGAGATGCGTGGCTGAAGATCGGGATATCCAAACCCAAGGGTGACCTGTTCCCGCCGGGAAGGAGCCTCTGGCAAGTTTCTGGTCAAGAACTGGTCACCAGAGGGTTTGGATATCCCGATCTTCAACCACTCCCAATGATTGATTATTTTTCTCACTACCTCACTCATGGAACAAAATATATGGAACTATTTTTTATGCATTTTCATGCCTGTGAACCACATAACAACCAAATTTCCAATACACAATACTCAACATGGCAGAGACATGTTTCACCAATTCAAGTATAAATGGAATAAAAATAATCATATTACGTATGTTTAAATATCAGGAATGAGTGAAGTTGATGGATTAAAGGGATTTAAATGCAAATTAATCAGAAAATATTTGATTTAAAGTGTAAACAAAGATAAATTTCAAATGTCAACTTTCTAAATTGACTGAAATAATACAAAAAGTAATTCGCATTCTAAAGCCATTCGAGAGAAGCCCATGTGAGATTTTTCTGTCTAGTTAGTGAGAAAGTGATATATGTTATAGTTCTTAACTACACAGAGGAATCTGATGAAATTAAAGGGAGTTTAGAAATTTATAACAAACCTGCAGGTGAGTAAAAAGAATTTTTGAATGTACAGTATAACCTGCCCTAATGGTCACCTTATATCAGTGGTCACCTGGTGTCAGTGGTCATTTCATGTCGAAAATCTTTCTAAATGACACATTAATTAAAAGCCCACTTTATGTCTGCGACCAGCGGCCACACTAACTGCATTCAATTTACCAAAATTTGACCTGACTTAGCAGTCACATATCATCTGCTCAAGAAATTGAAATAAATACAAGCTCCTAAGAAACAAGCTTTTTAATTGAACTCTGTTTTAAATCTGTCACAGAGCAAAAGAAAACGAAGCTAAGTAATAATAATATTTATTCTTTAACCTACTTGTATGAATTATCCAGATGATGCAGAAGGGAAAGAACTCTTAACCATGTAATGAATCAATTTTGGCATTTCACCTTAAAATCAAATCAGTATTAATTTCTTTCTTTTAAGAATGTTTTGTTACTTTCAAAGATAAAAGGTAAACTTAGAAAAAAGAAATTTTCAAACATGCTTTATTCAAGATAGCAGTTAACATGCTTTATTTAAGATAGCACTTAAGAAACAAATGTTTTGATTTTCTTGGATTAAAGCTGAGATGCTCATGACACGATTAGAAAGTCACTGATAATATCTAAAAGAATTTAAATGACTGCAAGATACTATATGTATTGTATTTTGAACTTGAATTATCATATTAAAAAGTGAATAAAGATACATTTGTATACAACAGTTGATAAAGAGTTGTAATTCTGTGTTCAAAGTAACCACATGCCTACTAGGACTGAAGAAAGCGAGCCAGCATTACCCCCTAAATAGGCAGTTACCTTGCTTAAGCAGCCAAAATTACCATTTCCCTTTGCTGGCTGCTTACATGTAAGTAAGGTTGGATTGTACCTTCAAAATTGTAATACTAATTTTGCACTTTATAAATGAACAAAAGTTAAAAGTTTGCAAAAAGTATGAAGAAAATAAATACATATACTGAATTGTTTTTGAAGCATCAACACTTTTATTCATTATAACCAAGACTGATAAATGTGTATTGTCAATAAGAATTATAGTAGGTTTCAACTTCAACACAAAGTTGATATATGCTGTAGATCAAACTACCCAGTCCCTCACTACAACTGTATTTGAATGATTGAATATAACACTTCAGGTCACATTCTGATTTCAGATATTACAGGTGACATTCAGTGAGAAGTCAGTCATGATGATTTTCAGTCACTATGTTTTTGTTGCTTATTTCTAGGTCTCTGGGGAACTTACCTTGATTCTTTTTTCACCTTGAATGGTAGTTCTCAGGTGAGCGATACAGGGCCATCAATGCCCTCTTCTTAACCAAACTTGACAGAAATGTTTGTTATATTGCCCTTTTCTAAAATTGCTCAAACTGTTCTGCTCCATTGCACATAAGGACTGCAAAAGCTAAAAATAGAAAAAATTCAAACAGCATCTTCACCTAAACTGCATAGTCTTTTTCAGCCAAATAAGGCAGAAATGTTCCTTTATTAAAATAGCTCAAATGGTTCCATTCGTTTGCACAAAATTGTGGCCAGAGCTAAAAATACATTTTTACCATCTCTACCAAGTTTGTTCAAATTGTACCTCTGCGGTCAAATTTGGCCCCACCACCTAGGTCAATTGAATTTACATAAGCTTAAATAGGGAAAACTTTGAAAATCTTCTTGTCCAAAACCACAAGGCCCTGAGCCTTAAAGTTTTGGTACGTAGCATTGTCTAATGAACCTCTACCAAGTTTGTTCAAATTATACCTGTGGGGTAAAACTTGGCCCCACCCCTGGGGTCATTTGATTTTACAAAGGCTTATATAGGGAAAACTTTGAAAATCTTCTTGTCTAAAACCACAAGGCCCTGAGCCATAAGATTTTGTACATAACATTGTCTAAAGGATCTCTACCAAGTTTATTCAAATTGTACCTCTGGGGTCAAATTTGGCCCCACCCTGATTTTACATAGGCTTATATAGGGAAAACTTTGAAAATCTTCTTGTCCAAAACACAAGGCCCTGAGTCTTAAGATTTGGTATGTAGAATTGACTAGATAGCCTCTACCAACTTTTATGGCACGCCAATTGTCCAATTATTACGTGAACCTATGTTTACGGTCGAAAAACTAGGATTTACGGTTGATAAACCAGGTTTTTCAAATGTAAAACCTAGTTTTTTCGAATATTAACTTATATTTTCGAGCGAAATCATGGGTTAATGTCGTAAATTGTAGTTAACGCTCGTAAACCATAGATCACGTTTGAAAACACAAGTTTACGGTCGAAAATATAGGTTACGTTTGTAAACTATCCTTTACGAGCGTAAACCAGGGTTCACGAGCGTAACAATAAGATAGTGTCCGTAAACATAGGATAACGGTTGAAATCCGTTATTTAATTGAAAAACCTAGTTTATCAATCGTAAACTATGGTTTACATTCGATATTTAGGATTATGAAATCAAACTTGAATTTCGAGCGTTAACATGTGTTTTCGATCAAGAACCTATGTTTTCAAGCGTGAACCTACATTTACGGCCGTGAACCCATGTTTACGATCGTGATCATAGGTTAATGACTGGCTATCATATTTTTTCAAGCGAAAACATGGGATAACATCGAGAACCATAGTTTACGCTCGAAAATGTACATTCACGTTCGTAAACCAAAGTTTACGGTGGTAATCTTAGGATAACGACCGAAATTCTAATATTATTTGAGAAACCTAGTTTATCGAACGTAAACATCAGATCACTAGCATAAACTACAGTTTACGGCCATTATCCTATGTTTATGCTCGAAAAAAGAGGTTAAAAATCGAAAAACCAGGTTTTACGTTTGAAAAACCTAGATTATCGACCGTAAATCCTAGTTTTACGAGCGTAAACATATGTTCACGTAATAATTGGACAATTGGCGTGCCATAAACTTTGTTCAAATTATACCTGTGGGGTCAGATTTGGCCCCACCGCGGGGGTCAATTCATTTTACATAGGCTTACATGTATAAATGGAAAACTTTGAAAATCTTTTTGTCTGAAACCACAAGGCCCTGAGCCTTCAGATTTGGTACATAGCATTGTCTAGTGGACCTCTACCGAGTTTGTTCAATTTATACATCTTGGGTCAAATTTGGCCCTGCACGGGGGGTCAGTTGATTTTACATAGACTTATGCAGGAAAAACTTTGAAAATCTTCTTGTCTAAAACCACAAGGCTCAGAGCCTTAAAATTTGGTATGTAACATTGTCTAGTAGATCTCTACCAAGTTTGTTCAAATTATACCTCTATGGTCTAATTTGGCCTCAAGCCACCTAGGTCAATTAATTTTACATAAGCTTTTATAGGGAAAACTTTGAAAATCTTCTTGTCCAAAACCACAAGGCCCTGAGCCTTAAGATTTGGTATGTAGCATTGCCTAGTGAACCTCTACCAAGTTTGTTCAAATTGTACCTCTGGGGTAAAATTTGGCCCCACCCAGGGGGGTCAAATGACTTTGCATAGGCTTATGTAGGGAAAACTTTGAAAATCTTCTTGTCTGAAACAACAAAGCCTAGAACTTAGATATTTTTAATAGAGCATCAGCTAGAGGTCATATACCAAATTTGTTCAAATTATGCCTCTTGAGTGAAGACTGGCCCTACCCTGGTGTTTACTTGAATTCATTTAGATTTATATAGGGAGAATCTTAAAAAAGCTTTCGATGTTTGCTCAACAGCAGACCGAAAGGCAAGGTATTCAGGTGAGCGATCTAGGGCCATCATGGCCCTCTTCTTACATGATGTCAACAAACCAGTTAACATGAGCATTAGAATTCAATTCTAGTTGTCAGTGATGATAAATTGATCGTATTGTTCAATAAGAGAAAAAGCCTTGAAAGTAGATATTAGGCATACTAACATTAAACATTTTTGTTTGTTTGCAGATTTATTTATTTAGTTATTATTCTTTTCTTTCTTTTTTTGTGGAGATGAGCATCTTAAGATTTAAAAATTTCCAGAGCCCTGTTTACATGTATCATTTGTTAAGTTGACCTCTTCCAGCTTTGTTCAGATTATGTCCTAGGAGTCAAAATTGGCCCATTGGGTCCTATTTGTATAAAATATAATATCTTTGAAAATGTTCAGTTCAGAAACTATTTTGCTTCTGATGTTTGCTCAACAGCAGACCCACAACCAAAGTACTCAGGTGAGTGATCCAGGGCCATCATGGCCCCCTTCTTTGTCTTGGATGTTATACATTAGGTTGTGACTAGTGAATTTATTATCTAAATGTTTTATTATTATTGGCTCACATGGGCACAGTGTGCTCATGGTGAGCTATTTTGACTGGGCTGTGTCCGTCGGGCATTGTCAGCTCCTCCAAAACTGCTGGGCCAAATTGATGGGAACTTTGCACAGGTGTTCCTTTCATAAAGCAATACCAAACTTGTTCAAAGTATTCAATTCTATGCAAAAACTTAAAACATCTTCTTGTCTGAAATTTGGTGTAAGGCATCCTCTAGTGGACCTCTACCAAAATTGTTCAAATTATCTCCCTGGGTTCAAAATTACTGGCACTCCTGGGGTCACATGTTTTGCAAAGAATTATATAGGAAAACTTTAAAAATGGCAATGCCTGGGGGTCATTTAGTTTTATATAGACATAAACAGTATAGGAAAATCTTTAAAAATCTTCTTTTCTTAAACCACATGGCTTTGAGTCTAAATATTTTGTGTCACATTGTCTAGAAGACCTGTACTGAGATTGTTCAGATGTTGTTCCTGGGCTCAAAATTGGCACCACCTCAGGGATCACATGTTTTGTATAGAATTATATAGGAAAAACTTTGAAAATTTTCTTGTCTGAAACCGCAAGGCCTAGAGCTGAGACATTTTGCATTGAGCACTATCAAGATGTCCTCAACCATAATTATTATACCCCCACCACAAAATGTGGGGGGGCTATAATGGATTCGCTTTGTCGCGTCTGTCCGTCTGTCCGTCCGTCTCCATTATCGTGTCCGCTCTATAAATCCTATACCAACTGAAGGATTTTCTTCAAACTTGGCTGAAATGTTCACCTCAACAAGGGGATGTGCAGAACCCATGTTGCCCATGTATCAGCTTAAGGTCAAGGTCACACTTGAAGGTCAAAAATTGACTTAGAAAATATTCTTAAATTTTAACATGTATTTGAATATTTCTGAAACTAGAAAACGTATTTGCTTGAAACTTAAAATATATATGAAGTGTCACAATTAGGATATGCAGGTCAAGTTTCATAACTCTGTATTGCATTTTGACAAAGTTATGCCCCTTTTAAGTCTTCAAATTTACATACAATCAAATATTAGACAATATGTTGTGTTAGCTCTATAAATCCTATACTAATGGAAGAATTTTCTTCAAACTTTACTCAAATGTTCAACTCAACAAGGTTGTGTGCAAAAACCCATGTTACCTTTGTGCCGGCTTAAGGTCAAGGTCACATTTGAAGGTCAAAATTGACTAAGAAAATGTTCTTAAATTTTAACATGTACTTGAATATTTCTGAAACTAGCACAGGTATTTGCTTGAAACTTAAAATATATATGACATATCACAAGTAAGATATGCAGGTCAAGTTTCATAACTCTGTATTGCATTTTGACAAAGTTATGCCCCTTTTTAAGTCTTTTAATTTACTTACAATCAATACTAGACAATATGTCGTGTCTGCTCTATAAATTCTATACTAATGGAAGGATTTTCTTCAAACTTGACTCAAATGTTCACCCCAACTAGGCAATGTGCAGAACCCATCTTACCCTTGTGCCAGCTTAAGGATAAGGCCACACTTGAAGGTCAAAAATTGACTTAGAAAATGTTCTGAAATTTTAACATGTACTTGAATATTTCTAAAACTAGAACAGATATTTACTTGAAACTTAAAATTTATACGAATGGTTACAAGCAAGCTCAGATGACGAAAATTCTACAATTCCATTGAATTATGACACAATTTATGCCCCTTTTAGGCTTAGAAAATGTTCTTATATAACTATTAATACTTAAATGTTAGGTTATTTGTAACTGTTTTGAACATGATTTGACAATATATATTTATACTATTACCTGTACAATTTGTTTGTTTTTTCACCAGAGATAATTTCTTTTTATGTACTATATGTATTTGTGCCACTAAAATTATTCCCTTAACCACCTTTCCATGTCATCTTCTGTCAAGGAGATTGGTGGGGGTATGAATCGCATTCAGTGATAGTTCTAGTTCAGTTATGCCCTGGGGTCATTAATGACCCTGTCCGTACGTCCCGAAATCTTGTGAACGCAACTCCTCTTAAACCGGATGGCAGATTTTGCTTAAACGTCCAGGGATGAACAACCTTAATGTGTAGATGGTAGTAAAGGAAGGAATTTTCGCTGAGACCAAATTTAACAGAATTATGGCCTTTTGTTGATTTTTTCACTATATACTATGTAGAAATTTTGTGAACGCAACTCCTCTTAAACTGGATGGCAGATTTTGCTTAAACTTCCAGGGATGAACAACCTTAATGTGTAGATGGTAGTAAAGGAAGGAATTATGGCCCTTTGTTGATTTTTTCACTATATACCATATAAATAATTGAACATATAAATTTTACATTTGTAATTTAATTTAACATGTACATAAGGTTACCTGTAGATCATTTTAGGTATATGTACAGAAAAAATTTTACATACAGGATATACATGCTCTTGTTTATGAGCACTTATGCATAGTGGGGGCATCCGTGTCCTATGGACACAGTTCTAGTTATCTGAAACCACAAGGCCTAGAGCTGAGATATTTTGCATGTAGCATTATCTAGAGGTCCTCTAACAAGTTTTTACAAATTGTGGCTCGGGTGCGAAATTGGCTCAGCCACAGGGATTACTTGGTTTTACATAGAGCTGAATAGGAAAAGGTTTTAAAAATCTTCTTGTAAGAAAGTGAAAGGCATTGAGCTTAGATATTTATGGTTCAGCATTGCCTAGTTAATTAGATGGACTTTGGAAGAACTTAGCCCTCTAATGTGGTATTCTGCCATTTGACACATGCCTTAAGTGCCACCCCCACACTTGTTAGATGTGACCCAGGACCATTTGGTCTTCTTGTTTGAGTTATGTTGGTTAAAAGGAATTTTAAACACATAGACATTTGAAAACAGATTTTAATCTTGACATACCGATCAGTGTTCCAGTTTTGGAAGTTACATCAGCGAAAAAATACAATGGTTCTCAGGTGACCGATAAAGGGCCATCATGACCCTCTTGTTTGTTTTATATTGTATATTATAATATATGTATATGAATGTAGAAACACGATTCTTTCTTTCTGTAAGCAGTCATTTTTATCTGTATGTTAAATTCATATTTTCATACATATAGCTATTGAAGTGTCACACATTTTATTATTAATACTTGTAAAATTGTATTGCTCACAACATGTTTTATATCTGGTACTGAAAATCTGCAAGCTTATAGACACATATTTTTTTTAATCTTTCATTTGATAGAATAAATAATCTTTTAATATTGCATTGTTTTCTTACTCCCGAAAGATGAGAGAGCTTCCCTATAAACTTAATTTTCACTGCCAAGTTGAACACCATGACACTGTCAGTAGAACTCATGTAGACGTGAAGTTGTGAGCTAAGGCTTTGAAGTTGCATAAAATCAGGGGTTGTAAGTTATATAAAGATCAAAATGACACTCAGATCAGTCTCAAATTTTGCCACTAATAATAAATCTGTATGTGATGCTGACTTCATTTAACAATCAATCAAAGTCAGTTCTTAATGCCAAAAATAATAGCATTTACTTTTTTTGAATTACAAGTTTTTGGATAGATTGTCACACAGTTGATCAAGTGTTACAAAGGACACTGAGCTAAGAATGAATAGAACTTTCTACTTACCAACAAAATAAGCAGTTTTAAAATAACATTTACATAATTAGAAGCTCAGTGATCATGTAGCAATATAGACATTACCTAAAATGTTCAAAATGTTTCTAACTACAGACAAACTTACTGTAACAGTCACTGTTACGGTCTAGTGCATACCTTCCTAAAACTGTATAAATACAACCTCTAACAACTGTGTCTGGAAATCAGTTCTTTGGCTAAGTGGTTAAGAGTGTTGTTCATAAGTATTGTTTTATCCAAGTATGAATGAAATCAGTGAATAAATGACAAAGTTATGACAATTTAAGCAAAAATCAATCATCTGACCTTGATGGTCAAGGTCATTTTTAGGTCATGGTCAAATTTGATTTATTCAACATGTCAGTCTTGTCATAAGTGTTGTTTTATCCAGGTATGAATCAAATCAAACTACAAGTAACGAAGTTATGGCAAATTGTAGCAAACTTCAATAATTTGACCTTGACGGTCAAGGTCATTTTAAGGTCAAGGTCATACATGAAAGAATCATAATGTCGGATTTGTCATTAGTGTTGTTTTTTCCAAGTATGAATCAAATCAAATGAGTCTTGTCCAAAGGGTTGCTGTGTATGAAGACAATCTATAAAGGAATCAAAAAATTATGATCAATGTTAAAGTTTTCTGACGGGAATGGCAACGGCAATGACACCATGACTATAGCAATAACTTGATTTTTTCTTCGAAACTAGTCAAGCTAATAATTACAACTACATGTATATATATGGAACGCTTGAGCTGCCTCTATATGATGAATACCAGTTCGTCATGTAGATTAATAAGTTTGTGTTGTGCAATTATTAGTTCGTGATGTACAAAGTTTAGTTCGTTATGTAGATAAATAAGTTTGTCTTGTGCAGTTATTAGTTGGTGATGTACAAAGTTTAGTTCGTTATGTAGATAAATAAGTTTGTCTTGTGCAATTGTTACTTCGTGATGTAAAAAAGTTTGGGTCGTTATGTAGATACAATAGTTTGTCTTGTGCAATTATTAGTTCGTGATGTACAAAGTGTAGTTTGTTATGTATATAAATAAGTTTGTCTTGTGCAATCATTAGTTCGTGATGTACAAAATTTAGTTCGTTATGTAGATAAAATAGTTTGTCTTGTACAATTATAAGTTTGTGATGTACAAAGTGTAGTTTGTTATGTAGATAAAATAGTTTGTTTTGCTTGCTTGAAAAAAGCTTGAATGTTTTCTGTGATTTTCTTGATTTTAGCTAAAACGGTTCAGCTCCATTGAACAAAATGGCCACCAGAGCTAAAAATAGGTTCATGTCAATATTTGGCTTCAAATGACATCTCCTTCTTAACTACTTGGTCATTTTAAACCAAACTTTACAGAAATGTTCCTTATAATGCCCTTTTCTAAAATTGCTCAAACCGTTCCACTACATTGCACATTAAGGGCTGCAAACGCTAAAAATAGAAAAAAATTCAAACAACTTCCTAAAAGGTTGGGAGATTTTCCACCAAATTTCACAGAAATGTTTCTTACATAGCCCTCTATTAAAATTCCTAAAACGGTTCCGCTCCATTGAACAAAATGGCTGCCAGAGCTAAAAACAGATTTTCTTCAATATTTTGCTTCAAATGACATCTCCTCCAAAACCACTTGGCAATTTTAAACCAAATTTGACAGAAATGTTCCTTATAATGCCCTTTTCTTAAATTGCTCAAACCATTCTGCTCCATTGCACATAACGGCTGCAAAAGATAAAAGTAGAAAAGAAATCAAACAGCATATCCTCCTCAACGGCAAGGTAATTTCCCATCAAATTTCACGGAAAGGTTCCTTACATACCCCTGCTTAAAAATTGCTTAAAGGGTTCTGCTCCATTGAACAAAATGGCCACCGGAGCTATAAATAGGTTTTCTTCAATATATGGCTTCAAATGACATCTCCTCACATGCTGTTATCATGAAATTGCCTCTGCCCCACGGATTTTTTTTGTATAAAATATGAGATCTTTGAATATCTTCAGTTAGAAAATGTAATGTTGCATCTGATGTTTCCTTAACGGTAGACCCCTCAGGCAAAGTACTCAGGTGAGCGATCTAGGGCCATCATGGCCGTCTTGTTTATCTTTAATATGGTCTAGGCTTCAAATTCAAATTTATGCTTAAATATGCTATAAGTTTGAAGTTTTGGTTTGTTTTTGATACATGCATACCAAGTTTGGTAATAGTTGTCAAGTATTCGAATTTTTATTTGTTGCATCGTAGTTTTGGATATTTCTTGCTCAATCCAGATCGACATTTGACATGCCAATATGATCTCAATTGTGTATGATTTGATATGCCTACTTACCACTGTATAAAATTCTAGAGTCAACTTCATCTTTTAACTTTTTGTACGTTTTGAATAAAATTGATGTGTTTTCACTGTTTATAATTTTTGCCCAGTACTTAATCAGTATAATTTTTTTGTTAATAAACATAGGAATTCGCCCCAATTCTCTTTACAAGGCTTTGAAATGAGTAGATTTTTTAACATGTAAAACAGCTTTCTACAGAATTTGGTATGAATTAATTCTAAATCATGAATTGCAGTAACCCCAAATGGTTATTAAACTGATTTTGTAATCCACTTTATTCTGCATTGGACCATTTATTAGCTTGACTTTTTCTACAAAAAAAATAAAGCTATTGCTACGGTCTTGGAGTCATTGCCGTTGCCGTTCCATTCCAAAAACTTTAACAGTAATCATAACTTATTTCTTAATGGATTGTCTTCATACTTATTCACAATAACCATTTGGACAAGACTTTTAAATAGACCAGACTGAACTTGACCTTGACTCGTAAAGACCTTCAGTGTCAAATTATTCAATTTTGCTGAAAATTGGCCATAGCTTTGTTACTATAGTTGGATTTGATTCCTACGTGGACAAAACAACATATATGAACAAACCTACATGTTTTATTTTTCAAGTTTGACCTTAACCTTAAAATGACCTTGACAGTCAAGTCATGTTATTGAATTTTGCTAAAATTGGCCATAACTTTTTTTATGGTTGTAATTGATTCATACTTGGTAAAACAGCACTCGTAAAAAAATGGACATGTTGAATAATTCAAGTATGACATTGACCTTAAATAACCTTGACCATCAAGGTCAAATGATTGAATTTTGCTTAAATTATCATAACTTTATCATTTATTTATGGTGTTACGGTCCAAATCAAAAGAGTAACAGAAAGAATAACCAGTAACACACTTTTAAACAATAACAAAGAATTATCTAAAACAAATTACTAAAGTATTAAAGCACAAAGTCACAAAGAAAATGTTTTTACAGTACCTTGATTTAGTGTAGTCCTAAAATAAATTAATAATCCTGTCCGATCCTGGAAGTGTTAAATGTCTTAAACTCTTAATCACTGTTGAAGTATTTTCCAGAAAATTCTATAAAGTATTCCCACAAATTGTTGAAAGGTTTAATTAATTCCTCACACAGCATAATTTAAAATATTTCCAAATATAACTATCACTAATGGTAATTTAAACCAATTTTTTATTACCAAAGTTACCTAAAATACCTGCTTCAAGAAACTCTCTGACTTTTATTTAAACAAAGAAAATACTAGAAGGAACATAATCTAGACTGTTCATGAAAACCAAAACAAATATCTATTTTTCTAAATAAAGCCACGATGATATAGTAAATTTAGATTTATTCTAAAAATAGTAACTGTAAACACACTATTATCTCACGTACACATAACACTTCCCCTCTTCAAAGAAAGAAATATGAATGAAATGAATATTTCTTTAACACAAAATTTACAGTAACAATGATATCAAAGAGAAATGTTAAACAAATTTGCATACTAAATCCATAAACAAGTATCATAGTTTTACGAAACAAATAACATGCAACTTCTTGATCTTTGAATACAATATTTAACATACATGAATAACTTTCAGATGCGTGAAAGTGCATCAGGAATCAAATTATCTTTACCCATAATATGTCTCATTTAAGTGTTGCATTCTTGTAGAAACAAACTCCACTTCAATAACCTTTGATTTTTGTTTTTAAGTTTATGTAAGAATGTGAGGGGATTATGATCACTGAAGACAGTAATGGGTAATTGTGAGGCAGTAAAATAAACTTCAAAATGCTGAATAGCAAGAATAAGAGCAAGACACTTTCTCTATTGTAGAATAATTTTTCTGATGTTCGTTAAACTTTTTTTAGAAAATTAACAAACAGGATGATCGACTCCATTGTTATCCTCTTGTATCAATACACTTCCTTCACCTATGTCACTAGCATCTACAGCTAACTTAAAGGTTTTGTCAAAATTTGGTGCCAAGAGAACTGGTGCACTCTTTTGTATGGCTTTTAGTTTGGTAAAGTTATTTCAAATAAATTTGTTTCTTTTCTTAAGTAAATTTGTCAACTCTGCTGCAATAACCGAAAAAGTTATTGTAAAATTTTCGATAATAACTAGCCATACCAATAAATCGCATCAGTTGTCTTTTACAAGTAGGCACAGGAAATTCAGTGACAGCTTTGACCTGAACTTCAACTGGTTTTACTTGACCCTGTCCCACAACATGACCTAAAAATGTTAAAGTTGCATGACAAAATTCAATTTTTGCAAGATTAACGGTTAACTTAGCAGATGTTAAACGATCGAAGAAAGATCTAATAATCTGAAGGTGTTCATGCCATTCCTCTGCGTAGATGATAACATCATCAATGTACGCGTCACATCCATGAAGACCAGAGATAACCTGGTTGACTAGCCGCTGAAATGTCGCTGGCGAGTTCTTCATTCCAGACGGCATAACTTAATATTGATATAATCCATGTGATGTTACAAAGGCTGATATCTCTTTGGCTCTGTCAGTAAATGGAAGTTGCCAAAATCCTTTTAGAAGATCAAACTTGGTTACAAATTTTGCTTTTCCAATTTTGTCAATACAGTCATCAAATCTTGGTTTTGGAAATGAATCAGTTTTAGTTACAAAGTTAATTTTTCGATAATCTGTACACATTTCTATAAGTTCCGTTTGATTTTGGCACAAGAATACATGTAGAGGTGTAATTACTTTGCCTTGGTTCAATTAAATCATTGTCCAACAAATATTTAACTTCTTCTTTTAGATATTGTTTCACAGGATTCATTCTATACGGGTGTTATTTTATTGGTTCTGAATGTTCAAGTATAACTTCATGGTAAATTTTATCTGTCCGTGTGGGAATATCAGGAAATAAGTGCTCATACTGAAAAATTATCTCCTTGGGCTCATCTCTTTGTGGTGGTGTCAGGTGGCTTAGTTTCTGGTCTATATTTTTCAAAATATCCGTATTTTCCAGTTTTGATGGTCCAGAATCAGACTTTTCAAAATTATCAAAATTATGTTTCAAATGAACACTGTTTTTCTGGAACAGAGCTAACAATTGATGCAGCTTTACTACTTGAGCTATCTCTGTCAAAATATTCTTTTAACATATTTATATAGCACATTTGTTTTTGCTTTCGCCTCCCAGGAGTGTTAACATCATAATTAAGATCACTGACTTTCTTTTCAATAGTATAAGGACCTAAATATCTGGCTTGTAAAGGCCTACCAGATATAGGCGAACGAGCAAGAACTTTATCACCAGGTTTAAAACTTCTTTCCTCAGCATTAATATCATTTTTTGTTTTCATTTTACATTGAGCTGATTTCAGATTTGACCTAGCTGTCTCACAGGTATCTGACAATTTGTTTCTAAAGGCAGAAACATACTGTAATAAATTTAATGAAACATCATCTTCAGAGAGAAATTTCTCTTTAAGAAGTGTTAAGGGTCTCTGACAAATACGAACTCAAAAGGACTGAAACCAAGAGATTCTTGAACGGATTCTCTAACAGCAAATAATAGTAAATGAATTCCTTCATTCCAATCTTTTTCAGTGTCAAAACAGTATGACCTTATATATTTTTAAGCGTTTAATGAAATCGCTCTAAAGCGTCTTGACCTTCGGGATGATAAGCTGTTCAAGACTTGTATTGCTTAATTTTAAGCTAATGCATGACCTGTTGAAAAATACTTGACATAAAATTTAACCCTTGATCAGATTTTACTGACTTAGGTAAATTTCACAAGAGCCTTAACAATAGTTTTGGCTTTGATATTTCTTAGAGGGATTGCCTCTGGGAAGCGTGTAGAAGCACACATAATTGTTAAAAGATATTGAGAACCTGACTCAGTTTTAGGTAAAGGACCTACACAATCTATCATTATTCTACTCAAAGGTTAAAGGCAGAAAAAGGTTTTAAATGAGCCTTAGGTATTGTCTGATTAGGTTTTCCTACCATTTGACAAGTATGACAAGATTTACAATACCTAGATACATTTGATTTAAGTCAAAGCCAATAAAAATAATACAGAATTTTATATGCCAGTTACAAGTGGATTAACCACAACCTTATCTCCAGCTAAGTCATTACCTAGCAGTAAATGAACACCTTTAAAGGGTAAGAAAGATCTTATATCAACAGTAACCAATTTTTCCCGTGTATACTACCAGAAAAAAGAATTTCGGACAAAAATAAAAGCAAAGACGATAGCAAAAAGAAAAGGGGAAGAGAGCAATTAAGTAGTGTTAGTGATTTGGACACAAGTGTAAATACTCCACCCGCTAAAAAGAAAGATAGTAAAACTAAAAATGAAACAGCAGAAAAAGACGAACAGCTTACAAATATCCAGACACAACTCGTTGAAATTAATAAAAAAAACTTGCCAATGTCATGACAAAAAATGATGGAAGTCTACGAGAAATGATCAAAGAAATAATCCAGCATATGAAAGACGATTTATTAAAGTCAGTTGAAAAAAAAATCGAAGTATTAGAAAGTAAACTGTTCGAGAAAGAGCAAGAAAACGATCATCTTAAAGAAGAAATTAAAACACTCGATACAGAAATTGAAACCCAATCGGACGAAAACGGAAAACTGCAATGGTCTATTAAAAGAAACAATGAAAATGCCACAGAATGGATGAATGATATAGAGCAGTTTAGCAGAAGACACAATATCATGATTAGCGGAATTGTGGAAGAAAAAGATGAAAAGGCAGGCTCAACTATAGATATTGTTATTAAAGGGGCTGTGCTCCAGATGACAAAAAAAAGAAAGTTTTCTTGTATTATAAATTTCTTGTAATATTTATGACTAATGCTTAAAAATAACTTACTGACAAAAAATAAGTCAAATAATTACATTATAGATTGATTTTTTCCCTTTTAAAGTGCTATACCGTAACGCGACGGTATAACTATATCGTATAAGATTTAAAGTAAATATCTGTAATATCACATACGGCGATGGTGGTGACAGTAAAAGCGTTGGAAATATTTTGTTAACATGAGGGGTCCAGAGTTCAAATCAGGCTGGAGCGAAAATATTTTTTTACTCTATTTTGCCTTTTATAATCAGTTTTGAAGTAAAATATTATGTTGTTATAATCTCACGGCATCTAAATATATAATTTATGAAAAAAATATTTTATGTCAAATCTGGAGTACAGCCTCTTTAAAACATTAAATGAAAAAATTCCAGAATTGAAAATAGCAAAACAAGATATCGACGTTGCACATAGAATTGGGCCAAAACAAACAAACAAAAAGAGACAAATTATCGTAAATTTTCATGCCCGAAAACACAAAAATATAACCGTAAGCAATGTCAAAAATTTTAAAGGTAGTAAAATGTTCATTACTGAAGACTTAACGAAAATAAATCACCATGTGCTTACTTGTGTTAAACTCAAAATGCCAGAGGACATTAAATCTGCATGGTCAATGAATGGCTAAATATTATATGAAAACAAATCGGGCCATGTTCATAAAGTTCGCTACATAGATTATCAAACATGGATTGACTTGCCCTGGCCAGAACCTAAAGAAAAAAGCAACAGTGATAATCAAGAACGCCGCGCTATTAACGAAGAACAGTGTATTAAGTAGTTAGCTTTACGTAACAGTGCATCCTTATTAGGTACATTTGAGTTAACAAAGATAAACAATACGTATTTAAATACTAGCCTAAAACCAGTGGTTAAACTGTGATTACCAATTCATTTACACAAAAATATGAATTTTGTATGTGTAAAGTATACACTTGAAGATCAACAAAAACATTTCTTGTCAATGTGAAAATTACCATATATATAGATGCAATGCAATATAGGTTATATAGGTTATGATATTTTTATTGTTTCAAAAATGCACGTTTTTCGTCGTTACATAAACTCTGTCGTATAAAATAAGATATAGTATTTTTTGCAATAGGAAGAACTCTTTAGCATATATATATAATAAGATGAAATCTGTTAAACATAATGATATTAGAATAGTAAACATCACGTTGTAAAATAAGCAGCATCATTGTACTTTGCTACCGTTTAGTAACTGCTATTGTTATTAAGATCTAGTTTGTTTTTGTTTTTTTGCAATAGAGAGATTTTTTTAGCATTTATATATAATAAGATGAAATCAGTTTAACATCTGATATTTGTATGTCAGAATTGTAAACATCATGTTGTGAAATAAACAGCATTATTATATGATCTATAAATAGACGCGACCCCATTGGTTCAAAGCGCAGTCGGCGACCAACAATATATCGTTATATTCCTGCATTCTGGTTTTTCCCCATGTTATTTTTTAGGTCTAAAAATAAATTGCTGTTGATACTCGTAGTAGTGCTCAGTTAACAAAATTACTCTTATGCCGGGAAATAAACAAAATACATCCGGACACTTAGACTTTTTCTAAGAAATGGCGTCTGGTGTTTTGTTTTGTTTTTTGTTTGTTTTTTGTTTGTTTTTTGTTTGTTTTTTTTTTGATGTTATATTGGCTTTCAAAATTACCTGTCATTCTTCTGAGTATTATTGTAATGTGAGAATGAGTATAAAAAGTCCTACAAAAAATTAACACATTGTAATGAATGTAAAATCAGTCTGGAAGAAAACTTAGTAGAAACAATTGTATGTAGTCATATAATAAAACAGTTATTGACTAGTGTGCCATTAAATATGATGTGATATTCACCGGCCAAAAGTTATATTGACCGAGGCCTCAATATAACATTTGGCCGGTGAATATCACTTCATATTCAATGGCACACTAGTCAATAATTGTATAATATCGTACTTTGCTACCGTTTAGTAAATGATATTGTAATAAAGATATAGCATATTTTTCTGCAATAGGGTGAATTTTTTTTAGCATCTAAAATAATAATATAAAATCAGTTTAACATATGATAATCTGTATCTAAAAATTGTAAACATAATGTTGTAAAGTAAGCAGCATTATTCTACTTTGCTATTGTCAAGTAACTGCTATTGTAATAAGGATATACATGTAGCATATTTTTTTGGCAATATGGAGAATTTTTAGCATGTACATAAAATAAGATGAAATCAATTTAATGTATAAATTATAATAAAACATTCTTGATAAAGCATAAATGTTAATATCGTCACAGATTTTCATAGTGGGTTTTTTTTGCAGCTAGTATCACGTGAAAAAGGATTTTATAGTAGTTTTAAACCTGTCGCGTCAGCGACAAGGTTTAAAGTTATAACCAAGTTGCAAAATTTCATCCTGGCTCATCCTACAATTTCTCAATTCAGACAGAATAAAGCCGAAGACAATGTTCCCTACGCCTGTTCCCAAGGGAATTCATTCTTGTAAAGAATACTTTTTGTGTAGACGAAAAACAACAAAAACAAGTGAGGACCAAATTTTGTGTGAACTGAGGTATGTACTTTTCTAAATTTTATTTCTGCAGTAAAATCAGGGTATTTAATTTATAGCAGTCATTTTTACATGTGTATCATTTGTTCAGATAAATGTCTAATTTCTTCCAGCCATGTGAGGTAGGCATTTCAGATTTAGAAATTAAACGGTGATAGACTAATGTAAATTCAGCAATCGACCGATCGAATTGCATGAGTTTCTTGAAAAGGACATTCTGTGCTGTCGTAGGAGAGCGCTTTTTCTTTTAATTTGACTAGTAGCATGCTCCCAAGGTAATAAGTCATGTATGTTAAGAATATTTGCAAAAATCAGTATCACGTGTAAACAATTTTATTTGTAACAGAAATAAACTTTCGAAAAAATCATAATAGAATTATTGCATCTTTTAAAGGTTATAAAATTATCATTCAAAAGATTTTTACGTAGATCTTAACATGTATAGTTTCAGGATATTGCTGCAATCATGTATAAAATCATTATTGATAGCCATGATTTGGTGCATGTAGGTCGCGTTATTGTATAACATTAAATCATCCAATGAGAGGAAGGGTTTCACCTCTGACCCGGATGTTGAATTTTCGTGCATGAAGGCAAAAGAAGTTATAATATTAAGAGCCATTTTCTCGAATTTCGCTGGAAGGTCTAAAGATATGTATTTACAAGTCCATAGTAAAATTAAAAAAAAACTGCACAATCATTTCAATTTCCCACTTAAAATGTTACAATTACTGCTTTGTATTCCAAATTCAAGCATAAAAATCTATTTTCCTTCTCAAAAACGTTTTCTACTTTTAAACAACTTTACACAAATTGACAATGTTGAATAAACAGCCTCGGTACGAGGAGTTTGCGTAGAGCGGTGGTTATAATAACTGAATTCTTTAGACGAAATTTTTAATGCGTGCTTCTGTCAGTGCATAGATCAATAATGAAAAAAATATTTTTTTCAGACTAATTTCTTATTATGTGTTACGGAGTGACGTCACAGTGTAACTTGGAATTTCCAATATGCGGGGTCAACACGAAATGGATTTCATGTACTTTCAGTTTAAAGCTACTTATCGAGAGTAATTTTTGCATATTTATAGAATTTTATGCACACATAAAATAATTTATGTCATTGGACCCTTTAGATTGTTTTCCGGAACATACCGACTTGATAATGGAATTTACCTAAATACGTAATTTATAGTTAGAGCCAATCAAAAGATATTTTTCAATCACGTGTTGTTACTTAACCAATGAATACAAAGTACAGCCATAATTTCGATAAACTTGACGTCGTTTGTTCTTCGTCACTTTTTCTGAAGAAAAACTGTGATTTCTACGTTATATTCCTTCGAGAAAAGGTTTAATTATACGTATTATTTGAGCTTGTACATACCTACTCCATTGGACATAAACATTTTGGGGCGGCGACCCCTTATTCGATTGGAATTTGAGTGAAACGGTGGCAAACTTCACGCTTAGACTTCGAACAAAGGAATTCTTTTAATTGGGATAGTACATTATGGATTCATCATCGGCTCTCAAAGTGCAGTTGTTTGGACATTCTTTCGTGAAACGGCTCCGACAATTTATTCGCCTTAACAGTTGTCATAGATACGATTTAAATATCCAAGGCAATCCTCTAGTTCAATATTCAGGTTTTTCGGGATCCACTGTTCCCGATTTAAGGAAGCATCTTGACGTGGTAACAGATTTCAGCCCTGATATTGTGATTCTGATTATTGGGACTAACGATCTATACAAACAAGATTCAACTCCAAACAGCGTTGCCAGTAGTATCGTTGATTTAGTGGACACTCTTTTGTTTGTTATAGGAGTGCGGAAAGTCATTGTAATGCAAGTGTTGCACAGGCTTCAACCATCCAGACATACAAACTATCCTGTTGATTTGGTTTGGTTCAATGCACGTGTCGATGAGCTCAACTACCTTCTCTTTGACAGGCTCAATCGCACTGAGCACAAGCGTTCATATCTTTGGCGATTGAAAGGTTTTTGGTCGGATGCTTGTAAAGAACAAAACTTTTCAGAAGATGGTTGCCACCTCTCAGACTCTGGTCAGCTTCGCCTCATGAGCAATATCAAAGCTGCTGTGGTCGCCGCCCTGAAGCGTTCAATTTGCCATGCATAAGATATGTACATATGTACCTATTTATATAATTATAAGTTTCACAATTCCTTTAGTAATCTCTTATCTTTGAGATATTTGTGTTAGAGTCAAACAAACAATTCAATTCCGTGCAATCAGGGCTAAGTTCGATAGCTCTTGTTTATGTAATTTCTTTCCATGGTTACGAATTATTTTCCAGTTGTTTAAAATTCAACATTACATGATTAGTTATGGTACATGTTTTATCCACGTACATGGTTTAGTTTACAGTCCATGTTTGTTGGATTCTTTTACAGTTCACACTGACAGAGACATGTCTTAGTTTACAGTACATGTTTACATGACTTAGTTTACAGTTCTTGCTCTGTCTGTATACATGTCTAAGTTATAGTACATGTTTTGTGTGACTAACTTCAGAATACACGCTCAGTCTGATAACATGTCTTAGTTTACAGTACATGTTTGTGTGATTTAGTTTACAGTTCACACTCAGTCTGTATATAACATGTCTTAGTTTACAGTACATGTTTTGCGTGACTTAATTAATATTGCCTGTTGAACTAGGTCTGAATGAGTTACAGTACAGCCCATAGACAGTATCAACTACTGGCTCAATTTACTGTCCACACTATCACCTTTTTGTTTCCCGGTCTCGTATAAAAAAAAAAAAAAAAAAAAAAAAAAATACATATATATATATATATATATATATATATATATATATATATATATGTCTGTATAGATGGATATATATGTTGTGGTTTCGTGCACTTGTGCAATATCTTGGAATACATTCTGGTGTACGTCTATCTACTTAACATATTTATTTGTGTGAATATAAATGTACGTTATCCAGATATTTTGATAATGTATCCAGAGATTTCTCTTCCATTTTACATTAACTAATCAAAATACAATTTTATTGACATCTGTTAAACAAAGATAATAGGAAACCCATCTTTTTCAGATGAAACCACCTAACAGGAAGAAGACAGCAACTACAACTTCCTGTTCCTGCTGCTCAAAACAGTCAGACAAAGCAAAAAAGCGTAGTGCAGCCCTGTCATGTGACACTATGAACAATAAAACCAATAAAAGGAAAAAGCTGCACACCCAAGGAAGGCAGTCTCCATTACTTGACAATCCTGTCGCACAGGATGATGAAATGAGTCAGACATTACCACTTCCCCTGGACACACACTGCAATAATTTGTACATGCCCCAATTGCCAGGACAGCATTCACCATCTACACCACCGGATTTCCAGTCGCCAGGACTAGGAAATGTCTCAATCGCAGACGATACATCTTCTGATTCGCAGTCAGAGGAAGAGGAGGATGATGTCCTACCAAACCTTCAACAGGTTATTGCTAACCACAGCCAAAACCTATTACCAGGTAATGGTGTTCAGTTCGCAGAACCCATTAGCACACCCATTGTTAGTCAAATTAAAAAATCAATTTGTAAAGATATCTGGCGTCACAAATTTGTGGACATGGCCTCCCTCCTGCCATCGTCTCACAACCCCCAAACCCCTCAGTTCACATTGCAAATTGACCACCACTCCAACTTCACAATTAATCCAACTTCCCGCACAAGGAAAATCACCAATGTGGAGTCATGGACAACTGCCTTTATACGGTTTATGGCTGTGTACACTGTTAAATATCCTGCAGAGTTCCAGCAGCTCCTAAAGTACACAGAGATTGTTAGGGATATAGCCAGACGTCGTCCTGGGTTGGCCTTCCTGTACTACGACTCTCAATTTCGAATGCTTCGAGAGTCCTTTCTCATGCCCTGGGACCGTATTCATACGGAATATTGGTTAATGGCCTGTACATCCTTTCAGCCAAATCCACAGTCATTTCGGAACCTTCCCCAATCCACCCGTCCCCACCCAACATCTGGTACAAAACGGTTTCTTGAAAAGACCTGCTGGAACTTCAACAAACGCTCCCAGTGTCACAACCCCAAGTGCTCACACCCACACATCTGTGGATTCTGCAGAGGGTCCCACCCCGCCTACAACTGTAAATACTCCAGTAAAGAACACGCAGCGAAGGCCCTTTCACAGTCAAGCACACCTTCCAGTTCAAAATCTTCAAAATAACTTCCATGTAGTAACCCCTATTAAAGTTACGGCGCTTACACGGTATCTTAAAAATTACCCAAAAGCCCAATATTTGATCCAAGGTTTTACGCACGGTTTTAAACTTGGTTACATTGGCTCGAAAACAGCTTCAACATCTCCAAACCTTAAATCTTGTGACGAAAATCCGGATGCGGTTTACAGTAAACTTAAGCTTGAGTTAGATTTAGGTCGGGTTAAAGGTCCATTTGATACTCCACCACTTAATAATCTCCGAATTAGTCCAATTGGCCTGGTTCCAAAGAAATCTCCAGGGCAATTTAGGTTAATACACCATCTCAGTTATCCCCGGGGTAGTTCTGTCAATGATTTCATAGACCCCAATTTCTCCAGTGTCAACTACTGTTCTTTTGACGATGCAGTAACTAAACTGCTGGAACTGGGTCAGGGAACTTTGTTTAGTAAAACGGACATAGATTCTGCATTTCGTTTGATTCCAATTCATCCTGATGATCACCATTTGCTAGGTTTTAGGTTTCGTGGCCAGTACTATTTTGACACATGTCTTCCGATGGGTGCTTCATCATCTTGTGCAATATTTGAACGTTTCAGCTCGGCTTTACACCACATTTCAGAAAATATTTTGAACATCAAACACATGATACACATTCTTGACGATTTCCTTATCCTAGGTCCACCTCATTCCCCTTGCTGTCAGAGTGATTTAGAGAAGTTTCTTGCATTTTGCTCAGAAATAGGTGTTCCTATTAAAAAAGAGAAGACCGAACATGCTAGAACGGTTATTACATTTATGGGTCTAGAACTAGATTCTAATACAATGGAGGCACGTTTACCACAAGACAAATTGACAAAGTTACGCAACCAACTGGCCTCGGTGGCAAAACAACGTAAGGTCACACTGAAAGTCTTACAATCTCTTTTAGGATTATTAAATTTTTGCTGCCAAGTAGTAGTACCTGGCCGGTGCTTTTTGCGTCGATTAACGGATCTGACCAAAAAGGTATCACAGCCTCACCATAGAATCACATTAAATAAAGAGAGTCGTAAAGACATTCATGCTTGGCAAATTTTTGTTGACCATTTCAATGGTAAACATCTGCTGTTTCAAAAACGTTGGCTTACCTCTGATGCATTACACCTTCACACCGATGCATCAGGGTCACTAGGTTATGGGGCCATCTTGCAGTCAAATTGGTTTTACGGTACTTGGCCAAAACAGTGGTTATCCTTTGACATAACATTTAAAGAACTCCTTCCTATTGTGTTAGCATTAGAACTTTGGGGTTCAAAAATGGAAAATCAGTGCATTGTCCTGCATACTGACAATGAGGCAGTAGTACACATTATCAATAGACAAACATGTAAGGTGTCTACTGTTATGGCTCTTGTTCGTCGCCTCGTTATAGCCAGCATGAAATACAATATTCTGTTGAGGGCAGAACATATTTCAGGAAAATACAACATCTTACCAGACCTTCTTTCTCGTTTACAGGTCAAGAAATTTCAAGCTCTGGCTCCATACATGGACAAAGCTCCCACACTGGTTCCACAGGACCTACTTATGCTACTTTGAATAGGGAGGTTTACTATCTTCTTGATTCATCTCTTGCCCCATCTACGAAATGTAGCTATAGAAACGCACTGAATCATTACAAAAATTTCCATGATACATACTACTTCAACTCCCCAATACTACCGGTTTCTACAGAACAGCTTGCTCAATTTATAGCAACTTGTCACAAACGCCATCTTAAGGCTTCAACAATAACTTCATACATTTCTGCCATAAATTACATACATAAGCTCCAGGGCTTGGTCTCCCCTTCCGAATCATTCTTGGTCAAAAAAATACTACATAGTATACGACGGAACAAACAATCAGATAAACGTTGTCCGTTTACAGTTACAGACATGCTGAACTTAATAAGGTCACTCACTTCCGTGGTAACAGATAATTACTCGCGCATACTAATGCGTGCCATGTTCTTGGTAGCCTTTTTTGGCTTATTTCGTGTGGGCGAGTTAGCATATTCATTAAAAGGATCACAAAATGTCATTAAGCGGGAGGACATGGTTTTTCATTACAAAAATTCAAAAGTTTCATATGTTACAGTGGCTATAAGCAGCTACAAACACTCACAAGGGCAGACATCGGTTATCCCTCTGAAGCGTCAGTCCATCAAAAGGTTATGTCCTGTACGCTCCCTGTTACGGTATTTAAGATCAGCCCCACCCGGTAATGGTCAACTGTTTAGACACAGTAATGGTCAACCAGTCTCTACTTCGTATTTCAGATCTGTTTTAAGATCATGTGTCATTACACACAACATGAACCCTAATCTATTCACAGCACATTCCTTCCGTATTGGCGGAGCAACTCACGCTCATAATTCTAATATGTCTACAGCACAAATACAAAAGCTTGGTCGCCGGAAGTCCTCAGCATATCTGAAATACATCCGCCCTCCTGCTCTTCCTCTACACACTGTTCCAGAATAAACATACTAATAGCATGCTCTCTTGGTCAAGTAAGTTGGACCGCAACAACACGCTGTTTTACAAGATCTGACGGTTATAGGCAGCAGATCTCATTCAAAATATTGTCCGTCAATTAACCATTAGCGGGTCTTTTCAGTTATAAGAAGTTGAAACTATTACCGAACTGAATACCATTGCCAAATATTGGTACATCTGCTGACGGTTGAAGGCCGCAGTTGATCACATTGCTCTTTACATGACAGTTCATGAAATAGTGACAAAAATTGTCGATTAAGGACCATATTTTGTTACGAATTCGGTACTGACAGTTCAAGGCTGCAGTCAGAGGTCTAAACACAATTTATATAACAATCATTTGTATGTTTTTGTAGTTTATACACATTTCATAACCTCGCATGTACACTTGTTTCCCCGCTGACGGTTTAAGGCCGCAGTAAGGGTTATGTTTTATTTCAGTTAAGTTAGAGAAAACGATTTATTTTGTTTTATTCATTTTACTATTTTGTATGTTTCAACTCAGGTAGATGTTCTGTGGCCTGGACGCTTTTTTAGGGCCGCAGTACACCACATGTCTCTGTAAATAGTTTTCAACACCTTTTATCGTAGTATTTGTAACTGTACAAAATAGGTCGAGCTCGTATCACAGTCTAGTCTCTCTGGGCGGCGGTTTATCCTTTTGGCGGTTTTGCCTCCCAGTTAGACTCATTCGGGAATCTTTATATTAATGTTATTACATAACTCTGCATAATTTTGTGTAATTATTGTTAGTTGTTAGTTTATGGCATTTTAAATAAATGCCCAATTTTCATTCAAATCAACATGTGTTTGTTTTTCCCTCTTCCCTAACAAGTTCGACCTTGCCTGTGATTCTTACTCTTGACCTTGGACAATACATAAATAGAATTTTATGCACACATAAAATAATTTATGTCATTGGACCCTTTAGATTGTTTCCGGAACATACCGACTTGATAATGGAATTTACCTAAATACGTAATTTATAGTTAGAGCCAATCAAAAGATATTTTTCAATCACGTGTTGTTACTTAACCAATGAATACAAAGTACAGCCATAATTTCGATAAACTTGACGTCGTTTGTTCTTCGTCACTTTTTCTGAAGAAAAACTCCACCTCCACCAGCACCGCCTCCTCTAAGCCAAAATTGTTTTATTAAGGTCTAGGGCTTTGTGATGTAGACCATTCTAGTTTTTATATTGCATATACACTTTTTGTTCTTATAGATAAGATCGTTCATGATAATTTTTTATTCCCTTTTGTGTTCAATGTATTCTCGTCTCTTTGTCAATGTCTATGGCTTTGTGATGTAGACCATTTTAGTTTTTATATTGCATATACACTTTTTGTTCTTATAAATAAGATCGTTCATGTTAACTTTTTATTCCCCTTTTGTGTTCAATGTATTCTCGTCTCTTTGTCAAGGTCTATGGCTTTGTGATGTAGACCATTCTAGAGTTTATATTGCATATACACTTTTTGTTCTTATAGATAAGATCGTTCATGTTAACTTTTTATTCCCCTTTTGTGTTCAATGTATTCCCGTCTCTTTGTCAAGGTCTATGGCTTTGTGATGTAGACCATTCTAGAGTTTATATTGCATATACACTTTTTGTTCTTATAGATAAGATCGTTCATGTTAACTTTTTATTCCCCTTTTGTGTTCAATGTATTCCCGTCTCTCCTTACATAAACATGATTTGTTTCGATTGTTTAGATCCTTGATATTGTATTTTCTTCATGTGTATGTTAGTATTACTAAAGGGGGCGGTTTTGCCTCCCAGTTAGACTCATTCGGGAATCTTTATATTAATGTTATTACATAACTCTGCATAATTTTGTGTAATTATTGTTAGTTGTTAGTTTATGGCATTTTAAATAAATGCCCAATTTTCATTCAAATCAACATGTGTTTGTTTTTCCCTCTTCCCTAACAAGTTCGACCTTGCCTGTGATTCTTACTCTTGACCTTGGACAATACATAAATACAGGTATTGAGAAAAAAATGCTTCCGTTTTTTATGTATCCAGTTGTTTTTGTTGTTTTTTTTTTGTAAAAAAAATATCATTTAAGACGTGATTAACTGTTAATTTCAAATCGGCTCAAGAAGCGTGTCGATTTGTGCTATTGGAAATTAGCCAGTTAGAGAAAGACTTCACATTTTCTGACAAATGTAAAACTGTAAAAAAAATGAAAATGCTAAGTCTTTCAATTAAGGACTAGTTTGAACACAGGAAGCACTTGCTTCCTCTGTCAATATAAAATACAGAAGTTTAAACTAAACTTGAATTTTTAAAAATCTAATATTCTGCATCAACTTCAGCTATCTGATTTCCATCCAAAATTCTCGATGTTCTTGTAAAGGAAGAAAGCTTATATCGAGGATAAAAGCCTTGTCCTATCATTATGACAATAAAATTTCTAAAACTTAAGTCGACAATAAGTTCCACAGACACTTGTATAGAAGCGAATATAAGGCATTTATGAATGGCCATTCTCCAGTATAAATCCGATCACCTCATATCTTGACGCACCATATATTATGACGCCATTTTTGTTTTGACCTCGTTTTCGAATTTGGAGTTCCCCGAATGACGTAGTTCCGCGCGCATTTGTTTACAAGGCCGACACGGTTCGTTAATGTCATAAAAATGTGGAAAGTACGCGATTTACAGGTAAGAAAAAATTAATTTTTAGTAAATTGTAAAAATCACATAATTTGCTTATATCATTTTTACCTTATTATTAAATTCTGAATATTTTTTATGGAAACATATTTCTATAAAAAAATCTTAGTACGTCTGCAGCCGCTGTCAAACTTCTTCAAAGTCACGTGACAGTCATGTGCTTATTGTACGTCGTAAAAATAAAAATCACTGTGATGTAACCTCTACTCGTTATATTGTTTTACTGCGTGTAAAATTGTCGATTTGATAACATGTTATTGTTTCTTTATGATTAGTTGAACTACCTTTCAAAAAACTAAAGGGAAATGTAGAAGTTACTCCCCAACTTCAATGACCAATGCGTACATGCTTGCTAAAGGGACAGGGCACCTATTAGGACAGTTGCCAGGCAGTTTGGTGTGCCAGAGGCTACACTGAGACACAGACTGAGCGGAAGAGTCAATCCTGACGCTGTGAGGCCAGGCCCACCACCACTCTTCACCCAGGAAGAGGAGGCTTTGTTTGTCCAGCATCTGAAATTGTCTGCATCAGTTGGATACGGCTATAGCAGGTAATCATTGTTTTAGGAATCATAACCATGGAGTTAACCATCTATGTTCAGTATATATTTTATAAAGCTGTTTAATTAACCGTTGTTTTTTTATTTGCGATCTTCATATGTTTCAGAGCAGAGGTACAAGACATGGCATCTGAATACGCTGTCTGTCTGGGAAAGAGGGACAGTGACCACCCAGTCAGTCATCAATGGTATGAACATTTCATGAAGAGATGGCCTGAAATAAAGTTGGTATTGGCAAGAGGTCTTGAAATCCAGCGTACAAAAGCAACCTCTGCTGAAAGTGTCACAAAATATTACAGTGAGTTGGACAAGATTCTGACGAAGTATCATCTTCGAGACAAGCCAGAGAGAATTTATAATGTGGACGAGAAAGGGTTGTCCACCAGTCACAAACCTCCACGAGTTGTAGCAGGTATCGGAAATAAGCCCCCAGCAGTGACTTCAGGCTCAAGAATTACGGTGACAGTAATTGGCTGCGGGAATGCCCTTGGAAATCAGGTAATATTCTTAATGTTGTTGACATACACCTTCAGTTATCATATGCCAGTAAAATATCATCGAGTTCACTTCTAAATCAAACTTAAGTTGTAACATGCTCTTAGCTTCCTATAAATAATTTATTTTGCAGGTTCCTCCATTCTTCATTTTTCCAGGAACAAGGATGAGAGATGAACTGATGACAGGAAAGACACCAGGTGCCCAAGGTACAGTGTCAGAGTCTGGTTGGTCCAATGGTGATATCTTCCGTAGATACCTTGAAGATCATCTTATTAGGTACTTGCCTGAAAGATCCGAAAACAACCAGGTCTTGATTCTGTATGATGGACATCGTTCACACGTTAACCTTGGTCTAATTGAGTGGGCTCGACAGCAACACATCATCCTTTTTGTTTTGCCTGCGCATACAAGCCATGTGTTGCAGCTACTTGACATTGGCTGTTTTGGCCCCTTTGAGAGAATCTTCAATGCAGCTTGCCATAGATATATGAGGGACCACTGTGAGGAAGTAATAACAAAATATAACATTTGTGCACTGGGCTGTTCTTCATACAGCCGTGCACTCTCCACCGACAATCTCCAGTCTTCTTTTAGAAGAGCTGGAATCTTTCCCTTCAACACTGAGGCAGTAGATGCAAGTCACTTCAAGCCTGCAGAAGTACAACAGCAAGTTGAAGTAGAGGGGTCACAGCAACCAGCAACAGTCAAGCCCAGTAGTTCACATTCAGTCCAGCCTTGTGAGTTTTTCAACTCCAAACAGCAACCAATAGTATCCAAGAAGCGGAGTACCAAGAAGAAGCGTCTGGTATCCTCCATAGTCAGTGGCATGGCAATCACTGAGGAGGCAGTAGTTGAAAAAATACAGGATCACCAGATAGCAATGAGCAAGCCACCCAAGAAAAAGAAGACTGCCCCGACTGCCCCCACATCCCCTGTTCCAGGACCCTCCGGAATCAAGCCCAGAACCCAGCCAGATGCAGCACAGATATTGTCATCCGAGTCTGAATCAGAAAACGAATCTGATGAAAAGTGTTGCATATGTCAAAAATTCACCCCTGAGGAAGTCCAGAGAAGTACCTCACTTATTTTTGTGAAGTGGGTGAAATGTGACAATCATAATTGTTCCCACTGGACTCACTTAAAATACTGCACAAAGGTCACAGTTGTTAGGCGTGGCAGCAAATTCCTATGTGCTCACTGTGACAGTGAAGAGTAAAATGTGTTGCTAAATTTTGAAACATTCAAACATTTTTATGTATACCTGTTGCAGATTTACCTCTACCACTGATCTGGAAGGTTATAAATAACATGTGTTGTATTTACAGTTAAATGTCATAATTGATTTTAACTTAAAATTACTTTACAGTGTACATGTTCTAATAGGGTATGTGTTTTTTGTACAACGTAAATACATTACTTCTGTTGTAGCAGTTGCAGTAGAGTGACTTATTTTATTTTTATCCAATCAGAAATTGGGTTACATCCCATGCGTCAGAATATATGGGTGAAGGTCAAAAATACTGCTTTTGTGTTGGTGATGTTTATTTCCAGTTTAAAAAAATGATCACTTGGTCTTTTTTTACAAATGGCAGTTGTAATCAAAGCAGTATAAACGGAAATTCCATGGTATAGAGGTAAGTTGCAGATTAAACATTAAACAAGAACGCTGTCCTCAGTTCAAAGCTTAAGTGCGTGGGAATAGGTGGTAGCAGGATAGTATTAGATTACAAGATAACCAACTTCGAAATGTAAACAAACAAAACCGAAGCACATTTATCAAGTCACTGCAGAAACACAAATGCACTTTCAGAATAATTCTAGCATCATTTCATACCTGTAATATATGCCTTTTCCAATGATATATGTCACTACCAATAACTCCACTTTGTTACGGAGAAAATCACATTTGTTTCCGTCAAAAGTCTGATTTTTTTCGACCCGTCATCTTGCGAAACTGCTGTAAGCGAATGGTTCCCAGTATCTTATACGGTATCGATACGTTGCTTTTGAGCCGGGCGCAAATTACCACGTACGCTAGATTCTTTATATTCAAATGTTTTTGGCGCGTGATTTTTAAACCCGGCTCAAAGATTTTGCAACGGTTCCGTTTACAACACTGGGAACCATTCGCTTACAGCAGCTTCGCAGGATGACGGGTCGTGAAAACTGACTTTTGATGGAAACAAATGTGATTTTCCCCGTAACAAAGTGGAGTTATTGGTAGTGACATATATCATTGGAAAGGGCATATATTACAGGTATGAAATGATGCTAGAATTATTCTGAACGTGCATTTGTGTTTCTGCAGCGACTTGATAAATGTGCTTCGGTTTTGTTTGTTTACATTTCGAAGTTGGTTATCTTGTAATATAATACTATATACTGGAGAATGGCCATTCATAAATGCCTATATTCGCTTCTAAACAATTGTCTGTGATAAGTTCCTGTAAAATGTTACGCTTGCCATGCTAAATATCTAAAATGGACTTGTCCGTCTTTCAATGTGGACAGATCCATTAATTGTTTATAGGGGTGCAGGTTGAAAATTTCTCACTGAATGACAGATAGTACAGACCATGATCAAACTGCACGGATGTGCACGCTGGTCTTGGTCTGCACTAGTCGCAAAAGCAGAGTAAATTGCCTCAAGCAGGGTAAGGGTTAAGGTATTAATACACATTTTGTTATATTTAATCTATTTTTTTCAGGTTTTTGCAGTCACATGGTCTCTGTAAAAGGTGACAGTGTGCCAATTAAAGCTCTATGTACCTGGCTGAGACACTGTGGAAAAGTGTAAAGTACCAGTATGACATGACATATGTGCAGAAATGACAATAGTTTGACTGCAACAAGCAGAACAGCTGTAGAGGTATATATAGCAACTTTATCCAGCTATTAGGAATTTAATACATTTTGCTTAATTTTAGTTAGTTTATCTATTAGATCAATAAATGTGAATTCTAGAACACTTTTTTTTTCTTAAAAAGTGGATTTGTTTAGCTCTTTTCAAGTGTTACTTTCAAATGTGTTTTATTAGACTGAATAGTCTTAAAAGAGATTGAGGTAAGAGTGGTACTGAGTAATGGTATTAATATAATCATGCAAATATTTAAATGTTCAAATTACATTGTACAGTGCCACACAAAAAGTTCTTTTTTAAGATTTATGTTTCAGCAGTCTTAATGTTTAATTGAATTCTGAGATATTCCATATTGCAGTGATGATGACTCCTTGACATTTTCATTTTTTGCATAGGGTAATTGGGTTTTCACGTAAAGTATTCACAGTTTGTTATACCTTACATTTAATAGGCTATTTAGACAGCCCTGGGCTGTGCATAACCATTGCTTGACATCATTGAAGTTGAGTTTCACGAACAGTTACAATAAAAAAAACATCTAAGGTAAATGCTGGAATAGCAACAATGAGGAACACCTTCAGAACCTTTCAGAAATGTTGTAGACCTCAGTAGACTCTTGACATCAAGTGTCCCTCAGGATTCCATAATACAGAAGGATGTGAAATACCCTAGATTGATAATGCCATTTCTCCATCACCAAAGTGGGAGGGTCTAGCTTTTAAGCTGTCCATCTGTCAGTCTGTCATTATGTCTGAAAATTTTAAGATTGCCAGTAACTTTCTTATTAGTAAATGGATTTGATTTATACTCAAACAGAACATTGGACAAGACCTTCCCTCTGATATATATTTATTTCACATTGACCCAAGAATGACCTTGACTTTGAAGGTTCAATTGCTAAAAATACTTAATATTGGCCATAACTCCCAGACAGAGTTAAGTCATGTTTTTTCACAACAACAGTTTGGGAGAGATATTCAGAATGACAATTTTGATCCTTTTTTAACTTAGTTCATCTTTGCATGCATCAACCCTTTGAGATAAATCATCCAAATGACTTCTTTTAACTGGACCCCTAAATGACCTTGATCTTGAGGTCAAATTGTCCCCAAAAAACCCAGCATTTTTGAAGGATCTACAATTACTCTTTGTGTGATCCAGATCTTAACGTTCTAGGCACCATTTCAAGTGAATTATCATCTTTCAGTGACAGTTCTTGCTATTAATAGATTCTTTTTTTTACTTTTCAGGAAGTTGAAGCCCCTCTCCTTCAAGAAATGTATACAATCAAGGGGATTGCTGTGGAGCAGATGGAACTGCTGAGTTTCTTCTGGACAATAATGGCATTAAAAATATTCTTTTTCGAAACGAGAAAGAAAGCAGTGTTATATGAAGACAACAAAGAAAATTTCATGTGAATGAACTGAAATAGTTTTAATTTCATGGACACTGAACAGGGAGTGAAATGCTTTCTAGTCAGAAATAAAGAGATAATCCAAAAGTAATGACATTATATCTGTACATATAGATGACAGTTTTTGCTCTTTGCTGGGTTTGTAGACATGAATATAAGTATTTTTTGTGAACAATGATGACATCATGTTACATCTGTTCCTGTAGAAATGATGTAGGAAGCAGTGCCAGAAGAAGACACTATATAGAATCTCACTGTAGTTGGTACTTCCAGTATCTAATATATTTCCATCTTTCAGAGAATTTCCTCTTTTGAAGCTTATAACTAAACCATCTGTCCATACTTCCATCAGTTCAACTTTTTTTGCCAGTTGGAAATTTCTCACGTTTTGCAACTACTTTTGTAGCTTTACACTTACTCATTTGTGACACAAGATACATAACTCTGACTGCCATTTACAGGGTTTATCCTCTTTGTGTGCCTTAAGAAAAGGTTAGGGTTTTATGTTCATCCAGTTTTCATTTCTATAAGTAATAATAGAGGCATTATCGTCACACAATTGTCATCGTGATGCAACATACCAGTGCACAGGTCATCTGGGTCATGTATGGTCTTTTTTAAACTCCATATTCAATTTTCACACATCCGTTTGAAAATGCTTGCACAGATTTCATTCATATTTGCATGTAGATGTGTCTACATATGGTTCCTTCCATTACGCCCCTTTTTGACTTATTTTCTACTAAAATGAAATTTCTGCACATTTAAAGTAAAATGCTTACACGGATTTTTTTATAATTTGCATGTATATGTATCTTATGAACTACAGGTTACTTGCAAAATTGGGCAGGACACCTCCAGATTTGTCAGTTTTGACCTTTATAAACTAAATTTCTGATAAAAACCAAATGTCTTCACATTTATAGGGTTATGTTTTGTATTACACTGTTCATTAAATAAATGTAACAATTATACTGCTTTTGACATTCCGCCTGCCTCTTTAATTTTTATCATCTGCTTATGATACATGGCTAGGGAAAATGTGTCCCATGGACACATATCTACTGAATTATTTTTGATAGTTTTGTATTTTTAAATAAAGATAAATGTTAACAAGCATTGCTTTCTTGTGTTTGTGGTAAACTTATTGTCAGCTAAAGTTTTACCTCTCTTTACAGTTGTATTCATATCAGAGTCAGATTACCTTCCTATAATTACTGGAAAGAACTTGTACTAGACTGCAACTGTTACCAGTAAACTACCAACAGAACTTACAATATTGGTATATCCATAAATCATGGCTGGTATTATAGTACTCTTGTACTTTTCTAGAACATTAAAGTTGAAGAACCACATGGTTTTAGAAAAATAACTGGAATAGTCGATACTAAAATTGATAAGGGTAGAAAATGATCAAGATCAATGATGGCGAGTATTGAATAGAGCATTCAGTAGTTATGTACAAAAAAATTCCAGTGAAGTTGGAAATTTATGGCAAAGCAGGTCAAAAAACAGATTTTTATCATATTCAGTTAATGAGACTAGCTCCAATGGACCTCTGTTGCACAGAGATAAATTCTCTCAGATAAAGGTACATGTATTGCATTACATGCATGAATTCTTTACTTGAAAACATAAACCCAGCACTATGCGGCAGGTTTTGCAGTACTTTCAGTGCTTTGATTACTGTTAGTATCACGTGAAAGTTTTTTTATTTAAAATTTTTTTTGCAGCTAGTATCATGTGAAATGTAATAATTATAACGGTGAAATTAAGCAAAGTAAACTGTATTTGCGATATCAAGATGAACATTGTTCAAACGGAAAAAATCAAAACTAAACATTATATATCTTATTGATTTCTCTGAGAGTCAGAAATGAGAAAATGCAGTCCCAAACCCTCTTCTGTTAGTTGATAAACTCTTTTTTATTTAACTTACAAACGAAACAAAAGTTAAACGTAACACTTACATTACTGTCTCTAAATTCATGAAATATTTACAAAAATTAGACAGGTGTCAGACAACTTGGCCTTCACAAAGCAAATAAATGAACCATCTATTAATATTTTGGTACCGTAGATCGTTTCCATACATGTTACATATACACATTTTTATCTTTTTTGATCGATAGGTATGACAACATTTATTAACTCACTTAACGTAAGAGGCTTATCAAGTAGCACAAAAAGTCATCAAGTTTTTCAATATTTACAAGATAGCAATTATGATACATGTTTATTACAGGAAACTCATTCCACTTTCAACAATGAACAATTATGGAAAGCTGAATGGAAAGGGCAATCTTTTTATTGCGGTAAAAAAAGTAATAGTAAAGGTGTTGCTATTTTGTTTAATAATAATTTCACAGGAAAAATATCCAATTTTAAAGAAATTATACCTCGGCGCGTCTCTAAAGTTAGCAGACTAGCAGACTAACTTCAGCAGACTAGCAGACTAACTTCAGCAGACTTGTGTCCGAGATGTTTTAAGTAATTCATAATTTTCATTTTACTATGTTGTAAAACTCGCATAAAAATCGTTTAAACCAAAATAAAGTCACAATTATTTTATAATTCATTGTACTCCCTTCAAAGTAAAACTTCCACAGAACAACTCTAGCAGAATAACAGAATGGCAAAACAACTCTAGCAGACTAGCAGACTAACTCCAGACTAGCTCTAGCAGACTAGCAGAATAACTTCATCAGACTAGCAAACTAACTTCAGCAGACTAGCAGACTAACTTTAGCAGACTAACTCCAGCAGACTAGCAGGCTAAATCCAGCAGACTAGCAGACTAACTTCAGCAGACTAGCAGACTAACTTCAGCAGACTTGTATCCAAGATGTTTTAAGTAATTCATAATTTTCAAATAACTATGTTGTAAAACTCGCATAAAAATCGTTTAAAGCAAAATAAAGTCACTATTACTTTATAATTCATTGTACTCCCTTCAAAGGAAAACTTCAACAGAACAACTCTAGCAGAATAACAGAATGGCAAAACAACTCTAGCAGACTAACTCCAGCAGACCAGCAGACTAACTCCAGCAGACTAGCAGACTAACTTCATCAGACTAGCAGACTTTTAGATACTTTCACTATACACTTGATAGAGGGAATAATTTATTCATGCAACTTTTACACTTATTGGTCCGTTACAACTGTGCACTTTACATTCAACCCTTAGCTGGTCAGACATTGTCAGAAGAAAATTGTGATAGCTTATGTCTTACATAGAGATAAACATGCTCTTGTTCTTGAGCACACCTGCGTAGTTGGGGCATCCGTTTCCTCTGGGCACAGTTACAGTCTTTTTCATCCAACACATAAAACCCCTTATGAGCGTCACAGATATACAACGCAGCTTATCAGCACACCAAGAGTGGTCATAACGAAGCTGAAGCGCACCGAGAACGGTCAAGTGTGAGAAGGCAAATTATAATTTATAATAGTTTATAGAAATTATATGCATGTTTATTTTGCTTTTTTACAAAGAAAAGGAATAAAACTGACAATGAACAGAGAAGAACACAGTTATTGAATATTATTATGGGTAATGACATTATTATTATAGGTAATGACATTAACACGTTTGAACAATATACATAACGTTGGGAGGTTTGTTTTCGTAACATTATGAATTTATAGATATAATCAGATCAATAAAGGGTTACACAGTACCTCCTCAGATATTAAAGAATCGATACTTTAACAATTTATTTATTTTAGTCAATAGGAATTTTAAATGATTTTGTTTCGATAGCAAAATTCTCCTGAATGAAAATTTAGGGAATAAACAGTTTGACTAGAACTAATAAATTGCTTAGTTATTATGAAAAGTGGCAAGAATGATTACACGTTGTTAGCAAGGACAAAATTGGTTGTTAAACTGGGGTTAAAACCCAATAAAACAAAAACAAAAGCAAAGAAAAATTTGAAATGGAAACCACATTTCGAACAGATTGACTGTATTGTTGATATCATATCACTTATTCTTTATATGACGGATATCACGTCATACGAAATTACAAAATAGTATCATATAAAACAAACCTAAATCATAGGCATGAATAACTTTGTCTAAAGGAAGACAAATAAAGGAATATGATGGACATCACATCATTCCTAATAAAATGTACGACGGATATCACGTCGTCAAAGAGAACGCCATGTAAAATTTAGTCACATCAACTATACGACTGATATCACGTCGTTAATTAATATGCTCTGTTTTATGAATTTGTTTTAGATCGATGAAATACATGGAAAATGTACCTTATGTAAACCATGTAGTATAAATGTAGGACTAGTAAACATAGAACTAGTAAATTTAAAATGACAGACACCACGTCGGTAGCATGTAATCTAAGTTTGGCATAGATAACACATGACAAATACTGGAATATTATTACAAAGTCTCGTTATAATTCCTTGAATGTACATGCTGTACAGCCGTAAAAGAATATGGTCAAAAACTTTTCAGGAGGATTTGGCAGGCAGCCAGGGCCGAAATCAGAATGCGCATGCGCCAGAAGACAATATCTTTGACAAACTTGCAGAAATGGGGAATAGTACGATCTCTTCAGCAGGAAATCTAGAGATAAGTCAGCTGTCAAAATGTATAGCAACAATGACAGAAAGCATGAAATGCTTAAAGAGAGGTCATCACCTTAAAACGGCGTAGTTCCCACAATCCAGATGACCCCAGCGGAGTGTTAAAAAGCTGCGGAATGACGAAGATATATCGAGCTCTGAGGATGATCAGATTGATCGATATCTTGCACAGGAGAGTACCTCCGACGGGGAAGAAAATGAGTAGGTTGAGATAGCTTTTTAGCTCACCTGAGCATGCTCATGTGAGCTTTTAGGATCCTTGATTGTCCGGCGTCCGTCCGTCCGTCGTCCACAATTCATTCAAACGACATCTCCTCTGAAACCACTGGGCAAAGTTTAATGAAACTTGCCTAGAATGTTCTTTGCATGAAGCTCTACCAAGTTTGTTCAAATGGTTCCGGTCCATTGCATTTCTGGGTCACAGGAGCTAAAAAAAAACAGATTTTAAAAGTTGGATCTTAAAAAATCTTCTTGTCAGAAACCACAAGGCCTGGAGCTTTGATATTTGGTATAAAGCATCATCTAGTGGACCTCTACCAAGTTTGTTCAAATTATGATCCTGTGGTCAAAAATGGCCCCGCCCAAGGGGTGACTTGTTTTACAAAGAGTTATATAGGAAAAAACCTTTAAAAATCTTCTTGTCAGAAACCGTAAGGCCTAGAGCTAAGATATTTGGTGTGCAGCATTGTCTAGTGGACCTCTACCAAGTTTGTTCAAATCATGGCCTCTGGGTCAAAAATGGCCCCGCCCCAGGGTAACTTGTTTTACATAGAGTTATATAGGAAAAACTTTAAAAATCTTCTTGTCAGAAACCGTAACGCATAGAGCTGAGATATTTGGTATGTCGCATTGTCTAGTGAACTTCTACCAATTTTGTTCAAATTATACCTCTGTCGTCAAATTTGGCCCCACCCTGGGGTCATTGGTTTTACATAGGCTTATATAGCAAAAACTTCGAAAATCTTCTTGTCTGAAACCACAAGGCCCTGAGCTTTAAGATTTGGTATGTAGCATTGTCTAGTGGACCTCTACCAAGTTTGTTCAAATTATACCCCTGGGGTCAAATTTGGCCCCACCCCGGGGTCATTGGTTTTTTTTCATAGGCTTATATAGTGATAACTTTGAAAATCTTCTTGTAGAAGGAGAAGTAACATTTTCAGTCCAAATAATCTGGAAATTTGTCAGACAGGTTGTTTCTATGATTTCTAGCTCAAGTTCGAATATGGGTCATCTTAGTTCAAAAACTAGGTCACAGAGCCCAAAAATAGAAAAACCTCGTTAACACTCTAGAGGTTAGATTTTCAGGCAAAATATCCCAGAAATTTGTCAGAAAGGTTTTTTTGATGATTTTTAGCTCAAGTTTAAAATTGGGTCATCTGGGGTCAAAAACTAGGTCACAGAGCCCAAATATGGAAAAACCTTGAAAAAAACCTAGAGGTAACATTTTCAGTCCAAATAACCTGAAATCTGTCAGAAAGGTTTTTTCAATGATTTCTAGGTTAAATTTGAATATGGGTCATCTGAAATCAAAAACTAAGTCACAGAGCCCAAAAATAGAAAAAAAACTTGTTAACACTCTAGAAGCTACTTTTCAGTCCAAATATTCTCCAATGTCAGAAAGGATGTTTTAATGATTTCTAGCTCAGATTCGAATAAAGGTCATCTGGGGTCAAAAACTAGGTCACAGACCCCAAATATGGAAAAACCTTGTTAACACTCTAGAGTAAAGATTTTAATTCTAAAAAACCTGAAAATTTGTCAGAAAGGTCGCTTCTATGATTTCCAGCTCAACTTTGAATATCGGTCATCTGGATTAAAAAACTAGGTCACAGAGCCTAAATATCGAAAAACTTTGTAAACACTCTAGAGGCTACATTTTCAGTCCAAATGTCCTGGAAATTTGTCAGAAAGGTTGTTTTGATGATTTCTAGCTCAGGTTTAGATATGGATCATCTTGGTTCAAAAACTAGGTCACAGAGCCCAAATATGGAAAAACCTTGTTAACACTCTAGAGGCTACACTTTCAGTCCAAATAACCTTGAAATTTGTCAGAAAGATTGTTTCAATAATTTCTAGGTCAAGTTCGAATATAAGTCATCTGGGGTCAATAAACCAAGTCCATAGCAACTTTGTTAAAAGCAGTCATATTCAGGTGAGCGATATAGGGCCATCATGGCCCTCTTGTTTATTGATACAGAAACTGGAGAATCCATACAAGAAGATTTAGCTTCCCTAGTAAACAAATCTTTACGATAAAAAACAAATGGGCCGGGAAAAAATGAAAGAAATTCAAAACAAATACTAACGTCCTAAAAATATTGAAAATTTGCAAGTTGCCAAAGTTGCCGAAATTCTGTGGAGCCAGCTCTAAACGGAGACCAAAGATTTGATTATGCACAGCAAAAAATGCAATCAGTACTTTGTCAAGCTTTAGTTCCAGTAATAAAACTGATGCAGTGTGCCAAAAATGACGGTAACAAAGAAACGGAATGTTTAGCAGGGGACATTTTCAAAATATTCGTCCAGGGTGTCGTGACGTCAAACGCAAATAGGAGAGAGAAAATAAGGAAAATCTTGCTGTCTTATAAAAAACTGTGTGATACACCACCGTCGGCAACAAAATTATTTGGAGACAAACTGGAGGAAGATGTCAAGAAAATGAAAGAAACCAGGACAAAACTCAAGATCTTAAAAGCAAGCCTTTTTTATTGAAACGAGGAGGGGGGGGGGCACCGACAAATAAATCAAAGGAGATTCACAGCCTACCCCCCCCCCCCCCCCTCCCAAGAAAATATCAGACACAAACGAACAATCGGTTCCAGTAGAAACGCCATCAACAAAAGAAAACAAACAATAACTGTAAGTAATAATATTAAGTTACATATCCATAATACAGCCAAAGATTTTCGAGGGGGGGAAACGGCTGAAAATATTAGTTTTTGGGAGACCATTACAAATGATAAATGGATATTACAAACTATCGAGGATTGTAAAATAGAAGTAACCACTTTCCCACAACAAACATATATTCCAAGAACAATAAAGTTCACAACAGAGGAAAACATAAAAATTAGACAAGAATTAACTAGATTTTTAAAATGCGGAATCATAGAAAAGGCACAAAAGACGAGAACAATGAATTTATCTCCAACATCTTTATTAGACGGAAAAAAGATGGACGTATTCGAATTATATTAAACTTGAAATATTTTAATGAACATTACGTGGAAAAAAACGCATTTTAAGATGGAATCTTTACGAGTAGCAATAAATATAATGAGGAAAGATTGTTATCTCGCGTCAGTAGACCTAACAGATGCATACTATTCAGTCAGGATTAGAGAAGACGATCGTAAATATTTTCGATTTATCTTTGAGGGTCAAAAGTGGCAGTTAACTGCCTTAGTAATGGGATATTCCTGTAGCCCTAGAATTTGGACAAAATTAACGAAACCAGTGTTTGCTTATCTTAGGTCGACGGGTCACAGCAGTGTTTATTTTATTGATTATTCATGTTTAGCGGGGGATACATTCACTTCATGTGTGAACAACGTAACTGACACCGTCCACTTAATGGACAGTCTTGGGTTAACTGTAAATTTACAGAAATCTGTACTGGTACCGTGTACAAAAATAATATATTTAGGATTTGAACTATGCTCAGTCTCAATGACGGTTAGGTTAACGGGGGAGAAAAGACAAAATATTATCGAAGAGTGCAATAATACGTTACAACACGAAGAACAACGATCAGAAAATTTGCAAAATTGATAGGGAAATTGACAGCTGCAGAGCCCGGTGTAAAACATGCTCCTTTGTACATTAGACCTTTCGAAAAAATCAAAGAAAAACAATTAAAAATATACAGAGGGAATTTTGATAGTTTTATGAAGGTACCGAGAAACATAAATACTGAGTTAAACTGGTGGATACATAATTTAGACAAAAGTTATAAGAATGTAGGCGTAAACCAACCGGACATTATTATTTATACAGATCTGCTTCTTTAAAAATGTACGGAGCTTATAATGAAACGACTGGCTCAAAATCGAGCCGGATGAACAAAAGCTTCACAGAAACGTGTTAGAACTGAGAGCTTGTGAAATAGGACTTCATACCTTTTGCAAATCTATTACCAATAAGCATGTTCGTTTATATACTGATAATACGACAAACTGTGCGTATATTAACAGATATGGCGGCAAATTCGAATCACTAGACAATAATGCAAGAAATATATGGCACTGGTGCATTGAAAGAAACATATACTACTCAAAATTTGATAGGGATCACTTTTTATTTCTTAAATATCTTTTTAATGATAACCTCAAGATAACTGATTTTTTTTCATACATGTAGTTTATTCATATGGCAAAGCCGACCTGTCCAGCAGATTTTGATTGTTTATCTGTAGATGGCACGGGAAAAGCGATACCCCTGGAAAAGTGGTGCACCGCGGGCATGTACCTTCATGTACACATCCGTTTTATTCAGACTTCGCTTTTGCATGGTAACGTTTATATCGAACCCAGCACTGGTCATCGCAAATCTACGACAAAGACGGCGTATTGACGATGAGGAGATGAATAGTGGGGTAGGGATGCTTGAGGCTGGGCGTTCCCAACGGCACGTGGCAGGTGTCCTTGGGGTGTCCCAGAGCACCGTTGCCAGGATGTGGCGACGGTTTCAAACTTACGGGCATGTCACGCATAGGCATGGCGGAGTGCGTCAGAAGTCCACAACTCAGCGTAAGGACCGGTTTATTGTCGTTCAAGCGCGACGTCAGCGCTTTGTTACCGCTACTTTCCTCCAAAATGACTTCCAGAATGCCACTGGTGTATGACTTTCCACTCAAACCATCAGGAACCGTCTTCATACTGCTGCCATGAGGGCTAGAAGGCCAGCAATCCGAATCCCTTTGGCGCGAAACCACATCCAGGCACGTCTTCAATTAGCCCGCGATCACTCCAGGTGGACGCTGCATGACTGGACCCCAGTGCTGTTCACAGACGAGTCTAGATTTTGTGTGGACTTCACTGATAGGCAAGTGCGGGTATGGAGATCCGCCAATGAGCGTTTGGTACCTGTACGTGTTGCTACCCATGTGCTTCCATTATAAGTCTCTATGTCTGTGAATTCGAGGACGAATTCTTATCGAGCAGGGGAGAATGTCACAGGACTGATATAGGTGATTTGGTTACTAACGTACTATCACCAGCCCGGGTAGCTCAGTTGGTAGAGCACCTGACTTGCAAGCAGGGGGTCGCGGGTTCGAGTCCCGCCCTGGGTAATGATTTTTCTAACCCCGCGACACCGTCATGGCGGTGCTCGGTCATGGTGTGGGCGGGCATAAGCATGCAGGGAAGAACGCACCTGCAAATTGTTCAAAACGGCACATTCAGGGCTGTATGATACGTCAATGAGATCTTAGATGCGTGCGTTCGTCATTATGCTGGTGCTATAGGCCCTGAGTTCATTTTAATGGACGACAACGCCCGGCCTTACAGGGCAAGTGTCATCGAGTGAGTACCTGGAGGCAGCAGCCATAGAGTGAATGGACTGGCCAGCAAGGTCTCTAGACCTCAGTCCAATAGAGCACGCCTGGGACATGCTGCAGACTGCAATATCTGCTCGCCTAGCTCAGCCAACCACGGTTCCTGGGCTACAACTGCCCTTCTGTACGAGTGGGCTCGACTCCCACAACAAAGCATCCGGAGACTCATTAGCAGCATGAGAAGGCGGTGCAGAGAAGTAATCCAAGCAAACGGACCCCACACGCGATATTAAAGCAAAATTCAGGCCATAGACTTGATTTTGCCAAAAAGTTCCATTTCATCTCCTGCCTGTGTTATCCCAAATTCGTGTCCCTCCCACGGCTCAGCCTCTGTCACGCTTCAACGGTTTACAGACTTACTCAGTTTTGGTACCAAACTGTTGTCATATGAACATTTTTTCAGAATCACAACAAAAAATGTAACCTTTCAACCTTATGTAGTAAATATACACGTTCTTATAAGTGATCCCTATCAAATTTTGAGTTGTATATATTTATCAGTCGCTCATGTAGCTGGGAAAGAAAATAAGACAGCAGATAAACTAAGCAGATCCGCAAATGATGATCTCGAATGGTCGCTAGATCAGTCCGAAAGTTTCGAAAGTTAAAATCACAATTTCCAGATATGGAAATTGATTTATTTGCTGCAAAGATGAACGCTTAACTTGAAAAGTTTGTTTCAAGGCATTCAGAAGAGAATGCAATGGCGGTAGATGCATTTACATTAAAATGGTCAGGCCATTTATTTTATATTTTTCCTCCTTTCAGTCTCCTGTCCAAGATTCTGCAGAAAGTAGAGGAGGACAAAACACGGGCGGTAACTGTAGACCAATCTGGCTTACACAACCATGGTGGCCAGACCTATTAAAACTAACAAAAAGCAATGTGTTAGTGTTACAAAATCCACAACAAATATTAAAGCTAGAACATCAACCAAACAAAAGGCACCCATTGAAAAAGATGCGTTTAGCTGTTTTCAATATATCAGGCGAGCGCTGGGAAGGCGCGGCATTTCAGGAAAATCTCAAGACCTCATCATAAATTCCTGGAGACAGGAGACAAAAGTCCAGTATAATACATATATTAAGAAATGGTTACATTACTGTGAAGGGAAAGCAAATCCTTTTAGTGCACCTGTAAATGTGGTACTAAGTTTTCTTACCCAGTTGTTTACACAAGGCTCAAGCTATTCTACACTTAACACTGCACGATCAGCAATAAGTAGTTTTCTCAGATTAACAGGAAATGTAAACATTCCCAGATCACTCGATTTATGAAAGGTATTTTCAATGAAAAACCTTCACTTCCAAGATACAGAAATACCTGGGATGTAAGAATTGTACTACAATACTTAGGAACTTTAGATACAGCTCCATTATTATCATTCTCATGCAAATTATGCTTGTTGTTTCTTCTTGTGACAGCACAACGTTGTCAGACACTTCACACTATCAAGTTGTCAGACATTCATTACAATTCTGAAGGCATTGTAATAAATATTTCTCAATTAATCAAACAAAGTAGACCAGGATTTGATGTGGAACCCATCATCATAAAGGCATACAAGTCAGATACAAAAATATGCTTGGTTAAAACCTTGCAGGAATACATTGAAAGAACTAAATATCTCAGAAAAGATAATCATTTAATTATTTCAGCTACAAAGCCACATGCCAAAGTTTCCAAGCAAACAGTCACTCGTTGGATAAAGATAATTTTACGTAAAGCAGGCATTTCAACTGGGTTTAAAGCACATAGCACAAGGTCGGCGGTCACATCATTTGCATATGAAAATAGCGTTCCTCTTACGGAGATAATCAAACTGCTGGTTGGAGTAATGAAAAGACTTTCGCGAAATATTGTAATAAACAAATAATATCAAATACAAAATCATTACAGAGTGTAATTTTTGCAGATAGATAAAAAAATGTGATACATATATGATAAATTGACGATATAAACAAGTATTAGCATTTCCAAAAATGCTTGAAATCGCCGTTCAGCCATGCATTTCGTCTTATCCATAGATGAATGTATTTCATCTTCTTCATTCATTAATTTGATAATCTTACAACATGCTTTGCACTGAAAAGCGAAATTATATTTGATAATTTTCACACAGAAATTATAAAGTAGATGAAATATACATTGTAATTTTTATTGTAGCTGGACTATTTTTGAAAGCGGACGATCTGGTTTCTTTATGAAAACATCACAATATCTTTATACACCATGTTAAAATTTGCAGCATTAAAATCTTGTAAATATTGCTTTGTTGTAAACCAGTCTACGCATAATTAATTGACTATTTGCGTAGTTTTTTAACTTTATTTATTACTAAAAAATGTATACTTAACAAAGGCTAGATACAGTTCTTCAATACCATAAGAATATTATATGTACAATTTGAACAAAATAAATTTTAGGTAAAAAATACGTTATTGCCCTGACCCTAATCAAGCATATATAAAACACGGAAAAAATCCTGATCAAACTCCTCGCACCGGTCACGTCACGCTTTGCTACTTTTACTGTACTAATCAGGGGAAGTAACCCCTGCGGGGAGTTTGTATCCTGATTAGAATCGCCCGGAAGCAAGCATTTATTTTTTTCTTTAAGTGCAAGTTTCGGAAAAAACAAACAAACCATACTCTTATTTAGACTACATTCTCTAGTTAAAAAATGACATGTAGCAAATAATATTGCGATTATCCTGTATTTATCCTACACGAGCCTGAAGACTGGTACTGAGATCGTACATTGATGATGGTATTTTTCAGTTGTAAGAATAAGTAACCCGACAAACATGGCGGTTGGGCGAGTCCATTTACGCATCTCTTGCTGAAGAGTTTTTGACGTCCATTTTGTTATCATGTGATATGAAATGCTTTGCTTTGATTGGCTAAAGGCAGGCGGTGTACAGGCAAAACTGTTCAAGTCTTGTTAATTGTATATATCGCCGTCCAGGAACGGCGATAATAAATTTCCATGTTGGAAAGAAACAAGAATCCTCACACACCCACCGATATACACCCGAACCCTGGGTATCAATTTCTTTCAAAATATAGAATAATTACTCTGAAATATGACCACTCTTGGTGTGCTGATAAGCTGCGTTGCATATCTGTGTGAGCTCATAGGGATTTTTGTGTTGGATGAAATTATGATCAACCTTCTCCTTCCCTTCTACGAAGGAAGTCTAGTTTAATCAATCAATTTTTATTATTTCAAGGTCTTGTGTTTGTATAGAAACATGTGAAACAAAGTTTTAAACATATTTGTGCATGTAAGAGATCAAATAATAAGATTTTTATTATTATTTTCTTTTATGCTATGTGATACTAGCATTTAAAAAATACAATGTACATTCCTTAAAATATTCTCATCAAAATGAAGAAACAGCTCTGTGGTGCAGAAGGTTATATCGTTGTATGTAATTTTTTTTAAGGGTTCTCTTCCCACCAACTTCATGCTTCGTTATGCCTTTGTAAAGTTATGGTATGAGAAATCTTCAGATTAGAATAAAATATTTTGTCCCCTGCATTTTCAAAGAAAAGTGAGGGATTTATGGATTGGCTCCGTCCGTCAGTCCAGTCCATTACTCGGACATTCATTAAGGAATTTTTAAATGACTTGGTATAAATGTTCATCATAATGAAACAACGTATCATGAGCATCACCCAGATCTCTATCTTTATAATCAAGGTTACACGTGAAGGTCAAAGGTCTTAGAGGGTGTCTGGACCAAAAGTTTTTATTGTCCATCACGGCATTTTGAAACAACTTGGCAAAATTAATCACCATGACAAATTTGCAACACCCAGACCCCTACATCCAAGGTGATGATCATCTACGGTAAACATAAAATAGCAAATATTAGCCTTGGCCATAATTTTAATGAAAGCACGTCCAGCTACAGTTTCCAAAACGTAGAGGTGCATATACTTTGATATCCTCTACCCACCAGTCAACTTAGGTCATAATGGCAAGGTCATTGTCACCAAAAAAATACCAAGTATTAACATTGACCGCAACATGGAAGTCATTCCAAATACAGCCGCCAAACTTCACTGGTTAATGCACCTTTATGACCTCGACTGCCAGTACACATATAGAGGTTCTGAGGTCAAATGTCAAGGTCACTGTCACCCAAATTATAAAATGTCAACCTGGACGATAGCATGGACTTTTGTTGACCTACAGCCTCCAAACTTCACAGGTATATATTCCTTGATGCACTTTGATTAGTGGTCTATCCTTACTATATCCTTGGTGTATTCCTAGTTCTAATCATTTTCTATCTGTGGTCTACATTAGTTTATTCTACTAATTTTTATTATCGTATACTACTTTATTTATTCTCGATTTATTCAATCGCTTTTGAGACTCGTTGAAGATAGAACGACCCTCGAAGAGATAGAGGCGTGTGGATTTCATATATCTTGCCTATGAAGACGCTCCTGGGGCTCGAACCTAAGACATTCCGATCGCAAAGCAAACGCGCCCACCACTACGCTATCGCGGCTGCTTGTGGTCTGTCTTTAGTCTAGTAGATGTGGTCCATCTGTGACCTATGCATCTGTAGTTTATTTATGATATGTGGTATATCCATTGTCTAATCTTATTCTACCCATTGCCTATCCATAGTATTCGTGGTCTATCTTAAGTCTGCCATAGTGTTTCCATAGTCTATCCATGGTCTACCCATAGTTTATCAGTTAATCTTTATGTCCAATCACAGTCTAAAGTGTTATATCCATAGTCCACATGTCTTCTTTTTTTCACCGCGGATGTAAAACTGTCCAGCATTGGCCATAACTTCCATATAAGTTAATGGTTCAGGCTTAGAGGCACCAAGTCTTTGGAAAAGAGATTCTGACTGACTTATATTTATTTGACCCTGACCTCTGAATGACCTTCACCTTCTAGATCGAATTTTACAAAAAACGTTTATATTGGACATAACTCCCTTAAAGAGGCTGTACTCCAGATTTGACATAAAAAAAATTTTTCCATAAATTATATATTTAGATGCCGTGAGATTATAACAACATGATATTTTACTTCAAAACTGATTATAAAAGTCAAAATAGTATAAAAAAATATTTTCGCTCCAGTCTGATTTGAACTCTGGACCCTCATGTTAACAAAATATTTCCAACGCTTTTACTGTCACCACCATCGCCGCATGCAATATTAAAGATCTTTACTTTTAATCTTATACGATATAGTTATACCGTAGCGTTACGGTATAGCACTTTGAAAGGGAAAAAATCAATTTATAATGTAATTATTTCACTTATTTTTTGTCAGTAAGTTATTTTTTAAGCATTAGTCATAAATATTACAAGAAATTTATAATACATTAAAACTTTAATAGTAAATTGAGATATTTCATACTTGAAAACCTCTTTGGACAGCTCTCCAACTGACCTATATTTATTTGACCTTGGCAATTTAATGACATTGGAAATCTAAGTGTCCAAAATTGCTAACATTGGTAATACATTATTTATTAGTGAGTGGGTCTACTTTATACTTGGACACAACAAAACTTTTAAAAGAGCTTCCCTTTATCCTATATTTGTTTGACCTTGAATAATCCTTTCCTTTAAGATCCATTTGTCCGAAAACTGTAACATTGCCCGTTATTTCCTTATTAACTTGATATACTTCGTACTTAGTCATAACACCCCTTTGGAGAAGAGTTTCCAACTTATATATAGATATGTGACCTTAACCCCTTAATGACCTTCATCTTCAAGTTCAATTTGCCTAGAAATTTAAAACTTCATGTCGGGGGCGTAAGTCACTATGCAGAGAAAGCTCTTGTTATTTTCTTGTTTTTCGATGTTTGTTTTGCTGCTCAAATAGATTAGTTACTTCACATCTGAGTTGTCTTTTGTTTAATTTTCCATACGTCTTGTTACCCTTAAGAAACGTGAACAACAACTGGAATACTGCAAGCGCCTACTAAATGTCCAAATGTTCTAATAGTCTATCAACGACATAGGCAGTCGTTGGTATGAACGACTGTATTCGGTGATTTGCTAGTCTGCTTAAGTAAGTCTGCTAGTCTGCTGAAGTTTGTCTGCTAGTCTGCTGAAGTTAATCTACTAGTCTGCTAGTCTGCTGAAGTTATTCTGCTAGTCTGCTGGAGTTAGTCTGCTAGTCTGCTGGAGTTAGTCTGCTAGAGTTGTTTTGCCATTCTGATATTCTGCTAGAGTTGTTCTGTGGAAGTTTTCCTTTGAAGGGAGTACAATGAATTATAAAATAATTGTGACTTTATTTCGGTTTAAACGATTTTATGCGAGTTTTACAACATAGTAAAATGAAAATTATGAATAACTTCAAACATCTTGGACACAAGTCTGCTATTCTGCTGAAGTAAGTCTGCTAGTCTGCTGAAGTTAGTCTGCTAGTCTGCTGAAGTTAGTCTGCTAGTCTGCTAACTTCACAGAGACCCTGGGCGCTTAGTTAATATTTATGGACCAAACAAAGATGACAGTAACTTCTTTCAAATTTTTAATAAAGAAATATCAAGCAAAATAGAAACTAATCTTATATTAGCTGGAGATTTCAATACAGTAATGGACATTTCACAAGATAAAAAAAATGGTAGAGAAGATACCCATAAAAAATGTAGGGAAAAAATATTAGAAACTGTAATACGTATAACATAATCGATATATGGAGATTATTAAACGCTACCAAACATCAATACACATGGCATTCAAATACTAAATCAACTATATTTAGTAGACTAGATTTCTTTTTAATATCTGATACACTAATTAATATTACACAAAATTGTAAAATAAAGCCAGGATATAAATCAGACCATTCTAACGTCGAAATAAGTTTAACCTTCTCAAAAAACAATAAAGGAAGCGGCTACTTTAAATTGAACATTGCACTATTACTTGACGAGCAATACATAAATGATATAAGAAATTGCATAAATGATATAGTAAACTTAAATAGAGAATCCAGCCCGAATACATTATGGGAACTCATCAAAAGTGCTAAATCATCCAATTAAATATTCAACTCATAAGAAAAAGGAAGAACGAAAATTGGAAGAGAAACTTATTTCTGAAATTGATAATCTGGAACGATCACTTCAAACAAATGACTTGAATAGTAATAGAATTAAAGAAGAATTACAAATGAAAAACACTGAATTAGAAAAAAATAAAGACGTTAAAATTAATGGTCTGATGATAAGATCAAGAGCGCAAGATATCGAGGGAAATGAAAAAAATAGTACGTATTTTACAAATTTGGAAAAATGAAAAGCTGAAAAGAGAACAATATATAAATTAACAATACAAAATAGGGAGGTAACATCACAAAGAGATATTTTAAATGAAACCTTTTGTTCTATAAAAGACTGTACGAAAACAAAACATATATGAACACATCAGAATATGACTTCTTTGATATTGAAGGGAAAAAAGTTCCTGTGAAGGAGTTCTGACCGAGCAAGAATGTATGAAAGCATTTAATGAAATGAAAAATAAAAAAAGTCCAGGATCAGATGGTTTATCCGTAGAATTTTACAAAACCTTTTGGAATGATATCAAATCGTACTATATTGAATCAATAAACTTTTCTTTTGAAACAGGAAACCTTACGGATTTACAAAAGCAAGGGGTCATTACACTAATACCAAAAGCAAATAAAGATACATCTCTACTAAAAAATTGGCGTCCTATTAGTTTACTATAAAATAACAACAAAAGCTCTTGCAAATAGATTTTAAAAAGTTATAGGTTCAGTTGTAAACAATTCGCAAACTGGTTTTATACAAGGAAGATATATTGGGAAAAATGTTAGACTAATCTTTGAAGTAATTGAATACCTAAAAGAACATGAAGAACCAGGTTTATTATTGTTTGCAGATTTCAAAAAGGCATTTGATAGCCTCGATCATAACTTTATAATCAAAAGCTGGAAATATTTCAATTTTGGTGAATCTTTTATAAAATGGGTTAAACTTTTCTACCATGACATTACAAGTATTATAATAAACAACGGTTTTCTATCTGAGTCTATCCTATCAAACGTGGCGCTCGTCAAGGCTGTCCTTTTTCGTCTTCGCTTTTCATAATTTGCATTGAAGTTTTACCAAACTGCATTAAAAAAGACAAAGATATAAAAGGGATCTCAGTATATATTCAAGAAATAAAGCAGACGCTTTTTTGCCGATGATGCCATTTTATGAATAATAGATCAAAAGAGTCCTTTGAGAAATTAGTTAGAACACTTACAAATTTTCAATATGCTTCTGGTTTAAAACTAAATACCAACAAGTCCACGGTGTTACGCATTGGATCACTTAGAAAAACAAACTTAATTTATTGTCCAGATAAAAAGTTTAAATGGACGTCAGATTCCGCAAACACATTAGGAATGTGTTTCACACACAATGCAGGAGAAAATATACGACTTAACTTAGGGCCAAAATTATTAAACTTCAAAAACTCTTTAAAACAATGGGAACACAGAAAATTGACGTTATAAGGAAAAATTACAGTGATAAAAACATTCGCATTACCAAAACTTATATATCTCTTTACAGTGTTACCTAATCCCGCAGACGAAAAGATAAAAGAAATTACAAAGATAGCATATACCTTCTTATGGGATAAAAACCCGAGAAGATTAAAAGAAATGTAATAACTCAAGATTACAAACATGGAGGTTTGAAAATGGTAAATATTTCAAAATTCATTACATCAATAAAAAGCTGTTGGGTTAAAAGAATAATTGATGAAAGTAATAACGGAGATTGGAAAATCTTTTATAGTAATCTATTGCAAAAAGTAGGTGGTAAATAATATTTGAAATTTAATGTAATTTAGAAGAACACGATACAGATATATTATGCCAAAACAACACATTTTTTAAAAATAAACTAAAAGCTTGGAATAAAATAAAAAAAAAGCCATCAACAACAGTAATTATTGGTAAAGAAATAATTTGGAATAACTCTGACATTAAAATGAATAATAAAACCTTTTATCAAAAAAAATGGCATGAAAAAGGTATAAAATATCTAGAACATCTTTTTGACTACAGAGCCAACCAGTACTACACCTTCGCAAATTTCAAATATTTGTATGATATTGATACTATTGACTTTCTTAAATATCAAGCATTAATATATATACTACTCAAAATTTGATAGGGATCACTTTTTATTTCTTAAATATCTTTTTAATGATAACCTCAAGATAACTGATTTTTTCTCATACATGTAGTTTATTCATATGGCAAAGCCGACCTGTCCAGCAGATTTTGATTGTTTACCTGTACATGGCTCGAGATGCACGGGAAAAGCGATACCCCTGGAAAAGTGGTGCAGCGCGGGCATGTACCTTCATGTACACATCTTCGCTTGTGCATGGTAACGTTTATATCGAACCTAGCACTGGTCATGGCAAATCTACGGCAAAAACGGCGTATTAACGATGAGGAGATGAATAGGGGGGTAGGGATGCTTGAGGCTGGGCGTTCCCAACGGCACCTGGCAGGTCCTTGGGGTGTCCCAGAGCACCGTTGCCAGGATGTGGCGACGGTTTCAAATTTACGGGCATGTCACGCATAGGCATGGCGGAGGGTGTCAGAGGTCCACAACTCAGCGACGTCAGCGCTTTTTTACCGCCTTTGCCCTCCAAAATGACTTCCAGAATGCCACTGATGAAACAATCCTTAAACCATCAGGAACCGTCTTCATACAGCTGGCATGAGGGCTAGAAGGCCAGCAATCCGAATCTAATTGACGGGAAACCACATCCAGGCACGTCTTCAGTGGGCCCGCGATCACACCAGGTGGACGCTGCATGACTGGACCCGAATGCTGTTCACTGACGAGTCTAGATTTTGTGTGAACTTCACTGATAGGCGAGTCCGGGTATGGAGATCCGCCAATGAGCGTTTGGCACCCGTATGTGTTGCTACCCATGACCGTCATGGCGGGGGCTCGGTCATAGTGTGGGTGGGCATTAGCATGCAGGGAAGAACGGACCTGCACATTGTTCAAAACGGCACATTGACGGCTGTACTATACGTGAATGAGATCTTAGATGTGTACGTTCGTCCGTACGCTGGTGCTATAGGCCCTGAGTTCATTTTAATGGATGACAACGCCCAGCCTCACAGGGCAAGGGTCACCGACGAGTACCTGGAGGCAGCAGCCATAGAGAGAATGGACTGACCAGCAAGGTCTCCAGACCTCAATCCAATAGAGCACGCCTGGACTGCAGACAGCAATATCTGCTCGCCCAGTCTAGCCAACCACGGTCCCTGGGCTACAGCAGGCCCTTCTAGACAAGTGGGCTCAACACCCACAACAAAGCATCCGGAGATTCATTAGCAGCATGAGAAGGCGGTGCAGAGCAGTAATCCAAGCAAACGCACACCACACGCGATATTAAAGCAAAATTCAGGCCATAGACTTGATTTTTCCAAAAAGTTCCATTTCATCTCCTGTCTGTGTTATCCCAAATTCGTGCCTCTCTCACGGCTCAGCCTCTGTCACGCTTCAACGGTTTACAGACTTACTCATTTTTTGGTACCAAACTGTTGTCATATGAACATATTTTCAGAATCACAACAAAAAATGTAACCTTTCAACCTTATGTAGTAAATTTACACATTCTTATAAGTGATCCCTATCAAATTTTGAGTAGTATAGTATACCGAAAAATTATAAACAAATGTTGAGAAATGAAGGACTGATAAATAATCCAAAAGATACAGTGCTAAAAAGAATTAGAGATTCAAAAAACCTAAATAGATTATTAAACAATCTACAAATGAGTCAATCCAAAAATCCCGATATATAGAGAATAATAGGTAAGTGTCTTAATATGAAGAAGTTTATCTGGCAAGACGTAGGAATTTATCGGGTGAGCCGAAGGCGAACCCGATAAATTCCGCAGCCGAGCCGGATAAACTTTCTCATTTAAGACACTAACCTATTATTCTATTTATCCTGTCACATCTGGCATTTGTCAGTAAATTACTAGGATATTGAATATCTATCTTTAAAGTGTTTCAAATGTCAAGGTTATCCGCCAGGTGAACATATACACAAAAAAATAGTTCCAAAATATCAAGCTATATTATAAGATCTAGATATTGAAATATTTAATTTTTATTCAAGTAGTCTCTGTTTGTAATAAAAACCATTTAATCACTTCCTTCTGATTATAAACACAAAAGTAGTCCATGACGTAGCATGTGCCGTATAAAGCAAAATTTATACGACCCCCCTTTATCGAGTCGGATATGAAATAATTGACAGGATAAAATATCGGAAATGAAATGGAAAAGATTGTTTGAAAATAAACAATGAGATTGGGAAAAAATATTTGTACAGCCATTGATTACAACAATCGACACAGAAATATTTGTACAGCCATTGATTACAACAATCGACACAGAAATATTTGTACACCCATTGATTACAACAATCGACACAGAAATATTTGTACACCCATTGATTACAACAATCGACACAATTAATAAACTTTCAATATAAGTATTTAATGCGAATAATTCCAACCAATGATTATCTTTTCAAATGTAAAATTGTCAGTTCTTATTTATGTGACTTTTGTATTATGTATGAAGAAAAAAATTAGAACACGTATTCTGGCGATGTCGTTATGTACAAATAATATGGAATAATTTACTGAAGTTTCTAGCACAAACCAAAATATAACAATGGATTTTGAAATTGTAAGTTTTAGGATTGTAAAAGATGGTAAATATATAACGGCAAAAAATAACATTATACTAATGATAAAATATTATAGTTTTCAAATGAAAGTCAGAAAAACTATACCAAACTTTGAAACATTCAAACATTTCTTACATCTCAGAATTAATATAGAAAAAGAAATAGCTCTCTCTACGAATAAAATTACTCAACACAATAGTAAATGGTCCTTTTTGAAAAAATCTAAATATATTTTTCACATTCATCTTTGTAATTCTTCTGATTAGCATAAATAGGCCCCACAAAGTCAAATTAAATTGTCATACATCTATCCAAAGCAAAATGCACAAATCAACACATATAAAATACACATAACAGTATGGAAGCGATCGAAAAAAAATAAAAAAATAAAAAGAAAAACTTAAAAGCTTCTTACATTCTTAAATATGATATAAGACTATCTTGACTTGGGACTCACTCTTGCCTTACTCTTCTTTCTCACAATTTTTCAACCTTCTCTTAAAACACTATTTTTCTTTACCTTCATTCTAATTTCTTATCCTTTCTTTTTTCTCTAAAAAAAACACTAACTTCACCGTATATATAATACATTATTGGGTCATGAAAGATCCGCTTTTTCATGTATTGTATTGTAACACTGTCTTTTTGTTATATATATGCAGACGAAAATCGAAATAAAAGATAAAAAAACAGTAACCAACACTTACAGGTCCAGTAACCAAGTCTGAGGATAAATGAATATTATGGAGAGGGACATAAACAAATTTACACTCTACTCCCTTAATAAGAACACTTGTTCCAGAAGAAGACTTCTCAGAAAAAGGCAGAGCATCTGCTAAAATAAGAGATTGAGAAGCTCCAGTATCCCTTAGGATTTTAATAGGGCTAGGTGGGCAAGTATCACCTATAAGTGATACAAAACCATCAGAAAGAAATGGTTCATAAATCTCCATTACAGAAAAAGATTTGGGTTCTGTGACCTTAGATATTGTATTGTTAATACAAGAATGTGGGTTAGATTTTGAAGTGGTGAGACCTATAGGTTTGGCCCCATCACCTTGAGAATGCTTCCTTTTAAATTTAAGCATTGAGACATAAGGTGTCCAGGTTTCTTACAATAAGTACATGTTTAGTTTAGTTTAGTTTAGACTCATTTATTTCACATAGATTGCGATACAAGTTCTTACAAATTCATCTCGCTCGATGACTGCTTCCTGGGTTCCATACCAGTAATCGTGTAGTGTGGAGGAATGTGAAGATCATGAGAGAAACTCGCCTCTGATGAGATTCAAACCCGCGACCTCCAGATCAGAAGCCCTGCGCTCTACTTCTGGACCATGGTGCCTCCTCAATAAGTACATGTAGGACGAGATAAGGGACCTTTTGACCTTTAGGTTTATCAAATGACTTTGGTTTAGAAGTAATTGTCTGACTTGATGAGCCAGATGAATTACTAGAATTTAATTTGGAATGAAACTGTGAGGAAATGGGTTTCTCTTTTTTCATAAATGAGACTTTGTGAGTTAAAGAATAATCATCAGCTAATCGAGCAGCATCATTTAAAGTTTCTTCTTGTTTTTCATCTAAGAAAGATTTGATATCAGACGGAATACAAAGTTTAAACTCTTCATTTAACATTAGCTGTCTAAGACTTTCATGATTTATATTAATTTTCTTAGACAAACACAATCTATCAAATAACTGTTCTTTTAACCTAGCAAATTCAACATGAGTTTGACCTATTTCTTTTCTAATATTACGAAATTTCTGCCTGTATGCCTTTTGGAACCAATTCTTAACCTTTAAGAATTAACTCTTTAACACTGTCATAACAGAAAGTTGTGTATATTTTCACGACCTTTACCTATTAAGACACTTTGTAAAAGTAAGGTCCAGTGCTCTTTTGACCAATTTAAATTTCCGGCAACTTTTTCAAAATGAATGAAATATTTGTCTACTTCTTTTTCTTGAGAAGGTGGAACAAGCTTAATATATTTTGAAACATCAAAAATTTACATTTTCTGTTTAAATTGATTTGCTTTATCCTGCATTTCTAATTCTCTCATTTAATCGAAATTCTCTTTCTGAATGTACCTTTACTGAAATTCTCTTTCTTCTTTCTCTTTTTGTAACAGTAATTCTCTTTCTTCTCTTTTCTCGCTCCCGTAACCTAAATACAGAGTCAGATTTTGCCTCGACAATAAGAGAAAGTGCATTTTCATCAAAAATTTCTTCTTCAACAAAATATTGAACTAAAAGATTTTTAATTTCTTGCTTACGCATAGAAGATTTTACTGTAGACAATTTATAATGTTGTGCAAGACTGGGCAAATCAGTATGGTGTAAATTTAAATGAACAAATACGGTAATAGATATTCTCAATAATCAGTCAAACTAAAATTTTCAGATCCCGGACGAGCCCCCATCTTACGAACATGAAGGTCCATAACAGAAAGATGCAATGCATCTTAGAATACACAACCCAGAGCGGGATTCAAACCCCAATCTCCAACGTGACACGTCAACACTATAACCACTGAGCCAAAGAATCGATTCCATGACGCGCTTGTCAGAGGTCGTATTTTATACAATTATCGAAGGTGTGCACTAGACCGTAACACATCCCCTCTTGAGAAAGTCATCATTTATGATGATGAGTGGTGTTTTGTATATTTTAGATCAGTGGATCAGATTGAAAACTTGAAAGATTTTTATCTTTTATGCCCCCACTCTGGAGGGGGGGGGGCATTTAGATTTGCCCTTGTCCGTCCGTCCGTCCCAAAAAGTTGTGTCGCCTGTAGCTCCAAAAGCACTGAAGCTAGAGTCAAGAAACTTTACAGGAATGTTGATCAGCATGTGAAGTTGTGCACCTGGGGATTCCCGTATAGATTTATTCGGAATTGTTAGAGTTATGGCCCCTTACATACTCAATATTTGCAATTTTCAACTTGTGTCGCCCGTACCTGCAAAAGCGCTGCATCTACAGTCAAGAAACTTTACAGCAATGTTGATCAGCATGTAAAGTTGTGCACCTGGGGTTTCCCGTATAGATAGAGTTATGGCCCCTTTTATACTAAAAATTTGCAACTCTACTTGTGTCGCCTGTAACTGCAAAAGCGCTGGAGCTAGAGTCGCCCTGTTCTGAGCAGGGTTGAAATATTGTGTCTGACTGAAGCAAATGTGTATGAGAATCAAGTACAGTACCATCAGCGTGTTGGGTGGAGCTTGACATGTTTGCCTTTGTCACGGGAAGGCAACTGCCATGGTTTGTTGTTCTACACATTAACTTCATATGGAACAAGTGTCAGTTACCATCTCATTAGAGCTCTGTCCAAGGTCATTCTGTCTTCTCTATAGATCTCCATCCTCGAACATAACAGACTTTATTAATGATCTAACACATATTGCAGACCGAACTTCTCCAGATGTACTGCTTGGAGATTTCAACTTAGCTTTTAATTTTAAAAATTATACAACACTGTCACAGAAATTGAATAACTATTCCCAGTGTGTGCAGCTCCCAACTCACAGAGGTTGACCTTGTCTACATACAGAATAATATTCTACAACCCAGATTATCCTGCCTGTCAACCTGCTTCTCAGACCACAGCATTGTTGCCCTACAGTTTGATACCTAAAACATTTTCCTTCTTCTTATTGAGTTTAACGCTGTTCCAATGGTCAAATTGCAGACTCAGTTTGATTGAGCATGTTCATGGACAGTAATGGAAAATGTAAGTTACCGACCACGCTCGTTAGCACCTACTTAAGCAGAATTCAACATTTAAGTATGGAAACGGTCAAATTTTGTTCCAACAATTGCTTAAAACTGTTTGCTATATAGATGACAATGGACATTTTATAAACAGCCCGACTTACAGAACATATAACTTAAGAACTTAGAACAAATTAGACATGAAAACACCTGTTTACCATCTGCAAACTCCAAGAATGTCAAACTGTGCATACAGAATTGTGAAGGATAATATTCATCCATTGGTCATAGTGTTAGAGACAGTATTTTGAGTCTTCACACCAGAACAGGTTTCTTATAGTTGTCATTTTGTTAAACCAATCTTATTAATGATTCAGCGTATATGACTATCTCGTGGCCATAATTGCTAGCTATATGAGTAGCTAGGTTGAGTTGGGGCATCCGTGTCCTATGGACACATTTCTAGTTTATTTTATTTTTATTAAGTCCAGGAGCGGTGCTCCCGGACGAGCCCTCAATTCTGTTTCCGTCCAATCAAAAGAGTAACAGAAAGAATAACCAGTAACAAATTTTTAAACAATAACAAAACTTTATTCTAAAACAAATTACCAAAGTATTAAAGCACAATTACACAAAGTCACAATGAAAATGTTTTTACAGTACCTGGATTTAGTGTTGCCCTTAAATAATTAATAATCATGTCCGATCCGGGAAGAGTTAAATGTCTTAAACTCTTAATCACTGTTGAAGTAATTTCAGAAAAGTCCATAAAGTATTCCCACAAATTGTTGAAAAGTTGAATTAATTGCTCACACAGTATAATTAAAAATATTTCCAAATACAACTATCACTAATATAAAATTTAATTCATTATTTTTTGACCAAAGTTACCTAAAGAACCTGCTTCAAGAAACTCTCTGACTTTTATATAAACAAAGAAAATACTAGAAGAAACATAATCTAGACATGAAAAAAACAAAACAAATCTCAAATCTTCTAAATATAGCCACGATGATATATTTATGGATTTTTTTAGAAATCCCTAACACAATTTAGATTTATTGATCACTTCTAAAAATAGTAAATGTAAACACACTATTATCTCACGTACACATAACAATGGATTTGATTCATACTTGGACAAAACAACACTTATGAGAAACCCGACATTTTGATTCTTTTAAATATTACTTGACCTTAAAATAACCTTTACAGTCAAGGTCAAATTATTGAATTTTGCTAAAATTGGTGATAATTTGGTTATTTATGGTTGGATTTTATTCATCCTGAACAAAACAACACTTATGACAAAACAGACATGTTGAATAATCCAAGTTTGACCTTGACCTAAAAATGACCTTGATCATCAAGGTCAAATGATTGAAATTTGCTTAAATTGTCAAAACTTTGTCATTTATATATGGATTTGATTTATACTTGGATGAAACAACTAATGACAAAACTGACATGTTGAATTATTCAAGTGTGACCTTGACTTTAAAAGACTGACAATCAAGGTCAAAAGATTTAATTTTGCTTAAATTGTCATAATTTTCTTTTTATTTATGGTTTTGATTCGTAATTGGACAAAACAACACTTATGAAAAAACCGACATGTTGAATAATACAAAAGTGACCTTGACTTTAAAAGACTGACAATCAAGGTCAAATGATTTAATTTTGCTTAAATTGTCATAATTGTCTCATAAATGTATGGTTTTGATTCGTACTTGGACAAATAACACTTATGACAAAACCGACATGTTGAATAATCCAAGTATGACCTTGATCTCAAAAAATGACCTTGACAGCCAAGGTCAAATTATTGAATTTTGCTTAAATTTGCCATAACTTCCTTATTTATGGTTGAATTTGAACCATACTTGGAAAAACAACACTTATGTCAATACGGACATGGTGAATAATTCAAGTATGAGCTTGACCTTAAAATGACCTTGGCAGTCAAGGTAAAGTAATTGAATTTTGCTAAAATTGGCCATTACTTTGTTATTTATGGTTTGATTTAACTCATACTTTGACAAAACAACACTTATGTCAAAACCAACATGTTGAATAATTCAAGTTTGCCCTTGAACTTTAACGGCCTTAACCATCAAGGTCAAATGATTGAATTTTGCTTAAAGAGTACCGAAAGTCAAAAATTCTGAATGTTTATTTTAAATCAAGTCCTCGTTTTATTTCATAATCAAAGATATTACGAAAATCTGTGATTACCAAATATATGAATTTTGACTTTTAAAATAAAAAAATAAGGTTATCCCTCGGTTTATAGACGGCGGTATTGTTGCAAAAATACATGGCGAGAGAAAGCGAGACTTAAGATCTGTGACGTAATTCTACCTATTGGAGAATGGCGGAAGTGTACACGTTGTGATTCGTAGATTTCATCTAAATAAATTGTTGTATTTATATTTGGATAATTTTTTTTAATGATGAACTCATCATCTAAAACAATTAAATTTAATTATATATAAGTTCTATCTGTACAAAATACATCTTGTTAAACTTAATTTCTATTAAGTTTGAAGCTCTATCCATATACAAAAGATCCATGGACAGAACAAGGCATGTCTTACAATATTTTTTGATCATTTATAATAACAATACCAACTGTATTATTCTTCATTTCATACAACTTATACCTGGATTTATCTTTTTCCTCCAATGGAGCTGTGTCCTTGGAAAAAAGTTAGATCCTCGGTTGTCAGTGGTTTTGTTTAACAAAAATATATCGCGATTTTGACTTTGTCTGTTTATTTTTTTATACCATCAAACTTTTTCCACTATCGTAATTTTTAAAAGTTATCTTCCCTCAACACGAGGGCATGGATTTTACAGTTCGTGCATTATTTGGAATTAAATGCAAACTAAAAAACATATTTCGCCAGTAAGGAGAAAACACCGACGAACTCTGATCCACTAAACATTAAAGGCCATGTGACACGAATTTTTGACTTCGAAATTTTCATATGAACGAACAATATATCTAATTACGACTGTTTTACAAAATTGCGCAGGGAATTTTCATCTTAAAGATGTTTTTATAGAAAATTAAAATCCATATTTTACGCACTTGGTCGCGCGCACCTCTCACGAGCGAAACCGGAAGTGACGCACATTTATCCCTTGCCACTTTACACAGCTGCCTGGATTATTAACAAAAACTTTAAAATTATGATGGAAAGTGAAAACGTAGACTGAATATAGTAAAAAAAACAAAATTGAACAAGTTAAGCTAACATCATGAATATAAATTGAAGATTCTTTAAATAAATAATTTGAAAGTTTGATGGAATTACAAAGCCAATGAGCAATATTATATAGAGGCTAGTTTAATCGGAATTATACAACAGTGAAAATATTTAGACTAAGAGATATTTTTCAAGTAACTGATCCAAAAAGATTTTGAACATGCTTATTTTTATCCGATGCAGTTTGTTGGAAGACTTGATAAACTTACTCCAATCGAGAGATTTTTTTCCATAAAAGCATTCTCCTTACAGTGATGTGTTGCTTATTTATTTGTGGTATATTTTGCCTGAGGTACGTGTAAGTAATCTTTGACTAGATCTATCATTTTTATTATGCCCCCACAAAGTGGGGAGCATATAGCGTTTCTCTTATCCGTCCGTCCCTCCGTCCGTACGTCTGTCCGTACGTCCCGAAATCTTGTGAACGCAACTCCTCTTAAACCGGATGGCAGATTTTGCTTAAACTTCCAGGGATGAACAACCTTAATGTGTAGATGGTAGTAAAGGAAGGAATTTTCGCTGCGACCAAATTTAACAGAATTATGGCCCTTTGTTGATTTTTTCACTATATACTATGTAGAAATTTTGTGAACGCAACTCCTCTTAAACCGGATGGCAGATTTTGCTTAAACTTCCAGGGATGAACAACCTTAATGTGTAGATGATAGTAAAGGAAGGAATTTTTGCTGCGACTAAATTTAACAGAATTATGGCCCTTTGTTGATTTTTTCACTATATACCATATAGAAATTTTGTGAACGCAACTCCTCTTAAACTGGATGGCAGATTTTGCTTAAACTTCCAGGGATGAACAACCTTAATGTGTAGATGGCAGTTAAGGAAGGAATTTTTGCTGCGACCAAATTTAACAGAATTATGGCCCTTTGTTGATTTTTTCACTATATACCATATAGAAATTTTGTGAAAGCAACTCCTCTTAAACCGGATGGCAGATTTTGCTTAAACTTCCAGGGATGAACAACTTTAATGTGTAGATGGTAGTAAAAGAATGAATTTTTGCTGTGACCATATTTAACAGAATTATGGCCCTTTGTTGCTTTTTTCACTATATACCATATAAATAATTGAACATATAAATTTTACATTTGTAATTTAATTTAACATGTACATAAGGTTACCTGTAGATCATTTTAGGTATATGTACAGAAAAAATCTTACATACAGGATATACATGCTCTTGTTTATGAGCACTTATGCATAGTGGGGGCATCCGTGTCCTATGGACACAGTTCTAGTTTCATTATAAATCCATATCTTTTTTTTGGCTTATTCATTCTTCATTTTTTTGAAAACAAAACAATAATGATCAATTAACAAATAATTTGAAGATGCCCTAAAAACTATGTCAAAATCATAACACAAACACATTGTTTTTTGTTTTTGTTTTTTTAATAATTTGTTCACATTTAGAAATCGAATGATTTTTATTTTCATCATAAAAAGATCCATTACATTTAATTATCTAATTAAAATATGTATCTGCATGGAAGCTTCTTAACTAAAAATCATTCAGACATGTTAATTGGAACAAGTTATTACATAATGTTTTACAAGTGTGACTGATCAAAAGTAATACAATCAATTTGTAAAATCACTTGCTATAAAATTTTGCTTTTGTCTCAACTTTATCGTTGATTGGGTCTTAAAAATGTTGACAGCTATGCAGAATATATAAGGGTCCCATTTGGGCAGGTTAATTTGCATAAATCCCACAGTATAAGGCGTGATTTATGGATCTTTGACATTTCATTGGATATTAATTTATAAGCAGACACAAATTTCTACTTGAAGGACATGCCATCTTATTATTTTTCAAACAATATCCCAACGTGAAAATACGCTGTAGTGTGAATTTCCATTCCTGTGAAACAAATGTTAACACATTTGATCACCTAAATTCACTTCAATTTTACTACACTTAAATGAAAAAGAATTTGTTTATGACGTAAACATCAAGTGAGGAAGTGTTACGCAGCATGTAAAAACGTGGAGGAGATAGTTTTATATAGAACCACAAAATGGAAGAAATTGGAATGTTTATTAATATTTATTAAGGTAAAATTACAACCCGTTCTCCCGGCACAAAGTTTGAATTTTCTTATAATAATCGAGAAGTAAACACATTATTTTATTTAATTTACAATTTATACATGTTATTTTTATAACAGTGCCTTTATCGTGTTTCTTGCACTTGTGGTTTAGTGTTATTTTTTCATTTAAAAACGGATGTGTTATGAGCAGTGTATTTCTGCACTACTGCCTGGTACAGTAGAGATAAATCTACGTCACAGCCAAAAATTGCGGCGGAAACTACCGATGTCGAAACGGAAACAGCCGATCATCAAAAACACGTTTTTTCTCTTATCAAAAGCAATATTTTCATAATTTCGCAGTTAAACCATTTTAATCAGTACATTATGATTATTTTGAATAGACAAAGTTGCTATAGTCGTGTCACATGACCTTTAACTTTATTAACACTAAAACGGCGGGGTCCGAAAAAGGGAAACAACTCAAGCATACATGTATAGGCTAAACCCCGGTTTACCGTGTACGGTATGACATGGGTGTAACAATATAATGGCGTTTGGATAAATTTTTGGATTAGAAGAGAACTAAAGGTAATTGCTCCATGCCGCCGAAGAAAACTATACAAAATAAAATATAAAACAGAAAAAAAAAGAGAAAACAAATTACTCACAAACTGCTCAAGGGTTAGCTATTGGGATCATAGATTGTCCGGCTTCCGTTGGCGTGCGTCGTGCATGGGGCGTCGTGCGTCATCAACAATTTGACTTGAACTACTTCTCCTCCTAAACCGCTAATCCAACTTTCACGAAACATGCCTGAGATATTCCTTTCATGAAGCTCTACAGAGTTGTTCAAAGAAAATTTTCTTGTCTGAAACGACAAGGCCCTAAACCTTAAGATTTGTTATGAAGCCTTGTCTAGGGGACCTCTACCAAGTTTCTTCAAACTATACCCCTGGGGTCAAATTTGGCCCCGCCCAGGGTGTCAGTTGATTTTACATAGGCTTATATAAGGAAAACTTTGAAAATCTTCTTATCTGAAACCACAAGGCCCTGAACTATAAAATTCGGTATGGTGCATCAGCTAGAGGTCATCTACCAAGTTTCTTCAAATTATACCCCTGGGGTGAAATTTGGCCCTGCCCTTGGTGTCAATTAATTTTACAAAGGCTTATATAGGGAAAACTTTTTGATTCATACTTGGACAAAACAACACTTATGACAAAACTGACAATTTGAATAATTCAAGTGTGACCTTGACCTTAAAATGACCTTGACCCACAAAGGTCAAGTTATTTTATTTTGATTTGATTCAAACTTAAACAATACTTATGACAAAACCTACATGTTAAGTTATTCAGATATGACTTAGACCTTAAAATGACCTTGACCGTCAAGGTTAAATTATTAAATTTTGCTTTAATAGCCAAATTTCTGTTATTTATGTACGGATTTGATTTATACTGGGACAAAACAACTCTGAGAATAAAACGAACATATAGAATAGTTAAAGTATTTTTTTTTACCTTTAAATAAAATTAACATTGTTTAACTGCGCTATATCTTTGATATGAATGGATGTAGTGTATTCATGCCTGGACATAACTACCTTGACCTTGACCTTTAAGGTCAAATTTTTTAATGTTGCTAAAATTAGGCATAACTTTATTTATGGATGGATTTGATAATTATATTTACAAATCATGTTGCCTGTGAAATCCCTTCACCACAGTGTGCTTCCTCCGATATGTTTGCCTTTGGAAATAGGAAAAGTCGAGCGTGGACCCGGCTTATGTTGGCCTTTGTTTTTAACAAGACGATTAACAGTGTTACTTCACATTTGATATGCGTTCACCAAAGGCATGGTGTTGAATGAATTTGGTAAATTCTTGCACGGACTGATCAACTGGGTTGCGTCAATACTTGAGATAATGTCATCAGGAGTGTTTTCGGTGAATACAAAATTTAAAGGCAGAATTGGTCAGAAAACTTGTTTGGTTTTAGAATTGTGAATTCTTAAATAAACTTAAGTGGAAATTGACGAAAATGCCAGTCAAGTACAGCATTTATACTCGTAGATCCTGAAAGGAACTGTGAATCTGTGTCCGATTGGTTGTAATGTCCGAATAAGTGTGTAGAGAACGACACATTATTTACAGATTGTATGCAGATGATAGTACAATTCTGTTTACACATAAAGATCAAAATATTATTACTGCTTAGCTTGGTGAAGGCTGGCCAATATTATATTAAAAACTGTTCAGACTGGTTACAAATTATCACTCCATCTAGAAAAGACTTAATTTTTTAAAAATTAATTTTGATTTATCAGTCACCTGTAATGTACAAATACTTAGATCTTCTTGCAAGAGAAAAAAGCCTGTATCACTTGTAATGAACTTTGAGCATTTTTACAAACTGTTTTACGGTTTGAGTAGTGCCCTTTTTATTTTCACTAAAATGTTTACATGAAATAGCCAAATACTGGAGGATAAATAGTATAAATAATGGCCTTGTCTGTCCGTCCGTCCGTCCGTCCGTCTGTCCGTCCGTAACACTTTATTGTCCGCTCCATAACTTTTAAACTGCTGAAAATTTTTTGAAATAACTTGGCACAAGTGATCACCATTATGAGACGATGTGCAGAGCGCAATAATTGGGTTGCTACCCACAAGGTCAAGGTCACAGTTAAAGGTCAAATATCCACATTTCACGTCTGCTCTATAACTTACTAACTTGGCTTACGAAAAGTTTTTAATTACTTTACACAAATGATCATCATCACTATGACACGATGTGCAGAACCGAACATCCTAGGTCAAGGTTAAATGTTCTCCATAACTTTTTGACTTTATGGAAGATTTTAAATAACTTGGCACAAATAATTACTATCACGAGACTATGTGCTTATAATATGCATGGCACAACATCAATGTCATGGTACGTTGAAGGTCAAGAAGTACACATTCATGTCCGTTGCGGAAGGGGATTTTGCTGTCCTTCAGAATGCCTTGTATTCTCCTACTTTCGCTGATGCGTCACATGTGGTAGCTGGATCTTACATAGTTAACTGTTAGAATAGTGTTTTAGACAGTGTATGATCTGATGAAGATCAAGCGAAAAGCTCTACTTTCAGAGAAATCAGAGCAATCAAACGTGTTTTGATTATTACAAGGAAATCCATTAAGTTGTTTTCCGACTCAATCCTGTGTTCATATTGTTCAGTCAGGTAGCACTAAATCAGATTTACAGGAGTCTTTGAGTATTTTTAATTTGTGTCTAAAATGGAATATACATGTATATATGAGAATAGTGTGTTCTTAGGGAACGGAATATAAAAGCTGACCAAAATTAAGCAATACAGATGAATGGGAGGTAACAAATGAGTTGTTTACTTTTGGTGATAGTTTGTGGGGTCCACATGATGTGGATGGATTTGCCAGCAGCCAAAATTGAAAGCTGAAACGTTTTTATAGTCAATGAAATAGAGGCTTTAGATGGAAAAACTGGAATAACTGGTTAATGCCTCCTGTTCGTTTTGTACCTCGTTCTGTTTTTCATTGAAATCAGACCAAAACATTTTTAAAACAAAAAATCTAATTGTATTTTTGACGAAAACCTTTTTCAGGAAAAATCCGCATAGGACCTATTTTAAAACTGAAACTGAAATCTTTGCACGATGTCTATCGTACCATGCATTATCTATTTAAAACGTTAGTCTGGAAAATTTCGTGGTACAAGTGCAGTATCAGAGTTAAATCAGAAGATACCAATCGTCATGCATGAAATTTACATGTTAATCAGGATTTGAGGGGGGGGGGGGGGGGGTGTTTATATTTGAATGAGTTTGTTAAACTGTAATTACAAACTGTAATTGTAGCTGTGTCTGTTGTTCTTTAAACTTAAGCTAAGTCAGTTTTTGTTATTCTTAAAACTGTCACCACTATTATGAAGATGGCATAGCGGAAGTCCGTATTAAAAAAATAGCATAGCGGAAGTCAGTTTTATTTATCTATTATTCTTTTATACTGAAGCAGAAGTCAGCTCTGTTATTATATAGCTGTGGCCGTCCGTATTAAGATTGCATGGCGGAAGTCAGTTACATGATTAACTGTGGCCGTAAGAAGTTATTTAAAGTGACGTTACGGTGGAAATCAGTTATAGCTATGGCCACTGTTTGGAAATGACATGAAAAGTATCGATTTTATTACACGAGCCAAAATTATTACAAAAATATATTCACCATGTTGTGTTTCTGTCTTTTCTTTTTGCATTTTACAGATCTGTTTAAGTTGGGCATTTGGAGAGCGATAGATGCCTTACAAGTTCATTCAGATCTAGAGAATTCAGTTAAGAATTTAAAAAGGCTTTCCTATTATTCTAAATCAGATAATACAATTAAATCTTACGAAATGTATTTTAAACATTTTTGTAAGTGCTGTCAAAAATATAATTTTTGTGTCGCCCTTTCGAAGAAACATAGGGATCGCTCCGTCCGTCGGTCCGTCACGAAACCTTAACGTTGGCTATAACTTTGCCATTTGTTAACATTTCATTATCAAACTTTCAAATTGTATTGCTTATGACAACAGGGTCGTGATGATGCCAAAATCTTTAGGTCAAGGTCACAATTCAGAGTTATGCCTCTTTTGTTCTTGGATTTTGTCATGAAAACTTAACGTTGGCAATAACTATGCCATTTCTTAATATTTCTTCATCAAACTTTCCAGTTGTAATGCTTACAATTGTATCACTTAAGACAATACCATTTCTCAAGGACAGATAACCCTCAAATTTATTTTTGCAATGTTTTGCCCCTTTTTCAACTTTAAATTTCTTGGTTAACCTTTTGGTTAATGTACATTTCTCAAAAAAGTGTCAAAGATATTCCATTCAAACTTGGAATAATTGATCACTAGCAAGACCCCAGCAAAGGTTGTTGGTACACATGTCCCTGGGGTCAAAGTTAGCCAAACCCCGAGGGGTCACTTGCTTTCGCTTACACTTATATATAGGGAAAATCTTCTTAAGCCTAGAAATAAAATATTAACTGACATAAGATGGCTAAGTAACTCCTCCGCCCTCCTCCCATCCCCCCCCCTCTGCACAGGGACCCCCCTACCAATCCCACATCCCCCCCTTTTTTATACCCCCAACCAGACCACCCGTGCCCGATTTTTTTTTAATACATAGGCACTTGACTCCCCATCCACCCTCAAATCCCCCTCCTATACACACACACCCCCAAACCAGCCCCCCCTCGGCCCCTCCCCCCGGCCAGATTTTTTAATGGGTATTTGACTTCCAATCCAGCCTCAAACCCCCCTCCCCGGCCCGAATTTTTTTTTAAATACATAGGTACTTGACTCTCTCCCGCCCCCGCACAAGAATTTTTTTTTCATCTCATATGACTAGATACTTGCTCTCCCTCTCTCAATTTTTTTTCACTTGGGCCTCTTGTTTAACTTGGCTTATAATTTATTATCCAGCACTGAGAAAAGTGAAGCGTGCTGTCTGCGGACAGGTCTTGTCGTACTTTGACTAGCATGCTGTCTTTTCCAGCAGGCTCTTGTTTACCTTTTTAGTGATTCTAACAGAGTTCCCAAGGGCGACACAAGTGTTCAACTGAACACCCATCTAGTACATCTGTGCCGGCAAAAGACTACCAAGTGACTTTGTATCTTTCATTCATAGAAAGTACCAGCCCGTCAGAATCCGAAATTAACATCATTTTATATTGCATTAAATGGGCACATAATTGAGCAGGTTTTCCAGATCTTGTAATTCTACTTTTGTCTGTTATGTTAAAAATGGAAGTTTAAGCTCTACTGGAAAAGAGCATGTTTGAAAGGAACCAGTTTCTAGTTCAGATTTATGTGCAAAGTAAGATAATAATCTTATAAACCCACGATTTGTAACTATGACATTTTTAAGTTTCTCCGGGTATCTTAGATTCAATGAAGCGTATAAAACATTACCTTTAGGGATAGCATATTGATCTTTTTCTAGAGAAATCTTAAACAGACCAGTTTAAAAAGAGATCAAAAGTTCTGATAAGTAGAGGACACTACTATTTGTCCAGTCAAAGCCTTAGAAAAGTATTTTTACTTACTAAGTGTACCATTTAAAAAACGTTGCAATATGATTTTTATTGGTAATTACTGCATATATCTCAAAGTATCCCACATCCAACATCTCCGTTGGCTCTTTCAGTTCTACCGTGTACCTCGCATTTAATTAATTACATTTGAATATTAATTTCGTATTGGGGCAAAGTCAATAAAAATGTGTTTAACTGTAAGAAAGAACTAATAACTATTTTGTTAAAAGGCGAGCTTACAAAATATTATCTCTGAATCCTGAAGAAGATGAGAAAGTTGTTTCTACAAATCGACAACAAGGGAATTGTCAGTATTTTCATGACCAAGGGCTTGCACAACCAATAAAGAGTCAGAAAAAATAAGATATCTAAAATAATAATCAGTTTCAATATACTCCAGCGATAGTCCAATTGCTTTAAGATAGAAGAATTATCAGGAAGACAAAACGAAAAAGTTTCATCAACTTTAACAGCTGAGAAATTAAAATTAATTTATAATTAAAATTAATTTAAGTTTCCGTTTCGGTCCAAAAAGTATATATTCAGTCTTTTCTAGATTGAGTGATAATTTATCTACAAGCCAGTCTTTTATATAATAATGTAAATAATTTGTAAGAGGCTGTATACACTGATACGCAATGAAATTAATAATAATAACTTTTGTCAAAGAAGTAATCTGGTGACTCCTGTTTGTTTTAGGTGCTTATATCATGCTCTATCGGCTCTTGTAACGGAGATAACAGTTCACTTTAAACCGTCGCGTTGAATCTTTCAGTTTTTTTTTAAATTTTTGATCAGCATCAGAGAAAAACACTGAAAAAGACTTCAGGCAGAAGATTTTAACACAGAGCTATCAGCTTTTACAATTGTTTACCTAGATATTTTCCTGTTAATGCAGTATTTTCCTTCAATTTAAGCTTTGCTCTTGGTGAGGAAAAAATAGCATCTTTCCTCTAGGGACAGATTATCTAAGTAATCTGGATTGCTTTAATGATATTAGAGAAGATTTTATTTCTTTCCAAATTAACTTCAGTAACTTCAAGATATTATCGAGTCGCTCTCTTTCTTACTAAATGATATTTGTTAGATTTGGAACTTTGCTTTAAAACTTAAATAATAATTTCAATAATTTTAATCTTAATAATTTGTTTAAAGTACTAAAACTGACTGACACCTGTGACGGCACTGAACTTCACACTTTATGGAGGACATCTCTAACAATCACACAAATAAACAGAAGAATTATCAGCCCCACGTTCCAAATATTTACTTACTGAAATGGACGCTTAAAGTCAAGATTTCAATAACATTAACTTTTCATATAATATTGGCCTACCTTAAAACCTTCTTTACTATGCTTAAATACGTTTTCTTTATGTCCGGAATTAGTGTTGCCAAACAACTTACGATTGGAAAGAATTCCCGTTTTTGTGTATTGGCTGAATTTAGAAGAAAGTAATAAATTCTTTACAGTAAAAATACAGAAAATGAAAATACCCATTTTATTTCATCAATATTTCATTTATAAATATATAATAAATAAATATGTTTATTTACTTAAACAAATATGTATTTTCGTGTGAAGTACATTAACGGGAAGAAAATGAGAGACATTGCTGATAACAAATTATCTCCCTTACTCAGATAACATCAGAGGTAATCCAAATTGCACTTTGGTCCTTTCAGTTGGAATCCTCTGACTTTATCCTTGTTTCTCTTTGTGATAGTCTTCACTTTCAGTTGTGAAAATTGTCACTTACATATTAAATAAAAAGTTAGGAATTTAAAAAAACAATCTTTATGTGCTAACAAAACATATTTTTAAACTAAATGTTAAATCTGACTACTATTGTGGCAAATAATAAGGTATAATTATCACCATACCATAAAGGAAAACAGCGATGAAAGCAGAGGAATCCAAATGGAAGGACCAAGTTAATATTAGAGAGTATTCAGGGTAGATAATCCACTGATGTCCCCCATTACATGAATGTATTGGTGAATATATTTTGGGGTATGTTTTTAAAGCAAAAATACATAAGTGCCTATACTTTTCTTAATTTATAAGGCAAGAGGACAGTTTTCAGTGTGACACCAATGATCTAGCAGATTAGTAAAAAGTTGCGTTTTGATCAAAATATAAAAGTTTTCGGATTTTTGTTCCTGTTTTTAGAAGGAACCACTCCGATTATGTTGTTGATTTTTGCCACTTTTCGCAAATATCAAAAGGCGTTGTTCTAAAAGACCATGATATCCAAGCACATGGGTGCTTTAGTGACAGCCAACAATATTGTTCAAAACTCCAGAAGACAATAAACAGTTAACTCAATATCTGCGCATCAGAAATCTCGAAGATCAATCAAGAATTTCGACTCAGTACTTGAGCCTAAAATAACTTGATGCAGTGTTAAACTAAGTTCTTTTTTTACTGAAGAAAAATAAAATCCCTGTTGACTTGACATTTGAAAACTTTGAAACTGAGTACAAAATCCTTATAAGATTGATCTTACACATATGAAACGAAGAAGTAATTTCACGGTTATCACTTTCTCGCTTTTCGCTTAGTCGGTTTGATCAATCTGAACCTATAAAATAGATAGACTGATTCTTTTATTCATCAAAATTTGAAGAGTACAACGTATATACATGCAAAACATACAAGTATAAAGACATGAACATAATATACAGCGTACATAAACAACTTTCAACGGTCGTTCTATAAACAATACATGCATATAATGTTATGAGTATAAGCCATCAAGTGTTTGAAATACATATGGCTACTCTCCACAAAAGAATGCATATTACTCGTAGTTGAAGCATAGAATAAGAAAATTTATAATCAAAAGAGCACAATATGCTTTAATTTACCTAAGCATGGAGAGGCAAGTTTGGAAAATTGTTGTATCTTTCTTAGTACCAAATGTTCAATATAATAATATTAGAGTCAATATGATATCAATCAAGAGAATTGAACAATAGATGTTAATGCTAGTATAAAAATTATACAATTAACATAGGGATATGTACCAAGGCAGAAATATTACTATTACTGCTACTATATTATTGCATTTTGACTTAACTGCTTATGATTTTTGCATTTAGATTCATGTATTTCCTTTAAAAGACAGCATTATGTCTTATACAAATTCAATATCTTAAAGCCGAAAACGAAATCATATCTGCCATATTAACGATAGCCAATGCTGGTCGAATCGAAAAAAGTATAGGCTACTGAAACGACATAACATAAGGTATATGACACTTTGATAGAAATGCTGTTTGTATTCAATGATAGAAATGCTGTTTGTATTCAATCATGTATAAGTAACCTTAGTATACGAGTATAGTATTAAATGTAAACAAGTAAGTTCGTAAATATACATTAAACAGTTCCAAACTATAGCACAGAAAATCGGGTAATCAGGAGTGTGTACTGACGGCAAGTTGCTTGATTAAACGCCAACGCTATTAGCTTATCAGTCTGTCTTTCATGAGCACACATTATCCATTCTGCATACGCATTAATCCCCATAGTTTCAAACATGTAGGATCAAAGTGATTGACGGATATCTAACATTGTCCACGATATTGGAGCACAGAGAACAACTCTGAACGTATTGTCTAGAGAACAAGTTCCCGTAAGACCGATACAAGGGACATAATACAGAACATCTTTTGAATATATTCCACGAGAGAAAAGTGCACATGGATTATTGACCTTTGGAAGGAACGCTGGAGCTGATGGTCGTAGTTCCAAAAGGGCGTTTAGTCTTTCAGATTTAGTAGGTATCGCTACACATCTTCTAATGACATGTTTTCACTGACATTTAGGTGGGAATCTTCCGGTTGAGGTGTATGTTTGGAACACATGTTATAGGTTATATTTCACTAGAGTTCTATAGATATCTGAAATAAACCCCATTATTTGTTCGTCGCAGTTCAGATATCTAGTAAGGCGATTCAACAAGACGGTCTTAGCCAAATATCGAGTCGGTAGTTGACAGAGCAGGCCAAAGAATGTTAATGATTCCATATCTATTGTAGCTAGACAGTAGTTCGTGTTTGTGTTTCCTTTGAGCAGGCTTGTGCCCAGTACTAGAATGTAGTACTTTAGTACCAGTACCAGTATTTGCAAGTTTATGATGCAGTACCCGTACCAGTACCAAGTTTTGACTCAGTATTGCAGTACCAGTACAAATTTTAGGAAAGTAATGCAGTACCAGTACCAGTACGTTCATGAGAATTAATGATAGTTAAAAGTGAAGGACTTTGTAAATATACCAAAGGTAAAACATTACTGATACACATTTATTTACTTATACCGTGAAGTATTGCAAAATTCATCTACACTATAGTCCTATAATCTCTATATTAAAAGATAGTCAAAACTTTTCTTCTTTTGAGTTGCATTTTATCATTATAAGGTTTTTAAAGGTTGCATCACGCATTCTGTGTGGTTTTCTCCATATTTGGACTTTAAAGTGTCGCTTTTAGTGTAATTTACTATAGTTCTTTGAGTCTTCAGTTTAGAACTTCCAGAACTACAAGGGACCTTCTGACATGCTTCCATATACTCTTTTCTGTGTTTACGCTATGAAATAAATTAAAACAACAAATTTATATTTACTACTAATAAATAAACTATAGAATCCTTTCATAGACATTTGTAAGACACAATGTAGATGATAACAACCTTTTGTTAATCTTAACACTTCCCTAATCTTTTTGTAACACTTTATCTCAAAGCCAGATAGTGACAAGTATAACTGTACAAACATTAACACTAAATTGTAAGTATGAAGGGCTATTGAGTATATATATCAATTAATTGTAAACTTTTATCCAAGTTATTTAGTATAAATAAATCTCATAAAAAGAGAAAATAAAAACCATAACAGCAGACAGATTAAGAGTTACTAAGACGAACTAGAGGCTTTATAAAATTTGACGACAATTTCAGAGACCCGGTTATCAGTGCTGGACAGTGTAGGCACTGAACTTTGAAGCTCTCTTCTGTATTTTCAGGGAGTTTGTAAAAAAATTATTCCAACTCATTTTTAATATTTCAAATCAAGTATCCTTCTACTATAACCAACTACTTCTGTTCCTTCATAACAAATGATGTCAGGTCATGCTATAGTAAAAGGTTCATAGTTATTGATAAACAGCTCACCACCAGAGCATGTTTTTGTGTGCTTGCATTTGACAGCATAATTTTATGTCAATTATCAGATTTAAATACTCATCCCTTAATTCCTTTAGAAATTTACAATTATAGTATTGCTTACAGGCACAACATTAAAACAAATTATGATAGCAAATGATAGTGATTGACTACCCTAGGGTATATGTACTACTTTAAATAAGCTAAAATTTTGACTTGGAGTAATGTAAAAGTACTTAAGTCCCAGTACAACTGGCACAAGCCTGCCTTTGAGTCCCAATATTGACTTAATGCAGAATCTATGCGAACGCTCAAGTAAGTTCACATCAGTTTTGGAATACCTATTTAGTAATTCACAACCATACATAGCCTTGGATATAACTACCTATATAGTTCTGTATAGCAATGGGCTAAGACCCTCCGGGTGTAAACCACTGTTCATAATACTTAAATAAGGTTCCTCTAAGTTTTGAACACGCTTCTTGAATGAATTTCTTTGAAGATAAATCCCAAGGTGTGTGTGTGTTTCATTCACATACTGTGACCCTAAATGTCCAGACTCTATCTGCTGGATGCCTGTTACGATTGTTAAACACAATGACGCCGAACTTTTCAGAATTGTAATCGTAGCGCCACTTACGTGAATATTCACTGCATATAGACAGAGACATAGATATGTCCACGTTTCGAAAAAGCTACAAGTATCATGTCGTCTGCTACAGTCGGTGCATAAATGTTCATACTATACATACAAAAACCAGCTTGACAAGACTCAAGCTCTTTGATTAGTCCATTTATGTAGCACAAGTATCATAACGGCGAGCTTTTGCTGCCTTGACGCGTGCCTTGGCGAATTGAAATCAGTTTGGATACGTAACCTCTATTTCTGACGGTACTTGATACTTCCCTATACATTTCTACAAAGTTAAGAAAAGAAGTGCTGTCGATGCCTGTTTCATGTAGTCTGCACAGCAAGCTCTGATGCCATACACGGTCAAAGGCTTGGCCTCCATCTAGAAAGCATATGTGTAGCTTGCCGTCTTGTTCAGCGGCAAAGAGAACACTTTCACGTACCACAAATGACGTCATGAGACACCCTAGCTGCTCCTGGAAACCGCTTTGCTGAGTACTTATGGTGTCCAATATTGTTTCTTTACATCGATGCAGTAACACCATTACATACAGTTTTAAAACGGCGGACGTAAGAGTTATGGTATCTTTTTGTTTTTTTTTCCCCGCCATTATGTAGGGTAATAATTGAACCCAATTTCATTGTGTTTGGGATATAACAAAGTCTTAACATACGCTTGCGAGTAGGGGCGAAAGTATGTCATTGGCTATGATGAGATGTTCGTAAGTTATTTTGTCTGGGTCACATGCTTTTTCTTTGGGGCAGGATTTTATAAGGTCAGCGATCGTTGTAGCAGACACAGTTGCACTTGTATCCGGAACACTAGTGTTTAAATCATTTGACACATCTATTAACGGAATCTCACCAATGATTAAGATACTCGGGATATAGTTATACACAGTTGGTGTATAAAAAGTATATAGCCAATCATTGTTCAGTCAACTCCTGCCGATCTCTATATACCTCTCCGTTAAACTTGATTCCTGCACCTGCACTAGAATAGATATGTTTTCGCCGCATGTTCACCATTCGACTTCGGCTGCTTGGTCAATTTCGCTAGAGACATAGATAAGATGTCATGTTAAACACTATACATTAGTACATGTATAGTGTTTAACTTTACACTTAAAGAAAACTTAGGACAGTGTACTTAAACATGTTATCTATGTCTCTGATTTCGCTATCCAGTTTCGACATAAATATTTCTGTGAAATGTCTATGCGCTCGTCGAAATAAGCATTTCGCGTCTTTATATTCACGATAAGCATTTACTCTCATTATTACGCGGGCGGCCTTCCATACACCAAGTAGTGCGTTTCCTTTCCATTGTTTTTTGAAGTTCGTTTAAGCTCCTCATTCCAGTATGGCTTGACGTGACGTTTTAATTTTGGTACGGGGAGGCATGACGATGCAACATTAATGCTATTTGCGAGAGTCTGATATGCTGTGTCGATGCTCGTGTATCTGGTGGGACCAAACTTAAGACTTCAAAGGCGAAGCGCTCTGCTAATTGTGAAGTCCTCTTCAGTAACTATACTCCAGCAGACTTTTGGGGAACAGGTCAAAGGGAATCTTCAGTAGCTATACTCGAGCGAGATAGGTCAAAATCTGCTGTTTTGCATTTACAGTTATTGTTTATTGCATTCAAAAAGTGTAAAATGTGGTTGTACAACCAATGCTCGGAAATACCATAAATGTCTACATTACATTTTTCAAGTGTATCGCATAGATAAGGAGCACTAGAGAAATTACCAGTAGCGTTCCATGTCATTAAATAAATCTGCTTATAATCATATTGTTAGTCTATGTCAGTATATAGCACCTGAAATGCGTTTTTGTGAGAAAACGAAGATGCCTTCTGTAATCTGGGACCGACATTTCGTCGTCTGCTTTGATGATTGTGGCGGTTTGCTCGAGACTGCCGGGGGGAACACGTAACTCCACTTGGCCAAAACCCCGTGTCCAACACTAGATCGGCTATTTCATTTGCTTCAACGTTCAACTTCACCCTTGTTTCGAACTCAGCGCATCCGGGAATATTCTTATATTTCTGACAACCTGGTATAAACCTTTCACGCAGAATTTTTTAATTGGAAATGTTTTGTGTCGACCGAATTCTTTATATACTCGTTGTTCACGTTCCGACCTCGGTGCAATGTGAACAGGTATATGCTGTATGCGTGGAGGCTGTCCACTTACTGAAGACTTATTGCGCGAGATGTTTGAGTGGGGTCAGGATTATATAGATACTGATCGGACTTGTCAGTAGCGAGAACGCTGGTATGTTCGCATAAAGGGACGAGTTCCACGTAGTAACGTAGCGGCGTTGCTAGATCATATCTTGTGATTACTTTAACATTGTGATGGCTGCAATTGTTTACTACGGGTGGGTAGTGTAATGAGCTTACGTCTTGTGATTTTTTGAGGCTCATTTTGCAGACTTTCCTCACAATCTGTATTTTGCAGAGCAGAAGAAGGGGCAGTGCCGCCGGAGTCACACCCTACGTTTTGAGAGACACGAGCTATGCGAGCAACGAACACATTGTCCACAAAGTTTTCGATGTCTGCAATTTATCCCTTTAAAGCGACTAGTATTGCCTTCTGCTGCTATTGCTGTACACTGGTACTTAAGGATGTCATAAAGGACTTTTTCATAGATCCATAAATTGAAGCATGACACTCATTGACTTCTTGTTTGATACTCTCACAGTGTTACTGATAATTTTTACTTGCTCTGTACGCATTTGTTCAGTAGCAATGTTGTAAAAATGTTGTATTTTTAGGCCCTCCTAGATACGTTTCAATCTGTCTGAATAGTTATGGTAGAGCGGAGTTTTTTTAAACGTCACTTCAATTGCATAAGAAATAATTTTACATCTCAAACCAAGTATCATAAAAACCTAGTCTCTAGTTAATAAAAAGATGTTATTTGTATTGAAAAATACTTTTGAAATAGGGTGTAATTAGAAGAAAAAAGTTTGTTTTTTTTCTTTGCTTAAGCATTGGATTGGATTTTTACCTGTGTAATTTACCTGTACATTGTTAAAGGATTACAACTCGGGCAGTAGTGTTATTACAGTACAACAACAACACAACCTTTTATTATCTCAGAGCTGCATAAACATATACATGCTATATGAGAATACAAAGCATAATTGTATTTAAAACGATAAGCATTGCTGTAAAGTCTTCATGATATTTATGCAAACATGTTGATAATTTGGCTTTAGTTTTTCCACAGCAATGTTTATCATTTTAATGTTCATTAAATTTGCATTCACGTGACATGTTGAAAAATTTAATAACAGGGGAAAAATAATGATTAATTTCAAGAGAGAGAGAAAAAAAAATTACAAACTCACAAAACAGAAATAACTAAAAATTAAAACAAACGAACACTATAAACACTAAGGTTACATGTAACAGGGGAAATTTCAAAATAGACTATAGATCCTCTAACTATTATGCAAATTTGTGTAATTTGATTGGTTATTTAATCGGTGTGAATGAGGCTAGACACGTGCGTTTTACTCACTTATTTCATTCAAATTTGGATATAGTAGTAACTATTTCAAAAATGTGTCTACAAATTAATAAAACTTAAATGACTTTGTGTGTATATAGCTAGAAGAAATGTTCCACTCTTTATTATTTTGGATTTAAAGCAGTTTTGTTGTTATTGAAAAGAAGACAATTTTGTGTATCTTGGATTATTTACGGGTATGGCTATTATCGGGTGACCTACTTCAGGGTGAGTAACCTAGATATCATTTGCAAATTGTATGTCAAGTAGACGAAATCGATAAGCTTCGTCCACAGGAGTCTGAATTTTTGAGAACTGTAAAATATATCATCTATATGTAAAATCACATACTAGATAATTTTAACGAATATTATGTAAGATTATACAATATTTCTTATCATCAAATATTATATATGAAATAATTACAGTAGCATTGTCATTATAATGCATGCTGGTAACAGTAACCACAAAACACGTGTGCTTAAGAAAACAACAGGGAAAAGCGTAAAAATTGATATAAATCCATGTCAATAAAGTAATAAAAGGAAAGATGAAAAAAAAACTGACAGATGGTGATTACTTAAGAAATAATTGATTACTGTTAACAAAATAAAAGGCGAGGTAAAAAATTATCACTGGGTGATTTAGTAAAGAATTGTGCTTCTATAATAAACTTGTTGTACAAATATTGCCATTGTAAAGGGATTATAACTGAATGCAATAGTGTTGATTTATTGAGAAAGAGGGAAGATATACACAGTCTCTATCTATAAAGACAGCATAATAGAAAAGCTATACTGGTTGTCACTCATAGTTTTATCATAGAAGAGAAATGAGTGGTAAAAGTACTGGTGGACCAGTGCAACCTCATAGGGAAGGGCAAGAGGAAAAAGGAAAAAATAAAAACCCAGGAAAAGCACCGAGTAAATCACAAAGTCAACCAACAAAACAAATAAAAAGGACAAGGTCAGAAGTAAGTGAAGCTAGTAATGAAAGTATGACTTTATCAACTATCCAAAATCAATTATAAACAATGCAAGAATCAATGTTGAAGAAAGAATACATAGAAACGTTAATAACGAATACAATTACACATATTTTGGAGAAAATGGAAAAGAAGATTATAGAAGAAGTAAATATGAAAGTAGAAGAAAGATCTAGGGACTTGCAGGATCAAATCGATTCACTGAAATTTGACTATGATAAGGTGAATGAAAAACTTTCAAAAAGAAATCAGAATTGCCAAAGGAGAATAGATGATCTAGAAGAAAAACTGCTGAAAACTGAAGAATTGTGTAGAGATGCCAATAAGAGAAGCAACAAAAATGAACAATATTCGAGAAAAAACAATGTTATAATACACAATATTTAGAAGAAGAAAATGAAACTGAAGAATCTCTTACAACAAGAATACAGAAAATTTTAAAAGATCAAAACGTTGAACTGCAGACAGAACAGATTTAAGCTATTCACAAGATTCCAACTAAGCCAGGAAAAAAAAGACCTATTATCATTAAGATCACAAACAACAATGTCAAAGCTGAAATAATGAAGAAAAGGAAAGAAAAAAAAAGTGAAAGATGCTGGTCACAAACTTTCCGATTACGTAACAGCATTAAATACAGGTTTGATTAACAGACAAACTCTTCACAGTGGTATTCAGTCAGCATGGTTTTTTTAATGGGTCTGTTTATGGAGAAACAAAGGAGAAAAGACGCATGAAGTTAGACTTGTATGATAATATAGACCAAATAATACAGAAACATCAAAATAGAATAAGCAAGAGTCAGGAGAAGAACGAAGACGACACACCATTACTAGCTAAATAAATGAAATAAATAATAATAGAAAAGTCAATGGACTGTATTAACTTTTGTTAGTTTTTGTCATTTTTTTCCAGTTTCAGTAAGAAAAGTATAATTTCACTTGTACTGAACAAGTACAAGCTTAAAAAGGAAATATGAAATTTAAAAATAAAAAAATTAGAAATCATTAACAGTTTTTGCAATGATTTTTTTTTAGTTACAAGTAACATCAAATGTTTACAGCATATAATTATGCTAACTACATTATATAAGAAAGCTAAACTTGATCAAAAAAGAATTATTAAAAACTGAAAGAGACTTACGTTACATTTATCTTTAACTTTATATTCAGTAAAATTCAGGCTTGTTTTGCAGGGATCTTATTAGTTACCAATATTGTGTACTGATATATACAATGTATGTTGTAAGAGTAATAGTATTTGGAAAAAATTGAACACACATATTTCTTGAAAATGTGTCATGTTTTTTGAGTATATTCATGAATAATCTAGGTTTGTTTTTATTAACTACCAGCACAGTATTCCAACAGATAAATGTAAATCTTTAAAGTATGATAATCTAATACAAGTGAAAAATTTATTAGATTAAAAAACAGACTGTATCTGTGTCAGTTTGTTTTATGTTTTTATGGCTTAAATGAGTCTACTTATTAATAGCTTTGCTAGACTTTCTTAGCTACTAATATTGTACTTTTTTTTATTGTTTCTTATCAGTCTATTTATGAATAGTCTTTGCTAGATCTTCATGCTACCAGCATTTGTATGTATGTTTTGTTTATCCATTTCTTCCTTGAATCAGCTCAGGTATGAGTAGTTATGCTAGACTACGTTAATTACAATATTGTAGGTATGTAAAAAAAATCTCTTAAAGTAAATTTTTTTATAAGGTAACTAAAACCTTTAATATTGTGTCAGGATTCATTTAGACAGTTTTTTCTTCTTAATTTTTTTGTCAAAAACTAAATGTATAGATTAAAAATACAAGTACAAAGATTAAATAAAATGGAGTCGTAGTGACGGTTTTGTATCTTAATCTATACAAAACAACATGAGTTTATTTTTTGACACAACATTCCTTATCTTTTTGTACTATAGTCTTTTTCAAGATAGTCTGTTCTGTTCTATTATAAATGAAAATTCTAAAATACATGGAAATAAGAAACAGTTAACATGGCGAAGAATGTACACAAAGCAGGAAAGGAGACTAGATTATTTCCTTACATCTGAAACATTACTTTCAAAAATAAAAAAAAATCAAATATCGGTATTTCATATCGGTCAGATCACTCTATAATTACATTAGAATTATTGTAAAAGGATATTGAATATGGGAGACCATTATGGAAATTTAATAATTCATAACGACAGTGACTATGTTAAATGTATAAATGATAAAATATCTGAAATTAAAAAACAGTATTCCTTGTATAGCATGGATAATATCAACAAAATAGAGAATAATGACATACAGTTTATAATAAATGACCAATTGATTTTACAAACTTTACTCATGGTAATTAGAGGAAAGACAATCTCATACCCAAGCTTTAAAAAAAGACAGAGTTGATGCTGAAATTAAAGTAATAAAAGAAATTGAAAATATTGAAAAAAATCTTAATGAAAGTAATAAAGAACAACTCCTGTTACTCTAAAAAGAGCTGGAGTCAATAAGATCCGGAAAAATGAATGGCTAAAGGTCTAGAGCGAAGTATATTGAAGGAGAAAATCTACAAGATATTTTTTGAATCTCGAGAAACAGTATTACAAGTAAATCTATTCCTTTTTTAGAAAATGAAGACGGGACTTTGGCAAGCGAGAAAACTGATATTTTGCAAAAACATGCTTGTATTACAAACCTTATATTAAAAAAATGTATCTGAGGACTGTGACATACACAAATATTAAGACGTCATAACAGTAAAAAGGTTATCAAATGAACAGGCAAGCAAATTAGAGGGATTATTATCATATAATGAATTGTATCATATACATTAAAAAATATGAAAAATGATAAGTCTCCTGGTTCTGATGGATTTACTGTCGAATTTTTAAGGTTTTTTGGACAAAAATAGTCATTTTGTTGTTAGATCTTATAGTTTTACAAATGATTCTTATTCAGTTACACAAAAACAAGGTATAATTACATGCATTCCAAAAGAAAACAACCTAGAAAGTTTAAGAAAAATCTAAAACCTTTAACATTACTAAATGTTGTTTATAAAATAGCCTCAGGCTCCATTGCTGACTGAAATCTGTTTTAGATCACTTAAATAGTAATGATCAAACTGGCTTTATAAGGGCCGATATATAGGAGGAAATACTAGGTTGGTATATGATATTATGAAAATTACAGAAGAAAGGAAAATACCAGGGTTACTGATGACAGTGGATTATGGAAAAGCATTTGATACAATGTCTTTTAATTTAATAGAAAATATTTTTGACTTTTTTAATTTTGGAAGCATATCTAAATCTGGATAAATTTATTTCTACACAATTTCACGTCAACAGTACAAATCAATGGTTTCCGTTCCGATTTCTTTACAACAGAACGTGGCTGTTAAAAAGGAGATCCCTTAGTCCGTATATTTTCATTCTCTGTGCAGAAATACTAGCAATAAAACAAACATAGTAAAAATGTTAAGGGCATTAATATTGACGAACTAAGTACAAAATCAATCAATTTGCAGATGATACATCTCTTTTTCTTGATGGTTCTGAATGCTACTCTACATTTGTTAAATGAATTTGCTATTTATTCTAGTTTAAAAATAAATTATGATAAAACTAACATTATATGTATTGGTGCAATGAAATATAGCACCTGATCTATAAAAACTAAATATAAACTAACTTGGGGAATAACAAAATTCAAAATACTTGGAATGATTTTTGATGTAGATTTAGATAAAATAGAACAACTAAATTTTGAGAAAAAACTAAAAAATGCAAAAAGTTGTATAACTCAGTGGAACACAAGAATTTTTACTTACTGTAGTAAAGTCGCTAATTCTTCCACTTTTTACACATTTATTTATTACTTTACTAACACCAACTAAATCATCTTTAGATAATTTAAATAAGTTGTTTTATGATTTTATTTGGAATGGGCCTTATAAAATCATGTAAAAATTTTGAAGAAGGAAAGCTTAAAATGATAAATATATATGCATATGAAAAAAGTATGAAATTATTATGGCTAAAGAAAATAACATGTGCCACCGGAAAGTGCTATGTATTGCTTAATTCCATAATTAATGTACAAAAAATCTTTAACTTTGGGAAACTTTACATTGAAAGAGCTATAAAACAAATTCACAACAGATTTTGGAGTGACGTTTTGAAAAGTTATATATCTTACATGGAAAAGAAGCCTAAATAGTGGCATTGAAAGAAAATAATCCAGAGTTAAAACTCTGTTTTTTAATAGTTGTTTCAAAATTGGAAATAAGGGGATATTTAATAAAAGTATGTAATAAAGAGGTTTTAGATATTTCTTGATTTTTCTATTTTAGAACACTGTATTGGTGCAGATGGAAAAATTAATTTCTTATTGTATGAAGGGAAGTTAAAAAAGGGAAGTTAAAAAATTTCAAAGATTATATGAATTCATTCCCAATATTTTAAGGAACTCATGTGGACCTTTTGTTTCATGTTATGCTTCAAAAATACTATTATTAAATGAACAGAATAAGTATGTGTACAATATATTGAATAGAAATAGCGAGATACCTACTAGCCAAACTAAATGGAACAATTTTTTCAGTGATATTGAATGGAAATATATATATAGCATTGTTTTACATGTTACAAAAGATTACAATGGTTCCAGTTACGAATATTAAATCTAATAATTGGTACTAAGTCTTTGTTATATAATATGAAAATTACAAGAGATGTACTATGTACATATGTACATACTTATGTACTTATGTACTTTTTGTAAGAAGGAAGTAGAAACTATTCTACACTTGTTTTGATATTGTGATTGTATCCAGAAAATGCTACAAGAGTTAAAGGAAATTTTGAGAAGTAGAGGAATATGCATACAATTGACCTGTAAGGACTTTATTTTTGGAAGTAATGACATGAAAACAAAAGGAAATTATGTACTTTTTCTTGAAATTAAACGTTATATCTACTTATGTAAAATGAAAGAAATAATGCCTAGTTATAATGGGCTTAAGCGTAGCCTTTTCTACAACTGGCAATTTTATAAAAACACTTAATTTACAGAAAATTGTAAAGAAAATTGGGCAGTTGTACAAAATCGTTTAAAACAGAGTATCATTTGCCCGCTTAATTTCTATGCCAAGGATACTGAAGGGCCGTTTTCATATTGGAGGCTGGGGTTTCTATGGCAGATGTTGTAGCACAAGTTGAGGCAGTTCGCAGTCCTAGACGTCGATTTGCGCAGACCGGAACTACCGACGATTTGCCGTGAAGTGGTACAAAATCGCGCGTTACGATACAGGATCGAGAAATTAATCGTTAACTGCCACAGAAGACAGTTCCCGTAAGGCCTGGTACCCATAACGCCTGATTTCCGCGGAAACCGTTCACAATCAAACGGTCGTTCTTAATTCGGACACATTGTTTTAACAGACGCCAAAGTGTTCAGTGGGCCGGTGGACACCGTAATTGGATATTGTAACTTTTCTCATTTGATTTCCTCGTCGCTCATGACAATCTACAATTTTTACGAAATCCTAATGATGATTTATATTGAAATTGGCCGTCAAAAATTTCAGGTCTAAATCCCTTTGAGCATCCCTGGGATAACCTTCACATGTGCGTGCTAAGCTTGCTAACGTGCTGCCTTGCTTGGGAAGTGGAATAATATCCCAACAGCTGATATCAACAAAGTTGTGCTGTCAATGCCGGTGGGTACACGTTCTACTGATTGCTGATTTCTGATATTAGAATTCATCGATTTGAATACCAGTGAAAACTGATAATTTTTTAACAATTTACCTCTTGCACTGTGCAAACATTGGTGCAAACCAATTACGTAAGTAAGTGGTAAATTTTTAAAATCATAATAGCTTTTACTATAACTTCGAAATTGTGATATCGAGGTAACTTGGAACATTTTCAGTTATAACTAGAGCTATTACTGTGATTAATACCCCCGTAAGACAAGCTATTAGTAACAGAATACATTGATTGAAATAGAGTTATCAATGTGGGCAAATTAAAGATAGTTGTGGTTCTTGTATTTCCTGTCAATGTGCTTCACCATAGTATGAAGTTGCATTTAATTCCAACCATTAGTTTTGAAGTTATGCTTCTAGACAAGGAAAATCAACAAAGGGCAATAGCTCTGCAAATAGTGAGGATGGAGTTATGGCTCTTGTTTTCAAGTTCTGCTCCGGACCGACCGACTGACTGCCCGACCGACCGACCAATCACCGGACGACTCCTATATACCCCCCAAATTTCGTTCCGGGGTTATAAAAACCTTTACTTTGGTAGTCCACAATGTTTAACTGCACAAAGTAGGAAATTCACATGCCACCAATCGCATTTGCTGCTATAGTTTTATGGCTCACTGTAAAATGGACAGACTGGGACATTTTGTAAATATTGTATTTAACTGCTGTAACTACACCGCGATTTCGTTTTAAAGTTTTCCAACTTCACAGAGAAAATGATGACTAATAAACTAATAATGACAGTATCTGATTGGTCTGCTTAGTCAGGACTAAAAATTTCTTCTTCGTTTCTTCTTTTGTTTTTTATTCAACCCCCAGTTACTTTTACTTCAAAGGCATTCCTTAGAAATAACCGTTGGACTTACTCCATATGTCTTTTACTCAAATTTTACTCAAATCTCAGTTTTACTGCTAAAGCCATTTCAATGATAAAGAAATTTTCCACTTTGACAATTATTCATTATAATGTCAATATCACTTTTTTAAGTAGTTTAGAAGATGACAACAAAGCAAAGGAAAAAAATGTGTCTGTTACTATCTCAGATATAAATCAGAACCTGATAAAGATAAATACGCTCTCCTGGCCAGAGAGGGTAGGATCACCATGTAAAGGAAAGCCTGAATAAAGCGAAAAAAAAAGCTTAAAATATTATTCTAATCATCCAAATCTCGCAAAGCAGTCGCTGATTGACAGTAGAATCACCAACAAAAAAAAAAATAGAGATTGAACAGGAGACAGAATTCAAGTTTTCTTTGGTGGTTGAACACATGTTTAAAGTTCCAACTATTGAAAAAGGATATCGGTTTATAATTACTAGAGAATACAGCAGATACATTTGCTTCTTTCCATGTTTATGGGAACTTTACAGTTACTAAAGCCGTGTTACAATTTTAATATTTTACTAGTGTAAATAACATTTTGACGTCCAAGAGCAATGACGTTAGTATATTTACGGAAAAAACAGCGTTTCTGTCACCCATCACTTACAAAGCTTCTATGATAAATAGCACATTATGCTCGTGGTCATTATCTATGTTATAACTGTCCATTTTATTTTTAAGAAGACCACACTGTTCTCTTTGTTATGTCTGCACCAGCATTTTGGTGTATTTGGAGGAAGTGTCAATATATTTCGGAGGTAGGTCTTTACAGAAAATAACATGAGACACAGTATTCCAAGTCACTTAAACACTGTAGGATACAATTTCACATGATAACGACTTAAAATAATCGCCATGTCAAAGAATTATTAACAAACATTCATGTATGCATATTTGTTTGAAAGAAACTTGGCCGATGCTTTGTGAAGAAGCTTTAGAGATGTCTTGAACATGTATTCAAATTAACTAGAATTAGTTAGGCCTTAGATATGAAAAAAAACTCAGACATGGATAAACTTTTTCATAACTTCTTCTTTTACTTACAAGATGTTATTACTATATTATCATTCACTCTATTACATGGGAGGAACCAAAAGTCCGATACCTTTGTCAAAAGTTTTATAACTGGAAGCAGAGATGAAGTTCAAATGAATTTAGACAAGTGAGTCAATCAGCAGATCCTTTTATTTTTGACGCTCCAACTGGGCAATCCTGTTTATTCACCCCGTAATAGGTATCAGAGGGTCGGGGTCATTACCCTAATACATGCCAGTTAATGTGATTATTCCATTTTCTTGACTTATTCGTTCATTTGTATTTCTGCTCAAATTAATTATAGGAGCGCAATTATGTTATGGCGTAAATTACCCACCATACTAGATATTCGCGATAAATTTCGTTTGTATATATCGACGGCCAATATTCTCAAGAAACCCGTGCACTTTACAATAAATTTACAAAGCATGCGTATTTTGTTTTTCTTTTTGTTGTGCAACCCACGAATAAGATTTATACTTTTTTATGTGTACAGTTCTTCCACGATAGCACATTTGACAAAATGAATGTTTTATTGCTACTTTTTCTGTATCTACCCTTTTGACAACGGTCAAGGGTATGCGACCACATTTAGCAACTACTGATGTTGCTCGGGCGGTGCAGATGACCAAAATGGATTTACGCAACGTGAGGCGGCCACTATTCTAGATGTTTCTCGTAGCGTTGTTGCCAGGTTGTGGAGTAGTTATCAGGAGACTGGAGAATTCACAAGAAGACCTGGGCAAAGTCGTCACCACATTACAACACCTCGTCTTGACCGCCTAAGGGAAGTTTTCAATGAAGCACAAAATTGTGGTATTTCAAAAGATTTGAGGTATGAATCTGGACTATCAATGCAAAATCATGATCAATGCTAGATCTGCACATGCAACAACAAATTCATAAATAACTCCTGTGTATGTATCAACAGAAATACATTTGTGTAGTTGCTATCACTATTCCAAAACCACAAAATGTGGTCTCTGTGAAGTAAGCAGACTAGCAGACTAGTAGACTAACTTCAGCAGACTAGCAGACTAACTTCAGCAGACTAGTAGACTAACTTCAGCAGACTAGCAGACTAAATTTAGCAGACTTGTGTCCAAGATGTTTTAAGTTATTCAAAATTTTCATTTTACTAAATTGTAAAACTCGCATAAAAATCATTTTAACCGAAATAAAGTCACAATTATTTTATAATTCATTGTACTCACTTAAAAGGAAAACTTCCACAGAACAACTCTAGTTGAATAACAGAATGGCAAAACAACTCTAGCAGACAAGCAGGCTAGCTCCAGCAGACTAGCAGACTAACTCCAGCAGACTAGCAGACTAACTTCAGCAGACTAGCAAATCACCGAATACAGTTGTTCATACCAACAACTGCCTATGTCTTTGACAGACTATTAACACATTTGGGCATTTTAGTAGGCGCTTGCAATATTTCCAATTGTTATTTACGTTTCTTATTGGTAACAAGACGTATGGAAAATTAAACAAAAGACAATTCAGATGTGAAGCAACTAATCTCTTTTGAGCAGCAAAACAAAAATTTAAAAACAAGAAAATAACAAGAGCTTTCTCTGTAGAGTGACTTTCGCCCCCGAAATGAAGCTTTAAATTTCTAGGCTAATTGATCTTGAAGATGAAGGTCATTATATATAAGTTGGAAACTCTTGTCCAAAGGGGTGTTATGACTAAGTACGAAGTAAATCAAGTTAATAAGGAAATAACGGGCAATGTTACAGTTTTCGGACAAATGGATCTTAAAGGAAAGGATTATTCATTGGTCAAGGTCAAACAAATATAGGTTAAAGGGAAGCTGTTTTTAAAGTTTTGTTGTGTCGAAGTATAAAGTAGACCCACTCACTTATAAACAATGTATTACCAATGTAAGCAATTTTGGACACTTGGATTTCCAAGGTCATTCAATTGCCAAGGTCAAATAAATACAGGTCAGTTAAAAACCTGTCCAAAGAGGTTTTCAAGTATGAAATATCTCAATTTACTATTAAGGGATAAATTTTTTTTGTACAATTCGATCTAGAAGGTGAAGGTCATTCAGAGGTCAGGATCAAATAAATATCAGTCAATCAGAATGTCTTCTCCAAAGACTTGGTGTCTCTAAGCCTGAACCATTAACTTATATGGAAGTTATGGCCAATGTTGGACAATTTTACATTCGCGGTGAAAAGAAAGAAGACATGTGGACTATGGATATAACACTTTAGACTGTGATTTGACATATGTTTATTGTTTGTGGTGTCCTTTTTTACAACAAAAAATAAAGAAATATAAAGAAATATCTCTCCTCACTACCTATTGGCTGTGTAAAGAGGGCGTGTTTTTATTGTAGCTGTTCCTGATGTGCAATTTCTTTGCTTTTTTGCACATTTTCATAGATTTGAAACGTGACGGATCTGTTCGACAAACTATAGGGGATGTAGGCTGACTCACATTTGTCACATGTTATGTATCCAGCAAATACTAAAAAAAACTGTCAAACTTTTCACGATTTTTTTGTAGATGCTATTATCATTTTTTTTAATTACAATAAAGACGAGAAGGAATAATGGCAAACTCAAAGACCATAAATCTTTTTTTTCATTTACCTTTCTTTATTAACCGGACTTAAAACAAGTAATATGTTATAATGGCGGTGAATAAGCCACATTGATTTAACATGATCACAGTTCAGTCACTGCATCGTTCCTGGACTGGCTGTCAAGTAGTTTACCAGTACTCGATGCCTTCACATTCGATAGGAACTGATAACTTCTGTACATGCCAGAGCAGAGGTACAATGCGAATGACCGTAGAAAAGAGTTCATGATCAATCACAACGAAAGTGACCTGCAACGTTCTGGAATCGAACCCAGATCGCCCGATTCACAGTCCAACGCTCTACATATTGAGCTAACCGGACAGTTCCTTCACAGTGTTATTGCATTTATATATTGAATATGGAGGAACATGAGGAAAGTCAAATACACAGCAAAAGAAGCATATATCTTGCGTCAATGCGCTTTAGGTTATTTCCCAGTTATTAATGTTTGATCATGCTCTATGCGCTCTTATCAATCAAGAGGATTATAACCGATTCCACACTGTTAAGGAGTACAGTGCACAAGACTCATAACAAAAAAAAATCTTGATTATGAATAACGTCTCTATTTCTCTCTTAATTCAAACAGCACAGGAACGTGAACGGCTGGTCACGAGAAGACCCGGTGCATAAGAACGTAAGAATAGCTGTGAAGAGGGTGGCCGTATTCATCCCACGTGTGACAGATGTGATGCATGACAAATGTGTACCTTAGTACATACCTGTTTCGCTAAAGAAACTGAATATCTAATTCAGGTATTTTAACGAGTTAGTTTCTTGGTAAATATCATCTCTTTTCTCAGACCAAGTCGACATAATGAACAAATGTGTCAGTATTCGTCCAGAATGAAGAAATGTGAAGATCGGGAGAGAATCTCGCCTCTGACAAGAACTAAATCCGTGACCCTCGGACTCCTGCACTCTACCTATGGAACACCGTACCTACTCACTCGTCATTTGCGAATCAATGTAATCATTTTTGAGTCCTTCCAGTGGTAAAAAAATGAATTGGACGGGCAATTATACTGACCACTGACTTCAAAGAAAATGTAGCTACAAAGTTCAATGATCCGAAAGACGCACAGCTAAATACTTTAAGCTTTGGGCTTAGTTTTGATCAAATGGGATAAACAACTACACTAAAATTCACTTATGGCGAAAACGGTTATTTATGCGAGTTTTACAACTTAGTAAAATGAGAATAATGAATTACTTAAAAGATCTTGGACACAAGTCTGCTAGTCTGCTGAATTTAGTCTGCTAGTCTGCTGAAGTTAGTCTGCTAGTCTGCTGGAGTTAGTCTCCTAGTCTGCTAGAATTGTTTTGCCATTCTGTTATTCTGCTAGAGCTGTTCTGTGGAAGTTTTCCTTTGAAGGGAATACATAGAGAATAATAGGTTAGTGTCTTTATATGAGAAAGTTTATCTGGCAAGGCGTAGGAATTTATCGGGTGAGCCGAGTATATTGAAAACCTATCTTTAAAGTGTTTTAAATTTAGGCTTATGTCAAAGTTATCCGCCAGGTGTACATACACACAAAAATAGTTCCAAACTTAAAATAATAATATTTCCTTAAATGATCATTATATTGTAAGATCTACATATTGAAATATTTAAATTTTATTCAAGTAGTCTCTGTTTGTAAAAACAACAATTTTATCGCTTCCTTCTGATTATAAACACAAAAGAAGTCCGTGACGTATCATGTGCCGTATAAAGCAAAGTTTATACGGCACCCCTTTATCTGGTCAGGTATGAACTAATTGACAGGATAAAATGAATTATAAAATAATTGTGATTTTTTCCTTTTTAAAAGATTTTTTATGCGAGTTTTACAACTTAGTAAAATGAAAATTATGAATTACTTAAAACATCCTGGACACAAGTCTGCTGGTCTGCTGAATTCAGTCTGCTGAAGTTAGTCTGCTAGTCTGCTGAAGTTAGTCTGCCAGTCTGCTGGAGTAGGTCTGCTAGTCTGCTGGAGCTAGTCTGCTAGAGTTGTTTTGCCATTCTGTTATTCTTGTTGTTCTGTGGAAGTTTTCCACTGAAGGGAATACAATAAATTATTAAATAATTGTGATTTTTTTCCTGTTTAAACGATTTTTATGCGAGTTTTACAACTTAGTAAAATGAAAATTATGAATTACTTAAAACATCTTGGACACAAGTCTGCTAGTCTGCTGAATTAAGTCTGCTGAAGTTAGTCTGTTAGTCTGCTGAAGTTAGTCTGCCAGTCTGCTGGAGTAAGTCTGCTAGTCTGCAGGAGCTAGTCTGCTAGAGTTGTTTTGCCATTCTGTTATTCTGCTAGAGCTGTTCTGTGGAAGTTTTCCTTTGAAGGGAATACAATGAATTATAAAATAATTGTGATTTTTTTTCCTGTTTAAACGATTTTTATGCGAGTTTTACAACTTAGTAAAATGAAAATTATGAATTACTTAAAACATCTTGGACACAAGTCTCCTAAATTTAGTCTGCTAGTCGGCTGAAGTTAATCTGCTAGTCTTCTCAAGTTAGTTTGCTAGTGTTAGTCTGCTAGTGTGCTGAGGTTAGTCTGCTGAAGTTAGTCTGCTGAAGTTAGTCTGCTAGTCTGCTAACTTCACAGAGACCAAAATGTGACAAATACAAATCAATAGAAACCATTCAGAAAACAGATAAAATAGGAAATTTTCGGTGTATGTTATCAGATGCGAAAATCAGGTCCAATGCGATGAGTTGGCTTTTCTACATATTGTCGAAGTTGATTATCATGACAACACTTAATCACAACTGGATCATCAGGCATCAAGTTAAAGTCTCAACCAAGTATAATATTATGTGACTTTGGTATAGCATTGACGGCAGATGAGAGGAGAGTAAAAAACACATTTTTGTTGAATTGAGGTGGTCTGTAAGTATCAGCTATGAAAAAGTTTCTACCTTGGTCGGAAACTGTTCTAGACATAAACTGGAGGGAACATGTTGACCATGTTGTGTTGGCTTAAAGTATCCGCAGAATCCTTTTAAAGAACATTCTTCTGTGTGTGAGTTTCTGTTAATCAGAGCATTCAATCTTGAAATAAGTCTTTGGGAAGCCAAGTCCGAGAGGTGGGCTTTCAGGGAAGGAATGTTGAGAAAACCTTTGTGTACACTTGCGTTTGGGTCAAAGTTTTCGAATTGATGTTCCCAACTGAGTACCGTGCTCACGCAGCCTGTCCATTTCTACTAGAGCCGACTTGTTTACTTTGATTTTGTCTGCAGTAAAATTGACTAACTTCAAACCATCACTTGACGTTGCTCTGCTGAGCATTGTATAAGCATGACCCTGCATGACAGACTTCATGTTTGGAAGTAGTTTGAGGTTAGCAATACAACTTGTGTAGGTACTTCCATGAGACTTGTGAGCAGTTAAGCCAAAAGCTAGAACTAAAGGGTAAATTTTTCTGTAGACAGGAACTGGAAATTTAAATGTGAGTAAGAATATAACAGTGATGACCTGAATTGGTCCATAATCTCTTAAATGTTGTGGGCTTGGATCAGAAAACTTTATTAACATGAGCCACCGCAAGCGGGGGCCACGCTCGACTTTTTCCTATTTCCAAAGGCAAAGTGTGAAGGGATTTCAAATGAAACATCATTTGAAAAAATAATTATCAAATTCATCAATACGAATTTTTGCAAAATTCAATAATTTGACCTTGACCCTTATGGTCATTTTAAGGTTAAGGTCACACTTAATTTAACATGTCGGCTTTGTCATAAGTGTTGTTTTGTCAAAGTTTGATTTAAATCTAACGATAAATAAAGTTATGGCCAGTTTTAGCAAAATTCAATAATTTGAGCTTGACTATCAAGGTCATTTTAAGGTCAAGGTCGTACCTGAAAGAATCATAATGTCGGATTTGTCATAGGTGTTTTGTCCAAGTATGAATCAAATCCAACAAGAAATAAAGTTATGGTCAATTTTAGCAACATTCAATATTTTGACCTTGAAGGTGAGAATAACTCGATTTTTTTTCTTCGAAAAAAGTCGAGCTAAAAATACTGTTCCTTTAATGGCTTTTGTTTATCAATGCTTATGAATTCAACTTTTCCAACAACAAAATTTACTAGACGGTCAGGAAGATCAATATTCTTTGTGATAATGACAGTAGCTCCAACAGCTATAGTTACAGTAGACACGCATGACACGTCGTCTCATTATTGTGAACATCTGTGCCAAGTAATTTCAAAATCCCTTGATCTACGAAAAAGTTTAAGGACCAGACACAAAATATACCCTATAACAGACCATGTTAAGCTTTGACCTTTAAGAGTACCCTTGACCTTGGAGGTAGGCGTCTGGGTGTTGTGCATGACACGTCGTCTCATTACTGTGCACATTTGTACCAAGTATTTTCAAAATCATGTGATGGATGAGATAGTTATGGACCGGACACGACATAGGAGACCATAGTCCTATGCTGTAGCTGTGAAAGATGAACAGAAGGGCCAACGTATTTGAAAACTATTCCATCCATGGAGAAGGTGGAGGAATTTTTAAGGTAGTCTTCTACTGAATATCAGAGTTTCAAACTTTTTTTTCTTACCTTGTTTTTTTTATTAATAATAACCTTTATGAAGTTGTTTTATGATAAAAGTAGGGTAGGTCAGTGATTGAACTTTTTCGCAAAATGTGTTTGAGTTTATAGTGTAAAATTATTCAAGCTTCTTTCTAAAATTGTCTCGGAAATTCTACTCACAGAAACCAAATAAATTTGAAAAATGTTTAAGAAAGATAAAAGTTGTATAAATATATGTTCAGAGTGAGCAAATGTATGTAAAAAATACTTTTTATGCCAGGATATTTTTTCTCATGATTTCAATAATTCAACAAAACTTAATTTTTTATATTTTTTTAAAGCTCAATTCCAGTTCCTAAAAAATAAAAAAACTATAGAAATAGTTTCAAACTTTTCCTGATAAGACAGTATTGTGTAGGTGATGTATAGGCAATCAAAAAACTTAAACAAAAACAATATGTCAGTGATCATTTAAGAAAGTTATTTACCAAAATTTTACCCCACCCCCTTTATTTGGTAATTAAAACAACACATTGGTGATTATAGTTGTTAATTTAATATGCAACAGAAGATATGCATGTTAAACATTAGAAGTATATAGTTGACAAATTAACATTGTACAAAACTAGTACAAAATGCCAAGAAATACCAAGTGAAGCATAAATTCTGTAGTAATCTGATATTGAATTACCCCACCCACTCTTGATAATTTTTTTATTCAGCCTACAATCTTAAATAGTTAAAAATAATTCAAGTAAAACTCAAATTGTTTCAATTTAGTATAAAAATATAAAGTATTTGAATTGAAAATACATAAAAAATACAGATTTTGTTTATTTAAAGCTCTGAATATGATATCAGCACACTATTAATTTTGGAACTCAGTCTGGTTCATTTTTAAACGGTTATCGAGTGTTTAAAATTTTGAAATGTGTTTAAGTTCAATAAAGAAATATTTTGGCATTTCATTTAAAAATGTAATTGCTTGTAATAAAATATATTTTAGGATGTGAAATAAATGTTTTAAAAATATAAGATAATGCTTATAATGTTGCACATGTACAAAATATATAACAACTTCAATATTTCTTCCACAAATCTCGACATGTTAGTTTAGCTATGTTCTATTATCTTTAACTTCAAACTTGTCATCTGTACATTCCCACAAATCCAATGTACATGTAATTGAAAGACTTACAAACTCACAGTAACCAAAAAGAAATAAATAATGTTGTAACTAATGTTTATAAACCAAGGTAGAATTACCCCACCCACTTTGGGATTTCTAGTGTTCAGTTCTTCACTCTTACTAAAATTGTCACATCATTATTTTTGCAATCAACAACTCAGTTGCTTTTAAAAGTATAAAATACCATAAATGCAAAAAATTCTATTGATTACTAGCGAAACTGGCTGAAATTTAGCAGAAACTGACAAAAATTCAAATGATTTAATAATAAAGAGTATTCAGTTTCTAAAATATTAAAAGAAATTATCAGTATAGACCCTTTTGACAAAAAATAATTTTAAAAATGATAAAAATTTAACAATGGCATCTAATGTCAAATTTCAATTTAGTATCCTATAAAGTCCACAATTAAGAAAAAAATCACTTTTTTAAGCAAATTGTTGAAAGAAAATGAAAGAATCAGATGTACATTCACCCTAAATTCATATGCATATTTACAACTTTCATACAGATGATAGGCCCTTCGGAAGTACTTGAACATGGTTAATTTTCAAACAAAGATTGTTGCATTCACCATGTCTGATACCTTATGAACAGACCAGACTAAGATAACAAATTCATTCATCAATTCATAAATATTTCCACAAACAGAAGTGAGCAATAGCCTATGCAGTCACTAGAACAGTTTTTGACAACAAGTTGTCATGAAGGCTGCCAAAAAGATTTCAAATCTTGAAGCTATATAAAGTTGAAGTCTTACAGTTTCTGTTTTACAGAGTCAGTATTGTTTGCCTTGGATAACAGGTAACTATATAGCAGAAAGACTGCTAATTCTTTAGTTTCTCTTGATAAGAATTTTAACCTTGTGTCATCAGTGCACTAAACATGATTACACATTACTGTGTACAAGTTAAATTCTAATAAAGTATTCTACTTACGAGACCTTAATGTTCATTAAGAAGTAAATTCTCTAAAGCAGCTCCAGTAAAATGTCTTCAAATCAATTTGTCTAAGCCTTTTTCCTTCTTCATTTTATTCATCCCCATTGTAAAAGTACAAGAGAGTACTTACAGTGAAGACAGTCAAAAGTTATCACATTGTCACCTATGTGAATAGGCTTTAACTTTTGAAAAATTTCAAACTTAATTTTTCATTTATCCCATAGCTTCCCAGTTCAAAGTAATCCAGAATTCCTGTCTGGAAAGAAGTGTTTGTATAGAATGCTGGTTGTTGATCAATCTAAGCACTAACTTAAACAGCAGTCATATGGGCACTTGAAGAACCTCTTCCTGTAAACAAAAGACAAGCTAAATTAAATGTATCTAGACAGGGTTGTAAAATCTGTGCCTGTACCAAGTTCTTCTGTTTTATGGCACTGCATACTTTTATTAACAATGCTTTGACTATTTATAAAGGGTTTAATTAAAAAAAAAATTGCAGAAGAAATATCTACTACATATTTATGCACATAAAATAACTTTTAGAGACAAGATAACTGTGAAAAAAATGCAATAAGTCCACAAGTCATGAGTCCTACTCATTTTCTGTTTTCCTTTGCTCAATTTTTCCTCCTGAAATTTTCTGTTAAAGGTAACTCAGATAAGGAACAATTACTATTTTGATCATCTGGATCATTCACAGAAAAAAATCAGAAATTTAAATGATGGCCTACACTGAGTTCCTGGTTTTAACCCCAGCTGAATCAATTAGAAAGTGATATACATTCATACTTTCCATGAAATTTTCTAAGGAAAGACTCAAGAAGGGTACAACTAACAGTCCCTTACAAGATTTAATACTGAAATAAATCTACCTGCAAAGTAAAACATATCTGCAAAAACTTGATGACAATGAGAAAAAACAGCTTCTGTAAAGATAATATTTCTAAAAAAGTACTTACAACACCAGTTAAAGGGCAGTTATCCATAAGATTAAAAAGTTTATCTCTAAGTTCATATCATTGCTATTTGGGTGGTTAATTCCACATACACTAGATGTTTCTTCACTTTTCTATCTGAATGAAGACTTGGTACGAATTAATCTAAAATATAAAGACAAAGAGGTAAGACACATGTTTGATTTGTCGATGACACAAGCTACTTACTGTATAATCTGCAAACTGTGTTTCTTTATTTTTTTTTGGTGTGGGGGGGGGGGGGAGGGGGGGGAATAGTGGGTATGAAATACATTGTGATTCTAACCTGAGGTCCTACATTTTAAAATGACTCAAAATGACTAAAATGACTTTTACACAAACAGCACATAAAGTTTTGCAGTTTGTTCCTTCATTTTACACATTAAAATTTTAAAGATTTACAGCAGGAATTACAGGAAAAGTGTGAATTTTCAACATTTCATAAATAAACGATGTATGGATAATGCTAAGGCTTAGCAAAATTTTTAGGGTACCTTGCAATTGAAGTCAGTGTTAAAATTTTGAGCTTTTTACATTTGGTATTACTTTTTACACCTTTGTTGGGCTCATGAATCTTCAAAATTCTGTATTGATAAGGAGTTAATGTTAGAGATAAATCTGAAACTATTACATTTGTAGTATTTCAATCTTGTTTCACAAAAATCTCTACAATTGTGTGTATTATTTGGATTATGTGGAAGTAACTGAAACCATTCAAGTAACTCATCACAGGTCCAACTCAATCAAAAATATGTTTTTGAATTCAGCATTTTTCAGTTTTACTAAACAGGAAGCTATCATCTACAATAACACAAACTGTGGTAGCATCATTCATAATTTTTACAAATCAACCAATCATCTGTAAAAGTTCATGCATCCATCATTAATATGCACCGTGTAACTGACTGGTGTGGTACATGGTCCAAAAGGAGTAAACAAGCAGACCTTTGCAAATGAAAAATAATTTGCCTTTCTTACTCTTAAAAGAAATTACTAATGTTGTTAGCATAAACTGTTCAGTTTTGGGCTGAAAGTTTGGGCATTTCCTTTGAGTAGCAAGTAGAAAACCAGTTTGTATGCAATTGAACCCATTAATGTTGACTCATAACTAGATGAAAATGAAAAACGGAAATAATAAAAATAAACTTCAAAATATGACACATTTTTGTACAAATCTCTACTTTCGTTTTCAGGAACAGCTCAAAAATTCAAGGAAATTCAATAAAAATGATCAAGTTTATACGTACATGTACTGCTGGTTGTTGTTTACATCTTTTTCTTCTCATATCAACAATTTGTTCACGTCTTTTTCTTTGTTTTACATGCAAATGTTTTTTTAATGTTTGCATGTTTCGGATAACCAAAAAGCGGTCTGGATTTAAGGGAGGTATAGAATTTTTTTTAATATTAGGAATAGTAACATAAAACTTTGCAAATTAGCCAATCAACGTTTTATTTCTAACAATCAATACAAACACTTCATCATGTAAAACAATTTTTACAGTAACAAGGCGCAGAAGTTGACAGGTATGAAATCTGATTTCACAAGGTCAGTATCGTGTGTGGCCTCCATTGGCGTTCAAGCAAGCACGGCAGCGACGAGGCATAGAGGCAACTAAGTTGGCGATAACTGCCTGTGGAATGGTGTTCCAGATGTTGACCAATGTCTGCGCTAGTTGGTCCAGCGTGAGAGGTTGGTTACGTCTTTGACGGAGGCGTCTCTTCATCTCATCCCAAACGTGCTCAATTGGTGAAAGATCTGGTGAAACAGCGGGCCAGGGTAAGACACTCACGTTTTGCTGAGCCAGAAACCCGGTAACTACACGTGCTACATGTGGCCGAGCGTTGTCTTGTTGAAACGTCATGTTACGCCCTTGACGTTGAAGAAATGGCAGCACGTGGGGTATGACAATCTCATCTCTGTAACGAACACCCGTTAAATTGCCACGGACAATTACAAGCTGGGTCCTGCCTTGAGATGAGATACCTCCCCAAACCATTATCGACCCACCACCACCAAAACGTTGACGTTGAAAAACACAGGGATCCAAGTAACGTTCTCCGCGACGCCTGTATACACGAACTCGTCTGTCCGAACTTTCTAAGTGAAACTGCGACTCGTCAGTAAACAGAACATTATTCCAATATGCTCTTGGAAGCCTTAGATACTGTCTGCACCACTGACGTCGACGTTGTCGATGACGTAAGAGAAGAGTAGGACGTATCGCAGGACGTCGTGGAGTAATGCTGTGCTCTCTTAATCGGTTTCTAACAGTTCGTCCACTGATAGGTCTCAAGCCAGGAATTGTTCGTGCTGTTAATGTGGCCGGTTGAAATCGATTCCGTAGGTGTGTAAGCCGGATATAATTGTCTTGACAGATTGACGTCACACGTGGACGCCCTGGACGTGGTAGATCACGGACGTTGCCACGTTGCTGAAATCGTCGCCAAAGTGCTGATATGGTGTTTCGGTGAACACCAAAACGCTGCGCAACCGCATTTTGAGCAATGCCTGCTTGGAGCATACCGACGGCACGTAGGCGATCATTTTCTGAGATGCGTGGCATTGTCTTCAAAGACGTAAAATTCAAATTAAGGTGTTTTTCTGAACTGCTGGGTAGCTCACTATAATTTGACGGTTAAAATAACTCGAAACAGTATGTACGCGGATGTTAACATAAAGAAACACGTAACAAGCGAGACCGTTACGGGCTATAAATTTTGCACGTGCAACTCGCGAAAAGCAGTATTATTGAAACAAGATTACCTTGTGAATTACACAAAAGAAATCTGCTAAAATAATTTTATACCTAATAAAAGATATTAAGTATTTTAGTGTGCACAGTTATATTTTTCCGTCAGTATATATAAGTGCCTACAAACAAAACATGTAAAATATCAGTCAATAAATAAAGGCTCTATGACAGAAAGTAGAAATATCTATTATAAGCTATGGTGACCTTGACCTTGACCCAGTGACCTCAAACCCTACCCATAGGTAGAGGTCCATGCAAGGAACCTATATAATGAATATCAAAGATATTGGTCTATAAATGAAGGCTTTATGAGGTACAGTAGATAAATCTATTTTTAGCCTCCGTGACCTTTAACCTAATCTAATAATTTGAACAACCAAACAACCTTTCTGACAAACAGCCAGGATATTTGGACTGAAACAGTAGCCTCTAGAGCCTTAACAAGATATTTCTATTTTTGGGCTCTGTGACCTAGTTTTTGACCCCAGATGACCCATATTCGAACTTGACCTAGAAACCATCGAAATAACTTTTCTGATATATTTCCAGAATATTTGGGCTGAAAATGTTACCTGTATAGTGTAAACAAGGTTTTTCCAAATTTAAGCTCTGTGACCTAGTTTTTGACCCCAGATGACCTATATTCAACCTTGGGCTAGAAATCATCGATACAACCTTTCTGACATATTTCCAGGATATTTGGGCTGAAAATGTTACCTCTAGAGTGTTAACAAGGTTTATCCATATTCAGGCTGTGTGACCTAGTATTTGACCCCAGATGTCATATTCGAACTTGACCTAGAAATCATCGAAACAACCTATCTGACATATTTCCAGGATATTTGGGCTGAAAATGTTACCTCTAAAGTGTTAACAAGGTTTTTCCATATTTGGGCTCTGTGACCTAGTTTTTGACCCCAGATGACCCATATTCGAACTTTGGCTAGAAATCAACCAAATAACCTTTTTGACATATTACAAGGACATTTGAACTGAAAATGTGACCTCTAAAGTGTTAACAAGGTTTTTCCATATTTGAGCTCTGTGACCTAGTTTTTGACCCCAGATGACCCATATTCGAACTTTGGCTAGAAATCAACCAAATAACCTTTCTGACATATTACAAGGACATTTGGACTGAAAATGTTACCTCTAAAGTGTTAACAAGGTTTTTCCGTATTTGGGCTCTGTGACCTAGTTTTTGACCCCAGATGACCCATATTCGAACATGACCTAGAAATCATTGAAACAACCTATCTGACATATTTCCAGGATATTTGGGCTGAAAATGTTACCTCTAGAGTGTTAACAAGGTTTTTCCATATACAGGCTGGTGACCTAGTTTTAGACCCCACATGACCCATATTCCAACTTGAGCTAGAAATCATCTTAACAAGCTTTTTGACATTTTTTTAGGAAATTTGGGCTAAAAATGTTACCTCTAGAGTGTTAACAAGGGTTTACCATATTTGGGCTATGTGACCTATAGTTTTTGACCCCACATGACCCATATTCAAACTTGAGCTAGAAATCATCAAAACAACCTTTCTGACGTATTTCCAGGATCTTTGGGCTGGAAATGTTACCTCTAGAGTGATAAAAAGGTTTTTCCATATTTGGTCTCAGTGACCTAGTTTTTGACCCCAGATGACCCATATTCGAACCTGGGCTAGAAATCATCCAAATAACCTTTCTGATATATTACAAGGACATTTAGGCTGAAAATGTTACCTCTAAAGTGTTAACAAAGTTTTTCCATATTTGAGCTCTGTGACCTAGTTTTTGACCCCAGATGACCCATATTCGAACTTGGGCTAGAAATCAACCAAATAACCTTTCTGACTTATTACAAGGACATTTGGGGTGAATATGTGACCTCTAAACCGTTAACAAGGTTTTTCCATATTCGGGCTCTGTGACCTAGTTTTTGACCCCAGATGACCCATATTCGAACTTGACCTAGAAATCATCGAAAAAACCTATCTGACGTATTTCCAGGATATTCTGGCTGAAAATGTTACCTCTAGAGTGTTAACAAGGTTTTTCCATATACAGGCTGTGTGACCTAGTTTTTGACCCCACATGACCCATTTTCCAACTTGAGCTAAAAATCATCTTAACAAGCTTTCTGACGTTTTTTTTCAGGAAATTTGGGCTAAAAATGTTACTTCTAAAGTGTTAACAAGGTTTTACCATATTTGGGCTGCGTGGCCTAGTTTTTGACCCCACATGACTTATATTCGAACTTGTCCGAGTAAATACTGGGACAAACATCCTGACCAAGTTTCGTTACAATTGGAGCAAAAATGTGACCAGTAGAGTGTTAACGAACTAAGTGTGAACGGACTACGGACGACGGACATTCATTGATCCTAATAGCTCACCCTGAGCCAGCTCAGATGAGCTAAAAAGCTGTCCGAAACCACAAGGCTTAGAGTAAATATTTTGTATAAAGCATCAGCTTGAGGTCCTCTATCAAATTTGTTAAAATCATGTCCCTCGAGCCATTCGGGGTGTCCTATTTTTGTTATCTTCTCATCAGATACGGCAAATTTTAGACAGAAGATTTTTGCATTGAATATCTCTGGAGGTCCTCTACTAAGATTGTTCAAATAATGCACCTTGGATCATGGCCCTGCCCTGGGGTCACTTGATTTAACAAAGGCTTATATAGGGAAATCTTACAAAAACCACAAGGCATAGAACTTGGATATTTATCATGGCTTATCAGCTCGAGATCCTCTACCAAGTTAGCACAAATTATGTCCCTGGTGTCAAGATTGACCCTGCCCCAGAATCACTTGATTTTACGTAGGAATACGGAATACTTAAAACATCTTCTAGACCTAAAGCTTAGATATTCTGATTTGAATATCAGGTAAATGTCCTCTACCAAGTTTGTTCAAATTATGTCTGTGGGGTCAAATTAGCGCCGCCCTGTGGGTCCTTTTAGTGGTAAAATAAAACCTAAGATATTCTGCATGGCACATCATCTAACAAGATTTTCAAATTATGTCTCTTGGTTAATAAATGGGCGTGCCCTGGGGCTGTCATTTTATATTCTAAAAATCTTCTTGTCTAGAACTGTATCCCTAAGAGCTTTGATATACACTGCTCAAAATAATTAAAGGAGCACCCATATAATCTATAAAATACCATACGTGTCGAGTAGATTTATGAATCCTTTTTACAGAAATAACAAAATCGTTCTTTTTACAAAAACAAATCGGCATTCTCATTGCCAACAGGCACTGAACAGAGACAGTGAACACTAACAAATTAACTTTGAAATGGTAATCTTACAGGAGAACAACCAATATCTGTAAAAGCAGATTTAGGCCTGGAAATGTTTCATGTCTTTACTCAGGAATGTGCCTGTTGGCGATGAAAATACCGATTTGTTTTTGTTCTCTAAATAGCGAAAACTTTTAAAAAGCTTCTGATGTTTTCTTGAATAGCAGACCCTTAAGCTAAAGTATTCAGGTGAGGGATCAAGGGCCATCATGACCCTCATGATTTTATTAAAGTAAAGTTAATATATTTGTCTATCTTTGTAAAACAAGAGGACCAAACGGTCTGGGTCGCTCACCTTAAAAATAATATCAAACAATTGGTGGGGCTGGGGGACCTAAAGCATGTGTCAAATGGCTGAGGGTCGAAATACTACATTAGATATCAAATTTTTTTAAAGAATCCAGAAAGAAGGTCATTAGTTAATTAAACGAAAGTCAAAATTTGAAGTCTGTATGCAAACTTATACAAATAGTTAAAATTTCAGTGACAAGGAAGTCAATGTCAGAAGTCTGCAAGCAAAATTATGTAAAGTAAAAATTTCAATATGTAGCTTAAAAAAAAACAACAACAAAGAAATAGGTCAGTAGGCCACATGAAGATCAAGAACAAAGGTGGATGAAGATTAAGTAGCTTCCTACCTCATCCAATGATTTTTAGCTGGGTACCCTGGTGGGACCGAGATCTTCCAAAGCCCATCTAATTAACAAGGCAGTTCTGAAACATATATAAGCTTAAAATCTTTCAACTTCTTACAAGAAGATTTTTAAAAAAAAAATTCTAAATAACCTCAAAAACGAAGTAACCACTGGCGCAGGGCAATTTTGATCCAGGGGCCATGGTTTGTAAAAACTTGGAAGAGGTCCATTAGAAAATGGCACACACAAAGAAGAGCTATCACTAAAGGTGATGAATACCCCAAGATACCGTCTTGACACAGCAGTTTCTACATTTGTAATTTCTTTGCCGTATTATAAACAAGAGGACCATGATGGCCCTGGATCGCTCACCTGAGCACTTTGGCTGTGGGTTTGCTGTTAAGCATACATAAGAAGCAGTATTTCATTTTCTTATTGAAGATTTAAAGGTGCCTACAAACCTAATATCTAAAATATCAGTCAATAGATAAAGGTTCTATGACAGAAAGTATCTATATAAAATAAATATCTATTATTAGCTACTGACCTTGACCCAGTGACCTCAAACCCTATTTACGGTTAGAGGTCCACACAGGGAACCTACATACCAAATATTAAAGACATTGGTCTATAAATATAGACTTTATGGCAAAAAGTAAATACATATATTTTTTGCCTCGGTCACCTTTAAAACTTTTCTAATAATTTGAACAAGCTTGGTAAAGGTCCAGCAGAAAATGCTTGATACCAAACTTTAAAATTATAAGCACTGTGGTTTCAAACATGTCTAAACTACTATTTAAAACTTGTGACCCTCGGGCGGGGACAATAATGACCCCGGGGACATTATTTGTATAAACTTGGTAGAGGTCCACTGAACAATGCTTCACACCAAAATTTAAAACTCTATGTCGTAAGGTTTCAGACAAGAAGATTTTTAAGTTTTTATTCTGTATTGCCATATAAAACTTTTGTCCCTTCGGGCGGGGCCAGTAGTGACCCAGTGACATTATTTGAAAAAAACTTGGTAGATGTCCACTAGACAATGCTACACACCAAATTTCAGACCTCTGGGCGAATCAGTTTCCGACAAGAAGATTCTTTAATGTTTTTCATTCTTGTTGCCATAGCAACCAGAATTCTTCATGGAATTAAATTTTTTTAAACTGGTAAAGCATTCCTGCTAAGTTTTATCATCATTCACTAGGTTGTTAGGGAGATGTTGTTTAAAGTAAGAAGTTGACGATGCACGTGGCACTAACACACGACTGACACAAGCCAATCACAAAAATATATTTTCGGCCTTGGTGACCTTGACCCCAGTTAAAGGTGAAAATACAGGCCCTGGGAAGGTGCCTTTAAACCAAATATCTAAAATAATTGTCAACAAGAAACATGGCAATGCCACGAAACCAGGTTTTCAAAAATGTTGTTCTGATTCTATACTATAGTATGAATTTTGGAATGAAGATTGCTATGAATATTCAAAAGATTATAACATGACATGAAGGAAAAGATAATATTCATGAGAATACATGATAATGAGTAGGATGTAAATTTCGGCTAACAATACTGTCTGCAAGGAGTATACTTAATAATGAGACAACAATTTCTGCACGTCATCTTGATGTGGTAAACATTTGTCTGAAGTTTCATCAAAATTCTTCAAAGGGTTGAAGAGTTACAGAGCGGACAGGATTTTCAATGTTAATGTCACTGTGACCTTGACCTTGGAGCCATCAAAATTCTTCAAAGGGTTGAAGAGTTACAGAGCGGACAGGATTTTCAATGTTAATGTCACTGTGACCTTGACCTTGGAGCCAGCCATGCGGAACATGCGTTCTGCACGTCATCTTGATGTGGTAAACATTTGTCTGAAGTTTCATCAAAATTCTTCAAAGGGTTGAAGAGTTACAGAGCGGACAGGATTTTCAATGTTAATGTCACTGTGACCTTGACCTTGGAGCCAGCCATGCGGAACATGCGTTCTGCACGTCATCTTGATGTGGTAAACATTTGTCTGAAGTTTCATCAAAATTCTTCAAAGGGTTGAAGAGTTACAGAGCGGACAGGATTTTCAATGTTAATGTCACTGTGACCTTGACCTTGGAGCCAGCCATGCGGAACATGCGTTCTGCACGTCATCTTGATGTGGTAAACATTTGTCTGAAGTTTCATCAAAATTCTTCAAAGGGTTGAAGAGTTACAGAGCGGACACGATTTTCAATGTTAATGTCACTGTGACCTTGACCTTGGAGCCAGCCATGCGGAACATGCGTTCTGCACGTCATCTTGATGTGGTAAACATTTGTCTGAAGTTTCATCAAAATTCTTCAAAGGGTTGAAGAGTTACAGAGCGGACACAATTTCGTTTGACGCCCGCCCATCCGCCCATCCGCCCGCCATACCCCAATCTAATAACCAGGATTTTCAAAATTGAAAACCTGGTTAATAAATAAAGGCTCTATGACAGAAAAAAGATAAATCTATTAAAAGCCTTGTTGACCTTGAATGACCTAGGGTGGGGTCAGTTATGACCCTAGTGCCATGGTTTGAACAAACTTGGTAGAGGTCTGCTAAGACAATGCAACATACCAAATATTTTAGCCCTTGGCTTTGTGGCTTCAGACAAGAAGATTTTTGAAAGTTTTCCCAATATAAGCCTATGTAATATCATGTGGCCCCTGAGGCAGGGTCATTTCAAACTTTGGGTCATGATTTGAGCAAAATTGGTAGAGGACCACTAGACAAAATTTATGCAAACATGCGATGGAATTCATTTGAGAGAAATCAGAGGCACGGTGGAAAAAATGTTTTCACTTCAATTAAGTTACTGATTGCTACATTAAGAAAAAAAGATTCAGCTTTTAAAGACAATAAGAGTTACATTGCATCTGTCAGCTTCAAATAAAGAAAATCTGTTTGAAGTAAAAAGACCCTCAGATTCATTCTAGTGATCTTTTGTAATTTGTATTGGTAATATAGTGGTTCGGGACATTTATCCATGAAACGAATGCCTGTAACGAGACTGCTGAAGACGCTAAGGCGTGAACGTGTCACATGGTACAATGGGCATAATTTGAATACAATTGGTAAAGGTCTACTAGTCAATGCTACGTACCAAATCTTAAGACTCAGAGTCTTGTGGTTTAAGACAAGAAGATTTTCAAAGTTTTCCCTATACAAGCCTATGTAAAATCAAATTGGAGCCAAATTTGACCATAGAGGAATAATTTGAACAGACTTGGGCCTTGTGAATTCAGATAAGAAGATATATACACTTTTCACTTTTTGTTGCCTTTGTAAAATCAATTGACCCCCGGGGTGGGCCAAATTTGACCCCAGAGGTATAATTTGAACAAAGTTAGTAGAGATTCACTAGACAATGCTACATACCAAATCTTATAAGACCCAGGGCCTTGTGGATTTAGAAAAGAAGATTTTCAAAATTTTCTCTACTAGGAAGAGGTCCACTAAACAATGCTACATAACAAATCTTATAAGGCCCAATGCCTTGTGGTATCAAAAAAGAAGATTTTAAAAATTTTCTCTATATAAGCCTATGACTCCCGAGGCAGGGCAAAATTTGACTCCACAGTTATTCAGCATATTTTGTTTATTTTTGTGCAGAATCTGAAGAGGGAAGAACTTATTCCTCTGTTTCATCTCCTGAGGCGTTTGTGTATGCATTGTCTGTAGCAAATGTAAACCATGGTGTTACGAATAAAGGGAAGAAGTAACCACAACATGGTTTAACAACCTGCAGTACTCTGATTTAAAAATTCAAAATTTAGTTCCACAACAAAATTTTAACAATGAAACAATAACGACTTACATTGTGATGCTTACTAATCCAAAGTACTTATTGTCACTATCTCCATTCACACAACCCTTATTAAAATATTATTCCATCTGTAAATATACTACTCAAAATTTGATAGGGATCACTTATAAGAATGTGTGTATTTACTACATAAGGTTGAAAGGTTACATTTTTGTTGTGAATCTGAAAATATGTTCATATGACAACAGTTTGGTACCAAAAAATGAGTTAGTCCGTAAACTGCTGAAGCGTGACAGAGGCTGAGCCGTGGGAGGGGCACGAATTTGGGATAACAGACAGGAGATGAATTGGAACTTTTTAGAAAAATCAAGTCTATGGCCTGAATTTTGCTTTAATATTGCGTGTGGTGTCCGTTTTCTTGGATTAGTACTGCTCTGCACCGCCTTTTCATGCTGCTAATGAGTCTCCGGATGCTTTGTTGTGGGAGTCGAGCCCACTCGTCCAGAAGGGCCTGCTGTAGCCCAGGGACCGTGGTACTCAAAATTTGATAGGAATCACTTTTTATTTCTTAAATATCTTTTTAATGATAACATCAAGATAACTAATTTCTGCTCATACATGTAGTTTATTCATATGGCAAAACCGACCTGTCCAGCAGATTTTGATTGTTTACCTGTACATGGCTCGAGATGCACGGGAAAAGCGATACCCCTGGAAAAGTGGTGCAACGTCGCATGTACCTTCATGTACACATCTGTTTCATTCAGACTTCGCTTGTGCATGGTTACGTTTATATCGAACCTAGCACTGGTCATGGCAAATCTACAGCAAAGACGGCGTATTGACGATGAGGAGATGAATAGGGGGTAGGAATGCTTGAGGGTGGGTGTTCCCAACGGCACGTGGCAAGTGTCCTTGGGGTGTCCCAGAGTACCGTTGCCTGGATGTGGCGACGGTTTCAAACTTACGAGCATGTCACGCATAGGCATGGCGGAGGGCGTCAGAGGTCCACAACTCAGTGTGAGGACCGGTTTATTGACGTTCAAGCGTGACGTCAGCGCTTTGTTACCGCGACTGCCCTCCAAAATGACATTCAAAATGCCACTGGTGTAAGACTTTCCACTCAAACCATCAGGAACCGTCTTCATACAGCTGGCATGAGGGCTAGAAGGCCAGCAATCCGAATCCCATTGACGCGAAACCACATCCAGACACGTCTTCAATGGGCCTGTGATCACGCCAGGTGGACGCTGCATGACTGGACCACAGTGCTCTTCACTGACGAGTCTAGATTTTGTGTGGACTTCACTGATAGGCGAGTGCGGGTACAGAGATCCGCCAATGAGCGTTTGGCACCGTATGTGTTGCTACCTATGACCGTCATGGCAGAGGCTCGGTCATGGTGTGGGTGGGCATTACCATGCAGGGAAGAACAGAACTGCACATAGTTCAAAACGGCACGTTGACGGCTGTACGATACGTCAATGAGATCTTAGATGTGTACCTTCGTCCGTACGCTGGTGCTATAGGCCCTGAGTTCATTTTAATGGAAGACAACGCCTGGCCTCACAGGGCAAGGGTCACCGACGAGTACCTGGAGGCAGAGAATGGACTGGCCAGCAAGGTCTCCAGACCTCAATCTAATAGAGTACGCCTGGGACATGCTGCAGACTGCAATATCTACTCTCCCAGTCCAGCCAACCACGGTCCCTGGTCTACAGCAGGCCTTTCTGGACGAGTGGACTAGACTCCCACAACAAAGCATCCGGAGACTCATTAGCAGGATGAGAAGGCGGTGCAGAGCAGTAATCCAAGCAAACGGACACCACACATGATATTAAAGCAAAATTTAGGCCATAGACTTGATTTTTCCAAAAAGTTCCATTTCATCTCCTGTCTGTGTTATCCCAAATTCTTGCCCCTTCCTCGGCTCAGCCTCTGTCATGCTTCAACAGTTACAGACTTACTCATTTTTTGGTACCAAACTGTTGTCATATGAACATATTTTCAGAATCACAACAAAAAATGTAACCTTTCAACCTTATGTAGTAATTATACACATTCTTATAAGTGATCCCTATCAAATTTTGAGTAGTATACTTTTAAAAGCAAAGGAACAGAATGCAAGCATAATTATTACTTATCAATATCATATTGAATTAACAATGTACATTACAAATTTAACTTAGGCTTATATTCCAAACCAAAACAGCGAAATGATTTATTCTCAAGATACTGCATCAGCAATAATATTGTCTTCACCTGTAGTCTTACATCCAGATTATACTCTTGTAAAAAAAGACAATCTCTTAACAATCTCTGATTTTTGTTCATTTCGCAAATGAATTTCAAAGTAAAGTATTGTGATCATTGAACACAATAATCAGGGACGGTTCCAGGATTTCCGGTTGGGGCGCTAGGGAAAATGTGGTTGACGAGTGGGGGGTAGACCTGTACAGGTGGAGTCTCCCCTCCAGTTGGCGGAGGTACGGGACCTTCCCCCCAAAAAATGAAGGCGTAAAATGGTGCATTTTGAGGCATTTTTGTTGCATTCAGACACATCCTTATTATTATGTCTTCTAGGGGATGATGATTGACATGATTGGTTCTGTGGCAACTGGAACGGTTTGAAATATATTTAGGGCGAATAATTATACACTGTACTTTCGGTTTCGATAATTGTTCATTCAAAAACATTTGTATAGTTATGTTGCATTTTAACAACATGAGGGCCATCATGGCCCTAAAGCGCTCATCTGAGTCTCATTGCTCATGTAACAAATATCGTTATTGGTTTTTATGGGAGCAAGTTTGAATAAGTTTGCAATAAGTTTGAAGACTCTGGGTGTAATAGTACTCAATTTTTTTAGCAGAAATAGTTTTACTCTACAGGTCCCTGTGACTTTGACCTTTGACCTACAGACCCCAAAAACAATACGGTTCTTCTAATATAATTACCCTGTAAAGTTTGAAGGTTCTGGGTGTAATGATACTCCAGTTACTAAGAAGAAATAGTTTTGACTCTACAGGTCCCTGTGACCTTGACTTTTGGCCTACTGACCCCAAAAATGATAAGGTTCTTTAATTGAGTAAAGAAAATCATCCTATGCAGTTTGAAGCCTTTTGGTAAAATGGTACTACAGTTACTGAGCAGTAACAGTTTTCACACTAGAGGTCCCTGTGAACTTAACCTTTGACCTAAGGACCCAAAAAACAATAGGGTTCTTCTAATACAATTATCCTATAAAATTTGAAGGCTTTGGGTGTAATGGTACTACAGTTACTCTGCAGAAACAGTTTTCACTCTACAGGTCCCTGTGACCCTGACCTTTGACATACTAGCCCCAAAAACAATATGGTTCTTTTTTTTAGTAAAAGAAATCATCCTATGAAGTTTGGAGGCTCTGGGTAAAATGGTAATCCTGTTATTGAGTGGAAACGGTTTTCACTCTAGAGGTCCCTCTGACCTTGACCTTTGACCTACTGACCAAAACACAAAAGGAATTTTTTTGTACTCAATAAGGGCAATAACCCTGTGAAGTTTGAAGTCTTTGGGTCAACTGGTACTCAAGTTATTGAAAGGAAACAAAGTGTGAAAGACAGACAAACAAACAGACATCCATGGACAAGACAAAAACAATATGTCTCCATCAGAAGGGCAGGGTTGGGGGGAGACATAACAACAAACAATTGAAGGTACACATGTAGCCCTTGGTGTTTCCCAGCAGCAGATTTTTAAAGTTTTCCCTATATAAATCCTTGTGTAAAATCAAATGACCCCTCCGGGTGGGCCCAGTTTTGACCCAGGGTCATGATTTGAACAAACTTGGTAGAGGTCCACTAGACAATGCTGCAAACCAAATATCTGAACTCTAGTCCTTGTGGTTTCTGACAAGAAGATTTTTTAAACTTTTCCTATATAACTCTATGTAAAACATGTGACCCCCCTGGCGGGGCCTTTTTTGACCCAGGGGCTATGATTTGAACAAACTTGGTAGAGGTCCACTGGACAATGCTGTACACCAAATATCTTAACTCTAGGCTTTGTTGTATCTGAAATGAAGACTTTTAAAGTTTTTCCTACATAACTCTATGTAAAACATGTGACCACAGGGGCGGGGCCATTTTTGACCCAGGGCCAATGATTTGAACAAACTTGGTAGAGGTCCTCTTGACAATGCTATATACAAAATATCTAAGCTCTATGCCTTTTGGTTTCTGATGTGAAGACTTTTTAAACTTTTTCATATATAACTCTATGTAAACAAGTGACCCCCAGGGCAGGGCCTGTTTTGACCCAGTGGCTATGATTTGAACAAAATTAGTACAGGTCCACTGGACAATGCTACACACCAAATATCTAAACTCTAGGCCTTGCAGTTTCTGACAAGAAGATTTTTTAAAGTGTTTCCTATATAACTCTATGTAAAACATGTGACCACTATGGGCGGGGCCATTTTTGACCCAGGAGCCATGATTTGAACAAACTTGGTAAAGGTCCACTGGACAATGCTGCATACCAAATATCTAAACTCTAGGCCTTGCGGTTTCTGACAAGAAGATTTTTTAAAGTTTTACCTATGTAACTCTTTGTAAAACATGTGACCCTAGAGGCGGGGCCTTTTTTGACCCAGTGGCTATGATTCGAACAAACCTGGTAGACGTCCACTTGACAATGCTGCATACCAAATATCTGAACTCTAGGCCTTGTGGTTTCTGACAAGAAGATTTTTAAAGTTTTTCCAATATAACTCTATGTAAAACATGTGACCACTATGGGCGGGGCCATTTTTGACCCAGGAGCCATGATTTGAACAAACTTGGTAAAGGTCCACTGGAAAATGCTGCATACCAAATATCTAAACTCTAGGCCTTGCGGTTTCTGACAAGAAGATTTTTTAAAGTTTTACCTATGTAACTCTTTGTAAAACATGTGACCCTAGAGGCGGGGCCTTTTTTGACCCAGTGGCTATGATTCGAACAAACCTGGTAGACATCCACTTGACAATGCTGCATACCAAATATCTGAACTCTAGGCCTTGTGGTTTCTGACAAGAAGATTTTTAAAGTTTTTCCAATATAAATCTATGTAAAACATGTGAACCCTGGGGCGGGGCCATTTTTGACCCAAGAGCCATGATTTGAACAAACTTGGTAAAGGTCCATTGGACAATGCTGCATACTAAATATCTAAACTCTAAGCCTTGCGGTTTCTGTCAAAAAGATTTTTAATGTTTTTCCTATATACATGTAACTCTATGTAAAACATGTGACCCCTGGGGCGGGGCCATTTTTGACCCAGGAGCCATGATTTGAACAAACTTCGTAGAGGTCCACTGGACAATGCTGCATACCAAATATCTTAACTCTAGGCCTTGCGGTTTTGACAAGAAGATTTTTTAAAGTTTTTCCTATATAACTCTATGTAAAACATGTGACCCCATGGGCGGGGTCTTTTTTGACCTAGGAGCCATGATTTGAACAAACTTGGTAGAGGTGCACTGGACAATGTTGCATACCAAATATCTAAACTCTAGGCCTTGTGGTTTCTGACAAGAAGATTTTTTAAAGTTTTTCCTAAAAATCAACTGAGCCCTGGGTTGTGGTCAGTTTTGACCCCACAGTCATATTTTGAACAAACTTGGTAGAGGTCCACTAGATGATGCTTCATACCTAATATCTAAGCTCCAGGCTTTGAGGTTTCGGAGAAGAAGATTTTTAAAGATCCAACTAAAGAACCATTTGAACAATCTTGGTAGAGCTTCATGCAAGGAACATCCCAGGCAAGTTTCATTTAATTTGGCCCTTTGGTTTCAGAGAAGATGTCATTTGAATGAAAAGTTGACGATGGACGGACGACGGACAAAGACTGATCAGAAAAGCTCACCCTGAGCACTTTGTGCTCAGATGAGCTAAAACTAACGGGAATTCTTTGGTTTACCTTTTCTTTACATTTGTAACAAAACTGTGCAAGTTTTCCTGCAGTTTTGCATGATTCAGTGCTGCGGACATTTCATCTTTAATAATTATACGAAATGACACGTAAAGAATGAAAAGAAACAAGAGATGTAACAATCATAACAACTCAGCCTTTTCCGACAACTTCGTATAATGACTTATTGAAGTCGCCCGAGGTGTTCGGAATGGAGATGTAACCATATATGTATAAGCAATCTATAGTTACTGATTGCAAACCATTTTGCTATTCAAGGACACTGTGACCATGGCCTTTGACCTTGTGACCGGAAAAACTAAAGGGCTCATCTACAAGTCATGAACAACTTATATACAAAGTTTGAGGAACATGGGCCCAAGCGTTCTATAGTCATCGATCGTACACTATTTTGCTATACAGTCACTGTGGCCTTGACCTTTAACCTTACAAGTGATAGGGGTCATCTACTGGTTTATTGCAAACCTATATACCTGGAACCTGAGCCCAAGGATTCTATTTTAAGTTATAAACTGGCAATAATTTTGCTTTTTAAAGGTCACTATGACCTAGGCCTTTGAACTGCTAACCTGAAAAACTATAATGGACCAACCTACACACTAAGTTGGAAGAACTCGGGACCAAGGGCTCTATAATTATTGACTGGAAATCATTTTGCTGTTCAAGGTAAATCTGACCTTGACCTTTGACCTGGTGACCCAAAAAAACCAAAGGGGTCATTTACTCGTCATGACCAACCCACATACTAAGTCTGAGCAACCTGGGACCAAGAGTTCTATAGTTACTGATTGGAAACTTTTTTGCTCTTCTAGATCACTATGACCTTGACCTTTGACCTGTTTAAGTGACAAACTTAGAGGCAGAGTCGTCGTTCTTGTGCATAGCATCCCTCCTCAATGAGATGTATCTAGCTATAAACTTTCAAGTTGATATCTCAAATACATTTCCAGCTATGCTCCGGACAAAAATTATGCATGAAAAACAAGAGGGCCATGATGGCCCAACATGACTCCAGACATGGGGTCAATTACATTGAAATGTAATTAATTAAATTACAATTACATTTCAGGAACCTTCAACTAAATTACAATTACCCATATTTTCAAATGTAATTAATTAAATTTCAATTACATTGGAAATGTAATTAATTAAATTACACTCACTTTGCAAATTTATCTTCTGCCAATAAAAGAAACACATTTATACTCAAAACTGAACTACATTTACATTTAATGTTAACAATGTTCACCACAAACATTTAGGTCACAGATGTGCATTGCACTTAATAATCATGAGATTGAGTGTTTCAAATGTGTCATCAGAGAGTCTGCAATGTATTTTCTGCTATGCTGAACAGCCTTTCCACTGGGGCGGATGATGCCTGAACAGACAAATAGCATTTTGCTAAGCAAGAAGTGGCATCTGATTGCTTTTTTGCCAGTACTCATCATTATCATTAATGTTTATCATTAATTATTAATTTATTAAGGGATATCATTAAAGTCTATACATGGTTCACCTACATATCTCTCAGCTTGGTCTGAGGCAGTATTCAATATACCTGAAGGATTTCTCTTTCTGCTTGGAGTGGAAAGTAGGAAGCTGAAAAAATTATCCAATTTTTCTCTTTTACGAGAGGGTGAACAAGCATCGGATACAGATTCTTGTTCTGTCAAGTTTGAAATTTGACTAATTTTATCCTTCAACAGAGAAACAAACTGGTTAACATTTACAGCTTCACACCATCTTACTTTAAACATTGGATCTAATAAGGATGCAAGGATAAATGCCTCTTCATTTTCAAAATGTGCAAGTTGACAATTAATGGAAGCATAAAGGGTAGATGTCATTTTAGAACTGTAATCAGTTCTAATTTCAGACATTTTCGGCTTCAGGCCAATAGTAACTATTATCATGCTACCACTGACATTTTTTTCTTCTTGCAATTTAGTTGTTGCTTGTTCAAATGGAGAAAGGATATAACATAGCTTATTCAATAGTTTTCTTTCATATGAAGTCAGTTTAATGTCATATTCAATCATATTTAGTTTAGCTTCTGGGACATTCAGAACAGACTGTATCATAAACAACTATGAATTCCATCTAGTTCCACTTGCTGCTTGCAATTTCCTATAATCCTCCAGTATTTCAGATTTAAAGATTTTCACACAAAATTCACTAACTTTGATACTTTGTACATTGTAGACATTTTGCTTTAAAATTTCCAGAATCAAGATTTTCTGGCACTTCAAAATATTTGTAGAGGCCATTTTATGTGCTAGCCAGCTGACCACACAAGATTAACTCTGAGTTAGGGTTTTATGAACCACACTAGTTTTCGATTATAATTTCATGAATACCAAGGCCATCATTAAAATTGTTTGTTTGCAGTGGAGCTACTTAACAAACCATAAAATTGGCTATTTTCTAATATTTTTTAACCTTCAAGACAGAAATATTTTTCATACTTTATTTATACCAGAAAATAACAGAAATGATAAACAAGAGGGCCATGATGGCCCTTGATCGCTCACCTGAGTACTTTGGCTGTAGGTTTGCTGCTAAGCAGTATTTCATTTTTTAATTGAAAATATGTAAGTGCCTACAAACCAAATATGTAAAATATCAGTCAATAAATAAAGGCTCTATGACAGAAAGTAGAAATACCTATTATGCTATGGTGACCTTGACCCAGTGACCTCAAACCCTACCCATGGGTAGACGTCCATGCAAGGAACCTATATACTGAATATCAAAGATATTGGTCTATAAATGAAGGCTCTATGAGGTACAGTAGATAAATCTATTTTTAGCCTCCATGACCTTTAACCTAATCTGATAATTTGAAAAAGCTTGATAAAGCTTGCTTCATGCCAAATTTTAAAATTCTAGGCCTTGTGGTTTCAGACAAGAAGATTTTTAAAGATTTTCTTCTATACTGCTATTCAAAACTTATGATCCCTCGGGCGGGGCCAATAGTGACCCCAGTGATATTTTTCAAACAAACTAGGTAGAGGTCCACTAGACAATGCTGCATACCAAATATCTAAGCTGCAGGCATTGAGGTTTCCAGTAAGAAGATTTTTAAAGATTGCATTTTTTACATATTAAGGGCCCCCGGGGCGGGGCCAATTTTGACCCCGGGGCCAACATATAAACAATACTGGTAAAGGTTCTCAACACAATACTCCACACCAAATATCTAAGGTCTAGTCCTATTAGTTTCGGAGTAAAATGATTTTTCATGTTTTTCCTATATAACTATATGTAAATCAATAGAACCCTGGGGCGTGGCCAATTTTGATCCAGGGTACATAATTTGAACAAAATTGATAGAGGTCCACTAGACAATGCTGCACAACAAATATCTAAACTCTACGCCTTGCGGTTTCTGACAATAAGATTTTTTAAAGTTTTTCCTATATAACTATGTATAAAACATTTGACCCCTGGGGGGGGGGGCATTTTTGACCCAGGAGCCATGATTTGAACAAACTTGGTAAAGGTCCACCTGATGATGCTTCATACCAAATATCTAAGCTCCAGGCCTTGTAGTTATGGATAAGAAGATTTTAAAAGTTCCAACTTTGAAAATCTATTTTTAGCTCCTGTGGGCTAGAAATGCAATGGACCTGAACCATTTGAACAATTTTGGTAAAGCTTCATGCAAGTAACATTCCTGCCAAGTTTCAGTAAGATTGGCCCAGCAGTTCAGGAGAAGAAGTTGTTTGAAGAAAAAGTTGACGACGCACGCAAGGATGGACGGACGGCCGGACGCCGGACATCAGGCGATCACAAAAGCTCACCTTGAGCACTTTGTGCTCACGTGAGCTAAAAACATAGCTCTCCCCTCAACCAAAACAAAAAGTCTGGACATACAGACCCCAAAAACAATAGGGTTCTTCCAATATAATTACCCTATGAAGTTTGAAAGCTCTGGGTAAAATGCATCTTCGCTAGCCAAGGGTTACGATCCGCCCCCCTCCTCTTCACCCTTGGCAGATATAGCCAATATTTGTATTTCGCGGGTTGCGCCGCCTATTGGATTTCCAAGGTTATACCCCTTAACATGATGTCATCGATAGCCAATCAGCGCAAGCCTTGTAAAACCACTTTTTCGAAAGCAAAAATGGCTGCGCCCAGTAAAATAAATATGACTACAATTGAAGCGGATATCAGCCCGTCATCCTTATGTGGAATGTATCCTAACACTTGTATTAGTTGACTAAGCAAAGAAAACGTCTCGGTAAATATGGTTCTTCTGTGCTTAGGTGGCAATGTTTCGTGACACGAACGGCAATAATTGCTACATGCTGCCATGTTTACATTTTGTCTCCCCTTGCGTGATAGTTGCGTGATCATTTGTAATCGGCGATTTGATTGGACGCAGCTACCTATAGCTGCAGCCAATGAAAAATACCACCGCGGAGATAGAAAATATTGGCTATATCTGCCAAGGGTGAAGAGGAGGGGGCGGATCATAACCCTTGGCTAGCGAAGATGGGTAAAATGGTACTCCAGTTACTGAGCAGAAATAGTTTTCACTCTACAGGTCCTTGTGACCTTGACTTTTGACCCACTGACCCCAAAAATGATAGGGTTCTTTTAATGAGTAAAGACAATCAACCTATGAAGTTTAAAGGCTCTGGGTAAAATGGTACTTCAGTTACTGAGCAGAAACAGTTTTCACTCTAGAGGTCCCTGTGAACTTAACCTTTGACCTATGGATCCTAAAAACAATAGGGTTCTTCTAATACAATTATCCTATAAAGTTGAAGGCTCTGGGTGTAATGGTACTACAGTTACTCTGCAGAAATAGTTTTCACTCTACAGGTCCCTGTCACCCTGATTTTTGACATACAAGCCCCAAAAACAATATGGTTCTTCTATTTAGTAAAAGCAATCATCCTATGAAGTTTGGAGGCTCTGGGTAATCCTGTTATTGAGTGGAAAAGGTTTTCACTCTAGAGGTCCCTCTGACCTTGACCTTTGACCTACTGACCCAAAACACAAGAGGGATTTTTTTGTACCCAATAAGGGCAATAACCCTGTGAAGTTTGAAGGCTTTGGGTCAACTGGTACTCAAGGTATTGAAAGGAAACAAAGTGTGAAAGACAAAGACAAACAGACACCCATGGACAAGGCAAAAACAAAATGTCTCCATCAGAAGGGCGGGGTTGGGGAGAGACATAACAATGAACAATTGAAGGTATAGCCCTTGGTGTTTCAGAGCAGCAGATTTTTAAAGTTTTTCCTATATAAATCCTTGTGTAAAATCAAATGACCCCCCCCCCTTCCCCCGGGTGGGGCCACTTTGCACTCCAGGGTTATGATTTGAACCAACTTGGTAGAGGTCCACTAGACAATGCTGCAAACCAAATATCTAAACTCTAAGCCTTGTGGTTTCTGACAAGAAGATTTTTAAAACTTTTCATATAAAACTCTATGTAAAACATGTGACCCCTGGGGCGGGGCCTTTTTTGACGCAGGAGCTATGATTTGAACAAACTTAGTAGAGGCCTAGTAGACAATGCTGTACACCAAATATCTTATCTCTAGGCCTTGTGGTATATGAAAAGAAGATTTTTAAAGTTTTTCCTATAAAACTCTATGTTAGACGTGACCAATGGGGCGGGGCCATTTTTGACCAAGGGGCCATGATTTGAAGAAAATTGGTAGAGGTCCTCTTGACAATGCTACATACAAAATATCTAATCTATATGCCTTTTGGTTTATGATGTGAAGACTTTTTAAACTTGTTCCTATATAACTCTATGTAAACAAGTGACCCCCAGGCAGGGCCTATTTTGACCCAGTGGCTATGATTTGAACAAACTTATTAGAGGTCCACTAGACAATGCTACACACCAAATATCTAAACTCTAGGCCTTGCGGTTTCTGACAAGAAGATTTTTTAAAGTTTTTCCTATATAACACTATGTAAAACATGTGACCCCCGGGGAACGGCCATTTTTGACCCAGGTCCCATGATTTGAACAAACTTGGTAGAGGTCTACTGGACAATGCTGCACACCAAATATCTAAACTCTAGGCCTTGCGGTTTCTGACAAGAAGATTTTTTAAAGTTTTTCCTATATAACTCGTTGTAAAACATGTGACCCATGGGGCTGGGCTATTTTTGACCAAGGAGCCATGATTTGAACAAACTTGGTAAAGGTCCACTGGACAGTGCTGAACATAAAATATCTAAACTCTAGACCTTGTGGTTTCTGACAAGAAGATTTTTAAGTTTTCCCTATATAAATCTATGTAAAATCAACTGACCCCTGGGGTGGGGTCACTTTTGACCCTTGTGGTATAATTTGAACAAACTTGGTAGAGGTTTACTAGATGATGCTTTATACTAAATATCTAAGCTCCAGGCCTTGAGCTTTCAGAGAAGAAGATTTTTAAAGATTTAACTTTTAAAATCTAAGTTTAGCTCCAGTGAATCAGAAATGCAATGGACCAGAACCATTTGAACAATCTTGGTAGAGCTTCATGCAAGGAACATCCCAGGCAAGTTTCATTTAATTTAGCCCTTTGGTTTCAGAGGAGATGTCATTTGAATGAAAAGTTGACGACGGATGGACTGACGGATGGATGACGGACAAAGACTGATCAGAAAAGCTCACCCTGAGCACTTTGTGCTCAGGTGAGCTAAAAACCATTAGTGGAGGGGGGGGGGAGAGGTGGAAGAAATATCTACCCATTCCATGTAAATAGATAATTTAGTGCTAGGCTAGGGAGTGAGTTACTAATGTAACATAAACAAGAGAGCCATGATGGCCCTGTTTCACTCACCTGAATATGACTGCTATTAACAAAGTTGCTATGGACCTGGTTAATTGACCTCAGATGACCCATATTCGAACTTGATCTAGAAATTATTGAAACAACCTTTCTGACAAATTTCTAGGACATTTTGACTGATACTGTAGCCTCTAGAGTGTTAACAAGGTTTTTCCATATTTGGGCTCTATGACCTGGTTTTTGACCAAAGATGACCAATATTAGTACTTGAGCTAGAAATCATCAAAACAACATGTCTGACAAATTTCCAGGATATTTGGACTGAAAATGTTACCTCTAGAGTGTTAACAAGGTTTTTCGATATTTGAACTCTGTGACCTAGTTTTTGACCCCAGATGACCCATATCCAAATTTTAGCTACAAGTCATTAAAACAACCTTTCTGACAAATTTCCAGGACATATGGACTGAAAATGTAGCCTCTAGAGTGTTTAATAAGTTTTTCGATATTTCGGCTCTATGACCTAGTTCTTGACCCCTGATGACCCATATTCAAAACTGAGCTTGAAATCACAGAAGCAACCTTTCTGACAAATTTTCAGATTATTTGGACTGACTATGTTACCTCTAGAGTGTTAACAAGGTTTTTCCATATTTGGGGTTTGTGATCTAGTTTTTGACCATAGACGACCCGTATTCGAACTTGAGCTAGAAATCATTGAAACAACATGTCTTACAAATTTCCAGGATATTTGGACTGAAAATGTTACCTCTAGGGCATTCACAAGGTTTTTCTACCTTTGGGCTTTGTGACATGTAATCCATGTTCGAACTCGTTCGAGAAATTATTGAGACAAACATACTGATCAAGTTCCATGACAATTGAGGCAAAAATGTGACCACTAGAGTGTTAACAAACTAACTATAGAAGGACGACAGAAGACGGACAAAAGGTGATCACAAAAGCCCACTTTGTCACTACATGACAGGTGATCTAAAAACCTTTCTGACAAATTTCCAGAATATCTGGACTGAAAACAGCCTCTACAGTGTAAACAAGTTTTTTTTCTATTTTTGCGCTCTGTGACCTAGTGTTTTTTACTCCAGATGACCCATATTCAAACCTGACTTAGAAATAATTGAAACAACCTTTCAGACAGACTTCCAGGTTATTTGGACCGAAAATGTTACCTCTAGAGTGTTAACAAGGTTTTTCCATATTTGGGCTGTGACCTAGTTTTTGACTCCAGATGACCCATATTCGAATCTGAGCTAGAAATCAAAGAAGCAACCACTCTGACAAATTTCCAGGTTATTTGGAATTTAAATCTTACGTCTAGAGTGTTAATAAGGTTTTTCCATATTTGGTCTCTATGACCTAGTTTTTGACCTAAGATGATGACCCATATTCGAACCTGAGCTAGAAATCATTGAAACAACATGTCTGATAAATTTCCAGGATATTTGGACTGAAAATGTTACCTCTAGGGCATTCACAAGGTTTTTCTACTTTTGGGCTCTGTGACCTTGTTTTTGACCCCAGATAACCCATATTCAAAATTGAGCTAGAAATTATTGAAACAATCTTTCTGATAAATTTCCAGTTTATTTGGACTGAAAAAGTAGCCTCTAGAGTGTTAACAAGGATTTCCGATATTTGAACTCTGTGAGATAGTTTTTGACCCCAGATGACCCATATCCAAACTTTAGCTACAAATTATTAAAACAACCTTTCTGACAAATTTCCAGGACATTTGGACTGAAAATGTAGCCTCTAGAGTGTTAACTAAGTTTTTCGATATTTGGCTCTGTGACCAAGTTTTTGACCATATTCAAAACTGAGCTAGAAATCACAGAGGCAACCTTTCTGACAAATTTTCAGATTATTTGGACTGAAAATGTTACCTCTAGAGTGTTAACAAGGTTTTTCCATATTTTGGCTGTGACCTAGTTTTTGACTCCAGATGACCCATATTCGAACCTGAGCTAGAAATAATCGATACAATTTTTCTGACAAATTTCCAGGATATTTGAACTGAAAAAGTAGCCTCTAGAGTGTTAACAAGTTTTTTTTTACATATTTTGGCTCTGTGACCTAGTTTTTCAACCCAGATAATCCATGTTCAAAGTCGTTCAAGAAATTAATGAGACAAACAGATTGATCAAGTTTCATGACAATTGAGGCAAAAACGTGACCACTAGAGTGTTAACAAACTGTGGACGGATGACAGACGAGGGACAAAAGGTGATCACAAAAGCTCACTCTGTCTTTACATGACAGGTGAGCTAAAAACAACTGTTCTGAAAAATGTCCAAAATTTGGACTGAAAAGTTGCCTCTACAGTGTTAACAAGTTTTTTTCTATTTTTGGGCTCTGTGACCTAGTTATTTATTCCAGATGACCCATATTCAAACCTGACTTAGAAATCATTGAAACAACCTTTCAGACAGACTTCCAGGTTATTTGGACCGAAAATGTTACCTCTAGAGTGTTAACAAGGTTTTTCCATATTTGGGCTGTGACCTAGTTTTTGACTCCAGATGACCCATATTCGAATCTGAGCTAGAAATCAAAGAAGCAAGGCCATTATTTTTATATTTTTCGGTTTACTGACCCGCCGACCCTGTATTTTGGAAAATGAAAAAAAAAAAATTTTTTTCAGGAAAAAAAAATTCTGAACGCTGATTTTACAGAAAATGTACCGTATGAACGGCTCATTTTCCTTGGTTTCTTCACAGTAAAGACTGAATACATTATTAAAATATTCATATATACAGTATTCAGGAATAAATAGAAATAAGAAGACTTTCCGATGTTTTTTGGTTTTTTTTTCAAGATTTTTTTTTTTTTTTTCCCTCCTCCTACCCTACCTTTTTTTGAAAAAAATCAGTAAACCAAAATATAAAAAAAAATGGCCTAAGCCTGAAGATTTGTTGTGTAGCATTGTCTAGTGGACCTCTGCCAAGTTTGTTCAAATTACACACCTGGGGTCAAATCTGGCCCCGCCCCGCGGTCAATTGATTTTACAGAGGCTTATATAGTGAAACTTTAAAAAGTCTTCTTGTCTTAAACCAGAAGGCCCTGAGCCTTAAGATTTGGTGTGTAGCATTGTCTAGTAGACCTCTACCAAGTTTGTTCAAATTATGTCCTTGGGGTCAAATTTGGCCTTGCCCCAGGGGTCAATTGATTTTACATAGACTTATTAAGAGAAAACTTTGAAAATATTCTTGTCTGAAACCACAAGGCCCTGAGCCTTAAGATTTGGTATGTAGCATTGTCTACTGGACTTCAACCAAGTTTGTTCAAATTATACCTCTGGGGTCAAATTTGGCCCCACCCCAGGGTCATTGGTTTTACATAGGCTTATATAAGGAAAAACTTAATACATCTTCTTGTCTGAAACCACAAAGGCCCTGAGCCATAAGAGGTATAATTTGAACAGACTTGGTAGAGGTCCATTAGAAAATGCTACATTCCAAATCTTAAGGCTCAGGGCCTTGTGGTTTCAGACAAGAAGATTTTCAAAGTTTTCACTATTTAAGCCTATGTTAAATCAATTGACCCCCGGGCCAGGGCCAAAGTTCACCCCAGGGACATAATTTGAACAAATATGGTAGAGGTCCACTAGACAATGCTACATACCAAATATTAAGGCTAAGGGCCTTGTGGTTTCAGACAGGAAGATTTTCAAATTTTTCCCTATATAAGTCTATGTAAAATCAATTGACCCCGGAAGAGGGCCAAATTTGACCCCAGGGGTATAATTTGAACCAACTTGGTAGAGGTCAACTAGACAATGCTACGTATCAAATCTTAAGGCTCAGGCCTTTGTAGTTACAGACAAGAAGATTTTTAAAGTTTTCCCTATATAAGTCTTGGTAAGATCATTTGACACCAAGGGTGGGGCAAAATTTGACCCCAGAGGTATTATTTGAACAAACTTGGTAGAGGTCCACTAGACAATGCTACATACCAAATCTAAAGCCTCAGGGCCTTGTGGTTTCAGACAAGAAGATTTTCAAAGTTTTCCCTATATAAACCTTTGTAAAATCAATTGACCCACAGGTTTTGGTCCAAATTTGACCCAAGAGGTATAATTTGTAAAAACATGGTAGGGTCCACTAGACAATGATTCATACCAAATCTTAAGACTCAGGGCATTGTGGTTTCATACAAGATGATTTTCAAAGTTTTCCCTATATAAGTCTATGTAAATTCAATTGACCCCATTGGAAGGGCCAAATTTGATCCCAGAGGTATAATTTGAACTAGGGATGTCAATGAATACCTAAATCGGTATCCAGATATCCGTATATACTATTCGAATACTATCAGGATACTCGTATAAAATTGACGACTATATGATCTCAATGTTGCAATTCCTATGCCAAACATTACATTTGACGTCTGTTTACAATTGTTCGGGTAATCCTATTACAGGTGTTAAAGCAGTTTTACGAAAATAATAACTGTCATTATGTGTAAATAAAGTTAATAAAATAAAGACATGTTGTTTACTGTTTTTATTTTCCTCGTGGTCCATGAAGTATATTTTTCCGCCAACACGCTCGTGCTTTATGTCTAAGTGTCTAACGAAAACGGCATGCATCCAGGTTTTTTTTGTTTTACTTTGTTTTTTTTTTAAATAAACTATGTAATTTAAAAATATAATTTTAAATCACCGTAGATCAAAACTGTTTTATTTGTATCCTCAAGTCTATGTCACATTATCATCTTTTGTATACCAGTACATGTATATATGCAGCTTACGTGACTATGTGAGCGCCAACAAATAAGACAAAACAATGATTTCAAATGTGTTAGAAGTTATAAATAGATTTAATATTTTTGAATGGTTCAAAGATTTTAATGGGAATGCTCTAGAAAAGAATTATTATTTGACGCATTAAAATCATAATGCTTCTTTAAGCAAATCGTTGATTGGCTACATCATTTGAGTAATCACATTTTAACTGGACATTCTTTTATTAGTCTTGCGTTAAAACTATCATAATAATTTGCGAAAGTTACCGTGAAACCCTTAATTGGCATGTTTGACACTGCTAATTGATTAACAAAGGGGCAGGATACTCTAGTATAGGTTATATAAACACCATGGATTAAAGTAATTGTTACACAAAGGGATGTCCCGTTAGGTCCCAGCAGTTTGCAAGACGAATAAACACATTTAAGGGCGTGCGACAGATAGACCCTTTATCAACAAGAAATGTTTGTAAAACATACATGCCCCCCAGCAGCACCTAACTGCTTGTGGTTGGGCCAAAGCGTTCTCTAGTTATTGATCAGAAACTGTTTTTAGGATCAAGGTCCCTGTGGCCTTGACCTTTGACCTAATGACCTCAAAATCAATAGGGGTCATCTACTGGTGATGCCCAACCAGCACACCAAGTTTAGGTGAACCTAGGTCAAAGCATTCTCTAGTTATTGATCAGAAACCGTTTTTAGGATGAAAGTCTCTGTGAGCTTGACCTTTGACCTAACGACCCCAAAATCAATAGGCGGTCATCTACTGGTATTAACCAACCAGCACACCAAGTTTGGTGAACCTAGGTCAAAGTGTTCTCTAGTTATTGATCGGAAACTGTTTTTAGGATGAAAGTCTCTGTGATCTTGACCTTTGACCTAATGACCTCAAAGTCAATAGGGGTTATCTACTGGTGATGACCAACCAGCATACCAAGTTTGGTGAACCTAGGTCAAAGCGTTCTCTAGTTATTGATCGGAAACTGTTTTTAGGATGAAGGTCCCTGTGAGCTTGACCTTTGACCTAATGACCTCAAAATCAATACGGGTCATCTACTGGAGATTGTTAACAAGCATACTAAGTTTGGTGAACCTAGGTCAAAGCGTTCTCTAGTTATTGATCGGAAACTGTTTTTAGGATGAAAGTCTCTGTGATCTTGACCTTTGACCTAATGACCTCAAAGTCAATAGGGGTTATCTACTGGTGATGACCAACCAGCATACCAAGTTTGGTGAACCTAGGTCAAAGCGTTCTCTAGTTATTGATCGGAAACTGTTTTTAGGATGAAGGTCCCTGTGAGCTTGACCTTTGACCTAATGACCTCAAAATCAATAGGGGTCATCTACTGGAGATTGTCAATGAGCAAAATAAGTTTGGTGAACCTAGGTCAAAGCGTTCTCTAGTTATTGATCGGAAACCGTTTTTAGGATGAAGGTCCTTGTGAGCTTGACCTTTGACCTAATGACCTCAAAATCAATAGGGGTCATCTACTGGTGATGACCAACCAGCATACCAAGTTTGGTGAACCTAGGTCAAAGCATTCTCTAGTTATTGATCGGAAACAAAGTGTCTACCGACGGACCGACCGACAGACCTACCGACCGACATTTGCAAACTATATGCCCCTTCATCTTCGATGGGGGGCATAATAAACCACTCAAGGCATATGCCGCGGGCGGTCAATAGACGCGATAATGTTTAGCGTTATGAGTTAATAAGTTAAATTTCACTTTTTTTTGTATACGAATATTCAGATAGGAAATTTGTATTCGGATACCAACATAGTATCCGGATATCCAAGTACTTGGATACTCGTTGACATCCCTAATTTGAACAAACTTTGTAGAGGTTCACTAGGCAATGCTACATACCAAATATTAAGGCTCAGAGCCTTGTGGTTTCAGACAAGAAGATTTTGAAAGTTTTTCTTTTCAGTTGCCATAGCAACCAGAGTTCTTGATTGAATTCAATTCTTTGAACAACTTTGGTAGAACTTCATGCAAGGAATATCCCAGGCAAGTTTTGTCAAAGTTGGCTGAGTGGTTTAGGAGGGGCAGTCGACGCACAACACACACCTACGCATGTTGGACAATCAATGATCCCAATAGCTCACATTTGAGCACTTTGTGCTCAGGTCAGCTAATAACAAAGGGCAATAACTCAAAAATTATGAAAGGTAGTGTAATCATTCTTGTGCACTGCCATCCTCAATGGGATGTTTTCACCTATGAAGTTTCAAGTTGATATCTCAAAGTCTTTTCCAGTTATGCTCCGGACCAAAATTATGCAAGAACAAGAACTGTCACTGTAAGATGACAATGCCCCTGAACGTGGTGCATTGACCTTTGAGCTGAGAACCAGTCATTCAGGGGTCAAGGCCAAATAAAGATAGGTCAGTGGGAAGGTCTTATCAAAAGGGGGTTGAGTCCAAGTATGAAGTAATTCCATTTACTTATAAGGAAGTTATGGGCAATGTTAAAGTGTTCGGACAATTGGATCTTCAATCTGAAGGTCATTCAGGGGTCAAAGTCAAACGAATATAGGTCAGTTGGAAGGCCTTGTCCAAAGGGGTGTTGCGTTTAAGTATGAAGTGTATCCACTTACTAATTTGGAAGTTATGGCCAAATATTAGTTTTTGGACAATTGGATATTCAGGGGTCAAGGTCAAATAATTAAAAGTCAGTGGGAAGGTCTTGTTCAAAGAGGGGGTTGTGTCCAAGTATGAAGTAAATCCACTTACTAATAAGGAAGTTATGGGCAATGTTGAAGTTTTTGGACAATTGGATCTTGAAGGTAAAGGTCATTCAGGGGTCAAGGTCAAATAAATATAGGTCAGTGGAAAGGTCTTGTCCAAAGGGGTGTTGTGTCCAAATATGAAGTAAATCCACTTATTAATAAGAAAGTTATTGCCAATGTTAAAGTTTTCAGACAAACGGACGGACTGACGGACGACGGACAAATGGTGATCAGAAAAGCTTACTCTTACACTACATGACAGGTGAGCTAAAAAACTGAAGAAAAAACATTTGATTAGAACAGGATTCTAATCCATGCCTTTTTTGGTCACAGTAAAATTTAAGGCACCATTCTAAACCACTGAGAGACAAAGCCTAGTTATCATGAATTCACAAAATTAAAAATATAAACAAAGTTACTAAAAAAAGTGTGTAAATCTTTATATTATGTATTACTGTAACCCTAACCCTAACCGTTGTGTCCAAGTATGAAGTAAATCAACTTACTGATAAGAAAGTAATGGGCAATGTTAAAGTTTTTGGAAAATCTTCAAGGTAAAGGTCAATCAGGGGTCAAGGTCAAATAAATATAGGTCAGTGGAAAGGCCTTGTCCAAAGGGGTGTTGTGTCTAAGTATGAAGTAATTCCACTTACTAATAAGGAAGTTATGGCCAATATTAAAGTTTTTGGACAATTGATCATCAAGGTGAAGGTCATTCAGGGGTCAAGGTCAAATAAATACAGGTCAGTGGGAAGGTCTTGTCCAAAGGGGTGTGGTGTTTAAGTATGAAGTATATCCACTGACCAATTTGGAAGTTACCTCAAAATATTAGTTTTTGGACAATTGGATATTCAGGGGTCAAGGTCAAATAATTAAAGGTCAGTGGGAAGGTCTTGTCCAAAGTGGTGTTGTATCCAAGTATGAAGTAAATCCACTTACTAATAAAGAAGCTATTGCCAATATTAAAGTTTTTGGACAATTGCATCTTCAAGGTGAAGGTCATTCAGGGATCAAGGTGAAACAAATATAGATCAATGGGGAAGGCCTTGTCCAAAGGGGTATTGTGTCCAAGTATGAAGTAAATCCACTTACTAATAAAGAAGGTATTGCCAAGGTTAAAGTTTTGAACAATTGGATCTTCAAGGTGAGGTCAATCAGGGGTCAAGGTCAAATAAATACAGGTCAGTGGAAAGGTCTTGTCCAAAGAGGTGTTGTGTCCAAGTATGAAATAAATCAACTTACTTATAAGAAAAATTAGTCAGTAACTTAGTGAAGATGTTCTTCACAATTACAACTAGAATTGCTATAAGCATAAACATTTTCTTTTTTATGCATTAACGTACCATCTGTGAGTCAGTCGCTTTAATATGCTATTTTCATGTATCCGAGTGGCTCTGCTATCAAAAACTCTCAAAACAAATGACCAAGTATAAGTTTGAAAGGTATACATTATCCATGACTGTGTCTACCAACAAATGTTTAATAATACAGTCTTTCTAATAGAACAAGCAAAGGTTATCCAGTGTTAACCCCCCCCCCCCCCCCCCACCCCCCTGTCAACTTTTTCCTATTTCCCTTGCTAATGAAATTGCTTGCAGGCAGAGTAAACACATGCAAATAGAAGTGCCCTGGTTTTGCAAATTTTCAGTGTATCAACCAAGTGAAAATACTTAACATCATGTCATGTATAGTAAGACTCCAAAAGTGTCTCTGTTCAGAGATAATACTTTGAAGAGGTGACCTGAAATGGTCTTGCTCTATTTATAATTTGGTCACATGAAGACCAGTGACAGACTTTATTCGATCAGCTTCATATAAAAATTATTTCCATCAGATGAAGAAAAAAAAAAAAAAAAATTAAAAAAAAAAATCAAAAGAATCTAGCCATAATCAAATGTGAATCTTGAGAGTTTTTGTATAATTTCTGGTAAAACTGATTTCAGAATTCCATAGGACATAATAAATCAGCAGGTTATCAAGACATGGCAGAGGATACACAGAAACTCAGACAAAGAAAGTAACACCATCAACCATTTGTTGTGACCTGACAAACATGGCTTGTGCAATTTCAGACATATCTGTCAGATATGGAAATGCTGTTCAAATAACTTTGATAAAAAAAATCCTTGGATTCCATTGACTAAACAGGGAATTCCAACAAGAACAGCTAGTGCTGAAGTACATAAAACAAGCTGTAAAGATGGGTATTTCAAACTTGGAATTGATTTTGTATAGTAGGAAGTCAAACTGTATAAAATTAGATTCAGCAGGTCTTAAATGGTTCAGACAAATTACTGGCCTCTGGGAGTAAATATCCAAAGAGATAAAATAAAGATATAAAAGACAAGTTATGGAGTCAATTCTTGTGTAACCTTGTAATATGTCTGAGAGTCATTACTGCAACACTTACGGTTGATAAATAGAAGAAACACTCCTTTTTTCACTTTACTGTAGTTGGCATTGCCATTGGTCACAAATCCATGCAGTCTGAAGGACAACTTATCATCTTTATGGTCCACCTCTAACAATTCTCTGGAAAAGAAAATATAATATCTTTCTTCCAAACATGCATTATAGGTTCAAATAGATGGCACATATGAATAGAAAAATCTATCATCCATCATAAAAGGCTCCTTAAAGATCCATTTTTCTAAGAAACAGTCATTATAAGTACATTAAATTCCCCTCAATTATAAAGGTAATTTACTTCAAAGAACAAAAAAACGGAAAAAGCTAAAATATTAACATTTGTTTTAAAAAGGTTATTTACTTAATCAGCAGCATTGTTTTGCAAACAACCAATGACTAAAATTCTTTTGAGCTAATTCAATGCATGTCAGTTATAAACAAGAAATTGGTAAAACCAAATAATGTTCCCCAAAGAATTTTTTGTTCAGAATGGCAGAAAAGTAAGAAATGTACTACCAATGGTATTTCAATGACATGTAAAATTAAATAGTTTTTAAGTTATAGTAAGTATAATCATTATGAAACATATTTCAGGATTTACAGTATAAAAAAACACATTTGTAAGGACCATTGATTTATTGCAAAATTTAGCTGCTACTTGTTTAATCTGTGAATGTTTGTCAGAATTTTTATAATCACAACAAGAGGTGTCAAGTGCTTGGCTGGCAGGTGTAAAAAGTAGACCTGTACTTCATATAATCAGTGTTGTTCTCCAGAATTCCAGCTGATAAGCCATTGATTTATCTATTGATCAGGGTTGCTATATTAAGTTTAATAAAAGGAGATATCTAAAAAAGAAACTAACTGATATAAAGTGATGGTTCTTTAACACTGCACCTCCTCTCTTTGGTCTTTATAACTGTGTGAAGTTTTATTCAATTTTCTTCAATACTATTCAAGTTATTTTCCTAACAAGCATTATTAGGTATTATAAAGGGAGATAATTAAAAAACTAAGTAATGTAGAGTGATGGTTTTTTAACACTGCACTTCCTCTCACAATAACTGTGTGAAGATATAATGAGATATCACTGATACTTTAGAAGTTATACCCCAGACAAGCATTATTTAACTTTCGTAATTATCATTAAGGGAGATAATCAAACAAGAGGGCCATGATGGCCCTGTATCGCTCACCTGAGTATGACTGCTTTTGACAAAGTTAATATGGACCTGGTTAATTGACCCCAGATGACCTATATTTGAACTTGACCTAGAAATTATTGAAACAATCTTTCTGACAAATTTCCATGTTAAATGGACCGAAAATGAAGCCTCTAGAGTATTTACAAGGTTTTTACATATTTGGGCTCTGTGAACTAGGTTTTGACCCCAGATGACCCATATCCGAAATTAAGCTACAAATCATCAAAACAACCTTTCTGACAAATTTCCAGGACATTTGGACAGAAAATGTAGCCTCTAGAGTGTTTACAAAGTTTTTCAATATTTGGGCTCTGTGACCTAGTTTTTGACTCCAGATAACCCATATTCCAAATTGAGCTAGAAATCATTAAAGCAACCTTTCTGACAAATTTTTAGGATATTTGCACTGAAAAAGTAGCCTCTAGAGTGTTAAAAGGCTTTTTGATATTTGGGCTATGTGACCAAGTTTTTGAACCCAGATGATCCATATCCAAATCAGAGCTAGAAATCATCGAAACAACCTTTCTGACATATTTCAAGGACATTTGGACTGAAAATGTAACCTCTAGAGCATTAACAAGGTTTTTCTACTTTTGGGCTCTGTGACCTAGTTTTTGACCCCAGATAACCTATATTCAAAACTGATCTAGAAATCATTGAAACAATCTTTCTGACAAATTTCCAGGTTATTTGGACTGAAAATGTTACCTCTAGAGTGTTAACAAGACTTTTCCATATTTGGGCTCTGTGACCTAGTTTTTGAACCCAGATGACTCATATTCAAACTTGACTTAAAAATCATCAAAGCAACCTTTCTGACAAATTTCCAAGATAATTGGACTGAAAATGTAACCTCTGGAGTGTTAATAGATTTTTCTATATTTGGGCTCTGTGACCTAGTTTTTCAACCCAGATAACCCATCTTCGAATTCGTCCGAGAAATTATTGGGACAAACATCCTGACCAAGTTTCAAGACACTTGAGGCAAAAATGTGACCACTAGAGCATTAACGAACTAAGTTTGGACAGACGACAGACGATGGACATTGAGCGATCCTAATAGCTCACTCAGGTGAGCTAAAAATTAAGCAAGGTAGAATTAAGCTTCATAAATACTGCATTTCCTCTCACTGTTCTCTATCACTGTGTGAAGTTTTAATAAAATTCCTTAAAAGTTATTCTCCAGACAAGCATAATTAAGTACCATAAAGGGAGATAGTTCATAAACTAAGTAATGTAGGGTTATGGTTCTTTGATATTACACTTCCTCTTACTAGTCTCTATAACTGAGTTTCATAGAGAATAATAGGATAGTGTCTTAATATGAGAAAGTTTATCTGGCAAGGCGTAGGACTTTATCAGGTGAGCCGAAGACGAATCCGATAAATTCCGCAACCTATTATTCTATTTATCCTGTCACATCTGGCATTTGGACATAGTTTACTTAAGATCTGAATGTCAAGGTAATCTGCCAGAGGTACATATACACAAAAAGATAGTTTCAATAATTCTATTTCATTAAATGACAGTGGCGTAGCCGGGCATACGCCAGTACGCCGTAGGCGTACTAAACGAAAATAAAGTTGAAAAAATAAAAAAGTATATGTGCTCTGAAATGACACCAGAATGCGTTATTTTGCATCTAAAAATCAAAATTTTCTCGGGGGAAGACCCCCGAACCCCATGTAATATAAAAGGGAGGGGGCCACCCCCTCCCTTAACCCACCCCCAAGGCGTATAATTCATTTTGGCCTGGCTACGCCACTGAATGATCACTATATTGTAAGATCTACATACTGAAATATTTATTTTTATTTAAGTAGTCTCTGTTTGTAATAACATCAATTTTATCACTTCCTTCTCATTATAAACACAAAAGTAGTCCATGACGTATCATGTTTATAAAGCAAAATTTTTTTTATAAAATTTTCCTACTTATGCAGCAAAATCTGTAATATTTTATATTTCCTAAAGTTTTCATTAACTGTATCATTCTTGTTGAAATTGAGTTATTCTAGCCATTAATGACTTGTCTTCATATTGTTTTTAGTTTCAATACTATGATCAATGTGATCTTGACCTTTGACCTACTGACCCCAAAATCAAATGGGGTCATTCACTCAATGTGTGCAACCATTACATGAACTTTGAAGTCTCTAAGACAAATGGTTGTCAAGTAACAGAGTGTAAATGATTCTAAACTTTTAGGTCACTGTGACCTTGACCTATGACATACTGACCCCAAAATCATTAGGGGTCATTCACTCAATGTGTGCAACCATTATATGAATTTTGAAGTCTCTATGAAAAATGGTTGTTGATTTACAGAGTGTAAATGATTCTAAACATTATGGTCACTGTGACCTTGACCTTTGACCCCAAAATGTACAGGGGTCATCCAATCAATGTGTGCAATCATGATATAAAGTTTGAAGTCTCTATAACAAATGATTGTCGAGTTACATGGCAGAAATGGTTTTCAATGTTATTGTCTATGTGACCTTGACCTTTGAGCTAATTACTCCAAAATCAATTGGGGTCATCCACTCAATGTGGGCAATGATCACGTGAAGGTAAAAGACTGTAAGTGAAAAAGTACTCAAGTTATTCCCCAGAAACCAAATTGCTAACGGACGGATGGCCAGACAGACGGACGGACACCCTGGACCATAACATAATATGCCCCCTTCGGGCATATAATAAACAGATACAGAAGACAGTTCAGAATTTACTGGTTAGGATTTGTAACAACCTTCTGTGTGACATTATGTCTGAATTTCCACGTTGCATCACTATTCTGAACAATTTATTTAATATTGAACAAACTGTAACAGTTATATTGTTGAAGTTTGTGAATGGTGTATATAAAAATTTCAATTTACAAAATTAGTGAACACTGAATGAACTTTCTATAAATTCTACTTTGTGTACTACCCATTACCACTTGAGTAACAATTCCAGGCCTCATCATATAATGACTAGAATTCATAAACTGACTAGACACAAAAGTCTAAATTCAATAGGTTTAATAGTTGTCCATTAGTCCTATATCTATTTCAATGGATTGGAACACTCCAGAAAGCTGATGTGAAAACCATCTCACAGTAACAGTCCTCTGGGACCAGTATATCATATAAATGACTTAAAAACATTTAGGCAATGGGGTGACACTGTGACTCAAGTTAACCATTTTATGTTTTGTTTATTCCATACAAAAGCTGCTAATTTACTATTAACCAGTACGCTACGTGGGCATGTACCTTCATGTACACATCTGTTTCATTCAGACTTCGCTTGTGCATGGTAACGTTAATATCGAACCTAGCACTGGTCATGGCAAATCTACAGCAAAGACGGCGTATTGACGATGAGGAGATGAATAGGGGGTAGGGATGCTTGAGGGTGGGTGTTCCCAACGGCACGTGGCAGGTGTCCTTGGGGTGTCCCAGAGTACCGTTGCCTGGATGTGGCGACGGTTTCAAACTTACGAGCATGTCACGCACAGGCATGACAGAGGGCGTCAGAGGTCCACAACTCAGCGTGAGGACCGGTTTATTGACGTTCAAGCGTGACGTCAGCGCTTTGTTACCGCGACTGACCTCCAAAATGACATTCAAAATGCCACTGGTGTAAGACTTTCCACTCAAACCATCAGGAACCGTCTTCATACAGCTGGCATGAGGGCTAGAAGGCCAGCAATCCGAATCCCATTGACGCGAAACCACATCCAGACACGTCTTCAATGGGCCTGTGATCACGCCAGGTGGACGCTGCATGACTGGACCACAGTGCTCTTTACTGACGAGTCTAGATTTTGTGTGGACTTCACTGATAGGCGAGTGCGGGTACAGAGATCCGCCAATGAGCGTTTGGCACCGTATGTGTTGCTACCTATGACCGTCATGGCGGAGGCTCGGTCATGGTGTGGGTGGGCATTACCATGCAGGGAAGAAAGGAACTGCACATAGTTTAAAACGGCACGTTCACGGCTGTACGATACGTCAATGAGATCTTAGATGTGTACGTTCATCCGTACGCTGGTGCTATAGGCCCTGAGTTCATTTTAATGGAAGACAACACCTGGCCTCACAGGGCAAGGATCACCGACGAGTACCTGGAGGCAGCAGCCATAGAGAGAATGGACTGGCCAGCAAGGTCTCCAGACCTCAATCCAATAGAGCATGCCTGGGACATGCTGCAGACTGCAATATCTGCTCGCCCAGTCCAGCCAACCACGGTCCCTGGGCTACAGCAGGCCTTTCTGGACGAGTGGGCTAGACTCCCACAACAAAGCATCCGGAGACTCATTAGCAGGATGAGAAGGCGGTGCAGAGCAGTAATCCAAGCAAACAGACACCACACACGATATTAAAGCAAAATTCAGGCCATAGACTTGATTTTTCCAAAAAGTTCCATTTCATCTCCTGTCTGTGTTATCCCAAATTCTTGCCCCTCCCTCGGCTCAGCCTCTGTCATGCTTCAACAATTTATAGACTTACTCATTTTTTGGTACCAAACTGTTGTCATATGAACATATTTTCAGAATCACAACAAAAAATGTAACCTTTCAACCTTATGTAGTAAATATACACATTCTTATAAGTGATCCCTATCAAATTTTGAGTAGTATACTTTTAAAAGCAAAGGAACAGAATGCAAGCATAATTATTACTTATCAATATCATATTGAATTAACAATGTACATTACAAATTTAACTTAGGCTTATATTCCAAACCAAAACAGCGAAATGATTTATTCTCAAGATACTGCATCAGCAATAATATTGTCTTCACCTGTAGTCTTACATCCAGATTATACTCTTGTAAAAGAAGACAATCTCTTAACAATCTCTGATTTTTGTTCATTTTGCAAATAAATTTCAAAGTAAAGTATTGTGATCATTGAACACAATAATCAGGGACGGTTTCAGGATTTCCGGTTGGGGCGCTAGGGAAAATGTGGTTGACGAGTGGGGGGTAGACCTGTACAGGTGGAGTCTCCCCTCCAGTTGGCGGAGGTACGGGGCCTTCCCTCCAAAAAATGAAGGCGTAAAATGGTGCATTTTGGGGCATTTTTGTTGCATTCAGACACATCCTTATTATTATGTCTTCTAGGGGACGATGATTGACATGATTGGTTCTGTGGCAACTGGAACGGTTTGAAATATATTTAGGGCGAATAATTATACACTGTACTTTAAGTTTCGATAATTGTTCATTCAAAAACATTTTTATAGTTATGTTGCATTTTAACAACATGAGGGCCATGATGGCCCTAAAGCGCTCACCTGAGTCTCATTGCTCATGTTACAAATATCGTTATTGGTTTTTATGGGTGCAAGTTTGAATAAGTTTGCAATAAGTTTGAAGACTCTGGGTGTAATGGTACTCAAATATTTTAGCAGAAATAGTTTTACTCTACAGGTCCCTGTGACTTTGACCTTTGACCTACAGACCACAAAAACAATATGGTTCTTCTAATATAATTACCCTGTAAAGTTTGAAGGTTCTGGGTGTAATGATACTCCAGTTACTAAGAAGAAATAGTTTTGACTCTACAGATCCCTGTGACCTTGACTTTTGGCCTACTGACCCCAAAAATGATTGGGTTCTTTAATTGAGTAAAGAAAATCATCCTATGAAGTTTGAAGGCTTTTGGTAAAATGGTACTCCAGTTACTGAGCAGAAACAGTTTTCACACTAGAGGTCCATGTGAACTTAACCTTTGACCTAAGGACCCAAAAAACAATAGTGTTCTTCTAATACAATTATCCTATAAAATTTGAAGGCTTTGGGTGTAATGGTACTACAGTTACTCTGCAGAAACAGTTTTCACTCTACAGGTCCCTGTGACCCTGACCTTTGACATACTAGCCCCAAAAACAATATGGTTCTTCTTTTTAGTAAAAAAATTCATCCTATGAAGTTTGGAGGCTCTGGGTGAAATGGTAATCCTGTTATTGAGTGGAAATGGTTTTCACTCTAGAGGTCCCTCTGACCTTGACCTTTGACATACTGACCAAAAACACAAAAGGAATTTTTTTGTACTCAATAAGGGCAATAATCCTGTGAAGTTTGAAGTCTTTGGGTCAACTGGTACTCAAGTTATTGAAAGGAAACAAAGTGTGAAAGACAGACAAACAAACAGACATCCATGGACAAGACAAAAATAATATGTCTCCATCAGAAGGGCAGGGTTGGGGGGAGACATTCTTGTGTAAAATCAAATGACCCCTCCGGGTGGGCCCAGTTTTGACCCCAGGGTTATGATTTGAACAAACTTGGTAGAGGTCCACTAGACAACGCTGCAAACCAAATATCTGAACTCTAGTCCTTGTGGTTTCTGACAAGAAGATTTTTTAAACTTTTCCTATATAACTCTATGTAAAACATGTGACCCCTGAGGTGGGGCCTTTCTTGACCCAGGGGCTATGATTTGAACAAACTTGGTAGAGGTCCACTGGACAATGCTGTACACCAAATATCCTAACTCTAGGCTTTGTGGTATCTGAAAAGAAGATTTTTAAAGTTTTTCCTATATAACTCTATGTAAAACATGTGACCACAGGGAGGGGCCATTTTTGACCCAGGGCCAATGATTTGAACAAACTTGGTAGAGGTCCTCTTGACAATACTATATACAAAATATCTAAGCTCTATGCCTTTAGGTTTCTGATGTGAAGACTTTTTAAACCTTTTCATATATAACTAGAAATGGGTTTTTGATTGAACAAAAACAAATGTCTCCCCCCAGCCAGTTGCTGCAGGCAGTATTGAGTCAGACAATTATAAAATAAGGGGGATATTTTTGTCAAATGTACATGATGAACAAGAAACTCATACTCTGTCAAGAAAGGATTGAGCAGAAACCTTGTTTAATATTGTACAAAATGGTTGTATTCATTCAGTCTAGTACCTGTAGCATGTTGGGATCATGTCGATGGCAGTGCTGTTACATAGATATAGGCAAAAAACATGAAGCCAGTTACAAGGTGTATTCTTCAAGCACTAAAGTTTAATTTATTTCCATTGATAAGGAGAAAAGTTAGATCATGATTGCTGTAGTATGTTGAAACTACTCCTACTATGTTGGAATTTGACATTTAACCTCCAAGTGTGACCTTGACCTAGAGACACCACACCCGGAAAGTGGGTTCTGCACATCGTCTTGATGAGGTGAACATCTGACCCAAGTTTCATAAAAATTCTTCAAGGGCTTTGGAAGATACAGAGCGGACACGATTTTGTGACGGACAGACAGACGGACGGACAGACAGACAGACAGACAAAGGGACAACAGGGGGGAAAAACAATATGTCTCCCCCGATGAGGTGAACATCTGACCCAAGTTTCATAAAATTCCTTCAAGGGCTTTTGAAGATACAGATCGGACACGATTTTGTGGCATTTGACATTTAACCTCCAAGTGTGACCTTGACCTTGAGACACCACACCCGCAAAGTGGGTTCTGCACGTCGCCTTGCTGAGGTGAACACCTGACCCAAGTTTCATAAAAATCCTTCAAGGGCTTTTGAAGATACAGAGCGGACAAGATTTTGTGGCATTTGACATTTAACCTCCAAGTGTGACCTTGACCTTGAGACACCACACCCGCAAAGTGGGTTCTGCACGTCGCCTTGATGAGGTGAAATCTGACCCAAGTTTCATAAAAATCCTTCAAGGGCTTTGGAAGATACAGAGCGGACACGATTTTGTGACGGACAGACAGACGGATGGACGGACGGACAACCGGGGGAAAAACAATATGTCTCCCCCATTTTTTGGGGGATAAACTCTATGTAAACAAGTGACCCCCCGGGCAGGGCCTATTTTGACCCAGTGACTATGATTTGAACAAAATTAGTACAGGTCCACTGGACAATGCTACACACCAAATATCTAAACTCTAGGCCTTGCAATTTCTGACAAGAAGATTTTTTAAAGTGTTTCCTATATAACTCTATGTAAAACATGTGACCACTATGGGCGGGGCCATTTTTGACCCAGGAGCCATGATTTGAACAAACTTGGTAAAGGTCCACTGGACAATGCTGCATACCAAATATCTAAACTCTAGGCCTTGCGGTTTCTGACAAGAAGATTTTTTAAAGTTTTACCTATGTAACTTTTTGTAAAACATGTGACCCTAGGGGCGGGGCCTTTTTTGACCCAGGGGCTATGATTTGAACAAACCTGGTAGACGTCCACTTGACAATGCTGCATACCAAATATCTAAACTCTAAGCCTTGCGGTTTCTGTCAAGAAGATTTTTTAAAGTTTTTCCTATATAACTCTATGTAAAACATGTGACGCCCCGGGCGGGGCCATTTTTGACCCAGGAGCCATGATTTGAACAAACTTTGTAGAGGTCCACTGGACAATGCTGCACACCAAATATCTTAACTCTAGGCCTTGCGGTTTTGACAAGAAGATTTTTTAAAGGTTTTCCTATATAACTCTACGTAAAACATGTGACCCCTGGGGCTGGGCCATTTTTGACCTAGGAGCCATGATTTGAACAAACTTGGTAAAGGTCCACTGGACAATGCTGCACACCAAATTTCTAAACTCTAGGCCTTGTGGTTTCTGACAAGAAGATTTTTAAGTTTTCCCTATATAAATCTATGTAAAATCAACTGAGCCCTGGGTTGTGGTCAGTTTTGACCCCACGGTCATATTTTGAACAAACTTGGTAGAGGTCCACTAGATGATGCTTCATACTAAATATCTAAGCTCCAGGCCTTGAGGTTTCGGAGAAGAAGATTTTTAAAGATCCAACTTTTAAAATCTAATTTTAGCTCCAGTGAACCAGAAATGCAATGGACCAGAACCATTTGAACAATCTTGGTAGAGCTTCATGCAAGGAACATCCCAGGCAAGTTTCATTTAATTTGGCCCTTTGGTTTCAGAGGAGATGTCATTTGAATGAAAAGTTGACAACGGACGAACAGACGGACGACGGACAAAGACTGATCAGAAAAGCTCACCCTGAGCACTTTGTGCTCAGATGAGCTAAAAATAATGGGAATTTATTGGTTTACCTTTTCTTTACATTTGTAACGAAACTGTGCAAGTTTTCCTGCAGTTTCGCATGATTCAGTGCTGCGGACATATCGTCTTTAATAATTATAAGAAATGACACGTAAAGAATGAAAAAAAAAAACAAGAAATGTAACAATCATAACAACTCGGCCTTTTCCGACAACTTCGTATAATGACTTATTGAAGTCGCCCGAGGTGTTCGGAATGGAGATGTAACCATATACAGTACACGCAGCGCGGACTTTGACATTGTTAACATTGTCGCGGGGGCCGTTATCGTCTCCGGGTGGCCAGTCGCGGTGGACTGAACACCCGAAATTTCGGGTGTCCGCTAAAATGACCACCGCGACAACCGCCGAGGGGTATGATCACCGCGTGTCGCGGTGACAGAACGCCGCGCGTCCCCGCGATGTTCTGACTTGGAGACTACTGCATTTAAACATACTCAGCGTACAGTACACGTACGTGGTTTTCTTTTTACTCATTCTTATTTTACTTACATGTATTTTGTGGCTAACTTCAGTTGGTCAAATTATAACCAAATTTCAAGTACATATGCGGTGTAGGTTTATTGTGTACTTTCGTTTTTGGAATTTTTGAAAAACGCTTGTTACTATATAGCAAAATCGATCAATAATTTTTGCCAAGCGCCTAGACGATACAGATGTTGAAAGAAGTTAAACACGTGTTGACCTAAAAACAAAGACAATTCATTTTCTAAAAATATGATCAGCTGTTTCCGAAAGCGACTGCTTTGAATGGTCATTCTTTGCGTAAACAAAAAGGAGCGTACATAAATGCATCATAATTAGAGTGGATTTGTTCGAATTTTGACAGTTTAAATTAGATCTATTAACTTTTCGCAGTTTCATGATCGTTAGTAATTTATTTGTGTGTAATTTATTTACGAGTGGATTAACGCAAGCGCGGCACCGATTGAAGACTTGAAAATATATTAATTGCAGCAATTAAAGTTAACAAGATGGCATGTAGGTGTGTAAATCTATTCATAATCGGCTGTGTTACCCTCAATTATACAACCAAACATCGAACGTTAACAAATAAAAGTTTAACCGGATGGGGTATTAAAAAGAAAAAGAAATAACTTCAGCTGGTAATAATTACGTGTTTTTGTAACTCGTCTGAAAAAAAATAGGGGAAAGTAAAATTGTGTTGCGACTTTGTTTTTTCGGATACCGCAAACCCCCGCGACCCGATGCCGCGGTACTGAACACCGCGGACGGCCGCACTGACCCCCGCGTTTTATACGAATGAACACTCGACGCGGTGGTCATTTTGGTCTTCAACGCGGACAGTAAAATGGCGGGGACGGGTGTTCGTTGTCAAAGTCCGCGCTGCGTGTACTGTATGTATAAGCAATCTATAGTTACTGATTGCAAACCATTTTGCTATTCAAGGACACTGTGACCATGGCCTTTGACCTTGTGACCGGAAAAACTAAAGGGCTCATCTATAAGTCACGAACAACTTATATACAAAATTTGAGGAACATGGGCCCAAGCGTTCTATAGTTATCGATCGTACACTATTTTGCTATACAAAGTCACTGTGGCCTTGACCTTTAACCTTACAAGTGATAGGGGTCATCTACTGGTTTATTGCAAACCTATATACCGGGAACCTGAGCCCAAGGATTCTATTTTAAGTTATAAACTGGCAATAATTTTGCTTTTTAAAGGTCACTATGACCTAGGCCTTTGACCTGCTGACCTGAAAAACTATAATGGACCAACCTACACACTAAGTTGGAAGAACTCAGGACCAAGGGCTCTATAATTATTGACTGGAAATCATTTTGCTGTTCAAGGTAAATCTGACCTTGACCTTTGACCTGGTGACCCAAAAAAACCAAATGGGTCATTTACTGGTCATGACCAACCCACATACTAAGTTTGAGCAACCTGGGACCAAGAGTTCTATAGTTACTGATCAGAAACTGTTTTGTTCTTCTAGATCACTATGACCTTGACCTTTGACCTGTTTAAGTGACAAACTTAGAGGCAGAGTCGTCGTTCTTGTGCATAGCATCCCTCCTCAATGAGATGTATGTACCTATAAACTTTCAAGTTGATATCTAAAATACATTTTCAGCTATGCTCCGGACAAAAATTATGCATGAAAAACAAGAGGGCCATGATGGCCCAACATGGCTCCAGACATGGGGTCAATTACATTGAAATGTAATTAATTAGATTACAATTACATTTCAGGAACCTTCAATTAAATTACAATTACCCATATTTTCAAATGTAATTAATTAAATTACAATTACATTGGAAATGTAATTAATTAAATTACACTCACTTTGCAAATTTATCTGCTGCCAATAAAAGAAACACATTTATACTCAAAACTGAACTACATTTACATTTAATGTTAACAATGTTCACCACAAACATTTAGGTCACAGATGTGCATTGCACTTAATAATCATGAGATTGAGTGTTTCAAATGTGTCATCAGAGAGTCTGCAATGTATTTTCTGCTATGCTGAACAGCCTTTCCACTGGGGCGGATGTTGCCTGAACAGACAAATAGCATTTTGCTTAGCAAGAAGTGGCATCTGATTGCTTTTTTGCCAGTACTCATCATTATCATTAATGTTTACCATTAATTATTAATTTATTAAGGGATATCATTAAAGTCTATACATGGCTCACCTACATATCTCTCAGCTTGGTCTGAGGCAGTTTTCAATATACCTGAAGGATTTCTCTTTTTGCTTGGAGTGGAAAGTAGGAAGCTGAAAAAATTATCCAATTTTTCTCTTTTACGAGAGGGTGAACAAGCATCGGATACAGATTCTTGTTCTGTCAAGTTTGAAATTTGACTAATTTTATCCTTCAACAGAGAAACAAACTGGTTAACATTTACAGCTTCACACCATCTTACTTTAAACATTGGATCTAATAAGGATGCAAGGATAAATGCCTCTTCATTTTCAAAATGTGCAAGTTGACAATTAATGGAAGCATAAAGGGTAGATGTCATTTTAGAACTGTAATCAGTGCTAATTTCAGACATTTTCTGCTTCAGGCCAATAGTAACTATTATCATGCTACCACTGACATTTTTTTCTTCTTGCAATTTAGTTGTTGCTTGTTCAAATGGAGAAAGGATATAACATAGCTCATTAAATAGTTTTCTTTCATATGAAGTCAGTTTAATGTCACATTCAATCATATTTAGTTTAGCTTCTGGGACATTCAGAACAGACTGTATCATAAACAACTATGAATTCCATCTAGTTCCACTTGCTGCTTGCAATTTCCTATAATCCTCCAGTATTTCAGATTTAAAGATTTTCGCACAAAATTCACTAACTTTGATACTTTGTACATTGTAGACATTTTGCTTTAAAATTTCCAGAATCAAGATTTTCTGGCACTTCAAAATATTTGTAGAGGCCATTTTATGTGCTAGCCAGCTGACCACACAAGATTAACTCTGAGTTAGGGTTTAATGAACCAAACTAGTTTTCGATTATAATTCATGAATACCAAGGCCATCATTAAAATTGTTTGTTTGCAGTGCAGCTACTTAACAAACCATAAAATTGGCTATTTTCTAATATTTTTTAACCTTCAAGACAGAAATATTTTTCATACTTTATTTATACCAGAAAGAAAATAACAGAAATGATAAACAAGAGGGCCATGATGGCCCTGGATCACTCACCTGAGTACTTTGGCTGTAGGTTTGCTGCTAAGCAGTATTTCATTTTTTAATTGAAAATATGTAAGTGCCTACAAACCAAATATGTAAAATTTCAGTCAATAAATAAAGGCTCTATGACAGAAAGTAGAAATATCTATTATGCTATGGTGACCTTGACCCAGTGACCTCAAACCCTACCCATGGGTAGACGTCCATGCAAGGAACCTATATACTGAATATCAAAGATATTGGTCTATAAATGAAGACTCTATGAGGTACAGTAGATAAATCTATTTTTAGCCTCCATGACCTTTAACCTAATCTGATAATTTGAAAAAGCTTGATAAAGCTTGCTTCATGCCAAATTTTAAAATTCTAGGTCTTGTGGTTTCAGACAAGAAGATTTTTAAAGATTTTCTTCTATACTGCAATTCAAAATTTATGACCCCTCAGGCGGGGCCAGTAGTAACCCCAGTGATATTTTTCAAACAAACTAGGTAAAGGGCCACTAGACAATGCTGCATACCAAACATCTAAGCTGTAGGCATTGAGGTTTCCAGTAAGAAGATTTTTAAATATTGCCTGTTTTACATATTAAGGGCCCCCAGGGCGGGGCCAATTTTGACTCCGGGGCCAACATATAAACAATACTGGTAAAGGTTCACAATACTCCACACCAAATATCTAAGGACTAGTCCTATAAGTTTCGAAGAAAAATGATTTTTCACATTTTTTTCCTATATAACTATATCTAAATCAATAGAACCCTGGGGCGTGGCCAAAATTTGACCCAGGGGACATAATTTGAACAAACTTGATAGAGGTCCACTAGACAATGCTGCACATCAAATATCTAAACTCTACGCCTTGCGGTTTCTGACAATAACATTTTTTAAAGTTTTTCCTATATAACTCTATGTAAAACATGTGACCCCCGGGGCACGGCCATTTTTGCCCCAGCTCCCATGATTTGAACAAACTTGGTAGAGGTCTACTGGACAATGCTGCACAGTTTCTGACAAGGAGATTTTTTAAAGTTTTTCCTATATAACTCTATGTAAAACATGTGACCCCGGGGCTGGGCCATTTTTGACTTAGGAGCCATGATTTGAACAAACTTGGTAGAGGTCCACTGGACAATGCTGCACACCAAATATCTAAACTCTAGGCCTTGTGGTTTCAGACAAGAATATTTTTAAAGTTTTTCCTGTATAATTCTATGTACAACTAGTGACCCCTGGGGCAAGGCCATTTTTGAACCAGGGGTCATGATTTGAACAAACTTGGTAAAGGTCCAGCTGATGATGCTTCATACCAAGTATCTAAGCTCCACCTTGTAGTTCTGGAGAAGAAGATTTTTAAAGTTCCAACTTTGAAAATCTATTTTTAGCTCCTGTGGGTTAGAAATGCAATGGACCTGAACCATTTGAACAATTTTGGTGAAGCTTCATGCAGGTAACATTCCTGCCAAGTTTCAGCAAGATTGGCCCAGCAGTTCAGGAGAAGAAGTTATTTGAAGAAAAAGTTGACGACGCACGCAAGGACGGACAGACGCCGGACATCAGGCGATCACAAAAGCTCACCTTGAGCACTTTGTGCTAAGGTGAGCTAAAAACACAGCTCTCCCCTCAACCAAAGCAAAAAGTCTGGACCTACAGACCCCAAAAACAATAGGGTTCTTCTAATATAATTACCCTATGAAGTTTGAAGGCTCTGGGTAAAATGCATCTTCGCTAGCCAAGGGTTACGATCCACCCCCCTCCTATTCACCCTTGGCAGATATAGCCAATATTTGTATTTCGCGGGTACCCCAAAAATGATATGGTTCTTTTAATGAGTAAAGACAATCAACCTATGAAGTTTGAAGGCTCTGGGTAAAATGGTACTTCAGTTACTGAGCAGAAACAGTTTTCACTCTAGAGGTCCCTGTGAACTTAACCTTTGACCTATTTATCCTAAAAACAATAGGGTTCTTCTAATACAATTATCCTATAAAGTTGAAGGCTCTGGGTGTAATGGTACTACAGTTAGGCCATTTTTTTTTTCGACGTAGTCGATTACTTTTGGTTTGAACTTCCGTTGGTATGGGACGCATTGCTAACGAAAATCGTAAAATTCTAACCAATCAGAACAGATAATTTCATGGCGGCAAACGAGGCACAGGAGCTTGGGATCTAGTGAAGGATTTACAAAAAAAAAAATCATTCCGAGAGTTTGTGACCAAATTTTAAACAGTCAGGATAGGGAAAATTCAGGTCATTTACAAAAATAGACCTTAAGTTCTGATAACAAATGACGGTCGAGTTAAATAGCTCGGAAAATCTGCGACCTAGATCCCGAGCTCCTGTGGTACATGTCATCCGATAATCACCAACGCAGTGATCTCCCCTAACTGGGTATGACTAAAACCCTTGCGTAAACCGGTGCGCGGAGTTTGGTCATCCGAGAATAGATTTTATACTCTGTTTACGTAACATCAGTATAAATGTGAAATACACAAAACCTTTAAAAACATGAAATAGGATTGACTTCTTTGTAAAAATGTTTACACAACTAATGTATATTGTAAAAATTGAGAGAAAAAACATTGTAGTATATCGGGGTTAAAAAGAGAAAGAGGATCAACTTAAACCTTTAATTCAGTGACTGTGCACGATTTACACTGTCCGAAACAAGGAATATTTCTTTTACTCTGTTTACGTGACACATAAGTATACAATGGATTATGCTTAAAAGAATAGTTGATCAGTAGAGTCATGAAATGTATTTCAATGGCAATTCCAAGTATATATATAGTACCAAGATCTGCCTGCATCTTTTATAAAATATTCTAAATTAACAACGACACACACAGTTCATAACATAAAGGTTTTTTCGGGTTATAATATCACTGCACGTGGTTCACTTTGAACAACCACAATAAAAGTAGATGTCATCAATTAATTGAATAAACGGAACGGTGACTCTGCTAAAATACTAAATGAAAAACTCAACATTAATACTGGTAACTACGTCGACTATTTTTTTTTGAAAATATTACTTGTTATATTTTGGTTTACTGATTTTTTTCAAGGAGGAGGGAAAAAAAAAAAAAAATCTTGAAAAAAAAAACAAAAAAACATCGGAAAGTCTTCATATTTCTATTTATTCCTGAATACTGTATATATGAATATTTTAATAATGTATTCAGTCTTTACTGTGAAGAAACCAAGGAAAATGAGCCGTTCATACGGTACATTTTCTGTAAAATCAGCGTTCAGAATTTTTTTTTTGCTGAAAAAAATTTTTTTTTTTTTTCATTTTCCAAAATACAGGGTCGGCGGGTCAGTAAACCGAAAAATATAAAAATAATGGCCTTACTCTGCAGAAATAGTTTTCACTCTACAGGTCCCTGTCACCCTGATTTTTGACATACTAGCCCCAAAAACAATATGGTTCTTCTATTTAGTAAAAGCAATCATCCTATAAAGTTTGGAGGCTCTGGGTAATCTTGTTATTGAGTGGAAAAGGTTTTCACTCTAGAGGTCCCTCTGACCTTGACCTTTGACCTACTGACCCAAAACACAAGAGGGATTTTTTTGTACCCAATAAGCCCAAGCAAAACAGAACTGCCTATTTAAGCAGTTCTGAAGCAGTTTCTAAGCAGTTATGTCTTTTTTAAGTAGTTTTTAAACAGTCCTTAGCAGTCAGGCCTCTGGCAGTTTTTGAAAACTGTTTAAATGCTTAATGAACTGCCTGACAACTGCTAAGAAAACTGCTTGCTTAACCTTATACAGTTGTGCTATTAGCAGTTCAGCCATTACTTCTATTTCTTAGCAGTCTCAGTAAAAATGTCTAGTAGTTTCCAGTAGCAGTTCCCAACATTACTTACAGTTTATGGAGAAGAGTCAGAAATGTTTGCAGTTTAATTGATTGTATGGTTATGTCAAAATGTACATTTAAATAAAAATAATATAACGTTTATTCGTGAAAGACCTAAAATATATGTTTTAAGTGTTTTCATAAGTTGAAAATAATTTGCTGAATAAAATATAGTAAATATATGACACTTAAAACTTTTTTCTTGGCCAAAAGATTGACTTAATTATTTCCTGACTGTGAATATGTTGATCGAGGAACCGGAAATAGCAAAAACAGATTAACATTATAAATTTCAGTTTGTTAAATTTGCTTGGGAAATTGAATAATATGCATGGCACATTTTGGGTTACCATTTTATTAAGTGTGACTAAACTAATTATTACCCTAATAATTTTATATTTAATCCTTTCTGACACAATTACATTATACAAATATAAAAATTTAATTGTGTCCTGTCAGACTTCAAGGGTTTTGATTCTCATAAAAACAGACAATATACAGAGATATCCTACTACGTATACAATATAAAACCATGGCATCACATGCAATGATAAAATAAATATTTTGCTATCAAAGTAAATAAATGTTTTCTAAGTGAAGAATTAAGCCAAACAACAATGGTATGAAGTGTATAGAATCTGCAAATGACAGAAAATTATGGTCTGTTACCCTGGCTAAGTTCCTTCAAGGTTCAAAACGGCACGTTCACGGCTGTACGAAACGTCAATGAGATCTTAGATGTGTACGTTCGTCCGTACGCTGGTGCTATAGGCCCTGAGTTCATTTTAATGGAAGACAACGCCTGGCCTCACAGGGCAAGGATCACCGACGAGTACCTGGAGGCAGCAGCCATAGAGAGAATGGACTGGCCAGCAAGGTCTCCAGACCTCAATCCAATAGAGCATGCCTGGGACATGCTGCAGACTGCAATATCTGCTCGCCCAGTCCAGCCAACCACGGTCCCTGGGCTACAGCAGGCCTTTCTGGACGAGTGGGCTAGACTCCCACAACAAAGCATCCGGAGACTCATTAGCAGGATGAGAAGGCGGTGCAGAGCAGTAATCCAAGCAAACAGACACCACACACGATATTAAAGCAAAATTCAGGCCATAGACTTGATTTTTCCAAAAAGTTCCATTTCATCTCCTGTCTGTGTTATCCCAAATTCTTGCCCCTCCCTCGGCTCAGCCTCTGTCACGCTTCAACAATTTACAGACTTACTCATTTTTTGGTACCAAACTGTTGTCATATGAACATATTTTCAGAATCACAACAAAAAATGTAACCTTTCAACCTTATGTAGTAAATATACACATTCTTATAAGTGATCCCTATCAAATTTTGAGTAGTATACTTTTAAAAGCAAAGGAACAGAATGCAAGCATAATTATTACTTATCAATATCATATTGAATTAACAATGTACATTACAAATTTAACTTAGGCTTATTTTCCAAACCAAAACAGCGAAATGATTTATTCTCAAGATACTGCATCAGCAATAATATTGTCTTCACCTGTAGTCTTACATCCAGATTATACTCTTGTAAAAGAAGACAATCTCTTAACAATCTCTGATTTTTGTTTATTTTGCAAATAAATTTCAAAGTAAAGTATTGTGATCATTGAACACAATAATCAGGGACGGTTTCAGGATTTCCGGTTGGGGCGCTAGGGAAAATGTGGTTGACGAGTGGGGGGTAGACCTGTACAGGTGGAGTCTCCCCTCCAGATGGCGGAGGTACGGGGCCTTCCCTCCAAAAAATGAAGGCGTAAAATGGTGAATTTTGGGGCATTTTTGTTGCATTCAGACACATCCTTATTATTATGTCTTCTAGGGGATGATGATTGACATGATTGGTTCTGTGGCAACTGGAACGGTTTGAAATATATTTAGGAAGAATAATTATACACTGTACTTTCGGTTTCGATAATTGTTCATTCAAAAACATTTTTATAGTTATGTTGCATTTTAACAACATGAGGGCCATGATGGCCCTAAAGCGCTCACCTGAGTCTCATTGCTCATGTTACAAATATCGTTATTGGTTTTTATGGGTGCAAGTTTGAATAAGTTTGCAATAAGTTTGAAGACTCTGGGTGTAATGGTACTCAAATATTTTAGCAGAAATAGTTTTACTCTACAGGTCCCTGTGACTTTGACCTTTGACCTACAGACCACAAAAACAATATGGTTCTTCTAATATAATTACCCTGTAAAGTTTGAAGGTTCTGGGTGTAATGATACTCCAGTTACTGAGAAGAAATAGTTTTGACTCTACAGGTCCCTGTGACCTTGACTTTTGGCCTACTGACCCCAAAAATGATTAGGTTCTTTAATTGAGTAAAGAAAATCATCCTATGAAGTTTGAAGGCTTTTGGTAAAATGGTACTCCAGTTACTGAGCAGAAACAGTTTTCACACTAGAGGTCCATGTGAACTTAACCTTTGACCTAAGGACCCAAAAAACAATAGGGTTCTTCTAATACAATTATCCTATAAAATTTGAAGGCTTTGGGTGTAATGGTACTACAGTTACTCTGCAGAAACAGTTTTCACTCTACAGGTCCCTGTGACCCTGACCTTTGACATACTAGCCCCAAAAACAATATGGTTCTTCTTTTTAGTAAAATAATTCATCCTATGAAGTTTGGAGGCTCTGGGTGAAATGGTAATCCTGTTATTGAGTGGAAACGGTTTTCACTCTAGAGGTCCCTCTTACCTTGACCTTTGACCTACTGACCAAAAACACAAAAGAAATTTTTTTGTACTCAATAAGGGCAATAATCCTGTGAAGTTTGAAGTCTTTGGGTCAACTAGTACTCAAGTTATTGAAAGGAAACAAAGTGTGAAAGACAGACAAACAAACAGACATCCATGGACAAGACAAAAACAATATGTATCCATCAGAAGGGCAGGGTTGGGGGAGACATAACAACAAAAAATTGAAGGTATACATGTAGCCCTTGGTGTTTCCCAGCAGCAGATTTTTTGAAGTTTTCCCTATATAAATCCTTGTGTAAAATCAAATGACCCCTCCGGGTGGGCCCAGTTTTGACCCCAGGGTTATGATTTGAACAAACTTGGTAGAGGTCCACTAGACAATGCTGCAAACCAAATATCTGAACTCTAGTCCTTGTGGTTTCTGACAAGAAGATTTTTTAAACTTTTCCTATATAACTCTATGTAAAACATGTGACCCTTGGGGCGGGGCCTTTTTTGACCCAGGGGCTATGATTTGAACAAACTTGGTAGAGGTCCACTGGACAATGCTGCATACCAAATATCTTAACTCTAGCCTTTGTGGTATCTGAAAAGAAGATTTTTAAAGTTTTTCCTATATATCTCTATGTAAAACATGTGACCACAGGGCGGGGCCATTTTTGACCCAGGGCCAATGATTTGAACAAACTTGGTAGAGGTCCTCTTGACAATGCTATATACAAAATATCTAAGCTCTATGCCTTTTGGTTTCTGACTTTTTAAACTTTTTCATATATAACTAGAAATGGGTTTTTGATTGAACAAAAACATATGTCTCCCCCCAGCCAGTTGCTGCAGGCAGTATTGAGTCAGACAATTATAAAATAAGGGGGATATTTTTGTCAAATGTACATGATGAACAAGAAACTCATACTCTGTCAAGAAAGGATTGAGCAGAAACATTGTTTAATATTGTACAAAATGGTTGTATTCATTCAGTCTAGTACCTGTAGCATGTTGGGATCATGTCGATGGCAGTGCTGTTACATAGATATAGGCAAAAAACATGAAGCCAGCAAGGTGTATTCTTCAAGCACTAAAGTTTAATTTATTTCCATTGATAAGGAGAAAAGTTAGATCATGATTGCTGTAGTATGTTGGAACTACTCCTACTATGTTGGAATTTGACATTTAACCTCCAAGTGTGACCTTGACCTAGAGACACCACACCCGCAAAGTGAGTTCTGCACATCGTCTTGATGAGGTGAACATCTGACCCAAGTTTCATAAAAATTCTTCAAGGGCTTTGGAAGATACAGAGCGGACACGATTTTGTGACGGACAGACAGACGGACGGACAGACAGACAGACAGACAAAGGGACAACAGGGGGGATAAACAATATGTCTCCCCCGATGAGGTGAACATCTGACCCAAGTTTCATAAAAATCCTTCAAGGGCTTTTGAAGATACAGATCGGACACGATTTTGTGGCATTTGACATTTAACCTCCAAGTGTGACCTTGACCTTGAGACACCACACCCGCAAAGTGGGTTCTGCACGTCGCCTTGCTGAGGTGAACATCTGACCCAAGTTTCATAAAAATCCTTCAAGGGCTTTTGAAGATACAGAGCGGACACGATTTTGTGGCATTTGACATTTAACCTCCAAGTGTGACCTTGACCTTGAGACACCACATCCGCAAAGTGGGTTCTGCACGTCGCCTTGATGAGGTGAAATCTGACCCAAGTTTCATAAAAATCTTTCAAGGGCTTTGGAAGATACAGAGCGGACACGATTTTGTGGCATTTGACATTTAACCTCCAAGTGTGACCTTGACCTTGAGACACCACATCCGCAAAGTGGGTTCTGCACGTCGCCTTGATGAGGTGAAATCTGACCCAAGTTTCATAAAAATCCTTCAAGGGCTTTGGAAGATACAGAACAGACACGATTTTGTGACGGACAGACAGATGGATGGACGGACGGACAACCGGGGGAAAAACAATATGTCTCCCCCATTTTTTGGGGGATAAACTCTATGTAAACAAGTGACCCCCCGGGCAGGGCCAATTTTGACCCAGTGACTATGAATTGAACAAAATTAGTACAGGTCCACTGGACAATGCTACACACCAAATATCTAAACTCTAGGCCTTGCAATTTCTGACAAGAAGATTTTTTAAAGTGTTTCCTATATAACTCTATGTAAAACATGTGACCACTATGGGCGGGGCCATTTTTGACCCAGGAGCCATGATTTGAACAAACTTGGTAAAGGTCCACTGGACAATGCTGCATACCAAATATCTAAACTCTAGGCCTTGCGGTTTCTGACAAGAAGATTTTTTAAAGTTTTACCTATGTAACTCTTTGTAAAACATGTGACCCTAGGGGCGGGGCCTTTTTTGACCCAGGGGCTATGATTTGAACAAACCTGGTAGACGTCCACTTGACAATGCTGAATACCAAATATCTAAACTCTAGGCCTTGTGGTTTCTGACAAGAAGATTTTTTAAAGGTTTTCCTATATAACTCTATGTAAAACATGTGATCCCTGGGGTGGGGCCATTTTTGACCCAGGAGCCATGATTTGAACAAACTTGGTAAAGGTCTATTGGACAATCCTGCATACTAAATATCTAAACTCTAAGCCTTGCGGTTTCTGTCAAGAAGATTTTTTAAAGTTTTTCCTATATAACTCTATGTAAAACATGTGACCCCCCCGGGCGGGGCCATTTTTGACCCAGGAGCCATGATTTGAACAAACTTCGTAGAGGTCCACTGGACAATGCTGCATACCAAATATCTTAACTCTAGGCCTTGCGGTTTTGACAAGAAGATTTTTTAAAGTTTTTCCTATATAACAGTTTCGCATGATTCAGTGCGACATTTCGTCTTTAATAATTATACAAAATGACACGTAAAGAATGAAAAGAAACAAGAGATGTAACAATCATAACAACTCGGCCTTTTCCGACAACTTCGTATAATGACTTATTGAAGTTGCCCGAGGTGTTCGGAATGGAGATGTAACCATATATGTATAAGCAATCTATAGTTACTGATTGCAAACCATTTTGCTATTCAAGGACACTGTGACCATGGCCTTTGACCTTGTGACCGGAAGAACTAAAGGGCTCATCTACAAGTCATGAACAACTTATCTACAAAATTTGAGGAACATGGGCCCAAGCATTATATAGTTATCGATCGTACACTATTTTGCTATACAAAGTCACTGTGGCCTTGACCTTTAACCTTACAAGTGATAGGGGTCATCTACTGGTTTACTGCAAACCTATATACCGGGAACCTGAGCCCAAGGATTCTATTTTAAGTTATAAACTGGCACTAATTTTGCTTTTTAAAGGTCACTATGACCTAGGCCTTTGACCTGCTGACCTGAAAAACTATAATGGACCAACCTACACACTAAGTTGGAAGAACTCAGGACCAAGGGCTCTATAATTATTGACTGGAAATCATTTTGCTGTTCAAGGTAAATCTGACCTTGACCTTTGACCTGGTGACCCAAAAAAACCAAAGGGGTCATTTACTGGTCATGACCAACCCACATACTAAGTTTGAGCAACCTGGGACCAAGAGTTCTATAGTTACTGATCGGAAACTGTTTTGCTCTTCTAGATCACTATGACCTTGACCTTTGACCTGTTTAAGTGACAAACTTAGAGGCAGAGTCGTCGTTCTTGTGCATAGCATCCCTCCTCAATGAGATGTATGTACCTATAAACTTTCAAGTTGATATCTCAAATACATTTTCAGCTATGCTCCGGACAAAAATTATGCATGAAAAACAAGAGGGCCATGATGGCCCAACATGGCTCCAGACATGGGGTCAATTACATTGAAATGTAATTAATTAGATTACAATTACATTTCAGGAACCTTGAATTAAATTACAATTACCCATATTTTCAAATGTAATTAATTAAATTACAATTACATTGGAAATGTAATTAATTAAATTACACTCACTTTGCAAATTTATCTGCTGCCAATAAAAGAAACACATTTATACTCAAAACTGAACTACATTTACATTTAATGTTAACAATGTTCACCACAAACATTTAGGTCACAGATGTGCATTGCACTTAATAATCATGAGATTGAGTGTTTCAAATGTGTCATCAGAGAGTCTGCAATGTATTTTCTGCTATGCTGAACAGCCTTTCCACTGGGGCGGATGTTGCCTGAACAGACAAATAGCATTTTGCTAAGCAAGAAGTGGCATCTGATTGCTTTTTTGCCAGTACTCATCATTATCATTAATGTTTATCATTAATTATTAATTTATTAAGGGATATCATTAAAGTCTATACATGGCTCACCTACATATCTCTCAGCTTGGTCTGAGGCAGTATTCAATATACCTGAAGGATTTCTCTTTCTGCTTGGAGTGGAAAGTAGGAAGCTGAAAAAATTATCCAATTTTTCTCTTTTACGAGAGGGTGAACAAGCATCGGATACAGATTCTTGTTCTGTCAAGTTTGAAATTTGACTAATTTTATCCTTCAACAGAGAAACAAACTGGTTAACATTTACAGCTTCACACCATCTTACTTTAAACATTGGATCTAATAAGGATGCAAGGATAAATGCCTCTTCATTTTCAAAATGTGCAAGTTGACAATTAATGGAAGCATAAAGGGTAGATGTCATTTTAGAACTGTAATCAGTGCTAATTTCAGACATTTTCTGCTTCAGGCCAATAGTAACTATTATCATGCTACCACTGACATTTTTTTCTTCTTGCAATTTAGTTGTTGCTTGTTCAAATGGAGAAAGGATATAACATAGCTCATTAAATAGTTTTCTTTCATATGAAGTCAGTTTAATGTCACATTCAATCATATTTAGTTTAGCTTCTGGGACATTCAGAACAGACTGTATCATAAACAACTATGAATTCCATCTAGTTCCACTTGCTGCTTGCAATTTCCTATAATCCTCCAGTATTTCAGATTTAAAGATTTTCGCACAAAATTCACTAACTTTGATACTTTGTACATTGTAGACATTTTGCTTTAAAATTTCCAGAATCAAGATTTTCTGGCACTTCAAAATATTTGTAGAGGCCATTTTATGTGCTAGCCAGCTGACCACACAAGATTAACTCTGAGTTAGGGTTTAATGAACCAAACTAGTTTTCGATTATAATTTCATGAATACCAAGGCCATCATTAAAATTGTTTGTTTGCAGTGCAGCTACTTAACAAACCATAAAATTGGCTATTTTCTAATATTTTTTAACCTTCAAGACAGAAATATTTTTCATACTTTATTTATACCAGAAAGAAAATAACAGAAATGATAAACAAGAGGGCCATGATGGCCCTGGATCACTCACCTGAGTACTTTGGCTGTAGGTTTGCTGCTAAGCAGTATTTCATTTTTTAATTGAAAATATGTAAGTGCCTACAAACCAAATATGTAAAATATCAGTCAATAAATAAAGGCTCTATGACAGAAAGTAGAAATATCTATTATGCTATGGTGACCTTGACCCAGTGACCTCAAACCCTACCCATGGGTAGACGTCCATGCAAGGAACCTATATACTGAATATCAAAGATATTGGTCTATAAATGAAGGCTCTATGAGGTACAGTAGATAAATCTATTTTTAGCCTCCATGACCTTTAACCTAATCTGATAATTTGAAAAAGCTTGATAAAGCTTGCTTCATGCCAAATTTTAAAATTCTAGGCCTTGTGGTTTCAGACAAGAAGATTTTTAAAGATTTTCTTCTATACTGCAATTCAAAATTTATGACCCCTCGGGCGGGGCCAGTAGTGACCCCAGTGATATTTTTCAAACAAACTAGGTAGAGGGCCACTAGACAATGCTGCATACCAAATATCTAATCTGTAGGCATTGAGGTTTCCAGTAAGAAGATTTTTAAATATTGCCTGTTTTACATATTAAGGGCCCCCAGGGCGGGGCCAATTTTGACTCCGGGGCCAACATATAAACAATACTGATAAAGGTTCTCAACACAATACTCCACACCAAATATCTAAGGACTAGTCCTATTAGTTTCGAAGAAAAATGATTTTTCATGTTTTTCCTATATAACTGTATGTAAATCAATAGAACCCTGGGGCGTGGCCAATTTTGACCCAGGGGACATAATTTGAACAAACTTGGTAGAGGTCTACTGGACAATGCTGCACAGTTTCTGACAAGAAGATTTTTTAAAGTTTTTCCTATATAACTCTATGTAAAACATGTGACCCCCGGGGCTGGGCCATTTTTGACTTAGGAGCCATGATTTGAACAAACTTGGTAGAGGTCCACTGGACAATGCGGCACACCAAATATCTAAACTCTAGGCCTTGTGGTTTCAGACAAGAATATTTTTAAAGTTTTTCCTATATAATTCTATGTACAACTAGTGACCCCTGGGGCAAGGCCATTTTTGAACCAGGGGTCATGATTTGAACAAACTTGGTAAAGGTCCAGCTGATGATGCTTCATACCAAGTATCTAAGCTCCAGGCCTTGTAGTTCTGGAGAAGAAGATTTTTAAAGTTCCAACTTTGAAAATCTATTTTTAGCTCCTGTGGGTTAGAAATGCAATGGACCTGACCCATTTGAACAATTTTGGTGAAGCTTCATGCAAGTAACATTCCTGCCAAGTTTCAGCAAGATTGGCCCAGCAGTTCAGGAGAAGAAGTTATTTGAAGAAAAAGTTGACGACGCATGCAAGGACGGACGGACGCCGGACATCAGGCGATCACAAAAGCTCACCGACAAATGTGCTAAGGTGAGCTAAAAACACAGCTCTCCCCTCAACCAAAACAAAAAGTCTGGACCTACAGACCCCAAAAACAATAGGGTTCTTCTAATATAATTACCCTATGAAGTTTGAAGGCTCTGGGTAAAATGCATCTTCGCTAGCCAAGGGTTTCGATCCACCCCCCTCCTCTTCACCCTTGGCAGATATAGCCAATATTTGTATTTCGCGGGTACCCCAAAAATGATAGGGTTCTTTTAATGAGTAAAGACAATCAACCTATGAAGTTTGAAGGCTCTGGGTAAAATAGTACTTCAGTTACTGAGCAGAAACAGTTTTCACTCTAGAGGTCCCTGTGAACTTAACCTTTGACCTATGTATCCTAAAAACAATAGGGTTCTTCTAATACAATTATCCTATAAAGTTGAAGGCTCTGGGTGTAATGGTACTACAGTTACTCTGCAGAAATAGTTTTCACTCTACAGGTCCCTGTCACCCTGATTTTTGACATACTAGCCCCAAAAACAATATGGTTCTTCTATTTAGTAAAAGCAATCATCCTATGAAGTTTGGAGGCTCTGGGTAATCCTGTTATTAAGTGGAAAAGGTTTTCACTCTAGAGGTCCCTCTGACCTTGACCTTTGACCTACTGACCCAAAACACAAGAGGGATTTTTTTGTACCCAATAAGCTAGGGCAATAACCTTGTGAAGTTTGAAGGCTTTGGGTCAACTGGTACTCAAGTTATTGAAAGGAAACGAAGTGTGAAAGACACAGACAAACAGACACCCATGGACAAGGCAAAAACAAAATGTCTCCATCAGAAGGGCGGGGTTGGGGAGAGACATAACAATGAACAATTGAAGGTATAGCCCTTGGTGTTTCAGAGCAGCAGATTTTTAAAGTTTTCCCTATATAAATCCTTGTGTAAAATCAAATGACCCCCCCCCCCCCCTGGGTGCACCCCAGGGTTATGATTTGAACAAACTTGGTAGAGGTCCACTAGACAATGCTGCAAACCAAATATCTAAACTCTAAGCCTTGTGGTTTCTGACAAAAAGATTTTTAAAACTTTTCCTATATAACTCTATGTAAAACATGTGACCCCTGGGGCGGGGCCTTTTTTGACCCAGGAGCTATGATTTGAACAAACTTAGTAGAGGCCTAGTAGACAATGCTGTACACCAAATATCTTATCTCTAGGCCTTGTGGTATATGAAAAGAAGATTTTAAAAGTTTTTCCTATAAAACTCTATGTAAAACTTGACCACTAGGGCAGGGCATATTTTGACCAAGGGGCCATGATTTGAAGAAAATTGGTAGAGGTCCTCTTGACAATCCTACATACAAAATATCTAAGCCCTATGCCTTTTGGTTTATAATGTGAAGACTTTTTAAACTTTTTCCTATATAACTCTATGTAAACAAGTGACCCCCAGGCAGGGCCTATTTTGACCCAGTGGCTATGATTTGAACAAACTTATTAGAGGTCCACTTGACAATGCTACACACCAAATATCTAAACTCTAGGCCTTGCGGTTTCTGACAAGAAGATTTTTTAAAGTTTTTCCTATATAACTCTATGTAAAACATGTGACCCCCTGGGCACAGCCATTTTTGCCCCAGGTCCCATGATTTGAACAAACTTGGTAGAGGTCTACTGGACAATGCTGCACACCAAATATCGAAACTCTAGGCCTTGCGGTTTCTGACAAGAAGATTTTTAAAAGTTTTTCCTATATAACTCATTGTAAAACATGTGACCCATGGGGCTGGGCCATTTTTGACCAAGGAGCCATGATTTGAACAAACTTGGTAAAGGTCCACTGGACAGTGCTGAACATAAAATATCTAAACTCTAGGCCTTGTGGTTTCTGACAAGAAGATTTTTAAGTTTTCCCTATATAAATCTATGTAAAATCAACTGAGCCCTGGGTTGTGGTCAGTTTTGACCCCACGGTCATAATTTGAACAAACTTGGTAGAGGTTCACTAGATGATGCTTTATACCAAATATCTAAGCTCCAGGCCTTGAGCTTTCAGAGAAGAAGATTTTTAAAGATCTAACTTTTAAAATCTAAGTTTAGCTTGAGTGAATCAGAAATGCAATGGACCAGAACCATTTGAACAATCTTGGTAGAGCTTCATGCAAGGAACATCCCAGGCAAGTTTCATTTTAATTTAGCCCTTTGGTTTCAGAGGAGATGTCATTTGAATGAAATGTTGACGACGGATGGACGGATAGACTGAAGGACCGATGACGGACAAAGACTGATCAGAAAAGCTCACCCTGAGCAGGTAAATAAATAATTTAGTGCTAGGCTAGGGAGTGAGTTACTAATGTAAAATAAACAAGAGAGGCATGATGGCCCTGTTTCACTCTACTGAATATAACTGCTATTAACAAAGTTGCTATGGACCTGGTTAATTGACCCCAGATGACCCATATTCGAACTTGACCTAGAAATTATTGAAACAACCTTTCTGACAAATTTCCAGGACATTTGGACTGATACTGTAGCCTCTAGAGTGTTAACAAGGTTTTTCCATATTTGGATTCTATGACCTAGTTTTTGACCAAAGATGACCCATATCCAAACTTTAGCTACAAGTCATTAAAACAACCTTTCTGACAAATTTCCAGGACATCTGGACTGAAAATGTAGCCTCTAGAGTGTTAACAAGTTTTTTTTTCTATTTTTGGGCTCTGTGACCTAGTTTTTTACTCCATATGACCCATATTCAAACCTGACTTAAAAATAATTGAAACAACCTTTCAGACAGACTTCCAGGTTATTTGGACTGAAAATGTTACCTCTAGAGTGTTAACAAGGTTTTTCCATATTTGGGCTGTGACCTAGTTTTTGACTCCAGATGACCCATATTCGAATCTGAGCTAGAAATCAAAGAAGCAACCACTCTGACAAATTTCCAGGTTATTTGGAATTTAAATCTTATCTCTAGAGTGTTAATAAGGTTTTTCCATATTTGGTCTCTGTGACCTAGTTTTTGACCTAAGATGATGACCCATATTCGAACCTGAGCTAGAAATCATTGAAACAACATGTCTGATAAATTTCCAGGATATTTGGACTGAAAATGTTACCTCTAGGGCATTCACAAGGTTTTTCTACTTTTGGGCTCTGTGACCTTGTTTTTGACCCCAGATAACCCATATTCAAAACTGAGCTAGAAATTATTGAAACAATCTTTCTGATAAATTTCCAGTTTATTTGGACTGAAAAAGTAGCCTCTAGAGTGTTAACAAGGTTTTCCAATATTTGAACTCTGTGACCTAGTTTTTGGCCCCAGATGACCCATATCAAAACTTTAACTACAAATCATTAAAACAACCTTTCTGACAAATTTCCAGGACATTTGGACTCAAAATGTAGCCTCTAGAGTGTTAACTAAGTTTTTCGATATTTCGGCTGTGACCAAGTTTTTGACCATATTCAAAACTGAGCTAGAAATCACAGAGGCAACCTTTCTGACAAATTTTCAGATTATTTGGACTGAAAATGTTACCTCTAGAGTGTTAACAAGGTTTTTCCATATTTGGGGTTTGTGACCTAGTTTTTGACCATAGATGACCCATATTCGAACTTGAGCTAGAAATCATCGATACAATTTTTCTGACAAATTTCCAGGATATTTGGACTGAAAAAGTAGCCTCTAGAGTGTTAACAAGGTTTTTTTTTACATATTTTGGCTCTGTGACCTAATTTTTTTAACCCAGATAATCCATGTTCAAAGTCGTTCAAGAAATTAATGAGACAAACATATTGATCACTTTTCATGACAATTGAGGCAAAAATGTGACCACTAGAGTGTTAACAAACTGTGGACGGATGACAGACGACGGACAAAAGGTGATCACAAAAGATCACTCTGTCTTAACATGACAGGTGAGCAAACAACCGTTCTGACAAATATCCAGAATATTTGGACTGAAAAGTAGCCTCTACAGTGTTAACAAGTTTTTTTTCTATTTTTGGGTTCTGTGACCTAGTTATTTATTCCAGATGATCGATATTCAAACCTGACTTAGAAATCATTGAAACTACCTTTCAGACAGACTTCCAGGTTATTTGGACCGAAAATGTTACCTCTAGAGTGTTAACAAGATTTCTCCATATTTGGGCTGTGACCTAGTTTTTGACTCCAGATGACCCATATTCGAATCTGAGCTAGAAATCAAAGAAGCAACCACTCTGACAAATTTCCAGGTTATTTGGAATTAAAATCTTATCTCTAGAGTGTTAACAAGGTTTTTCCATATTTGGTCTCTGTGACCTAGTTTTTGACCTAAGATGATGACCCATATTCGAACCTAAGCTAGAAATCATTGAAACAACATGTCTGACAAATTTCAAGGATATTTGGACTGAAAATGTTACCTCTAGGAGATTCACAAGGTTTTTCTACTTTTGGGCTCTGTGACCTTGTTTTTGACCCCAGATAACCCATATTCAAAACTGAGCTAGAAATTATTGAAACAATCTTTCTGATAAATTTCCAGTTTATTTGGACTGAAAAAGTAGCCTCTAGAGTGTTAACAAGGTTTTCCGATATTTGAACTCTGTGACCTAGTTTTTGGCCCCAGATGACCTATATCCAAACTTTAGCTACAAATCATTAAAACAACCTTTCTGACAAATTTCCAGGACATTTGGACTGAAAACCTAGCCTCTAGAATGTTAACTAAGTTTTTCGATATTTCGGCTGTGACCAAGTTTTTGACCATATTCAAAACTGAGCTAGAAATCACAGAGGCAACCTTTCTGACAAATTTTCAGATTATTTGGACTGAAAATGTTACCTTTAGAGTGTTAACAAGGTTTTTCCATATTTGGGGTTTGTGACCTAGTTTTTGACCATAGATGACCCATATTCGAACTTGAGCTAGAAATTTTTAATCATCGATACAATTTTTCTGACAAATTTCCAGGATATTTGGACTGAAAAAGTAGCCTCTAGAGTGTTAACAAGGTTTTTTTTACATATTTTGGCTCTGTGACCTAGTTTTTCAACCCAGATAATCCATGTTCAAAGTCGTTCAAGAAATTAATGAGACAAACATATTGATCACTTTTCATGACAATTGAGGCAAAAATGTGACCACTAGAGTGTTAACAAACTGTGGACGGATGACAGACGACGGACAAAAGGTGATCACAAAAGATCACTCTGTCTTTACATGACAGGTGAGCTAAAAACAACCGTTCTGACAAATATCCAGAATATTTGGACTGAAAAGTAGCCTCTACAGTGTTAACAAGTTTTTTTTCTATTTTTGGGCTCTGTGACCTAGTTATTTATTCCAGATGATCCATATTCAAACCTGACTTAGAAATCATTGAAACTACCTTTCAGACAGACTTCCAGGTTATTTGGACCGAAAATGTTACCTCTAGAGTGTTAAAGCGACTGACACACAGACGATGATAAAAAGAAAATGTTTATACATCTTAAAATTCTTGCTGTAATCGTGAAGAACATATTTAAACTAAGTTATTGACTCAGTTTTTGTGACAGAAAAACATCAAAATATAAAGTTTTACACACTTTTATCGGTAAAAAATTTACCCCGTTAGTCACGGGGTAGATACTTCAGTTATAACATTAATTTTGAGGCAATCTAATAACTAGATGTCGTGGCTCAGTGGTCTAAGTCGTTGCTCTATATTTTACTGACCGAAAGGTTGTGGGTTCGAATCCTGGTTAAGTCAAAACTTTTTTTTTCAGTTTTCATGGTGTATAGAAGCATAATATTATATTTTTTCCATAGTATATTAAATCCTCTTAAATTTGAAAGAATAAAAAATTTCAGCAAAATTTTGTGAGTCAGTCGCTTTAACAAGGTTTTTCATATTTGGGCTATGTGACTAATTAGTTTTTGATCCCAGATAACCCATATTCGAACTTGAGCTAGAAATCATCAAAATACCTTTCTGACAAATTTCTTGGATATTTTGACTGAAAATGTAACCTCTAGAGTGTTAACAAGGTTTTTCTATTTTCGGGATCTGTGACCTAGTTTTTGAACCCAGATGACCAATATTCGAACTTGAGCTAAAAAATCATAGAAACAACCTTTCTGACAAATTTCCAGATTATTTGGACAGAAAATGTTACCTCTCCTTCTACAAGAAGATTTTCAAAGTTTTCACTATATAAGCCTATGTAAAACCAAAGACCCTGGGGTGGGGCCAAATTTGACCTCAGGGGTATCATTTGAACAAACTTGGTAAAGGTCCACTAAACAATGCTACATACCAAATCTTAAGGCTCAGGCCCATGTGGTTTCAGACAAAAAGATTTTCAAAGCTCTCACTATATAAGCCTATGTAAAATCAAAGACCTCGGGGTGGTGCCGAATTTGACCCCAGGGGCATAATTTGAACAAACTTGGTAGAGGTCTACTAGACAATGCTACATACCAAATCTTAAGGCTCAGGGCCTTGTGGTTTCAGACAAGAAGATTTTCAAAGTTTTTCCTTTAAGTTGCAATAGCAACCAGAGTTCTTGATGGAATTGAATTCTTTGAACAACTTTGGTAGAGGTTCATGCAAGGAATATCCCAGGCATGTTTTGTCAATGTTGGCTTAGCGGTTAAGGAGGAGAAGTCGTTCAAGTCAAATTCTTGACGACGCATGACCCATGCTGACGGACAATGGACATTCAACGATCCTAAAAGGTCACCCTCAGCAGTGCTCAAGTGAGCTAAAAACAACTGTTGTTCAGAAACCTCTACAAACACTATGAAACCAACAACCTTTAAAATAATTTATTTGACATAAATATTCAACACTTAAAACAAGTAAAACAATCACAAGTCACATCAAATGCTTTATCAGGGGTTACTGTAACACATTAGCAATTCAATTGCTGTCACAATCCTGTTTGAACTTTTACTACATTAGAGATCACTGTAACACATAAGCAATTCAATTGCTGTCACAATCCTGTTTGAACTTTTACTACATCAAAGGTCACTGTAACACATAAGCAATTCAGTTGCTGTCACAATCCTGTTTCAACTTTTACTACATCAGAGGTCACTGTAACATATAAGCAATTCAACTGCTGTTACAATCCTGTTTTGACTTTGAAGCTTTGTTATACCTTACAGAAGCTGTCTTTGCAGCTTTTAATAATTTGTCATTTACATCAAACATGTGGCAGTGTTCATCACTGTTGAGCTTAATACTGAGCAAAGAGTTGAGAGTCTTAATAGACAAGCTATCCCTCCGGTCTGGCATTACTTGTAATTGAAAATTTCTTCCATTACAAATTAAATTCAATTACATCAGATTTTGTAATTAATTACACTTAATAACATTTACAAATTTCAATTATGCCATGTCTGGATCACTCATCTGAATACTTTGCCTTTGGGTCTGCTGTTTAGCAAACATCAAAAGCTTTTTAGCTCACCTGAGCACTGCTCAGAGTGAGCTTTTGGGATCGTTGATTGTCCATCGTCCGTCGGCATCCGTCGTGCGTCGTCAACAATTTGACTTGAAAGACATCTCCTCCTAAACCGCTATGCCAACACTGATGAAACATGCCTGGAGTATGCCTTGCATGAAGCTCTACCAAAGTTGTTCAAAGAATTCAATTCCATCAAGAATATTTGAATGGTTCAAAGATTTTAATGCGAATGCTCTAGAAAAGAATTATTATTTGACGCATTAAAATCATAATGCTTCTTTTAGCAAATCGTTGATTGGCTACATCATTTGAGTAATCACATTTTGATTGGACATTCTTTTATTAGTCTTGCGTTAAAACTATCATAATAATTTGCGGAAGTTACCGTGAAACCCTTAATTGGCCTGTTTGACACTGCTAATTGATTAACAAAGGGGCAGGATACTCTAGTATAGGTTTTATAAACACCATGGATTAAAGTAATTGTTACACAAAGGGATGTCCCGTTAGGTCCCAGCAGTTTGCAAGACGAATAAACACATTTTAGGGCGTGCGACAGATAGGCCCTTTATCAACAAGAAATGTTTGTAAAACATACATGACCCCAAGCAGCACCTAATTGCTTGTGGTTGGGCCAAAGCGTTCTCTAGTTATTGATCAGAAACTGCTTTTAGGATCAAGGTCCCTGTGGCCTTGACCTTTGACCTAATGACCTCTAGGGGTTATCTACTGGTGATGACCAACCAGCACACCAAGTTTGGTGAACCTAGGTCAAAGCATTCTCTAGTTATTGATCGGAAACTGTTTTTAGGATGAAAGTCTCTGTGAGCTTGACCTTTGACCAACTGACCTCAAAATCAATAGGCGGTCATCTACTGATGACCAACCAGCACACCAAGTTTGGTGAACCTAGGTCCAAACGTTCTCTAGTTATTGATCGGAAACCGTTTTTAGGATGAAAGTCTCTGTGATCTTGACCTTTGACCTAATGACCTCAAAGTCAATAGGGGTTATCTACTGGTGATGACCAACCAGCATACCAAGTTTGGTGAACCTAGGTCAAAGCATTCTCTAGTTATTGATCGGAAACCGTTTTTAGGATGAAAGTCTCTGTGAGCTTGACCTTTGACCAACTGACCTCAAAATCAATAGGCGGTCATCTACTGGTGATGACCAACCAGCACACCAAGTTTGGTGAACCTAGGTCAAAACGTTCTCTAGTTATTGATCGGAAACCGTTTTTAGGATGAAAGTCTCTGTGATCTTGACCTTTGACCTAATGACCTCAAAGTCAATAGGGGTTATCTACTGGTGATGACCAACCAGAATACCAAGTTTGGTGAACCTAGGTCAAAGCGTTCTCTAGTTATTGATCAGAAACTGTTTTAAGGATGAAGGTCCCTGTGAGCTTGACCTTTGACCTAATGATCTCAAAATCAATAGGGGTCATCTACTGGTGATGACCAACCAGCAAACTAAGTTTGGTGAACCTAGGTCAAAGCGTTCTCTAGTTATTGATTGGAAACCGTTTTTAGGATGAAGGTCCTTGTGAGCTTGACCTTTGACCTAATGACCTCAAAATCAATAGGGGTCATCTACTGGTGATGACCAACCAGCATACCAAGTTTGGTGAACCTAGGTCAAAGCATTCTCTAGTTATTGATCGGAAACGAAGTGTCTACCGACGGACAGACCGACAGACCGACCAACATTTGCAAACTATATGCCCCCTCATCTTCGATTCGGGGCATAATAAACCAATCAAGGCATATGCCGCGGGCGGTAAATAGACGCGATAATGTTTAGCGTTATGAAATTGCCAAATTAATTTTGCCAGTGTTTGAATTTTTTTTATCAAAGTTAAATTTCACTTTTTTTTGTATACGAATATTCAGATAGGAAATTTGTATTTGGATACCAACATAGTATCCGGATATCCAAGTACTTGGATACTCGTTGACATCCCTAATTTGAACAAACTTTGTAGAGGTTCACTAGGCAATGCTACATACCAAATATTAAGGCTCAGAGCCTTGTGGTTTCAGACAAGAAGATTTTGAAAGTTTTTCTTTTCAGTTGCCATAGCAACCATAATTCTTGATTGAATTCAATTCTTTGAACAACTTTGGTAGAGCTTCATGCAAGGAATATCCCAGGCAAGTTTTGTCAAAGTTGGCTGAGTGGTTTAGGAGGAGCAGTCGACGCACAACACACACCTACGCACGTTGGACAATCAATGATCCCAATAGCTCACATTTGAGCACTTTGTGCTCAGGTCAGCTAATAACAAAGGGCAATAACTCAAAAATTATGAAAGGTAGTGTAATCATTCTTGTGCACTGCCATCCTCAATGGGATGTTTTCACCTATGAAGTTCCAAGTTGATATCTCAAAGTCTTTTCCAGTTATGCTCCGGACCAAAATTATGCATGAACAAGAAGTCACTGTAAGATGACAATGCCCCCGAACGTGGTGCATTGACCTTTGAGCTGAGAACCAGTCATTCAGGGGTCAAGGCCAAATAAATATAGGTCAGTGGGAAGGTCTTATCAAAAGGGGGTTGAGTCCAAGTATGAAGTAATTCCATTTACTTATAAGGAAGTTATGGGCAATGTTAAAGTGTTCGGACAATTGGATCTTCAATCTGAAGGTCATTCAGGGGTCAAGGTCAAACGAATATAGGTCAGTGGGAAGGCCTTGTCCAAAGGGGTGTTGCGTTTAAGTATGAAGTGTATCCACTTACTAATTTGGAAGTTATGGCCAAATATTAGTTTTTGGACAATTGGATATTCAGGGGTCAAGGTCAAATAATTAAAAGTCAGTGGGAAGGTCTTGTTAAAAGGGGTGTTGTGTCCAAGTATGAAGTAAATCCACTTACTAATAAGGAAGTTATGGGCAATGTTGAAGTTTTTAGACAATTGGATCTTGAAGGTAAAGGTCATTCAGGGGTCAAGGTCAAATAAATATAGGTCAGTGGAAAGGTCTTGTCCAAAGGGGTGTTGTGTCCAAGTATGAAGTAAATCCACTTACTAATAAGAAAGTTATTGCCAATGTTAAAGTTTTCGGACAAACGGACGGACGGATGGACGACGGACAAATGGTGATCAGAAAAGCTCACTCTGTCACTACATGACAGGTGAGCTAAAAAACTGAAGAAAAAACATTTGATTAGAACAGGATTCTAATCCATGCCTTTTTTGGTCACAGTAAAATTTAAGGCACCATTCTAAACCACTGAGAGACAAAGCCTAGTTATCATGAATTCACAAAATTAAAAATATAAACAAAGTTACTAAAAAAAGTGTGTAAATCTTTATATTATGTATTACTGTAACCCTAACCCTAACTGTTGTGTCCAAGTATGAAGTAAATCAACTTACTAATAAGATAGTTATGGGCACTGTTAAAGTTTTTGGAAAATCTTCAAGGTAAAGGTCAATCAGGGGTCAAGGTCAAATAAATATAGGTCAGTGGAAAGGCCTTGTCCAAAGGGGTGTTGTGTCTAAGTATGAAGTTATTCCACTTACTAATAAGGAAGTTATGGCCAATATTAAAGTTTTTGGACAATTGATCTTCAAGGTGAAGGTCATTCAGGGGTCAAGGTCAAATAAATACAGGTCAGTGGGAAGGTCTTGTCCAAAGGGGTGTTGTGTTTAAGTATGAAGTATATCCACTGACCAATTTGGAAGTTACCTCCAAATATTAGTTTTTGGACAATTGGATATTCAGGGGTCAAGGTCAAATAATTAAAGGTCAGTGGGAAGGTCTTGTCCAAAGTGGTGTTCTGTCCAAGTATGAAGTAAATCCACTTACTAATAAAGAAGCTATTGCCAATATTAAAGTTTTGGACAATTGGATCTTCAAGGTGAGGTCAATCAGGGGTCAAGGTCAAATAAATACAGGTCAGTGGAAAGGTCTGGTCAAAAGAGGTGTTGTGTCCAAGTATGAAGTAAATCCACTTACTTATAAGAAAGTTATTGCCAATGTTAAATTTTTGGGATGGACTGACGGATCGACTGATGGATGGACAGTTCAAAAACTATATGCCTCCCTTCGGGGGCATAAAAAATGAGTCAGTAACTTAGTGAAGATGTTCTTGACAATTACAACTAGAATTGCTATATGCATAAACATTTTCTTTTTTATGCATTAACGTACCATCTGTGAGTCAGTCCCTTTAATATGCTATTTTCATGTATCCGAGTGGCTCTGCTATCAAAAACTCTCAAAACAAATGCCCAAGTATAAGTTTGAAAGGTATACATTATTCATGACTGTGTCTGCCAACAAATGTTTAATAATACAGTCTTTCTAATAGAACAAGCAAAGGTTATCCAGTGTTAACCCACCCTCCCCCCTGTCAACTTTTTCCTATTTCCCTTGCTAATGAAATTGCTTGCAGGCAGAGTAAACACATGAAGTGCCCTGGTTTTGCAAATTTTCAGTGTATCAACCAAGTGAAAATACTTAACATCATGTCATGTATAGCAAGACTCCAAAAGTGTCTCTGTTCAGAGATAATACTTTGAAGAGGTGACCTGAAATGGTCTTGCTCTATTTATAATTTGGTCACATGAAGACCAGTGACAGACTTTATTCGATCAGCTTCATATAAAATTATTTCCATCAGATGAAAAAAAAAAAAAAAAGATTAAAAAAAAAAAATCAAAAGAATCTAGCCATAATCAAATGTGAAGCTTGAGAGTTTTTGTATAATTTCTGGTAAAACTGATTTCAGAATTCCATAGGACATAATAAATCAGCAGGTTATCAAGACATGGCAGAGGATACACAGAAACTCAGACAAAGAAAATAACGCCAACAACCACATTGTTGTGACCTGACAAACATGGCTTGTGCAATTTCAGACATATCTGTCAGATATGGAAATGCTGTTCAAATAACTTTGATAAAAAAATCCTTGGATTCCACTGACTAAACAGGGAATTCCAACAAGAACAGCTAGTGCTGAAGTACATAAAACAAGCTGTAAAGATGGGTATTTCAAACTTGGAATTGATTTTGTATAGTAGGAAGTCAAACTGTATAAAATTAGATTCAGCAGGTCTTAAATGGTTCAGACAAATTACTGGCCTCTGGGAGTAAATATCCAGAGATAAAATAAAGATATAAAAGACAAGTTATCGAGTCAATTCTTGTGTAACCTTGTAATATGTCTGAGAGTCATTACTGCAACACTTACGGTTGATAAATAGAAGAAACACTCCTTTTTTCACATTATAGTTGGCATTGGTCACAAATCCATGCAGTCTGAAGGACAACTTATCATCTTTATGGTCCACCTCTAACAATTCTCTGGGAAAGAAAATATAATATCTTTCTTCCAAACATGCATTATAGGTTCAAATAGATGGCACATATGAATAGAAAAATCTATCATCCATCATAAAAGGCTCCTTAAAGATCCATTTTTCTAAGAAACAGTCATTATAAGTACATTAAATTCCCCTCAATTATAAAGGTAATTTACTTCAAAGAACAAAAAAATGGAAAAAGCTAAAATATTAACATTTGTTTTAAAAAGGTTATTTACTTAATCAGCAGCATTTTTTTGCAAACAACCAATGACTAAAATTCTTTTGAGCTAATTCAATGCATGTCAGTTATAAACAAGAAATTGGTTAAACCAAATAATGTTCCCCGAAGTATTTTTTGTTTAGAATGGCAGAAAAGTAAGAAATGTACTACAAATGGTATTTCAATGACATGTGAAATTAAATAGTTTTTAAGTTATAGTAAGTATAATCATTATGAAACATATTTCAGGATTTACAGTATAAAAAAACACATTTGTAAGGACCATTGATTTATTGCAAAATTTAGCTGCTACTTGTTTAATCTGTGAATGTTTGTCAGAATTTTTATAATCACAACAAGAGGTGTCAAGTGCTTGGCTGGCAGGTGTAAAAAGTAGACCTGTACTTCATATAATCAGTGTTGTTCTCCAGAATTCCAGCTGATAAGCCATTGATTTATCTATTGATCAGGGTTGCTACATTAAGTTTAATAAAAGGAGATATTTAAAAAAAAAAACTAACTGATATAAAGTGATGGTTCTTTAACACTGCACCTCCTCTCATTGGTCTTTATAACTGTGTGAAGTTTTATTCAATTTTCTTCAATACCATTCAAGTTATTTTCCTAACAAGCATTATTAGGTATCATAAAGGGAGATAATTAAAAAACTAAGTAATGTAGAGTGATGATTTTTTAACACTGCACTTCCTCTCACAATAACTGTGTGAAGATATAATGAGATATCACTGATACTTTAGAAGTTATACCCCAGACAAGCATTATTTAACTTTCGCAATTATCATTAAGGGAGATAATCAAACAAGAGGGCCATGATGGCCCTGTATCGCTCACCTGAGTATGACTGCTTTTGACAAAGTTAATATGGACCTGGTTAATTGACCCCAGATGACCCATATTTGAACTTGACCTAGAAATTATTGAAACAATCTTTCTGACAAATTTCCATGTTAAATGGACCGAAAATGAAGCCTCTAGAGTGTTTACAAAGTTTTTCAATATTTGGGCTCTGTGACCTAGTTTTTGACTCCAGATAACCCATATTCCAAATTGAGCTAGAAATCATGAAAGCAACCTTTCTGACAAATTTTTAGGATATTTGCACTGAAAAAGTAGCCTCTAGAGTGTTAAAAGGTTTTTTGATATTTGGGCTATGTGACCTAGTTTTTGACCCAAGATGACCCATATCCAAACTTGAGCTAGAAATCATCAAAGCAATCTTTCTGACAAATTTCCAGGACATTTGGACTCAAAATGTACCCTCTAGAGTGTTTACAAGGTTTTTCAATATTTGGGCTCTGTTACCTAGTTTTTGAACCCAGATGACCCATATTTGAACTTGAGCTAGAAATCACAGAAGTAACCTTTCTGACAAATTTCCAAGTTATTTGGAATTAAAATCTTACCTCTAGAGTGTTAACAAATTTGGAATTAAAATCTTACCTCTAGAGTGTTAACAAGGTTTTTCCATATTTGGGCTCTGTGACCTAGTTTTTGAACCCAGATGACCCATATTCAAACTTGACTTAAAAATCGTCAAACCAACCTGTCTGACAAATTTCCAGGATATTTAAAATGGAACCTCTGGAGTGTTAAAAAGGTTTTTACATATTTGGGCTCTGTGACCTAGTTTTTGAATCCAGATGATCCATATCCAAAACAGAGCTAGAAATCATCGAAACAACCTTTCTGACAAATTTCAAGGACATTTGGACTGAAAATGTAACCTCTAGAGCATTAACAAGGTTTTTCTACTTTTGGGCTCTGTGACCTAGTTTTTGACCCCAGATAACCTATATTCAAAACTGATCTAGAAATCATTGAAACAATCTTTCTGACAAATTTCCAGGTTATTTGGACTGAAAATGTTACCTCTAGAGTGTTAACAAGACTTTTTTATATTTGGGCTCTGTGACCTAGTTTTTGAACCCAGATGACCCATATTCAAACTTGACTTAAAAATCATCAAAGCAACCTTTCTGACAAATTTCCAAGATAATTGGACTGAAAATGTAACCTCTGGAGTGTTAATAGATTTTTCTATATTTGGGCTCTGTGACCTAGTTTTTCAACCCAGATAACCAATCTTGGAATTCGTCTGAGAAATCATTGGGACAAACATCCTGACCAAGTTTCAAGACAACTGAGGCAAAAATGTGACCGCTAGAGCATTAACGAACTAAGTTTGGACAGACGACAGACGATGGACATTGAGCGATCCTAATAGCTCACTCAGGTGAGCTAAAAATTAAGCAAGGTAGAATTAAGCTTCATAAATACTGCATTTCCTCTCACTTTTCTCTATCACTGTGTGAAGTTTTAATAAAATTCCTTAAAAGTTATTCTCCAGACAAGCATAATTAAGTACCATGAAGGGAGATAGTTCATAAACTAAGTAATGTAGGGTTATGGTTCTTTGACATTACACTTCCTCTTACTAGTCTCTATAACTGAGTTTCATAGAGAATAATAGGATAGTGTCTTATTATGAGAAAGTTTATCTGGCAAGGCGTAGGACTTTATCAGGTGAGCCAAAGACGAATCCGATAAATTCCGCAACCTATTATTCTATTTATCCTGTCACATCTGGCATCTGGACATAGTTTACTTAAGATCTGAATGTCAAGGTAATCTGCCACAGGTACATATACACAAAAAGATAGTTTCAATAATTCTTTTTCATTAAATGATCACTATATTGTAAGATCTACATACTGAAATATTTAATTTTTATTCAAGTAGTCTCTGTTTGTAATAACATCAATTTTATCACATCCTTCTCATTATAAACACAAAAGTAGTCCGTGACGTATCATGTTTATAAAGCAAAATTTATTTTATAAAATTTTTCTACTTATGCAGCAAAATCTGTAAATTTTATATTTCCTAAAGTTTTCAGTAACTGTATCATTCTTGTTGAAATTGAGTTATTCTAGCCATTAATGACTTGTCTTCATATTGTTTCTAGTTTCAATACTATGATCAATGTGATCTTGACCTTTGACCTACTGACCCCAAAATCAAATGGGGTCATTCACTCAATGTGTGCAACCATTACATGAACTTTGAAGTCTCTAAGACAAATGGTTGTCAAGTAACAGAGTGTAAATAATTGTAAACATTTAGGTCACTGTGACCTTGACCTTTGACATACTGACCCCAAAATCATTAGGGGTCATTCACTCAATGTGTGCAACCATTATATGAATTTTGAAGTCTCTATAAAAAATGGTTGTTGAGTTACAGAGTGTAAATAATTCTAAACATTATGGTCACTGTGACCTTGACCTTTAACCCCAAAATGTACAGGGGTCATCCAATCAATGTGTGCAATCATGATATAAAGTTTGAAGTCTCTATAACAAATGATTGTCGAGTTACATGGCAGAAATGGTTTTCAATGTTATTGTCTATGTGACCTTGACCTTTGAGCTAATTACTCCAAAATCAATTGGGGTCATTCACTTAATGTGGGCAATGATCACATGAAGGTAAAAGACTGTAACTGAAAAAGTACTCAAGTTATTCCCCAGAAACCAAATTGCTAACGGACGGATGGCCAGACAGACGGATGGACACCCTGGACCATAACATAATATGCCCCCTTCGGGCATATAATAAACAGATACAGAAGACAGTTCAGAATTTACTGGTTAGGATTTGTAACAATCTTCTGTGTGACATTATGTCTGAATTTCCACGTTGCATCACTATTCTGAACAATTTATTTAATATTGAACAAACTGTAACAGTTATATTGTTGAAGTTTGTGAATGGTGTATATAAAAATTTCAATTTACAAAATTAGTGAACACTGAATGAACTTTCTATAAATTCTACTTTGTGTACTACCCATTACCACTTGAGTAACAATTCCAGGCCTCATAATATAATGACTAGAATTCATAAACTGACTAGACACAAAAGTCTAAATTCAATAGGTTTAATAGTTGTCCATTAGTCCTATATCTATTTCAATGGATTGGAACACTCCAGAAAGCTGATGTGAAAACCATCTCACAGTAACAGTCCTCTGGGACCAGTATATCATATAAATGAATTAAAAACATTTAGGCAATGGGGTGACAGTGACTCAAGTTAACCATTTTATGTTTTGTTTATTCCATACAAAAGCTGCTAATTTACTATTAACGAGTACGCTACGTGGGCATGTACCTTCATGTACACATCTGTTTCATTCAGACTTCGCTTGTGCATGGTAACTATATCGAACCTAGCACTGGTCATTGCAAATCTACAGCAAAGACAGCGTATTGACGATGAGGAGATGAATAGGGGGTAGTGATGCTTGAGGGTGGGTGTTCCCAACGGCACGTGGCAGGTGTCCTTGGGGTGTCCCAGAGTACCGTTGCCTGGATGTGGCGATGGTTTCAAACTTACAAGCATGTCACGCACAGGCATGGCGGAGGGCATCAGAGGTCCACAACTCAGCGTGAGGACCAGTTTATTGACGTTCAAGCGCGAAGTCAGCGCTTTGTTACCGCGACTGCCCTCCAAAATGACATTCAAAATGCCACTGGTGTAAGACTTTCCACTCAAACCATCAGGAACCGTCTTCATACAGCTGGCATGAGGGCTAGAAGGCCAGCAATCCGAATCCCATTGACGCGAAACCACATCCAGACACGTCTTCAATGGGCCTGTGATCACGCCAGGTGGACGCTGCATGACTGGACCACAGTGCTCTTCACTGACGAGTCTAGATTTTGTGTGGACTTCACTGATAGGCGAGTGCGGATACAGAGATCCGCCAATGAGCATTTGGCACTGTATGTGTTGCTACCTATGACTGTCATGGCGGGGGATCGGTCATGGTGTAGGTGGGCATTACCATGCAGGGAAGAACGGAACTGCACATAGTTCAAAACGGCACGTTGACAGCTGTACGATACGTCAATGAGATCTTAGATGTGTACGTTCATCCGTACGCTGGTGCTATAGGCCCTGAGTTCATTTTAATGGAAGACAACGCCTGGCCTCACAGGGCAAGGGTCACCGATGATTACCTGGAGGCAGCAGCCATAGAGAGAATGCCAGCAAGGTCTCCAGACCTCAATCCAATAGAGCACGCCTGGGACATGCTGCAGACTGCAATATCTGCTCGCCCAGTCCAGCCAACCACGGTCCCTGGGCTACAGCAGGCCTTTCTGGACGAGTGGGCTAGACTCCCACAACAAAGCATCCGGAGACTCATTAGCAGGATGAGAAGGCGGTGCAGAACAGTAATCCAAGCAAACTGACACCACACACGATATTAAAGCAAAATTCAGGCCATAGACTTGATTTTTCCAAAAAGTTCCATTTCATCTCCTGTCTGTGTTATCCCAAATTCTTGCCCCTCCCTCGGCTCAGCCTCTGTCACGCTTCAACAGTTTACAGACTTACTCATTTTTTGGTACTAAACTGTTGTCATATGAACATATTTTCAGAATCACAACAAAAAATGTAACCTTTCAACCTTATGTAGTAAATATACACATTCTTATAAGTGATCCCTATCAAATTTTGAGTAGTATACTTTTAAAAGCAAAGGAACAGAATGCAAGCATAATTATTACTTATCAATATCGTATGGAATTAACAATGTACATTACAAATTTAACTTAGGCTTATATTCCAAACCAAAACAGCGAAATGATTTATTCTCAAGATACTGCATCAGCAATAATATTGTCTTCACCTGTAGTCTTACATCCAGATTATACTCTTGTAAAAGAAGACAATCTCTTAACAATCTCTGATTTTTGTTCATTTTGCAAATAAATTTCAAAGTAAAGTATTGTGATCATTGAACACAATAATCAGGAACGGTTCCAGGATTTCCGGTTGGGGTGCTAGGGAAAATGTGGTTGACGAGTGGGGGGTAGACCTGTACAGGTGGAGTCTCCCCTCCAGTTAGCGGAGGTACGGGGCCTTCCCCAAAAAAAATGAAGGCGTAAAATGGTGCATTTTGGGGCATTTTTGTTGCATTCAGACACATCCTTATTATTATGTCTTCTAGGGGATGATGATTGACATGATTGGTTCTGTGGCAACTGGAACGGTTTGAAATATATTTAGGGCGAATAATTATACACTGTACTTTCGGTTTCGATAATTGTTCATTCAAAAACATTTTTATAGTTATGTTGCATTTTAACAACATGAGGGCCATGATGGCCCTAAAGTGCTCACCTGAGTCTCATTGCTCATGTTACAAATATCGTTATTAGTTTTTATGGGTGCATGTTTGAATAAGTTTGCAATAAGTTTGAAGACTCTGGGTGTAATGGTACTCAAATTTTTTAGCAGAAATAGTTTTACTCTACAGGTCCCTGTGACTTTGACCTTTGACCTACAGACCACAAAAACAATACGGTTCTTCTAATATAATTACCTGTAAAGTTTGAAGGTTCTTGGTGTAATGATACTCCAGTTACTAAGAAGAAATAGTTTTGACTCTACAGGTCCCTGTGACCTTGACTTTTGGCCTACTGACCCCAAAAATGATTGGGTTCTTTAATTGAGTAAAGAAAATCATCCTATGAAGTTTGAAGGCTTTTGGTAAAATGGTACTCCAGTTACTGAGCAGAAACAGTTTTCACACTAGAGGTCCCTGTGAACTTAACCTTTGACCTAAGGACCCAAAAAACAATAGGGTTCTTCTAATACAATTATCCTATAAAATTTGAAGGCTTTGGGTGTAATGGTACTACAGTTACTCTGCAGAAACAGTTTTCACTCTACAGGTCCCTGTAACCCTGACCTTTGACATACTAGCCCAAAAAACGATATGGTTCTTCTTTTAAGTAAAAGAAATCATCCTATGAAGTTTGGAGGCTCTGGGTGAAATGGTAATCCTGTTATTGAGTGGAAACGGTTTTCACTCTAGAGGTCCCTCTTACCTTGACCTTTGACCTACTGACCAAAAACACAAAAGAAATTTTTTGTACTCAATAAGGGCAATAACCCTGTGAAGTTTGAAGTCTTTGGGTCAACTGGTACTCAAGTAATTGAAAGGAAACAAAGTGTGAAAGACAGACAAACAAACAGACATCCATGGACAAGACAAAAACAATATGTCTCCATCAGAAGGGCAGGGTTGGGGGGAGACATAACAACAAACAATTGAAGGTATACATGTAGCCCTTGGTGTTTCCCAGCAGCAGATTTTTAAAGTTTTCCCTATATAAATCCTTGTGTAAAATCAAATGACCCCTCCGGGTGGGCCCAGCTTTGACCCCAGGGTCATGATTTGAACAAACTTGGTAGAGGTCCACTAGAAAATGCTGCAAACCAAATACAGTAAAGTCTCGCTTTGCAACCGACCCTTTTTTACGGGCAAATCGATATTACGACCGCTTTTTTCCGGTCCCGACTTTTTTGCTATATAATTCAATGGTCGTAACCCTTACGGAAAGGCTGCTTTCTGGTTAACTATCAGCGAACGTAATGTTAACATTTTGTGAATGGGGCTGTTCACTGCAAGTGATCGCAGAGTGTTCACTGCATGAAAAGTGTTGCAGTGAATGTACTGCGAACAAGGCAATCAAGGCACAGCACATTCACCAGAGAAAAGAACTTTGCTGCACATTCACTGGAGACACTTTGAAAAATTCTGAGATGTGCAGCTTGTTAACCAGAGAACTTGAAAAATTCTAGCTTTGCTGCATGTTCACTACAGACACTTAGGTAATCTCACAGTTTACAGCATGTTCACTGCAGACACTTAGGTAATCTCACAGTTTACAGCATGTTCACTGCAGACACTTACATTTTAGAGTTTGTGGCTCACTTACTTTAAAGATTTAATGGTTTACTGTATGTTCACTAGACATACTTCAGACATTTATTAAACCTGTATGAAATTTTGAGGCAGTTTTTGTATGGAACTTGAGCAGAAATGAAACAGAATTGTTGTTTTCTGTGCTAATCAGTAAGGACAGAAACATTAATTCAGTGCCAGATTTGGTGATTTACTGAAAATTTCCATGTGTAATAAGCATGAGGGAAGGAAAATGGCGCACTTAAGCTTTTTTTCTGGGCCAGAAGATTTGACTTAGTTTCTGATTGTGAATATGCTGAGGGATGAAATAGCAGTCTTAGAATTTTTGGACAGAAAAAAAAACAGATGAACATTATAAATTTCATATGTTAAATCAGAGCTTGGGTAAATATGAACAGCACATTTTAGGTTACCATTTTTTTAAGTCTGACTAAACTAATCATTACTCTAATAATTTTATATGTAATCCTTTCTGACACAGTTATTATACAAATATAAAATTCTAATGTGTCCTATCAGATTTCAAGGGTTTTGATTCTAAAGATGATATTTTTAAGATTCAAATATCAGATGGCCTAGTAATTTGTAAAATAAGTTTAATGTAATCAGTGGATGTTACACCAAACAAAGATTCTTTATTCTCATAAAGACAGACAATTTATGAAGTATCCTATTCAGTATATATTATTAAACCATGGAATCTGTATGTCAACATGCCCATAATTTTGAACATAGACTTACTTGTGATCTAGTCTTATTTTTTTCAGAATGAAATTAATTAATCAACTTTTTGTTCAAATGCAATGATAAACTAAAATTTGCAAATATATGCTATCAAAATAAGTAAATGTTTTCTAAGTGAAGAATAAAGCCAAACAACAATGGTATAAAGTGTATATATAGAATCTGCAATGGACAGAAAATCTACATGTAGGTCGGTTAGCCTGGCTAAATAATTCCTTCATGCTTAATTGCATCAGGGTCATTCAAATCCACATCCTTATTGCAAAATGCTGATAAGCCTTCCCAGTTGCAGGGGCCCTCTGCAGGTCATGTCTGATATTGAGGCTTATCTGTAACAAGTGTTCATCAATAATTTTCAATAGTTGATCCTACTTCAGCCCCTTACTTCAGCTACTCCAAGAGATTAAGATCATACCAATAAAACTACCCAGCTGTAACGGCCATTTTCTAGTTTCACATGAAAAAAGAGTTTTAACATGCCTTCAATTTTGTTTAGAAATATTAAGAATGTGTATAAATGTGTAACAGACATTATTATGTCTGCAAGAAAAAGGAGTTAACTGGATTTAAAAATGCTGAACTTAGTCTTGCCAAAAACAGATCGCTGAAAAGGAGAATTGCAGTGGGAATTTTGCTAAGAAAACTGTTAATGTTAAATGGAGTCATCATCAATGATTTAGGTAAATATTTTTGTTATAAATTTTCTTAAAGTAAGTTCTTTGAGAGACTGAGGTTACATAATTATATAAAAAAATGTTAAATAATCTGTAAGTTAATTATCACCAGAAAGTCTGAAATATAAATAAATTGTATAATTTTACATTATTAGATTATTTTTGTAGAAAATTGAAACTTTGTACCTTTGGATCAAAAAGAATAAAAGAAACTTATTTTCAAAGAAATCCACTTTCCACAGTCTGGACTTTTTTTAGGGAAACACAAACATCAGATTAGAGGAGGCCATAACTTAATGAACACTGGCCATAAGCAAGTTTTTCAACTTTTTTTATGCAGGTTCCTGAGGGTGTGGTCAAGAGTTGGGAGGGTTTGTGAAAAAGCACAAACCAGCCTTAAAAACCACTTGGATAAATTTAAATTACAGTTCTGAGAAGTATGTATATCTTTTCTTTCTAATGTTACTATTGGCATGAACAATGCATTAACATTGAAGAAGCAGTTTTAATTAAGATTATACAGTTTGAACTGTTTTTTTAGCTTTCTGAAATTTTCTGTGATTAAGATTTTACATTGCCAAGGTTGAGTTTGAAACTGCAAAAAAAAAAATAAAGACTGTGAGACAATAGTTTTATGCTGAAATATAGAAATTTGGTAATTAGGCTGAAAATGATTAGCAAACACATTTATTTCTGGACTTGGTATCATTCATTTCTGACCATTTAGTATCTACAGCAAATTGGCATGATATATATTACAAATACAGATGTATAACTTTCTGAAATATATCAGCTGTTGTCACTGGCCACTGGTTTACTTCTTGCAAGACAATAAATAAATTCTACTGCATTTATATGCAATGGGGTTTCTGAGTAATAAAATGATACTTAAGATGATACTTTTTTTTTCAGAATATGTGACAGTTTCTAAGAAGAACAATCATCAAGAATGACATTTCCAGTGAACATTTTAATTATGCTGTGAATGAAAGATTTTTTAATGCAAAGAATGTATAAAAGAACTACATACAAGATTTAATTGATAAAAAACGTGAAAACAAACCTGACAAAAATTGGTATAAACTGTAAATAGTTATTTTTTATAGTGATTTATGTTGCTTCAACTGGAATTTATATGTAAAAGTAAGTAAATTATATATCTAATAACTACGTTTCAGGTCTTGTATTTTGTCGTACATGTCAGAACTGCAATTACATGATTAAATGCATGTCCTATTCTTTGTATCTGATTTCAGTTTAAAAAAGGAGGTACTAACTAAATGGTATTTTAAATTGTATTCTATTCCATGATAATTGTAAATATAATGACAGTATGATAAGCATTGAATAAATGTGACCAAGAAAAGTTTCTGTCCTCAATTCTGCTTCAGTATTTTGCTTTGATTCCATTCCAAGATTCCTTGAGAATTCTCTTTGAAATTTAGCTTACTTCCGTGCACAATTAATAAGCTTAATATATTTACAGGAATTACGATGTTTGTTTCATTTTCAACTGTTTCAAGCATATATTTTTTTTGCAATTCAAAGGCTTAATTGTGTACACAATTATGTTTGCTGTGTCTCCCCCACAAGTGTTAGCAGTATGTTAACTGCAGCTCATTCACAGTCTGTTCACCACAGTGTTTGCAGCATGTTAACTGCAGGTCATTCACAGTGTGTTAACCACAGTGTTTGCAGCATGTTAACTGCAGGTCATTCACAGTGTGTTCACCACACAGTGTTTGCAGCATGTTAACTGCAGCTCATTCACAGTGTGTTCATCACAGTGTTTGCAGCATGTTAACTGCAGCTCATTCACAGTGTGTTCACCACAGTGTTTGCAGCATGTTAACTGCAGCTCATTCACAGTGTGTTGTCCACAGTGTTTGCAGCATGTTAACTGCAGCTCATTCACAGTGTGTTCACCAAAGTGTTTGCAGCATGTTTACTGCATGATAACCACATGTTAACAATGAAGTTTGCCATGTGTTAACTGCAGCTATTCACCACAGACCTAATTTGCATGTGAAAAGTGAACACTCGGTGATTGTAATGTTACCATAAGGTGAATTTGCTGCAAACTGCCCAATTGAAATCACCAGCTGTTAACTATGTGTTCACTCAGTGTTCACCACAGCCATTAACCGCAGGGTGATTTTTTCTGTAAGGGAATGTCCAATATTACGACCGACCCGCTACTAAGTATTACGACCACTTTTTAGGGTCCGAATTCCCATTTCACAATGAAAGTGGGACCCCATAAGACGACCATTAACTGTTTACTAAAATGACACGTGTCACCAATTATCACCAATAAACAACATAATACGACAATCGTCATCAAGGTGTGAACGATTTGCGGTACAATTTATGAAAATTAATATTTATAAACTTTAGGCTATTAGTAATTTAAAGGAACGTTAATATATACTTTAATGTTTGTATCATAAAAATGGTACTGATTAATGCAGAACAAAGAAATACGTTATGAAAGACGAAATAGGTGTTAATAATGCCCAATTTCGGATAGGTACGTTATTACGGCTACGAGTGAAAAACTGTCAAAAATAAATCGTGTACAGTAGGATTTCAGTGTTGCTAATTAAAAAAACAGCTTGAAACAAAAATTGCACTGTATACTTTCGAGTTTTAATTCATTTTATGTCGCACTTACATGAAAATTATGTGAAAAATATCATGTTATTGTAGAATAAAATTGATACCATTAGTTAGTATTTTTCCATAATTTACCTTTTCAACAAGGTTATTATAGCTAATAATAACCCTTTACAACAGATGAGAAATTGATTGAAGGCTAGCACGGGTCTCGGAATTAAGACCGACTCGATAATAAGACCACTTCTCCCAGGTCCCGAAAGTGGTCTTAATAGCAAGACTTTACTGTATCTGAACTCTAGTCCTTGTAGTTTCTGACAAGATTTTTTAAACTTTTCCTATATAACTCTATGTAAAACATGTGACCCCCCGAGCGGGACCTTTTTTGACCCAGTGGCTATGATTTGAACAAACTTGGTAGAGGTCCACTGGACAATGCTGTACACCAAATATCTTAACTCTAGGCTTTGTGGTATCTGAAAAGAAGATTTTTAAAGTTCTTCCTACATAACTCTATGTAAAACATGTGACCACAGGGGCGGGGCCATTTTTGACCCAGGGCCAATGATTTGAACAAACTTGGTAGAGGTCCTCTTGACAATGCTATATACAAAATATCTAAGCTCTATGCCTTTTGGTTTCTGATGTGAAGACTTTTTAAACTTTTTCATATATAACTCTATGTAAACAAGTGACCCCCAGGGCAGGGCATATTTTGACCCAGTGACTATGATTTGAACAAAATTAGTACAGGTCCACTGGAGAATGCTACACACCAAATATCTAAACTCTAGGCCTTGCAGTTTCTGACAAGAAGATTTTTTTAAAGTTTTTCCTATATAACTCTATGTAAAACATGTGACCACTATGGGCGGGGCCATTTTTGACCCAGGAGCTATCATTTGAACAAACTTGGTAAAGGTCCACTGGACAATGCTGCATACCAAATATCTAAACTCTAGGCCTTGCAGTTTCTGACAAGAAGATTTTTTAAAGTTTTACCTATGTAACTCTTTGTAAAACATGTGACCCTAGGGGCGGGGCCTTTTTTGACCCAGGGGCTATGATTTGAACAAACCTGGTAGACGTCCACTTGACAATGCTGAATACCAAATATCTAAACTCTAGGCCTTGTGGTTTCTGACAAGAAGATTTTTTAAAGGTTTTCCTATATAACTCTATGTAAAACATGTGATCCCTGGGGTGGGGCCATTTTTGACCCAGGAGCCATGATTTGAACAAACTTGGTAAAGGTCTATTGGACAATCCTGCATACTAAATATCTAAACTCTAAGCCTTGCGGTTTCTGTCAAGAAGATTTTTTAAAGTTTTTCCTATATAACTCTATGTAAAACATGTGACCCCCCCGGGCGGGGCCATTTTTGACCCAGGAGCCATGATTTGAACAAACTTCGTAGAGGTCCACTGGACAATGCTGCATACCAAATATCTTAACTCTAGGCCTTGCGGTTTTGACAAGAAGATTTTTTAAAGTTTTTCCTATATAACAGTTTCGCATGATTCAGTGCGACATTTTGTCTTTAATAATTATACAAAATGACACGTAAAGAATGAAAAGAAACAAGAGATGTAACAATCATAACAACTCGGCCTTTTCCGACAACTTCGTATAATGACTTATTGAAGTTGCCCGAGGTGTTCGGAATGGAGATGTAACCATATATGTATAAGCAATCTATAGTTACTGATTGCAAACCATTTTGCTATTCAAGGACACTGTGACCATGGCCTTTGACCTTGTGACCGGAAGAACTAAAGGGCTCATCTACAAGTCATGAACAACTTATATACAAAATTTGAGGAACATGGGCCCAAGCATTCTATAGTTATCGATCGTACACTATTTTGCTATACAAAGTCACTGTGGCCTTGACCTTTAACCTTACAAGTGATAGGGGTCATCTACTGGTTTACTGCAAACCTATATACCGGGAACCTGAGCCCAAGGATTCTATTCTAAGTTATAAACTGGCAATAATTTTGCTTTTTAAAGGTCACTATGACCTAGGCCTTTGACCTGCTGACCTGAAAAACTATAATGGACCAACCTACACACTAAGTTGGAAGAACTCAGGACCAAGGGCTCTATAATTATTGACTGGAAATCATTTTGCTGTTCAAGGTAAATCTGACCTTGACCTTTGACCTGGTGACCCAAAAAAACCAAAGGGGTCATTTACTGGTCATGACCAACCCACATACTAAGTTTGAGCAACCTGGGACCAAGAGTTCTATAGTTACTGATCGGAAACTGTTTTGCTCTTCTAGATCACTATGACCTTGACCTTTGACCTGTTTAAGTGACAAACTTAGAGGCAGAGTCGTCGTTCTTGTGCATAGCATCCCTCCTCAATGAGATGTATCTACCTATAAACTTTCAAGTTGATATCTCAAATACATTTTCAGCTATGCTCCGGACAAAAATTATGCATGAAAAACAAGAGGGCCATGATGGCCCAACATGGCTCCAGACATGGGGTCAATTACATTGAAATGTAATTAATTAGATTACAATTACATTTCAGGAACCTTGAATTAAATTACAATTACCCATATTTTCAAATGTAATTAATTAAATTACAATTACATTGGAAATGTAATTAATTAAATTACACTCACTTTGCAAATTTATCTGCTGCCAATAAAAGAAACACATTTATAGTCAAAACTGAACTACATTTACATTTAATGTTAACAATGTTCACCACAAACATTTAGGTCACAGATGTGCATTGCACTTAATAATCATGAGATTGAGTGTTTCAAATGTGTCATCAGAGAGTCTGCAATGTATTTTCTGCTATGCTGAACAGCCTTTCCACTGGGGCGGATGTTGCCTGAACAGACAAATAGCATTTTGCTAAGCAAGAAGTGGCATCTGATTGCTTTTTTGCCAGTACTCATCATTATCATTAATGTTTATCATTAATTATTAATTTATTAAGGGATATCATTAAAGTCTATACATGGCTCACCTACATATCTCTCAGCTTGGTCTGAGGCAGTATTCAATATACCTGAAGGATTTCTCTTTCTGCTTGGAGTGGAAAGTAGGAAGCTGAAAAAATTATCCAATTTTTCTCTTTTACGAGAGGGTGAACAAGCATCGGATACAGATTCTTGTTCTGTCAAGTTTGAAATTTGACTAATTTTATCCTTCAACAGAGAAACAAACTGGTTAACATTTACAGCTTCACACCATCTTACTTTAAACATTGGATCTAATAAGGATGCAAGGATAAATGCCTCTTCATTTTCAAAATGTGCAAGTTGACAATTAATGGAAGCATAAAGGGTAGATGTCATTTTAGAACTGTAATCAGTGCTAATTTCAGACATTTTCTGCTTCAGGCCAATAGTAACTATTATCATGCTACCACTGACATTTTTTTCTTCTTGCAATTTAGTTGTTGCTTGTTCAAATGGAGAAAGGATATAACATAGCTCATTAAATAGTTTTCTTTCATATGAAGTCAGTTTAATGTCACATTCAATCATATTTAGTTTAGCTTCTGGGACATTCAGAACAGACTGTATCATAAACAACTATGAATTCCATCTAGTTCCACTTGCTGCTTGCAATTTCCTATAATCCTCCAGTATTTCAGATTTAAAGATTTTCGCACAAAATTCACTAACTTTGATACTTTGTACATTGTAGACATTTTGCTTTAAAATTTCCAGAATCAAGATTTTCTGGCACTTCAAAATATTTGTAGAGGCCATTTTATGTGCTAGCCAGCTGACCACACAAGATTAACTCTGAGTTAGGGTTTAATGAACCAAACTAGTTTTCGATTATAATTTCATGAATACCAAGGCCATCATTAAAATTGTTTGTTTGCAGTGCAGCTACTTAACAAACCATAAAATTGGCTATTTTCTAATATTTTTTAACCTTCAAGACAGAAATATTTTTCATACTTTATTTATACCAGAAAATAACAGAAATGATAAACAAGAGGGCCATGATGGCCCTGGATCACTCACCTGAGTACTTTGGCTGTAGGTTTGCTGCTAAGCAGTATTTCATTTTTTAATTGAAAATATGTAAGTGCCTACAAACCAAATATGTAAAATATCAGTCAATAAATAAAGGCTCTATGACAGAAAGTAGAAATATCTATTATGCTATGGTGACCTTGACCCAGTGACCTCAAACCCTACCCATGGGTAGATGTCCATGCAAGAAACCTATATACTGAATATCAAAGATATTGGTCTATAAATGAAGGCTCTATGAGGTACAGTACGCTCAGCGCGGATTTTGCAAAACCCGCGAGACCCCGCGGATGAGACTCATCGCGGACGAAATTTTGCACAAAATTTGTCCGCGAGACCCCGCGGACTGAAAATGTTCACCACCGCGGACATGAATCTGTGGCCGTAAGCGTTTCCCCCGCGGAACGCCGCGGTAAATCGCGGCGGAACGCGGTGGTCAATCACCGCGGATCGAGGTGAAAACTGTAGCTTTTTACGATTAATTATTAAAACTTTACTACTTAAAATATGTAAAATTTGATTTTGTAATAAAAAAAAATTATCTAGATATTATGTATTTGTTGTTTGTACATCATGTTGTTCTCTCGTTATTGAATTACCATGAACAAAAATACTCTAAATCGCGGCAAATCATAGTCGTATTAAATTCGAAAGTTCATGGTTGTGAAAACCACTTTTAATTCAAATACTGAATAACCTCGGTGTACGGCATGTACGAAAAAGGAACAAGAGACAACAATGAAAACAATGAAAACGTCAACTTTTGTTTCTTACACCATGAAAACTTAATCCTTGTCAATATCTCCTTACAAAACTAGGTGTTACTATTTATAGATTTTCCGAAAATGAGAACTGAAAGTAGAGAGCAAGCATCCAAAAGCATGCAGCATTAGATCATGTGATGTGGAAAAGGCGGTAAAATACTGGGATTTTTTTATGGAAAATTACTCAGGCTTGCTGTCAAAGGTTAGCTCTTGAATTACAACCAATAAAAATACGGTGTTGTATCACGTGTAAAGATCATAGGTCACGGGAATTAAGATTGACAGGTTGTTCCTTTGAGGCTACATATAGGTTTCACAACAATATAACGATATCAATGATTATGAAATTCATCCCCAAATGATAGAAATATAAAAGTGATTTGAGCCTCTGAAATTTACAAGTGTTTGTTATGCATCGAAAAAATAAATTTATACAAGATCTGTAGATTTCACTTTCAAACCAGAGCTCAGATTGGTTTATAAACTAGTTTGAAAAAAGGTGATTTAGTTTGTATTTAGGTATGTTATTCACACAGGTGTCAGCTGTGATTTTGAGTAAATCTGAAGACATGGCGCCCTTTGTAAAAAGTTGAAAGCCGCTATTGAGTGATGTAATTTCTTTGACAGTTAAAGCAGTTCACTTAAAATAACCCCGATAATTAGCATGTGTAACAAGTAATTGTTGTTAGGAATGTTCTAATTTGCGACGGTTTTGGATAGTTCAAGGGAACAAGGATGCTGTAGTATACTCTGTAGTATGTAGTTTGTGTCTATCGACGCGGTCACAATCATAACAAAGGTAACGTTTTTCATTTTAAATGCCGTTTCAATATTTTTACATCTAAAATTGTAACTAATGTTATTACCATTTTAGTCATCTTGTAAAATAAGAACACGGTGAAAACTTTATAAAATAAACATTTATTTTTGAGCTATTGTTATAATGGCCGCCGCGTTCCGCCGCGAGAAACAGGTAACCGATTTTATCGATAATTTAAATATAATCTTTGGTATTTTGTCCGCGGTGGAAACAACTGGACCCCGCGGATCGCGGCGGAAATTAGCCCTCTCATCGCGGACGTCCGCCGCGTTTGTCCGCGATAAGAAAAAAATGTCCGCGGTGGTATCGCGGAAAAGGCAGAATCCGCGCTGAGCGTACTGTACAGTAGATAAATCTATTTTTAGCCTCCATGACCTTTAACCTAATCTGATAATTTGAAAAAGCTTGATAAAGCTTGCTTCATGCCAAATTTTAAAATTCTAGGCCTTGTGGTTTCAGACAAGAAGATTTTTAAAGATTTTCTTCTATACTGCAATTCAAAATTTATGACCCCTCGGGCGGGGCCAGTAGTGACCCCAGTGATATTTTTCAAACAAACTAGGTAGAGGGCCACTAGACAATGCTGCATACCAAATATCTAATCTGTAGGCATTGAGGTTTCCAGTAAGAAGATTTTTAAATATTGCCTGTTTTACATATTAAGGGCCCCCAGGGCGGGGCCAATTTTGACTCCGGGGCCAACATATAAACAATACTGGTAAAGGTTCTCAACACAATACTCCACACCAAATATCTAAGGACTAGTCCTATTAGTTTCGAAGAAAAATGATTTTTCATGTTTTTCCTATATAACTATATGTAAATCAATAGAACCCTGGGGCGTGGCCAATTTTGACCCAGGGGACATAATTTGAACAAACTTGGTAGAGGTCTACTGGACAATGCTGCACAGTTTCTGACAAGAAGATTTTTTAAAGTTTTTCCTATATAACTCTATGTAAAACATGTGACCCCCGGGGCTGGGCCATTTTTGACTTAGGAGCCATGATTTGAACAAACTTGGTAGAGGCCCACTGGACAATGCTGCACACCAAATATCTAAACTCTAGGCCTTGTGGTTTCAGACAAGAATATTTTTAAAGTTTTTCCTATATAATTCTATGTACAACTAGTGACCCCTGGGGCAAGGCCATTTTTGAACCAGGGGTCATGATTTGAACAAACTTGGTAAAGGTCCAGCTGATGATGCTTCATACCAAGTATCTAAGCTCCAGGCCTTGTAGTTCTGGAGAAGAAGATTTTTAAAGTTCCAACTTTGAAAATCTATTTTTAGCTCCTGTGGGTTAGAAATGCAATGGACCTGACCCATTTGAACAATTTTGGTGAAGCTTCATGCAAGTAACATTCCTGCCAAGTTTCAGCAAGATTGGCCCAGCAGTTCAGGAGAAGAAGTTATTTGAAGAAAAAGTTGACGACGCATGCAAGGACGGACGGACGCCGGACATCAGGCGATCACAAAAGCTCACCTTGAGCACTAAAAAATGTGCTAAGGTGAGCTAAAAACACAGCTCTCCCCTCAACCAAAACAAAAAGTCTGGACCTACAGACCCCAAAAACAAAAGGGTTCTTCTAATATAATTACCCTATGAAGTTTGAAGGCTCTGGGTAAAATGCATCTTCGCTAGCCAAGGGTTTCGATCCACCCCCCTCCTCTTCACCCTTGGCAGATATAGCCAATATTTGTATTTCGCGGGTACCCCAAAAATGATAGGGTTCTTTTAATGAGTAAAGACAATCAACCTATGAAGTTTGAAGGCTCTGGGTAAATACTTCAGTTACTGAGCAGAAACAGTTTTCACTCTAGAGGTCCCTGTGAACTTAACCTTTGACCTATGTATCCTAAAAACAATAGGGTTCTTCTAATACAATTATCCTATAAAGTTGAAGGCTCTGGGTGTAATGGTACTACAGTTACTCTGCAGAAATAGTTTTCACTCTACAGGTCCCTGTCACCCTGATTTTTGACATACTAGCCCCAAAAACAATATGGTTCTTCTATTTAGTAAAAGCAATCATCCTATGAAGTTTGGAGGCTCTGGGTAATCCTGTTATTAAGTGGAAAAGGTTTTCACTCTAGAGGTCCCTCTGACCTTGACCTTTGACCTACTGACCCAAAACACAAGAGGGATTTTTTTGTACCCAATAAGCTAGGGCAATAACCCTGTGAAGTTTGAAGGCTTTGGGTCAACTGGTACTCAAGTTATTGAAAGGAAACGAAGTGTGAAAGACACAGACAAACAGACACCCATGGACAAGGCAAAAACAAAATGTCTCCATCAGAAGGGCGGGGTTGGGGAGAGACATAACAATGAACAATTGAAGGTATAGCCCTTGGTGTTTCAGAGCAGCAGATTTTTAAAGTTTTCCCTATATAAATCCTTGTGTAAAATCAAATGACCCCCCCCCCTCCCCCCTGGGTGCACCCCAGGGTTATGATTTGAACAAACTTGGTAGAGGTCCACTAGACAATGCTGCAAACCAAATATCTAAACTCTAAGCCTTGTGGTTTCTGACAAAAAGATTTTTAAAACTTTTCCTATATAACTCTATGTAAAACATGTGACCCCTGGGGCGGGGCCTTTTTTGACCCAGGAGCTATGATTTGAACAAACTTAGTAGAGGCCTAGTAGACAATGCTGTACACCAAATATCTTATCTCTAGGCCTTGTGGTATATGAAAAGAAGATTTTAAAAGTTTTTCCTATAAAACTCTATGTAAAACTTGACCACTAGGGCAGGGCATATTTTGACCAAGGGGCCATGATTTGAAGAAAATTGGTAGAGGTCCTCTTGACAATCCTACATACAAAATATCTAAGCCCTATGCCTTTTGGTTTATAATGTGAAGACTTTTTAAACTTTTTCCTATATAACTCTATGTAAACAAGTGACCCCCAGGCAGGGCCTATTTTGACCCAGTGGCTATGATTTGAACAAACTTATTAGAGGTCCACTTGACAATGCTACACACCAAATATCTAAACTCTAGGCCTTGCGGTTTCTGACAAGAAGATTTTTTAAAGTTTTTCCTATATAACTCTATGTAAAACATGTGACCCCCTGGGCACGGCCATTTTTGCCCCAGGTCCCATGATTTGAACAAACTTGGTAGAGGTCTACTGGACAATGCTGCACACCAAATATCGAAACTCTAGGCCTTGCGGTTTCTGACAAGAAGATTTTTAAAAGTTTTTCCTATATAACTCATTGTAAAACATGTGACCCATGGGGCTGGGCCATTTTTGACCAAGGAGCCATGATTTGAACAAACTTGGTAAAGGTCCACTGGACAGTGCTGAACATAAAATATCTAAACTCTAGGCCTTGTGGTTTCTGACAAGAAGATTTTTAAGTTTTCCCTATATAAATCTATGTAAAATCAACTGAGCCCTGGGTTGTGGTCAGTTTTGACCCCACGGTCATAATTTGAACAAACTTGGTAGAGGTTCACTAGATGATGCTTTATACCAAATATCTAAGCTCCAGGCCTTGAGCTTTCAGAGAAGAAGATTTTTAAAGATCTAACTTTTAAAATCTAAGTTTAGCTTGAGTGAATCAGAAATGCAATGGACCAGAACCATTTGAACAATCTTGGTAGAGCTTCATGCAAGGAACATCCCAGGCAAGTTTCATTTAATTTAGCCCTTTGGTTTCAGAGGAGATGTCATTTGAATGAAATGTTGACGACGGATGGACGGACAGACTGAAGGACCGATGACGGACAAAGACTGATCAGAAAAGCTCACCCTGAGCAGGTAAATAAATAATTTAGTGCTAGGCTAGGGAGTGAGTTACTAATGTAAAATAAACAAGAGAGGCATGATGGCCCTGTTTCACTCTACTGAATATAACTGCTATTAACAAAGTTGCTATGGACCTGGTTAATTGACCCCAGATGACCCATATTCGAACTTGACCTAGAAATTATTGAAACAACCTTTCTGACAAATTTCCAGGACATTTGGACTGATACTGTAGCCTCTAGAGTGTTAACAAGGTTTTTCCATATTTGGATTCTATGACCTAGTTTTTGACCAAAGATGACCAATATTAGTACTTGAGCTAGAAATCATCAAAACAACCTGTCTGACAAATTTCCAGGATATTTTTACTGAAAATGTTACCTCTAGAGTGTTAACAAGGTTTTTCGATATTTGAACTCTGTGACCTAGTTTTTCACCCCAGATGACGCATATCCAAACTTTAGCTACAAGTCATTAAAACAACCTTTCTGACAAATTTCCAGGACATCTGGACTGAAAATGTAGCCTCTAGAGTGTTAACAAGTTTTTTTTTCTATTTTTGGGCTCTGTGACCTAGTTTTTTACTCCATATGACCCATATTCAAACCTGACTTAAAAATAATTGAAACAACCTTTCAGACAGACTTCCAGGTTATTTGGACTGAAAATGTTACCTCTAGAGTGTTAACAAGGTTTTTCCATATTTGGGCTGTGACCTAGTTTTTGACTCCAGATGACCCATATTCGAATCTGAGCTAGAAATCAAAGAAGCAACCACTCTGACAAATTTCCAGGTTATTTGGAATTTAAATCTTATCTCTAGAGTGTTAATAAGGTTTTTCCATATTTGGTCTCTGTGACCTAGTTTTTGACCTAAGATGATGACCCATATTCGAACCTGAGCTAGAAATCATTGAAACAACATGTCTGATAAATTTCCAGGATATTTGGACTGAAAATGTTACCTCTAGGGCATTCACAAGGTTTTTCTACTTTTGGGCTCTGTGACCTTGTTTTTGACCCCAGATAACCCATATTCAAAACTGAGCTAGAAATTATTGAAACAATCTTTCTGATAAATTTCCAGTTTATTTGGACTGAAAAAGTAGCCTCTAGAGTGTTAACAAGGTTTTCCGATATTTGAACTCTGTGACCTAGTTTTTGGCCCCAGATGACCCATATCAAAACTTTAACTACAAATCATTAAAACAACCTTTCTGACAAATTTCCAGGACATTTGGACTCAAAATGTAGCCTCTAGAGTGTTAACTAAGTTTTTCGATATTTCGGCTGTGACCAAGTTTTTGACCATATTCAAAACTGAGCTAGAAATCACAGAGGCAACCTTTCTGACTAATTTTCAGATTATTTGGACTGAAAATGTTACCTCTAGAGTGTTAACAAGGTTTTTCCATATTTGGGGTTTGTGACCTAGTTTTTGACCATAGATGACCCATATTCGAACTTGAGCTAGAAATTTTTAATCATCGATACAATTTTTCTGACAAATTTCCAGGATATTTGGACTGAAAAAGTAGCCTCTAGAGTGTTAACAAGGTTTTTTTTACATATTTTGGCTCTGTGACCTAGTTTTTCAACCCAGATAATCCATGTTCAAAGTCGTTCAAGAAATTAATGAGACAAACATATTGATCACTTTTCATGACAATTGAGGCAAAAATGTGACCACTAGAGTGTTAACAAACTGTGGACGGATGACAGACGACGGACAAAAGGTGATCACAAAAGATCACTCTGTCTTTACATGACAGGTGAGCTAAAAACAACCGTTCTGACAAATATCCAGAATATTTGGACTGAAAAGTAGCCTCTACAGTGTTAACAAGTTTTTTTTCTATTTTTGGGCTCTGTGACCTAGTTATTTATTCCAGATGATCCATATTCAAACCTGACTTAGAAATCATTGAAACTACCTTTCAGACAGACTTCCAGGTTATTTGGACCGAAAATGTTACCTCTAGAGTGTTAAAGCGACTGACATACAGACGATGATAAAAAGAAAATGTTTATACATCTTAAAATTCTTGCTGTAATCATGAAGAACATATTTAAACTAAGTTATTGACTCAGTTTTTGTGACAGAAAAACATCAAAATATAAAGTTTTACACACTTTTATCGGTAAAAAATTTACCCCGTTAGTCACGGGGTAGATACTTCAGTTATAACATTAATTTTGAGGCAATCTAATAACTAGATGTCGTGGCTCAGTGGTCTAAGTCGTTGCTCTATATTTTACTGACCGAAAGGTTGTGGGTTCGAATCCTGGTTAAGTCAAAACTTTTTTTTTCAGTTTTCATGGTGTATAGAAGCATAATATTATATTTTTTCCATAGTATATTAAATCCTCTTAAATTTGAAAGAATAAAAAATTTCAGCAAAATTTTGTGAGTCAGTCGCTTTAACAAGGTTTTTCATATTTGGGCTATGTGACTAATTAGTTTTTGATCCCAGATAACCCATATTCGAACTTGAGCTAGAAATTATCAAAATACCTTTCTGACAAATTTCTTGGATATTTTGACTGAAAATGTAACCTCTAGAGTGTTAACAAGGTTTTTCTATTTTCGGGATCTGTGACCTAGTTTTTGAACCCAGATGACCAATATTCGAACTTGAGCTAAAAAATCATAGAAACAACCTTTCTGACAAATTTCCAGATTATTTGGACAGAAAATGTTACCTCTCCTTCTACAAGAAGATTTTCAAAGTTTTCACTATATAAGCCTATGTAAAACCAAAGACCCTGGGGTGGGGCCAAATTTGACCTCAGGGGTATCATTTGAACAAACTTGGTAAAGGTCCACTAAACAATGCTACATACCAAATCTTAAGGCTCAGGCCCATGTGGTTTCAGACAAAAAGATTTTCAAAGCTCTCACTATATAAGCCTATGTAAAATCAAAGACCTCGGGGTGGTGCCGAATTTGACCCCAGGGGCATAATTTGAACAAACTTGGTAGAGGTCTACTAGACAATGCTACATACCAAATCTTAAGGCTCAGGGCCTTGTGGTTTCAGACAAGAAGATTTTCAAAGTTTTTCCTTTAAGTTGCAATAGCAACCAGAGTTCTTGATGGAATTGAATTCTTTGAACAACTTTGGTAGAGGTTCATGCAAGGAATATCCCAGGCATGTTTTGTCAATGTTGGCTTAGCGGTTAAGGAGGAGAAGTCGTTCAAGTCAAATTCTTGACGACGCATGACCCATGCTGACGGACAATGGACATTCAACGATCCTAAAAGGTCACCCTCAGCAGTGCTCAAGTGAGCTAAAAACAACTGTTGTTCAGAAACCTCTACAAACACTATGAAACCAACAACCTTTAAAATAATTTATCTGACATAAATATTCAACACTTAAAACAAGTAAAACAATCACAAGTCACATCAAATGCTTTATCAGGGGTTACTGTAACACATTAGCAATTCAATTGCTGTCACAATCCTGTTTGAACTTTTACTACATTAGAGATCACTGTAACACATAAGCAATTCAATTGCTGTCACAATCCTGTTTGAACTTTTACTACATCAGAGGTCACTGTAACATATAAGCAATTCAACTGCTGTTACAATCCTGTTTTGACTTTGAAGCTTTGTTATACCTTACAGAAGCTGTCTTTGCAGCTTTTAATAATTTGTCATTTACATCAAACATGTGGCAGTGTTCATCACTGTTGAGCTTAATACTGAGCAAAGAGTTGAGAGTCTTAATAGACAAGCTATCCCTCCGGTCTGGCATTACTTGTAATTGAAAATTTCTTCCATTACAAATTAAATTCAATTACATCAGATTTTGTAATTAATTACACTTAATAACATTTACAAATTTCAATTATGCCATGTCTGGATCACTCATCTGAATACTTTGCCTTTGGGTCTGCTGTTTAGCAAACATCAAAAGCTTTTTAGCTCACCTGAGCACTGCTCAGAGTGAGCTTTTGGGATCGTTGATTGTCCATCGTCCGTCGGCATCCGTCGTGCGTCGTCAACAATTTGACTTGAAAGACATCTCCTCCTAAACCGCTATGCCAACACTGATGAAACATGCCTGGAGTATGCCTTGCATGAAGCTCTACCAAAGTTGTTCAAAGAATTCAATTCCATCAAGAATATTTGAATGGTTCAAAGATTTTAATGCGAATGCTCTAGAAAAGAATTATTATTTGACGCATTAAAATCATAATGCTTCTTTTAGCAAATCGTTGATTGGCTACATCATTTGAGTAATCACATTTTGATTGGACATTCTTTTATTAGTCTTGCGTTAAAACTATCATAATAATTTGCGGAAGTTACCGTGAAACCCTTAATTGGCCTGTTTGACACTGCTAATTGATTAACAAAGGGGCAGGATACTCTAGTATAGGTTTTATAAACACCATGGATTAAAGTAATTGTTACACAAAGGGATGTCCCGTTAGGTCCCAGCAGTTTGCAAGACGAATAAACACATTTTAGGGCGTGCGACAGATAGGCCCTTTATCAACAAGAAATGTTTGTAAAACATACATGCCCCCAAGCAGCACCTAATTGCTTGTGGTTGGGCCAAAGCGTTCTCTTGTTATTGATCAGAAACTGTTTTTAGGATCAAGGTCCCTGTGGCCTTGACCTTTGACCTAATGACCTCTAGGGGTTATCTACTGGTGATGACCAACCAGCACACCAAGTTTGGTGAACCTAGGTCAAAGCATTCTCTAGTTATTGATCGGAAACTGTTTTTAGGATGAAAGTCTCTGTGAGCTTGACCTTTGACCAACTGACCTCAAAATCAATAGGCGGTCATCTACTGATGACCAACCAGCACACCAAGTTTGGTGAACCTAGGTCCAAACGTTCTCTAGTTATTGATCGGAAACCGTTTTTAGGATGAAAGTCTCTGTGATCTTGACCTTTGACCTAATGACCTCAAAGTCAATAGGGGTTATCTACTGGTGATGACCAACCAGCATACCAAGTTTGGTGAACCTAGGTCAAAGCATTCTCTAGTTATTGATCGGAAACCGTTTTTAGGATGAAAGTCTCTGTGAGCTTGACCTTTGACCAACTGACCTCAAAATCAATAGGCGGTCATCTACTGGTGATGACCAACCAGCAAACTAAGTTTAGTGAACCTAGGTCAAAACGTTCTCTAGTTATTGATCGGAAACCGTTTTTAGGATGAAAGTCTCTGTGATCTTGACCTTTGACCTAATGACCTCAAAGTCAATAGGGGTTATCTGCTGGTGATGACCAACCAGAATACCAAGTTTGGTGAACCTAGGTCAAAGCGTTCTCTAGTTATTGATCAGAAACTGTTTTAAGGATGAAGGTCCCTGTGAGCTTGACCTTTGACCTAATGATCTCAAAATCAATAGGGGTCATCTACTGGTGATGACCAACCAGCAAACTAAGTTTGGTGAACCTAGGTCAAAGCGTTCTCTAGTTATTGATTGGAAACCGTTTTTAGGATGAAGGTCCTTGTGAGCTTGACCTTTGACCTAATGACCTCAAAATCAATAGGGGTCATCTACTGGTGATGACCAACCAGCATACCAAGTTTGGTGAACCTAGGTCAAAGCATTCTCTAGTTATTGATCGGAAACGAAGTGTCTACCAACGGACCGACCGACAGACCGACCAACATTTGCAAACTATATGCCCCCTCATCTTCGATTCGGGGCATAATAAACCAATCAAGGCATATGCCGCGGGCGGTCAATAGACGCGATAATGTTTAGCGTTATGAAATTGCCAAATTAATTTTGCCAGTGTTTGAATTTTTTTTATCAAAGTTAAATTTCACTTTTTTTTGTATACGAATATTCAGATAGGAAATTTGTATTTGGATACCAACATAGTATCCGGATATCCAAGTACTTGGATACTCGTTGACATCCCTAATTTGAACAAACTTTGTAGAGGTTCACTAGGCAATGCTACATACCAAATATTAAGGCTCAGAGCCTTGTGGTTTCAGACAAGAAGATTTTGAAAGTTTTTCTTTTCAGTTGCCATAGCAACCATAATTCTTGATTGAATTCAATTCTTTGAACAACTTTGGTAGAGCTTCATGCAAGGAATATCCCAGGCAAGTTTTGTCAAAGTTGGCTGAGTGGTTTAGGAGGAGCAGTCGACGCACAACACACACCTACGCACGTTGGACAATCAATGATCCCAATAGCTCACATTTGAGCACTTTGTGCTCAGGTCAGCTAATAACAAAGTGCAATAACTCAAAAATTATGAAAGGTAGTGTAATCATTCTTGTGCACTGCCATCCTCAATGGGATGTTTTCACCTATGAAGTTCCAAGTTGATATCTCAAAGTCTTTTCCAGTTATGCTCCGGACCAAAATTATGCATGAACAAGAAGTCACTGTAAGATGACAATGCCCCCGAACGTGGTGCATTGACCTTTGAGCTGAGAACCAGTCATTCAGGGGTCAAGGCCAAATAAATATAGGTCAGTGGGAAGGTCTTATCAAAAGGGGGTTGAGTCCAAGTATGAAGTAATTCCATTTACTTATAAGGAAGTTATGGGCAATGTTAAAGTGTTCGGACAATTGGATCTTCAATCTGAAGGTCATTCAGGGGTCAAGGTCAAACGAATATAGGTCAGTGGGAAGGCCTTGTCCAAAGGGGTGTTGCGTTTAAGTATAAAGTGTATCCACTTACTAATTTGGAAGTTATGGCCAAATATTAGTTTTTGGACAATTGGATATTCAGGGGTCAAGGTCAAATAATTAAAAGTTAGTGGGAAGGTCTTGTTAAAAGGGGTGTTGTGTCCAAGTATGAAGTAAATCCACTTACTAATAAGGAAGTTATGGGCAATGTTGAAGTTTTTAGACAATTGGATCTTGAAGGTAAAGGTCATTCAGGGGTCAAGGTCAAATAAATATAGGTCAGTGGAAAGGTCTTGTCCAAAGGGGTGTTGTGTCCAAGTATGAAGTAAATCCACTTACTAATAAGAAAGTTATTGCCAATGTTAAAGTTTTCGGACAAACGGACGGACGGATGGACGACGGACAAATGGTGATCAGAAAAGCTCACTCTGTCACTACATGACAGGTGAGCTAAAAAACTGAAGAAAAAACATTTGATTAGAACAGGATTCTAATCCATGCCTTTTTTGGTCACAGTAAAATTTAAGGCACCATTCTAAACCACTGAGAGACAAAGCCTAGTTATCATGAATTCACAAAATTAAAAATATAAACAAAGTTACTAAAAAAAGTGTGTAAATCTTTATATTATGTATTACTGTAACCCTAACCCTAACTGTTGTGTCCAAGTATGAAGTAAATCAACTTACTAATAAGATAGTTATGGGCACTGTTAAAGTTTTTGGAAAATCTTCAAGGTAAAGGTCAATCAGGGGTCAAGGTCAAATAAATATAGGTCAGTGGAAAGGCCTTGTCCAAAGGGGTGTTGTGTCTAAGTATGAAGTTATTCCACTTACTAATAAGGAAGTTATGGCCAATATTAAAGTTTTTGGACAATTGATCTTCAAGGTGAAGGTCATTCAGGGGTCAAGGTCAAATAAATACAGGTCAGTGGGAAGGTCTTGTCCAAAGGGGTGTTGTGTTTAAGTATGAAGTATATCCACTGACCAATTTGGAAGTTACCTCCAAATATTAGTTTTTGGACAATTGGATATTCAGGGGTCAAGGTCAAATAATTAAAGGTCAGTGGGAAGGTCTTGTCCAAAGTGGTGTTCTGTCCAAGTATGAAGTAAATCCACTTACTAATAAAGAAGCTATTGCCAATATTAAAGTTTTGGACAATTGGATCTTCAAGGTGAGGTCAATCAGGGGTCAAGGTCAAATAAATACAGGTCAGTGGAAAGGTCTGGTCAAAAGAGGTGTTGTGTCCAAGTATGAAGTAAATCCACTTACTTATAAGAAAGTTATTGCCAATGTTAAATTTTTGGGACGGACTGACAGATCGACTGATGGATGGACAGTTCAAAAACTATATGCCTCCCTTCGGGGGCATAAAAAATGAGTCAGTAACTTAGTGAAGATGTTCTTGACAATTACAACTAGAATTGCTATATGCATAAACATTTTCTTTTTTATGCATTAACGTACCATCTGTGAGTCAGTCCCTTTAATATGCTATTTTCATGTATCCGAGTGGCTCTGCTATCAAAAACTCTCAAAACAAATGCCCAAGTATAAGTTTGAAAGGTATACATTATTCATGACTGTGTCTGCCAACAAATGTTTAATAATACAGTCTTTCTAATAGAACAAGCAAAGGTTATCCAGTGTTAACCCACCCTCCCCCCTGTCAACTTTTTCCTATTTCCCTTGCTAATGAAATTGCTTGCAGGCAGAGTAAACACATGAAGTGCCCTGGTTTTGCAAATTTTCAGTGTATCAACCAAGTGAAAATACTTAACATCATGTCATGTATAGCAAGACTCCAAAAGTGTCTCTGTTCAGAGATAATACTTTGAAGAGGTGACCTGAAATGGTCTTGCTCTATTTATAATTTGGTCACATGAAGACCAGTGACAGACTTTATTCGATCAGCTTCATATAAAATTATTTCCATCAGATGAAAAAAAAAAAAAAAAAAAAGATTAAAAAAAAAAAATCAAAAGAATCTAGCCATAATCAAATGTGAAGCTTGAGAGTTTTTGTATAATTTCTGGTAAAACTGATTTCAGAATTCCATAGGACATAATAAATCAGCAGGTTATCAAGACATGGCAGAGGATACACAGAAACTCAGACAAAGAAAATAACGCCAACAACCAAATTGTTGTGACCTGACAAACATGGCTTGTGCAATTTCAGACATATCTGTCAGATATGGAAATGCTGTTCAAATAACTTTGATAAAAAAATCCTTGGATTCCACTGACTAAACAGGGAATTCCAACAAGAACAGCTAGTGCTGAAGTACATAAAACAAGCTGTAAAGATGGGTATTTCAAACTTGGAATTGATTTTGTATAGTAGGAAGTCAAACTGTATAAAATTAGATTCAGCAGGTCTTAAATGGTTCAGACAAATTACTGGCCTCTGGGAGTAAATATCCAGAGATAAAATAAAGATATAAAACAGGCGCGTAGCTACCAGTACGCAGAATACGCAGCTGCGTACACATTGGTCCTGAAAATCGAGTAAATTTGGTGAAAAAATATGACCTATTTTATGCCAAAACCTGCCAAAACGCTCCTGAGACGATCTACAGAAAAAAAAAATTCCGGGGGAGCATGCCCCCGGACACCCCTAGGATTCTGCGTACACCTTCAAAAGCCCTGGCTACGCCCCTGTAAAAGACAAGTTATCAAGTCAATTCTTGTGTAACCTTGTAATATGTCTGAGAGTCATTACTGCAACACTTACGGTTGATAAATAGAAGAAACACTCCTTTTTTCACATTATAGTTGGCATTGGTCACAAATCCATGCAGTCTGAAGGACAACTTATCATCTTTATGGTCCACCTCTAACAATTCTCTGGAAAAGAAAATATAATATCTTTCTTCCAAACATGCATTATAGGTTCAAATAGATGGCACATATGAATAGAAAAATCTATCATCCATCATAAAAGGCTCCTTAAAGATCCATTTTTCTAAGAAACAGTCATTATAAGTACATTAAATTCCCCTCAATTATAAAGGTAATTTACTTCAAAGAACAAAAAAATGGAAAAAGCTAAAATATTAACATTTGTTTTAAAAAGGTTATTTACTTAATCAGCAGCATTTTTTTGCAAACAACCAATGACTAAAATTCTTTTGAGCTAATTCAATGCATGTCAGTTATAAACAAGAAATTGGTTAAACCAAATAATGTTCCCCGAAGTATTTTTTGTTCAGAATGGCAGAAAAGTAAGAAATGTACTACAAATGGTATTTCAATGACATGTGAAATTAAATAGTTTTTAAGTTATAGTAAGTATAATCATTATGAAACATATTTCAGGATTTACAGTATAAAAAAACACATTTGTAAGGACCATTGATTTATTGCAAAATTTAGCTGCTACTTGTTTAATCTGTGAATGTTTGTCAGAATTTTTATAATCACAACAAGAGGTGTCAAGTGCTTGGCTGGCAGGTGTAAAAAAGTAGACCTGTACTTCATATAATCAGTGTTGTTCTCCAGAATTCCAGCTGATAAGCCATTGATTTATCTATTGATCAGGGTTGCTACATTAAGTTTAATAAAAGGAGATATTTAAAAAAAAAAACTAACTGATATAAAGTGATGGTTCTTTAACACTGCACCTCCTCTCATTGGTCTTTATAACTGTGTGAAGTTTTATTCAATTTTCTTCAATACCATTCAAGTTATTTTCCTAACAAGCATTATTAGGTATCATAAAGGGAGATAATTAAAAAACTAAGTAATGTAGAGTGATGATTTTTTAACACTGCACTTCCTCTCACAATAACTGTGTGAAGATATAATGAGATATCACTGATACTTTAGAAGTTATACCCCAGACAAGCATTATTTAACTTTCGCAATTATCATTAAGGGAGATAATCAAACAAGAGGGCCATGATGGCCCTGTATCGCTCACCTGAGTATGACTGCTTTTGAGAAAGTTAATATGGACCTGGTTAATTGACCCCAGATGACCCATATTTGAACTTGACCTAGAAATTATTGAAACAATCTTTCTGACAAATTTCCATGTTAAATGGACCGAAAATGAAGCCTCTAGAGTGTTTACAAAGTTTTTCAATATTTGGGCTCTGTGACCTAGTTTTTGACTCCAGATAACCCATATTCCAAATTGAGCTAGAAATCATGAAAGCAACCTTTCTGACAAATTTTTAGGATATTTGCACTGAAAAAGTAGCCTCTAAAAGGTTTTTTGATATTTGGGCTATGTGACCTAGTTTTTGACCCAAGATGACCCATATCCAAACTTGAGCTAGAAATCATCAAAGCAATCTTTCTGACAAATTTCCAGGACATTTGGACTCAAAATGTACCCTCTAGAGTGTTTACAAGGTTTTTCAATATTTGGGCTCTGTTACCTAGTTTTTGAACCCAGATGACCCATATTTGAACTTGAGCTAGAAATCACAGAAGTAACCTTTCTGACAAATTTCCAAGTTATTTGGAATTAAAATCTTACCTCTAGAGTGTTAACAAATTTGGAATTAAAATCTTACCTCTAGAGTGTTAACAAGGTTTTTCCATATTTGGGCTCTGTGACCTAGTTTTTGAACCCAGATGACCCATATTCAAACTTGACTTAAAAATCGTCAAACCAACCTGTCTGACAAATTTCCAGGATATTTAAAATGGAACCTCTGGAGTGTTAAAAAGGTTTTTACATATTTGGGCTCTGTGACCTAGTTTTTGAATCCAGATGATCCATATCCAAATCAGAGCTAGAAATCATTGAAACAACCTTTCTGACAAATTTCAAGGACATTTGGACTGAAAATGTAACCTCTAGAGCATTAACAAGGTTTTTCTACTTTTGGGCTCTGTGACCTAGTTTTTGACCCCAGATAACCTATATTCAAAACTGATCTAGAAATCATTGAAACAATCTTTCTGACAAATTTCCAGGTTATTTGGACTGAAAATGTTACCTCTAGAGTGTTAACAAGACTTTTTTATATTTGGGCTCTGTGACCTAGTTTTTGAACCCAGATGACCCATATTCAAACTTGACTTAAAAATCATCAAAGCAACCTTTCTGACAAATTTCCAAGATAATTGGACTGAAAATGTAACCTCTGGAGTGTTAATAGATTTTTCTATATTTGGGCTCTGTGACCTAGTTTTTCAACCCAGATAACCAATCTTGGAATTCGTCTGAGAAATCATTGGGACAAACATCCTGACCAAGTTTCAAGACAACTGAGGCAAAAATGTGACCGCTAGAGCATTAACGAACTAAGTTTGGACAGACGACAGACGATGGACATTGAGCGATCCTAATAGCTCACTCAGGTGAGCTAAAAATTAAGCAAGGTAGAATTAAGCTTCATAAATACTGCATTTCCTCTCACTTTTCTCTATCACTGTGTGAAGTTTTAATAAAATTCCTTAAAAGTTATTCTCCAGACAAGCATAATTAAGTACCATAAAGGGAGATAGTTCATAAACTAAGTAATGTAGGGTTATGGTTCTTTGGCATTACACTTCCTCTTACTAGTCTCTATAACTGAGTTTCATAGAGAATAATAGGATAGTGTCTTATTATGAGAAAGTTTATCTGGCAAGGCGTAGGACTTTATCAGGTGAGCCAAAGACGAATCCGATAAATTCCGCAACCTATTATTCTATTTATCCTGTCACATCTGGCATCTGGACATAGTTTACTTAAGATCTGAATGTCAAGGTAATCTGCCACAGGTACATATACACAAAAAGATAGTTTCAATAATTCTTTTTCATTAAATGATCACTATATTGTAAGATCTACATACTGAAATATTTAATTTTTATTCAAGTAGTCTCTGTTTGTAATAACATCAATTTTATCACATCCTTCTCATTATAAACACAAAAGTAGTCCGTGACGTATCATGTTTATAAAGCAAAATTTATTTTATAAAATTTTTCTACTTATGCAGCAAAATCTGTAAATTTTATATTTCCTAAAGTTTTCAGTAACTGTATCATTCTTGTTGAAATTGAGTTATTCTAGCCATTAATGACTTGTCTTCATATTGTTTCTAGTTTCAATACTATGATCAATGTGATCTTGACCTTTGACCTACTGACCCCAAAATCAAATGGGGTCATTCACTCAATGTGTGCAACCATTACATGAACTTTGAAGTCTCTAAGACAAATGGTTGTCAAGTAACAGAGTGTAAATAATTGTAAACATTTAGGTCACTGTGACCTTGACCTTTGACATACTGACCCCAAAATCATTAGGGGTCATTCACTCAATGTGTGCAACCATTATATGAATTTTGAAGTCTCTATAAAAAATGGTTGTTGAGTTACAGAGTGTAAATAATTCTAAACATTATGGTCACTGTGACCTTGACCTTTAACCCCAAAATGTACAGGGGTCATCCAATCAATGTGTGCAATCATGATATAAAGTTTGAAGTCTCTATAACAAATGATTGTCGAGTTACATGGCAGAAATGGTTTTCAATGTTATTGTCTATGTGACCTTGACCTTTGAGCTAATTACTCCAAAATCAATTGGGGTCATTCACTTAATGTGGGCAATGATCACATGAAGGTAAAAGACTGTAACTGAAAAAGTACTCAAGTTATTACCCAGAAACCAAATTGCTAACGGACGGATGGCCAGACAGACGGATGGACACCCTGGACCATAACATAATATGCCCCCTTCGGGCATATAATAAACAGATACATAAGACAGTTCAGAATTTACTGGTTAGGATTTGTAACAATCTTCTGTGTGACATTATGTCTGAATTTCCACGTTGCATCACTATTCTGAACAATTTATTTAATATTGAACAAACTGTAACAGTTATATTGTTGAAGTTTGTGAATGGTGTATATAAAAATTTCAATTTACAAAATTAGTGAACACTGAATGAACTTTCTATAAATTCTACTTTGTGTACTACCCATTACCACTTGAGTAACAATTCCAGGCCTCATAATATAATGACTAGAATTCATAAACTGACTAGACACAAAAGTCTAAATTCAATAGGTTTAATAGTTGTCCATTAGTCCTATATCTATTTCAATGGATTGGAACACTCCAGAAAGCTGATGTGAAAACCATCCACAGTAACAGTCCTCTGGGACCAGTATATCATATAAATGAATTAAAAACATTTAGGCAATGGGGTGACAGTGACTCAAGTTAACCATTTTATGTTTTGTTTATTCCATACAAAAGCTGCTAATTTACTATTAACGAGTACGCTACGTGGGCATGTACCTTCATGTACACATCTGTTTCATTCAGACTTCGCTTGTGCATGGTAACGATATCGAACCTAGCACTGGTCATTGCAAATCTACAGCAAAGACAGCGTATTGACGATGAGGAGATGAATAGGGGGTAGGGATGCTTGAGGGTGGGTGTTCCCAACGGCACGTGGCAGGTGTCCTTGGGGTGTCCCAGAGTACCGTTGCCTGGATGTGGCGACAGTTTCAAACTTACAAGCATGTCACGCACAGGCATGGCGGAGGGCATCAGAGGTCCACAACTCAGCGTGAGGACCAGTTTATTGACGTTCAAGCGCGAAGTCAGCGCTTTGTTACCGCGACTGCCCTCCAAAATGACATTCAAAATGCCACTGGTGTAAGACTTTCCACTCAAACCATCAGGAACCGTCTTCATACAGCTGGCATGAGGGCTAGAAGGCCAGCAATCCGAATCCCATTGACGCGAAACCACATCCAGACACGTCTTCAATGGGCCTGTGATCACGCCAGGTGGACGCTGCATGACTGGACCACAGTGCTCTTCACTGACGAGTCTAGATTTTGTGTGGACTTCACTGATAGGCGAGTGCGGATACAGAGATCCACCAATGAGCATTTGGCACTGTATGTGTTGCTACCTATGACCGTCATGGCGGGGGATCGGTCATGGTGTAGGTGGGCATTACCATGCAGGGAAGAACAGAACTGCACATAGTTCAAAACGGCACGTTGACGGCTGTACGATACGTCAATGAGATCTTAGATGTGTACGTTCATCCGTACGCTGGTGCTATAGGCCCTGAGTTCATTTTAATGGAAGACAACGCCTGGCCTCACAGGGCAAGGGTCACCGATGATTACCTGGAGGCAGCAGCCATAGAGAGAATGCCAGCAAGGTCTCCAGACCTCAATCCAATAGAGCACGCCTGGGACATGCTGCAGACTGCAATATCTGCTCGCCCAGTCCAGCCAACCACGGTCCCTGGGCTACAGCAGGTCTTTCTGGACGAGTGGGCTAGACTCCCACAACAAAGCATCCGGAGACTCATTAGCAGGATGAGAAGGCGGTGCAGAACAGTAATCCAAGCAAACTGACACCACACACGATATTAAAGCAAAATTCAGGCCATAGACTTGATTTTTCCAAAAAGTTCCATTTCATCTCCTGTCTGTGTTATCCCAAATTCTTGCCCCTCCCTCGGCTCAGCCTCTGTCACGCTTCAACAGTTTACAGACTTACTCATTTTTTGGTACTAAACTGTTGTCATATGAACATATTTTCAGAATCACAACAAAAAATGTAACCTTTCAACCTTATGTAGTAAATATACACATTCTTATAAGTGATCCCTATCAAATTTTGAGTAGTATACTTTTAAAAGCAAAGGAACAGAATGCAAGCATAATTATTACTTATCAATATCGTATGGAATTAACAATGTACATTACAAATTTAACTTAGGCTTATATTCCAAACCAAAACAGCGAAATGATTTATTCTCAAGATACTGCATCAGCAATAATATTGTCTTCACCTGTAGTCTTACATCCAGATTATACTCTTGTAAAAGAAGACAATCTCTTAACAATCTCTGATTTTTGTTCATTTTGCAAATAAATTTCAAAGTAAAGTATTGTGATCATTGAACACAATAATCAGGAACGGTTCCAGGATTTCCGGTTGGGGTGCTAGGGAAAATGTGGTTGACGAGTGGGGGGTAGACCTGTACAGGTGGAGTCTCCCCTCCAGTTAGCGGAGGTACGGGGCCTTCCCCAAAAAAAATGAAGGCGTAAAATGGTGCATTTTGGGGCATTTTTGTTGCATTCAGACACATCCTTATTATTATGTCTTCTAGGGGATGATGATTGACATGATTGGTTCTGTGGCAACTGGAACGGTTTGAAATATATTTAGGGAGAATAATTATACACTGTACTTTCGGTTTCGATAATTGTTCATTCAAAAACATTTTTATAGTTATGTTGCATTTTAACAACATGAGGGCCATGATGGCCCTAAAGTGCTCACCTGAGTCTCATTGCTCATGTTACAAATATCGTTATTAGTTTTTATGGGTGCATGTTTGAATAAGTTTGCAATAAGTTTGAAGACTCTGGGTGTAATGGTACTCAAATTTTTTAGCAGAAATAGTTTTACTCTACAGGTCCCTGTGACTTTGACCTTTGACCTACAGACCACAAAAACAATACGGTTCTTCTAATATAATTACCTGTAAAGTTTGAAGGTTCTTGGTGTAATGATACTCCAGTTACTAAGAAGAAATAGTTTTGACTCTACAGGTCCCTGTGACCTTGACTTTTGGCCTACTGACCCCAAAAATGATTGGGTTCTTTAATTGAGTAAAGAAAATCATCCTATGAAGTTTGAAGGCTTTTGGTAAAATGGTACTCCAGTTACTGAGCAGAAACAGTTTTCACACTAGAGGTCCCTGTGAACTTAACCTTTGACCTAAGGACCCAAAAAACAATAGGGTTCTTCTAATACAATTATCCTATAAAATTTGAAGGCTTTGGGTGTAATGGTACTACAGTTACTCTGCAGAAACAGTTTTCACTCTACAGGTCCCTGTAACCCTGACCTTTGACATACTAGCCCAAAAAACGATATGGTTCTTCTTTTAAGTAAAAGAAATCATCCTATGAAGTTTGGAGGCTCTGGGTGAAATGGTAATCCTGTTATTGAGTGGAAACGGTTTTCACTCTAGAGGTCCCTCTTACCTTGACCTTTGACCTACTGACCAAAAACACAAAAGAAATTTTTTGTACTCAATAAGGGCAATAACCCTGTGAAGTTTGAAGTCTTTGGGTCAACTGGTACTCAAGTAATTGAAAGGAAACAAAGTGTGAAAGACAGACAAACAAACAGACATCCATGGACAAGACAAAAACAATATGTCTCCATCAGAAGGGCAGGGTTGGGGGGAGACATAACAACAAACAATTGAAGGTATACATGTAGCCCTTGGTGTTTCCCAGCAGCAGATTTTTAAAGTTTTCCCTATATAAATCCTTGTGTAAAATCAAATGACCCCTCCGGGTGGGCCCAGCTTTGACCCCAGGGTCATGATTTGAACAAACTTGGTAGAGGTCCACTAGAAAATGCTGCAAACCAAATACAGTAAAGTCTCGCTTTGCAACCGACCCTTTTTTACGGGCAAATCGATATTACGACCGCTTTTTTCCGGTCCCGACTTTTTTGCTATATAATTCAAGTGGTCGTAAGGTCCAATATTACGACCGACCCGCTACTACGTATTACGACCACTTTTTAGGGTCCGAATTCCCATTTCACAATGAAAGTGGGACCCCATAAGACGACCATTAACTGTTTACTAAAATGACACGTGTCACCAATTATCACCAATAAACAACATAATACGACAATCGTCATCAAGGTGTGAACGATTTGCGGTACAATTTATGAAAATTAATATTTATAAACTTTAGGCTATTAGTAATTTAAAGGAACGTTAATATATACTTTAATGTTTGTATCATAAAAATGGTACTGATTAATGCAGAACAAAGAAATACGTTATGAAAGACGAAATAGGTGTTAATAATGCCCAATTTCGGATAGGTACGTTATTACGGCTACGAGTGAAAAACTGTCAAAAATAAATCGTGTACAGTAGGATTTCAGTGTTGCTAATTAAAAAAACAGCTTGAAACAAAAATTGCACTGTATACTTTCGAGTTTTAATTCATTTTATGTCGCACTTACATGAAAATTATGTGAAAAATATCATGTTATTGTAGAATAAAATTGATACCATTAGTTAGTATTTTTCCATAATTTACCTTTTCAACAAGGTTATTATAGCTAATAATAACCCTTTACAACAGATGAGAAATTGATTGAAGGCTAGCACGGGTCTCGGAATTAAGACCGACTCGATAATAAGACCACTTCTCCCAGGTCCCGAAAGTGGTCTTAATAGCAAGACTTTACTGTATCTGAACTCTAGTCCTTGTAGTTTCTGACAAGATTTTTTAAACTTTTCCTATATAACTCTATGTAAAACATGTGACCCCCCGAGCGGGACCTTTTTTGACCCAGTGGCTATGATTTGAACAAACTTGGTAGAGGTCCACTGGACAATGCTGTACACCAAATATCTTAACTCTAGGCTTTGTGGTATCTGAAAAGAAGATTTTTAAAGTTCTTCCTACATAACTCTATGTAAAACATGTGACCACAGGGGCGGGGCATTTTTGACCCAGGGCCAATGATTTGAACAAACTTGGTAGAGGTCCTCTTGACAATGCTATATATACAAAATATCTAAGCTCTATGCCTTTTGGTTTCTGATGTGAAGACTTTTTAAACTTTTTCATATATAACTCTATGTAAACAAGTGACCCCCAGGGCAGGGCATATTTTGACCCAGTGACTATGATTTGAACAAAATTAGTACAGGTCCACTGGAGAATGCTACACACCAAATATCTAAACTCTAGGCCTTGCAGTTTCTGACAAGAAGATTTTTTAAAGTTTTTCCTATATAACTCTATGTAAAACATGTGACCACTATGGGCGGGGCCATTTTTGACCCAGGAGCTATGATTTGAACAAACTTGGTAAAGGTCCACTGGACAATGCTGCATACCAAATATCTAAACTCTAGGCCTTGCAGTTTCTGACAAGAAGATTTTTTAAAGTTTTACCTATGTAACTCTTTGTAAAACATGTGACCCTAGGGGCGGGGCCTTTTTTGACCCAGGGGCTATGATTTGAACAAACCTGGTAGACGTCCACTTGACAATGCTGAATACCAAATATCTAAACTCTAGGCCTTGTGGTTTCTGACAAGAAGATTTTTTAAAGGTTTTCCTATATAACTCTATGTAAAACATGTGATCCCTGGGGTGAGGCCATTTTTGACCCAGGAGCCATGACTTGAACAAACTTGGTAAAGGTCTATTGGACAATCCTGCAAACTAAATATCTAAACTCTAAGCCTTGCGGTTTCTGTCAAGAAGATTTTTTAAAGTTTTTCCTATATAACTCTATGTAAAACATGTGACCCCCCCGGGCGGGGCCATTTTTGACCCAGGAGCCATGATTTGAACAAACTTCGTAGAGGTCCACTGGACAATGCTGCATACCAAATATCTTAACTCTAGGCCTTGCGGTTTTGACAAGAAGATTTTTTAAAGTTTTTCCTATATAACTCTTTGTAAAACATGTGACCCCTGGGGCTGGGCCATTTTTGACCTAGGAGCCATGATTTGAACAAACTTGGTAAAGGTCCACTGGACAATGCTGCACACCAAATTTCTAAACTCTAGGCCTTGTGGTTTCTGACAAGAAGATTTTTAAGTTTTCCCTATATAAATATATGTAAAATCAACTGAGCCCTGGGTTGTGGTCAGTTTTGACCCCACGGTCATATTTTGAACAAACTTGGTAGAGGTCCACTAGATGATGCTTCATACTAAATATCTAAGCTCCAGGCCTTGAGGTTTCGGAGAAGAAGATTTTTAAAGATCCAACTTTTAAAATCTAATTTTAGCTCCAGTGAACTAGAAATGCAATGGACCAGAACCATTTGAACAATCTTGGTAGAGCTTCATGCAAGGAACATCCCAGGCAAGTTTCATTTAATTTGGCCCTTTGGTTTCAGATGAGAAGTCATTTGAATGAAAAGTTGACGACGGACGGACGAAGGAAAAGACTGATCAGAAAAGCTCACCCTGAGCACTTGGTGCTCAGATGAGCTAAAAATAATGGGAATTCATTGGTTTACCTTTTCTTTACATTTGTAACGAAACTGTGCAAGTTTTCCTGCAGTTTTGCATGATTCAGTGCTGCGGACATTTCGTCTTTAATAATTATATGAAATGACACGTAAAGAATGAAAAGAAACAAGAGATGTAACAATCATAACAACTCGGCCTTTTCCGACAACTTCGTATAATGACTTATTGAAGTCGCCCGAGGTGTTCGGAATGGAGATGTAACCATATATGTATAAGCAATCTATAGTTACTGATTGCAAACCATTTTGCTATTCAAGGACACTGTAACCATGGCCTTTGACCTTGTGACCGGAAAAACTAAAGGGCTCATCTACAAGTCATGAACAACTTATATACAAAGTTTGAGGAACATGGGCCAAAACGTTCTATAGTTATCGATCGTACACTATTTTGCTATACAAAGTCACTGTGGCCTTGACCTTTAACCTTACAAGTGATAGGGGTCATCTACTGGTTTATTGCAAACCTATATACCTGGAACCTGAGCCCAAGGATTCTATTCTAAGTTATAAACTGGCAATAATTTTGCTTTTTAAAGGTCACTATGACCTAGGCCTTTGACCTGCTGACCTGAAAAACTATAATGGACCAACCTACACATTAAGTTGGAAGAACTCAGGACCAAGGGCTCTATAATTATTGACTGGAAATCATTTTGCTGTTCAAGGTAAATCTGACCTTGACCTTTGACCTGGTGACCTAAAAAAAACCAAAGGGGTCATTTACTGGTCATGACCAACCCACATACTAAGTTTGAGCAACCTGAGACCAGGAGTTCTATAGTTACTGATCAGAAACTGTTTTGCTCTTCTAGATCACTATGACCTTGACCTTTGACCTGTTTAAATGACAAACTTAGAGGCAGAGTCGTCGTTCTTGTGCATAGCATCCCTCCTCAATGAGATGTATCTACCTATAAACTTTCAAGTTGATACCTCAAATACATTTCCAGCTATGCTCCGGACAAAAATTATGCATGAAAAACAAGAGGGCCATGATGGCCCAACATGGCTCCAGACATGGGGTCAATTACATTGAAATGTAATTAATTAAATTACAATTACATTTCAGGAACCTTCAATTAAATAACTATTACCCATATTTTCAAATGTAATTAATTAAATTACAATGACATTGGAAATGTAATTAATTAAATTACACTCACTTTGCAAATTTATCTTCTGTCAATAAAAGAAACACATTTATACTCAAAACTGAACTACATTTACATTTAATGTTAACTAGAACTGTGTCCATAGGACACGGATGCCCCCACTATGCATAAGTGGTCATAAACAAGAGCATGTATATCCTGTATGTAAGATTTTTTCTGTACATATACCTAAAATGATCTACAGGTAACCTTATGTACATGTTAAATTAAATTACAAATGTAAAATTTACATGTTGAATTATTTATATGGTATATAGTGAAAAAATCAACAAAGGGCCATAATTCTGTTCAATATGGTCACAGCAAACATTCCTTCCTTGATTACCATCTACACATTAAAGCTGTTCATCCCTGGAAGTTTAAGCAAAATCTGCCATCCGGTTTAAGAGGAGTTGCGTTCACAAAATTTCCCCACTTTGTGGGGGCATAACAATGTTCACCACAAACATTTAGGTCACAGACTGATGTGCATTGCACTTAATAATCATGAGATTGAGTGTTTCAAATGTGTCATCAGAGAGTCTGCAATGTATTTTCTGCTATGCTGAACAGCCTTTCCACTGGAGCGGATGTTGCCTGAACAGACAAATAGCATTTTGCTAAGCAAGAAGTGGCATCTGATTGCTTTTTTGCCAGTACTCATCATTATCATTAATGTTTATCATTAATTATTAATTTATTAAGAGATATCATTAAAGTCTATACATGGCTCACCTACATATCTCTCAGGTTGGTCTGAGGCAGTATTCAATATACCTGAAGGACTTCTCTTTCTGCTTGAAGTGGAAAGTAGGAAGCTGAAAAAATTATCCAATTTTTCTCTTTTACGAGAGGGTGAACAAGCATCGGATACAGATTCTTGTTCTGTCAAGTTTGAAATTTGACTAATTTTATCCTTCAACAGAGAAACAAACTGGTTAACATTTACAGCTTCACACCATCTTACTTTAAACATTGGATCTAATAAGGATGCAAGGATAAATGCCTCTTCATTTTCAAAATGTGCAAGTTGACAATTAATGGAAGCATAAAGGGTAGATGTCATTTTAGAACTTTATTTTATGCCTACCAATGAAATATAGGGAAATATCAGTGAGATAAAAGTGATAATCCACTGTTTTGAATCAGTGAAATTACCATTTTGATAATACACTGTTTGTGCCGGAACTACTGCTTGATGAAACTTCAGGAATTTCCCCACCACGTAAATACAAGAGAATCCGCTGTATTTCAGACTGTGACAGCGAGTGAAATTTATTTACCTTGTTAAATCCAATTATAATATTGAATTCCTGAGCCTAACTAGTTGTGAACAATGATGAAATTCGCCATAAATTATTTAAAATGTCTGATTTGTTTACATAACTCACATGGACAATATCCAATATGGCCGACTTTCAATTCAATTGATTGAATATAACTCGGTATTAATCCGCTTTTATAATTAAAGTATGTATGGCTAAAATTCAATAAATATTGATAAACTGTGTAGAGAAAAATAAATGTTATTTGATGAAAGTGTATTCAGTTTATTTCAGCAGAATTAAAGTTATCATATGTATTGGAGATTGTCTGCACTTTTTTTGTGCGGAGTAACCAAAGTACGCATTAACTGATTTGGGGCTCACCATGGGGAATTTATTGAAGGCTCTGATTAAAAATGTCATAAAATACCCATTTTTCACGTGTTGGCATAAAATAAAAAGAAAATTTGTTTGTTTTTTAGTGGAAGATGGGAATTTATTTCATCTCGTGAACACCATATGTTGATATTTTCACTCGTGGCTGCGCCACTCGTGAAAATATCACATATGGTGTTCACTCGATGAAATAAATTCCCATCTTCCACTAAAAAACAAACAAATATCCTCTATGTAATCAGTGCTAATTTCAGACATTTTCTGCTTCAGGCCAATAGTAACTATTATCATGCTACCACTGACATTTTCTTCTTCTTGCAATTTAGTTGTTGCTTGTTCAAATGGAGAAAGGATATAACATAGCTTATTCAATAGTTTTCTTTCATATGAAGTCAGTTTAATGTCACATTCAATCATATTTAGTTTAGCTTCTGGGACATTCAGAACAGACTGTATCATAAACAACTATGAATTCCATCTAGTTCCACTTGCTGCTTGCAATTTCCTATAATCCTCCCGTATTTCAGATTTAAAGATTTTCGCACAAAATTCACTAACTTCGATACTTTGTACATTGTAGACATTTTGCTTTAAAATTTCCAGAATCAAGATTTTCTGGCACTTCAAAATATTTGTAGAGGCCATTTTATATGCTAGCTAGCTGACCACACAAGATTAACTCTGAGTTAGGGTTTAATGAACCAAACTAGTTTTCGATTATAATTTCATGAATACCAAGGCCATCATTAAAATTGTTTGTTTGCAGTGCAGCTACTTAACAAACCATAAAATTGGCTATTTTCTAATATTTTTTAACCTTCAAGACAGAAATATTTTTCATACTTTATTTATACCAGAAAATAACAGAAATGATAAACAAGAGGGCCATGATGACCCTGGATCACTCACCTGAGTACTTTGGCTGTAGGTTTGCTGCTAAGCAGTATTTCATTTTTTAATTGAAAATATGTAAGTGCGTACAAACCAAATATGTAAAATATCAGTCAATAAATAAAGGCTCTATGACAGAAAGTAGAAATATCTATTATGCTATGGTGACCTTGACCCAGTGACCTCAAACCCTACCCATGGGTAGACGTCCATGCAAGGGACCGATATACTGAATATCAAAGATATTGGTCTATAAATGAAGGCTCTATGAGGTACAGTAGATAAATCTATTTTTAGCCTCCATGACCTTTAACCTAATCTGATAATTTGAAAAAGCTTGATAAAGCTTGCTTCATGCCAAATTTTAAAATTATAGGCCTTGTGGTTTCAGACAAGAAGATTTTTAAAGATTTTTTTCTATACTGCTATTCAAAACTTATGACCCCTAGGGCGGGGCCAATAGTGACCCCAGTGATATTTTTCAAACAAACTAGGTAGAGGTCCACTAGACAATGCTGTATACCAAATATCTAAGCTGTAGGCATTGAGGTTTCCAGTAAGAAGATTTTTAAAATTGCCTTTTTTACATATTAAGGGCCCCCGGGGCGGGGCCATTTTTGACCCCGGGGCCAACATATAAACAATACTGGTAAAGGTTCTCAACACAATACTCCACACCAAATATCTAAGGTCTAGTCCTATTAGTTTCGGAGAAAAATGATTTTTCATGTTTTTCCTATATATCTATATGTAAATCAATAGAACCCTGGGGCGTGGCCAATTTTGACCCAGGGGACATAATTTGAACAAACTTGATAGATGTCCACTGGACAATGCTGCACACCAAATATCTAAACTCTAGGCCTTGCAGTTTCTGACAAGAAGATTTTTTAAAGTTTTTCCTATATAACTCTGTATAAAAGATTTGACCCCTGGGGGGGGCATTTTTGACCCAGGAGCCATGATTTGAACAAACTTGGTAGAGGTCCACTGGACAATGCTGCACACCAAATATCTAAACTCTAGGCCTTGCAGTTTCTGACAAGAAGATTCTTTAAAGTTTTTCCTATATAACTCTATGTAAAACATGTGACGCCCGGGGATGGGCCATTTTTGACCCAGGAACCATGATTTGAACAAACTTGGTAGAGGTCCACTGGACAATGCTGCACACCAAATATCTAAACTCTAGGCCTTGTGGTTTCAGACAAGAAGATTTTTAAAGTTTTTCCTATTTCTATGTACAACTTGTGACCCCTGGGGCAAGGCCATTTTTGACCCAGGGGTCATGATTAGAACAAACTTGGTAAAGGTCCACCTGATGATGCTTCATACCAAATATCTAAGCTCCAGGCCTTGTAGTTCTGGAAAAGAAGATTTTTAAAGTTCCAACTTTGAAAATCTATTTTTAGCTCCTGTGGGTTAGAAATGTAATGGACCTGAACCATTTGAACAATTTTGTTAAAGCTTCATGCAAGTAACATTCCTGCCAAGTTTCAGCAAGATTGGCCCAGCAGTTCAGGAGAAGAAGTTGTTTGAAGAAAAAGTTGACGACGCAAGCAAGGACGGACGGACGGACGCCGGACATCAGGCGATCACAAAAGCTCACCTTGAGCACTTTGTGCTCAGGTGAGCTAAAAACACAGCTCTCCCCTCAACCAAAACAAAAAGTCTGGACCTACAGACCCCAAAAACAAAAGGGTTCTTCCAATATAATTAACCCTATGAAGTTTGAAAGCTCTGGGTAAAATGCATCTTCGCTAGCCAAGGGTTACGATCCGCCCCCCTCCTCTTCACCCTTGGCAGATATAGCCAATATTTGTATTTTGCAGGTTTGCGCCGCCTATCGGATTTCCAAGGTTATTCCCCTTAACATGATGTCATCGATAGCCAATCAGCGCAAGCCTTGTAAAACCACTTTTTCGAAAGCAAAAATGGCTGCGCCCAGTAAAATAAATATGACTACAATTGAAGCGGATATCAGCCCGTCATCCTTATGTGGAATGTATCCTAACACTTGTATTAGTTGACTAAGCAAAGAAAACGTCTCAGTAAATATGGTTCTTCTGTGCTTAGGTGGCAATGTTTCGTGACACAAACGGCAATAATTGCTACATGCTGCCATGTTTACATTTTGTCTCCCCTTGCGTGATAGTTGCGTGATCGTTTGTAATCGGCGATTTGATTGGACGCAGCTACCTATAGCTGCAGCCAATGAAAAATACCGCCATGGAGAAAGAAAATATTGGCTATATCTGCCAAGGGTAAAGAGGAGGGGGGCGGATCATAACCCTTGGCTAGCGAAGATGGGTAAAATGGTACTCCAGTTACTGAGCAGAAATAGTTTTCACTCTACAGGTCCCTGTGACCTTGACTTTTGACCCACTGACCCCAAAAATGATAAGGTTCTTTTAATGAGTAAAGACAATCAACCTATGAAGTTTGAAGGCTCTGGGTAAAATGGTACTTCAGTTACTAAGCAGTTTTCACTCTAGAGGTCCCTGTGAACTTAACCTTTGACCTATGGATCCTAAAAACAATAGGGTTCTTCTAATACAATTATCCTATAAAGTTGAAGGCTCTGGGTGTAATGGTACTACAGTTACTTTGCAGAAATAGGTTTTACTCTACAGGTCCCTGTCACCCTGATTTTTGACATACTAGCCCCAAAAAAAATATGGTTCTTCTATTTAGTAAAAGCAATCATCCTATGAAGTTTGGAGGCTCTGGGTAATCCTGTTATTGAGTGGAAAAGGTTTTCACTCTAGAGGTCCCTCTGACCTTGACCTTTGACCTACTGACCCAAAATACAAGAGGGATTTTTTTGTACCCAATAAGGGCAATAACCCTGTGAAGTTTGAAGGCTTTGGGTCAACTGGTACTCAAGTTATTGAAAGGAAACGAAGTGTGAAAGACAGACAGACAAACAGACACCCATGGACAAGGCAAAAACAAAATGTCTCCATCAGAAGGGCGGGGTTGGGGAGAGACATAACAATGAACAATTGAAGGTATAGCCCTTGGTGTTTCAGAGCAGCAGTTTTTTAAAGTTTTCCCTATATAAATCCTTGTGTAAAATCAAATGACCCCCCCCCGGGTGGGGCCACTTTGCACCCCAGGGTTATGATTTGAACCAACTTAGTAGAGGTCCACTAGACAATGCTGCAAACAAAATATCTAAACTCTAAGCCTTGTGGTTTCTGACAAGAAGATTATTAAAACTTTTTTCTATATAACTCTATGTAAAACATGTGACCCCTGGGGCGGGGCCTTTTTTGACCCAGGAGCTATGATTTGAACAAACTTAGTAGAGGCCTAGTAGACAATGCTGTACACCAAATATCTTATCTCTAGGCCTTGTGGTATATGAAAAGAAGATTGTTAAAAGTTTTTCCTATAAAACTCTATGTAAAACGTGACCACTGGGGCGGGGCCATTTTTGACCAATGGGCCATGATTTGAAGAAAATTGATAGAGGTCCTCTTGACAATGCTACATACAAAATATCTAAGCTCTATGCCTTTTGGTTTATGATGTGAAGACTTTTTAAACTTTTTCCTATATAACTCTAGGTAAACAAGTGACCCCCAGGCAGGACCTATTTTGACCCAGTGGCTATGATTTGAACAAACTTATTAGAGGTCCACTTGACAATGCTACACACCAAATATCTAAACTCTAGGCCTTGCAGTTTCTGAGAAGAAGATTTTTTAAAGTTTGTCCTATATAACTCTATGTAAAACATGTGACCCCCGGGGCACGGCCATTTTTGCCCCAGGTCCCATGATTTGAACAAACTTGATAGAGGTCTACTGGACAATGCTGCACACCAAATATCTAAACTCTAGGCCATGCGGTTTCTGACAAGAAGATTTTTTAAAGTTTTTCCTATATAACACGTTGTAAAACATGTGACCCATGGGGCTGGGCCATTTTTGACCAAGGAGCCATGATTTGAACAAACTTGGTAACGGTCCACTGGACAGTGCTGAACATAAAATATCTAAACTCTAGGCCTTGTGGTTTCTGACAAGAAGATTTTTAAGTTTTCCCTATATAAATCTATGTAAAATCAACTGACCCCTGGGGTGGGGTCAGTTTTGACCCCACGGTCATAATTTGAACAAACTTGGTAGAGGTTCACTAGATGATGCTTTATACCAAATATCTAAGCTTCAGGCCTTGAGCTTTCAGAGAAGAAGATTTTTAAAGATCTAACTTTTAAAATCTAAGTTTAGCTCCAGTGAATCAGAAATGCAATGGACCAGAAGCATTTGAACAATCTTGGTAGAGCTTCATGCAAGGCACATCCCAGGCAAGTTTCATTTAATTGAGCCCTTTGGTTTCAGAGGAGATGTCATTTGAATGAAAAGTTGGATGGACGGATGACGAACAAAGACTGATCAGAAAAGCTCACCCTGAGGGGGGGGGGGGGGGGGGGGGGGGGGGGGGGGGGCTACCCATTCCATGTAAATAGATAATCTAGTGCTAGGCTAGGGAGTGAGTTACTAAAGTAACATAAACAAGAGAGCCATGATGGCCCTGTTTCACTCACCTGAATATGACTGCTATTAACAAAGTTGCTATGGACCTGGTTAATTGACCCCAGATGACCCATATTCGAACTTGACCTAGAAATTATTGAAACAACCTTTCTGACAAATTTCCAGGACATTTGGACTGATACTGTAGCCTCTAGAGTGTTAACAAGGTTTTTCCACATTAGGGCTCTATGACCTAGTTTTTGACCAAAGATGACCAATATTAGTACTTGAGCTAGAAATCATCAAAACAACCTGTCTGACAAATTTCCAGGATATTTGGACTGAAAATGTTACCTCTAGAGTGTTAACAAGGTTTTTCGATATTTGAACTCTGTGACCTAGTTTTTCACCCCAGATGACCCATATCCAAATTTTAGCTACAAGTCAATAAACCAACCTTTCTGACAAATTTCCAGGACATTTGGACTGAAAATGTAGCCTTTAGAGTGTTTAATAAGTTTTTCGATATTTCAGCTCTGTGACCTAGTTCTTGACCAGTGATGACCCATATTCAAAACTGAGCTTGAAATCACAGAAGCAACCTTTCTGACAAATTTTCAGATTATTTGGACTGACTATGTTACCTCTAGTGTTAACAAGGTTTTTCCATATTTGGGGTTTGTGACCTAGTTTTTGACCATAGATGACCCATATTCGAACTTGAGCTAGAAATCATTGAAACAACATGTCTGACAAATTTCCAGGATATCTGGACTGAAAATGTTACCTCTAGGGCATTCACAAGGTTTTTCTACCTTTGGACTTTGTGACATGTAATCCATGTTCGAACTCGTTCGAGAAATTAATGAGACAAACATATTGATCAAGTTCCATGACAATTGAGGCAAAAATGTGACCACTAGAGTGTTAACAAACTAACTATGGACGGACAACAGAAGACGGACAAAAGGTGATCACAAAAACCTACTATGTCACTTCATGACAGGTGATCTAAAAACAACCTTTCTGACAAATTTCCAGAATATCTGGACTGAAAAGTAGACTCTACAGTGTTAACATGTTTTTTTTTCTATTTTTGGGCTCTGTGACCTAGTTTTTTACTCCAGATGACCCATATTCAAACCTGACTTAAAAATAATTGAAACAACCTTTCAGACAGACTTCCAGGTTATTTGGACCGAAAATGTTACCTCTAGAGTGTTAACAAGGTTTTTCCATATTTGGACTGTGACCTAGTTTTTGACTCCAGATGACCCATATTTGAATCTGAGCTAGAAATCAAAGAAGCAACCACTCTGACAAATTTCCAGGTTATTTGGAATTTAAATCTTACCTCTAGAGTGTTAATAAGGTTTTTCCATATTTGGTCTCTGTGACCTAGTTTTTGACCTAAGATGATAACCCATATTCGAACCTGAGCTAGAAATCATTAAAACAACATGTCTGATAAATTTCAAGGATATTTGGACTGAAAATATTACTTCTAGGGCATTTACAAGGTTTTTCTACCTTTGGGCTCTGTGACCTTGTTTTTGACCCCAGATAACCCATATTCAAAACTGAGCTAGAAATTATTGAAACAATCTTTCTGATAAATTTCCAGTTTATTTGGACTGAAAAAGTAGCCTCTAGAGTGTTAACAAGGTTTTCCGATCTTTGAACTCTGTGACCTAGTTTTTGACCCCAGATGACCCATATCCAAACTTTAGCTACAAATCATTAAAACAACCTTTCTGACAATTTTCCAGGACATTTGGACCAACATTTGCAAACTATATGCCTCCTCATCTTCGATGGGGGGCATAATAAACCAATCAAGGCATATGCCGTAGGCGGTCAATAGACGCGATAATGTTTACCGTTATGAAATTGCCAAATTAATTTTGCCAGTGTTTGAATTTTGTTTATCAAAGTTAAATTTCACTTTTTTTTGTATACGAATATTCAGATAGGAAATTTGTATTCGGATACCAACATAGTATCCGGATATCCAAGTACTTGGATACTCGTTGACATCCCTAATTTGAACAAACTTTCTAGAGGTTCACTAGGCAATGCTACATACCAAATATTAAGGCTCAGAGCCTTGTGGTTTCAGACAAGAAGATTTTGAAAGTTTTTCTTTTCAGTTGCCATAGCAACCAGAGTTCTTGATTGAATTCAATTCTTTGAACAACTTTGGTAGAGCTTCATGCAAGGAATATCCCAGGCAAGTTTTGTCAAAGTTGGCTGAGTGGTTCAGCAGGAGCAGTCGACGCACAACACACACCTACGCACTTTGGACAATCAATGATCCCAATAGCTCACATTTGAGCACTTTGTGCTCAGGTCAGCTAATAACAAAGGGCAATAACTCAAAAGTTATGAAAGGTAGTGTAATCATTCTTGTGCACTGCTATCCTCAATGGGATGTATTCACCTATGAAGTTTCAAGTTGATATCTCAAAGTCTTTTCCAGTTATCCTCCGGACCAAAATTATGCATGAACAAGAACTGTCACTGTAAGATGACAATGCCCCCGAACGTGGTGCATTGACCTTTGAGCTGAGAACCAGTCATTCAGGGGTCAAGGCCAAATAAATATAGGTCAGTGGGAAGGTCTTATCAAAAGGGGGTTGAGTCCAAGTATGAAGTAATTCCATTTACTTATAAGGAAGTTATGGGCAATGTTAAAGTGTTCGGACAATTGGATCTTCAAGCTGAAGGTCATTCAGGGGTCAAGGTCAAACGAATATAGGTCAGTGGGAAGGCCTTGTCCAAAGGGGTGTTGCGTTTAAGTATGAAGTGTATCCACTTACTAATTTGGAAGTTATGGCTAAATATTAGTTTTTGGACAATTGGATATTCAGGGGTCAAGGTCAAATAATTAAAAGTCAGTGGGAAGGTCTTGTTCAAAGGGGTGTTGTGTCCAAGTATGAAGTAAATCCACTTACTAATAAGGAAGTAATGGGCAATGTTGAAGTTTTTGGACAATTGGATCTTGAAGGTAAAGGTCATTCAGGGGTCAAGGTCAAATAAATATAGGTCAGTGGAAAGGTCTTGTCCAAAGGGAATGTTGTGTCCAAGTATGAAGTAAATCCACTTACTAATAAGAAAGTTATTGCCAATGTTAAATTTTTGGGACGGACTGACGGATCGACTGATGGATGGACAGTTCAAAAATTATATGCCTCCCTTCGGGGGCATAAAAAATGAGTCAGTAACTTAGTGAAGATGTTCTTCACAATTACAACTAGAATTGCTATATGCATAAACATTTTCTTTTTTATGCATTAACGTACCATCTGTGAGTCAGTCGCTTTAATATGCTATTTTCATTTATCCGAGTGGCTCTGCTATCAAAAACTCTCAAAACAAATGCCCAAGTGTAAGTTTGAAAGGTATACATTATTCATGACTGTGTCTGCCAACAAATGATTAATAATACAGTCTTTCTAATAGAACAAGCAAAGGTTATCCAGTGTTGACCCCCCCCCCCCCCCCCCACCCCTGACAACTTTTTCCTATTTCCCTTGCTAATGAAATTGCTTGCAGGCAGAGTAAACACATGCAAATAGAAGTGCCCTGATTTTGCAAATTTTCAGTGTATCAACCAAGTGAAAATACTTAACATCATGTCATGTATAGCAAGACTCCAAAAGTGTCTCTGTTCAGAGATAATACTTTGAAGAGGTGACCTGAAATGGTCTTGCTCTATTTATAATTTGGTCACATGAAGACCAGTGTCAGACTTTATTCGATCAGCTTCATATAAAAATTATTTCCATCAGATGACTAAACAGGGAATTCCAACAAGAACAGCTAGTGCTGAAGTACATAAAACGGTATTTCAAACTTGGAATTGATTTTGTATAGTAGGGACAAACTGTATAAAATTAGATTCAGCAGGTCTTAAATGGTTCAGACAAATTACTGGCCTCTGGGAGTAAATATCCAAAGAGATAAAATAAAGATATAAAAGACAAGTTATCGAGTCAATTCTTGTGTAACCTTGTAATATGTCTGAGAGTCATTACTGCAACACTTACGGTTGATAAACAGAAGAAACACTCCTTTTTTCACATTATAGTTGGCATTGGTCACAAATCCATGCAGTCTGAAGGACAACTTATCATCTTTATGGTCCACCTCTAACAATTCTCTGGAAAAGAAAATATAATATCTTTCTTCCAAACATGCATTATAGGTTCAAATAGATGGCACATATGAATAGAAAAATCTATCATCCATCATAAAAGGCTCCTTAAAGATCCATTTTTCTAAGAAACAGTCATTATAAGTACATTAAATTCCCCTCAATTATAAAGGTAATTTACTTCAAAGAACAAAAAAATGGAACAAGAGGGCCATGATGGCCCTGAATCGCTCACCTGATAGACCATGAAACGATATTGTAGACATAATGAGGAGAGAATTGGTGAAAGAAGGGCATGTGTCCACACTTGCTGATTGGTGAAGTTTTAACTTTACATGAACTGTTTTAATAATTTCCAGTTTACCTCATTTCGTCTAGATGATAAATACATGGAAAATGTTAACATTTCAAAGTCATTAGACTTTCGATACATTTTTTTTTTCTTTGTAAGTTAACATGAAACTATTGTATGAAGTACAAATTGAAATATGGATATCTGAAACAGGTGTAATGTTTTCATTTTGGCTGAAGGTAGTTTCCTTCAGAAATGTACAGTCTAGAAGTGACTTTTGTGTTAGGGTATATGCTATTTTGAGACAGTATTTAAGTTACATAATGGTATGCAGTTAACCTGTGTTGGTAAATTCTGTACCAGTACAGAATTTGAGAGCACGTTATGACACACAAGATAGGTGATCCACAGACCATGGACTGTACGTACTGAACTCAGCAGTTGGGAAGACCGAAGCAAACTTTGCAGACTAAGATCAGATGGCTATATAAACTATATATAAAATGAATTGACTATGGGGCGGGGTCAATTTGACCCCGGGGATCATGATTTGAGCAAACTTGGTTAAGGTCTACTAGGTCATGCTACATGCAAAATTTCTAAGCTCTAGGCTTTCTGGTTCTGGAGTAGAAGATTTTTTGAAGTTTTTCCTATATAAACTCTATATAAAATCAACTGACCCCCAGGCGGGGTCAATTTGACCCCGGGGATCATGATTTGAGCAAACTTGGTAGAAGTCTACTAGTTAATGCTACATGCAAAATATCTAAGCTCCAGGCCTGCAGTTCTGGAGAAGAAGATTTTTGAAGTTTTTCCTATATAAACTATATATAAAATGAATTGACTATGGGGCGGGGTCAATTTGACCCCGGGGATCATGATTTAAGCAAACTTGGTAAAGGTCTACTAGGTAATGCTACATGCAAAATATCTAAGCTCCAGGCTTTGTGGTTCTGGAGAAGAAGATTTTTGAAGTTTTTCCTATATAAACTCTATATAAAATCAATTGACCCCCGGGCGGGGTCAACTTGACCCCGGGGATCATGATTTGAGCAAACTTGGTAGAAGTCTACTAGGTAATGCTACATGCAAAATATCTAAGCTCCAGGCTTTGTGGTTCTGGAGAAGAAGATTTTTGAAGTTTTTCCTATATAAACTCTATATAAAATCAATTGACCCCCGGGGCGGGGTCAATCTGACCCCGGGGATCATGATTTGAGCAAACTTGGTTAAGGTCTACTTGGTTATGCTACATGCAAAATATCTAAGCTCTAGCCTTTGTGGTTCTGGAGAAGAAGATTTTTGAAGTTTTTCCTATATAAACTCTATATAAAATTAACTGACCCCCGGGCGGGATCAACTTGACCCCGGGGATCATGATTTGAGCAAACTTGGTAGAAGTCTACTAGTTAATGCTACATGCAAAATATCTAAGCGCCAGGCTTTGTGGTTCTGGAGAAGAAGATTTTTGAAGTTTTTCCTATATAAATTCTAAGTAAAATCTATTTACCCCCGGGGCTGAACCAGTTTGACCCCGGAAGTCATGATTTGAGCAAACTTGACAGAGGTCCCCTAGATGATGCTTCATACCAAATATGAAAGCTCTGGGCCTTGTTATTTCAGACAAGAAGATTTTTGAAATTTCCATTTTAAAAACACCTTTTAGGGCCTCACAGCCATATTGTGCATTGGACCGGAACCATTTGAGCAAACTTGGTAAAGGGACATCTAAGGACCATTAGTATGAAGTTATTTTAAAATTGGGCCAGGGGTTTAGGAGGAGATGTCATTTAAAGAAAATGTTGACGACGGACGACGGACGGACGACGGACGCCGGACACAAGGGTATCCTAATAGCTCACTCTGTCACTGCGTGACAGGTGAGCTAAAAAGCTAAAATATTAACATTTGTTTTAAAAAGGTTATTTACTTATTTAGCAGCATTTTTTTTGCAAACAACCAATGACTAAAATTCTTTTGAGCTAATTCAATGCATGTCAGTTATAAACAAGAAATTGGTAAAACCAAATAATGTTCCCCGAAGTATTTTTTGTTCAGAATGGCAGAAAAGTAAGAAATGTACTACCAATGGTATTTCAATGACATGTGAAATTAAATAGTTTTTAAGTTATTGTAAGTATAATCATTATGAAACATATTTCAGGATTTACAGTATAAAAAAAACATATTTGTAAGGACCGTTGATTTATTGCAAAATTTACCTGCTACTTGTTAAATCTGTGAATGTTTGTCAGAATTTTTATAATCACAACAAGAGGTGTCAAGTGCTTGGCTGGCAGGTGTAAAAAGTAGACCTGTACTTCATATAATCAGTGTTGTTCTCCAGAATTCCAGCTGATAAGCCATTGATTTATCTATTGATCAGGGTTGCTATATTAAGTTTAATAAAAGGAGATATTTAAAAAAAAAAAAACTAACTGATATAAAGTGATGGTTCTTTAACACTGCACCTCCTCTCTTTGGTCTTTATAACTGTGTGAAGTTTTATTCAATTTTCTTCAATACCATTCAAGTTATTTTCCTAACAAGCATTATTAGGTATCATAAAGGGAGATATTTAAAAAACTAAGTAATGTAGAGTGATGGTTTTTTAATACTGCACTTCCTCTCACAATAACTGTGTGAAGATATAATGAGATATCACTGATACTTTAGAAGTTATACCCCAGACAAGCATTATTTAACTTTCGTAATTATCATTAAGGAAGATAATCAAACAAGAGGGCCATGATAGCCCTGTATCGCTCACCTGAGTATGACTGCTTTTGACAAAGTTAATATGGACCTGGTTAATTGACCCCAGATGACCCATATTTGAACTTGACCTAGAAATTATTGAAACAATCTTTCTGACAAATTTCCAGGTTAAATGGACCGAAAATGAAGCCTCTAGAGTGTTTACAAGGTTTTTACATATTTGGGCTCTGTGACCTAGGTTTTGACCCCAGATGACCCATATCCAAAATTAAGCTACAAATCATCAAAACAACCTTTCTGACAAATTTCCAGGACATTTGGACAGAAAATGTAGCCTCTAGAGTGTTTACAAAGTTTTTCAATATTTGGGCTCTGTGACCTAGTTTTTGACTCCAGATAACCCATATTCCAAATTGAGCTAGAAATCATGAAAGCAACCTTTCTGACAAATGTTTAGGATATTTAGACTGAAAAAGTAGCCTCTAGAGTGTTAAAAGGTTTTTTGATATTTGGGCTATGTGACCTAGTTTTTGACCCAAGATGACCCATATCCAAACTTGAGCTAGAAATCATTAAAGCAATCTTTCTGACAAATTTCCAGGACATTTGGAATCAAAATGTATCCTCTAGAATGTTTACAAGGTTTTTTAATATTTGGGCTCTGTGACCTAGTTTTTGAACCCAGATGACCCATATTTGAACTTGAGCTGGGAAATCACAGAAGTAACCTTTCTGACAAATTTCCAAGTTATTTGGAATTAAAATCTTACCTCTAGAGTGTTAACAAATTTGGAATTAAAATCTTACCTCTAGGGTGTTAACAAGGTTTTTCCATATTTGGGCTCTGTGACCTAGTTTTTGAATCCAGATGACCCATATTCGAACTTGACTTAAAAATCATCAAACCAACCTGTCTGACAAATTTCCAGAATATTTAAAATGTAACCTCTGTAGTGTTAAAAAGGTTTTTACATATTTGGGCTCTGTGACCTAGTTTTTGAACCCAGATGATCCATATCCAAATCAGAGCTAGAAATCATCGAATGTCTCCATCAGAAGGGCGGGTTTAGTTGGAGACCTCAAGGTCATGATTTGAACAAACCTGGTAAAGGTCCACTAGACAATGCTACACACCAAATATCTAAACTCTAGGCCTTGTGGTTTCAGACAAGAAGTTTTTTTAAAGTTTTTCCTATATAACTCTATGTTAAACATGTGACCCCTGGTGCAGGGCCATTTTTGACCCAGGGGCTATGATTTGAACAAACTTGGTAGAGGTCCTCTACACAATGCTACATACCAAATATCTAAACTCTAGGGCTTTTGGTTTCTGACAAGAAGATTTTTTAAAGTTTTTCCTATATAACTCTATGTAAAACAAGTTACCCTGGGGCGGGGCCATTTTTGACCCAGAAGCCATGATTTGAAAAACTTGGTAGATGTCCACTAGACAATGCTACATACCAAATATCTTAACTCTAGGCCTTGTTGTTTCTGACAAGAAGATTTTGAAGTTTTCCCTAAATAACTCTATGTAAAATCATCTGACCACTGGGGTGGGGTCAGTTTTGACCCAATGGTCATAATTTGAACAAACTTGGTAGAGGTCTACTAGATGATGCTTCATACCAAATATCAAAGCTCCAGGCCTTGTGGTTTTGGAGAAAATGATTTTTAAAGATCCAACTTTTAAAATCTGTTTTTAGCTCCTGTGACCCAGAAATGCTATGGACCGGAACTATTTGAACAAACTTGGTAGAGCTTCATGCAAGGAACATCCCAGGCAAGTTTCATCAAATTTGGCCCAGTGGTTTCAGAGGAGATGTCGTTTGAATGAATTGTGGACAATGGAGGGACAACGGACAGACCGACGACAGACAACCACCCATCCTAAAAGCTCACATGAGCACTACGTGCTCAGGTGAGCTAAAAACTATTATATTTTGATTAGGTCAATGATTTCGGTTTAATTCCACTCCCTTAATAACAAAAAGCATACTGTGACAGCAGCCAATTTCTGTACAGAGGAAACAATGCCTATACACTTTTTTAGCATTAAACATTAACAACTAGAAATGGGTTTTTGATTAACCAAAAACATATGTCTCCCCCTATGGAAGGGGATATCCGCCAGTGTATGCATACTGCTGTATGACAATTGCATATTGCTTTGTTTAATTCGTTATTATAATCTGCATTTCCTCGTGCCTTTGAGTTTATTCTCTCTGCTTGTTGCAAATATCTTGCAGCTTTTGCAACTCGATGTATGTAAATCATATGATTTTTAATGTAAAAGGAAACTGCATATTCGGCGGTTAATAGAGTGTGTATAACCTTGAAATGTTGATGCTTAGAAGTTCTTACTACTTTTGACGTGATTCTTTGTGACTATATATCGTTTAATACACACATAAACTTTTAAACATCTATTATTTCCTTTCGGTAATTTCGACGTTGAATGCTTTTAAAGTATACGATTCAGCCTGGAATTTATATTTTGCACGCAGTCATGTGTAATGCTTATTAATGTATTAAAACAAATTTTCATATTCACTTTAAAGATATCAGTTAGCACAAAGCAATAGCAAACATGAAACTAACCGAATGCATCTGAAACATGTTATTCATATAACGCTGGGAACCATTTTTTTCGGCAGTTTCCGTAAAAAGGTTAATCATGCACGGTGTATTGACAAAAAATACCAGGCAAACTAGTGCAATCCAAGATGTACAATGATACAACAGGACACAAAGATAAACTGCTTTTTCAAAAGTTTATTTCGTTGAGAAATTTGCACTTTCCTCCCGACATAAGTACTCCAGGCACCTACATTTTCACTGACCGACTATTGTTTCCGTCGTCATCACGTACGTTAGTAAACTCGTACCAATAATTTTCTTTTTTTTTTGTATTCTATAAAACTAAAAGTAGCTAGGGCATAAGCTGACCAATGCAAATAATCTATCAGCTACATTATTTGACAAGTTGGCTTTCTGTATTTATTTCATCAATAAAAATGTAACAAGGTAACAGCTGACCATTTCAAAAAGTCACTGAGGTACAAGTTGACCTAATTAAGTACAAGCTGAAAACCTTGTTATTCATTCTTTTTTGCATGCTATAAAGACACATTCCCAATTGAAAAATCCCACTTTTTTCCAAATTTTGATAAATAATTTCTCAAAAATATACTGCTACAATTTTCAGTATATTAGACTGTGCAGCCTACCAGGACTCAAAGTCCAGACCCTTGGAATATCCGGTTCCGCTGATCTACTGTCTGAGCTACCCAGCCTCATACTGATTATCTTCCCTCTTAAGGAACAGTTCTGAACAGTTCTACACACTTAAGCATTTTTGTTAAAATCACTCATTTTAATGTTCACTTAAAAACAAAGCTTAATCATAAAACATACAAAATGACATTTAAAACATTTTCATGACATTTATTTTTCAATTAGCTGAAAAAATACTAGAAAATGAAAAAGACTCCTGTTTTTATATAAATTCATCTCAGAGTTAAGTCATTCAACCAGTTCCGAATGACATTTTGACTAAATACTCAAATGGTGTCTTTAGCTTATAGACATATTTATCTACAATCAGGGTCTCTTTTAAAGACCCTGCTACAGTGTAGTGGTTTAGGCCACTTCCAAGAACCTTGTTGTTGCCAACAGTGTTGGGGCTTCATGCAAGCGATTGGGGTTCAATTCCCGTGAGAACCCTTAGGTTTATTTTCTCTACTAATGTACTTCAACAATATTCTAAGTCATATAGAGGCTATGCATACCGGTAATCGTAGTATAACAGCAGGGGATGTTCCAGCGTAATTTTCGGATGGAAATTGCGCTGGTACCCCCTGTTGTAATACTACTCATAATTTATAATTTCTTTATATTTTTCCTTCATTCCATTAAGAAAGGGTGATTTTGCCCAAAAAAATGGAAACGTTTTTCCAAACCTAATCGGTCCACAGACCACATTATTTTGATATAATCCTATTATACATGTATATAGTATTTTCATACATGTTTGAAAATAATGTGAGATGTGACCTGTATCTCTGTCAAGAAAGCTATGATATAAACAAATAACCAGATTTCTACCTCTAATCTTCATTATTTGACCCATTTTTCCGAGAATTTCAGTTGACAATTTAAATTTATAAATGACCTCCGGTCAAAACTTGTACTTATTGTGTAGATGGGAGCATTTTACCACTGAAAAAGAAATATTTACTAATTCAATTACTTCGACATTATTTAACATTTCGTCCAAAATACACGGGCAAGTAATAACTATTTCACCGTAAAACCACGGAAATCACCGAAGGTCAAATTTGTTCCTCCACAGTTATCTCCCGTGTATAATAATTTGCGCTAGAATCTTAAATTCTTTACTGGTTCCCTACGAAGTTTACATTAACATTGTGCTTTTAACAATCGATTGACGATTATACTAAGTTTATGCATCATGTTTAAATACCTCTATTCCTGATGTTTAAACATATTTTTCTATCGTTCATGTTGTCAATGATTACTGGAATATTCAATTTAAACAACAGCCATGTGGCAGCAAACAAGAATGATGTTGAATAAAAAAGCCGATACATTCAAATTAAGAAACATAAAAGACTTAAGTAGTTGTTAACTACTTGTCACATTCAATAGCAACAAAGTCAAATGAACTTACAATTACATACCTTTCAGTCTATAATTTTACAGATAAATATTTCAAGATCACAACAGTACAAAAAATGTTAAACCACGGACTCTAAATGTGCAAATAAAAGTTAGTTGAATATGGGAATGAATTGTAACAATAGCAATAGGAAACACGAAAAATATAAATAGAATATATGCAACTTTAATGAAGTCAGGGGTCAAATTTAACTTTTTTGTCTACTGGCAAATATTTGCTAGTGACCATTTTTTCTACTAGCAAAATCAATTTTCTACTAGCTAAGCAATATTTACAAAATGTGAAAAGTTGCGGACAAACAGTACTGACTGTATGACAAATAAATGTAGGTGTGAAACCACCAAATAGATTCCTTCTTTATTCTATATAAAATTCATAAAGTTCACAGAGCTGTAAAACATAGCAAAACCTATTTTAAATAGCTTTAACTTACATATTCTTGTAGATCTATATCTGTACTTATGAAAAATAGCAAGAAAAGTGGGGGTTGTGTTTCAAACAAGAAAGATATTTCTGCTCATGTGAACTTACCCATAAAAATAACAAAAAATCTGAGCTAATTTTCAGATTGGGGTATGTGAAACAATTTCACATTGTGAATTCTATTCTGAATGCATATGAGCATAAAATTGCTACCACACTATCAGAAATAGTCAAACAAAATGATTCCAGCAAAAAAATACAGTCAGATTAGGGCAAAAATGTTAAAAATAGCCAAGAAAACTGAGAACTATTTCTAGACGCCATTATTAGACTGAATTGGTGGTTTCATACCTGTAAACAAATAGTCTTAGTCATCTACGCGCTTTAATATCAGATGAACGTATACCGGATTACTTCAACAAGTGTTTACAAGTAGAGCGATCACGTGACCGGTGCTAGGGACATTTTTCACGCACCGGCAAACGTGGATTTTCGGATAAGTCAGAACTTGGGATGTCTGCCGATTTTCTGGCGCACTCGCAAATTATTTCGAGTGCTAAAATTTTGCACTCGCATTTTCTCATTTTCGCTCGCATTTTGCGAGTTTGCGACCGCTAAATTTGAACCCTGGAAGTTGTCAATAAGTAGGATGCATATGAAAGTAAATTACATAAAATTGTAATTTAGCAGTAGACATACACTGGCGGATATCCCCTTCCATATCCCCCCAGCCAGTTGCTGCAGGCAGTACTGAGTCAGACGATTGTAAAATTTGACATTTAACCTCCAAGTGTGACCTTGACCTTGAGACACCACACCCGCAAAGTGGGTTCTGCATGTCGCCTTGATGAGGTGAACATCTGACCCAAGTTTCATAAAAATCCTTCAAGGGCTTTTGAAGATACAGAGTGGACAAGATTTTGTGGCAATTGACATTTAACCTCCAAGTGTGACCTTGACTTTGAGACACCACACCCGCAAAGTGGGTTCTGCACGTCGCCTTGATGAGGTGAACATCTGACCCAAGTTTCATAGAAATCCTTTAAGGGCTTTGGAAGATACAGAGCGGACATGATTTTGTGGCATTTGACATTTAACCTCCAAGTGTGACCTTGACCTTGAGACACCACACCCACAAAGTGGGTTCTGCACGTCGCCTTGATGAGGTGAACATCTGACCCAAGTTTCATAAAAATCTTTCAAGGGCTTTGGAAGATACAGAGCGGACACGATTTTGTGACGGACAGACAGACGGACGGACGGATGGACGGACAACCAGGGGAAAAACAATATGTCTCCCCCATTTTTGGGGGGAGACATAAATATCAGCCATATACAAAATTAGAGTGCAAAAAGATTACATTTGATTAACCACCATACATTTAATCCAACATAAGTAATTATTGCAACCCCAACTCCATTTAGCGGGGTTCAAACATTTGACTTGTTATGAAATAGCATCTTGTAACTATGTAAGAAATTTATCAGATTTCAATGTATATACTTGTTACTAAATCACAATGTCAATCAAAGAAAATTAGTTCATGCAGTGTTTTTGATATTGAATCATAAAATGGAATTTAAAGTCACCATTATAAAACAGTCTCTCATATTATTATATTCACTTCAAATCACTTATCACTATGATTAAATAATTACTATCATAATGTTAACAAATATCACAAATGACTTAATTTGTAAATGCATGTGAAATTAATCACGTATATAGTGTTACTTCAACTTGAGAGGATACAGCTTGCCAACTGGTCGTGTAGTTAAATCTCGTTTTGATCTGACATGGGCTGCTCAAGTGAGTCCATCACCACCTTACGATTACGTCATCTATAATGTCTAAGAACCAATGATTCCTTGGTAAATTCTTGCCATGTATCTGCACTATGTCACCAACTGTTACAGTGTCATCATGGTTACCAACTCTCACAACAATGTAAGGTATTCATGTTTCCACCTCGACCAGAAATGTTCAAGCTTGGCAGACTTAAATCTATGCATTTTACCAACAGACTCATGGGTCATGTCTTCTGATATAGGTAAATAGGGGAGGCAATTCTGCCCCCTTATAGCAGATGGGAATGTGTAAGTGGTTCATCGTCTGAAGGATCTGTGGACAAGAGGGCCAATGGCCCTAAAGCGCTCACCTTGGTTCACAGATGAAAGAAATTTTTATGAATGTAATGATGCATATCACAGAAATGGACCAATGCAATTTCATTGCCATAGCTCCAAAATAAAAAAGAAGGTCAGTAGGTCAAAATATAGGTCATGAGACGGCATTTTTGAAATCGGAACAAAAAGCTGTACATACAGTCCAAATTTCATTGCCGTAGCTTTAAAACAAAAAAGTAGGTCAGTAGGTCAAAAATATAGGTCATGATATGACTTTTTTGAAATCGGAATAAAAAACTGTACACATAGCCCAAATTTCATTGCCATAGCTCCAAAAACAAAAAGTAGGTCAAAAATATAGGTCATGCGATAACATTTTTGAAATTGAAACGAAAAACAATGCACACGGTCCAAATTTCATTGCTGTAGCTAAAAAACAAAAAACTAGGTCAGTGGGTCAAAAATATAGGTCAAGGAAAAATGTTTTTGAAATCATCTTGAAAAACTGTACAAATGGGCCAAATTTTATTGCCATAGCGAAAAACTTTAAAATGAGAAAAAAAAAAATTGGGGGGGTGGGGGGGGGGGGGAGTGACCCCAAGGGGAGGGGGGATGACCTCACTGTGGTCACAGTGCATACTACCAAAGAAGATGTTTAAAGTTTTTTTGCTATATAACTCTATGTAAAACATGTGACCCCTTGGGCGAGCCAGTTTTGACCCAGGGGCCATGATCTGAACAATCTTGGTAGAGGTCTACTAGACAATGCTCAACACCAAATATCTAAGCTCCATGCCTTGTAGTTTCTTACAAGAAGATTTTTAAAGTCTTCCCTATATAACTCTATGTAAATCAAGTAAGCCCTGGGAGGGGTCAGTTCTGACCCCAGGATCATTATTTGAACAATCTTGGTAGAGGTCAACTAGATGATGCCTCATACCAAATATCTAAGCTCCAACCTTGCTGTTTCTGACAAGAAGATTTTTAAAGCTTTCACTATATAACTCTATGTAAAATCAAGTGACCCCTGGGGCGGGGCCAGTTCTGACCCAAGGGTCAAAATTTGAACAATCTTGGTAGAGGTCCACTAGATAATGCTACATACCAAATATCTAAGCTCCAGGCCTTGCGGATTTTGAGAAGAAGATTTTTAAAATTTTTCCTTTTGCTTGCCATGGCAACCAGAGTTATATATGGAATTCAATTCTTTGAACAACTTTGGTAGAGCTTCATGCAAGGAACATCCCTGGCAAGTTTCATTGAATTTGGCCCAGTGGTTTCAGAGGAGATGTCATTTGAATGAAATGTTGACGACGCACGACAAAGGACGACGGACGGAGGGGGATCACAATAGCTTACCTGCGTGACAGGTGAGCTAATAAGCAGGCAGTCACTGACGATGCATTCTATTTCCACAGAAAGTGTACCAAGAACATCTATGCTAATTATTGAGAATTTTTCTGATACATGTTTTCGTAAGACCTATGAGCCTGACGTCATACAACAACAGCACATAAAAAGGCGCGTCGCGTTAACGTGACATTGATAGTGGCGTGATAAGTACACAAAACTGTACGTGACAACCCCAGGGGTATAATTTGAACAGACTTGGTAAAGATCCACTAGACAATGCTACATATAAAGTCTTGAGCTCAGGGGCTTGTGGTTTCAGACAAGAAGATATTCAAAGTTTTTCCTTTCTGTTGCCATGGCAACCAGAGTTATTTATGGAATTCAATTCTTAGAACAACTTTGGTAAAGCTTTATGCAAGGAACATCCCTGGCAAGTTTCATTGAATTTAGCCCAGTGGTTTCAGAGGAGATGTCATTTGAATGAAATGTTGACGACGCACGACGAAGGATGACGGACGGAAGGGGATCACAATAGCTCACCTGCGTGACATGTCTCATCGAAGTTCGCTTAGCAGTATAAGAGGAGAAGTCATTCAAGTCAAACTGTTGATGATGCACACTGCATGACAAACAATCAAGATCTCAAAAGCTCACCCTTGAGCACTTCGTGCTCAGGTGAGCTAAAAATCCCACCATGCATGTAGAAGAGTAGTCAATGCTCTGGAAAAAACTGGAAGGCGCACGCCTGCCAGCCAGCATGCCATGGTCATTCCCATAACATGACTCGTTTACTTTGTCTGTAGGTTTGCTGTTAAGCATTTAACATAAGGAGTAGTATCAGAATATGTAGGTGCCTAAAAACCAAATATCTAAAATATCAATCAATCAATAAAAACTCTAAGACAGAAAGTAGGAATACCTATTATTAGCTATGGTGACCTTAACCTTTAGCCATAGCTCAAACCCCAAGACTAGAGGTCCATGCAAGAAACCTACATGCCAAATATCAAAGATATTGGTCTATAAAGTAAGGCTCTATGAGGTAAAGAAGATAAAAATTTTTTTAGCTTGGTGGCCATTACCCCAATTTAATGGAAGGGGTTCTATATACCAAATCTCTAAAATATCCTGAATGCCTTCTGCATATAACCTCTAAGGCTTTAGAGAAGAAGATTTTCAAATAATAAATATTTTACACAAATAGGACCCTCAGGATGGAGTCAATTTTGACCCCAGGGACATACATGTAATTCACATAAATTTGGAAAAGGACCACTAGACAACACAACATCCCAAATATCTTACCTCAAAGGCATAGAGTTCCAGATACATGTAGGATGACTTTTTTTAATCTTTCCTCTATAAGCCTATATAAAGTCATGTGACCCCTGGGCATTAATGACCCCAGGGGCATAATTCAAACAATATAATTTGAACAAACTTGATAGTGATCCACTAGACAATGCTACATACCAAATCTTAAGGATCAAAACCTTCTGGTTTCAGACAAGCAGATTTTTAATGTTTTTCTTTTCAGTTGCCAAATTAAGCATCCAGAGTTCTTGATGGAATTCAATTCTTTGAACAACTTTGGTTGAGCTCCATGCAAGGAATATCCCAGGCATATTTCGTCAAAATTGCCTTAGCAGTTTAGGAGGAGAAGTCATTCAAGTCAAATTGTTGACAATGCATGACTGACGCCACTGGACGCCGGACATTCAATGACCCCAATAGCTCACCTTTGAGCACTTTGTGCTAAGGTGAGCTAAAAATGTGTAAGTAGTTTTGGAGATGTCTTTTGAAGCCAAATATTGACAAAAAATTTTAGCTCTGGGTCCTTTTATTCAGTGGAGCAGAACCATTTTAGCAATTTTAATAGAGGGCTATGTAAAGAACATGTCCTTGAAATTTGATGGAAAATTACCTTGCAGTTGAGGAGGAAAATTTTCAGCTTTTGCAGCCCTTATGTGCAATGGAGCAGAACGGTTTGAGCAATTTTAGAAAAAGGCAAAATAAGGAACACTTCTATTAAGTTTGGTTAAAAATAGCCTTGTTAAAATGTTGATGACAGACGACGGATGCCAGACAACGGACCACTGACGACAGACGCTGGACACTATCACAATAGCTCACCCTAATCATTTGCTCAGGTGAGCTAAAAATCATAGTCAAAGCTTTCTTACAAAATATTTCACTTAATATCTGTCATAGAGAAATAAACAAAACACCATGGTTAAGAAAATTTATTTATGAAACAAGAGACTACAACAACTAGATTGTTCACCTGAATATTTTGCCTTTGGGTCTGCTATTGAGCTAACATCTAAAGCTTTTTTAAGAATCTCCCTATATGAATACAAGTGACCCCCAGAGCAGGGCCAAATTTCACTCAAGGGGTATAATTTGAACAAACTTGGTTGAGGTCCACTAAACAATGCTACCATACTGATGCTACATACCAACTCTTAAGGCTCAGGGCCTTGTGGTTTCTAACAAGAAGATTTTCAAAGTTTTTCCCAATATAAGCCTGTAAAATCAATTGACCCCAGAGCAGGGCCAAATTTGACCATAGGGGCAGTAGGGGCATAATTTGAACAAACTTGGTAGAGGTTCACTAGACAATGCTACATACTAAATCTTAAGGCTCAGGCCCTTGTCATTTCAGACAAGAAGATTTTTTAAAGTTTCACTATATAAGCCTACATAAAATCAACTGACCCCCGGGCCAGGGCCAAATTTGACCCCAGGGGCATAATTTGAACAAACTTGGTAGAGGTCTACTAGACAATGCTACATACCAAATCTTAAGGCTCAGGGCCTTGTGGTTTCAGACAAGAAGATTTTCAAAGTCTTCCCTATATAAGCCTAGGCCTAAAAAAAAAAATTGTTCTGTTCGGGTCACCCGACCCTACCTAAAAATATGCCCGACCCTACTGTTTTTTTAGGTCTGTCAAAAAAAAAATTGTCGCACTTCGTATTGTAGAGGTACGGTACGGTACGGTGCGGACGGATTTTATTGCTGCACAGTAACAAAATGGCGGCTCAGGTCGTCAATGTGTATAAAACTGCGTGTGATCGCTATCACACTGCAGAACGTCGGGGGTTTAAAATTATTTCGTCAAAGATGTCATTTGAAGAGTTGGAAATGATGTTCTTGTGCCTAATGTTCTATACAAGCAGGAACCTGTAGTCACAATATTAAAGCTTTAGCTTGCATTGACTAGCTAATGGTTAAATATGGTTGCATTAGGCCTACACCACTTTGCATTTCAACTGTTACCTTGTAACTTGTCAGTCAATTGAGGGATCATAGGTTTGAGGAGCCAGAACGGTTTGAACTGATTCTACCCATGAAGACCAAATGTCTATAATGGTAAAAAAAAAAAAAAAAAAAAAAAAAAAAATCCTACCTAATCATAGAGAGCATGTTACCCTAACAACACTATTTTTTTTTTTAGGCCCTATGTAAAATCAATTCACCCCCGTGGCGGTGCCAAATTTGATCCCTGGGGAATAATTTGAACAAACTTGGTAGAGATCCAATAGACAATGCTGCACAGTAAATTTTAAAGGTCATGCAATACCAATTTTTGACCTCGAGATTTTCATATGAGCAAAAAATATATATCTAACTATGACAATTTTACAAAAATCCGCAGGTAATTTTCATCTTAAAGATGTTTTTATAGCAAATTAAAATCCATATTTAACACACTTGGTCACGCGCACCTGTCACACGCTAAACCCGAAGTGACATGCATTTATCCCTTGCCACTTGACATAGCTGTCTGGACTGTTAACAAAAACTTTAAAATTATGATGGAAAGTGAAAATGTAGACTGAAAATAGTAAAGAAAACAAAATTGAACAAGTTAAGCTAACATCATGAATATACATAGAAGATTGTTTAAATAAATCATTTAAAATTTTGATGGAATTACAAAGCCAGTGAGCAAAATTTATATAGAGGCTACTTTAATTAGCGTGATAGAATTAAAAGATACTTCAGTGAAAATATCTAGAGATGCTTTCCATGTAACTGATACAAAAAGATTTTGAAAATGCTCATTTTTATCCCATGCAGGTTTTTTTGGAAGACTTGATTAGCTAACCCCAGTCGAGAGATTAATCCCCATGAAAATGTTCTCTTTACATTGACTTGTTGCTTATTTGTCTGTGATAAATTTCGCCTGAGGTACGTGTAAGAAATCTTTGACTAGATCTATGATTTGTTTTCATTAAAAATGCATATCTTTCTTTTTGGTTTTTGCTTATTCATTCGAGAATTTTTTTGAAAACAAAAACAATAATGATCAAAGAACAAATAGTATGGTAAGAAGAAGCCTAAAAACTATGCCAAAATCACATTTTTTTTTTTTTTCAATTCTTTGTATTTAGAAGTTGATTATTTTTTATTTTCATCATAAATAGATCTATTACATTTAATTATCTAATTAAAAATATTTAACTGGATGGAAGCTACTTTAGTAAAAATCATTGAGACATGCTAATTGGAAGCATTATTACATAATGTTTTCACAAGTGTGACAGATCAAAAGTAATTCAATCAATTTGTAAGATCACTAACCATAATATTTTGCTAATTGTCTCAACTTTAACATTGATTGGGTCATAAAAAAGTTAATTGCTTTGTCTTGACAGCTATGCAGAATATACAAGGGTCCCATTTGGGTAGGTTAATTTGCATAAATCCAACAGTATAAGGCGTGATTTATGGATCTTTGAAATTTCATTAGGTATTAATTTATAAGCAGACACAAATTTCTGCTTGATGGAGGTATCAAATTATTATTTTTTCAAACAATATCCCAACGTGACAATACACTGTAGTGTGAATTTCCATTACAGTGAAACAAATATTAACACATTAGGACACATAAATTCACTTAATTTTTACTACACTTAAATGACAAAGAATTTGTTTTATATGACATAATGATCAAGTGAAAAAGTGTACACATTATGTTAAAACGTGGAGGAGATAGTTTTATTTAGAACCACAACTTGGAAGAAATTTGAATATTTATAAATCATATTCTTTGCTAAGGTAAAATTACAACCCATTCTCCCAGTACAATGTTTGAATTTAGTTATGCGTTATGAGCAGTGTAATTCTGCATAACTGCCTCATACAGTAGTAATAAATCTACGTCACAGCAAAAAATTGAGGCGGAAACTACCGATGTCGAAACGGAAACAGGCGATCATCAAAAACATGTTTTTTCTTATCAAAATCAATATTTTCATAATTTCTTAATTAAACCATTTAAATCAGTACATTATGATTATTTTGAATAGACAAAGTTGCTAAAGTCGTGTCACATGACCTTTAAGGCTCAGGGCCTTGTGACAAGAAGATTTTCAAAGTTTTTCCATTTAGTTGCCATAGCAACCAGAGTTCTTGATGGAATTGAATTCTTTGAACAACTTTAGTAGAACTTCATGCAAGGAATATCCCAGGCATGTTTTGTCAATGTTAGCTTAGCGGTTTAGGAGGAGATGTCGTTCAAGTCAAATTGTTGACGATGCACAACGCATGCCGATGCACGTCGGACAATCAACCAACCTGAAAGCTCACCCTGTGCAGTGCTCAGATGAGCTAAAAATTTGTATTGGTCACAAAATTGTTAAAAAAACTAGAGCTATCACTAAATGTGATTAATACCCCCAAAACACTGCTACAGAACAGAGGAAGTTATCAATTTAGTAACAGAATACTTCATAAAAAAATTATAGAATACAGTTGCAATTGGTATACATTTGAAACTAAGACAAGCCCAAGAATTGGTATGCTTAAGAAGAGAGAATAACCCATAATAAAAGATGATTTTGACACCTGGACTAAAAAGAAATATCAACATTACATAAAATATCTGTCTTTTCCAGTTTGATAAGTAGATTTAAGGAATTTACATACGAGTGGAAGGCGCTAGGTCTCTCTAGAACAAGGGAAAAGAAACTCTGAAGAATTTAACGAAAGGAAAGATGACCATGGAAACCATACAAACCATTCTGGACAGTAACTGTGCCGTTAACAAACACTTGTAGGTCTGTACGCCCGTCGTAAGAAATGCCCGCCAAACAATAGTAGAGCAACTAATAAACTTGTCATGTTCGGATATGCAACACTCGCTGAAGCGATCATTTCGCTGACGCCATACACGTCGACATCCATCATGGAAGTCGTGGCAAAATTTGGACTCGTAGGTGAATAGCACATTACGAAAGTGCCTGAGTTGCTAATTGACGTGATCTCTGGCAAATTCCAGAAGGGCCGCACGGTGCCTTGGCGTTAAGGGAGGACGTACCACAGGTCGGCGAGCACATAAATAAGCGTCATGGAGTCTGTTGCGACATGTTTGTGCCGAGATTCGAAAGCCAGAAGCACTTTGGAAGTCTCTATTTAGAGCAACAGCCGAGTCAAACTTATGGCGTTTTGCCAGGACAACGATGGCACGGTCTTCCCGAGCAGATGTTCACCTTGGACGTCCACTCTGAGGACGTCTGGTGACGGCATCTGTGTCAACGTACTTTTGCCAAAGTCGCTGGATTACACTTTGGCTAACACCATGCTCATAGGCCACTTCGCACTGCGTTTGCCTAGCCAGCAGATGACCGACTGCTCTATATTGTAACAGATGATTCAAATCAAACATTCAAATTAAAATCTGCTCAGGCCTAAAAAAAAAAATTGTTCTGTTCGGGTCACCCGACCCTACCTAAAAATATGCCCCACCCTACTGTTTTTTTAGGTCTGTCAAAAAAAAAAAATTGTCGCACTTCGTATTGTAGAGGTACAGTACGGTACTGTACGGTGCGGACGGATTTTATTGCCGCACAGTAACAAAATGGCGGCTCAGGTCGTCAATGTGTATAAAACTGCGTGTGATTGCTATCACACTGCAGAACGTCGGGGGTTTAAAATTATTTCATCAAAGATGTCATTTGAAGAGTTGGAAATGATGTTCTTGTGCCTAATGTTCTATACAAGCAGGAACCTGTAGTCGCAATATTAAAGCTTTAGCTTGCATTGACTAGCTAATGGTTAAATATGGTTGCATTAGGCCTACACCACTTTGCATTTCAACTGTTACCTTGTAACTTGTCAGTCAATTGAGGGATCATAGGTTTGAGGAGCCAGAACGGTTTGAACTGATTCTACCCATGAAGATTAAATGTCTATAATGGTAAAAAAAAAAAAAAAAAAAAAAAAAAAAAATTCCTACCTACCCTACCTAATCATAGAGAGCATGTTACCCTAACAACACTATTTTTTTTTTAGGCCTCATGTCATGTTGACTTTATTCTACACATTTGATTTTCACTTGATTTTGAGGAGTGGATGTGTTTGCTCGGACCTGCATGGGATAATTGAGCTGTTACAGGTACATAATCACATATATATACACAAGTACTGGTGTGCCTAAAGCAAAACAGAATTTAAGTTTTACATGAACATTTTTGCATTTAAAAAATCTATGAACCTAAGTCTTGACCCTTAATTTATTTTGTTGAGTGTATATTCATTTTCTTGACATTTACATACAAGATAATGTAAGATGATAACTTCCTAGCTATCTATGAAAGAAAAAGAAAATATAAGCACAAGATATTACGCTGACTTGTATAATTTATATTTAGAAGATACTTGCAAGCTTGTATAGCGACATACAATCTGTCTGTCTGTCTATTTGAGCTTATCTATCGTCGGTACCGGTTGCCCATATGACTGACGCCCCCTGAAGAGATTAGTTATTTTATGTAGTGGGGGTGGTGCAAAATACAGAAAGCATCCCATTAACGGCATACAATTATACCTTGTTCTGTTTTTGTAACTGAATTTACTATTTATACTATTTTTAAGACTATTCTGCACATTTAACACAGTAACATTACATTCTGGTATACAGTAAAACAGTCTATTGTTAAGTGACAAACTCTCATTCGATGATGATGATTGGGTACTCATTCAGTTGGGTAATTTCCTTTTATATTTACCCAATGCATCGCTTTGACCTGGCTGTACGAGATTTTATTAGGTGTGAAAACAACATCAAGTTTATATGTACTAAATAGTTTTTGTGTATTCTATTTGAGCTTATTTATCATCGGTACCGGTTGCCCATATGACCGACGCCCCCTGAAGAGATTAGTTATTTTATGTTGTGGGGGTAGTGCCAGATACAGAAAGCATCCCATTCCAGAGACACCCCTGGTTCTTTTGCATGCTCAGTGTAAAGCACTGATACATTGGACCTCGGTTTAACGTCTCATCCGAAAGACTATTAGCAATGTTAGTGGAGGAGCAGGGGATTGAACTCGGGACCCCTGGTTTACCAGTCCAGCGCGTTACAACTGGATCACATCCGCTCCCTTAGTTTTTGAATCTGTTACTCCCCTTTTATTTACCAGAAATGTCACGTGATATTGATCGAAATTAACTCTTTTTTTTTCAAATTGCTTTCTATTTCAGTTTTATCGTTTTGGGAAAAGCTGATCTGATGTGACACCAGATGTTACATAATGGGCCAATGGGAATTTCAAAGATGATGAGGCACCTAGTACCATTATGACAAGTACATGTTTTGCAAGTTGTTTGTCCTCATCATTCATACATTCGGTAATATGATTAAAATGACAGCCATCAGTTATTAATTAATTGTCGATTCAACATTTGATCAAACAAGAGATGTTTATAAAACATATATGCCCCTCTAGTGCCTTACCCCTAAAGGCAGCCATGAAGTTTTGAGGAGCTGGGACCAAGCATTCTATAGTTATTGATCGGAAACCATTTTGCTATTCAAGGATACTGTGACCATGGCCTTTGACCTGGTGACCTGAAAAAAACTAAAGGAATCATCGAATCTTGAACAACTTATATACAAAGTTTGAGGAATATGGGCCCAAGCGTTCTACACTTATTCATCGGAAACCATTTTGCTTTTCAAGGTCACTGTGACCCTTTGAGCTTTGACCCAATTCCCTGAAAAATGATAGCTGTTATCTACTGATCATGTAAAACCTACACTATAAGTCTGATGAACCAGGGCAAAAGGATATTCAGCAGAAACTGTTTTGCTTTTCAAGGTAACTGAGACCTTGACCTTTGACCTTATAACCCTAAAAACTAAAGGGGTCATGACCAACCTACCTATGAAGTTTTGAGACAGACATTATTTTGCTATACAAGGTCACTGTGACCTTGACTTTTGACCTAAAAAGCTGTATGGGTCATCTACTGGTCATGACTAACCTATATACCAAGTTTGTGGAACCTAGGCCCAAGCGTTCTATAGTTATTAATTGGAAATCATTTTGGTTTTCAACATAACTGTGTCCTTGGCCTTTGACCTGGTGACCTAGAAAACTATAAGAGTCATCTATCCGTCATGACCAACCTACAAACTAAGTTTCAACAACTTAGGACCAAGAGTTCTAGAGTTAATGATTGGAAACCATTTTGCTGTTCAAGGTCACTCTGACATTGACCTTTGACCTGAAAAGCAACAGGGGTCATCTACTGGTCTTGACAAACATACACACTAAGTTTAAACAACCTGGGACCCAAGGGTTCCAGAGTTATGGATTGGAAACCATTTTGGTGTTCAAGGTCACTCTGAACTTGACCTTTGACCTAAAAGCTATAGGGGTAATTTACTGGTCATAGCCAACCTATATTCCAAGTTCTATAGTTGGATACTAATTGGAAATCATTTCGCTGTTCAAGGTCAGTGTGACCTTGGGCATTGACTGGTGACTTGAAAAACTGTAAGGGTCATGACTAACCTACAAACTAAGTATGAAGAACCTGGCACAAAGACTTCTATAGTTATTGATCGGAAACTGTTTTGCTTTCCAAGCTCTCTGTGACCTTGATCTTTGACCTGGTGATCTGAAAAACTATAGGGGTCATCTACTGGTCATGACCAACTTACACATTGAGTATGAAGAGCCTGAAACCAAGCTTTCAATAGTTATTGATTGGAAACCATTTTGCCTTTCAAGCTCATTGTGACCTTGACCTTTGACCTAGTGACCTGAAAAACTGCACGGGTCATCTACTAGTTATGATCAATCTACTCACAAAGTTTTAACAACCTGGAACCAAGGATTCTGTAGTTATAGATTGGAAACCGTTTTGCTTTTATTAATGTCATGTACAATACTTGGTCCACATGTGTACACAATCGTAACAACTCGGCCTTTTCCGACAACTTCGTATAAGAAACCTCGTATGTAAGTGTATGAATACACCAAATGGTAATTCGCCCCGGCTTTAATAAAAATATAAACAAACATGGCAGAACTCAAGCAGTGTTTGTCTTATGCATTAGAAAAAAAATAAAAATAAATGTTAATTTTAAGTATAAACATGCAGAGGCCTTAAGAAATGTTTTCAATTTGTATTATAAAATAGTCCAATATGGCGCCTACCACATTATTTCCGAGGTGACTTATGGTATTGAAGTCGCCCGAGGTGTTCCGAATGATGTGTACCATTACAATTTTCAGGGCATTCTCCAGGCCGATTTAGCGCCCCCGGTAGCGGGGCGCTTGACTTTCGTGATCCAGGTTATCGGGGCGCTTGAATTTCGGTTTGCACGTTGTGGGGCGCTTGAATTTTTGACAGCAGCAGACGACTGCTTATCACGATCAATAAATCCCATGTTATGACCACAGACACTTGTTTAGAAGCGAATATAAGGCATTTATGAATGGCCATTCTCCAGTATATAGTATTAGATTACAAGATAACCAACTTCGAAATGTAAACAAACAAAACCGAAGCACATTTATCAAGTCGCTGCAGAAACACAAATGCACTTTCAGAATAATTCTAGCATCATTTCATACCTGTAATATATGCCCTTTCCAATGATATATGTCACTATCAATAACTCCACTTTGTTACGGAGAAAATCACATTTGTTTCCGTCAAAAGTCTGATTTTTTTCGACCCGTCATCTTGCGAAGCTGCTGTAAGCGATTGGTTCCCAGTATCTTATACGGTATTTATACGTTTGCTTTTGAGCCGGGCGCAAATTACCACGTACGCTAGATTCTTTCTCTATATTCAAATGTTTTGGGCGCGTGATTTTTAAACCCGGCTCAAAGATTTTGCAACGGTTCTGTTTACAACACTGGGAACCATTCGCTTACAGCAGCTTCGCAGGATGACAGGTCGTGAAAACTGACTTTTGATGGAAACAAATGTGATTTTCTCCGTAACAAAGTGGAGTTATTGGTAGTGACATATATCATTGGAAAGGGCATATATTACAGGTATGAAATGATGCTAGAATTATTCTGAAATTGCATTTGTGTTTCTGCAGCGACTTGATAAATGTGCTTCGGTTTTGTTTGTTTACATTTCAAAGTTGGTTATCTTGTATTCTAACACTATCCGCAATTTGCCGACAATAAACAAAGAAGGAATTGAGCGTGATATATCAGGCAGTATAGCACGCTGAATACAAGCGCGCGCCCGCTGACGTCACTGAGAACGCCACTGTTAAATAGTGCACATACTTACGTCCCTTATAGATATACGTACGTGTTAGAATAGAAATAGATTTTAACATTTTCGTGATCTACCGTCGTATATATCACGGTATCTCGTTCATATGCGTAATTATTTAATCACTCAGGCCTACGGCCTTCGTGATTAAATTACTACGCATCTGAACTCGACACCGTGATATATCAGACGGTATATCACTCAAACTTAAAATCTATTTCCTAAATATAATACTATACTGGAGAATGACCATTCATAAATGCCTATATTCGCTTCTAAACAAGTGTCTGTGATTTTGACAGTCATAATGTAGGACAACTGTCCAAAAACACAGCCCAATCTAATATACAGTATAATGCTGTCGATTTCCTACCGCGTTGAAATGAATTCTTACATTCCATAAACACCATCTAAGCGAAAATATCTCGGATAGTCCATTTGTCACCTGTTTTCGCGACCTGTCGTATTTTAACATTTTTATTTAGAGAAAAATGCGTCTTGGAGACATGGGAAACTTATAAAATTTAACTAATTGATGAAGATGAATGGCAAAGATTAGATAATTCATGCTAGTTTTTTTTTTCCTTTGTAATTGAGAAAGTTTCCTTTTCTCTTGACAATTGCTGTCGTTCATTCCCTTCAAAAGATGTACTCAATTTTTGTTGAAAGTTTTCATAAGACCATAAAGGTTTCATTCCTTCTGATTACATACATGTGATAACTTCGGTAACTCACAACTGGATTTTCAGCTGGATTTTTAGCTTGAAAACTGGAATTTTTTTATCAACTCGTTTTCGCAAAAAGAAAGACAAGAAGAACAGAAAAGAAATCTAATGAAGTGTTTTTTGTTAATATATAAAGGTTGCACCACATGCAAAAGGCATAATCTGTTCCCTTAGCACACTTTCCTATCCATTTATATTCAGATTTCCACTGATGATTGATTTTTTTTCTTGTCTTTTGAATTTTAGCTTTTGGACCTGAGTCCTTACACAGATCCCATTTTGTGAAAAGTCTAGGATGTGTTTCCAGTTTCATCAGAATTTTTTGAACAAAATTACAAACGATTTTAAGATGTAAATTATGTTGATTCATTATAATTGTTGCTTTCAAAAGAAACCACGACAGAAATATTTAATAATTATGTCTTAGAGAAAAGGAAACTTTTTCAAAGAAAAACTGGTACTTATAATTAAATAATGAACAGTTATCTTAATCTATCAATTGAATGTTGTAAGTTTGCCATATAAAGAGTCTCCAAGACACTGTTTTCTATAAATATTAGAATACGGCGGGGTCGCGGAAATATATGACAAACGGAACTTATCCGAGATTTTCACACGCTGCCTTATGTTTAATGAACTAAATATTTGCTGAAATTGGTTTCCTACAATTTGTTAAGCTTATCTTAAAACTACTTGACCTTTTTTTATAAATAAATCCGAGAAATAAAACAAAAATACCAAAAAGTATTTTAGTCATTTCCTTACACTGTTTAAAAGGTTAGAGTAACATTAGTAATGCATTGATGTTTAACCGTTTGCCATTAAAATTTAGCATTCAATTAATTTGTTAAGTTGTACACAACAATTTTCTACTGGGTGTGTATACATCCCCAATCGAATTATATTGACCCAATTCAACACCCGTTGATGGCTAAATGTGTTAATTGTGTATCGAGTGTCAACACAGGATTAATTCAATGAAAGTAGTAAAATGCGCTCTGATTGGTCAATGCTTTGAAGGTAGTATTTATTGATCGCCGTTTCCGAGTATAAGCTCCGCCCATAACCGGAGCTGAGCAAGTTATTGACGTCGGTAGATGAAAGATTTTTTTCTTCTTGATTTTAATATCGGGAATTTTTAATTAATACCGGGACAGCTGGAATTGATGTGGAATAACGGGACTTTCTTAAAACCCGCCGGGATATCACATGTATGTGATTATATGCATTTTTCTTATCTTAAAATATGATGATAGAAAAGAACCCATTCATTTATCATGCTCACTGAAAACATTGTACTTGTGGTCAGTTGTCCCAAACTCATACTCAGAAAAATTTGTAGAGCCCTGTAATAATTTTTTGCCACAAAAGTTATTCACTTTTTCACCTATCCAGTATTTAAATCAGATTCTATTAACAACATTGGTGGAAGTATGAATCACATTCAGTGTTTCTGGTAAACTTTATTACTTTGATAATATTATAATGCATCAATGTACAAAATATATATTTATGCATTAAAGATGTTGGAAGAAGTTAAAAATATGTAAATACTGAACACCTTTTGTTGTTTAAACTCCCATTAAATTATGTCAAAACGCATTATTTCATTGTAAGGATTAAAAGAAGTTTCGACATGGGATTACCCCCTCCTGCACCAAACCCTGCAGAGTTGTGCTTGGAAAATTTTCTGGGGAAGGCCCTTATTTTACAAAAGCATAAAAAAGCATTTATAGCAGGAAATATGTGCATACAAGATCAACATGGAATTCAGGGTTCTGAATTAATTATACAACTATTTAAATGCATGTTTAAACTGACCCGTATTACATGTGTGATGGGTCCAACAATCACAGTCAATACAGTTAACTTGTTATTATGCAACAGTATACAATTATGAAATAATCTAACATTATTTATTTATAAAACATGTAATACTAACTATATCTTTAACACCTCTCCTGATTTAATGTGGACACATTTTTATACCCCAAAAGGCAACTGTATTTTAATTGTCTGTCTTTCTGTGTCATGGATGGATTTTGAAATAATTTTGCATAAATGTGTGACACATTGAGATGATGTGTCACATGCAAGACCCAAGTTTGTAGGTCAAGGTCACACTTGGACTTGAAAGGAAATTTTCATAAAAATGCATTGATGGTTGTCTCAGGTCTACAATTCTGTCATTTCTGGATGTATTTTAAAATGACTTGGCATAAATGTATTGGGCATGATGAAGATGCAAATGGGCGTAAGAATCAGGTGTCACCCTCAGAGTTCAATGTCACACTTACATGTCCAAAGTCATGATATGAATATTTCATAAAAGTGCAATGATGGTCTTGTCCTGTCAACAATTCTGACATTCCTGGATGGATTTTAAAATGACTTGGCATAAATGTCTTAGACATGATGCCGACATGTTGCATACAAGAATCAGGCCTCCACCTCAAATTTCACGGTCACACTTGTATGTCAAAAGTTGGGATATCGTTGTGACTAGATGGTCGTGTTTTGTCAACAATTCTCTCACTCTGTAACTGAACAAGCATTTGTTGTAGAAACTTCAAAACGCATATAATGGTTGCACACATTGAGCAAATGACCCCTATAGATTTTGGAGTCAGTAGGTCAAAGGTCAAGGTCACAGTGACTTAAGCACTGAAAACTATTTCCGCTGTAAAACTTTGTAACCATTTGTCATACAGACTTAAAACTTCATATGACTATTAATAACATTGAGAAAATGACCCCAATACATCTTAGGATTAGTAGGTCAGATGTCAAGGTCACAATGACCTAAACACCTAAAAGCATTTCTGCTGTACAACTTTGCAACTACTTCCCATATATACTTCAAACTTATTAGGATGATTGCCATCATTGATTACATGACCCTTATACTGTTCGGGGTAAGTACATAAAAGGTCAAGGTGACAATCAACTAAACAATCAATATTTCTGCACTATAACTTAATAATCATGCATCACAGCATGAACATCGTAACTTCTGAAAGACTGACATTTATACAAATTACAACACTTAAAATTCAGATATGATAAAGATCTATAATACTCTAAAATTAAAATTATATAATGTTAAAAATCAAAGTATTATAAATCGAAAACGAAAAATTTAAAATTTAGAGCAAATCATTTAATTCTGATAACCTAAAATTTCTGCCCTCTTATCACAAATGCATCATACTTAAAAAATAAAAAAAACTTTCGGGCATGTAATGCTCCGCCAAGCGGTGCTCTTGTTTCTGTTAAAATGGGGACAAATCTTCCAAATCTGCTAAATATCAGCAGTAGTAGAAATCAGTGACTCTAACCCCAAAGGACGGAGCTCACTTCTACACAATGAAGTTTTATTATGCTCCCCAACAGGAATGCATATACTCGTTGCTTTGTCCGTCCATACTTCCTTCCCGACATTTTGTCATGACCATTATCAACACCTCTGCCTGGAAAATATGGAAACTTCACTGCAAGCTTTACTACCAAGAGGAGCTGTGCATATAAGCAGCATGTTTCAGTTCAATGATTTTTAGCTCAAGGGTGAGCTTTTGGTTACATTGATTGTCTGGCATCCATTAGCATGCATCATGCAGTGTGCGATGTCAACAATTTGACATGAACAACTTCTCATTCTATACTGCTAAGCCAACTTTGACAAAACATGCCTGGGGTATTCCTTGCATGAAGCTCTACCAAAATTGTTCAAAGAATTGAATTCCAGCAAGAAGTCTGGTTGCTATGGCAACAGAAAGGAAAAAGTTTGAAAATCTTCTTGTCTGAAACCACAAGGCCCCGAGCTTTTAGATGTAGTACGTAGCATTGTCTAATGCACCTCTATGAAGTTTGTTCAAATTATACCCCTGGGGTCAAAATTGGCCCCGCCAGGGGGTCAATTGATTTTACATATGCTTATAAGGGAAAACCTTAAAAAATCTTCTTGTCTGAAACCACAAAGCCTAGAACTTAGGCATTTTTAATGAAGCATCAGCTAGAGGTCCTCTACCAAGTTTGTTCAAATTATGCCCCTGGTGTAAAAATTGGCCCTTCCCCAGTGGCCACTTGATTTTAATAGACTTATATAGGGAAAACCTTAAAAATCTTCTTGTCTGAAACCATTAAAACAAGGGTTAAGATCTTTAGCTCCCCTGAACACGTAGCTGATTCAATTTCAACCAAACTTTCACAAAACTTTTATAAACAATAGATCTCCTTTCTTTTCCTGAACCTACCTGATCCCATCATGTGTTTCAGAGGTATGGGGGCCAGAATAGGCTTATTCTGCTTGGTTTCACAGCTCTGATAATCATACAAACCACTTGCTTGAATCTTCATGTATTGACATACCGTATACGTGGTTTTTTCTGCGGGCTCCAAATTCTGCGTTTTTTCCAAAATTTGGCATGTTTTTATTTCTGCGGACTTTATTTCTGCGGCACCTTCTTTGGACAAACTGTGACTTAAATTCTGCGGAAAAGAACACAATAAGAAAGTAAACTTCCGGTACAAACTAACCTGATATATGTATCGTTGTTATCACTACAGCAGAGATAAATTTCAAAATAAATTTATCGTCGCCACCGGACACGCCTTAGAAAATAGCAGCATGTTTGTTTGTTTGTTTTGTTCATTGAAAGGGTACAACAATAAATATTCGCATAATAGAAGGCCATGTAATTAGAGGCCAATAATCGAATCAATAGGAAAGCGACCTGTTTCTCTGTTTATCAGCTTCATGTGTGCAAACAACAATAATGCACAACAATAGAAAATTACCGGTATGCACCTTTGGATCAGCATGAATGGACGTGTGAAATTTTTGTACCGGTACCTTAAATATGTAAGCAATGACAATATAAGGTAATTGGAAAACCATCACTAGCTGAAGGGGATCTTACAAACACAGATTATGTATTTACTAGTAGCCGACGGCAATGTTATACAATCCGATGACCAACCATTCTGTATAATCTGTTAGTCGTAATTACTTTAGTCCAATTCAGGTCAAAATGTCGGACACGTGGTAGGTAAACACGCCAAAACAGGGTGGAATATTCTGCGGATTTTATTTCTGCGGCGTTGAAAGTGACCGCAGAATACGCAGAAATAAAGTCACCGCAGAAAAAACCACGTATACGGTATTAGATATTTGGTATGTATGTATCAAAAGCATCTGCTCTTAGGTTGGATTTTAGGTCACTAGGGTTAAGGTCACCAAGATTAAAAAATCTGATTTGGCCCCAACCCAGGGGTCACTTGGTTTTATATGGACTGACATAGGTAGAACTTCAAAAGTCATCTTGTCAGAAACCACAAAACCTGGATTTTAGATATTTGGTTTGTGAAGAAAGTGGTTACAGTTGTTTTCAGGTGAGTGATAAAAGGGCCATCATGGCCCTCTTATTTACATGGAGGATCAGCCAGAGGTCCTCTACCAAGTTTGTTGAAATTATTTCCCTGAGGTCAGAATTGGCCCCACCCTGGGGTCCTATTTGTGCGAAATGTTTAATTTTAAAAAATCTTCTTGTGAGAAACCGTAAATTCTAAACCTCAGTGTTTGAAATAAATTTGAAATCGAACTTGCCCATAGGGCAATTCTGAGGCGATTTCAACTTGCCCTTCTTCATTTTAATTTGCCCTACTTTATGTATGTGGAGAAACTCATTAAATCAACATGAAAACATACTGGAAAGTGGTTAAATTTATTTAAGTACTAGTAATACACTTTATCAATTTTATGTAATGTTATGATTACTGATACTGTAACTTCGGTTCATAAGTCATACTATCAGCACAATCATTCACCACCCATTCTTATTTCACAGCACACCTCACTGAATTCCAAGAATGCTCTTTCAGCACACTCTAATCTTTCATTAAAATTCTGTTTATTTTCTCTCACACTACCCTCATTCATTTAAATGTTGTAGTGTTTTCATAGCAACAGTGGCAGATGGGTCCTTCTTTGCTATTTCATTTGAAATTTGTCTATATTTCTGGTAAAAAGGGGAAAAAACGTGCGAAAAAGGCCAATTAGGGGATACTGAATAAACCACCTTCTACTGTTTTCAATACTCTCACTGTAAAAAGATAATCACACTTTAAAACTACAGGGCATGTCTCTGTCTTTTCTGTCTTCAAACAGATTAACAATCATTTCAAAGACTATAATATAACCAAGAGTATCTGGCCTCATATTTTTGAGTTGAAACAGCGACTGTCAAGTTTGTTACTTTCAGGTTCAGGTCGAGTACTGGTACAATTACTGACCGACACACTTCGGCTGTCGACACTGATTGTACTTTCTGTTTCATCCTGTTCATCCACCTCCATCTGTAAAAAATTCCCTGACTCAGAGTATGATCCGATGGAGATATATCTTTTTGCCGGAAAAAAGGCTCAATACGCTTTGTACTTTTTTGCATGAGAAAGTTTTATCTTTTAGTTATACTTTCTCCAGTTGTTAGACATTTTTCTGGGATTTCCCCGGATGGAGAAATAAGAATGCTTCCCGTCATGATATATGTCAGAGCCCAAATGAATTTGGTTCCTGTCTACATGTTATTTTTAGTGAGTGAGGAATGCTGGGACAAAATGGCGTAATAATTGCTATATTTAGCCTTGGATCGAATATAAAATTGTTCTCGTCCATAAATTGTACGTTTGAAGATAAATTACTATTTTGTTAAAGAAAATGTTATATTATTTTAACAAAACCATCAGAAAATGTTAAATTTGATGCAGAGGAAAATGAATTTTTTTTTGGGGGGGGGGGGGGGGGGGGGGGGAGAGAGGAGAAATCAATTTTTTTTGTGGAAAAATGCAAAGGGAAGACGCCGACTATTGGCAAAAAGACCAAGAAATAGGCGTAAAGGATACAAAATCGGCGTAAAGAACAGTATTTTTAAGGTTGCCCGTCGGAGAACTTCATTGACATTTTAACTTGCCCTCTATGAGTTTTTACTTGCCAGGGCAATTGGGCAGGCGGCTATTTCGAACACTGAAACCTAAGATTTTATGCATTGAGCATCATCTTGTTTCTCTACTAAAATTGTTCAAATAATGCCCCTTGGGTCATTAATAGCCTTGCCCTGGGAGTCACTTAATTTTAAGAGGGGATATTGTGTTTGGTGAAGTGCAACTCAAAATATGAGTCACTTAAAATATGAGTAGTGTTACTAGGTTCCTCTGTTTGACGAACATACATACATAATCCTGTTTTTTTTAGCTCACCTGAGCACTGCTCAGGCTGAGCTTTTTTGATCATTGGATGTCCGGCGTGTGTCGTCGTGCGTCAACAATTTGATTTGAACGACTTTTCCTCCTAAACCGCTAAGCCAACATTGACAAAACATGCCTGGGATATTCCTTGCATGAAGCTCTACCAAAGAATTTAATTCCATCAAGAACTCTGGTTGCTATGGCAACTTAAAGGAAAAACTTTGAAAATCTTCTTGTCTGAAACCACAAGGCCCTGACCCTTAAGATTTGGTATGTAACATTGTCTAGTGGACCTCTACCAAGTTTGTTCAAATTATGCCCCTGGGGTCAAATTTGGCCCTGCCCCAGGGGTCATTGGTTTTGCAAAGGCTTATATAGGAAAAACTTTAAAAATCTTCTTGTCTGAAACCACTAGGCCCTGAGCCTTAAGATTTGGTATGTAGCAATGTCTAGTGCACCTCAACCAAGTTTGTGCAAATTATACCTCTGGGATCAAATTTGGCCTACCCATGGGTCATTGGTTTTACATAGGATTATATAGGAAAACTTTAAAAATCTTCTTGTCTGAAACCACAAGGCCCTGAGATCTAAGATTTGGTGTGAAACAAGCTTTATCAAGCTTTTTTGATTTATTAGATTAGGTTAAAGGTCAACGAGGCTAAAAATAGGTTTATATACTGTACCTGATAGAGCCTTCATTTAAAGACCAATATCTTCGATATTCGGTATATAGGATCCTTGCATGAACCTCTACCCATGGGTTACTGGTCACTGGGTCAAGGTCAAGGTCACCATAGCTTATGATAGATATTTCTACATATTTATATTTACATTACATACATATTTTCAATTAAAACATGAAATACTGCTTAACTGCAAACCTACAGCCAAAATACTCAGGTGAGTGATCTAGGTCTATCATGGCCCTCTTGTTCTAATAAGATTTCATAATGAGCACTTGTGACAGGCAGAATCTGTCTGGATGGATTTGTAATCTAAAATGGGCCTGTTTAGTCTCCACTGTTTAAAGAAAAAAATGTGGAGCTATTATCATGATGCTCTCGTTGGCATCGGCATGGTTAACCTTTTTGTGCTATTCACTTCAAATTTAATTAGAATACATGTTGAAGTTCACTATCAAAATGTGACACCATGTATAAAAGGCAGATAACCATCAAATTTATTTTTGCAAAGTAATGCCACTTTTTCAACTTAAAATTTCTTGGTTAACCTTTTTTGATAATGTCCATTTCTTAAAAAGTGTTGAAGATATTCCCTTCAAACTTGGAATACTAGATCACCAGCAAGACCCCTACAAAGAAAGTTGGTACCCATGTCCCAAGGGTCAAAATTAGCCCGACTCCAGGGGTCACTTGATTTTGCTTATACTTATATATAGGAAAGAACTTCTTAGACTAGAAATATTTACTAACATGGGATGGGTAGGTACTCCTCCCGACTCCCACCCCCCCCCCCCCCCCATACCCTGGGCTTCAAACCTATTACCCACCTCCCTCCCAAATCCGTTTTTTTTTTCTTCCCCCCTCCCACACACAACTTAGAAGTAATCTGTTCACTTACATGGGATGGATAGGTTCTTCCCCTCTTTTTTAGCTCACCTGGCACAAAGTGCCAGAGTGAACTTTTGTCATACCCCGATGTGCGGTGTGCGTCGTGAGGCGTAAACAATTTCATTCAAATGACATCTCCTCTAAAACCACAAGGCCAAATTCAATCAAACTTGCATGGGATGTTCTTCCAAAGTTGTTCAAAGAATTCAATTCCATGCAGAACTCTGGTTGCTATGGCAACTTAAAGGAAAAACTTTGAAAATCTACTTGTCTGAAACCACAAGGCCTGGAGCTTAGATAATTGGTATGAGGCATAATCTAGTGGACCTCTACCAAGATTGTTCAAATTATGACCCTGGGGTCAGAACTGGCCCCGCCATGAGGGGGCCCTTGATTTACATAGAGTTATATAGGGAAAACTTTAAAAATCTTCTTGTCAGACTGCAAGGCTTGGAGCTTAGATATTTGGTGTTGAGCATTGTCTAGTAGACCTCTATCAAGATTGTTCAAATCATGGCCCCTGGGTCAAAATTGGCTCCGCCCAAGGGGAGTTACAAAGAGTTATATAGCAAAAAACTTTAAAAATCTTCTTGTCACAAACTGCAAGGCCTGTAGCTTAGATATTTGGTAGTATGCACTGTGACCACAGTGGGGTCATCCCCCCCTCCCCTTGGGGTCACTCCCCCCCCCCCCCCCCCCGCCCAAATTTTTTTTTCTATTTTTTTAAGTTTTTCGCTATGGCAATAAAATTTGGACCATTTGTAAAGTTTTTCAAGATGATTTCAAAAACATTATTCCTTGACCTATATTTTTGACCTACTGACCTACTCTTTTGTTTTTTTTAGCTAAAGCAATGAAATTTGGACCATGTGCACAGTTTTTCGTTTGATTTCCAAAATGTCATTGCATGACTTATATTTTTGACCTACAAATGTACTGACCTCCCTTTTGTTTTTGGAGCTATGGCAATGAAATTTGGACCATGTGTACAGTTTTTTATTCCGATTTCAAAAATGTCATAGCATGACCTATATTTTTGACCTACTGACCTACTTTTTTGTTTTAAAGCTACAACAGTGAAATTTGGACTGTGTGTACAGCTTTTCGTTCCAATTTCAAAAATGTCTCATTACCTATATTTTAACATACTGACCTACTTTTTGTTTTTGGAATGAAATTTGGACCATGTGCACAATTTTTCATTTTGATTTCAAAAATGTCATCGCATGCCCTATATTTTTGACCTACTGACCTACTTTTTGGTTTTTGGAGCTATGGCAATGAAATTTGGACCATGTGTACAGTTTTTTGTTCCGATCTCAAAAACGTCATAGGATGACCAATATTTTTGACCTATTGACCTACTGACAAAGTGCTCAGGGTGAGTTTTTCTGATCGGTCTTTGTCCGTCGTCCGTCTGTCCATCCGTCCGTCCGTCGTCAATTTTTCATTCAAATGACATCTCCTCTGAAACCAATAGGGCAAATTTAATGAAACTTGCCTGGGATGTTCCTTGCATGAAGCTCTACCAAGATTATTCAAATGGTTCTGGTCCATTGCATTTCTGGTTCACAGGAGCTAAAAATAGATTTTATAAGTTGGATCTTTAAAAATCTTCTCCGAAACCACAAGGCCTGGAGCTTTGATATTTGGTATGAAGCATAATCTAGTGGACCTCTACCAAGTTTGTTCAAATTATGTCTCTTGGGTCAAAACTGACCCCACCCCAGGGGTCAGTTGATTTTACATAGAGTTATATAGGGAAAACTTGTAAATCTTCTTGTCAGAAACAACAAGGCCTAGAGTTAAGATATTTGGTATGTAGCATTGTCTAGTGGACCTCGACCAAGTTTGTTCAAATCATGGCCTCTGGGTCAAAAATGGCCCCGCCCCGGGGGTCACTTGTTTTACATAGAGTTATATAGTAAAATCTTTAAAAAAATTTCTTGTCAGAAACTGTAAGTTATAGAGCTTAGATATTTGGCGTGTAGCTTTGTCTAGTGGACCTCTACTAAGTTTGTTCAAATCATGGCCTCTGGGTCAAAAATGGCCCCACCCCGGGGGTCACTTGTTTTACATAGATTTATTTAGGAAAATCTGAAAAAAAATTTCTTGTCAGAAACTGTAAGTTATAGAGCTTAGACATTTGGCGTGTAGCTTTGTCTAGTGGACCTCTATTAAGTTTGTTCAAATCATGGCCTCTGGGTCAAAAATGGCCCCGCCCCAGGGGCCACTTGTTTTACATTGAGTTATATAGGAAAAACTTTAAAAATCTTCTTGTCAGAAACCGTAAGGCAGATAGCTTAGATAATTGGTGTGTAGCATTGTCTAGTGGACCTCTACTAAGTTTGTTCAAATCATAGCCACTGGGTCAAAATAGGCCCAGCACTGGGGGTCACTTGTTTACAAAGAGTTTATATAGGAAAAGTTTTTAAAAATCTTCACAGAAGAAACCATAAGGCTTAGAGTTAAGATATTTTGTATGAAGCATTGTCTAGAGAACCTCTACCAAGTTTGTTCAAATCATGGCCTCTGGGTCAAAAATGGCCCTGCCCTAGGGGTCACATGTTTTACAGGGAGTTATATAGGAAAATCTTTAAAAATCTTCTTGTCATAAACAACAAGGCCTAGAGCTAAGATATTTGGTGTTCAGCATTATCTAATGGACCTCTATCAAGTTTGTTCAAATCATGGCCCTTTGGTCAAAATAGGCTCCGCCCTAGGGGTCACGTTTTACATAGAATTATATAGGAAAAACTTGAAACATCTTCTTGTCCGAAACCACAAGGCCTAGAGATAAGGTATTTGGTATGCAGCATTGTCTAGTGGACCTCTATCAAGTTTGTTAGAAAAATGTCCCTGGAGTCACTATTGGCCCCTCCCGAGGGGTCACAAGTTTTAAATAACAATATAGAAGAAAATTTTTAAAATCTTTTTGTCTGAAACCACAAGACCTAGAATTTTAAAATTTGGCACGAAGCAAGCTTTATCAAGCTTTTTCAAATTATTAGATTAGGTTAAAGGTCATGGAGGCTAAAAGTAGATTTATCTACTGTACCTCATAGAGCCTTCATTTATAGAGCAATATCTTTGATATTCTGTATAGAGGTTCCTTGCATGGACCTCTACCAATGGGTAGGGTTTGAGGTCACTGGGTCAAGGTCAAGGTCACCATAGCTTATAATAGATATTTCTATTTTCTGTCATAGAGCCTTTATTTATTGACTGATATTTTACATATTTGGTTTGTAGGCACTTACATATTTTCAATTAAAAAATGAAATACTGCTTAACAGCAAACCTACAGCCAAAGTACTCAGGTGAGCGATCCAGGGCCATCATGGCCCTCTTGTTTGTTTTAAAGCTACGGCAATGAAATTTGGACTGTTTGTACAGCTTTTCGTTTCGATTTCAAAAATGTCGTCTCGTGACCTTTATTTTGACCTACTGACTTACTTTCTGTTTTTGGAGCTATGGCAATGAAATTGCATTGGTCCATTTCTGTGATATGCATCATTACATTCATAAAAATTTCTTTCATCTTTGAACCCAGGTGAGCGCTTTAGGGTCCTCTTGTTATTGTTAGCTCACCTGTCATGTAGTGACAGAGTGAGCTTTTCTGATCACCTTTTGTCTGTCGTCCGTCTGTTAATAATTAATTTCTTAACACTCTAGTGGTCACATTTTTGCCTCAATTTTCGTGAAACTTGGTCAGGATGTTTGTTTCATTAATATCTCGGACGAGTTCGAACATGGGTTATCAAGGTTGGAAAACTAGGTCACAGAGCCCAAATATAGAAAAACTTTGTTAACACTCTAGAGGCTACTTTTTCAGTCCAGATATCCTGGAAATTTGTCAGAAAGGTTGCTTTGACGATTTCTAGGTCAAGTTCAAATACGGGTCATCTGGGTTAAAAAACTAGGTCACAGAGCCCAAATATTGAAAAACTTTGTTAACAGTCTAGAGGTAACATTTTTAGACCAAATAATCTGGAAATTTGTTAGGAAGGTTGCTTCTATGATTTCTAGCTGAAGTTTGAATATGGGTCATCTGGGTTCAAAAACTAGGTCACAGAGCCCAAAAATAGAAACATCTAGTTAACACTCTAGAGGTTACATTTACAGCCCAAATAATCTTGAAATTTGTCAGAAAGGTTGTTTTGACGATTTCTAGGTCAAATTCAAATATGGGTCATCTGGGTTCAAAAACTAGGTCACAGAGCCCAAATATTGAAAAACCTTGTTAACACTCTAGAGGTAACATTTTTAGACCAAATAATCTGGAAATTTGTTAGGAAGGTTGCTTCTATGATTTCTAGCTGAAGTTTGAATATGGGTCATCTGGGTTCAAAAACTAGGTCACAGAGCCCAAAAATAGAAACATCTAGTTAACACTCTAGAGGTTACATTTACAGCCCAAATAATCTTGAAATTTGTCAGAAAGGTTGTTTTGACGATTTCTAGGTCAAGTTCAAATATGGGACATCTAGGTTAAAAAACTAGGTCATAGAGCCCAAATATGGAAAAATCTTGTTAACACTCTAGAGGTAACATTTTTAGTACAAATAACCTTGAAATTTGTCAAAGAGATTGTTTCAATAATTTCTAGGTCAAGTTCGAATATGGGTCATCTGGGGTCAATTAACCAGGTCCATAGCAACTTTGTTAAAAGCAGTCATACTCAGGTGAGCGATACAGGGCCATCATGGCCCTCTTGTATATAAATATATAAATATAATTTTATTATTTAAAGCAACTTACAGATTTTAGCTTCTTTTTTAAAAAAAAAGGAGAATTTAACCCTTACAATGCTAATGGACTTGTCCATCTTTCAATTTAGACAGATCCATTTATTGTTTATAGGGGTGCTTTTTGAAAATTTACTGACTGAATGGCAAATAGTCCAGGCTGATCTTGGTCTGCACTGGTGGCAAAGGCAGAGCCAATTGCCTCCAGCAGGGTAAGACTTAATATATGGAATTGTTGAATTGTTTCCTATTAGCACTGACCCTCTAAATAGCGCAACCATTTTACCTCAATGTATTTAATATCCAGCAAAATCCAGAACAAATAAATAAATCCATAAAATTGTAATCACATTTAAATGTACATAGCAATCAGAGGTGTGAGGTAATTTATGACTGCAGATCAAGCAAGGTGACAAGTAACTACCATATTTACTTCAATGATTATGGGTTCTGTTTAAAATCAGTTTGAATTATTTGTTATAAAACTGTTCTGTTGGAATAAGAGTCTTCTTGACAGATTCTGGTAAATAAAATTTGATTTTTATTTTTCATTTCTTGGTAATCCAATATCAGCATATTTAGTGGTTCTATTTAGTGGCCCCCTTTGGAAACAGGGTAAATAGTGTGTAAAAAACTTTATCTTATAATTTGTTTCTGTAACAAAAAATGAGACAATAACTTAGTTTAGATATCTTCTTTCAAATCTATCATTCTTTGTTAGCCATATTTTGCTAGGGAGCAGTCTTTAGAAAATGTTAAAATTTGTTCAAATATGCTGGTTCCTGATTTCTTTAAATTCATCAGGGTAAGTGCAAAGATGCCTAGTGCATTGTAGCAAGTATTATTTTTTCAGTTCTTTGTCCATATTGACATCGATTGTGGAAAAGATATCAACAAACCAATTAACATTTATACATGCAATTAATTAGATGCATGGATGCATATATCTGTTAGCTAACAAGAAGCATGTTATGAAGCTCTAATAATTTAGGGCTTATATGTATCTTTTGCAGTATGTTGCATAGTAATTACATTTTCCATTTAATATGAAGCATTTGACTGAATGCAACCATACAATTTTTGCATAAATAATCTTTCATAGTCCCACTTTTGGTTGCTTAAAGGGGCTGTGCTCCAGATGACAAAAAAAGAAAGTTTTCTTGTATTATAAATTTCTTGTAATATTTATGACTAATGCTTAAAAAATAACTTACTGACAAAAAATAAGTAAAATAATTACATTATAAATTGATTTTTTCCCTTTCAAACTGCTATACCGTAACGCGACGGTATAACTATATTGTATAAGATTAAAAGTAAAGATCTGTAATATCACATACGGCGATGGTGGTGACAGTATAAGCGTTGGAAATATTTTGTTAACATGAGGGTCCAGAGTTCAAATCAGGCTGGAGCGAAAATATTTTGTTTTATTCTATTTTGACTTTTATAATCACTTTTGAAGTAAAATATTATGTTGTTATAATCTCACGGCATCTAAATATATGATTTATGAAAAAAATTTTTTTATATCAAATCTGGAGTACAGTCTCTTTAACAAAACCCTGTTCTTCCAGCGCTAACATGTTTTTGATTTGAGGAGTGAGAACTGCCTGTATTGTAATTTTTTTAATTTTGTTTGCTTCATTTCGGTCAAATATATATGCCTATGTGACTGAATTAATTACAAACCCTAGAAATATTAGCTCTTGTGTTGACTGGAACACTGATTTATTTTCGTTAATACTAAACCCTAATATTTGTAAACTGAACCTTATGTAAACAATCTTGATTAGTGCAACCTTGAAGGTCATCGATGTAAATAACTTTCAGCAAACCTAATGAGTGTGAATGACCAAATACTGGTTTCATTCCTTTAGTGACCTGCATAAAGTGTAATAAGCATCTTTATAGAAGCCATTAAATAACCAGGTGTCATCATTCTTGTAGTTGATAGCAAACTTTCCTTTTTGAAGTGCATATATTCAATAGAGCGATTTAATTGATTCAGATTTAGTCATTCTATATGAATCGTCCTTTTTTGGAGGCAGAAATACAGTTGAAATAAATTCCTGATGCTTCATGCACTGCTCTCTCAATAACACCTGTTGCGAGCAACTTTTGAATTTCACCATGAAGAATGTCGCTTTCTGATTTATTAAGAACTGTAGGCCAGTACAAGTTTTTCCAAAAAAGTAATTTTATAACCCTGCACTATACTTAAAATTTGTTTGTTTCAACTTATCTAGAAATTCTGGAAGATGGCCAGCTTTGAATGTAACATGGTTGCCACTCACCTTATTGTTTAACAGTACCGGTTTTTAGCTCACCTGAGCACAAAGTGCTCAAAGGTGAGCTATTGGGATCATTGATTGTCTGGCATGAGTCGACGTGCATCGTGTGTCATCAACAATTTGACTTGAATGACTTCTCTACCGTAACCGCAAAGCCAACATTGACGAAACATGCATCGGATATTCCTTGCATGAAGCTCTACCAAAGTTGTTCAAAGAATTGAATTCCATCAAGAACTTGCTATGGCAGCAGAAAGGAAAAAATTTGAAAATCTTCTTGCAGCATGCCCACTGGTTTTTTTAAACATGGGTGTAGTACCCATGCATTTTGAAAAACGTGGGTACATGACAAAAAACATGGGTACCATGTAAGAAGTTGTAAATATGACAAGATTAAACAAGGTTAAATAATTGTTTTTTGTTTATTTCAACACTTTTTGAACTGTTACCATTCTGAAGGTAAGTAAGCAAATGTTTAGTTCTAAAAACTGAAAAACTATAAACCAGGTTACATTTCAACTGTTAAAGTTTAGTTATCTATCCTCAACAAAACACTCTGCGTACCGGCACGCAAGTAAATAGTCGCTTATGGCAATGCAAAAATGCTGGGAACCATCGCCTATAGCAAAGCAAAAAAACATGTTGATTTTCGAGTGTTTCCGTTATTTACAATTACAAAAATACCTAAAACAAAACAAAAAAACCCTAAACAATCATGGTTCTGTGTCTTGCACGCTCACTTGTTGAATCGAGATATTTGTAATTTCAATCCGCTTTGCATTCAGAGCAGTCGACAGTTGCACATGCACCTCGCGCTCTTACGACGATCAATCGTATGAAATTGCATCTGTATGCATCAGTACTACGTTCAAGCATTGAATAAGTGACTTCAGAGTTTGTTCAAACATGTCTGTAAACGTACCATCTGAAAAGAAAGCCGTCAATTTCCTTTGTTTTGACAATGTTTACGTCTTCGTGCAGATGATGAACAGGTCACGCGGTACGGAAAACCTCGTCTATTTTTGTAATTGTAAATAAAGGAAACACTCGAAAATCAACATGTATTTATGCCCCCACAAAGTGGGGAGCATATAGCGTTGCACTTGTCCGTCCGTCCGTACTTCTGTCCGTCCGTACGTCCCGAAATCTTGTGAACACAACTCCTCTTAAACCGGATGGCAGATTTTGCTTAAACTTCCAGGGATGAACAACCTTAATGTGTAGATGGTAGTAAAGGAAGGAATTTTTGCTGCGACCAAATTTAACAGAATTATGGCCTTTTGTTGATTTTTTCACTATATACCATATAGAAATTTTGTGAACGCAACTCCTCTTAAACCGGATGGCAGATTTTGCTTAAACTTCCAGGGATGAACAACCTTAATGTGTAGATGGAAGTGAAGGAAGGAATTTTTGCTGTGACCAAATTTAACAGAATTATGGCCCTTTGTTGATTTTTTCACTATATACCATATAGAAATTTTGTGAACGCAACTCCTCTTAAACCGGATGGCAGATTTTGCTTAAACTTCCAGGGATGAACAGCTTTAATGTGTAGATGGTAGTAAAGGAAGGAATTTTTGCTGTGACCATATTTAACAGAATTATGGCCCTTTGTTGATTTTTTCACTATATACCATATAGATAATTGAACATATAAATTTTACATTTGTAATTTAATTTAACATGTACATAAGGTTACCTGTAGATCATTTTAGGTAACTATATGTACAGAAAAAATCTTACATACAGGATATACATGCTCTTGTTTATGAGCACTTGTGCATAGTGGGGGCATCCGTGTCCTATGAAAACAGTTCTAGTTTTGCTTTGCTATAGGCGATGGTTCCCAGCATTTTTGCATTGCCATTAGCAACTATTTACTTGCGTGCTGGTACGCACAGTGTTAAAAAACATTGCGTGAAAACCATTTTCTTTGCGTGAAATACGCTTTTTTTTGCGTGAATGGGCATGCTGCTTCTTGTCTGAAACCACAAAGCCCTGAGTGTTAAGATTTGGTATGTTGCATTGTCTAGTGGACCTCTATCAAGTTTGTTCAAATTTTACCCCTGGGGTCAAATTTGGCCCCACCCTGGGGGTCAAATTTGGCCCCACCCTGGGGGTCAATTGATTTGATCTAGGCTTATATAGGGAAAACTTTGAAAATCTTCTTGTCTGAAATGACAAGGCCCTGAGCCTTAAGATTTGGTACATAGCATTGTCTAGTGGACCTCTACCAAATTTGTTCAAATTATACCTCTCTGGTCAAATTTACCCCACCCCGGGGGTCAATTAATTTTACATAGGCTTATATAGGGAAAGCTTTGAACATCTTCTTGGCCCTGAGCCTTGAGATTTGGTACGTACCATTGTCTAGTGGATCTCTACCAAGTTTGTTCAAATTATACCTCTGGGGTCAAATTTGGCCCCACCCTGTCTGAAACCACTAAGCCCTGAGTCTTAAGATTTGATATTTAGCATTGTCTAGTGGACCTCTACCAAGTTTATTCAATTTATGACCCAGAGGTCGAATTTGGGTCTGTGTTGGGGGTTAATTGATTTTACATAGGCTTTTATAGGCAAAACTTAAAAAAAAAATTCTTGTCTGAAACGACAAAGCCTTGAACGTAGATATTTTTAATGGAGCATCAGCTAGAGGTCATCTACCAATTTTGTTCAAATTATGCCTTTTGAGTGAAAATTGGCTGTTTAACATTATCTTATCAAACTTTCAAATTGTATTCCTTATGACAACAGGGTCGGGTTGATGCCAAAATTTCTAGGTCAAGGTCACATTTGACAGAGTAATGCCCCTTTCAACATGGATTTGTCATGAAAACTTTACGTTGGGAATAACTTTGCCATTTCTTAACATTTCAACATCAAACTTTCAAATTATATTGCTTACGACAACAGGGTCATGATGATGCCAAAATGTGTAGGTCAAGGTTACAATTGACAGAGTTATGCCCCTTTTTGTACTTGGATTTTGTCATGAAAACTTAACATTGGCTATAACTATGCCATTTCTTAATGTTTCTTTATCAAACTTTCCAGTTGTAATGCTTACAATTGTATCACTTAAGACAACAACATTTCTCAAGGGCAGATAACCCTCAAATTTATTTTTGCAATGTTATGCCCCTTTTTCAAGTTAAAATTTCTTTGTTAACCTTTTTCTTTATGTCCATGTCTCAAAAAGTGTCAAGGATATTCCATTCAAACTTGGAATACTTGATCACCAGCAAGACCCCTGCAAAGATTGTTGGTACCCATGTCCCTGGGGTCACAGTTAGCCCCACCCCTAGGGGTCACTTGATTGTGCTTATACTTATGTATAGAAAAAAAACTTCTTAAGCCTAGAAATAAAATATTAACTAACATGAGATGGGTAAGTACTCCCCCCCCCACCGTCCCCTCTTCATGGGGACCCGCCCCCCCAACCAGTCACCCCCCTCCCCCTGGGGCCAATTTTTTTTTTTTTTTTTTTTTTTTAAATTTTAAAACATAGGTACTTAACTCCCCATCCACCCTCAAACCCCCCCCCCCAATCAGTCACACACACACACACCCATTTTTTTTTTACCCCCCCCCCCCCCCCCCCCCCCCCTGGCCTTTTTTTTTTTTTTAATTTTAATACATAGGTACTTGACTCCCAATCCACCCTCAACCCGCCCAGCCGACCCAAATTTTTTTTTTTTTTAATACATAGGTACTTCACTTCCCATCACACACACACACACACACACACACACACACCCCACTATCGGGGCCCCAAAATTTTTTTTTATTAATACATAACTACTTGACCCAAATTTTTTTTTTCATCTTGTATGACTAGGTACTTGCCCTGCCCCAGTCAAATTTTTTTCACTTGGGCCTTTTGTTTAACTTGGCTTATAATTAATTATCCAGCACTGAGAAAAGTGGAGCATGTTGTCTGTGGACAGGTATTGTTGTACTTTGACTAGCATGCTGTCTTTTCCAGCAGGCTCTTGTTTACCTTTTTAGTTATTCTAACAGAGTACCCAAGGGCGACACAAGTGTTCCACCGAACACCCATCTAGTTAAATGCAAAAATAACACTAAACTACAAGTTCAAGAAACACAATAAAGACACACTAACAAAAATTACATGCTATAAAATGTAAATAACAGGGCCGGATCCAGAAATTTCTGACTGGGGGGGCTTGGGGGAAGGTACGGAAGGGGGTAACCCCCTTCCGTAGGGGGGGGGTTTGGGGGGCCTCCCCCAAGAAAATTTTTAACAAAAGGTGGAGTAAATGGCTCATTTTGGTGCATTTTAGGCATAAAAATATAATGAAATTTGTGTGAGAATTTAAAAGAAATATACTGGTATTCTTTGAAATGTTCAACTAAAGCAAAAAAACTTTTTTTCATTTTATATTTATAAAGTCCCTTGAAACAAATAATTTATCAATAAATTAATTGGCATAACAAATAACACCGTCATCACATTATCCAATCTCCTCGCAGTGATCTCCCCATCATTCTTTGGAAAGATCTCTGCAGACACGGGTTAACCTTAACTGGATTTCAGCTGGTTAGTTTAGTAACAGTTGGAATTGCATTGATTAAACATGCCTGGCTGTAATGAATTTTTTTTTTTAAAATGTAACTTGAAAAAAAGTTTAAAATTTTGTTTATTTACTTTCGACCATCATCACGTGACATGACTGTCGGCAGTGATTACTGTACTGAAAGTATGGAAGGGAAGTAACCGCTGTGTGGAGTTTGCACCATTCGGAACACCTCGGGCGACTTCAATTAGTCTTTATACCAAGTTTTCGGAAAAAGCCAAGTTGTTACCACTTTAGTTTGCATAATATCATCAGGCAACTGATCATGGTCAGCAGACGCTCATTTAACAACTTTATCAAATACGTCAATGTTACTAGACGCTTGAAAACTATACATCATGATCAGTCTGGAGAACTCTCGGATAATCCGTGCCACCGAATATACGGTATATTGTGTAATATACACGGCTATAAAGTTGCGAACTCGTTATCAGTTGTTACGCAATATTGCATGACCATTGCAAATTGAAAGGTTGACTGTGTTTCTGTTACGAGGTGAAAAGAGCTGAAAAAAATGTTTTAGAGTCTTAAAAAATGAGCCCTTTTATTTTTTTTACAAACGGGCCAGCTGGGGGGGGGGGGGGGGGGCTTGGGCCCCTTAAGCCCCCCCGGTAAATCCGTGCCTGAATAAAAAAAGCAAATGTGATTACTTCTCGATTTTTATAACTAAATTCAAACATTGTACCGGGAGAACGGGTTGTTATTTTATATATGATTTATAAATATTCCAATTTCTTCCAAGTTGTGGTTCTAAATAAAACTATCTCCTCCACGTTTTAACAAATGGGACCCTTGTATATTCTGCATAGCTGTCAAAACAAAGCAACTAACTTTTTTATGACCCAATCAATGTTAAAGTTGAGACAATTAGCAAAATATTATGGTAAGTGATCTTACAAATTGATTGAATTACTTTTGATCTGTCACACTTGTGAAAACATCATGTAATAATGCTTCGAATTAGCATGTCTCAATGATTTTTACTAAAGTAGCTTCCATCTAGTGAAATATTTTAATTAGATAATTAAATGTAATAGATCTTTTTATGATGAAAATAAAAAAATTCGACTTCTAAATACGAACAATTAAAAAAAAATGTGATTTTGACATAGTTTTTAGGCTTCTTCTTACCATATTTTTTGTTTTTGATCATTATTGTTTTTGTTTTCAAAAAAAATCTCGAATGAATAAGCAAAAACCAAGAAGAAAGATATGCATTTTTAATGAAAACAAATCATAGATCTAGTCAAAGATTTCTTACACGTACCTCAGGCGAAATTTATCACAGACAAATAAGCAACAATTCAATGTAAAGAGAACATTTTCATGGGGATTAATCTCTCGATTGGGGTTAGCTAATCAAGTCTTCCAAAAAAACCTGCATGGGATAAAAATGAGCATTTTCAAAATCTTTTTGTATCAGTTACTTGGAAAGTATCTCTAGATATTTTCACTGAAGTATCTTTTAATTCTGTCACGCTAATTAAACTAGCCTCTATATAAATTTTGCTCACTTGCTTCGTAATTCCATCAAAATTTTAAATGATTTATTTAAACAATCTTCTATGTATATTCATGATGTTAGCTTAACTTGTTCAATTTTGTTTTTTTTACTATTTTTAGTCTGCCAGAGATCACGTCAATTAGCAACTCAGGCACTTTCGTAATGTGCTATTCACCTACGAGTCCAAATTTTGCCACGACTTCCATGATGGACGTTGACGTGTATGGCGTCAGTGAAATGATCGCTTCAGCCAGTGTTGCATATCCGAACATGACAAGTTTGTTAGTTGCTCTACTATTGCTTTGGCGGGCATTTCTTACGACGGGCGTACAGACCTTCAAGTGTTTGTTAACGGCACAGTTGCTGTTCAGAATGGTTTGTATGGTTTCCATGGTCATCTTTCCTTTTGTTAAATTCTTCAGAGTTTCTTTTCCCTTGTTCTAGAGAGACCTAGCGCCTTCCTCTCGTATGTAAATTCCTTAAATCTACTTATCAAACTGGAAAAGACAGATATTTTATGTAATGTTGATATTTCTTTTTAGTCCAGGTGTCAAAATCATCTTTTATTATGGGTCATTCACTCTTCTTAAGCGTACCAATTCTTGGGCTTGTCTTAGTTTCAAATGTATACCAATTGCAACTGTATTCCTCAGCACAGTGTCAGGCCTGCTAATGTTCCGGCCTGAGCCGGATTTCCGGCTTTCGAGACCGCCAGGGCCAGTCCTGAGATCTGCATAAATCCGGGGAGAAAATTGGGGGGTGGGGTAAGCCTTGCGCCGAGCCTCCCATATTCCCGATTATCCGAGACGCAGAACGCAGAACTGCAGGTGTCGGAGAATAAACAGCCTCCAACTAAAATTGTAACGAGTGTCTTCATTGGTCGATTGTACGACCTCGCACCAATCAAATGGCTTAATAAATATCCTCTATCTCTATCACATAGCGCCATATTGAAAAGAAGAAAATGCATGAACTCACGTAAAAAGAGGAAAAAAATAAAAATTACAGCGTACGGAAAACAGGTGAGAATCCTCCTTTTTTCAATTGATTGGCCATGTCAAGCTGTTAATATTGCAGAGCCATTAAAGTCTGTCCCACCTAATTTTGAAACCTTCCTCACAGCATTTAAACTTAGAATTCCTGCAACATATTGGCATTTTCATATTCCTAATATAAATATCTCCAGACACATTTTTCATTTTATCTTTCTTGTTTTTTGTTTTGACAAATTTCGACTTTTGATAAATTTCTCCATAGACAGTAATGCAAATGACGCAACGTAGTATTTTCAAAATGGCGGCGCCCATACATATGTCAGCTGGGGATCTTCTCAAACTAATTTTGGGGGAAGTTGCATTCCAGTTTGCTTTACATTTTGTTTTAATTGTCAAAAGAAATATAAGAATTATATTGTTTTCGTATCCTATAGTGAGATATGCGATGTTTTTACTGTGTTTTTACTGTGATGTAGGTTAATTAGCGAATTGATTTGTTTCAAATGCGCTTTTAAATATGCTGCTACACATAATATTATATTCACTAAACATTTCAGTCAGCCTATGATCTCATTCTTCTGAGAAAATCATTGTTTGTACGACCTTTCACTAGCCGTACGGGGCTTATCAGTAGTTATATTTTTTAGAGACAATTATACCTGTTCGATCTCTACAAAGTTGTTATATAAATGAAATTGCACACAAGATACGCGCGGCAATTTTTTGTATTCGATGCAGTTAACGAGAGTAACGAACGTTTAATAAAAAACAAAAAGGAACTCAATTGGTTACATATTTCATCACAGAAAATTGGCATATTCTGTATACCAGTCTTACACCGATTCTCATAAAATATCCGAAGTATATTTGATATAGTATGCATTAAAATGATTGCAAACAATTGAAAACGTCAATGTATTTGCATGGATAAAAATAATTAAAGTAAAAATTAAAAATTACACTCTTAATTAGTAAAGTAAACTTCCCCACTGTATGATGGAGGCTCAAGTGAACTAATTCATTTCAAGTGTGTAAATAAACTATTTCAAATGAACACCGATAACCACTCGCTCATACATAATTATACACATTATTTTTACAGAGCACAAAAATAACAATAACACTTTATTAATAGATTAAAAAATAACAATTATGTGCAAATGAAATAAAGTTACATGTAGTTGTATAACCTATATGGTTTAGTTTAAATATATCACACACTGATTTTAAATACATCCTTCATTGTAAAATTACCAACAATATTAACTACTGTCACATGTAACTTATAGTACCTCTAACACTTGAAATTCATACGCACACCAATGTCCGACGTATTTCTATTGAGGGAAAGAGATGACTTCATTTTATGTAAAAATTGAAAGGACACTTCAGAAATATTTCAGAAAATAGGAAAATCATTAAAATTTTACAAGACGTGAATTTAAAAAAGATGTTCCAATAATTATTTTGCACTTATTACAAAAAAATGTGATTGGCAGTAAGTGTCTTCATTCTCAGACACACACAATGACTCCACTTTTCACATGCATCACGACACACCCACTCGATATCATCATCACATTCAACTGGTTCTCACAATCCACATACATCGGAAACAATATTCTCATAATCATCCTCACTCACATCTTTCACGCCTGCAGCTTCATTTATTCCATTCTGTTAAGGTTCGTCCAGGTCCGTATTGTCATTATCACGTGTCGTTCTCGTCTCCATTAGAAAGCAGTCCATCTTCGTCGTCTGTATTGTCTGCTTCGCTGACAGAAATGACAACAGGAGCAACTTCGCCATCACGAATACCATCGATGCGCCATAGCTACCTTTCAATCTCATTGATCACATGGTTCTTGCACTTGTTCCAGTAGTTTGGAGTGTAAGGGCACGAGACTCTTTTAAAAGTTCTACACGAGCACAGTGTTTACAATGGCAATCTTTAAATTTTAAGGGAACTAAAATGCAATCGGTATTCATATGCCAATAAAGCAAACATTGATTTATTTCACAATTTCATTTACCATTTGACGGAACTCGAGAGAAAAGTTTTGTATAAATAAGAGCATTGAAAATACTTTCATATATGAATTAAATCTTAATTTCAATCATCTTAACGTTCAACACACAAAAGTTATTGAGAATTTAGCCTGTTTAAAACTTCCTCGCTTACTTTAAATCCATCTCAAGACTTTGAAATCGCTATATAATGAGATGTAAGGGTGATATGTTCCTAGAAGAAACCGTAGTAAAACAAATGCCACAGCTGTTACTACCGCTTGCAAAACTGATTAGAGTTTACACTGTTGGGTAAAGAACGAGACTTGTCGGTACACCTGTCAAAAATCAATTAAAGCGCCGCCCAATGTGTTTCTTTCAAACTCCGCCTTTTACCTGTCAATAGTGTCATTCTGGCGCCATTCTGTGTACGAAATGAAAAATCGGCCAGGAAAATAATATTGATTGAATATTTCCGGTAGTAACGCAGCGACAATTACGACACAGCAACTTTGGCGCCGCCCAGGCACATTTTTTTCTGACTGCGGGTAGATTGCAAGACGCAGATTTATTGACAGCTATACCTGAGAAACTGCCCGCTGTGATTGGATTATCGGTAAAGTGACAGATTATGCTACTGAAATAGATATCGTAAAGTCACTTTTTACCGCGTTCATAATACGTGAAACTCTTATCAGTTTTGCAAGCAGTAGTAACCCTATGTATGTTTATTCTCTATATAACCAGTGCTTCCCGAATTACATTCGTGTATAATCTTTGCATTGCATCTGGCTGTTGGTCCATTGTACATGGGGGTAACCGGAGACTTAAGTATTGGTTTATATAAGATAACATTACAACGTCACACAACTTTAGGTCCGCTGATAAGACTGTTTAGTTACAGAGAATACTACTTTGACTGGTCATTTTGCCATCACGCACCTCAGCCACATATTGAAACGGTCTGAGACATTAATGTGTTTGACTTTGTTTGCACTGTTTGAATTTAGTGTTATAAATGAGGTAAATGTTTAGTAGCCAAGGATTTTGATCAGGTTTGCACTTATTGCAATTTCATTTATAAACAAGATGTAAACAACCGCGCGCACCTGTTTGGGTTAATTGGAAACGGCAAAAGCGGTAATTATGAAGCGTCACGCTGTATGAAACATAACGCTTCATAGAGTAAACTACCTTTCAAAAGCCCAAATTTTCCAAAGCCACGAACAGGCTGAAGGCCTCAGTGGCAATAGTAATTTGAAAACAAAAACGAATAAGCAAATAAATAAGCAAAACTTTTATCAACCAAACATGACCTCCAAAAATCTCAGACAGAAAGATTTAGTATAGCGATAATAAATTTTTTAAGACATGCTCTCTCTCTCTCACAGGCTATTGATTTTTTTATATCACTTGATAAACATTTGCCAGTTATGTGGTTCAGAAAATAAAACACGACACCTGGAATGCTGTTGTACTGATATTTACAACCCTTTATAATGAAATTCATAACTTTTCACGTGTCATTAAATATCACAGTACCAATCATTTCAACAACCCTGCAAAGGGGGGATTAAATTTTTCTCTCCAGTTTTCAGGGAACAAGTAGTACACAAGCTGGTCTATCGTTCGCTACTGATCTGATTGAACTGAAAGCAATTAAAATTATTGAGAATACCCCTGTATAAAAGTACGTCACATATTATACACACGTGATAATTTATGACGTCAGATATTAGAGGGTGCATACTGAAAGTTGATTGGATATAGAGTATGCCTACTATGTGTTTGTGTAAAGTTAAGAGGCGCATTTTTCAAAAATCGTCAGTGTTAGTGGTGTAGAAGTTGGGTAGAACGTGTGTACTTCTTATGATTGCATTAATATGTGTTGTCAATATCAGGATCATATGATGAATTTCAGTTAACTGATGAACTGTAAAATCAGGTTTATTTGAACTATGCGATTTGAAAATACTGCATTTATAGTTATTGTTTCACTTGTATAGTTCAGCTAGTACCTGACAATTTCAACACTGACTTTTTATTTTAAATATCAAGGATAAATTCACTCGTTGATTTGGATTCGTGTTTTATATGTGGATTTGGAGTTCTGCATAGTGTGTGAATAAGATTAAACATTGCAGTTATAATGATTTAATTTGGAATATTCTGTAATAATGGATACATTGAAAGGGAAATTATAGAATTTAACAAGTAAGTGGATCTTATACCTCTTGTCTCCAAATTGCGGTCTTAGGCAAGCGTGTAGCTAATTCGTCTCGGAACATTGCTAGGACTCACCCGTCTATTTCTCTCTTTCAAAAGAATTCTTGTAAGATCTCAATAATCCTGTAACTTCTTCTCTTTTTTTTTTCATTTTTCAGTCTAAGTATCTTAATTACAAACAGTTTTTATGGCAACAAATAATTGTGAAACTTTCCCCTGCACTTTCGCGTGCGACTTCCCGCATTTCTTCAAATTAGAGAGCTATAGGCAATGGCGTCACGATATAAACAATAGCGATTTGCCATAGAGAAAAATCGACGGAGGTTTATATGAAAACGGGCAATATAAAAAGAAAATCCTTGAAATTCCTGAGGGTGACTTTTTTCTTTAACGCAAAAATGCAGTTTATTTGTCGAAATATGATGAGGATAAACGAATCTAGGTCAAAGTTGGGGTTTCAAAATGGGATGGGACAGACTTTAGTGTCTGGAAAAGCGTTTTAAGTGCTTCAAAAAGGCTATATCTCAGGAGCTTCCGGGGGCCTCCCGCCCCCTGGACCCCCAACCAGGGCTTTGCCCTGGACCCACCGGGGGCCCTTGCGGCCCCCTGGCCCCCAGCTAAAAGAGATTTTTCAGGACTGGCATTCTAGGTCCATCAGCAGGCCTGGCACTTCGAGAGTGTATGTGCTAGTTGACAGCAGACATCCTGTAGCTTTCAACATAGCACGGCGTAACTTTCACTCTGGAACTGTTTGATGCACTTGTCCGTTGATGTTGCAACATACTAGCATTATCTGCAAATTCGACATGGGTGAAAAAGATATAAAGCGGACATGAAACACATGGCTCATATCTTTAGACACCACTGAGCATTTGCTCAGGTGAGCTAAAAACCTTTGTTTCGGGCATATAATGCTCCGCCTAGCGGTGCTTTTGTTGACTTTTTTCTACTAAAATAAAATTTCTGTTCATTTAAAGAAAAATGCTTAGATTTTTTCGTATTTTGCATGTGTATGTATCTTATGAAAATACAGGTTATTTGCAAAATTGGGCAGTACATCTCCAAATTTGTCAGAGTTTTGACCATTATAGACTAAATTTCTGATAACAACCAAAATGTCTTCACATTTATAGGGTTGTGTTTTGTAGCACGTTGTTCATTTAATAAATGTAACAATTATACTGCTTTTGACACTCCACCTGCCTCTTTAATTTTTATCATCTGCTTATGATACATGGCTGAGGCAAATGTGTCCCATGGACACATTTCTAGTGAATTGTTGTTTTTGATAGTTTTATTTTTTGAAATAAAGATAATGTTAAGTATTGCTTTCTTGTGTTTGTGGTAAACTTATTGTCAGCTAAAGTTTTACCCCCTCTTTACAGTTGTATTCATATCAGAGTCAGTTTACCTTCCTAAAATTACTGGAAAGAACATGTACTAGACTGCACATGTTACCAGTAGACTATCAACATAACTTACAATAATGGTCAGTATGCATAAAGCATGGTTGGTATAATAGTACTCTTGTACTTTTCTAGAACATTATAGTTGGAGTACCACAGGGTTTTAGAAAAATAAGTGGAATTGTCAATACTAAATTTGATAAATAAGTGTTGGAAATGATCAAGATCAGTGATGGTCAGTATTGATTTGTGTGTTCAGTAATTATGTACACAAAAAAATTCCAGTGAAGTTGGACTATAATTTATGGCAAGGCAACTGCCTAAAATAGATTTTTATCATATTCAGCTTAATGAGACTTGCTCCAATGGACCTCTATTGCACAGAGATAAATTCTCTCGGATAAAGGTATTGCATTACAAGCATGTATCCATTACTTGAAAACATAAACCCAGCACTACGCGACAGGTTTTGCGGTACTTTCAGTGCTTTGATTTAATCTACATGTGTTTATCAGTTTAACGCCATCTTGGAAATACAGCGGGGTCAGTTCAACATTATCACAAAAAATCAATTAATACACCGAATTATCACTACACATACGGTTTCGAGGGTACATTGATTCGCATCTAAATAATATTTTCTACATACTTAAACATAAAATTTATCAAAGACGACCCCATAGATCTAACATAATTTAACAATAAAACTCCACATAATCAACCAAATATAAGAAATTACGTTTAAATCTTCCCATATTGCATTATAATTGGTACCCACGTTCAACAACGCCAGACAATCGCTGGCACTTCACTATCGCAGTAAATGTATATCTAAAGCCGGATACATTATTGAAAGAGATGTTCAAAAAGTTTATCTGTCCTCTCACGTTAACTCGGACATTTTCCCATTATAAACTAATGTTTCTATTTACGTAAATTTCCAAAATTAATAGATTTCATTAATAAAATTAACATTCTCTTAGAAACTACAGAATTTTGAACATCTTTTTATGACAAAAACACAAAAAACATATTTTCCTAAAACAAACCCACATACACGGTACATTTTTAGTAACCCTCATGTCTCTCTTGGGTCGGAAATAGATATACGTTGTAAAGGTCGTCTAGTAATAGTTAATAGTACTTATAATTTTGACCCATAATTCGTCCAGAAAAACGAGTTTAGGGAATTATTAAATACCCATTTAATTAGCCTAATTTATTATGCTTAAGTTTAAAACCGCTTTTATAGATCTGATATTTTTTAGTTGTTCAAACCTAAGAACTTATAAAATGTCAATCTATAATTTAGGTTAGGACACCTAATGTGTCGAAAGTTTTTTTAAGAACGACAGAAGACATCAATTGACTCTTGAAGATTTGTTACTGCTATTTTTAGGCATAGCTTTATTACACGGTTATTTTTACAACAATATTAATTAGTGTTTGCTGCTCCAAATGCGGTTATTCAACCTCATGGTGCAAAATTGAAACCTATTCACAAATAAATACATGAAAATTTGAATATTCCAGCACCCAGCTCACTCCGTATTCTGTTATTCGCGCACAAAATCTCACGCGTGAGATGATCATAAATGAAACTGAATGCTCTTATGCGACTTCAATAAGTCAAATAAGTTTTTACGAAAGTGTCGGAAAGGCCGAGTTGTTACGATTGGCTCATATGGTATGTATACTACTCAAAATTTGATAAGGATCACTTTTTATTTCTTAAATATCTTTTTAATGATAACCTCAAGATAATTGATTTTTTCTCATACATGTAGTTTATTCATATGGCAAAGCCGACCTGTCCAGCAGATTTTGATTGTTTACCTGTACAAGGCTCGAGATGCACGGGAAAAGCGATACCCCTTGAAAAGTGGTGCACCGCGGGCATGTTCCTTCATGTACCCATCCGTTTTATTCAGACTTCGCTTGTGCATGGTAACGTTTATATAGAACCTAGCACTGGTCATGGCAAATCTACGGCAAATACGGCGTATTGACGATGAGGATATGAATAGGGGGTAGGGATGCTTGAGGCTGGGCGTTCCCAGCGGCACGTGGCAGATGTCTTTGGGGTGTCCCAGAGCACCGTTGCCAGGATGTGGCGACGGTTTCAAACTTACGGGCATGTCACGCATAGGCATGGCGGAAGGCGTCAGAGGTCCACAACTCAGCGTGAGGGCCGGTTTATTGTCGTTCAAGCGCGACGTCAGCGCTTTGTTACTGCTACTGCCCTCCAAAATGACTTCCAGAATACGACTGGTGTAAGACTTTCCACTCAAACCATCAGGAACCGTCTTCATACAGCTGGCATGAGGGCTAATAGGCCAGCAATCCGAATCCCATTGACGCGCAACTATATCCAGGCACGTCTTCAATGGGCCCGCGATCACGCCGGGTGGACGCTGCATGACTGGACCCCAGTGCTGTTCACTGACGAGTCTAGATTTTGTGTGGACTTCACTGATGGGCGAGTGCGGGTATGGAGATCCGCCAGTGAGCGTTTGGCACCCGTATGTGTTGCTACCCATGACCGTCATGGCGGGGCCTCGGTCATGGTGTGGGCGGCATTAGCATGCAAGGAAGAACGGACTTGCACATTGTTCAAAACGGCACATTGACGGCTGTACGATACGTCAATGAGATCTTAGATGTGTACGTTCGTCCGTACGCTGGTGCTACAGGCCCTGAGTTCATTTTAATGGACGACAACGCCCGGCCTCACAGGGCAAGGGTCACCGACGAGTACCTGGAGGCAGCAGCCATAGAGAGAATGGACTGGCCAGCAAAGTCCCCAGACCTCAATCCAATAGAGCACGCCTGGGACATGCTGCAGACTTCAATATCTGCTCGCCCAGTCCAGCTAACCACGGTCCCTGGGCTACAGCAGACCCTTCTGGACGAGTGGGCTACACCCTCACAATAAAGCATCCGGAGACTCATTAGCAGGATGAGAAGGCGGTGCAGAACAGTAATCCAAGCAAACGGACACCACACGCGATATTAAAGCAACATTCAGGTCATAGACTTGATTTTTCCAAAAAGTTCCATTTCATCTCCTGTCTGTGTTATCCCAAATTTGTGCCCCTCCCACGGCTCAGCCTCTGTCACGCTTCAACGGTTTTAAAGACTTACTCATTTTTGGTACCAGACTGTTGTCATATGAACATATTTTCAGAATCACAACAAAAAATGTAACCTTTCAAACTTTTGTAGTAAATATACACACTCTTATAAGTGATCTCTATCAAATTTTGAGTAGTATAGTATGTTTGGAATGCCTCTCTCCGATATCCGTTGATTATATAGTTGGATACAAGTAGATCGTCAATCTCCCACGCAGTGATTTCTGCCATCACAACATTTTCGTCAAGATTTTTGACGATATGATTTTTTTCAATTTTGATTTTTGTTTTATAGTAAACACGGTTTTGCTAATGTTTCAAGAATGGAAAGTGTTAGATGTGAACTCAAATAAAAAAATAGTTTTGGAAACATTAATATTATGAGAATAATTTTTAATATCGCACCGTTTATTGGCGTCAGCGCCGAAGCGTGACGCCCTTTATGGAATGAGTTCAGACTTTGTGAAAGGGTAGTTGTTGTTGTTATTGACTGTCATTCATGTCGTGATATGGTTAGGAAATAGATTTTAAGTTTGAGTGATATACCGTCTGATATATCACGGTGTCGAGTTCAGATGCGTAGTAATTTAATCACGAAGGCCGTAGGCCTGAGTGATTAAATAATTACGCATATGAACGAGAAACCGTGATATATACGACGGTAGATCACGAAAATGTTAAAATCTATTTCCATTCTAACACGTACGTATATTTATAAGGGACGTAAGTATGTGCACTATTTAACAGTGGCGTTCTCAGTGACGTCAGCGGGCGCGCGCTTGTATTCAGAGTGCTATAACTGCCTGATATATCACGCTCAATTCCTTCTTTGTTTATTGTCGGCAAATTGCAGATAGTGTTAGAATTATGAATAACGAACTGGAGAATTTTGCATGAAATGAAATGCAAACATATTTAACAATAAATTGCATTTTTTACAAATTTATTTATAAAAAAATATTTTAGATAATTAATAAACCTTAGCCATTTCTTATTACGAACTGTTATTATGATATTATTAACATATTTGTTTCCGTAGGTTCTTTCCGGTTAATTAATCGCGCACTTCGTTTTTGGTGTTTGGTTCCCGAGGTCAGCGCAATGAAAGACTAGAAACAGTCTATATATATTTTACCGTTGGTAGACATAGTCTCGTGATTTCAATATCCCGCCATTTTTTGGAGCTGCAGCAGCTTAGAGTCAAGATGGTAAAAGGGTTTTTTAGGAAATATGCATCAAGGTTGCCATACTTTTAGTCCATTTAGCGGCATGCAATGCACAGCTATGGACCTGATTGCACTTCTGACATTTTTTAACCGTGAATATCTAAATCGACCCGAATTTTCGCCGCAAGAAGTTGATTCCATTTTGATTCAAGGCTATCGATTTTATGGTGATTTCAGTGGAAACCTCGGTATGGTTAGGTATCTTAGTCATGTTGATTTGCAAATACTGTGACATTTAAGAACAGAAACTTTCGTCTTGCAATATATTCCATAATTTCTGTCCCACAAATACCATGTATTATTGTGAGATTTTGTAATTTTTATTCTGAACTGTGCCAAATAATAGTTCTTGACATTTTTCTCATACCCGTCTAAAATTCAGTCTTCCCTTGAATTGATAAATAATGATTCACCATATCAACATGCCATGCAAATTTATTCTTGATATTTTAATGTACCATTATTTTTGTTGGCATGTATTACAAAAAAAAGTCCTGAATTTCGTCACTGACATTCGTCCTTTATGTTTCATTCCAGTTTGTGTTCTACTTCCAGTATTAATAGAAACCATTTTTTAAAATTTGACAGACAGTCTTAAACTGACTTAGTACATTTTGACTATTGTTTTGTATGTTCCAAAGAAAATACATTTGATATTCTAATCTCCAGCAAACCAACCAAAGTTCAGGATGAACAACTAGTGTGTTATTATGTATACTACCCAAAAATTGATAGGGATCACTTAAAAGAACGTGTATATTTATTACATAAGGTTGAAAGGTTACATTTTTTGTGATTCTGAAAATATGTTCATATGACAACAGTTTAGTACCAAAAAATGAGCAAGTCTGTAAACCGTTGAAGCGTGACAGAGGCTGAGCCGTGGGAGGGGCACGAATTTGGGATAACACAGACAGGAGATGAAATGGAACTTTTTGGAAAAATCAAGTCTATGGCCTGAATTTTGCTTTAATATCGCGTGTGGTGTCCGTTTGCTTGGATTACTGCTCTGCACCGCCTTCTCATGCTGCTAATGAGTCTCCGGATGCTTTGTTGTGGGAGTCGAGCCCACTCGTTCAAAAGGGTCTGCTGTAGCCCAGGGACCGTGGTTGGCTGGACTGGGCGAGCAGATATTGCAGTCTGCAGCATGTCCCAGGCGTGCTCTATTGGATTGAGGTCCGGAGACTTTTCTGGCTTGTCCATTCTCTCTATGGCTGCTGCCTCGAGGTACTCGTCGGTGACCCTTGCCCTGTGAGGCCGGGCGTTGTCGTCCATTAAAATGAACTCAGGGCCTATAGCACAAGCGTACAGACGAACGTACACATCTTAGATCTCATTGACGTATCGTACAGCCGTCAATGTGCCGTTTTGAACAATGTGCAAGTCCGTTCTTCCCTGCATGCCCGCCCACACCATGACCGAGGCCCCGCCATGACGGTCATGGGTAGCAACACATACGGGAGCCAAACGCACATTGGCAGATCTCCATACCCGCACTCGCCTATCAGTGAAGACCACACAAAATCTAGACTCGTCAGTGGACAGCACTGTGGTCCAGTCATGCAGCGTCCACCCGGCGTGATCGCTGGCCCATTGAAGACGTGCCTGGATGTGGTTTCGCGTCAATGGGATTCGGATTGCTGGCCTTCTAACCCTCATGTCAGCTGTATGAAGACGGTTCCTGATGGTTTGAGTGGAAAGTCTTACACCAGTCGCATTCTGGAAGTCATTTTGGAGGGCAGTAGCGGTAACAAAGCGCTGACGTCGCGCTTGAACGACAATAAACTGGTCCTCACGCTGAGTTGTGGACCTCCGCCATGCCTATGCGTGACATGCCCGTAAGTTTGAAACCGTCGCCACATCCTGGCAACGGTGCTCTGGGACACCCCAAGGACACCTGCCACGTGCCGTTGGGAACGCCCAGCCTCAAGCATTCCTACCCCCTATCTTGGATCTTGAAGGTAAAGGTCATTCAGGGGTCAAGGTCAAATAAATATAGGTCAGTGGAAAGGTCTTGTCCAAAGGGGTGTTGTGTCCAAATATGAAGTAAAACTCGTTATAAGCGAGTACGTAATAAGCGATGTGATTTAACATAAAATAAAGGAGGAATCGGCCTGGGATTTCAGAATACGTTCGCTATAGCCGATAATTCGTTATAACCGAGTTCGTTATAAGTGAAGTCGACTGTACATGTATGAGAAAAAATAAGTTATCTTGAGGTTATCATTAAAAAGATAATAAAGACATAAAAAGTGATCCCTATCAAATTTTGAGTAGTATATTTCGTTTGCCCATTCAACTACCTACAAACCTGGTGAATCCACAGGAAACTGATATTCAAAAAAAAAAAAATTCATGAAGAAATAATTCATACCTTCTATATATTAAAAACATGTTTTTTTTATATAGAAGGTATGAATTATTTCTTCATGAAACGTTTTTTTTTTTTGAATATCAGTTTCCTGTGGTGAATCCCAATAAACCATTGAAAAGTTTTTAAGAATATATCTGATCATCAGATGTCTACTAGTTCATTGTCTCTTGCTGCATTTCTTGCTTTTAAACATTCCTTTGGACGCCCTTTGATGCTTTGCATCAATCTCCCACGCAGTGATCTCCCCTTACAGGAATAGATTACTGAGCGTAGCGTCACCGGTGCGCGGAGTTTGGCTTTGCATCAATGATTTTCTTGTTTCAAACTTTTGAAAAAGAAATCATTCAAGTCATATACATATTCCAAGTAACCTGTTTGTCTCCACTACTGTGCTAAAGTTCTTTTTAACAGAAATGAAATGTTGTCAATCATATCGGCAGACTTCACACCAGAGCTCAAATTATAATGTCGCTGTTTATCACAGATGAACAATTTTTCAACGGTTTCTTTGGCGTATCCGCCATCTTGACACAATCATGTGATAAGACAATCATCACGTGATTCGTGTGGTTACTGAGCGTAGCGTAACCGGTGTGCGGAGTTTGGTAGATCGTATGTAATCAGGGGGTTGAACGTAATTAGGTTCAATAAAATTTTAAGCGAGGCGAAAAGGTTCGGTGGATTTAAAGCGACTGACTCACAGACGATGATAAAAAGAAAATGTTTATACATCTTGAAATTCTTGCTGTAATCGTGAAGAAGATATCTAAACTAAGTTACTGACTCAGTTTTTGTGACATAAAAACATCAAAATATAAAGTTTTACACACTTTTCTAGGTAAAAAGATTTACCCCGTTAGTCACGGGGTAGATACTTTAGTTATAACATTAATTTTGAGGCAATCCAATAAGTAGACGTCGTGGCTCAGTGGACTAAGTCGTCGCTCTATATTTACTGACCGAAAGGTCGTGGGTTCGAATCCTGGTTAAGTCAAAACTTTTTTTTTCAGTTTTCATGGTGTATAGAAGCATAATATTATATTTTTTCCATAGTATATTAAATCCTCTTAAATTTTAAAGAATAAAAAATTTCAGCAAAATTTTGTGAGTCAGTCGCTTTAAAATGGCGGATATTTGTAATAAAAACAATCATCCAGGTAGTATGGTTTAAATACTAAGTTTATCGGAAAACGTTGTGTGTCATATAATCAATAACACGTTTACAGTTAATGTATGAACGAGAGTTGTAGTAATATATTAAATGGTTAGGATGGATAAAAAGTTGAGCAACGATGGAATTACTGAAGATGTTGAAAAGGAAAATATTACTGTAGAAACAGGAACTATGTTAGAGATGAAGGAACGAGAGGGCATTGACAGTCAGGCAGAAAGTGTCGCTTACAGGCATCGCTTTTTTCACACAGCGTGTGTTTGCTTCAGCATGTTTTCTTTGGTAAGCTATATACCTGCAAATATGTGTATACATTTACTCCATCTCATGCAGAATAGTTGAGTTTAATGGTATCCGTGTTTTCAGGTGTAAAAACCGTCTCTGTGTTAAACTTAACAAGGGGTAGGACCTAAATCATGTAGCTCAGTGCTTTAAGCGAGAAAAACGTGTAGTCTATGACTAATGTCGTCAGTTTTCGCGTAAATATTCAAGAATTTGGATAAATTATCAACAGGTATAGGGATTTTCTAGGAATATTTGTATAATGTATACGACTAGTACCTATCCATATATGTATGCTAACTGTAGCTGCTATTTGACAGAAGAAGAAATGTGTGACAAAAAAGTTATTGAAGGGATGCCAACAAAGGTGTCCCATTTTTTGTTTGATTCTGCAATAATTTGCTTAGGTTTTAGAATTTATCAAACCATTCTGCGCCACTGGAACAATATTTTTAGTAAACAGGCACACAATTAATCATTAAAACCAGTTACGAACTTATATTATATATTATGTTCAATTTTTAACTTTAAGACAATAAACATGTAGTTTGTTTCACTTTAAAACCATATTGTGTAACCTCGGATCTTTAATGATGTTAAAGTTAAGTTTTTCAAAATAAGCATGTTGGAAATTTTTTACAAAGAGTTCTGTTTGTATATTTAGTTCTATGTTTCTGATAGAAAACCACAGTATTTCATTTTTTTAACCTAAGATGATTCCATAAGTGTTTCTATGAATTTGAACACTTGCGATTTTAAGGGTGGATGGTTATGTGGTGCTTTTCATTGTCAGATACAATACAATATTACAAGTACAATTTAAACTATGAAAGGTTTTGACTTGATTACAAGTTAAATCAAAGCACTGAAGGCACTGAATTTGTTTGGGTCACAGAACCAGTAATCAGTGTTGCCAAAATTTTATTTTCCTTCCATTTTGCAGAAAGGTTGTTTAAAAGTGATCATATCTCATAATTATTGGTTGATCCTATAAAAGACTAAATACTCCTCATGCTGCCCCAGTGTAATCAGGATTGAACTTTGAAAACCACTGTCCTGTCGAAAATACTCCCACAAATCACTTTGTCAGTAGAGTATTATGTAGTTTCATGTTAATACATGATATTGCCTTAAAGTTATGAACAATAAATATGAAAAATTACAACGGACATTAACTGCAAAATTATGCATAAGAACGTCATGGTTCATACTTCAGCACTGCACTTTCTCAATGAAATTTATCGAAGTGTGAAGTTTCAAGTTGATATATCCAATACTTTTGAGTCACCTGCCATAAATTAAGGATGAAAAATCACAAAGGATAACTGCAAAATTATGCCAAGAAAGCTGTGGTTCTTGGACACTGCAATCTCCTTAGTAAGATCTGTCCATCTACGTAGGTAAGTTTGATAATTACAAATGGCAATAACTTTAAAATTATGCTAAAGAGATCTATATTTCCCAATGAGGTCTATCCATCTGTCGTTTCATCAAAGAAGTTTCAAATTGATAACAAATAACCAAGTCAGGCAGTTAGCTGGTCAAGTTGATTCCTGTATCATCCCCGCTCCCTCCCTTCCCTGTGCAAGAGGTTGGCCGGGGAGATATAATGAAATTCAAGTAGTAATTGCCTAAGATCAGGTGTATGAAGTTGAAATACTAAACAGTGTTAGTGTGCAAACCAGTATCTATAAGTAACAAAATTGTTCCTAGTGAATGCTTTATTAATGGATTTTTGGTCGGTCAATATAATATAATTCAGATTTGGTATCAGGGTTCTAGCTAGCCTATTATCGCTTGTCGCGTGCCTTCAGGCTTAGGGCTGTGTTTCCGATATGTTCTAAGTCACCTGCATCCCTTAATGGTCTATCTATTAGAGCTTATTTACCGTCGGTACCGGTTGCCCGTATGACCGACGCCCCCTGGAGAGATTAGTTATTTTATGTTATGGGGGTAGTGCAAGATACAGAAAGCATCCCATTCCAGAGACACCCCTGGCTACTATACGGAACGTGTGACATAAAACATTCGGCAGCGTTATTAAGCACCGCCCTATTTTTTTTTGCCGTGTATTTTCTTTGATGTATCGATAGATGTAGCATGCCAACTCCTAATTATTAGAACTTGTATTGATCAATATATTTCCACGGGTTTTCATTTTTCTGGACGAATTATGGGTCATAAATTATAAGTACTATTAACTATTTCCAGATGACCTTTACAACGTACATCTATTCCGAACAAAGAGAGACATGAGGGTTACTAAAATGTACTGTGTATGTGGGTTTGTTTTAGGAAAATATGTTTTTTGTGTTTTTGTCATTAAAAGATGTTCAAAATTCTGTAGTTTCTAAGAGAATGTTAATTTTATTAATGAAATCTATTAATTTTGGAAATTTACGTAAATAGAAACATTAGTTTATAATGGGAAAATGTCCGAGTTAACATGAGAGAACAGATAAACTTTTTGAGCATCTCTTTCAATAATGTATCCGGCTTTAGATATACATTTACTGCGATAGTGAAGTACCAGCGATTGTCTGGCGTTGTTGAACGTGGGTACCAATTATTATGCAATAAGGGAAGATTTAAACGTAATTTCTTATATTTGGTTGATTATGTGGAGTTTTATTGTTAAATTATGTTAGATCTATGGGTCTTCTTTGATAAAATTTTATGTTTAAGTATGTAGAAAATATTATTTAGATGCGAATCAATGTACCCTCGAAACCGTATGTGTAGCGATAATTCGGCGTATTAATTGATTTCTTGTGATAATGTTGAACTGACCCCGCTGTATTTCCAAGATAGCGTTAAACTGATAAACACATGTAGATTAAATCAAAGCACTGAAAGTACCGCAAAACCTGTCGCGTAGTGCTGGGTTTATGTTTTCAAGTAATGGATACATGCATGTAATGCAATACCTTTATCCGAGAGAATTTATCTCTTTGCAATAGAGGTCCATTGGAGCTAGTCTCATTAAGCTGAATATGATAAAAATCTCTTTTTTTACCTGCCTTGCCATAAATTATAGTCCAACTTTACTGGAATTTTTGTGTACATAATTACTGAACACTCTAATCAGTACTGACCATCACTGATCTTGATCATTTTCAACACTTATTTATCAAATTTAGTATTGACAATTCCACTTATTTTTCTAAAACCCTGTGGTACTCCAACTATAATGTTCTAGAAAAGTACAAGAGTACTATTATACTAACCATACTTTATGCATATTGACCATTATTGTAAGTTATGTTGATAGTTTACTGGTAACATGTGCAGTCTAGTACATGTTCTTTCCAGTAATTTTAGGAAGGTAAACTGACTCTGATATGAATACAACTGTAAAGAGGGGGTAAAACTTTAGCTGACAATAAGTTTACCACAAACACAAGAAAGCAATACTTGTTAACATTATCTTTATTTCAAAAAATAAAACTATCAAAAACAACAATTCACTAAAAATGTGTCCATGGGACACATTTGCCCCAGCCATGTATCATAAGCAGATGATAAAAATTAGAGGCAGGTGGAGTGTCAAAAGCAGTATAATTGTTACATTTATTAAATGAACAACGTGCTACAAAACACAACCCTATAAATGTGAAGACATTTTGGTTGTTATCAGAAATTTAGTCTATAATGGTTAAAACTCTGACAAATTTGGAGATGTACTGCCCAATTTTGCAAATAACCTGTATTTTCATAAGATACATACACATGCAAAATATGAAGAAATCTAAGCATTTTTGTTTAAATGAACAGAAATTTTATTTTTAAATGAACAGAAATTTTATTTTAGTAGAAAATAAGTCAACAAGAGCACCGCTAGGCGGATCATTATATGCCCGAAACTTGTTTTTAGCTCACTTGAGCAAATGCTCAGTGGTGTCTAGAGATATGAGCCATATGTTTCATGTCCGCTTCATATCTTTTTCACCCTGAAATGAATTCCATGAAACTGATCATCCCATCAGGATGATATGCAAAACCCATGTTCTAACCTGGCCAGTTCAATCTCAAGGTTCAATAAATATCCTGTATACAAATTTTAACATCAACACAAGGCTATGAAAATACCTCAGTAGCCAATAAAGAACAAAAAAAACTTCCACATTAATATTTGTTTATTTACAGTATATCATAGCTTGCTGGCCACCTAAATGTCGTCCACATATAACACGTCAGTGTTACACTTTTCTTGTTAATCATTGGCTAAATTAAAGATGAGACAATACAAGACTTTTGAAGATTTTTTTCAACATAAAGATTTTTTTACGCTTGTAAAGTCAGGATAAAGACAATGCCGGGTGCTAAGTTGAAAATTACTTATCTGTTTAACTTTTACCAACAAACATTATCGCCGCAATGTTGTTCACATGTATATGTCTTGTTTTCATGAGTGGAGCAACGGAGAAACAATGACTGTTATAAAATTCAGAGTAATATTTCACTGGCGTCACTTTAAAGAACTTTTACATTATGGAGAAAACTTCTGGAGTGGATGTGGTCCAGTGGTAACGCGCTGGACTGGTAAACCATGGGTCCCGAGTTCGATCCCTCGCTTCTTCACGAACATTACTTAAAGTCTAACCGAGGTCCCAGCTATACACTGAGCATGCAAACAAACAAATGCAAACCTGTAAAATGATGGATCAGACGCGAATCTTGAAACATTTGTAGTTTTTAATGAACTTGAAAAATATTATCTTACTTCTTCCGCTATCATATCAGTCAATATTTCTTCCCCTTTGACTGGACTGTCATTAAACTTAAATGAAATAATGAACATAAAGTTCTATTACAACATTATCATCTCTCCTTAAGCAAAAAGAAATTTGGCCATGCGCCGGGGTTCAATTGATCAATCTTCTTATAGACAAGGGTCTGAGCCTTAAGATTGGGTATGTAGCATTGTCTAGTGAACTTCTACCAAGTTTGTTCAAATTATACCCCTGGGGACAAATTTGACCCCACCCCGAGGTCATTGGTTTTACATAGGCTTATATAGTGAAAACTTTGAAAATCTTCTTGTCTAAAACTACAAGGCTCTGGGCCTTAAGATTTGGTATGTAGCATTGTCTAGTGGACCTCTTCCAGTTTCTTCAAATTATACCCCTGGAGTCAAATTTGGCCCTGCCCCGGGGGTCAGTTGATTTTACATATAAGGAAAACTTTTAAAAACCTTTTGTCTGAAACCACAGAGCCTTGAACTTAGATATTTTAATGAAGCATCAGCTAGATGTCATCTACGAAGTTTGTTCAAATTATGTCTCATGGGTGAAATTTGGCCCTGCCCTGGGGGTCACTTGTATTCATATAGATTTATATAGGGAGATTCTTAAAAAAGCTTTTGATGTTAGCTCAATAGCAGACCCAAAGGCAAAGTATTCAGATGAGCGATCTAGGGCCATTATGGCCCTCTTGTTTTAAATAAGAACGAAAATCGATGTTTTTTCCGGGCTGCCCAGGTTTTACACTTGGCCACAGATCTGGACTTCGTCATTCGTAATTAATAAAAAGATTGACCGTGACTAATTAAATATATGTGCTTTTCTCAAGGTTATAACGGTTACAAACTCGTTTGTAATAATCAATCAACTTCTACATTTATCTTTCGTTGAGAAAACACCACATGATAATGTACAAATAAAGTTACTTGAAAAGAATCTACAAACTACTTTTCGGCGAGGTTTGGTCACGTTACAAATTAATGCGTAAACTCAAGAGTACGAAATCGACATGTTTATAATCTAAACTGTTTGAATATATCTACGATAATTTGTTGAAGTGTAAAGAATCTTTGACAAGTCGGGAAGTATTTTTCTGTTCTCTGAGAAGGGTGTAAAAATTAATGCGCCAGTCATTTTATAAGAGCAGACTATTTGCGGAAGTGATAGAAAATGACATTGTGCTAGCGTTGTTTGTTTGGTATGACGACCCAAACAATTAATAATTTGTCTTTAAATCAATAAATAGTACATAATCTTGAAAGATCTGTCCGCTACGAGAGAGACTGTATGGCTAGAATGGTGGGATGTGAAGCAAAGACCTTGTTGGCAATGTTAGTGTTCTATATCTGTGCTATTTTTATTTCATTAGGGGTGGAGGAATGGCCTTGTCGGCCCAACTTTTCCAGACCTTAGGCTGATCACGAATGAAGATTTGTCGACAGCGTCGTGGATTTTTACAGCAATATCATTTGGGTAAATATACCTAGTATGTGCATTGTTTGTCGGTTAAAGCCCTGCTGATGTAAATTTGCACTTTGTTCAGTTATAAAATTTTGATAGTATTAATTCATTGTAAATTGCACCGACTTTTCATTCATTGTACATTCGATGTTCATAGCCTGTCCTTGACTGATGCGTTTATTAAAGGACTTTAAAATTAAACTAAAAAGAAGGACAGCCATTGTTATATAGAATTGGGGTGAGAAGATATCGGATTTCAATCGCAAAACTGCATGATAACCAGTAAAATTGTCTGTACTCTCATGTCCATTAGATTTTGTTATGATTTTCTCAACTCGTACTATGCGGTCGTTAAAACAGTTAAGACACATTTATCTAAAAAGATATATAAGCATTATATTATAAAAGAAAATCATTCATGCATGACTCATGCCAAAATTTATCCTTAAAAAATATACAGTCATAAAATACAGTTTAATTCAATTTATTTAAAAAGTACTGTTTCACAGCAAGCTTAAAAGTAGGCAGAGATTTTGAGTGAGTAATACTGGCTGGTAAATTGTTCCACAGTGAACAGCCTATGTAAGAAAATGACTTTAATCCAAACCCTTTAACCTTAGGAACTGAATAAGCCCCCTTTTTACAAAGCCGTGTGTTATAACCATGGACAGTATCTTGAGGGCGGCTGCAAATTCCTGCCTAAATTGATGGTCGAGCAGAAACGCGGCGCTGAAGCCTGTCCCATGCATGCTCCAACGGATTCATGTCAGGCCAGTCCATATGATCAACTGCCTGCTCATTACTCATTAAGGGACTCAGAAACCGCTGTGGCACAGTGTGCGGTAGCATTATCGTGCATTAAAATGAATTCCTTACCAATGGCACCTGCGTAGGGAATACCTTGAGGCAGGAGGACCTCGTTGATGTAACGTTGAGCGTTAACCGAACTGTTGATAATGACGTCGCAGTCGGTGCGTCCATCATATGAAATGCCGCCCCATACAACTAGGGACCCTCCGCCAAACTGGTCACGTTCCGTTACACAGCAGTCGCGGTAACGTTCGTTACGTGGACACCACGCCCTCTGACGTACATCGTTGAAGTCTACACAAATTTAGACTCGTCGTTGAAAAGCACATGACGGTAGGTGTCTATGGTCCATGTCTATGGACATGGTCCTGAGCAAAGAGAAGTCGATTTCTCCGGTGTCTTACAGGTCGGCGGGAAGGTAAATTTGCGGTATGAAGTCGAATTGTAAGCGTCTCAGTTGAAATATGCACACCAGAAGCGTTTTCGAAGTCCCTATTTAGTGAAACAGATGACTCAAAGCCTTGACGTTTTGCCATAACACCAATAGTGCGATCTTCACGGGCCGACGTCGACTTCAGACGTCCACTCTGAGGACGTCTACTGACAGACGTTTACTTTTGCCACAACCGCTGGATGACACTCTGGCTAACCCCATGTACGGCTGCCACTTGACGCTGGCTTTTTGTCCTGCCATCAGACAACCAACTTCCCTGGCGGTTTCTTTCCCGTGACATGTCTTCGAGGCATTCAGATCTTTCTAAAGTTACCCGTTTCAGCAGAATACAAAACAAGCCGTGAAGTACAGAAAAGAACACATTTAAAAAAAGATGTACATTTTCCACCCGGCTAATTTCACTTTGTTTCGGGGGTTGTGTTGAAAAGGAAGATTTGCCCGAGGTTTTTGAGCAGTTATGGATGGAAAACCAACATTCATGACATTCATGTACTGACAAGGATAATGTAATACACTGTTTTAGATAAACTTTGATATGGTTAAAGGTATATAGGCTGATATGGTTAAAGGTACTAGGCTGTTAAAAGTGAACTTTAATTTATTTTGTTGAGTGTCCATATTGACAAAGACAGTAGTGAAGAAGCAATTAAAAGCTCTGTCTTAAAGCGACTGACTCACAGATGGATAAAAAAGAAAATGTAAAAACTCTGGTTGTAGTTGTTGTGAAGAACATATTTAAACATTAACTTTTACTGTCTCAGTTTTTCACATTTTTTTCGGTAAAATATTTACCCCGTTAGTTACGGGATATGTATTTTGTTTATATTGTTTATCCGTAAAGAACATTCCGTTGTGGCTCAGTGGTCAGTGGTTCAAGTTCGACCAATGCGTTCATATTGAAAATTTACTAAAATGGCATTTATTTATCTATACAAAATACGTACCATAAATAGTGGAGGTTTTTTACATATGAGAACATGTCTAAACAAATGCTCAGAAATTAGCTTACTCGCTAAAATATTGACGCTAAAAGAGCGATGCCACCAATTTTGGGGATTTTCTAGTGCAGTTGTGGAGAATTTTCTAAGACGTTAAGGAAACTTGGGCGAAAGTTAGATGACCATCGGATAAAGTAATCATAGGAGATCTGCATGGGTCATATCTTTATCTGATATATGCATTATCAAAAAAAATGCTAAATGATTTTCTTACCATAGTACCTTTTTTCCTCCATAAAAATTGATCTAGCCACGCGTTCTCATCTTGGGATCTATACTGAACGATTGGTCTCGGTGAGGTCGCTGCTCCTAATTTTACTGACTTGAAGGGCATGGGCTTCGAATCCTGTTAAAATCTTTTTTTTTTCGGTTTTCATAACGTATATAAGCATGAAATTGTTTTAACCAGAGTATACTAACTTCTCTTTAATTTTAAAGAAAAAAACATTTTAGGCTAAATTCTGTGAGTCAGTCCCTTTAAAGTAGGTTTTTGAAACTAAAACAATATTTTACCTAAAAAAAATATGTATAAAAAATGTATGACCTTTACAAGCTCTAGTCACAACAGTAGTGTTACAAAATCTGTAGTCTGATAAGTGTAAGGTTTCCTTCAGGTTTGTTTGTGTGTTTATTCTTGTTTTCGGTTGTCTTGCATTACCGCCTAGCAGTAATTCGATTTTTGTAGACATTCCGGACAGTGCATTGGTGTTTCCGATTCAGAAAAAAAAACAGTTATTGTATTAGCTCAGTGTATAATTCTAAAACATCGGTTTACGTCTCATCCCCATGGATAGAACTCACAATATATGCCATTTCAGTCCAGCTTGGTACGGACTGACTATTGATTTTCTCCCAGTCCAATGTAAAGTTCGTGATATGTTACTGATCTACTATATCCGTTAAAGAGAATAATTAAATGGTCCATTCGTTGTTGTAATGAGATGTAAAGAGATAACAAGCCGGTGAAATTTACAATAAATTGATACATCGATATAACAAATCTTTTCTTATGACGAACTTGAACTTCTGGTATTACGTTACATTATTCTTCAAAAAGGTCGCGAACAGCTATTTTCCTCGCCCCATTATCCTGTTTTCAGAGGACTCATTGGTTCAGTGAGCGGAGGATTTGCCTATGACCGATTCAACAAGATTGGAGTCTTCGTTTTTATAGTATGCGGCCTTGGCATTGCTTCCGGGGTCGCCCCATGGTGTTCACACTTCGCTGCCATGTTTGCAGTACATGTTTTCCATGGTGCATTTGCCAGTGCACTGGACACAGGTATTTTCTTCATGTGCGCTCTGACAATACTGCACTAATATTGCAGTAACTATTTCAAAACCATTGACCTCCACATTTAATTTAAAAACTAGTTTTCCTAAAGATAAAACAAAATACCTTTAGAAAAAGTATAATTAAATGCTTCTTTACGACTTGAGAATGAAAGAAAAATATAATTTTGATAGCGGGATTCGAACCTAAGCAAAGAAAAGATAAGCGAAGTGCTATTCTACTACACCACGTAGTTTAAACATATTTTATTCCCAAATATTTACAAATTACACATACTAAGATAGCTAATACTAATATATATATATCTAAAAGGATAAGGATAAGAATGAAAGACAATACTGTCTTATATATTTCTTCTCCCTGTCAAAAGTTCCTAGACATTTTACACTCTATAATAAATTACATGTAGAATTTGGGTCTGAATTGTGTTTTATGTACTCCAAAAAAAAAAAAATGGACAAAAAGTGTTTGAAAAGAAAACTTGTAAGTAATCATAAATGAAAATAATAAATAGATTAGAACGATAAACAAGAAAGAGAGATGCGGTAGAGGTAGGGAGAAAGAAACGTCTCAAATATATAATAAAAGTTATGTAAATCTTTTACTATTATGTATATAATACTGAACCTGTTTAAAAAAAAAATTGTTATCTTGATCAGAGAGGAGTAGACTTAGGTTAACTTAAAAATTATGAAGCTTGGCAAGTAATATATTGCATATATTCTGAAAAAGTCGACACTCGAAGAAGAAATGATAATTTGACGCTATTTGTCCACAATTACAGAGAGCTGTCGGAGAAATATTGCAAAGATACAAGTGATAGTTTAGTGAACTGTATTTAGTACGTGATCGTGTAGGTAGTACTTTTCTTGTTCCATAAAGAACCGATTAGGTAACCGATTTCTGTTAGGATGTAATTGAAACTTGAAAGTTATCATTGATTGTGCATTTCTGGTTTCTAAGGGGAGGGTATTCCATTCACGTATAGATATTGGAAGAAAATTCAAGAAATTATAAAAGGATGTTCTACAGTTAATTCCTGGGACATCCTGCTCGTTTCTAAGATTATAACGGGTGTTGCGTTGGCGAGGAACAAGAGAAGACAAATAATCAGGTACAAGGTTGTAAAATTGTGTCATCCTCTGTTTATATCTTCTGTCAGAAAAGGATTCCCAATTACATTCAATATTTAGGCGTTCAAGAGAGACAGGTCGTGTAGCCCCTGTAACAATACGGGCACATTCGTTTTGTATTTTGTCAAGTTTGTCTGAATCTGTTTTTGTATTGTTGCTCCAGAGAACGTCCGCATATTCAAGACCTGGACGAATAAATGAGGTACGTCTAGTGATTTTCGATCTAACAGAAATTTCAATTTCCTCATACACCACGTAACCGTATGGTTGCTTTAAATAATGTCTGTACTGTTCACTGTTTATTGATTAAAATATATAAAGCTATTTACATTTAAACATTTTCTAACTTTTGATGCGTTCTTCATAAATTCTATCAAAATTCCTTTATGTACTAACATTTTCCTTTTTTATGCGTCGGCGAACTATGTGGAGATAAGTCGCAGAAGTTATTTGGGTTATGTCCCTTAAGGCCCAGTAAAGTGGCAAATTTTCTAGGTGTGAAACCACCAATTTACTGTACCAGAGCTCAAAAAAATGGTACCCGCATAATGGCGGCTAGAAATAGTTCTTAGTATTTCGGCTGTTTTTAACATTTTTGCCCTAATCTCTGTATTTATTTTTTGCTGGAATCATTTTCCTTGAATATTTCTGATAGTGCGGTAGCAGTTGTATGCTCATATACATTCAGAATAGAATTCATAACAGGAAAATTTTCACGTACCCAAATCTGAAAGGAAATGGCTTTTTTGTTAATTTTATGGGTAAGTTCACATGAGCAGATATTTCTTTTTTATTTGTCACTTCTCTTGCTTTTTCTCATGAGTACAGATATAGATCTACAAGAATATGTAAGTTAAAAGCCTGTGATCTTCATGAATTTTATATAGAATAAAGAATGAATTTATTTGGTGACAGAGCGTTTAATGACAAAGAATATGCAGGAGAGCCGGAGATTTTCGGACATCCTTATTCTACGACCCTCCGATCCTATCTTCGACCCATTTGCTGCCCTGAAATCGTTAGATTTCTTTACTAGCGATAGTACCACATATTGTATACTAAGTATATTTTCTTAATCATATACAGGCAGCCAGTATTGCGTAATAGTGTTATCAGTTCCTTTATTTATACACGTATTCTTTATCGTTTAAAATGAAATTGTTAAATTTCCAAAATTAAAGAAAAATTTAAATTGAAAAAGACAATCTGATTTATAGCTTATAATTATCTTTATTGCATTCTCTAACTTTAGAAAACAATGTAGTTGAGATTAAAAAGATATCTAATCTTCAATGGATCTCCGCATAATAACAAATAGTGAGATAGATTTGATGAAGTCAAAAACAGAGGATTTCTGATGGTACAATGCTTTGGTAATGTAAATAATACTGTTTGTAAATTCATCAATATCCTTATATGAGTACAGCTGAAAAATTGAAGGGCAGACTATTAACCAGGTAGAATGATAAACATAGCCTATTGTAATTTGCTTGTAATACCGTGAAGTATATCTGTAATTCAAGGGAGGTAATCGAATTGAAACTAAACACAAAATTGCTTTTTCACTCCCTTATAAGCATTTTGTATTACACACACCTTAATAATTTTTACAATTTACAAGGATAACTCTTGGAAATGTGCTGACACAATAAATATGAATTAGCTTGGCATTCAAATATTTCCCCTGTTTCATAAATAAAAAAAAACCAAACAGAAAAAAATGATTTTACAAAGTTAAATATATGCAAAAGTTAAATAAAAGTGTATCATTTTTTTGTCATACTCTAGGACTTGAACTCGCTTCTTGAGGTCCTTGTTTTTTTCTGATAACTGAATTTCTATTTCTTCTCTTAGTCGTCTCTCTTAACCACCCATAACTTTGGACAAGGTTGTTAGGATGTTTTCAACATCCTCTTTTTTTATTAGCTCACCTGTCACGTAGTGACAGAGTGAGCTTTTCTGATCACCTTTTGTCCGTCGTCCGTCCGTCCGTCCACAATTAGTTTGTTAACACTCTAGTGGTCACATTTTTGCCTCAATTGTCATGAAACTTGGTCAGGATGTTTGTCTCATTAATATCTCGGATGAGTTCGAACATGGGTTATCAGGGTTGGAAAACTAGGTCACAGAGCCCAAATATAGAAAAACTTTGTTAACACTCTAGAGGCTACTTTTTCAGTCCAAATATCTTGGAAATTTGTCAGAGAGGTTCTATCAATGATTTCTAGCTCAAGTTCGAATTTGGGTCATCTGGGTTCAAAAACTAGGTCGCGGAGCCCAAAAATAGAAAAATCTTGTTAACACTCTAGAGGTTACATTTTCAGTCCAAATAATCTGGAAATTTGTCAGAAAGGTTGCTTTGACGATTTCTAGGTCAAGTTTGAATATGGTTCATCTGGGGTCAAAAACTAGGTCACAGAGCCCAAATATTGAAAATCCTTGTTAACACTCTAGAGATAACATTTTTAGCCCAAATAATCAGGAAAATTGTCAGAAAGGTTGCTTCTATGATTTCTAGCTCAAATTCGAATATGGGTCATCTGGGTTCAGAAACTTGGTCGCGGAGTCCAAAAATAGAAAATCCTTGTTAACACTCTAGAGGTAACATTTTTAGCCCAAATTATCTGGAAATTTGTCAGAAAGGTTGCTTCTATGATTTCTAGCTCATGTTCAAATATGGGTCAATTGGGTTCAAAAACTAGGTCGCAGAGCTTGAAAATAGAAAAATCTTGTTAACACTCTAGAGGTAACATTTTCAGTCCAAATAATCTGGAATTTGTCAGAAAGGTTGCTTCTATGATTTCTAGCTCAAGTTCGAATATGAGTCATCTGGGTTCAAAAACTAGGTTGCGGAGCCCAAAAATAGAAAAATCTTGTAAACACTCTAGAGGTTACATTTTCAACTCAAATAATCTGGAAATTTGTCAGAAAGGTTGCCTTGAGGATTTCTAGGTCAAGTTCAAATATGGGTCCTCTGGGGTAAAAAACTAGGTCACAGAGCCCAAGTATGGAAAAACCTTGTTAACATTTTAGAGGCTTTATTTTCAGTCCAGATGTCCTGGAAATTTGTCAGAAAGGTTTTTTTGATGATTTGTAGCTCAGGTTTGGATATGGGTTATCTGGGTTCAAAAACTAGGTTGCGGAGCCCAAAAATAGAAAAATCTTGTTAACACTCTAGAGGCTACTTTTTCAGTCCAAATATCTGGAAATTTGTGAGATTGTTTCAGTAATAACTAGCTTAAGGTCAAATATGGGACATCTAGGTTAAAAAACTAGGTCATAGAGCCCAAATATGGAAAAACCTTGTTAATACTCTAGAAGTAACATTTTGGGTACAAAAAACCTTGAAATATGTCAGAGAGATTGTTTCAATAATTTCTAGGTCAGATTCGAATATGGGTCATCTGGGGTCAATTAACCAGGTCCATAGCAACTTTGTTAAAAGTAGTCATACTCAGGTGAGCGATACAGGGCCATCATGGCCCTCTTGTTTCATAATAGAGTCCAAGGGTGCCTATGTACGCACTGAGTTTGAAATGCTCTATACATCAAATATGCTGCTGCTATTTTGACATTCATTAACTTCATTTTGACTTTCGTAACTAACTTCTGAATGGGTCCACTTATCCTTCTAAGCTTGTGGTGGGTTACTACTTATTTTGCTCTTATCGACTTGCTGTTGCTTTACATTCCCTTTGTTTAATTAAGTATAAAAACAGAAGTTAATTCCAATATTTTTCAATACCATACTTTGTTGACTAGTAATCCATAGCTGTAACTCTTTTTATTTAACTATCACCAATTCCTCTATAATTGTAAAATAAAGCAGAGCAAAAGTTAAAGTGACATTCTTTTCTTGCCTCAAGATACAAAAAAGGCCGACCTTTGAAAAAATTTAGTCATTCTAAGGTCTCTCTTGTTTTTTTGTTTTTTTTTTTTTTTACAGCGGCAACAGCAGATGTAACAGTGATCTGGAGACACAAATCTGGGCCGTTCATGCAGGCTGTACACGCAACATTTAGTGTCGGAGCAATCTTATCTCCGTTTGTCTCCGAACCATTCCTTGCAAAGAAAATATATTTAGACAGCCGAGAAAATAGTTCGTCTTCCAGCTTATCTCATTCATTTGGATATCCGAATTTTAGTTTAAAAGGGAAATTATCTCCTGGCTCATTCTTATCGGTTTCAACATCAATAACCCCATCTTACACTTCTAAAGGAGAATCTACGGAATCGTCAAGTTCAGCATTTGATTTGTCAACTGAACCTTTACCCACTGATAGTTTTAAATACGGAGAAAGTTTTATCTACATTCCTTACTTTTCAGCTACTGTTGTATGTGCACTTGCTGCTTCATTATACTTCATAGTGTACCGTATTTACGGGAATGTTTACAACTTACACATTGAGATGTACAGTTTCAAAACAATATCTCACAGAGAATATTTTTTAAGCAAGAAAATGAAAATATTATTTACAATCTTATTAGCTTTGACGTTAATGTTTTATATTATGAGCGAACGTAGTTTTATCGGCTTTCTCATGACGTTCATAATCACCGAATTACGATGGAGTAAGGCAAGTGGATCCAGTGCCTCTGCTACTTTCTGGATTGCTTTTGCAGCTGGACGTCTTTCTGGCATAGTAATTGTAAAATGTTTTAAGCTTTCTGTTGTTATAATGATATTTTTTGTCATCGTTATATCTGGTGCTGTATTATTTTGGTTAGCTGTGATATCTAACATAAATTCACTTGTATGGGTCTCAATAGCAGCAGTTGGTTATGGTATGTCCGTGATATTTGCCTCTATATTTTTATGGCTGTCTGAAAATGTAAGAAGACTGACCGGGAAAATGGCAAGTATTCTGTTTATTTTCTTTTCGTCTGGTGCTATGGTCTTCCCAATTTTGGTAGGACAGCTTATGGATAAAGTGTCACAGATGTGGTTCATTTATTTGCAGCTGATTATTTTTTGTGCAATGTGCGCAATGTTCCTTTTTATCCTTGTATTGTTCGACATACTAAAGAAACGCCACGAATACACTAAAACTGGAAAACTATGTCCATCCTGAGCTCGAGGTATTTTTCATGTTATCTTTGTAACTGTATAAATCAGCTTTAAATAAAGTGCAACCTTACCTTTTTAAGTTTCAGGGCATTTGTGTGACGGAATTTTCGACATGAATATATGCGCAAAAAAGTTTTGGACGTGAATTAGAATAACGTTTAATAGCTCTTTTGATATATGGGTCATGTTGGGTCAAAACTAGGTCACCAGAAGATCATAGAAAACGCTTGTGAATACTCTTGGGGCCATATTTTCCACAATGAAACTTTTTGAAATGGACTTTTAGGCACTTTTCATATATTGGTCATTTTGGAATAAAGAACTAGGTCACCAGGTCAGATCTTAAAAAAGATTTTATGTCTGAAACTGTTCTAGCTACAATATTTAAATTTTAACTGTATAATTTTGCATGCAAGATTTAAACATTGACCTTTGTCAACCCACTGACCTACTTTCTGCTTTTTAAGGTGTGTATATGAAACTTAGCCCATTTTTGCGTGCAGACTTCAACTTGTTTAGATAAGCTTTCTAAGCTTAGCACATTTCCACTTCAGAAACTTGTCATTTAGTGATCATTGACAGAGTATGCTTGTACTTCATTTTATTGTGGCTGTCTGATACCTTGAAGTACAAACTTGAAATTTCATTTAATGCCTATATATTGTACATTGTCATATTTTAAATCAAAAGATCAGATGTTCTAAATGAACGATTTTGTACATTTCTGCTGGTTAGACATATTTCTTGGGAAAATAAGAACTTAAAAACTGTGAACTTTATGATCAATATTAATCTTTTATTGTAAATTGTATTTACTTGTTCAGACCACTGTTTGCACTGTTTTTTTTTTATCAATTTAAATATTAAATAGCATGTTTGAGTTGAATGTCCTATGTGAGAATAAAAATTTTACAAAATTTTTAGTCAGTGTTGTTTAGGAAGGAGGTAATCTGTGATATACCATTATAGTCATTGTACATGCATTCAACAGTGAAAGTTAGATGGCTAATAATGGTGTATAATTAAGGAACTGTTTGTTCATGGTAGGATATTTTACAGGCATCGTGACGTGGTAAAGGTGTTTAGTAATATTGTTCGAAATATTCGTCCATTCAGCTTTTTTTTTATAACAGAGAAAGAGAGTATCAACTTTGTGCATGGTATCCCACCGTGCGCCTTAGAATAATTTGTTCGTCAGTATTTCGTTGTCGACATTATATATGGTTATATTTTGCTTAAAATCATCATTGGAAGTATCTCAGTTGAACAATACATCAACAGCACTGTCAATGGGAATCGGATTGCTGTCCTCTAGCCCTCATGCCAGCTGTATGAAGACGGTTCCTGATGGTTTGAGTGGAAAGTCTTACACCAGTGGCATTCTGGAAGTTATTTTGGAGGGCAGTAGCGGAAACAAAGCGCTGAAGTCGCGCTTGAACGACAATAAACCGGTCCTCACGCTGAGTTGTAGACCTCTGACGCCCTCCTATGCGTGACATGCCCGTAAGTTTGAAACCGTCGCCACATCCTGGCACGGGTGCTCTGGGACACCCCAAGGACACCTGCCACGTGTCGTTGGGAACGCTCAGCCTCAAGCATCCCTACCCCCCTATTCATCTCGTCATCGACAATACGCCGTCTTTGCCGTAGATTTGACATGACCAGTGCTAGGTTCTATATAAACGTTACTATGCACAAGCGAATTCTGAATAAAACGGATGTGTACATGAAGGAACATGCCCGCGGTGCACCACTTTTCAAGGGGTATCGCTTTTCCCGTGCATCTCGAGCCCTGTACAGGTAAGCAATCAATATCTGCCGGACAGGTCGGCTTTGCAATATGAATAAACTACATGTATGAGAGAATATCAGTTATCTTGACGTTATCATTAAAAAGATATTAAAGAAATAAACAGTGATCCCTATCAAATTTTGAGTAGTATATATTTTCGTTGTCTGGAACTGATATATCAGTCGTGTTAAAGTAGCCTACTCGCTGCCATCTTGCTCTGTCATCTTGAGCTGGCGGACACAAGCTGGCGGGAACTGTATTTGCTTTTAAAATTTGAAAACGACCATAGCAATCAACTTAGAATTTAGTGGGATATTTGTGTTGATTTTAACCCATTTGGACCTTTTTTGACAATTTATCAATTGGCTACATTTTCAATGGGTCGTTCAGCTTGAAGATGAAGTTCTTCATTGTACTTAGATATGTTTTCACTGATCAAGGAATAAAATACAGAGGAGAATCTGTTAAACAGCATTAAAGGAATTAATTCTTTTTTTTTAATTGTACCTGAAAACCTGATTGATTTATAAAACAGAAAAAATCATCTAATGGTTTAGCCTAAAAGTTTCGCCTAAAACTACCTAAAAAAAAACGTCAGAATGAGTTGCTAGTTTTTTTTACTAAATATGCTTTTGCCAAAGGAAAGAATCATTTTATGTTGTGTAGCGTTGTATGGAATAAAAAATAATCTAATTTAAAACTGAGCATTGTTACTATCGTCATTATTATATAATAATAATTATTATTTTCATCAATTGTTAGTTTCCCTCATCTGGCACGAATTACCAAGGTGAAGCTTTTAGTATGCTATTTTGTCTGTTGTCCCTCGTTCGTCCATCTGTTCACGTTTCACTTGTGCTAAAAAGTCTCGGGAAGCCACATTTTTATTTGATTTACCAAAATTACTAAATGCAAAAAAACTTGTATCTCAATTATATCTCAATTCCTTCCGAAACCAGCTACACAACCCCATTAATGTACAAGTTATGGCCCCTGAAATCGTAAAAATGTTCATTTAAGCTTGTTAGCACTCGATCGCCTTCATTTATTTTTTGATGTTCACCAGTTGTCAGATGGTAAACAGTTCTCGGTTTATTTCAAAAATAAGCTAGATCGACTATTAGTTGCGCAGAAAATAATGATAAATACAGTTCAAAATACCTTTCAGTATACTTTTCACTGCTTTCTTTATAGCTAAACTAAAGAAAATGTATCAAAGTTGTGTTATTCCAGGGTCAATAAAAAAAGGGTACATCTTTTGTGATTGCCCAGTGTCCGACGTGCGACGACTTTTTTCTTTTTACAACACGTCCTGAAACCACTAGATGATAAATATTTGCAGGAATGTTCGTTGCATTGAAGTTTTTACCAAATGTGTTCAAAAAATTTCCATTCCACATACAACCCGGATTGCTATAGCAAAGAGAATGAAAATTGTTTAAAGATCTTTTTTCTAAAACTACCAAGTCCAGAGGTCTTAATTTTGTTCAAATAATGTCCCTGTGATACGCCTTTATAAGGTTAAACAGTGTAAAGGTTGAGTTGCCATAGCTTGCCGGCGACATTTTATTCTCGCTGAGAAAACATGATCGATATTTGCTACAAAAATTCTAAACGCGAGAGATACACATAAAACGCCTGTAAAACAAACGTTATCGTTTTTAATGAATCTAAGACAATTTTTTAAAGAGAACTTCCAGAAATTGGGATATCGGCAACGAAGAACTTAAGAAAACAGATAGGTGCGTTCATTTAGGAGTCTTCTGTTAGAAACAAATGTGTCTAGACGAAAACACTATTATAGGTCGTAAAAAATGCGCAGCACTTTCTTTAGTTTTGCAAATTTTGGCATTGATATAAACGGCCTTCACTAAGACATTTATTTGAGACGATAGTTCTACGCAAAGCTCTTTTTGGGTGCGATCTGTTGGTTTACCTATCTGAAAACAAATTCTATCACTAGAAAGAAGACACCAATATGTGAAATATATGCATATATGCAGTTACAGGAGATCTACTTTTGCGTTAGGCATGACTTTAGAAAAAGAAATTGATAAACGGAATATATTTGGGCTTTTTTTGTCATTTCTATAACTAACACAGTGACAAAAGAACTAAAATAATATTTACTATCAGATTAACTAATTTCTTACAAACACTTTGCAAAATAAGAGGATATCTTACAGACAGGTACTTTGAAAATATGACCAAAAATTCTAAACGCGAGAGATACACGTATAACGCCCGTAAAACAAACGTTACATAGCAGTATCGTAGATTTTGGATTTTGCAAACAGTGCTGTATTTTCAAACAGTAAACAGTGAAAACGGACAGTTCAACAAACTTGCAAACTATGAGTATAAGACAACTCTATTTAGTAATATCATGATCAAAGATTTCTTAAATTTGACTTCCTTGTGCAATATGGCGTTACAGTCATCTGACTATATAGGAGATTATACTGAAGAACTTAAAAAACTGTATTAGGTAAGCTATTTAGTAGAAATTATGATACTGTATGTAGAAATTGTCAATTAGTCAATTACAGTACATTCTGTTCTTTTCCGTTGTAAAATCGATTAGTCGGGCTAAACATTTGCACACGATTCTAGGTGCGCAGAACTTTAAATAAGATATCAGAGCTTTTGTCAGGACTTCCTTCATTCATCCTGTCTGATATACAACGAATTGAATGTTCACCTTTTTAGGGCTCCAGAATATGAAATGTTTATTTGTATACAAGCATGTTACCTACAAATAAATTTAAGAACCCGAAACGTAAAAGAAACACAACAATATTACTTTGTATTACTTTACCTAAATATTTCCCAAATGTTAGTCTTTCGATTTGGGAATACTATGTGTCATTACCGGGTTATAAACAGTTGAAAGACATCGAAAAGACTTAAACATGTACAACTGATCTTGTTGACTTGTTTGATAATACACCTCTTGTCAATTATTAGAGTTTATGGAATTGCTCTAGTAAGTATTGTCCATGAACTTTACGGACATACCTCGTAATATTAATATTTTTCAATTATTTCATATTTTGTTCATGTGTAATTAAAATTACAGATTTGTTCATTGATAAAATTGTAATCTCACGGTGGAAAAAAAAGATTATACTTCTGAAATTTGGCATGAATAGTGGACATATACCAAATTTCTGTTCAAATTATGTCCTTTTTTATGTAAAATCTTTCACATACTTCCAGTGAGAAACTGTAAGCTACAACCTTAGATTTTATGCATGGGGCTTCATCTGAAATTGTTTAAGTAGGCCCTTGGGTCATTAGTGGGTCTGCTTCGGGGTCACGTGATTTTTACTTAAATTTATATTATTTGCCGCATCATTTTTTTTTTCGCCAAGAACCTGTTCACTTCTATCTTCTATCTTGTCCGAACATTCTGACATATTTATTCGTATTCGTATTACGTCTTATTAGTGGTGGATAATAGCATTCAATACTACAAAACAATAAATTTGCATGTCTAGAGTTACCGCTAGACTATTCTGTTATGGTTCCAAAGACAGCAGACAAAAAAAAAAAAACTAACGTTCAGAGATAACATAAAGAGATCAAAGCACTTATAAAAACTGATGTTCGAATTTCAAAATGGCAAACTTTTGATCTGAAAATTTATATAATAAAAGTACTGCTTACTCGTAAAACACTGCACATAAATTCTTAACTTCGACTAAACTGCAAAATTCCAAGAAACACTTCCAATGCAAATTTCCAGACACAATGAGGCTTTATTTGATACAAGCTTATAACAAGTGCTTCATGATATTAGCGGCAATGTCCACACGTACTAGGTTATGATTTTCGTGATGTCACCGATTTTTTTTTTTTTGCGGCAATCGACCAAATCTTGAAAGCTGTATTTGAAGGCACCGCTCTAAATGCAGTCTTTTTGCAGTCTTTTTGCAAACTGTATAATCATCATAAGCAATTCGTTTTACTCTTCATGTGTCAATAGTCCAGTCAATGGCCACAAACGCCAGAGGCAATCAAAAATATTCCTATATATCAGCAGTTCATAATGACAAAGGTATTCAAAAATAGTTTAATTTAATTAAATATTTAGATAAAAGAAATGATACTGGGTATATAAATCACTAGTATATAAGTCTTTGTGCCAAAATTTCTTCAAATATTCTCACCACTTCTACAAAAACTCTGTTTACTTTCACCAGGGTCTTTGAAAGACCCTGCTTTTACATGTCTTTATCATAGCTCATGATGACTAGTTGATAACATCATGAAATATTACGTCCAAATCCGACAGTGAAATAACGTGTACACTTGAATACACACAAACTATAAATATAAATATAAATATAAATCGTGATGAGTCTTAAGATTTGTCAAAATCTAAAAACTGAAATTTCAACTGAAGAGAATAAAAAAACCTCCGGTTGATAATTAAACATTATGTTTTAATATATTAATTTTTATATATTAGATATTTTATTTATAGTAAATTTTTATAATTTATAGTATATATTTATATATTTCATGTATTCATATTTTATTTATTTATATTTTTATATATTAGCAAATTTAATACTATACATGTGTTGTAATACGGGGTGAAAAGTTATATTGATTTTATTGATTGAGTATTATCTTAATCTCACATATAGGCAGTGTGGTAAGTATGAGGTTGATAATAATCAATCAATTTACTTTTAACTATTGTCGTATATGAATGTTTCAATAATATATATTTGTTTCATGTATTGGGCTATATTGAAAAAAAATATTTAAATACTATCAAGTAATCGCTGTCAAGGTTTCAAAACTTTAATATTGTGCCAAAAGCCCTTGTTGACCACACATCCTCTCCTTTTGTAAGAAATACTGCAATGGTATTGAAATTTTTTGCTGACAAAATGGTGAAATTTTTTCCTATCGCGCTTGCACAGACATGCCTAAACAGGCATAATATAAGATTATTACGTATTGTAGATAGTTGAGCAAGATCTTGGTAAACGGTTGTTTCCAGAATGTAATTTCTGGGTCTAGAAACTCTCAGCATTATGTAAAGTAATAATCCATGAATATAATGATAATTGTACAATTCTTAGATCATCCAAATGTACAAAGTTTCAAACATTTTGGTAAAAAATATGCTATATATATAGTAATTATATCCAGGTGTTCAGTTACATTTGTAAATAACGATAATAGATATGTCAAGAAAAGCTACTTGATGATGAAATATAACAGAACCTGTTATGTTAAAATGAGTAGTAGATACTGTGAGTGTTACCTACTATCTTGCTGAACAGCTTTTAAATCAGGTGTACTTAAAACGAGATTTTGCCTAGGAAGTAGCACAAGATACATCATTTACACCACAACTTGACTGCTTTTCTACGACATGCATTTAAAATGCATTCATAATTCCTCTTTTACGCTTGTCAGCTTATCAAGTACAAATGAAACTCTTACTTCTGCTGTCAGTGATAGCAAAGAAGTGAACATGTTGATGCCTTTATTATGGTTTGAGGAAAAGTTTGATTCATTCGATTAAGCAATGAACCGTTAATCCAGGCATTTGCAGGTTCAAACACCATGCAAGGTAGAAAATTTCTAATCTAGAAAATTGTGCCTCTGATTCAAGTAAGGAAGCAGCAAGTCCATAGCAAGGAGATTTGTAAGTGCTGGAAGGATAACCATGAAAGCTTAACACTGGCATATAACCCAAAAAGACGTTCAAAAATAAGCCTTGAACACAAAAAGGACATTCAGACATAACTTCCTATTCATGTAGAATTCAGCTTAAGTTATAAGCTCATATTAAAGCAACAAGGCTATAGTCAAAAATTCATAATATACTCAGCAAAGCTAGAAACGTCCCTGTTTTATAGCCGGTGAAGCTTTATCTGTGTAGTTTTTACATGTCCAATGTAAATGTATCTTAAACCCTGGCGAATACGATCGTGTACAGTTTACCCGATACGCACGGTTTACATATCGGCCAGTTACTAGAACGGTCATTTGCATGTTTTGCACCTGCCCGCTATACATATCATCCATATGTTAATTCAGTTCATGTGCCATTCATGCGAGAGGGGCTATTCTGTAGATTAATTTTGTTCTTTAATTTTTCACGGCTTTCGAAATCGAGCAAAATCAGGCAACTGTGATGCTTGCGGGAGGGGCTGTCCGCCATTTTAATTTCGCGACTGATTGTCTTGCAACCCAGTATAAGCAGACTGGGGCTGTTCACGTCCGGCAGCGACCTGGTAGCCCTCGTGTAACGACGGCTAGAGACGATCGTTTCATTACGTTGACGCACTTACGTCAAACTGGCAATGGCGGCCACATACGGTGTCTCAGGACAGACCATTCGGAATCCTGCGTCGTAACACTCAACCAATCAGGGCACGCTATTATGCAAGAATCATAAGTACCAGGGTAGTTGTGCATAGTGTTGCTGCGTTCAACTGCCATTAGTTTTTAACTACACTTTTTTTTCCCTTTTTTTTTAATATATGATTTTGTCCATGTTATATCTCAGCAAATATTTGTAAAATTTGCAAGAACCATTAGTACCAAGCCTAGTTGTGCATGGTTTTGTCGCATTCCACTGCCTTTTTTTTTCACTGAGTTATGGGCCTTTGTTTCTTTTTTAGCTCACTGGAGCAAATACTCAGAGTGAGCTTTTGTGATCACCCTGTGTCCGTCATCAACATTTTACTTCAAATGGCATCTCCTCCAAAACCACAAGGCAATTTTTAACAAACTTGATAGAAATGTTAATCATATTGGACTTTTCTAAAATTGCTCAAACCGTTCAGCTCAATAGCACATAAGGGCTGCAAAAGCTACCAAACGAAAAAGAAACATCTCATCCTTAACGGCAAAGTGATTTTTTAACAAAATTTCGCAGAAATGTGCCTTACATGGCCCTCTATTAAGATTTTCAGATTGTTCCACTCCATTGCATAAAAAGGCTGCCAGAGCTAAAAACAGATTTTCGTCAATATGAAGCACCTAACCATTTTAAACCAAACTTGACAGAAATGTTTCTTGTATTGGCTTTTTCTAAAATTGCGTAAAACCATTCCGCTCCACGGCAATGGCTGCAAAAAGTATTCAAAAAGTACTCTGCAAGAATCATAAGTACCAAGCCTTTTTGTGCATGTCATTGGTCTGTTCCAGTTATAATCTATTGAGTGTCGATATCCGTCGTCCACAACTGGTTCGTTAACTTTCTTGTTTGACCTAATTATCATGAAACTTGATTTCAAATATGGGTTATATCGGACTGCAAACTAGGTCACAAGGCCAAATAAAAGGAAAACCTTGTTAACACTTTAGCGGACACAATATTGGCCATCTTGGATCAAAAACTAAGTTACAGGGTCAAAACGTTGAAAAAAACTTGTTAATAGCCTAGAGGCTTCATATTTTCTCCAAATTTGTCTGAATGATTGTCTTGATAATATTTAGGTCAAGTTAAAATTTGGGACATCTTGGTCCAAAAACTAAGTCAAAATAGAAAAAAACTTTTTAACATTTCTTATTCAAGTGATATGAAATTTTTTCAAATGCCATGAACCTTACCAAAATGTTTGTCTTGGTCAGTATCGAATATGGGTCGTCTTGGGTCAAAAACTAGGTCATGGGGTTAAAACACATAAACCTTGTTAATACTAGGCTACACAGAATGTTTGTCTTGATGATATCTCGGTCAGGTTCAAATATGGGGTCATCAGGGGTCAAAAGCTAGGTCATCAGATCTACTCTAGAGGCCAAGGTTTGGGCCAAAATGGCATGGAAACTTTTCAGATGATCTCTAGGTCGAGTTTGAATATAGGTTATCTCGTTTCCTGAACCAAGCTCATCCCATCATGGGTTCCAGGCCCCTTAGCAATCGGACGCAGGTGAGCAATTAAGGGCTATTTTCTTTAGTACTTAGCCCAGTACTTTGCCTGTCCTCGTCATCTCATGTTTGTTTTGATTTCTGCTGACTTTATTTTTGCAGGATGGTTAAGTGTGTTTTATCCATATGGTTGACGTATACTGCTGAGTAAACTTTCCACAGAAGTTAGAGTTTTGAAATTTTCAGCTATTTTTTTTTCTATATTAATGCAGACGAACTATAAATGTAGAAACTGCTGTGTCAAGGCGGTATCTTGGGGTATTTATCACATTTAGTGATAGCTCTTGTTTTACTATAGTGACTTCCAAGAAAATTTTGCAGTTGAGACATTGGTTACCAAGGTGTCTTTTTGCTAGCATTTACACTTCTTATTTTTAAGAGTTTTCATATGTTCTACATATGCATGTTTTACAAACAGAATGTTTAAGATTTGTCGGAAGATTTGCATGAAAATAAATTGTTTTTCTTCATGCATATGATTGTTATATACGCATATATGTATGCTTTATTAAGCTTTATGTAGATAATACTTCACATGTATGGAAACTGTGTAACATAGAGACTCTGACCTAAATAGATTATAATCATTTTAAAGAAGGTAAATTGTGAACATGCTAAATCCATGCGAGGCTTAATGAGTGTTAAGCATGGGCACTCGCTAGCTCTTTAAGTAAAGAAAATAGCTTACCTAAATTTAGAATTTTACCATTTGTAGAGGTCTCAGCAGGCATTGGGAAACCTCCCTTACATCTTCAATAGCCAAGCATAATGAATAACATTATGCTAGGCTTGAATTTGAAAACAGAAGTATTTTTTGATACATGTACTCGTCTCTTTAAAAAAAAGCTTCTCTTGAGATTTCATGATGATTGTTTTATGATACAATATTGTATACTTTGTCTTGAAATTTGGTCATGTGTACACTATATGATCATATTTCTTTATTTCTCTAGAAGCAATGTATATTTCTTTAATGCGAATAAATGTAGTCAATGTTGTTAATGACGTAACGATCTAGTAGCAGGTGGGGAAGTGTGCAGAACCAAATAGATTCCTTCTTTATTTCTATATAAAATTCATAAAGTTCACAGGGCTGTAAAACTTAGCAAAACCTTTTTTGAATAGCTTTAACTTACATATTCTTGTAGATTTTATATCTGTACTCATGAAAAATTGCAAGAAAAGTGGGGGTTGTGTTTCAAACAAGAAAGATATTTCTGCTCATGTGAACTTACCCATAAAATTAACAAAAAAACTTAGCTGATTTTCAGATTGGGGTATGTGCAACAATTTCCAATTGTGAATTCTAATCTGATAGCATATGAGCATAAAATTGCTACCACACTATCAGAAATGGTAAAACAAAATGATTCCAGCTAAAAAAAGACAGATTAGGGCAAAAATATTAGTAGAAATAGCCAAGAAAACTGAGAACTATTTCTAGCCGCCATTATGCGGGTACCATTTTTTGAGCTCCAGTGGTGGTTTCATACCAACAAATTAAATGTTGAGATATGTATTATTGGTATTATGAAACCAAAAATGGCAAAAAATATCTATCAACTGCCAAGTTAAATGTCAAATCTGGTAAATGTGTCCATAGAACAGGGATGCTTCCACATTCCGCTGTATTGTCACAAAAAATCATGTACATTTACAGGTGCGCAATTTAAGAATTTGGTCAAAGTTGGAATATCGTCGTAAAGATTTATGTCTTTTTATCATTGCCTGGACCGGTGAAAGCTACTACATGTTTCACATGTTGGAAGGATTTTTTTATTTATTCATATTTTTTATTGTCGATATATGACTATTAAATGGAATAATGATTATTGAAAAAGACACTACAAAGTCTTTGTCTTCACTCTTTTTTTTCCGAAAATCGTTTTGTTTGTTTGTTCACTTAGTTTTTAACTTACTCGTCCCTTCACTCTTGAGCCATCTTTGTGTTAAGTAGTCCTTTAAGTAGTCCTTTATTTATCATCTCTGATTCAACAGTCAGATGCTTAGGAATTAGTGAGTACTGCTGTTTAATACATTACTGGTAGTAGTTGCGGGTATTTAAAAATCAAAGAACAGAGAGTACTGTCAGAAGCGAAATTTAAAATTCCTTATATGTATATAGTAAAAATTTAAAAAATCTTCTTCTCTGAAATGACAAATGCTAGAGATTTGATATTTGGTATATGATATCATCTACAGGTCCTCTACGAATTTGTTCAAATTATGCCCCTAGTGCCAAAATTATCCCCGCCCCAGGGAGGCTGGTTTTCCTTATATGTATATAGTAAAAACTTAAAAAATCTTCTCCTCTGAAATGACAAAGGCTGATATTTGGTATATGATATCATCTATAGATAGGCTATAGATAGGCTCTACCAGAGTTGTTCAAATTATGCTCCTAGTGCCAAAATTGGCCCCGCCCCAGGGGGTCATATACTTTCCTTATATGTATATAGTAAAAATTTAAAAATCTTCTCCTCTGAAATGACAAAGCCTTAAGCTTAATTATTTGGCATAAAATGTTCTCTAGTGAACCTGTTCCAATTTTGTACAAATTATTCTAGGGTTAAAAATTAGGACTGCCCGGGGGTCATAGATATTCATTATCTGCAAAAACTTATAAGAAAATTATCCTTTGAAGCTTCAATTATCCTTTGAGCTTAGATTTACAAGAAATAATGATAGCTTCCACACAAATAACAGTCTGTCCTCAGGTGAGCGCTTTGGGGCCAATGGCCCCCTTGTCTTTGCGGATACATACCGACATATAAGTCGATTTAGAATTTTTCCACTAGATGACAGATTTGAAGAAAATCGTTTCGCACAATGTCGACCTAGAACCCGTTTTTATGGGCTTAAGCGATTTATAAAAGCATATTATGAAGTAAATATCGATAAATGTGGATCTTCCCTATCACTGTTGTCACAATGTAAAAATGTTGTTCTGAATTTTTCAATTATCGAAATAGTGGCCTTTGCATGCTTCTAATCAGTTAGCGGCGGCCGTTAAAAAATATATCAAACTTAGGCCTATAAGTTTGTTTTGCAACGTTTTGGCAATTAAAAATTTTGTCTAAGTTACGGTAGGAGTTACACACAGCATGATTGAAATATGGTTGATATGACACAGGGCAGTATGTTTTAAATATCGCACAAATGTTGACAAAAAATGTACATGAAAACGTTTTATTAGGACCAACATCAAATGATCCGAGACGGAAAACATTTTTGTAGGTATAACTATAAAAATAATTTTATTAAGATAAGTGAAACAGAACCAATTGCACGTTTTAACGCCAGCGAAGATCATATCCCAGCGGTCAGTCTACCTTACCAGCTTTCCTGGATATCCAACCAGTTTAAAAACCACCGATTTCTCCAAAAGAAAAAAAAAGTTTGACTTTAATCTAATAAATGACATTTAATTTTACAAAAATGATAAGTAATAATTTTAATTTGAGTTGAAATTATACTAGCAAAAAGAATTGGCAGCCGGTACTTTTACAGTGATTTATTATTTCGATCTACCAGTATTATTAACTGGCAGGCTAAAACTAGCTGCGGCACTGTGTACGACGATTCATTGGTAAACTTTTAAATGGTAACTTATTTGCATGACAGAAACTTACCTAGACATCTAGATTGAAATGAAAGCTTTAGTGTTTGGGATATTTTTAAGATCAGGAACTGTTTATACTGTAGATCCTAACTATAAAAAAATTGCCATTTTTATCCTGTAAAATTTCTTGTTTCCTTTCCCAAATTTTTAATGACTAGTTACTAGTTGTATCCTGCTGTTAGTAGTTTCATGTCAAATAAAAGTTCAATAAGTAGTGATTTAATTGGAAAATTTAACGAAACTTACCGAAGGAAGTTGAAGTTTGATTGATATTTTTATCAACCGCAATCACTTTTGGGATCACACAGAGAGGAAGCTTGCTTTTCAGTAACACTGGTCAGTCTTTAGAGTCAACGCTGGTCACGGTTTATCATGACCGAGTGGAGAGAAATTGCTGCAGAGAATCAAATTACTTAAACTATGGGGTGGGTTTGGGTGGGTGTGTGATCCCAAAAGTGATTGCGGTTGATAAAATATCAATCAAACTTCAACTTCCTTAGGTGTAGTTTCGTTAAATTTTCCCATTTTATTAACCGCGTATCCCTTTTGGGCCTCACACAGAGATTTTAGAGTTGATTCTTCGGAGCTAAATGAATTGGTTGTATAGAAATATCTTGGAGAGTAAAACATAATTAGTCTAATCTACATTTAATATGCATGTCATTATGAAGATCATTATGATGATTTCAAGGAAATAATAATATCAGGCAGTTATTATGGTCTTTGTTCATATTTCTTTAATTCAGAACAGCTTCTTGAACATATTTTCCGGGCTGTCAATTGTTTTATTATAAAATCGAGCAAATGTTTTTGCTCCTTTCCAACCGGCTGTGTTAATGATGGTTGTAAGTGAAACGCCTCTTATCCTTGCCGCCGAAGTAGATGCTGCTCTTGTGGTGTGAGCTCCATATTTGTTATGAATACCAGAGTTTCTCAAAACAGTTTTTACCCATTGTGAAACAGTTTGGTTAGATATTGCCTTATGTGGTTTCTGTGTACTTATTAATAACTTTTGTTTACCATTGCGTAGTGCATCTGTCCTTTGGATATATTCTTTAAGTACCTTTAGAATACATATATTAGGGTTTTTGTCATATTGTTGTAATGAGATGTGTTGAAGCTGATGTCCTGGTTTTGTTTGTTTGAGTATGTTGTTAGTATTAATTATTATTTTGTCCAACTAAAATTCAATGTCCTGTAATTCTATAAGATGTAAAGTTTGGCATCTATGGGCTGTGAGCAATAAGAATAGCACAGATAGTTTGCAGGATAATTGGAGAAGGGTTGTATCCTGCAATTTTTCAATATATTTTAAAACTATTTCCACATCCGAAACTGTTTTGTATTTTGGTAAACTAGGTCGTTCTGTAAAAATTCCTGTCATAAATCTTTTTATTAGGTTGTTGTTACTGAAATCGAAGTTTCCACATATTTTTGTTAGGTTGTTAATTGCAGATCGAGCTGTTTGAAAAGCACTATATTTAAGACCTTGTCAATGCAATATTACAAAAATGCTAAAATTGAGTTTACAGATGGTCGAATGAGATTGATGCGTTTCCCACAAAAAGAAAATCATTTTGAATGTATGTGTTGTATTGCTTTTTGGTGGAGTTACGCCATGATTGTAATATGATGTTGACTGCTTATTACCAACGTACTCCCTGGCTTTGGAGCGATTGCCTGATAGCCGAAAAATCCCTAAACGCATCTTCCTGAGGGGATGTGTTCTGTCCGGTTTGTGAGGAAGATAAAGTATCGTTTGTGGATTCGGGAGCAGGAAACGTTTTCCACATATCAGTTTTGTTAAAGATGCCCACCAAACTTGTGTTGGCCAAATTGGGCACACCATTACTCCCTCGGTTTGGTCTTCTTCTAATTTCTGCAAAATTTTTGGGATTAAGCTGAAAGGAGAAAAATTGTAATACAGTTCATGGACCCAGTGTAGTGTGAACACATCTGTTGCATAAGAATTTGCTTCTGGTAAGTATGAGACATATTTTTCTAACTTGTGGTCAAGTCTAGAAGCAAACAAATCGACTGACATATTTGGATACTGTTATAGGGAATATGAATAGGGAATTTTGTCAAATATGTGTCTTTTCATTGCCCCTTCCAATCATCATTAAACTTCCTTGACAGCCTATCTGCTTCATTATTTTCAGTTCCTGCTACATGTGCTGCACTTATAAATATATTTTTATCTATGCACCACATCCAAATTTCACGGGCCAGATTATTTAATTCATCTGTTTTACCGCCAAATTTGTTGACATAAGCGCAGCTTCTGCTATTGTCCATATAAATTCTGATATGCCACTGAGTAGTATCTTTACATAATGAAGTTAGCGCTAATTGACATGCTTTCAGTTCTAAAATATTGATATGTAAGTTTTGCTCTGCCAAAGACCACTGACCATTTGTTGTAGCATTTGTGGTTTTATTTCTGGCCCCTTACCCCTGTTTCGAGGCATCAGAATAAATAACAAAGCTTCCGACAGATGCGAAAAAACAATCTTTCCGCATGGAGTTGATTGCGTGTTGTAATGTTTCCATTTTAAAATGAATATTTTCCATAAAGCTATCATTAAATTGTTTAAGATTAAGAATAATTCTAAATTTACCATCTTTTTTCGGGCGAATAAAAATATTTGAAATAAATTCATCTCTCTGTGTCATATTATCTTACTTTTTCAATGTTGCAAGTAAGAAATTCAGACTCAATTAAATTTTGTTCTGACATGTTAAATGATAACGCTTTTGGAATTCTATGTTGAAAAGGTGTTTCGGCCAGCTCTACTTGATACCCTGTTATAGTTTGATCTATCACGTGACCATGTAGTGATTTTCAGGTGAAAATCAAAATTGTTTGTATTGATCGTTTTCAAGACGATTTACCCACAATGGTTACATTTAATGTGTATACAATGCAGCGTTAAATTTAAACTCGCCTACGTTTACTGTAAGGTACTGTAGTCATATTCCGGGTCGTAGTTTGTGTAGTGACTTTTCTCAATGAGCGCGTGTGTGCGTGCGTGCGTGCGTGCATGCGTGTGTGTGAATGTGCGTATGTGTGTGTGTGTGTCAGATTTGATTTTTCATTGAGTATCACTTATATCAACTTGCATCTCTCAAAGTAAAGAAGCAGCAGGAGACAAGTTTCCTATGTCAGCTGAAAGTAAGTTATCAAAGACATTACTTGCATATATTTTTGTAAAGGGATAAAGATTTAACTGGAAAAAAAACTATGGAGTAAAAATAAATGAATTGAAATTGTCTAAGGTTAAAACAAGTTTAAAATACCACTATCAAGAAAAATGAAAGTAACAGGAATTAAAATTATACTGCATTACTTTGTTCAATTACATCTCAATAAAAGAATGACTATAGCTTTTATTTATTATATTTCAACAAATTACCTAGAAACAGGCACAGGACTTATAACGTGCTGTTTTGGACCTTTGAGAATGCAGCATACTGTTTCTGACATAATTACAATAGACCATAAAGGCAGTCACAAATAAAAAAAGAATTATTAAAGAATAATCATTTTAAATGTAATAAGATAAAGTGAAAAATTTGCATTTTAATAAAATTCATTGAACATAAATCATTTTGCCCTTTAATTATGTTTAATCTCTGTTTGTTCTGCAGACTTTCAGAAACGAGTCCTGTATCTTCTGTTGGAATTACGAACAGAACTGGAGTCTCAAAAGAAAGTCCTGAAAGTAACAGAAGAATATTCATTAAACAGGGCAGAGATCTTGGATGAATTTACAGCGTTAGAGGCAGCTTCAAAAAAGCTAGAAGAACGAAAAGCAATGGTACAGAAATAATTTGAACTTTCTTAAAATGTGAATCTTCCTTTGCTTAAAATAGTGGGTTTTGTAAATTGTAAACTTTTTGTTCCTTCAGTTGCAGATCTGAATAATTTGCTTTATTGAACCTATTTGAATAACAAGTCAGATGCTTGACTGGAATTTGATATATTGTTTTAAGGTTCATAGGTCAGAATTATTCTGTCCATTTTTTTACTTTCTGAGGATTATTTTCAATGATAAGAGATAGCTTTAAATGTACATGTAAATTTATAAAATGTGATTTAAAAGACTATTTCAGATTGATTTGTTGTCATCAGTTGGAGGATCAAATGTATGGGACAATGTAAAAAGGATCATGGGAAAGTAAGAATTAAACATATTAATTTCAACTTTGCTTTTCATTCAGTTATTTTAAATGTGAAGTTAAAAAATCAAAATTGCATGGAAAGTTCCTATAAAGATATTTTAATTAAGGGCCTGAAGGTAGCAGACAAACTGTGTTATATGGCCATTTAAATTTCTCAGCATGCAAGCTTAACATATTAAAGTAAAACCTCTTGATAAGTGCTATTGAAATTCACATTACAACAATGCATCTTCGCGTATCCCTGTGCATAGTTGTCAAGGTGTAGAAACTAGTAACCGAAATTTAAGTACCGGTAGTTCCTAAATTTTTCACTAGGTAATAAATCAACTCAGCTGACTAATTAGTCAATTTCTCAGTTGACATTTCCTAATGGAGTTGTTTGAATTTTAAGCATTCTTTAACTTATTATTTGTGTGACACAATTATGATTTAGACAAGAAGAAAAAAGTCTAGTTATTCTGATCACAGCCAAAGTTTCAGTAACCTGTAATACTTGATAAGAAACTTTTTTGGTTGTTAGCTGAAAATGTCTTTCTGTCTGGTGAGACTAATAAAAACGTTTTTTTTTTCACTATGAACTACAGCAGTCATTGTCAAAGAATAGTCAACAAATTCGTAAATCAGAATTTCCAGGGACAAAAAGCCTTAAGTTATTTCCTTCACCTGTCACAAAAATTGTTAGAATAAAAGATTATAGGTTATTAAATTAATTTCTCATTCAGGCTGATGACTAACAGTTAATGTCACGTTACAATATGCAAGGAGGCAATGGGAAAATGGCGTTTGATCAAACTTCTTTGAAAGGAGTGGTTGTATGTATGAATTTAACCTCAATTCAAGACTACTGTATTTCCTGTTACATTGTTTCCTTATTATGCCCCCTTCAAAGTAGATGGGGTATACTGATTTGCAGATGTCAGTCAATGGGACACTAACTCATTTACATTCAATTACTGGTGTACCATTTGCCCTAGATCCTTCAAACTTCATAGGGTGGTTGTCCGTATTGAGTAGAAGAAACCTATTCTTTTGACAGTCAGAAGGTAAAAGGTAAAGTAATTGTCACCTTGAATTTGAAAACCTTGTCCACTAAAAAACCCAAGTACCATTTGACCCACAGTCTTTAAACTTCAGAATATGGTTGATTGAGTAGAATACGCCTATCGTTTTGGGAGTCAATAGGTAAAAGGTCAAAGTCCATGATCTTCTTGAATTTGAAAGTGGTTTCTGCTCAATAACTGTCATTTGACCCCAGGTCTATAAACTTCATAGGATGGTTGCCCTCATTGAGTATAAGACACTTATGTTTTTGGAGCCAGTAGGTCAAAGGCCAAGTTCATGATTACCTTGAATTTGAAAACTGTTTCAACTCAATAATTTGAGTATCATTTGACCCAGAGCCTTCAATCCTCAAAGAGTAGATGGCTTTATTGCGTAGAAAAAGTTTTAAAGGTCAGTTAAAAACTGTTTCCTCTCACTAACATGAGTAACATTTGACACATAGCATACAAACTTCAGGGTGGGAGCATACATGTCTTTCTGACATCTCTTGTTTGGTTATATTTGAAATTTACCTGCTCATTTGTATTGTGTGTAATAGAATTTTTGAAGAAAGTCCTTCAATTATAACATAGCAGGAAGGGTAATATTTTGAAATACTGACATGTTGCATAAGGGTGCCAAAATACATATAAAAATGCAATTCAGAAATTTTAGAATTTCATTAAAAAAACTACCATTGCACTTTCCATAAGCGGGAAGCAGGTAAAATAGAAATATGATTAAACAATTTTAAATACACTTTGTGAGGAATTACAGTAATCTTAGATAATTTTATGAGATAAAGTAAAGATGAAAGTAATGAAATATCAGCTAAATGTATTTGTATTTCAGCTAGTGTGATGAAAACACCAGGAAATTGTTGTTCAGAAAAAGAAGTAAGCAAAGAAATTGCACATTGCCTTAAATATGCCCCAGACAAGAAAGGAGAAGGAGGCAGAGGAGACACTAAACGGAAAAAAACTCAATCTAGCTCTGAATAATTATCATACCGTCAGATATGGTCCTGACTGATTCTCAGAAACTAATATTTAGATTTTAATAATACCTTGCAAGATTCACAAGTACCAATCCTAGTTGTGCTTGTTGTTCCCCTGCCATGATTCATATGTGTGAAGCTTACTACGTGTATGCCATTGTTGTGTTCCAGTCCAATGAATTTTCACTGAGTTATGGCCCTTTGATTCTTTTACATTTAAGGATAAAAAGTTTGTTTTGCTGTTTCTCAGCAACTGTATGTCAGATTTCATTATACACCCAAATAGAATATCCGAGAGCTGAAACTGGATTCATATGCATTTGTCAGCCGATTTGTTAGTCAGTTCAGCTGGCCGGCTTTAGCATAGTTTCAATGTCTTTTTTTTTGCTCACCTGAGCATTTAGTGCTCATGTGAGCTTTTAGGATCAGTGATTGTCCAGCATCCGCTTTCCACAATTACTTCAAAGGACATCTCCTCTGAAACCAGCAGGCAAATTCTGATAAAACTTGCCAGGAATGTTCCTTGCGTGAAGATCTATCAATATTTTTCAAATAATATGGGCCGCAGAAGCTAAAAATAGATGTAAAAAGTGAAAATTCAAAAAATCTTCTTATCTGAAACTGCAAGTCCTAAAGCCGAGATATTTGGTATGTATTTTGGTATGTATGTATATCATAAGCATCTGCCCTTGGGTTGGATTTTAAGGTCAAGGTCACCAATGCTAAAAAATCAAAATTGGCCCAAACCCAGTGGTTATCTATGGTTTTATTTGAACTACCATAGATTAAACTTAAACAATCTTCTTGTCAGAAACCACAATGCCTGGATTTTAGATATTTGGTATGTGAAGAAAGTAGTTGTAGTTGTTTTCAGGTGAGCGATAAAAAAGCAATCATCGCCCTCTTGTTTAACATGAAAGCTAACAAAACTTTATCGACCTAAATAATCAGCAGCTGTTTGATTTATTTGAGAAAAAAGGTTTTGCAGGAACCTGAACATACATGTAGTTTTGCATATCATTTGCATATTTCACACTGATGATTATTCATTGAATGATAGTTCTTTGATGTTTGTTTGTCAATGTAAGTTTTTCAGCATAATTTTTCAAACTCTTAAATTTTGTCTGAAGTCAGCTAAGCATTACTAAATACATAAGTATCAAGAGTTGTTCTGCTTCAAAGATTTTGTCATGAGTTCTGAATCTTCGGTGTTTTATCTTCACATTAAGGCCATTCAAAGTTAATTTTTGCTATGTCTCGACAAATATTTGTAGGATTTCAAGTAAACTTTGCACCACTTATAACTTAACTATAGACATTTGATTTTGTTTGATTTTTTCTTCTTCTAAAGTCCAGTCTAAGCCTCTGCTTTTTACAGCAGTTATTAACTGGAGAATGATCAAACTTCTTTAATATATAGTGCAGATTTACATGTCCTCAGCATGTAGTGTGTATTGAGTTCTGCTGATTACTTTTTGCAGGATGGTTGTGAGTGTTTATCCATAATGTTAACTTATAACGCTGAGTTTGCTTTATTTTAGCAGTATTTTGTAAAAATGGGTTAAAGTTAGATTGCCAATGAAATTGCTGAATAAGACACATTTTTGTTTAAAGAAATGATGTTAAATATACCTGATAAGTTTCTATTTAATATCCAGTAAAATAAACTTTTGCATCACTCATGAATACTTCACATATATTTGCAATGATTAGGTATTGAAGGAATGCAATATCTTGTATGTAAGGTTTCATTTACATGTCAGTTGAGTGATATTGGTGTATTATGACCTTATATATGAGTAATCTTTAGACTGAACCAGTGCCTCACAATTGTTAGGCAGTATAGTCAGGCCTAAGATCTATATAAAAAGCTTTTAAAACTGAATTCAGAAAGTACTTGGGTCGATGCAAATTGTTTAAAATTTTTGTTGTTCTGCTTTGTCTACCTAAAATTAATTTTTGCAGACATCAACATTATTCTTCTTTCTTTCTTTTTATATCAAACAGAAGTTTGGAAATATCCAGGCTCTTGAAAAAGTTAAGCCTGTTAAAGCCAAATAATGGCTGAAAAATGGTTGCCATTTAACTAGTGTGACAAAGTGTTTGTCACTAAATTTCTTTTTATAAACCTTCTTTTGGATATTTGTTAGTCTTTGATTATAAATGATATTTAATTTCTTACTATTGACATAGTTGTTTCAAAAAAGAATATACATGTATTTTCAATATTTCCAATACTGTTGTTAATAACTTGATTGTTTGTATGTTTCTGTTACCTTTATTTTAGGATTTTCCTGTGAAATATATCTCTTTTAAGCTACTTTAATATAGCATATGAAAACATCAAGCACATCTTGTTTAGTAGATACAATGCATCTTAATTTTTAAGTCAGTTAATAGTATTAATTTTGTTGTGTATGGAAAATAAAACATGCACCATAGAGATGGATCAGTTGTTGGCTGCCATGGACAACAGTGTTTTATGGCAACTAAGCAGTATATAAGAGAACAAATTCTAGCACCCTTATCATACTGCTTGTAAATAAATGAAATCAACAACTGGACATCTCTTGGATTGTCAGGTAAGAATCATTTCTGTAAATCATTTATTCAGTGTAATTATTTGACTTATTACATTTTCTGAATTGTTTCCTAAAGTACATTTTTCTTAGACTGAATTCTTTAAATACATTGTTCTGAACAGTTAAATTATTGTAAAGTTTTCTAAAGTTATTTCTATCAAAATACTTATATATTTCACAGAAATATTCTGTAATGCATTTAATGTAAATATGCATTTTGTATTTATTTGATCATTTAATTTATTACATTGTTACATATTATGTTTTATAGACATTAGTTTAAATGCAAGTAAATTTATACAGTTTTATATTTTAATAATTTAGAGTAAAATAATATTTGTTTTCCTCATACGGTACTCTCACTTACACTTTAAGCGAGTGTTCCCGAAGTTTGATATTAATTGATAAAAGAAATTGTATTTTATTGTATAATTATAATATGGTTATTATCATTGTACAATCATGATCATACTGCTTGTAAATAAATGAAATCAACAACTGGACATCTCTTGGCTTTTCAGAATAATGAAAAAAAAAATTTAGAAACCAATAAGAAGAAAATCAAACCAACCAATCAAAAGTACAAAGACAAAACATACAGAAAGAAAGAGAAACCCCTGTGATACTAGAACATTGTTGAATTTTGGCGAGAAATTGCTTACAACTTGGTTCAGAGCCAGTCAGATTATGGTATGAAGCTAGTCTGAAAATTGGTTAGATTTTGCTCAGAAATGTCTAAATAATGGTTAGAATTTGGTCAAAGAAATGGTTAGATATTTGTCATAAATGCCTGAAAATTGGTTAGAATTTGGTCAGAAAAAATGGTTAGATTTGGGTCAGAAAAGGGTTTGAAACTAGTTGTAATTTGGTCAGAAATGGACGCCTAATGATTATTTTAGTTAAAAATAAGGCACAGTCTGATGTCAGAAAGACGTCGGAATATGATGTCTAAAAAACTTGAAAATCCAACTACTTTTCCGACCGTCATCTGACGTCAGATTCTGACGTTTAACAGATGTCCTTCTGACCTTCTGTGCTTGCTGGGCAGGGTTCAAATGACAATTAACAGTGGTTTACCCAACAGACTATTATGTAATCACATTAAGATAATTGCACTGGTATAATTGCTATTTTGTTAACATGTTCAGCTCTGAAAAGCATGAAGTACTTACTTTATCACTTGGAAATTTTAATAGAAATTAAAATTCGGCTTTGTATTTTTAATCTTATTTGAATTAAATGTGCAAATGCCAAACTGAAAGAAGTAAGATCAGGGTTTTTTACTGGAGTGAAAAAATGTTCAACCTAGGGTTAATAGTAAAGAATGCTGTGAATGTAATAACAGTCACTTAAGACTTGTATTATCATGCTGATTTTTGTTTGCTGGAACACAGAGTAAGTTCATAATGACTTTGAAGTTTTTAACAATTTTAATTTAACTTTAAATCTGAAAGAATTAATCAAATAAATTACAATACTAAAAAAAACCTAAAGCAATGTTTTTGGGTTCAAAAAATAACCAGACTTTTAAGTCAGTCACATTATATTTTGTATAACAAAACCATTGACAACCAGCATTATTCTAGATGAAAATAGAAATACATGTTTACAAAATACCCATAGTTACATACTTGGCATGAGAGCAGACTGTTTATCCGAAAATTATATTTGAAGTACCTTTCATCATTATATACTTAAATCTCATTTAAATAATGAGGAGGTAGATCGTTCACTTTGGCAAAATTGAAATTATACTTTCACCATTATCAAGGAATGAAAGACAAAATTTGGTTTTACATCAATGGGTGGGCAACAATGTTGCATAAATACACAACGAGATTTATCCAAGAGCCTCATTTTGTTTAACGCGAGTTATAACTGCTAAGGTCATATCTCGGCTGTCGGTCTACCTAACCAGTGTTCCTGGGTATCCAACCAGTTTACTAACCAATTTCTTCGCAAGTGACCGACTACTACCTCACTTGCTTCAGAGGTGAGGGACCAAATGACCTACAGATGCATTGTCTGAGATCAATTATCACGGAGAAATTTTGCCGGCTCTGGTGAGAATTGAACTGGGATCGTCAAGATTGACAATCCGACGCTCTATCGATTGAGCTAGCTGGGCCTGCATCTTAATGAAGAGGCATCACATTTGAACTACCTCTTCACTCGGTATTCTTCTCAAAAATTTGAAGAACAACACAAAACTTTACACATGCAACAAAGCTCTAACCTATTGCTAAAAACTTCAAAGAATCTGATAAATATAAATGACAAATTACTTTTTTCAAGTTTATTTCTTTGAATATTGATTAAAATATTTTCAACACGTTAAAAAACACATGAAATAAAGAATCGAGAGTAAAGAAATAAAACAGTAATTTTTTGCACATGATGCAACATTTGTTAATGATGGATCATTGAAATCTTTCGAAAGACTTTATATTATAACAGAATTTAGCAAAATATCTGGCCTAAATCTGAATTCTAAGAAATCTACAATATTACAAGTGGGGTCACTTAAAGATACTGACATAATATATTGTAATAAAAACAGAAAAATCAACTAGACATCTAATTCAGCGAAAACTTTAGGTATAGTATTTTCGTCAGATTACAAAAGAAATACAAATATAAATTTAGACCCTAAATTAAAAGATTCTTTTAACTGATTAAAACAATGGCAACACAGGAAGCTTACTCTAATAGGTAAAGTAATGGTGGTAAAAACATTTGCGTTACTTAAATTCATATTCCCTTTTTCAGTTTTAGAAAATCAGTCGAATGATCAGATAAAAGAAATAATGAAAGAAATGTATCATTTTCTTTGGGATGGAAAACCAGAAAAGACAGACAAGATACACTTCTAGAAAATGTTAAGAAATCTAAAACAAGTAATAAACTATTATATGACCAACCACACAGGAAAAAGGGCACTCCGACATAACTTTTGGAAATTGACCTTTTTACTTTTTTTTTAACAAATGATATCCCAGAATTAATGTCTGAAAATTTCAGCTTCCTGCATAGTGCAAATACGACGTACTTTTATGTTTAAGAGGAACATCATGGGCAAATTTGATGTTCTTTAAAATGACGTCACATACCATAATTTGACGTCAGATTATATCTACGTTCCAGCTGGAATAAGATTAACATGGCATATTTCAGACACTTAAATTTTACCTATTTTATTTTTAAGATTCTATACCTTTTCAGTGTATCAAACATTTTTACAAGAATTTTATTGTTATCATTTAAAATTGTGTTTTGTTCAGTTAATATCATTTTATACAAGGAAAAACTGTCCCCAAAAACTGTTGCCATGGTAATGGTAATCAAGAAATTTAATACAAAATTGTCATTTTTGTGAAGGACAATATTCTGGCTATCAATATTTCACTTTAATTTTAGATTGGAAGAGCACAAAAATTTTACCATTTTTGCTGATTTTCAATTCAGTATATTTCAATAGTATACCAAATGCCCGAGTGCCCTTTTTCCCGTGACGTCGGTCATATAACATCCAACTTGAATACGACGAGAAGAAAAATGAACAAAAGAAATAGAAAAATAAAAACTTTCAGTATAAGTTCCTTCATAGAATTATTACAACAAATAAAATGCAATTCAAATGTAATCAATGTAGTTCAAATTTATGCGATTTCTGTGGCAGTTATGTAGAAACTCTTCATCTTTTCTGGGAATGAACTATTATACAACACCTATGGTCAAAGCTAACAAATTGATTTTTTATATAATAAAGAAGCAGTGTTTTTTCTGGAGAACTTAAAAAGAACAAACATAGTGATGTTGTAAAATTTATCATCATTCTGATGGAATTCTACATTTTTAAAATGAAATACCAAAAATGTAAGATAACTTTTCAATTTTTTAAAAACTCTTTGTTAATAAGAATACAGAATGAAAAAGAAATTGCATTGTCAAATGATAAAACCGAATCATACAAGACAGTCTGAAGGACAGCTAAATCCCCTTCCACGGCGGACATGAATGTGTACTTCTTGACCTTTAACTAACTATGACCTTGATGTTGTGCCATGCATATTATAAGCACATAGTCTCATGATAGTAATTATTTGTGCCAAATTATTTAAAATCTTCAAAAAGTTATGGAGAACAATTTAACCTTGACCTTGGGGGGAGCAACCCAATGATTGTGCTCTGCACATCATCTCATAATTGTGATCACTTGTGCCAAGTTATTTCAAAAATTTTCAGTGGTTTAAAAGTTATGGAGCGGACACGAAATGTCGACTTTTTATGCTCCCCGAAAGGCCAGCATATAGTTGCCGCTTTGTCCGTCCGTTCGTCTGTCATAATTTTGTCCAGAGCATAACACAAAAACTATGAGAGATATCAAGACCAAACTTCATAGGTGGTTAGATCTCGTTAAGGAGCAGTGCAGTGCACAAGAACCATAACTCTTGTTTTATTAGTTTTATTGCCCTTTGAAATTTCTCATACTTATGTTTCACCCCTACTAAACGGTGGCTCTTTCACATTTTGGTGATCTGTTTAAATGAGAGCCCTCGACACTTCCGTTGTAGAGCCCTCGACTAAAACAAGGCTGAAAAAGGTAAGCAAGTTTCATAAAAATATACGTTTTTAAAGAGCATGCTTGTTTTTCAAAAATCGAAGAATGTCATGCCACGTAGAACATTTTTCTCATCATTTTAGATGCAGATTCGATAAGAAATACCCCAAAATGACGTTGCTAGAACTTGTACCAAATATCAACTCGTGTGTTTTCTTTTACGAGGAGACACATCTTGAGTGATTTCTTTACCGTGAAATAGATGCTGGCCCACATAATCGTCATGTAACATTGTTCCAGCCTCCTCTTTGGCTCAGCACTAAAAATATTTCACAGAGCTCGTTTAAAAACAAAATACTCACATTTTTTCAAATGTGATCGAGCCATCGACAATGTGATGGCGCCATCGGCAATGTGAAAGAGCCGTCGAAAATGTGATGGAGCCAACACCATCATTCAATAAGTGTTAATATTGTATGTTAAAAATCACGAAAAAAAGCGACGATCTGATTTCTTTTTTTTTTTTTCAAAATTGATAAAATTTATTGAAAACACCGGATATTGTTTTGTCTTCAATTCCAGCATCATTGGGTATATTGTTTTTAATGTCTTCTGCTTCATATTCCTAACTAATTGAGATAGGTTCTTCAATATCTGCTACATCGCTATCTGTAAAAAATCTCGTCTAATGGGTACAAATAACTTCTTCATCACTGATTGAATGGCTTTCAATGTTCTTTTTGATGTTTTTTCTAGGTGTAAAATGTTTAGTTGCCGAAAATATTGTCTTTAACATAGAGTATTTGATTTGCTTTGTAGAACTTGAACCTTGGATGCGTTTTCTTTTATTCGTTTTCGCCGATGTGGTGCCTCGAAAAAATTTTCCCCCATGTTTCTTTTATTTATGTTCAATGTTTTGACAAAAACTTCTGAGTCGTGTTGCATTGATTTGACGAAATTTTCGTTTTCGTGCTAATCGCTACTCTGTTCTTAGTTTACCTCTAAAGACCGTTATCTGTAATTAAACTATGCATATACAATTATAGAGTAATGAAAAACTAGTTCATATGAACGAATCTGATTGAACAATTATTCGAAACATTTAAAGAAAGTAATTATCAACTCATGCAATTTAATCTATACATGAATTTAATTGGTATAATTCCACAATAATAACACTTAATGAATGATGGTGTTGGCTCCATCACATTTTCGAGGGCTCTTTCACATTCCCGATGGCGCCATCACATTGTCGATGGCTCGATCACATTTGAAAAAATGTGAGTATTTTGTTTTTAACCGAACTCTGTCAAATATTTTTAGTGTTGAGCTAAAGAGGAGGTTGGAACAATGTTACATGACGATTATGTGGGCCAACACCTACTTCACGGTAAAGAAATCACTCAAGATGTGTCTCCTCGTAAAAGAAAACACACGAGTTGATATTTGGTACAAGTTCTAGCAACGTCATTTTGGGGTATTTCTTATCGAAACTGCATCTAAAATGATGAGAAAAATGTTCTACGTGGCATGACATTCTTCGATTTTTGAAAAACAAGCATGCTCTTTAATAACGTATATTTTTATAAAATGTGCTTACCTTTTTCAGCTTTGTTTTGGTCGAGGGCTCTACAACGGAAGTGTCGAGGGCTCTCATTTAAACAGATCACCAAAATGTGAAAGAGCCACCGTTTAGTAGGGGTGTGTTTTGTCCAGGGCATATCTCACAAAGTATAAGAGTTATCAACTTGAAACTTGATAAGTAGATAGATCTCATTGATAAGCAGTGCAGTGCACAAGAACCCTAACACATTTAAAAAAAAATATTTTGGGGGTTTGGAACCTGGTTATTTTTGTTTTTCTCAAATATTTCCTATGTTTTTCGACGAATTTTGTTGAATTTTGTAATGCATGTTTCAAAGATACATATCTATGCAAAAGATTTTTGACTTCTAATAATAAACAAAGACAATATGGCGATTTTCCGCTCAATTCCGCTCTATTCCGGTGACCCACAAGGCAATGGTTGGTTTCTGAGCTGTTTAAAACGTTTTTTTTTTTAAAAATAAAAACGATTCCATTTTCTTTGTCATATATTTCTACACCTTTATGCAAATTTTCGCTGAAAAATATTCAGTAATTTAGAAATTATTTAACAAAAACCATAGAAACTCAGGGTGAAGCAGGGGGGGGGGGGGGGGGGTACTCCGCCATTTTTTCAAATTTAGGTTTCTTAAATTGCATTTTATTGGGTGAAAAATAATTCAAACATAAAAAGAACACAGAAATAAACATTCTGGAAAAAAATAGCTTTGTATTTGCATTATTTAGGCTAAAATAAGAAAAAAACCTTTGGAAAAAAGAGAACCGCGTTGGTCCAGCGGAACAAAATTCCTGCCATTCTGCAATTTTTGATTTTTAAATGCTTCTTTCTTGTCAAAATTCAAATACAGACACCGTGAACTATCATCTGTAAATACGCCTGCGAAATTTCAACGTCTTGTCGGCGTGTTTCCGGCGGCGATTTACGAAAAACCAACCTCGGGGGTCAACCGCGTAAGGGCGGCGGAGAATGGCCAAAATTGGAAACGCCTGTCCTTGCTTTTTCTTCCATATCTCCATTTCCGGCTAAGATACTTTGATGAAACTTGCACATGTTCTAGGGAAGGCATCTGTTATGAAGTCTGTAGAATTTCAGTTCACTGGAACGAACGAAGAAGGAATAACAAGGGGTAGATTTAATGAAACAGGCAATCTGACACCCCCCGGCATTCCCCTGCCTGTAAAAATATTTTGATAGAAAGGTCCTTTCTTTCAAAAAGGACCGGGGATATCGAGCGCAGACTTTTGCAATCATTCAGGGGCAAATTGGCTGATCTATCTCAAGAAATAAAGATTTTATTTAAGGAAGACCAACCAGTATCACGGCAAGCCGCGCCGTATATCCGCCGCCTTTGCCTTTCCCCGAGCTTTGCGGTTAGAAATACCATCTCCTTTTACAAAAATGAGATACAGACGTCTAGAACAATCATAACTAAAGACGCAGGCCAAATTTCAGCCTTCTGCCGGCGTGTTTCCGACGGCGATTTACGAAAAACCAACCTCGGGGGTCAACCGCGTAAGGGCGGCGGAGAATAGCCAAAATTGGAAACGCCTGTCCTTGCTTTTTCTTCCATATCTCCACTTCCGGCCAAGATACTTTGATGAAACTTGCACATGTTCTAGGAAAGGCATCTGTTATGAAGTCTGTAGAATTTCAGTTACCTGGAATAAACGAAAAAGGAATAACAAGGGGTAGATTTAATGAAACAGGCAATCTGACACCGCCCGGCATTTGCCTGCCTGTAAAAATATTTTGATAGAAAGGCCCTTTCTTCAAAAAAGGACCGGGGATATCGAGCGCAGACTTTAGCAATCATAAAGGGGCAATTTGGCCGATCTATCTCAAGAAATAAAGATTTTATTTAAGGAAGACCAACCAGTATCAAGGCGAGCCGCGCCGTATATCCGCTGCCTTTGCCTTTCCGCGAGCTGTGCGGTTAGAAATACCATCTCCTTTTACAAAATTGAAATACTGGCATCTAGAACAATCATAACTTAAGACGCGGACCAAATCTCAGCATTCTGTCAGCCTGTTTCCGGCTACAGTTAACGAAAAACCAATGTCAAGGGTCAAGAGCGTCATTTCGCCGCTCTTGGCAGCAAAAACACAACCTTGTGCACGCCGTAGCAAGGCATCTGTCAAGCTAGGAAGCTTATTTTGGTATCGTTGGAAAGGTCTCGTCAAGAGCTAGCGAACGATATCATACTCGACTTTCCAGCACATTTGGCTTGCAGACGCCGACGGAAATCCGACGCCGTCGGGATGGAGCTAAATTGATAGCAAAGTTTGTTAGTCCTCGGCGAGCTCTTTCTAACGTGCCCTAGAACATCTTTCTCGCTTACCTCGTTCGTCGGCAATGACTAGTTAAAGTTTTAAAATTGCTTTCGTCGGGGCCTTGTAGCTTGGCTTCCCGACGGGCTGGGACAGTAATTTTGATGTTGTTAGACAGATCTCAATGAGACACCTTTCAAACGCGCCCAAAAAGAAGTTTCCAGCAGCTTGCGTTCATTTTCGACCCCCGGCCGATGTTAGCCCTTTCTTTGACTTTTTAAAAGAAGTATTATGAACAAAAATCACAACCATGTGCAAGCCGTAGCAAAGCCATCCGTCAAGCTAGGAGGCTGATCTTGGTATCGTTGGAAAGGTCTCGTCAAGAGCTAGCGAACGATATCATACTCGACTTTCCAGCACGTTTGGCTTGCCGACGCCGACGGAAATCCGACGCCGTCGGGATGGAGCTAAATTGATAGCAAACTTCGTTAGTCCTCGGCGAGCTCTTTCTAACGTGCCCTAGAACATCTTTCTCGCTTACCCCGTTCGTCGGCTGTGATTAGACAAAGTTATGAAATTGCTTTCGTCGGGGCCTTGTAGCTTGGCTTCCCGACGGGCTGGGACGGTAATTTTAATGTTTTTAGACTCATCTCAATGAGACCTTTCAAACGCACCCAAAAAGAACCTTCCAGCTGCTCGCGTTCATTTTTGACCCACCGGCCGATGTTAGCCTTTTTTGCTCTTATTTCATATAAAATAAGTATAATGTTTTCACAAGTACCGGGGTGTCGCTCTATTGTGGGTACTGGTATTAATGCATAGTATCATTTCAACTGTGGGTACGGGTATTAGTTTCTACTGTGGGTATCTAGTCTCCCCTCTTCTAGGGGGAAGAAAAACACAAGTACCTGGCCGACGCCGCCGCCGTATTGTTTCTTGAAATTTTCTGTGTCGTTCTATTGTGGGTACTGGTATTCATGCATAGTATGATTTGAACTGTGGGTACTGGTATCAACTTCTACTGTGGGTACTGGCATTAGATTCTACTGTGGGTACTTAGTCTCCCCTCTTCTTGGGGGAAGAACCCGGCCGACGCCGTACTTTTTCTTGAAATTTTCTAAGTGTCGTTCTATTGTGGGTACTGGTATTCATGTATAGTATCATTTCAACTGTGGGTACTGGTATCAACTTCTACTGTGGGTACTGGAATTAGCTTCTACTGTGGGTACATAGTTTCCCCTCTTCTTGGGGGAAGAACCCGGCCGACGCCGCCGCCGTACTTTCTCTTGAAATTTTCTAAGTGTTGCTCTATCGTGGGTACTGGTACATATGGCATAGAATGATTTCAACTGTGGGTACTGGTATTAATGCATAGTATCATTTCAACTGTGGGTACCTAGTCTACCCTCTTCTCGGGGGAAGAAAAACAGAAGTACCCGGCCGATGCATCCGCCGTATTTTTTTAAAAATTTTCTAGTGTTGCTCTCTTGTGGATACCATCATTCATGCATAGTCTTGTACGAGTTATTTCCCTTAGACCGTACCGGGTATATATCTTAGGGTATCTAGGGTTAGGGTAAGGGTTACCCTTCTCTCGGCGCAAGAAAGACACAAGTACCTGGGTACCGCCGCCGCCGTATTTTGTTTTGAAATTTTCAGTGTTGCTCTATTGTGGGTACTATCATTCCTGTAGAGGTCTGTACGAGTTATATCCCTTAGACCGGGTATGGATATTATTAACTATTTAAATTAGATAACATCTGGGTACCCGGTCTCTCCCCTTTTGTACCCGCAAGAAAACAGAAGGAGTCTAATACAGGCGCCGCCGCCGTATTTATCTCTGAAAAATTTTCAAAGTGTTATTCTGTTGTGGGTACTTCCATCCTTAAAAAATTGTGGTATAGTTACCGGTGCCTCTTAAATATTTATTTATATTATCTTTAGCCATACACCGCTGTATAATCACTTGCACCAATACACAAGGCGAACTTTAGCCATTTGCCAAAGTTGGAACTTTGTATACTTCTCATCTGGGTACTGTGAGCTGATAAATTCCTACAGAAACACCCCTATATACATTACCCGGTGCCATTTCTATCACTGCACCACCTTATAATCACTTTACAATCACTTGCACCAATATAATAGGCGAAATTATACAGATGACCGAAAATGGAAAATTCCAAGTTCGGAACCCGGTTCCAAAGTTGGTTTTGGAAGAGGCTGACAGACGGAGGCAATTCCTATAATCCCCTCCACGCTTTGCGGAAGGGGATTTATAAACAAAACAAGAAAATAATATAATGCATAATCAAAATCAGCTCACTTTTATGCTGTTTACAAGTATTTTTTTCTCTCAAAATGCAATAAATGAGTTGAGTGAGTGTATACATTTTTTTTTTCTTTTGAGAATGTGTCAATGAATGGGTGGTAAATGAATGTGAGACTAGATGTTATATTTTGTTTTGCTATAACATATAATGATATAAATGTGAAAGTAAATGCGAACGTATGTTTTTATAGATATGAATTATTGAATAAATGAAAAAAAAAATGAAATAAAACAAATAACTTAAGAAAAATTTTTGAGAAAAAACACCAAAAAAACCACCTGAGTTAGAACAGTTCTGTATTGAACCATGTAGAATCTACTGTATTTGCAATGACTGCCTTTTACTAAACATATACATGCATCCATATAAACATGACAGCTGAATATTTGGCCTTGGACCAATTATCAATTAACAAATGAAACATGCATTTGACTTAGGTGTGCTTCGAATACTAAGTCATATTGAAAGGGTTAAATATTAATGGTTTTCTAGACAACACAGGAAGAATGAATAAATGAATAGAGTTTTATGACCCGTCAACAACTATGGTCATTAAAAAATTGCAGGGATGTAAAGTTCAAAAGTTGTCGATAGTATGTACAATATGATGTAGTTAAAAAATAAAACTTTTATATCTTGCTTAAAATGTTGATATCATTTAAAAAATTAAAGATTAAGTCTGGTGGAACAGAATTAAACAGCTCATGCATGTTTTATACATTGAAATATTTATTTTGTATTGGAGCAAAGTCCACACAGTCAATAAAATGTGTTTAATTGTAAGATCTGTAAAACAAGAAACACACTCAAGTTTTTCTCTGCATGATGTTGAAGAAGATAACAACCGCCTCCTAGGACAGGTTTAATAGAAAATTTATTTGTTTGATTCATAGGATCTTCCCAAGTTGTCTGTCAAACTTTTTGTATAAAACTATTCACAATGGGTTTAAAATCACTTTAAGGACAACACAGGAAGAAAGTCTTTATTAATGTCCACATATGCTTCATTGTCTGATTTAAGCAGTTTTCATTTTGTATATATGTTTTATACAACATTCGTTGAAGACAATATCTATCCATGTCTTTATCTACTACTGGAAACCATTCTTTTATTTCTCCATTGATTTTCCTTCTGTTTGTTTGGAGTTGTTCTTCTACTGTAAATTAAGCATCTAAATGGCAGTCTGATCCATGACATCTGTAAAATAACAAAATAGGTATCCTGATAATTAAATTATGGTCATTTCTTTTGACAAAATTAGTTAAACAAGAGGGCCATGATTGTCCTTTTATCACTCAATTGAAAAATAAAAAAACAACAGCAATTACTTTGTCACACCAAATATCTAAAATCCCCCTATGGTTTCTAATAAGATTTTTTGGTTTTACAAATGGATTTGTCAGTCCATATAAAACCAAGTGATCCCTGGGCTTGGGCCAATTTTGATTTTTTAGCCTGGATGACCTTGTCCCTTGTGACCTAAAATCCACCCCAAAGGCAAATGCTTATGATACATACATACAAAATATCAGAAAAATTGGTCAATAAATGAAGACTCAGGCAAGTGGTTTGTAAGATTATCAAAGCTGTGAAACCATGCAGAAATGGCAAAATAAACCTATCCTGGCCCCCATGACAGGATCAGCTCAGTTTAGGAAAAGAAATGAGATCTATTGTTTATAAATGTTTTGTCAAAGTTTGGTTGAAACTGAATCAATTGCAAGCATAACACTATGGCCTATACCTTGACCCCAGTAACTTCAAACTCCACCCAGTGGTTGAGATTCATGCATAATATGATAATTATGTCAAATATATGGGTCAATAAATGGAGGCTCCTTAACAGAAAGTAGAAAAATATAGTTTTAGTGTTTGTGACCTTGACCTTTACCACAGTTAATGGTGGAGGTGCCTTTATGGAAGGTGCCTTTAAACAAAATAATTATCTCAAACATTTTTCTTTAATAAAAGCTCTAGCTATTACAGGAGAAGAAAAATCTATAAAAGCCTTGTTGAACTTGACCCATTTATCTCAAACCCCAACTCAGGGTAGAGGTCCATAAGTCTAAAAGTGTTGGCTGAGCACATGACAAACGTTTTTGGTAGCTATTTTGACTAAATTAGGGGCCACAACTCACAAACTTTCAGACAAATGGACAAGAGCAAATTTAAGTGCCCACCTCCCCACATGGGGGCACAATTAAAATTTATCAACAAACTATGTAATGTATATATTACAACATACTGTATTTGTGTATGGCAGGGCAAATATTCAGGGTCATAATTACATGATTCCATGCAAAATATGAAAGCTCTATCATTTGTGGCTTAAGACAAGAAAATATTTTAACATTTTTATATAAATCAAGTGACCTTGACTTTTGACCTACTGATCCCAAAAATGATAAGGTTCTTTTACTGAGTAAAGAAAATCATCCTATGAAGTTTGAAGGCTCTGGGTAAAATGGTACTCCAGTTACTGAGCAGAAACAGTTTTCACTCTACAGGTCCCTGTGAACTTAACCTTTGAGCCATGATTTGAACAAACTTGGTCAAGGTCCATTGGACAATGCTGCACACCAAATATCTAAACTCTAGGCCTTGTGGTTTCTGACAAGAAGATTTTTTAAAGTTTTTCCTATATAACTCTATGTAAAACACATGACCTCTGGGGCTGGGCCATTTTTGACCCAGAGGCCATGATTTGAACAAACTTGGTCAAGGTCCACTAAACAATGCTGCACACCAAATATCTAAACTCTGACCTTGTGGTTTCTGACAAGAAGATTTTTAAGTTTTCCCTATATAAATCTATGTAAAATCAACTGACCCCTGGGGTGGGATCAGTTTTGACCCCAGGGTCATAATTTGAACAAACTTGGTAGAGGTCCACTAGATGATGCTTCATACCAAATATCTAAACTCCAGGCTTTGAGGTTTCGGAGAAGAAGATTTTTAAAGATCCAACTTTTAAAATCTAATTTTAGCTCCATTGAACCAGAAATGCAATGGACTAGAACCATTTGAACAATCTTGGTTGAGCTTCATGCAAGGAACATCCCAGCCAAGTTTCATTTAATTTGGCCCATTTCATTTCAGAGGAGCTGTCATTTGAATGAAAAGTTGACGACGGACCGATGACGGACAAAGACTGATCAGGGTGAGCACTATGTGCTCAGGTGAGCTAAAAACATCAAAGGGGCATAACTTTGTGAAAAATCACTGAAGGAAGGACAGCCGGAGAAACAAGGCGGCGATTATATGCATCCCCGTTGGTGAGCATAATAAAAAAGTTATGATAATTTGAGCAAAATTCAATAATTTGACCTTGATAGTCATGGTCATTTCAAGGTTAAGGTCAAACTTGAATAATTTAACATGTTGGCTTTGTCATAAGTGTTGTTTTATCCAAGTATGATTAAAATCCAACCACAAATAACAAAGTTATGGCCAGGTTTTAACAAAATTCAATAATTTGACCTTGACTGTCAAGATCATTTAAAGGTCAAGGTCAAACTTGAAAGAATCAAAATGTTGGACATGTCACAAGTATTTGTTTGTCCAAGTATGAATCAGATCCTTAAATAAATGAGAAAGTTATGACAATTTAAGCAAAATTCAATCATCTGACCTTGACGGTCAAGGTCATTTTTAGGTAATGTTCATACCTGAGTTATTCAACATGTCCAGTTTGTCATAATTGTTGTTTTGTCCAAGTATGAATCAAATCCAACCATAAACAACAAAGTTATGACAATTTAAGAAAAATTCAATCATCTGACCTAGACAGTCATCGTCATTTTAAGGTTAAGGTCACACTTGAATAATTTATCATGTCTGCTTTGTCATAAGTGTTGTTTTGTCCAAGTTTGATCCAAATCAAACAATAAATAACAAAGATATGGCCAGTTTTAACATAATTCAATAATTTGACCTTGACTGTCAAGGTCATTTTAAGGTCAAGGTCAAAACTGGAAGAATCATAATGTCGGATTTGTGATAAGTGTTGTTTTGTCCAAATATGAATAAAATCCATAAATAAACAAGAAAGTAAAGACAATTTAAGTAAAATTCAATCATCTGACCTTGATGGTCAAGGTCATTTTTAGGTCATGGTCAAATTTGAGTTATTCAACATGTCGGTTTAGTCATAAGTGTTGTTTTGGCCAAGTATGAAGACAATCCAATCATAAACAACAAAGTTATGGTGAATTGTAGCAGAATTCAATATTTGACCTTGAAGGTGAAGGTCATTTGTGAGTAATGGTCAAGCTAAGTCTGGTCTTCTAGAAGGTCTTGTCCAAAGGGCTGTTGTGTCCAAGTATGAAGACAATCCACCAATTAATAATAAAGTTATGGCCAATTTTAGCAAAATTCAATATTTTGATCTTGAAGGTGGAGGTCATTTATGAGTCAAAGTGATGTTTAGTCTGGTCTACTTGAAGATCTTGTCCAAAGGGTTGTTGTGTTTAAGTATGAAGACAATCCATAAAGGAATGAAAAAATTATGATCAATGTTAGTTTTCGAAAAAAAAGTTGAGCTAAAAGCATCGAAGGGGCATAACTTTGTGAAAAATCACTGAACTGGAACATGCCTGTAATATGCAAACCTCCTCTTGGTAGTGAAGCTTCCTATGAAGTTTTGATGAATTCCAGTCAGTGGTTACTGAGAAATAGTCCGGACAAAAATGTCAGTTGAAAGGGCATTAAAAGGGCACAACTGTGAAAAATCATTGAACTAGAACAGGCTGCTAATATGCACAGCTCCTCTTGGCAGTGAAGCTTCCTATGAAGTTTAAGTAAAATCAAGCCAGTGGTTGTTGAGAAATTGTCCGGACAAAATTTCGGGACGAATGGATGGACAGACAGACGGACGGACAGACAAGGCGGCGACTAAATGCATCCCCGTTGGGGAGCATAAATATCTAAACTCTAGCACATACAGTTTCAGGAAAGAAGATTTACTAAGTTTTCCCTTCAAAACCTCAATGTAAATACAGTAAACAATGCTACATACCAAATATCTAAGATTTAGAGTTCACAATTTCTGACAAGAAAATGTTCAAAGAATAAATATTTTACACAAATAGGACCCTAGGGTGGAGCCAATTTTGACCCTAAGACATATTTCCTAAGCTCTAAGTCAAACGTTATCAGACAACAAGATTTTGTAAGTTTTCCCTTTACTAGCCCATGTCAAATTTATGTCAAATGACACAAGATTGGCACAAGATCTCCAGATGATGCTCCATGCAAATTATCTAAGTCATAGGCCATGAGGTTTCAGACAAGATTTTTAAATTTTTCTCTATAAAGCCTTTCACACAAACCTTGCATATAGGTATACTGGTCCATACTTTATGTATCTCACCGAATCCCACGTTCAACATTTCCATTGGTGTCAGTTACTTATGTTGATAGTACCGTGACATTTTATTCTCCTTCAAAACTCTCAGTACCATTTGTTAAGCAGTTCATCTTTGACATCTGGAGTTAGAAAATATTTTTCCTTGAATTCAAAAAATACAGATTATGAACTAATTAGAGATCAGTAAGAATCATATCAGGCAGCTTATGAAATCATCACTCTTGGGATGGACCAGTACTAGACATCAATCCTCCATAACATTCAGTGGTTATGGATGGCAATGGGGTTTGAACTCATGGCTCTCCATCAGTGAAATATTCAATAAGTATCTCCACCACTAGACTACAGACACAATCTACAATGCAGACTCTACATGATTATACACTATTTTTCCAGACTGCGGCCTTACTCAACTTTTGACCTAGTTTATAACAGATTTATTCATATGTGATGGAAAACCAGGTAATCATTATGAGTGAACATTTATTTTACATTTGGAGATTCAGTTGATTCAGTAAATGGGACTTTTCATATAATATGAATCATAATTTCAAACAACTGTATCATTAAAATTAAAGGTTTTGGCAGAAACTGTTTTTCTATTATATTCTGCAAATTTGAGTAATAATACACTGTACCTCATAGTTAATTTGATGTAAGTACTGCTTCAAATACAAGTTATTATCATATGAAAAATCACATGAAATACCATTTATAGACACGTTTGAAAAATCATTACTTTTATGTGTCAGTGATCCTTGTTTTCAACAGAACCTTGCTGGCCGACAGCAACTCTGGCTCAGACTGCCTCAGTAGTAATGATTCCAGTTCATCTACCTGAAAGGAATTCAACAAAAGCTTTTAAAAGACAGTTTGCTTCCATGTGTGAACAGAAGATAAATCTAATAACTTGCACATGCTATATCTCGATTTTTCTTTTGCTTTTGGTCAGAGACAACAGTATAAAATATCAATCTTTTCTTTGTTTAAACTTCTCAACTTTTTTGCAGAGACAGATCTTTGAGCACTATAAAATGCTAAGGGCTTCACAAATTTCTATTAAGTTTTCTCTGACCTTAACCTATGGTAGATAATTCCCCTGCAATACCACCTTATTCTAGGAAAGGGGAAATATAAACCTAGTCAGCACATCTATACTTACAATCTTGCACACCAAGTTTCAAATTAATAGTACTTTAAATATAGAAGAAGACTGCATCACAAGATTTTGTTTAAATGCACTGTTAAACCAGAGATGGCAATGGTGTGCATAACAAACATACCATGCATATCTATACTTTGTGGTGAAAATACAAACCAAGTTTCAAATTGATAGTCCTACAAATGTGAAAGTAGTTTACATCACAAGATTCTTCAACAGACAAACCAGCCTTAAGATGACTCCTACATATATTTTTTAAGTTGTTCTATACAGACAAAGGAAAATAAGTCCCTCCTTGCTGGCCATGTTTTTTTTTCAAATAACTTTAGTTTTTATAGATTTTTAAAGCTTTCTTTTTAGACATATAATGAAAATAAGCCTTGACCCTTGCAGTAATATTTCTTTCATGAATTGCGATAACTTCCACAATTTAAAACAAGAGGGCCATCATAGGGCCATGATCACTCACCTGAGTACTTTGGCTGTAGGTTTGCTGTTAAGCAGTATTTCATTTTTTAATTGAAAATATGTAAGTGCCTACAAACCAAATATCTAATATATCAGTCAATAAATAAAGGCTCTATGACAGAAAGTAGAAATATCTATTATAAGCTATGGTGACCTTGACCTTGACCCAGTGACCTCAAACCCTACCCATGGGTAGAGGTCCATGCAAGGAACTTCTATACTCAATATCAAATATATTGGTCTATAAATGAAGGCTCTATGAGTACAGTAGATAAATCTACTTTTAGCCTCCATGACCTTTAACCTAATCAAATAATTTGAAAAAGCTTGATAAAGCTTGCTTCCTGCAAAATTTTAAAATTCTAGGCCTTGTGATTTCAGACAAGAAGATTTTTAAAGATTTTCTTCTATATTGTTATTTAAAACTTGTGACCCCTGGGGCAGGCCCATTTTTGAACTAGGGTCCATGACTTGAACAAACTTGGTAGCAGTCCTCTAGACAATGCTTCATACAAAATATCTTAACTCTAAGCCTTATGGTTTCTTCTGTGAAGATTTTTAAAACTTTTTCCTATATAACTCTATGTAAACAAGTGACCCCCAGGGCTGGGCCTATTTTGACCCAGTGGCTATGATTTGAACAAACTTGGTAGAGGTCCACTAGACAATGCTACACACCAAATATCTAAGCTCTATAACTTACAGTTTCTAACAAGAAGATTTTTTAAGATTTTCCTATATAACTATATGTAAAACAAGTGACCCCTGGGGCGGGGCCATTTTTGACCCAGGGGCCATGATTTGAACAAACTTGGTAGAGGTCCACTGGACAATGCTACACACCACATATCTAAGCTCTATGCCTTACGGTTTCTGACAAGAAGATTTTTAAAGTTTTTTCCTATATAACTCTATGTAAAACAAGTGACCCCTGGGGTGGGGCCATTTTTGACCCAGAGGCAATGATTTGAACAAACTTCATAGAGGTCCACTAGACAATGCTAAACACCAAATATCTAAGCTCTATGCCTTACGGTTTCTGACAAGAAGATTTTTAAAGTTTTTTCCTATATAACTCTATGTAAAACAAGTGACCCCTGGGGCGGGGCCATTTTTGACACAGAGGCCATGATTTGAACAAACTTCATAGAGGTCCACTAGACAATGCTACACACCAAATATCTAAGCTCTATAACTTACGGTTTCTGACAAGAAGATTTTTTAAGATTTTCCTATATAACTCTAAGTAAAACAAGTGACCCCTGGGGCGGGGCTATTTTTGACCCAGAGGCCATGATTTGAACAAACCTGGTAGAGGTCCACTAGACGATGCTACACACCAAATATCTAAGCTCTATAACTTACAGTTTCTAACAAGAAGATTTTTTAAGAATTTCCTATATAACTATATGTAAAACAAGTGACTCCTGGGGCGGGGCCATTTTTGACCCAGAGGCCATGATTTGAACAAACTTGGCAGAGGTCCACTAGACAATGCTACATACCAATATCTTACTTCTAGGTCTTCTTGTTTCTGACAAGAAGATTTTCAAGTTTTCCCTAAATAACTCTATGTAAAATCAATTAACCCCTGGGGTGGGGTCAGTTTTGACCCCAGGGACATAATTTGAACAAATTTGGTAGAGGTCCACTAGATGATGCTTCATACCAAATATCAAAGCTCCAGGACTTGTGGTTTTGGAGAAGAAGATTTTTAAAGATCCAACTTTTAAAATCTATTTTTAGCTCCAGTGAACCAGAAATGCAATGGACCAGAACCATTTGAACAATCTTGGTAGAGCTTCATGCAAGGAACATCCCAGGCAAGTTTTATTAAATTTGCTCTATTGGTTTCAGAGGAGATGTCGTTTGAATAAAAAGTTGATGACGGACGGACGGACGGACGACGGACAAAGACCGATCAAAAAAGCTCACTTTGTGCTCAGGTGAGCTAAAAAGGGTCCCCGCAGGAACATTTGTGCCAATTTAATTTCAAATTTGACATGCAGTAGCTAGGAAGATTTTTAAAACTTCCCATATAGACATATGGGGCCAAATTAGCCCCACCCCCATGTTTTTCACAAACAGAAAATTTTTCAAAATCTATATAATATAGAGTGTCACACAAATTATACAGAGGCTCACACAAGAAACATTTGCACCTAATGATTTACAAATTGTGGCAGCCGCTTCTGAGAAAAATGTCACATATATGATAAAACCTATACTAGCTTCTAGCATCTCATTTGATAAAAGTATAACAAACCTTAACTGATAAGTTTTCTTATACTCACTTCTTTTATTTAGAATCTGTTGCTCTTAAGTAACATCTCAAATAGCCGAGTAAACAAGTCTCTTTTTTCATCTGAAGCATTTAAGCTTTCATGACAAAATCAAAGTACAAAAAGGGGCATAACTCTGTCAATTGTGACCTTGACCTACAGATTTTGGCATCATCATGACCCTGTTGTCGTAAGCAATATAATTTGAAAGTTTTATGTCAAAATGATAAGAAATGGCAAAGTTATTGCCAACGTTTAGTTTTAATGACAAAATCCAAGTACAAAAAGGGGCATATCTCTGTCAAATGTGACCTTGCCCTTAAGATTTTGGCATCATCCCGACCCTGTTGTCATAAGCAATATAATTTGAAAGTTTGATAAGATAATGTTTAGAAATGGCAGTTATAGCCAACATTAAGTTTTCGTGACGGACCAACGGACAAAGCGATCCCTATGTATCCCCGTTTCTTCGAAAAGGCGACACAAAAATGTTTTAATATTTTAAGTCTAAAATTATTTTCTAATGTTCACAAAGGTCTAATATCCCTTAACATTACCTAAGTGACTCTAAAAAGAACAAATCATCTCATTCTGTATTATGCTCCTGATCAGTATGTACAGTATTTCAATTATGTTAACGGTGAGATGTCAGTGACTCAAGCAGTTATTGGAGGTTGTCAGTCAGTTTCTCATCTGAAAATCTCGACAACACAAACCTGCAAGTCCACACAAGTCCACATCAATATGAATGGCCTCATTCTTAGATATGATTCAAATAAAACAAACTAAAGCCAAAACAGACTGTTTAGTTATCAGAAAAACCAAAGGGAGATTTCTATCAAAAATGATATATTTATTCGGAAAAAAACCCACTACATTTTGATATTTTTGCCATTTGTACAGACAGTCAAACAGCACCTTAATGAGGTTATATTGTGGATTACATTTGCAATTCAGAAAACCTGTATTTGCTTTTATTACAGTGTTAATAACATTGTTATATATCTTATTTAAAGGAATCATTGAAATGTTTTTTGTGTGCATTAGATTTTATTTTCTTTATATCTGTTTTGTTTTAGTGCATATCATTTCAGTATAATTTATTTCATATGTATTTTTAATATACATGTATTTCATTTTATGCAGATTGTTTAGTTTTATTACATTTATATGTGTTTATGAATAATTTTAGATGTTACATAATTATTTTTAGTGTTATATTTTTTTAAGTTTCATATAGACCATCATTTAACTTAATGTTATCTTTTCTCAAACTTTGTAAAATAAGAACTGTTTTTTTATAACATTAGCTATTACTTTAAAACTATTTGTGTGTCTGTACACAAACAAATCACCATGATAGTAAGTTACAGTAACCATTCATTCAATGACAGACTCATGTGACTCACTAGGCTTCACAATTATTTATTGTAATTCACAATTATTATAGAGAGAGAACTATTGGGCAGGCCTATACAACCTCCATGTATGTATTAACATTACAGTTGAGTTGAGTTACTACAGTTACTCTGAAATAATGTGAAATGACAACTCTCAAAAAAGCCTAACTTACCATATTGCTCAAGACTTCTTCACAACTGGTGTATGCTGGCACTATCCTTGCTATCTGTTATTCATCAACTGTTTGGGGTCATTGGCACGTTGTGTCTTCAACAACATCATTCTGAAGTAAAAGATGCAAGTTTAAGATATAAGAGAACTTAACATATATTATAATGATTATTATAACAGCATCTATTATCAACATGATTGTTTTTTTCATTGTAATTGTATGAAGTTCATTCATTCACATTCATTTGTTTATTCAATTGTTCCTCTTTTTTTATGTATTAACATTACAGTTGAGTTACCACAGTTACTCTCATAGCGGTATGTGAATTATTAGATGACAACTCTCAAAAAAGCCTGACTTACTGTATCATTCAATACTTCCTCACAACTGGTATTGTTGACACTCTCAATTTCAGGTTGTCCCTGCTACCTGTTAACCATCTCCTGTTTGAAATTATTGACATGTTGTGTTTTCATAAACTTCATTCTGAAGTAAAAGGTGCCAGTGTAAGATTAGAGAACATAACATTTAATGATCATTAAAACAGCATTTAGGTTCAACATGAAAAAGTAACCTTCATAAAATATTTATTAGACATAATAACTTTAATGGTAAGAATAAGAAACAATGGCAAAGAGAAAGAAGAAAAGGGTAAGGGAGACCAACAAGAAATCAAAGCCTTATTGTGTTGGAAGACTGTCAGCTTGATAGGAGCCCATGCTCATATTTTTCTATGATGACTGCTCATCTGTTTTGGATTCAAGGAAGTCTTCAGGAGTTTGAGTTTAGTCCACTGAAATAATAAAAAGATTAAAAAAATAACAAAAAAGGCAATTGGATGAAATACATTCATTCACATTTGTTTGTTCATTCATCTTTTTATTTGTTCCTTTTTTTATGTCTACTTTCCTTCTTTCCTTCATTCCTTTGTTTGCTTCCCTTTTGCTTGCACAGAACAATTCACATTAGAGAGAACTATTGGGCAGGCACATACAACCTCCATTTATGTATTAACTGTATCGTAAAGTGGAGTTACCACAGTTACTCTCATATGTGAAGTAAGATGACACCTCTCAAAAAAGCCTAACTTGCCATACTGCACAAGATTTCTTCAGACTGGTGTATGTTGGCACTATCCCTGCTACCTGTCAATCATCAACTGTTTGGTGTCATTGACATGTTATGTCTTCAACAACTTCATTCTGAAGTAGAAATGCAAGTGTAAGATAAGAGAACTTAACATATTATAATGATCATTATAACAGCATCTATTATCAACATGTTTTTTTTCTTCATTGTTAATTGTATCAAATTCATTCATTCACATTCATTTGTTTGTTCAACTGTTCATTTCTTTTTTCCTTGCTACCTGAACCTTCCATCGTTTGCTCACTTTCCAATTGACTAATTCACTTTTATTTGCTTTTCATTCATTAATTAGTTTATTTTTTTGTTCCTTTTTTCCTTTCTACCTTCAAATCTTCCTTTTTTTTCCTTCCTTTTTTCTTGACTGATATAATGTATACATCTTTAACTATAGGAAATCGAATGCTAGAAAGATTGAAAGGAGAGACTTAGAATTATTAAAATTAATGTTTTCACTGTCCCATCAAATAATTTGAATGACCATTGTTAAGTTTTGCATTACATCATCTTATTCTGGTCAATCTATTGCCTTTGAGGTGTGTAAGTATAATCATTATTTTTTTAAATCATGATCATTTTGTTTGCTTACCTTTTCTACAGCAGTCTACAGATCATTCAAAAGCATCATACGAACTCTACCATTAGTAGATAAAATCTTCAGATATTTCAATGTTTCTACTGATCTTACTGAAGGTAGTGCAAAATCTCCATTTTCAAGAACAAAATATAGACTTCCTTAATTACAGGAAAACACATGGCTTTATCTGTTTTATTTTGGCCTGCAAAGTACACACCACCTGTCATCTTGTCAGTGGATGGTGTAAGCAGCCAATGAAAGCAATACTTACAAAGTTTTTCAGTGATTATATAATTAAATGGTTGACAACTGGACTACTAATAAGAATTTATACTCTTAGAAATTATCTGGGAAATAAAGGGTAATTGACTCCTAGTGAATTAGGTGCTTAATTGTCATATCATCAACTTATTGTAATACTCTATTTGATTTAAAAGTTTATTAGCAAGCAAACCAGAAGAAAAAGCCAGAGTAATTCTTAAGTGTTATGTAATTTGAATTTTCACCCCTTAATTTTTCAGAGAATGATCTGAAATCTTATACTGCTCGCACTAATCATGTCTTGATGCAAAATTGTTGTATGTTTGTTTCAGTATTTTTATTGATATGTAAATGATTGTTAAAATGCAAAATGATAATTATGAAATGCATTAAAGCCCAAAATATGATATGGGTGAAATGGTGCCATGCATTTCTTATTTTAAGCACTTTACAAACAAGAGGGCCATGATGGCCCTATATCGCTCACCTGAATATGACTGCTTTTAACAAAAGTGCTATGGACCTGGTTAATTGACCCCAGATGACCCATATTCGAACTTGACCTAGAAATTATTGAAACAATCTTTCTCACAAATTTCAAGGTTGTTTGAACTGAAAATGTTACCTCAATGCGTGTTAACAAGGTTCTCCATATTTGGGATCTGTGACCTAGTTTTTGCCCTCATATGACCTTTATTCGAATCTGAGCTAGAAATCACTAAAACATCCTTTCTCACAAATTTCGAGAATATTTGGACTGAAAAGTAGCTTCTAGAGTGTTAACAAGTTTTTTTCTATTTTTGGGCCCTGTGACCTAGTTTTTGATTTCAGATGACCCATATTCAAATTTAATCTAGAAATCATTGAAACAACCTTTCTGACAGATTCCAGGTTATTTGAACTAAAAATGTTACCTCTAGAGTGTTAAAAAAGGTTTTTCCATATTGGGCTCTGAGACCTAGTTTTTGACCCCAGATGACCCAATTTTGAACTTGAGCTAAAAATCATCAAAACAACCTTTCTGACAAATTTCTGGGATATTTTGACTGAAAATGTAACTTCTAGAGTGTTAACAAGGTTTTTCTATGTTTGGGCTCTGTGACCTAGTTTTTGAACCCAGATGACCCAATTTTGAACTTGAGCTAAAAATCATCAAAACAACCTTTCTGACAAATTTCTGGGATATTTTGACTGAAAATGTAACCTCTAGAGTGTTAACAAGGTTTTTCTATTTTTGGGCTCTGTGACCTAGTTTTTGAACCCAGATGACCCATATTCAAACTTGAGCTAGAAATCATAGAAACAACCAGTCTAAAAAATTTCCAGATTATTTGGACTGAAAATGTTACTTCTCCTTCTACAAGAAGATTTTAAAAGTTTTCACTATATAAGCCTATGTAAAACCAATGACCCCGGGGTGGGGCCAAATTTGACCCCAGGGGTATAATTTGAACAAACTTGGTAGAGGTCCACTAGACAATGCTACATACCAAATCTTAAGGCTCAGGGCCTTGTGGTTTCTGATAAGAAGATTTTCAAAGTTTTTCCTATATAAGCCTATGTAAAACCAATGACACCAGGGTGGGGCCAAATTTGACCCCAGAGTTATAATTTGAACAAACTTGGTAGAGGTCCACTAGACAATGCTACATACCAAATATCTAAGCTCTCTGCCTTACGGTTTCTGACAAGAAGATTTTTAAAGTTTTTCCTATATAACTCTATGTAAAACAAGTTACCCCTGGGGCGGGGCCATTTTTGACCCAGAGGCTATGATTTGAACAAACTTGGTAGAGGTCCACTAGACAATGCTGCACACCAAATATCTTAGCTCTATGCCTTACGGTTTCTGACAAGAAGATTTTTAAAGTTTTTCCTATATAACTCTATGTAAAACAAGTTACCCCGGGGCGGGGCCATTTTTGACCCAAGGATCATAATTTGAACAAACTTGTTAAAGGTTCACTAGATGATGCTTTATACCAAATATCAAAGCTCCAGGCCTTGTGGTTTCTGACAAGAAGATTTTTAAAGATCCAACTTTTAAAATCTGTTTTTAGCTCCTGTGACCCAGAAATGCAATGAACCGGAACCATTTGAACAAACTTGGTAGAGCTTCATGCAAGGAACATTTTAGGCAAGTTTCATTAAATTTTGCCCAGTGGTTTCAGAGGAGATGTCGTTTGAATGAATTGTGGACGACGGACGGACGGACGGACGGACGCCGGACAATCAAGGATCCTAAAAGCTCACATGAGCATGCTCAGGTGAGCTAAAAAAGAAAAATCTATCGATAAAAAAAACATATCTACTAGGGATGTCAATGAATTCCTAAATCAGTATCTGGATATCTATATAGACTTTTCGGATACTATCCGAATACTCGTATAAAATCGTGGACTATACGACCTCTATGTTCCAATTCCTATGCGAAACATTACATTTGATGTCTGTTTTACATATTGTTCCGGTAATCCTATTACATGTGTTAAGACAGTTTTACAAAAATAATAACTGTCAAGTTAATAAAACAAAGACATGTTGTTTACTGTTTTTATTTTCCTCGTGTCTCTTGAAGTATATTTTCCCGCCAATACGCACATGTGTTAAGTCTTAGTGTCTAACGAAAACGATTACCGTCCGTTATTTTGTTTTAGTTTTTTTGGCATGGTCTGACTTTGTTTTTACAGAGACGTATATATAACATATATAATCTACATCTCTGATTTTTAAAAAAGATAAACTATGTAATTCAAAAATATCATTTAAAATAACCGTAGATCAAAACGCTGTTTTATTTGTATCCTCAAGTCTATGTCACATTATCGTTTTTGTATACCAGAACATGTATTTATGCAGCTTATGTGACTATGTGAGCGCCAACAAAATAACAATGATTTCAAATGTGTCAAAAGTTTTAAATGGGTTTAATATTTTCTAATTGTTCAAAGTTTTTAATGCGAATGCTTTAGCAAAGAATAATTGTTTGACATATTAAAATCATAATGCTTGTTTTAGCAAATCATTGATTGGATACATCATTTGAGTAATCACATTTTGATAGGACATTCTTTTATTAGTCTTTCAATGTCCTTTTATTAGTCTTTCGTTAAAACTATCATAGAATCATTTGCGGAAGTTAGCGTGAAACCCTTAATTGGCATGTTTGACACTGCTAATTGATTAACAAAGGGGCAAGATACTCTAATATAAGTTATATAAAAACCATGGATTAAAGTAATTGCTTCACAAAGGGATGTCGCGTTAGGTCCCAGCAGTTTGCAAGACGAATAAACACATTAAATCGTATGCGACAGATAGACGCTTTATCAATAAACCAATCAAGGGATATGCCGGCGGCGGTAAATAGACGCAATTATGTTTAGCGTTATGAAATTGCAAAATTAATTTTGCCAGTGTTTGAATTTTTTTATCGAAAAATTTCACAGTTGTTTTTTTTTCATTATGTATACGAATATTCGGATACCAAATTTGTATCCGGATACAAACATAGTATCCGGATATCCGAGTACTCAGATACTCATTGACATCCCTAATATCTACTGATATTTTGACCAAAATGTACTGCTGAAGGCTGAAAAACGTTCACAGGTATGGAAACATAAAATATAACTCAATTATAAACTTTAAAATCATTTATGCCACTTTTTTAAGGCTGAAAAAAGTTCACAAGTATGGAAAAAAATATAATCTGTTATCAACTTTAAAATCATTAATGCCAATTTCTTTAATCCTAAAAAATACAGAACCTCATTTACCTGTTTTCTGCAACATCTTCTGCATATTGTAGAAGTCACAGGATGATCACTTCATTCTTCTTCCGGAAAAATTTGCATCAATCTGTAGTTGCCAATTTCTGTGTGTGATTCTGAAACAATAGTAAAGAAATACATGCATTAGAAACAAGTTAAATAAACACAAATATCAATAATAAAACTCTTATCAGCAAAGTGGTTGAAATTACAGTTGAAAAGGGATCCAATGAATCCAGTCCATTGCCAATTGAAAAAATTACATCAACTCTATATACTGTATAGACCATTATATTGGTTATAGCATATGCTGTGTTTAATAGACAGTAGAAAAATAAAAATATAGCCAACAATTGCAAAAAGTATCTAACAGAAACTGTTCATGAAATTTGAAAATTTAGCTTTTCTACCTGAAGGCAAATGTTTATAGAGAAAAAAGCATTGACTGTCACTGCATAATTACATCTATACAAAGTAAATATAAAAAAGAAAAATTTAAGAAATTCCAGATTTATGACAAAAAACAGTTAATCTACAGAGTGAACTTAAAATTTAGGAAACTTAAAGTAACTTTGTGTAATGCTGGATTTCAAAGGGAAACAAGATTTGTAACTGAAATATGACAAGCCCCCCCCGCCCCCCCACCATTTTCAAGTGGTGTTTTGACCTTTGAGTCGAGGACCCGATGCAAGGAAATTGTAGATCCTTTAAAATAGTGGTTATTTTCAACAAATTAACCTCAAGGTCAAGGTCTTTTAGAGGTCAAGGGAAAAAGATATGACATCATTTGGAAGCTCTCTCCAATTGATAGTTGTGTGCAAATATGAACCAACTCTGTTGATTCAAAAGAAGTGGGATTTTTTTTTGATAAATTCATCTCAAGGTCAAGGTCAGTTAGGGGTAAAGATTAAAAAAGTATATGCATTTGGAAGATTTCTCCCAAAGCATTGTGCTGTGCAAACATATTCAGTAAAATGGCAGTTATGACCCTTGGAGGTCAAGGTCATTCAGGGTTTAAGGTCATATATCAGTAGAGAGGTCTTGTCCAACAGGGTGCTGTGTTTAAGTATGAAGTAAATCCATTTCATTATAAGGAAGTTATAGGCGATGTTAGTTTTTTTTCCGAACAATTAGACCTTCGAAGTCAAGGATTTTTTAGGTGTCACAGTTAAAAAAAAAAAAAAAAAGTTGCATTTGGAAGATTTCTCCCAAAGAACTGTGATGTGCAAACATGAATAAAATCTTTTTAGTAATATGGCAGTTATGACCCTTGGAGGTCAAGGTCATTCCGGGGTCAAGGTCATACATCAGTAGAGAGGTCTTGTCCAAAGGGGTGTGGTTGTGTTCAAATATAAAGTAAATCCATTTCCTTATAAGGAAGTTATAGGCAATGTTAGTTTTTTTTTTGACGGTCAAGGATTTGTTAGGTGTCACATCGAAAAAATAGTTGCGTTTGGAAGATTTCTCCCAAAGAATTATGTTCAAACATGAGCTAAATCTTTTCAGTAATATGGTAGTTATGGCCTAAGTATTAAATTTTTTTGACAACTAGACCATTAATGTCAAGGTCATTTAGGTGTAAAGATCATACAAATATATGTCTAAGGGGTGATTTGTCCATGTATGAAGTAAATCCATTCACTAATAAGGAAGTTATGGGCAATGTTAAAGTTTTTGGACAGAATGACAGACAGATGCACAGACCGACAGACAATTAAAAAAATATATGCCTTCCTTTGGAGGACACAAAAACATCTAAACCATATTTTTTCTTAAAAATGGAACAAAACAAGTAAATAATATAATCAAACTGTAAGTAAAAGGAATAAGGCTTTGCAAATAAAAAGAATGTCCTATATCGTAGCACACAAAAATGTATGCAACTTCAATTAGTCCAGCAAAAGCTACTTTTTTGGACAATGAATAAGACTAGAATGTGACAACAGCATATGCTATAACAACAGAAAACACTAAACTTGAATTATACATTGTACCACATTATTTCCTATTGAAACTTGATTTAAACTAGAGCTATCACTAATAATGTGATTAATACCCCTGTGAGACTGCTTCAGAACTGAGGAAGTTATTAACAAGAGGGCCATGATGGCCCTTTATCGCTCACCTGAGTATGACTGCTTTTATCAAAGTTGTTATGGACCTGGTTAATTGACCCCAGATGACCCAAATGCAAACTTGACCTAGAAATTATAGAAACAACCTTTCTGACAAACTTACAGGTTATCTGGAATGAAAATGTTACCTCTAGAGTGTTAACAATTTTTTTTCTATTTTTGGGCTCTGTGACTTAGTTTTTGAACCAACATGACCCATATTCGAACCTGAACTAAAAATTATGGAAACAACATTTCTGAAAAATTTCTAGGGCATTTGGACTGAAATTGTTACCTCAAGAGTGTTCACAAGGTTTTTCCATATTTCCGCTCTGTGACCTAGTTTTTGAACCTACATGACCCATATTTCGAACCTGAGCTAGAAATCATGAAAGCAAGCTTTCTGACAAATTTCCAGGATATTTGGACTGAAACTGTTACCTCTAGAGTGTTAAAAAGGTTTTTTTCATATTTGGGCTCTGTGACCTAGTTTTTGACCCAAGGTGACCCATATTCGAACCTGAGCAAGAAATCATCAAAACAACCTGTCTGACAAATTTCCAGGATATTTGGACTAAAAATGTTACCTCTGGAGTGTTAAAAAGGTTTTTTACATATTTGGGCTCTGTGACCTAGTTTTTGAGCCCAGATGACCCATATCTAAATTTGAGCTAGAAATCATCCAAACAACCTTTCTGACTAATTTCAAGGACATTTGGACCGAAAATGTAACCTCTAGAGCATTAACAAGATTTTTCTACTTCTGGGCTCTGTGACCTAGTTTTTTACTCCAGAAAACTCATTTTCAAAACTGAGCTGGGAATCATTGAAACAATCTTTCTGACATATTTCCAGAATATTTGGACTTAAAATGTTACCTCTAGAGTGTTAAAAAGGTTTTTCAATATTTGGGCTCTGTGACCTAGTTTTTGACCCTAGATGACCCATACTCGAACTTATGCTAGAAATCATTGATACAACCTTTTTGAGAAATTTCCAGGTTATTTGGACTGAAAAAGTAGCCTCTAGAGTGTTAACAAGGTTTTTCTGTATTTGGGCTCTGTCACTTATTTTTTCAACCCAGATAACCCATGTTCGAACTTGTTCGAGAAATCAATGAGACAAACATCCTGACCAAGTTTCATGACAATTGAGGCAAAAATGTGACCACTAGAGTGTTAACAAACTAATTGTGGACGGAGGGATGATGGACGCCGGACAAAATGCGATCACAAAAGCTCACTCTGTCACTACGTGCCAGGTGAGCTGATAACAGAATACTTTGTAAAAGAAATGAAATAGAGATATGGTTCTGGCAATGAAAGATAGTTGCGGATGTTGTACATTGCATTTCCTTTCACTGTGGGTGACCATTCTATGAAGTTGCATTGAATTCCAACCAGTAGTTTTCAAGTTATGCTCCTGACAAGAAAAACCAACAAAGGGCAATAACTCTGCAAAAAGTGAAGATACAATTATGATTCTTGAACACTGCACTTTCTCTCGTTGTGCTTGAACATTGTGATGTTGCACTGAATTCAAATTGTTAGTTTTCAAGTTACGCTTGGGACAAGGAAAACCAACAGAGGGCAATAACTGTGCAAAAAGTGAATAGGATTCTTAAACACTACTCCTCCTGTCATTGTGCTTGACCATTGTTTGAAGTTGCAATTAATTCCAACTAGTAGTTTTCAAGTAATGCTCAGGACAAGGAAAACCAACAAAGGGCAATAACTGTGCAAGTAGGGAAGATGGAGTTATGATTCTTAAACAATGCTTTTCCTGTCATTGTGTTTGACCATTGTATGAAGTTGCACTGAATTCCAACAAGTAGTTTTCAAGTTATGCTCAGGACAAGGAAACCAACAAAAGGCAATAACTCTGCAAATAGTGAAGATTGAGTTATGATTCTTGAACAGTGCACTTTCTCTCATTGTGCTTGATCATTGTTTGAAGTTGCATTGAATTCAAACCATTACTTTTCAAGTTATACACTGGACAAGGAAATTGCAACAGACCGCCTTACCGACCGCCCGACCAACCACTTGGTGACTCCTATATATCCCCCCCAAACTTCGTTTAGGGGGTATAAATACACTATGACAGTATATACTGTACTTGTGTAGAAAAGGAGTCCACAACATTGTTATGTTCTTTCATTGTTGGAATTAATAAATGAATATTAAAATGAATGCCACAACTTTTCATCTGTAACAAGAGGTCCAAAGTCCCCAACGTCAGCCTGGACTGACATCCAGGGTATCCAGATTCCATGCCAACATGCACAGAAATAGATCTGTAAATAAAAACCACATGCAATTGGCAGCCCCTGAAACACTACATAGACTGAAGTGAGTGCCACACAGATGCCATACAGGAATACCTTCATTAGTCTGTGTGCCCCAGTCTTGCCCAACTGAAACATGGCACATGTTCATTCCATCCAGTGACAACACATTCATTCAGCCACACACACACACACACACACACACACACACACGCACAGACACACACACACACAAAGTAAAACTAAAACCAAAACCAATATAGACATTTGAGAAGTTAGTTTTTACCTGATTACCTCCCTTTATTTCTCCCAATCTGCCATTACATTACTGAATCAACAAGTAAGTGACTGTTACATTGATTGCAAACATTGGAGAAAAGACACTATTGTAAGGGACATGACAGAATTCATTTCCGAAATTATTTCCATGATAACAAGAAACCACATAAGGATTTCAACCTTTAAATATTCGGACACAAGGTCTATTTAAATGTTACGTAAGTAATAATAATAATTAGATCTATTTTTATAATTATAGTAAAGACCGTTATCAATGCAAGTTGGAAATATTTCTCCAGCTGGGTTACTTGCATTTCATATTTCCCATTTTTACCAAAATGAAATGAGATCTTGTCTCAGAACTGCTTTCTCTAGTCTTTAAGTGGATACAGTATTTATTTAAAATACTCCAAATTTATGATTTTTAACTAAATCATTAACAAGTTCAAAAAAGAAATGCCGCAATGCAAAGAAATCAATGTTCATGTTTCACAGAAGCTTTGTTATCAAGGGCACTGGTGCATATTGTCAGCAATTTGCAATTCAAACATTTTTGGGGGAATTATGGGCTTTTGTTGTTTTTTTACATATATACTATAGAGATAAATATTAATTTGTATCTTATGTTTCTACAGATTTGAAATGCTAATTGTATCTAATAAGATGCATATTATCACAAACAACAAACTTACGAACAAATTAATTTTATTCATAATACTAATCTATTCATTACATTATAGTAGTACATTATGTTGCTTGGTCATTTTGTTTGCTTTGTACATTTACTTGTTTATTATTTATTATATACATGTATCATGTGCATTTATATATTATATTAACATAGCAGAAATCTAACCGGAGCTATCAGTGACAGTGATTTACCCCTATAACACATCTATGACCATAACTCAAAAGTATAAACTGTTTTAGATGTTGCTTTGTACACTAATGGCAGACGGGGTCAAGTGACTACACAATGGCAGCAGTTAAATTATTTCTGGAATCACCTATACGTAGACATGATAAATCTTAAAATTAGACCTTCATAATTGATTTAATTTCAGGTTAAAAATCAATTTTCAGAGCCTTCATGGATGACTTGTCAGTTTCTTTTATTTTCAGAGGCAATAACTTTACTATTTGTCAGCTGCAATTGATTTTGAATGGATAGCAGATCAGGGCATTTAGATAAACTTCTAATCTGTTTTTCTAACTCTCATCTTCAGAGGAGTTTTCTATATGAAGTCTTAGATAGAGGTTCTATTGAATTTAAAAATCTCCTAGGAAATAAAATATAACCAATAGCTGTTTCACCTAGCCTATCAAAATATTCCTTTGCAACGTTAGTCTCGGCAGATTTAAAGGGAGGTAATCAGGTAAAATCAAAACAGAATTTCATGTAAAATTTTTGTCATCTAAGTGAATCAAATCTAGCTCCGAGATAGTCTATCTGGGAAAATAAGTAAAATGTTGTCAGAGAGTAGTAAGAAAGGCATTATGGTTTGTGACGTTTTAAAGATCCAAGTTTTGGTTGTTTGAAATCTAAAGGGACTGACATCTCAAATTACTCTCAGAAGTATTATTTATAAGAATCTTTTCAGTAAACTTTCTGATGCAATACCCAAAGAACAAGTGTTGCTTAAATTGCAGATTCAAACGTTCAATTTACTCGAATAAATTCCATGCAGTTACTATATGGTGTATCTATCACCACTTTACAAACAAGAGGGCCATGATGACCCTAGATCACTCACCTGAATACTTTGCCTTTGCATCTGGTGTTGAGCAAACATAAGCTTTTCTAAGGTTCTCCCTGTATAAATCTATATGAATTCAATTGACCCCCCCCCCAAGGGTAGGGCCAATTTTCACCCAAGGGGCATAAATTTGAATAAACTTGGTAGAGGACCTATAGCTGATGCTCTGTGCAAAATATATACAGTCCAACCTTACTTAAGCAGCCAGCCAAGGGAAACAGTAATTTTGGCTGCTTAAGCAAGGTGACCGCTTATTTAGGGGTAATGTTGGCTCGCTTTCTTTAGTACTAGTGGTCACTTTAAACACAGAATAATAACACTTTGTCAATTGTTGTATACAAATGTATCTTTTTTAACTTTTTAATATGATAATTCAAGTTCAAAATAAATGCATACAGCATCTTGCAATCATTTAAATTCTTCTAGATATTATCACTATTATCACTGACTTTCTAATCGCGACATGAGCGGTCTCAGCTTTACTCCAAGAAAGTAAAAACATTTGTTTCTTAAGTGCTGTCCTGAGTAACGTATGGCTCAGTAATGGCATATTTTAATATTTCTTTGTTCTAAGTTTACATTTTATCTCTGAAAGTAACAAAACATTCTTAAAAGACAGAAATTAATACTAATTTGATTTTAATCGCGAAAATTGATTCATTACATGATAAGAGTTCTTTCCCTTCCGCGTAATCGGGATGATTCGTACAAGAAGATTTTCTCGTAACGAGCCGAGATATGGAATAAAGCATAGTATTACTTAGCTTCGTTTTCTTTTACAATGTGACAGATTTAAATCAGAGTTCAATTAAGAAGCATGTTTCTTGGGTGCTTAAATTTATTTTAATTTCTGTTGACTACTGAAATCAATACTTTTTATAATTATAAAACAAACTTCTCAACACCTAATGAGATCAAAGGTTAAATCGACCGTTTACTGTGGGAGTCCACTTTAGAGTTATTTTTGTAATCAGGTAGTTGAAATTGAAACACAATATAATGCGTAACAAATAGTCGCCGAATTAACACACACAAACGTTAAAGCACTGTGTATTGTCACGTGTTTGCCCTCGAGGGTTTATTCTAGGGTTTGTCAAAAATTATTTACACCTTGAACAGACGATACGAGATCGTTAAATTGGGTCGATTTTTGGCAAATTGGATGCAATTACTGTGGCCGCAGATATAAGGTGACCGTTTAATTAACGTGTTATTTAGAAGGATTTTCGACGGGAGTGTCATGATATGACCGTTGACACCAGGTGACCGCCGATATAAGGTGACCGTTAGGGCAGGTTATACTGTAGGTCTTGTGATTTCAGACAAGATTTTTTAAGTCTTCCCTTCATAAGCCTATGTAAAATCAAGTGACCCCTGGACTGGTCTATTAATGACCAAAGCGACATAATTTGAATTGCCTTGGTAGAGCACCTCTAGCTGATGTTCCATGCAAAAATCTTAGCCCTTGGCTTTGTGGTTTTTAGTAGGGATGGCAACGAATACCAAAATCAATACTCGAGTACTCGGTCATTTTTCCGATCGAGTACTCGGTTACTCGGATGATTTCCAATGATCTTTAAAGTTTTATCACAATATATGCATGCTACTTTCGTTTTCTATTTAAATTCATAGGTGTGTAACTATAAATAGGACTGCAAGGGAGGTAACTTAGAATAACCATCAAACAAATTAAATCAACATTATATTTTATAACGTTTTAATTAATGCAATATCAAGTTTAAAACATGTATAACAGTTCATATATCTTTTTTCTTCTTGAAATATTATAGACTGGTCTGTTTTCAGAAGGATGCTTGAAGCGTAAATGATTTAACATGTTTATAGTTCCACCAGTATACGTTATCTCACAGCTACATAATGTACATTTAATAGTCTTGCTATCAGCACAGCGTTTGAAATATTTCAGAGCATTAGATTTTGCAGGCGGCACATTGACTCTTGAAATTTTAATATCTTATTCTAAACAAAAACTTTATCAATATATAAAAAGTTAATGATATTTCTGGATTTATATACTCTCCTTTACTTAGTAAAGAAAAACAAACGCTTAATCGGGTCTAATTACTACCTTTAATCTAACATTCATAATAGCAATCCGGCCATTTGCTGTTTTCAAAACATATGCCTTAAACAAGTTTCGGCTACAAACTCTTACACAATTAAAGGTAATTCAATATTATAAGAGGCCGAATGACGTAAGCGACACAGGTGTTCAATCCCATGCTCGTGTCAAACTGTTGATCGCCTCGTTAAATTAACGATATCATTTTCGCACCTCTGCAAGGATGTTTTGATTGCATTTCAGAGGTATTTATGAAGATACATGTACATCTCCTGAACTGATTGGATACACCAACCTTTCTAAATCGCAAAAAATAGAAATTATATATTTTTGCCGAGTAATCGAATATCAATTTTGTTAACCGATATTCGGACGTTCGATCGAGTACTCGGTTAACCGGTTACTCGTTGCCATCCCTAGTTTTTAGAGAAGATGATTTTTTAAGGTTTTTCCCTATACATTTCCATGTAGAAACAAGTAAAAATCTTAGGTCTAAAATTGACAGTTCCTCACAAGCAAAGTTGGCTTAGCAGTTTACAAGTAGAAGTCGTTCAAGTAAAATTGTTGACGATGCACGCCGGACAAGCAATGATCCCAATAGCTCACCTTTGAGTACTTTGTGCTCAGGTGAGCTAAAAATCAATAGAAAAAAAAAAACAAATAAGAAAAATAAGAATCCACTCACACAGACACACACATTTTGTCACTTGAAGAAACAAATCATGTGCCATGCATCAGTCTGTCACCCTCTGTCTTGACAAGGTCGCTCAATATCAGTCATTGTTTTGATAATAAGTAGGGTTTTTTAAAGTGTGAAATGTAATGTTAGGATTAAAACCAAATATTACATCACTGTGCTTCAAATGATAGCTGGATTTATTCATTATCAACCACCTGTTTAAACACCTCAGAAAAACACTTCACTGACTAATAACTTAAGTATCAGAAAGATTTGGTGTGGTATATCTGGTAAATATAACAAACTATTACACTGGTACATTCACATTTAATAAACTGTCAAAGAAAATTCTGAAATTTATATTCTTGACAATTTCTCTATAGATTTACACATTTCTACTTAATTCTTCTTTTAAATTTCCATAATTTTTAATCTTACTTTATTTTTTTAATGATCTAAGTGTACCAGAGTGGTAACCTTTTAATTAAATTGTTTTATACCTTTTCACTAGGAAAATCTGCAGCTGGGTCTGAATCTATTTTAAGGTGGCATTGTTATACATGTACTAATCTTTCAACGCAATCTTTTAGATGAATTCTGGGTATCTCTGCATGTTTCTAAAACACAAATTTTAGGAGACTTGTCATATTTTCTTAATATAATCTTATAAAAGATCATTTATGCAAGGGTAAGAAATTGTCTAATTCACCCTCACTACCGAAAGCTGAACAGTTTATTACCACATTTCATACACAGAAATACTACAATCTCAATACCATAAACAGTTAAGAGTATATAAGTATCATTATGTACTTTTCAAACAAGAATTTACCATATAATAGAAAAAAAAATCTGAGAAAAAAAGGACATGTAAAACAGGAGACAAATACAGCATAAAATCACAGACCATTGTGTTGAATTATGCAAAACTGGGCAAGATCTTTATTTTAGCATCAAAATGAAAAGAATAAATTAATAAAATTGCAATTAAAAGATTTTCAAAAAAAAAAAAAATAAATGAAGTAAATGTGTTCAACTGAAATCAAATCAACAAATTTTGGTGTAGCACCATTTTATTGCTACTGAAGAGATTGTGCTATTCTCATGTAACATGTACAATATCCAAGTCTTGCATATGTATGTCATGGACAATAAAAACTTGCCTAAAGGGTTAATATGGGATACTTCTTGCAATATATATGTTTCTATTTGTTTTCATTCAAAGTTTCTAATCTATGTACACATATATATGTTTGTTTTTGTTTTCATTAAAAGTTTCTAATCTATGTACCCATATATATATATTTAAACTTTCTTATCTATGTACACATATATATGTCTCTTTTTCTTTTCATTCAAAGTTTCTAATCTATGTAGTACCCACAATCATAATTATAAATATCTGGTTGTAGTTTGACTTAGAACAGTCCCAATCCCCCTTGCTTGTATCTTAATGTTTAAAGCTTCCTCTAAAAAATTTTTACCAAACTGAAAACTTTTTTTTTTTGAAATTCAGTTCTCTGCATTTATTTATACAACTCAAAATATCTGATAAAGTCACAATGTAATTTGTTCCATGTATTAACTTACCATCAAACAAATAAAACAATATGCACTTCAAGTAAATAATGTCCTGCCTTTTGATTATATTGCCACCTTGAATATTCTGCCATTTTCACCATTACCTCAATTATGTATAATCAAATAATCTTTTTTTTGTTCAGTCCAAAATTCTGTGATTAAAAAAGTTTTATTCATGTTATAACAAGCTGGCACAACTGTCACAGTCTTTAATACCAGTGTAGAGAGAGGTCTGGAATGATGTGCCACAAGACTGCAAGAAACTATTTTACACATTATCAAAATTTACAGTTTTAATCATCACAAAAACTTGAATATTTTTTATGAAATAAATTCTGAAAAAATGGAGAATAATTGTCTACAAACACTTGCAAATAAAGAACATTTAATTAAATCCTCATACAGCACATTCTGTCATTTCACCCTTATTCCTTACCATTTCACCAGCTGCTGCAAGTACAGTAGGTTGTGTTAGCTGATCATTTAATTATTATACACGAAACCTTTGGTATTCCAGACAAGCTGGTGACTCCATCAACTCCTGCAAGCTGACTGAGAACTTGCTAATCTGTCCTACCTAGAAACTGGCTTTCCACCAGCATCTTAAAGCTAAATAAGTCATCACAAGCTGGCCACTCAACCAACTCCTGCAAGCTGACGGAGTACCTGCCAATCTGTCCTACCTAGAAACTGGCTTTCCACCAGCATCTTAAAGCTAAATAAGTCATCACAAACTGGCCACTCCATCAACTCCTGCAAGCTGACTGAGTACCTGCCAATCCTTTCTACATAGAAACTGGCTTTCCACCAGCATATTAAAGCTCAATGATTCATCACAAGCTGGCCACTCAATCAACTCCTGCAAGCTGACTGAGTACCTGCCAATCCTTTGTACATAGAAACTGGCTTTCCACCAGCATATTAAAGCTCAATGATTCATCACAAGCTGGCCACTCAACCAACTCCTGCAAGCTGACTGAGTACCTGCCAATCTTTCCTAGCTAGAAACTGGCTTTAGACCAGCACCTTAAAAGCTCAATGAGTCCTTCTTCAATCTATCATTGTTATCACTCAACTTGGTAGTATATTGTACTAACTTGCAAATTCAATATATACTTGATGAAGTACTGATATATTAATCACTGATATGTTAATTAGAAAGTGATCTTGTGCAATGTGTATGAGCACTGACCTTTTTTCTATTTCTTTCTTTTTTTCTTTTTTTTAAGTAAAATACTTATGGTTAGTTATTTTTCCAATGCAAACATTTCATTTTTCAAACTATTCTGCCCTCCCCCTCCTTCAACCAACATGCTAAAAATATCAAACAAGTTCCAGTCAGACTGCCCACTGTCATACCAGCCTCTTCAAAGCTTAAATGAACAGAAACTTCATAATTTCCCCAATCCTGTTGGTTTAATTTTGCATACAACCTAATTGTTTAATTTTCTTGATTTATTTTCTGCAACCATTGTTGCATTTAACCTTGCATTAATGACAAAATGTTTTGGAAATAATAATACGATAAACATAATACAGATAGATGAGTGAGACTGACAATATTCAAACTGGCAACAGAAGCAAAAAACAGATTATCTACAGGCATCAGAATTTGTTGTGTGTGTTTTAAAAATTAAACAAATTTATATAAATGACAACTTTTTCATTGATGTATGTAAGCCGATGAAGCCAGGGTTTCTTATCTACTTGAAAACAACCTCACATTCTTTATAACCATTTGATCTGGTTCAATAGTACAGGTGCTTTTCTACATTAAAAATGTTTGTAAAACATACATGCCCCCCAGCAGCACATAATTACTTGTGGTTGGGCCAAAGCATTCTCTAGTTACTGATCAGAAACCGTTTTTAGGATCAAGGTCACTGTGGCCTTGACCTTTGACCTAATGACCTCAAAATCAATAGGGGTCATCTACTGGTGATAAACAACCAGCATACCAAGTTTGGAGAACCTAGGTCAAAGCGTTCTCTAGTTATTGATCAGATACCATTTAAGGATGAAATTCTCTGTGAGCTTGACCTTTGACCTAATGACTTCAAAGTCAATAGAGGTCATTTACTGGTGAAGACCAACCAGCATACCAAGTTTGGAGAACCTAGGTCAAAGCGTTCTCTAGTTATTGATCAGATACCATTTTAGGATGAAATTCTCTGTATGCTTGACCTTTGACCTAATGACTTCAAAGTCAAATAGGCGTCATCTACTGGTGATGACCAACCAGCATACCAAGTTTGGTGAATCTAGGTCAAAGTGTTCTCTAGTTATTGATCAGAAACCGTTTTTAGGATGAAGGTCTCTGTGAGCTTGACCTTTGACTTAAAGACCTCAAAATCAATAGGAGTCATGCACTGGTGATGACCAACCAGCATACCAAGTTTGGTTAACCTAGGTCAAAGCATTCTCTAGTTACTGATCGGAAACCGTTTTTAAGATGAAGGTCCCAGTGAGCTTGACCTTAGATCTTATGACCTCAAAATCAATAGGGGTCATCTACTGGTGATGACCAACCAGCATAACAAGTTTGGTAAACCTAGTCAAAGCGTTCTCTAGTTATTGATCAGAAACCGTTTTTAGGATGGAGGCTTCTGTGATCTTGACCTTTGACTTAATGGCCTCAAAATCAGTAGGGGATATCTACTAGTGATGACCAACCAGCATACCAAGTTTGGTGAACCTAGGTCAAAGCGTTCTCTAGTAATTGATCAGACACCAATTTAGGATGAAAGTCTCAGTGATCTTGACCTTTGACTTAATGACCTCAAAATCACAAGAAATGTTTGTAAAACATAAATGCCCCCCGGCAGCACCTAATTGCTTGTGGTTGGGCCAAAACGTTCTCTAGTTATTGATCAGAAACCGTTTTTAGGATCAAGGTCCCTGTGGCCTTGACCTTTGACCTAATGACCTCAAAATCAATAGGGGTCATTTACTGGTCATGACCAACCAGCACACCAAGTTTGGTGAACCTAGGTCAAAGCATTTTCTAGTTATTGATCAGAAACCGTTTTTAGAGTCAATATCTCTGTGAGCTTGACCTTTGACCTAATGACCTCAAAAACAATAGAGGGTCATCTACTGGTGATGACTAACCAGCATTCCAAGTTTGGTGAACCTAGGTCAAAGCGTTCTCTACTTATTGATCCGAAACTGTTTTAAGGATGAAAGTCTCTGTGATCTTGACCTTTGACCTAATGACCTCAAAGTCAATAGGGGTCATCTACTGGTGATGACCAACCAGCATACCAAGTTTTGTGAACCTAGGTCAAAGCGTTCTCTAGTTATTGATCGAAAACCGTTTTAAGGATGAAAGTCTGTGATCTTGACCTTTGACCTAATGACCTCAAAGTCAATAGGAGTCATCTACTGGTGATGACCAACCAGCATACCAAGTTTGGTGAACCTAGGTCAAAGCGTTCTCTAGTTATTGATCGGAAACCGTTTTAAGGATGAAGGTCTCTGTGAGCCTGACCTTTGACCTAATGACCTCAAAATCAATTAAGGTCATCTTCTGGTGATGACCAACCAGCATACCAAGTTTGGTGAACCTAGGTCAAAGCGTTCTCTAGTTGTTGATGGGAAACGGTTTTTAGGATGAAGGTCCCTGTGATCTTGACCTTTGACCTAATGACCTCAAAATCAATAGGGGTCATCTACTGGTGATGACCAACCAGCACACCAAGTTTGGTGAACCTAGGTCAAAGCGTTCTCTAGTTATTGGTCGGAAACCGTTTCTACCTACAAAGTCAATGTGAGCTTGACCTTTGACCTAATGACCTCAAAATCAATAGGGGTCATCTACTGGTGATGGACAATCATCCTACCAAGTTTGAAGTTCCTAGGCCTAAGTGTTCTTTAGTTATTGGTCGGAAACCGTTTCTACCTAGAAAGTCAATGTGAGCTTGACCTTTGACCTAATGACCTCAAAATCAATAGGGGTCATCTACTGGTGATGGACAATCATCCTACCAAGTTTGAAGTTCCTAGGCCTAAGTGTTCTTTAGTTATTGGTCGGAAACCGTTTCTACCTACAAGGTCAATGTGACCTTGACCTTTGACCCCTTGACCCCAAAATCAATAGGGGTCATCTACTGGTGATGGACAATCATCCTACCAAGTTTGAAGTTCCTAGGCCTAAGCATTCTTTAGCTATTGGTCGGAAACCATTTGGTCTACGGACCGACCGATAGACAGACAAATGCAAAGCAATATACCCCCACTTCTTTGAAAAGGGGGCATAAATAGGGGTCATCTACTGGTGATGACCAACCAGCATACCAAGTTTGGTGAATGTAGGTCAAAGCGTTCTCTAGTTATTGATCGGAAACCGTTTTTGGGATGAAGGTCTCTGTGAGCTTGACCTTTGACTTAATGACCTCAAAATCAATAAGGGTCATCTACTGGTGATGACCAACCAGCATACCAAGTTTAGTGAATGTAGGTCAAAGCGTTCTCTAGTTATTGATCGGAAACCTTTTTTGAATGAAGGTCCCTGTGAGCTTGACCTTTGACCTAATGACCTCAAAATCAATAGGGGTCATCTACTGGTGATGACCAACCAGCATACCAAGTTTGGTGAACCTAGGTCAAAACATTCTCTAGTTACTGATCGGAAACCGTTTTTAGGATGAAGGTCTCTGTGAGCTTGACCTTTGACTTAATGATCTAAAAATCAATAGGGGTCATCTACTGGTAATGACCAACCAGCATAACGAATTTGGTGAACCTAGGTCAAAGCGTTCTCTAGTTATTGATCGGAAACCATGGTGAACATTTATGCCAAGTTATATTAAAATCCCTCTATGCATGTAGAAGTTTTGATCCAGGACATGCGTTCTTCACTGAGCTCTTACTGTGACCTTGACCTTTGACCTAGAGACCTAGATCATGCATGGGGCACTTTGTCTCGAGGTGTTGAACATTCCTATGAAGTTTCATTAAAATTACTCCATGCATGAAGGAGATATGCTACGGACAAAATCTTGCTATTTCATCATCTCTAGTGACCTAGACCTTGCCTATATTAGCCTAAATATCACGTGTCACACCTGGTGTCATGATAGTGACCACTTATGATATAATCCATCAATAAATGATGCTTGAATGGTAATTATTCACATGTTCATAATTGTCTGAACTTTGACCTCTGTGTGTGTGACCTTGACCTTGGCCACAGGGATCTGAATTATGCACGCGACACTCCAACTCACAATGGTGAACATTTGCACCAAGTTATATCAAAATCCCCCTATAGAAGTGTTGCTCCGGACAAGCATTTTTCAATTAAGCTTAGGTGTGACCTTGACCTTTGAAATAGGAACCTGGTTCATGCATGCGACACAGCTTCTCATAGTGGTGAACATTTGTATGAAGTTTCATTACAATCCCGTCATGCATGTAGAAGATATGCTCTGGACAAAATTGGACGCCAACCGCCCTCCCACTCACCTGCCCGCCCGCCAGGAGTGTTCCCATAATATGGCCTGTTTTTCAAACGGGCGTATAAAAAAAGTAAGCAAATTTACATCAAATATTAAATATACGACAACACTATCATAAATGTAGTAATAAACTGTTCTAGCATCATGTTTACTTTTCTATCTTGATGTTGTATAAATATTTCACATTGAAACTTAAGTTGCTTTAGAAGAAATTTGTTTTATTATTATTATTTTTTTTGTTATAAATGTTTTTAAACTGAATAAGCAAAGAATGGCAAATCTATATACAGCAAAATTCTATCAGTAAAGCACCAGATTTCTAACTTTAACCAGAGATAACAATAAAAGTGAAAAATGCATCCCTTAATCTGCCTTCTCTCTCAGTAGAATAAAAGTAACAGAACATCCCCAAATCATCCAAAATTCATGCAAAATCACATTACAAGGCAAGAAATACTTCCAAAAGATTTTTTTTTATTTAGGTAAGAGTGACCTTGACCTTGAAGAAACCTTGGAAACCCAAAATACAAGAGGGCCAAGATGGCCCTAGATTACTCACCTGAATACTTTGCCTTTGGGTCTGCTGTATAGCCAACATAAAAAGCTTTTTTAGGAATTTATCTATATAAATCTATCTGAATTCAAGTGACCCCCAGGGTAGAGCCAATTTTCATTCAAGGGACATAATTTGAACAAACTTGCTAGATGACCTCTAGCTGACGTTCTCTTAAAAACATGTAAGTTCTAGGCTTTGTGGTTTCAGACAAAAGTTTTTTTTTAAAGTTTTGCCTATATAAGCGTAAGAACAATCAACTGACCCCAAGGGCAGGGCCAAATTTCACCCAAATGGGTACAATTTGAACAAACATGGTAAAAGTCCACTAGACAATGCTACATACCAAATATTAAGGCTCAGGGCCTTGTGGTTTCAGACAAGAAAATTTTCATAGTTTTCACTATATAAGCCTATGTAAAACCAATGACCCCGGGGTGGGACCAAATTTTACCCAAGAGGTATAATTTGAACAAACTTGGTAGAAGTCCACTAGACCATGCTACATACCAAATCTTAAAGCTCAGGACCTTCTTGTTTCAGAAATAAGATTTTCAAAGTTTTCCCTGTATAAGCCTATGTAAAATCAATTGACCCCCAGGGCAGGGCTAAATTTGACCCCAGGGGTATAATTTGAACAAACTTGGTAAAGGTCCACTAGACAATGCTACATACAAAATCTTAAGGCTCAGGGCCAAATGGTTTCAGATAAGATTTTCAAAGTCTTCCATTTATAGGCCTATGTAAAATTAATTGACCCCTGGGGCAGGGCTTAATTTGAGCCCAGTGGTAAAATTTGAACAAACTTGGTAGAGGTCCACTAGACAATGCTACATAACAAATCTTAAGGCTCAGGGCCTTGTGGTTTCAGACAAGAAGATTTCTTATTATATGCCTATGTAAAATCTATTGACCCCCCCACCCCTGGGGTTGGACCAAATTTGACCCCCAGGGGTATAATTTGAACAAACTTGATAGAGGTCTACTAGACAATGCTACATACCAAAACTTAAAGCTCAGGGACTTATGGTTTAAGACAAGAAGATTTTTAAAAAGTTTTCTCTGTATAAGCCATTGTAGAGCCAATGACCCCCGGGTGGGGCCAAAATTAACCCTAGAGGTATAATTTGAACAAACTTGATAGAGGTCAACTTGACAATGCTACGTACTAAATCTTAAGGCTCAGGGCCTTCTGGTTTCAGAGAAGAAGATTTTCAATGTTTTCCCTATATAATCTCATGTATTATCAATTGACCCCTGGGGCAGGGCCAAATTTGACCCCAGGGGCATAATTTGAACAAACTTGATAGAGGTCTACTAGACAATGCTACACATGTACATACCAAATCTTAAGGCTCAGGGCCTTGTGGTTTCAGATAAGAAGATTTTCAAAGTCTGGAAAAATTCTGGATATGTCAATTGTTTGTAGAACACTTTTGTTTTCTATATTACAATCGTTTTTTTTTTGAGTATAATATGTAACATGACTTCTTCCATTTTTGTTATTATCCCTGTAAACTTGAGAACAAGTATCTAAATTTAACAAAGTAATCAAAGCAATAGTTACTAAAGTTGCAATAAATTGTTGTTCAAGATTAATTGTGGTAAATGCAATTAAAGTTAAGGTCTCTGTTATTAAATATGATAGCTTTAGTTGGTTTTAAGACTATAGTTTCGTGTAATGATGATATCTCAGCAAAGTTTCTGATACACGGTTAGTGGCGTTTTATTGAGTAACTCAACAAAACTAAATGCAATCAATAGCAACAGCAGCATATATGCTATGCTTACATATTTGATTTAACCTTAAGAAGTTACAATGCAATACCGTGTTCTGTCTTGGTATCTTTAGCAAGAGTTACTTTGACCTTGATTCGGAACACTCCACAAACATCAAGCACGCTATTTACAAACCAAGTTTCATTGCAATACATTATTCATCAAATTTTTGTTGTAGTGACCTTGACCTAGAATTTAGATAACCCAAATGCAATATCAACTATATTTTCAAACAAGTTACCTACACATGAAGCATTAAGTTTCATTCATGTTTGGCAACCCATTGTCTATTACCCAAAAATTTAAAACATTTAACAGAAGATTTGACTGCCTGAAGGAATTGACTTACTCATTCCCCCCTCCCCTCACTCCACCATTTATGGTTATAGCAACTTTGTGCTAGCTTCATAATGTGTGCTAGCATACTCATGATAAAAATGTTTTGCAGCAGGGGATTTCCAAAGCTTGCAATGTTAGCTGAAGCAAAATATCCATGTTTCTTTCTTCTTTTGCCGATATTTCCAAGAGTAAACCAATGTGAAATGTATGCATCTCTTATAACAATGCCACAATAAAATAGGTGTAGACTATCCACAGTCATTTTACATGATGTAAATCTTAAAGAAAAATGTTCATTAAAAATAAAAACTTAGAATTTAAAAAAAGAAAAAGACAAAGCTGAGGGGTCATTGCCAAACTGCTGTATCTCATTTAGTTACAATAGTTTTGCACTGTTACCTTGACGAAGTCTCCACTGTTTTGTGGGACTTTTACGCAAACCCATTAATCTTTATCCTGCTCCTGCTAGGGTAAAGGTCAAAGGCTCTGTCAAACTGACAGCTCTGCCACAGAGGCAAAGGCAGCTCACTTATTTCTTTAGCCCCAGTGGGCGGGAGCCCATCCTAAAACTTTCACTAGCATATGAGAAATAGAAATTTCCAAGGTTTTTTTTATCTTTTGAGCTCATTTAGTACATAAAATGGTATGTAGTGTAGTTATAAATATTATAATGAAAAATATCATGGCCAAATTATACCACACCATATTTTTCAATGTCACTTTATATATACCAACAATGTATTAATTTATAAATGTCACTACCACAATCCATTAATATAAGTGACACTAAAGAAGAAGGTTCTCAGCAACACACACTGACAACCAATTTGAATATTTTATTTTTAGTAAATTCAATCTTTCAGGCAATACAGCTTTGTAAATGTTTACCATTGATGGTAATACAAGTGTAACAGCTATTATCCCTAATCTAGCAACTCTTATATGAAATCTCTGTATCAGTGAAGCTTTTATGCTGAAGAGGTATACATGTATATACACACCTGCTTCTTTAAATATTTCATATTTATGTATGAAGCCTTTCTCTTTAAAGATACAAAGATTAGACTAATGTAGAATTTCTATCATGAAATTTGCACAAATAAAGGCTGATTACTGTCGTATCATTTGTATTTTAGTTGTTAAGCAGGAATTTTATATTTCTGATTGAGAAGCTTTCTAGTCACTCTGGCGGTCTCATTTTGAAGTGCTATTTTTTAAAACTCTCAAACAGGTGGTTGATTATGAAAAGAAAATTTCTTTGATTAAGCATATGTAATATTACTTATGGCAATGAACAAATGTCTTTACTCCAAATTTTAGTCCATTACAGCATTCTTGCTATAGATTGCAAGACATTAGTATCGAGTTCACAGTAAAATCTACATACAGGGTGTTAAAATCCTTATGTACTGGCCCAGGATCAGTCTTCGAATTTAGACGCCAGACCGAAGGCCCAGTCCACCAAAATGACTGACGGTCCGGTAAAAAATTACAAATCAGTAGTCCGACTGTCCAGTGAATATTGGTGCTGCTTTTTTTTAAAACTAAATACAGTAAACAAAGTTGAGAAACAAGTAAAAAGTAGTGTTTTTGAAAATAAAATGAAATTGTTTCCTAAAAATGCATTCTTCTCCATAGAACAGCGATTCGTTAACCCCAACTACAACATAACGCATTCGTACTTAGTATACATATAACCGGTGCTCAGGCTATAATCTCCCTTTCCAGTTTTCGCGATAAATATGATATTTTATTTTAATTATTGACCAGGCTATTTCTGGTGTAAAGAGAAAAAAGCCAGCCGAAAGTAACACCTTATTTTCATTATTCTGTTCATGAAATAACTCTGTTTCGGTTTCCTGTTTTTTTTTTCTTTTTTTACATGCATGTATACATTTTCGGAAAGTGACATCCGATCCATTCCATTACACTCATTTATCGACCATGATACATAATGTAGTCGTATGGAATATATACCAGGGGTAATAAATGGTGACATATATATGTATATGTATATATGGCATTTTCAGAAGTTTGGAAAAAAAGTTGAGATAAAAATCTGGTAAAAAGTTTAACTGAACTGAGTGTCCTGCACAAATGAATCAATTATACCAGAGCTTTTTTCACAGGTTGGGGAATGTGCCCTTCACTTAAATTTGGGGAAATTTAATGCAGTTTTTTTGCAAAAGGGGAAAAAAAACTTGATGTAAATTGAATTTTAGGGGAAAACTATGATTTTAAAGAATTTTCCTAAGGGAAAGATGCCTATAAACGGTGTAGAAGGGGCAAAAACCCTTCAATACTATTATTTTCACTAAACAATACTAAGCAAGTTCAAAGTATAATTAATATTATTTTTAACATTGTGGTGACAAGTTTACAATACTATTGTTAGGCTATGAAGCAAGTTCAAAGTATAATTAATATTATTTTTAACATTGTGGTGACAAGTTCTACTTCAAAACATAGTCTTATTGTTTTGTTCATCCTTATAGCATTGTTCACAGCTATTACATGTATTCGGTCCATTTAAATCTCATTCGGTCCAGTCAGATTATTGCCTTGGCTAGTCCGAATTTCCAGTGCTTCAAAAAGTTGTTCGTGAAGACTGCCAGGATGTAATTTTAGCCCTAATTTTACATCACAAGCCAATCTGACTGAAGTACATGATCTAACTATGGTAAGATCTAAAGGTGACCCATCCAATTCACTCTTCTTGATAATCTGGATTTCCAGTATTGTTATTTATATCCCAGCCAATGAGACTGCATCTTATGACGCATCTTTATGGTTTACCTGTACACACAGTATGTTAATGTTTAGTGTGTGAACTTCTATAGCATGTTTTAATCATCTTGAATATTTTGAAATATTTTGAGTTTCATAGAAAAAGTCAATTCTTATTTGATTAATACAAGTTTTATTGATTAGAGTATGAGCATGGTGACAAAAATATTAAAGTAAATGGGCCTTTTTTTTTTGGTATTCATGCAGTATCTATCAAATGTCAAAAGCTAATATCTTATACTTTACAAGATTTCCGCAATTAACTGGGATGTTTATGGCAGAAAATGACCTAGTTATTTGGAATTCCTGGGTTTAATATAAATTTTTCACATGTGTTCAAATGGTTAAAAATAGAAACTGATTTACCTTCAAAAACTTAAAAGCTTGGCACTGACTGGCTGATTGAAAGGTCACAAGAAAGTGACCTTTTTTTTTGTGACGTTCAGATAATTTTCATGAGACTTCATCACAAAGTTAAGTACCTTAGTCACTATGAATCTTTAGTAGCTGTATTGAAATTGATTCTGACCTACATTTGTAACAAATGAAATTTGTTAGATACAAAATTTTCAGCTGAGGAAGGAAGCTGCCATTGGTTAAAAGTGTTGCTGTTACAAAATTTTCATATATTATGAAAATAATGCAATAACAGTAACATTAATAAAGCTGCGGATTAAATATCAAAATGTTTTAACCACGAAAAATAATACTTAATGTAATAAGTATATAAATGATATGACCAGATATATACTTTAACTAGTCAGACATAGCACTCATGATTTCTTAAGCTCTTACTTGAAAAAGAGTGCATGTATGCTGTACTGATGGTGACTGATACTCAGGCTATACTCTTTTCCTTCATTGGCACTACAAATGAGGAATCAGTAATAATATGCAATAAGACCTGTGGACAACACGCTCCACTTTTCTCAGTGCTGGATGATAAATTATAAGCTAAGTCAAACAAGAGGCCCAAGTGAAAACTGGAATGCCCATGGGCAGCATGTCGAGCCCGCCAATGATAAGCCACCTATGGGGATGGGACAGTGAAAGCTGTAGGAAGATGATGATGGAAGGACAAGGCAGGCTTATACGATGTCTTTTAGGGAGCATAACAAATGTATCAAATTCTTCCATGCATAGAGAAGTAATGGCCCAAACCTGGTCCATCATCAACATTTTAGACCTTTGAGCTGTCACTGAGACCTTGACTTCTGAGCCAGAAATCTGGGTCTTGCAAGTGACACACCATCTCATCAAGGTGAACAAATATGCCAAGGTACATGTATTTTAAAATCTTCCATGCAGGGAGAAATTATGGTCCGGACAAGGTCTATCATCAAACTTTTGGACCTTTGATCTGGCACTGTGACCTTGACCTTTGAACTGGGAACTTAGGTCTTGCACGCGACACACCATCTCATCAAGGTTAACATCAAACTATCATCAAACTTTTGGACCTTTGACCTGGCACTGTGACCTTGACCTTTGAACTGGGAACTTAGGTCTTGCACACGACACACCATCTCATCAGGGTTAACTGTGCCAAGGTATTTCAAAATCCTTCCATGCACAGAGAGCTATGGCCAAGACAAGGCAATCATTACCTTTTTTAGTTTAGGAGTTCTTCCCCACACTAGACAGAATGACAATGATAGAAGGACAAGGCAGGCCTAATTGACGTCTCTTTCAGGGAGCATAACAAATGTATCACGGTATTTTCAAATTCTTCCATGCAGGGAGAAGTTATGGCCCGGACAAGGTCTATCATCAAAATTTTGGACCTTTGACCTTTGAGCTGGGAACTTGGGTCTTGCAGGTGACAAACCGTCTCATCAAGGAGAACAAATGTGCCAAGGTATTTCAAAATCCTTCCATGCACAGAGAAGTTATGGCCCAGACAAGGCAATCTTGACAGACGGACGCATGCACACATGTACATACACAAAACTGTGGTACCAAATGTGATGACTATGTTGAGCTATCCGCATGAGAACAAAAATATGAGTGGGTGACAGCAAGTACCTTGTCTTGTAAGAAGTTTTTTGCACGGGTTGAGGGGGGAGTTAAGGAGGGGTTGGGAGATTTTGAGGAGGGAGGGGTGGGGGAGTACCTTACCATCCCACATAAGTAAATAGTTTAGTTCCAAGTTAGCAGGGTGGGTGTGTGTTACTCATGCAAGAAAAAAAATTGGGGGAGGGGGTCTGATTGAGGGGTGGAGTCAACTATCTATGTATAAAAACAAGAGGGCCATGATGGCCCTTTTATCTCTCACCTGAAAACAACTGCAACTACTTTTTTCACATACCAAATATCTAAAATCAAGGCCTTGTGGTTTCTGACAAGAAGATTTTTTAAGTTTTACCTATGTCAGTCCGTATAAAACCAGAGACCCCTGGTTTGGGGTCATGGCAAAACATGCTTTTCTGCACCCAGCACCTCTGAAACACATGATGGGATCAGGTCCGTACAAGAAAAGGAAGGAGATCTATTGTTTATAAATGTTTTGTGAAAGTTTGGTTGAAATTGAATCAGTTGTAAATGTAACAATAAGATGTAAGGTAGAAAATGTTTTTTTTAACCTCTGTGACCTGTATCTTGACCCCAGTAACCTCAACCCCAACCCAGTGGTTGCGGTCCATGCATAGTATGATATCAAAGATATCAGTCAATTAATGAAGGCTCCATAACAAAAACTAGAACGCAAGATGTTTGTAAAACATATATGCCCCTCTAACGCCTTATCCCTAGAGGCAGCCATGAGGAGCTGAGACCAAGCATTAATTATTGAACAGAAACCATTTTGCTATTCAAAGACACTGTGTCCTTGGCCTTTGAGCTGGTGACCTGAAAAACTAAAGGGTTCATCTACAAGTCATGCACAACTTATATATCAAGTTTGAGGAAAAGTGGCCCAAGCATTCTACAGTTATTCTTCAGAAACAATTTTTCTTTTCAAGGTTACTGTGACCCTTGACCTGAAAAACAATAGTTGTCATCTATTGATCATGACAAACCTACATACTAAGTCTGACGAACCTGGGTCCAAGGATTCCCTGGATATTTAGCAGAAACTATTCTGCTTCTCAAGGTTACTGTGACCTTGACCTCTTATCTAACTAGAGCTACCGCTGAATGTGATTAATACCCCCAATGATGTCCTTGATGGAAACAGGAATTACTTTTGTGGCAAAAAAAACATGTAAAAAGAAAATATCTCTATTGAAAAGAAAGACAACATTGTACAGATAATTGTATCAAGTAAGATTTTAAATCATCAAAACAAGTTTGAAACTGGTAAAATGAAAAGAATCCAAAACTATGTAAACATTTAGTGGTCTCTGCCAAAATCTGAAAACAACCTGTATTTAATGATGTGCATTTGAGTACAAAATATAATTACAATCCATTGACTGCTTAAAGAGTTATCATCCGGAAACGATCTCTCTGCAAAAGAACAGATGAAAACAAGGAAAACCAACAAAGAGCAATAACTGTGCAAATAGTGACTTACTGTCATTGTGCTTGGATCATTGTATGAAGTTGCACTGAATTCCAACCATTACTTTTCAAGTTATGCTCCAGACAAGGAAAACCAACAAAGGGTAATAACTGTGCAATTCGTAAAGATAGAGTTATGATTCTTGAACATGCACTTCCTGTCATTGTGCTTGATCATTGTATGAAGTTGCACTGAATTTCAACCATTACTTTTCAAGTTATGCTCCAGGTGACTGACTGGCCTTTGACCTAATGACATAAAATACTATAGGGGTCATCAACAAGTGATGTGCAACCTTCATACTAAATCTGAGGAAGGTGAACCAAAGCCTTCTCTAGATACTGATCGGAAACGAAAGTGTCCAACGAGTGAATAACCAAGAGACCAACATTTGCGAAACAACATACCCTCTCATCTTTGATGGGGTGGGGGTGGGGAAAATAAAAATCTATTTTTAGCATTCGTGACCTTGGGTAATATATAATATAAGAGTTACAGGCCAGTTTGTATTTTGTTATTATTGCCCCCCTTACTTCTTTCTGGAGACATATACTAACAATTTCAAATTTATCCCAGAACTCATATTATATACTACTCTCTTAAAGGGTTGAATCAATTGCTTAATTCACTTTCAATATGTTATACAAAGTGGTATATTCAAACAGGAAGTAGAACAGTGGGTCAAACAACTTGGTATTAAAAAATTTAAGGGTGTATTCAGTAGAAATAATTTACCATCTAGGTTTGACCGTAACAAAAATAAATCCGCAAGGGAGTGTGGGATAATAAATTTATTATTCTATTGGACCTTGTACACACTGGGTTTGTTATATTGGAATTTTCTGCTCAGTCTAATTATTGTATGCTTATAAAGTTATATAGAAAACTTTTATATAGAACTTAAAGCAGTGATTTAACAAATATTTGTGTAGCATTTAAAACCTTTAAGCTACAGTTTATTACTTCGACCCTGTTAATACTGATCTACCCTCTCTATACTAGGTTTTCTGTATTTAATCAATACTGTATGTTTAAACCTCTAGTTTATTTTTCATAAAAATGTTTCAAAAAGAAAGTACGATGCAAACATTTAAACATAAGTCAAAGCAAAATAAACAAGAGCCATGGTTACACATGGTTAATCCCCCCGCTGGAAATAAGTTACCTGAAGGTTGTACTTTCAAGTGGTTGCATGTTGAAGTCCCCTCCCACATGTATGGTATGTGTTCTGTTCTGTTCTGTTCAAGAAAAGTGCTGTATTGTTGAACTCTTGTTATAGAAAGACTTAAAAAGTAAATGTAATAATGTGGGTTTGCAGTTTGAAGAAAACCCCTAAAAAATAGGCAAGGTAGAGTTATTGTTCTTACACATTGCACTACCTACCAATGTGCTCTGTCAGTGTATGAAGTTTGAATAAAATCCCTCAAGTAGTTTTGGAGTTATGCTCCTGACAAAATTTATCAAGTAAATCTGATAAAGGGGAATAACTCTAAAAAAAGGCAAGGTAGAGTTATTGGACTTGCACACTGCACTACCTACCAATGTGCTCTGTCAGTGTATGATATCTGAATAAAATCCCTCAAGTAGTTTTGGAGTTATGCTCCGCACAAAATTTATCAAGTAATTCTGATAAAGGGGAATAACTCTAAAAATAGGCAAGGTAGAGTTATTGTTCTTGCACACTGCACTACCTACCAATGTGCTCTGTCAGTGTATGAAGTTTGAATAAAATCCCTCAAGTAGTTTTGGGGTTATGCTCCGGACAAAATTTATCAAGTAATTCTGATAAAGGGGAATAACTCTAAATATAGGCAAGGTAGAGTTATTGGACTTGCACACTGCACTACCTACCAATGTGCTCTGTCAGTGTATGAAGTTTGAATAAAATCCCTTAAGTAGTTTTTGAGTTATGCTCTGGACAAAATTTATCAAGTAATTCTGATAAAGGGGAATAACTCTAAAAATAGGCAAGGTAGAGTTATTGGACTTGCACACTGCACTACCTACCAATGTGTTATGTCAGTGTATGAAGTTTGAATAAAATCCCTCTAGGAGTTTAGGAGTTATGCTCTGGACAAAATTTAACAAGTAAATCTGATAAAGCGGAATAACTCTAAAAAAAGGCAAGGTAGAATTATTTCACTTGCACACTGCACTACCTACCATTGTGCTCTGTCAGTGTATGAAGTTTGAATAAAATCCCTCAAGTAGTTTTGGAGTTATGCTCTGGACAAAATTGTTTCGGATGGACGGACGGACGGACAGACGAAGGGCATTTCTAATATCCCCTCCGCCTTTGGCGGGGGGATAAACAAGGCGCTCACCTGATGACAGGCTGTTATTTGTGAGAAAACCGACAAAGCTAGTGTATATTACAATTTTTACTATATACATGGTCCAAATTTCACAGCTGTATATCATATAACAAAAAAGTAGGTCACTAGGTCAAAATTTAGGTCATCTAACATCAAAGTTCAATTCTACATCTGAAACTGTGCAAATAGTCCAAATTTCATAGCTGTACATCAAAAAACAAGAAAGTAGGTCACTAGGTCAAAATCTAGGCCAGCTCATATTAAAGTTCAGTTCTTCATCTGAAACTGCACATGGTCCAAATTTCATAACTGTATATCAAATTACAAAAAAATTGGTCACTTAGTCTCACAGGACTGGGCCAGCTGTGACCCGAAGGCTTAAATTTTAACAATCTTGATATAGGTCCACCAGATAATGTTTCATGTCAAATATCTAAGCTAGCTTCCTTGGTTACAAAGATCACTTTTTTAATATGTATATAAAAAAAAAACCCATGACCCCCAGGGCAGGGCCAATTTTGACCAAAGGGCCATAATTTAAACAGTCTTCGTAGATGTCCACAATGTTTCATGCAAAATATCTAAGCCCTAGCATTTGAAGCTTCAGAGGATAATTTTCTTATAAGTTTTTACTATATGTATATAATGAAAATCTATGACCCCCGTGCAGGCCCAATTTTACCTCAGGGATATAATTTGAACAAACTTGGTACAGGTTCACTAGACTACTGTAAGCACTCGAATATTACACCCACTTTTTTTCAAGAATTTTCAGTTTCCACAAAGGGGTGTGTATTATATACACGAGGGTGGGCTGTCGGACAATTTTTTTCCAGCTTGAAAACCCGTAAAATAAGTCAATAATTTCTGTCCAAATGATCATGTTTTCTTTTTTGGTGCACCTTCTTTTTGGAGACCGTTGTTAAGGGGAGAAAACCAGTGCCATCAGTACTGAAAGTACGGTATCATAAAAGCCAATATAATGCCTTCTGTTTTTCTAAATGTGTAACTTCTAAAGATTCAATTATGTAACCAATGCTTACTGGTATTATGCCAGTCAATATTCACACTCGCACCATTATCAGCCAATTAACTGGATAAAGGAGTCATCCGTATAATTGTTAAACAAACACAATAAGTGTCGTCTGATGTCGCCATAATTACAAGATATTTGCTTGCACATCCAAAAGGTGAGCTAAAAGTAGTTTTTTTTTTTTTTTTACTTTTTAGAATGCAAAATCCTCCTACAGCCTAAACCTGTGCTGCCTAATCCTTTGCCTTGGAGCTGAGTAATTCTTTGTGTGCACCCCAGCACCTTGGCTTGTGGCTTCAGCACCTTTCTTAATCTAAGAAGCTATCCTGTTCGGTTATATTACTCTCACTATTTAAGGTCACCTTCAACCCCATATGATTGCCTCTCGAAACCTTCGAAACCAGAGTTAAATCAGAGGTAAGGCAAGCATTTCGTACTAGGTAAAGAATTCTTTTCAGTGTACACAAACCCAAGCACAAATTACAGGCAGTGAGACTATTCTGAACACTATCTTCCATAGACAGCAGAAACAGTCAAAGTAAGTGCCTTCACCCAGGCTAGGAATGCATTTTGTATATTAATGAAATACGAATTGCTGCCTTGTGTGTTCATGTGAATGATTGGGTTTTAAAATTGTATAGAAACACCAAAGATGTGATTAGTGATTCAGATCAAGACGGCATTTAGACATTATAATTTAACATAAATATCTCATACAAGTATCTTGATAGTGCATTTAAAAGTTTTTTTTATATTTTGGATAGGAAAATGTAACTCATCTAAATGATTTCCACTACTAGGCTATTTTTAAACATAGAAAATGGAAAACGAAGTGTTTTAAAATATAAACTATACAGTGCAGTGATCCATTTGGGAAATCTACTTTCTGTTTGAATATACCACTTTGTATAAAATATTGAAAATAAATAAAGCAAATGTTTCAACCTCTTAAGAGAGTAGTATATAAAACAAGAGTTAAGGGATAACTTTGAATTTGTTAGTATATGTCTCCAGAACGAAGTGAGGGGGCGGGGGCAATAATAAAATACAAACTGGTCTGTAACTCTTATATTATATACTACTACCTTGAGCACAGAAAATGCAAGGTGCTTATAAACTAAATATCTATGATAGCAGTCAATAACTTAAGGCTCTATGATGAAATCTTTAAAGTTTGGTAGAGGTCTACTAGGACCGGTGTTTGACATCAAACATCTTGAAAGTTTGCTTTCATTATGCAATTCTTAAAAAAAAATGACCATCAAGTTACCCTGCGGCAGGGTCATTATTGAAACCATAAGCATAATCGGAACAATATTGGTAGATGTATAATTTGAACCAACTTGGTACTGGTCCACTTGAGAATGCTACATACCATATCTTAAGGCTAAGGGTTTTGACAATTAGATTTTCACATTTTTCTCTATATAATAATAATAATAAAAGCCTATGTAAAATCAATTGACCCCAGGGTCAATATTGAACACATAAGCATAATCGGAACAATTTTGATAGATGTATAATTTGACAAACTTGGTAGAGGTCCACTAGAGAATGCTACATGCCATATCTTAAGGCTCAAGATCTTGTGGTTTCAGACAAGAAGATTTTCAAATTTTTCTCTATATAAGCCAATATAAAATCAATTGACCCCTGGGCGGGGCCAAATTTGACCCCAGAGGTATAATTTGAAAAAAACTTGGTAGAGGTCCATTAGACAATGCTACATACCAAATCTTAAGGCTCAGGATTTTGTTTCAGACAAGTTTTCAGAGTTTTTCCTTTCTGTTGCCATAGCAACCACAGTTCTTGAAGGAATTCAATTCTTTGAACAACTTTGGTAGAGCTTCATGCAAGGAATATCCCAGGCATGTTTCCTCAAAGCTGGCTTAGCAGTACAGGAGGAAAAGTCATTCAAGTCAAATTGTTGATGCCGGATGCCAGACAATCAATGACAACTGGAGGGGGTGGGGGGGTCAATTTTGACCTAGGACCATGATTTGAACAAACTTGGTATAGGTCCACTAAACAATAATACAAACCAAATATCTAAGCTCTAGACCTTGTGGTTTCAGACAAGAAGACTTTAGAAGTTTTCCCTATATAAGCCTTTGTAAAATAATGTGGTCACTGGGGTTGGGTCAATTTTAACACTAGGGTAATGATTTGACAAACTTGGTTGAGGTTCACTAGATAATTCTATATACCAAATATCTTAGCTCTAGGCCTTGTGGTTTCAGACGAGAAGATTTTAGAAGTTTTCCATATATAAGCCTTTGTAAAATCATGTGGTCCCTTTGGCGGGGTAATTTTTTACCATGGGGCCATGATTTGAACTAACTTAGTACAGGACTACTAGACAATGCTACATACCAAATACCTAAGCCCCAAGCTTAATGGTTTCAGACAAGGAGACTTAAGAAATTTTGCTTTATAAGCCTATGTAAAATGTGGGCCCTGGGTGGGGATCAGTTTTGACCATGGGGCCATGATATGAACAAACATGGTAGGGGCACTAGATAGTACTACATACCAAACATCTTATCTCTAGGCCTTGTGGTTTCAAGCCTTTGTAAAATAATTTGGCCCTTGAGGCAGGGTCAATTTTGACCATAGGGCCATAATTTGAACAAACTTGGTAGAGAACCACTATACAATGCTACAAATCAAAAATATCTCAGCTCTAGGCCTTGCGGTTTCAGAGAAGAACATTTTTATAATTTTCACTTTTAAAATCTTTTTTTAGCTCCTGTAGCCAAGCTCTGTAATGAACCAGAACCTTTTGAACAACTTTGATATAGCTTCATGCAAGGAACATTCTCGGCAAGTTTTATCAAATTTGGTCTACTGGTTTCAGAGGAGATTCCTTTGAAGTAATTGTGAACCATGAACACAGACAGACAGACAATCACTGATCCTAAAACTTCTCATAAGCACCATGTGCTCAGGTGAGCTAAAAAAAGGTAATGAAAAAAAAATTCGGGTGGAGAGGGGGGTAACATGGACATTAACAGAAAAGGTTAACCAAGAAATTCTAAGCTGAAAAAGGGGCATAACTTTGCAAAAATAAATTTGAGGGTTATCTGCCCTTAAGAAATGAATCACATTTTGATTACATTTTTATTTTGAAGTAAATAGCTTTGATAGTTTCTGAGAAAAGGGACCATAACAAAAGGTTAACCAATGCCGAGCCGACACTGACAGGAGGGTCATGACAACAGCTCCTCTTTTTTGTCTTCAAAAAGTGGAGCTACAAACAATGCCCAGACTGTAAACTGATTTTTGATTACACAGTTTTGATTCTGAGACTTACAAGTATTTTCAAACAGTTGATTAAAACTCTGACTTGTAGTTTAAGGTCATTTGATATAGCCAGTGCATTTGAATAGCAAAGAAAGTATACTTTTTTTCTCATTTTAATTTGATACATGAGGATAGTGTAAGAGTGCATTATAAAGCCAAATTTTCTTTGTCAAAAAGAAGTAACCAAGATTTTGTGTTCTGTGATACATTCATTGAAAAAATTTTCAACATCATCTAAATTAAAATAAAAAAGATGGATATCCTGTCTGTTAGTCTGCATCATGATCAAAACTTCTAAATTTAGCTTTCAAGATAATACTTATGACATGTCTTATAGTCTGACTTGTGATCGAAACTTCATACAAAGATTCTAAAAGCGCCATCCTCTGTTTACAGTTATAGCATATACCGTAAAAATTCTATTTATAGCCCATCCTCTAATAGATGCCATTTTTCAGCCCAAAGTTGAAAAAATCAACTGCCCTTTTTTAACCCCCACCTCCCAATTTGAGCAAAATTGAGCTTACCTTTACAATTCAATTTTACTTATTTCCCTGTTATTTTACTTTTATTTCCCTTATTTTTGCCGTAAGAAAGTAGTAAAGATCATCCGAGAGATTTATTTTTTATTCCCGTGCTCCGCAAACTTTTACACATACTGAACTTTACATGTACGGTAATAGCGGAAATGAACAGATTTTAGCGTTGTCTGCAATAAGTCAACATCCACTCTTTCTCCAGATTAGATTTCTTCTTGTAATTATGAGGGGCGAGTGGATTTTAAATCCCTGCTTAGAAAATCAGTCTGTCTTGTGAAGATGTGTCTCCAATTATTGCCCATCCCTAACTTTGAACAATCCATAATTCTAATAAAAGCCTGGGCTATAAATAGAATTTTTACGGTATGCATTCTTAACACCCTGTATGTAGTGAGTAACATTTTCTTACATCAGTGTAGTAAATCATGGCATCATGGGAAACAGGGCACCTTCACAAAAATAGACACATCTGTATTATCAAAGACATTGTTACTACCTGAAAATATATATTGCTGAACTTGTGAAATACTCTTGCAATACCCTCTTTGTATAACCGTTCTTTATGAAATCCAACTTCAAATTAAGCAGCTGGCTAACAAATTTTCATCTCATGAAAGAAATAATTGTCATGGGATCTTTTTAAGAAGCTAAACTAAGCTTTTCTTCTAGTAATTATGGTGTTAAGTTATTATTTGGCATAAAAAAATATATATGTTTTTATTTTCAATTAAACATTAATAAAATATTCATTCTAACATTATCTGAAACAACCCTAAAAATTGCAAGATTAGTGCACATAATTGTGTCCCTTATAACTATACATGTGTCAGAATTGAAATAGATTTTAAAGTTTTAGGGGTCTGCTGTTGAATATAGCATGGTTTCTCATTCAGATGCATATATAATTAACTAATCACTCAGGCCTGTTGCCTTCATGATTAAATTAATATGCATCTGAACTGTACAATGTGCTATATTTGATGGTAGATCACTCAAACTTAAAATCTATTTCCTAAGTAACAGATATAAAGACCTGTTCATTCTACCTCTTATGTACAGTAATGCAAATTAAAAGGCTTATGTAAGTTCATTTTGCTTTCATCTGATAATTTATTATTAAAGTGCCCTGATTCGCATGATGCCAGAATGTTTTTGTTTTATTTTCTTCTTATTATCAATTCAATGACTGACAATGAGCAACCTCAACAAAACTGAGGACTTAGGAAAGACTGAGACACACAAAGGCATTCCTGCCTGGCATTCATGTGGCAAAAACTTCAGTCCATGCAGTGTTTCAGAGACTGCACAAGTGGCCATGTGATTTTCCTGAACAGACCTACTCCTGAAACATGCTGACACTTCCTCCAAATACACCAAATGCCAGTGCAGACAAAACGAAGAGGCCAGTATGGACTTCCTGTTACTGATGAAAAGTGAAAAGGCCTATAATATCCTACTTACACCTAAAAGCTACAAGAACATAACATTGAAGTTTACTACTTTTCTTCACATTATGTACACTCTAGCATAACTGATAAGCCTTAATCTGACAACAGTACTGCTCATTCCCAACTTGACAAAAAAATGCATCTTGTGAGCATTAGATTCTCTTAAGCTAAGTTTCGCTTGTTTCCTTTGACCAATAGACATAACAAAGTGATTATGGGTTATTTGCTTTGTACTGAGATATATATGCACAAGTTCTTCCCATGCAGTAATAAAATACTGCATGACTTAGGAGTGCAGAATTTCATTACTATTCAGGATGAACAAGTACACATTTCTAAGCACAAACTAAATAACTTTTTTATTGCATATGCTTGAAATAAAATGAAAAATGTTTAGAAAACAACTCAATTTTTTTTTATATATATATTTGTATCTGAAAGCCAGCAACAGGATTTTCAAAATCAAAAGCCATTATTGTTTACCAAATTTTAGAACAAAATCCCATTAATAAACAGGCCACATACCAAAATTCATACACAGCAGACATAAAAAATATGGACTCTTTGAGATGAAATGAAATAAAGAGGAAATTCATTCTGCATATGCAATAATATTACATAAAATGTATATTATACCAGTATGGAGGTTAACTAACAGTTCTGTACAATACCGATAAATATCTGGACCATAATTTTCATTTAATCAATTATGGTTCACAGAGTGACGAAAAACTTCAAACCAAGAGCATTTTTTTTTCAACTGAAAAAATAAAACTTAATGATAACATTGACAGTAAATTATCTAAAAGACCCTTTTTATTTATTTATTTTTTTACATGTATTGCACTGAAAACTGTTAAATGTATAGCTGGACTGGAATAAAAGTTTTATTCTGATACACTCTCCTAACAATCATATCAGGCAGGCAGTTTGTCTCACCATCATTCCTAGGAAGGAATAGTGCTAGTCTTCCATCCTCTGTAAAAAAAAAAATGCCAACTTTCCAGATTCGAACCAATGACCTTCTAGCAGTGAGAGGTTTAGTGATTTCAAGTCAGCAATGAAAATCATGTATTCCTTACATGCCCAGTTCAAGTATCTTCAATACAACAGAATCTTATTATTCCTTGTACTTAATAAGTAACTTGACACTTACTATTTGTTTACATTTCTGGAAAAGTTTTAGCTGAAAAAAGGTACATTATGTCATTTACAAAACAGGCAATGCCAAAATCTTCTTGCAGAAGTGGTAAATTTCTAATGTGTGCTCATTGCCAGCATCATGGCAGTCAACTGCATGAGGATCTGTGATTCTAAAATAATACAATAATAGATCAATGAATACAGCAGACCTGTGGTATCTGTCATCACCATGGTGGACCATCACACTATACCTATACTTTAACTTAGCTCTATATTAACCTGTATTTGCTCACCCACAACTACAGCAACACTTAAAAAGGATTATGATATTTCTCAAAATGATAAAATTTTAATAATAAAATAATATACTCTGAACACAAATTTCCATCACTACAAATAAAGGGAGAAGTATCAACAAGTTGTTAAAACTTAATTATAAACTTAAATCATTTTGCATAATATTATTTACAAAAGTAAAGATGATCAAATCATTGCCTTTGATTTTCATCCGAATTCTTACTTGTAATTGTGAATGTGCAGATTTTACTAGGAGATAACGTTATTTGGGCTATTAATTTTCTAAAAACATGCTATAACATACTTACAGTTCATACAGGTTAACTGTTGTTATTGAAAGTTTACAATTTTAACAGGTTAATGTTTGTTATTGAAAGTTAACAATTTTAACAGGTTAATGTTTGTTATTGAAAGTTTACAATTTTAACAGGTTAATGTTTGTTATCGAAAGTTTACAATTTTAACCTCTCTAGCTCAGCGCAACCTAGGGAATGGTTAAAATTGTAAACTTTGCATTGAGCTAGAGCAGTTAAAATTGTAAACTTTCGATAACAAACTTCAATATATTTAATCTGTGGAATTGTTTTGATGATACTATTAATGTCTCCACCCAAAAACATTGCTTCATGTAAAAACCAACCAATCAAATTAAGCTTAGAGAAGGCTTATGCTAACTAGATTCCAAAAGTCTTGTTTTAACGATAAAAATATGATGCAATCAGACGATTTCTGGTCCCGCCTCTACACACATGCATACAAAGGTTTATAACAGATGCAGTTAATTCCAAGCATGTGTGTGTAAACCCATAAACCTTGTGGTTTACCAAATTAAACATGGTCCAAAATTTGAAAAATACTTCTTCCCCATTGGTCAAAATATAATTCCATAGATTAAAACTGTAAATACAAGAATTCCTTCATTAGACAGATTTATTCAAATTATCATTTGTGATTGTAGTAACTTAAACACCTTCTAGAGATGAAGTTAATTCAAGTAAGACATGTTTTATTAGTATGCATTAGTAAAATAAATTGGTCAAGACTGCCACACTTAACTAATTTAATTTCATAAATGCATCCTATTGATGCTTACTAGCCTAGTGGTTGAAAGCCTACTTTGTGTAATGATTAAAATAAGAAATATTTACTGAACTTGCCAGTTGATACTGATTTACCCAAAGATGTTACTGAGAAATTTTGAAAATTACTTGTACTACAATGCAGTTGAACTCAGTATATTTTCAACCACTGGTAACCTGTTAGTAACTGAAGGCTTACAGAGATACAACACCAGTGGGTAAATACCAAAGCAGCTGAGCAAAGCTGTAATAGTAAGTAGCCACCAAGAATGCCTTTCTATCTTCATGTATTTAATACTACAAAACTAAAATACAAGCAAAATATACAAAGTCACCAGTCTGTGCTTTAAACAGTAAAAGAATGTTCAAAACAAGAACCTTTTGAAAATAGAAATGCATTTTTTAAGAAAATTCCAAGTACAGTGTCTTTTAATCGATTTTCTGCATTGCAGCAAACTCGACAGAAAACAGCAAGGAACAAAATCAATGAAAAACTTTACTGAATCTTTAAAAGAAGTTAAACTTCTTTAAAATCAACTCTGATTAAATTTTTGGTCACTTCAACATTGGTTCATTTCACAGTTTCCTGTGACTTTTCATTTCTTAATAAAAATAATGTATATTTTGCTTGAATGCAAAGGAAACAAACAGAAAAAGTCTTGATTGGTACAACAGTTATGCTTGCAACTCAAGACATGGTTGCTCAAAACTTCAAAAGGAAGGTGAACCAAAACAAAATCTACTATTGCTACATGTATTTTTGTTCAATTGGAAGACTTTGTAATGATTATAAACTGAATTCTCTTCCAAAGTATAACTTATACATAAGAAATAACCTCTGTAGTTTTTCTATCATAAACTTGCATCATTATAGGGTTAATGCACATTTTTTCATGTTATAACATCTACAGAATCCCGAGGGATGGTTGGTGATCCCAAGGGATTCTGCAGATGTTATGACACGAAAAAACGTGCTTTAATGCTATTCTAGCATAAAATGATCTGGAAAAGACAATGTTTACGAAAAAAAAAAAAAAAAAAAATAATAGTACAGTCGCCTTCAGGTTGTTATGGATACGTGTTTTAAATATGCGTTCCAGGGCGACACGTCAACATGTTTCAACCTGTCAAACGGCCATCTTGAAAATTAAAAAGTGACGATTAAAAAAATATTAATTTTGGAAGGATTTCATGTGGATTTACGATTGATAGTATAGTTACAAATATAGACCTGCAAAGTTACATAAACTGCCAATTTGGGGCAAAAAAGATGGATCAGTGTCCATTATTTACAATGCCCCTGTAATGCACATAACTGAAAACGGGTTATAGCAGCGGGTGAGCACGAGAACACCCTTGTTAACACACCTTTTTGCTCTCGTTAAAACATAGGCAAAACGTGCAAAAACAAGCGATTTTATGCTAGAATAAAAAGAAGTAATTAAGTTTATAATGACAGTCTTGTTTTACTGACTTGTAAACAATTCTTTCCAAAGCCCAAAATATCTTTAAGTTAATATCCCCAGTATAAATATATCCTTTTGTTACTACAGCACTTTTTACTTTCCTTATCCTATGTTGTTGGTCTTTGCTTTTTTATTTTTTTAATCTATTTATTATTCAGTTTTATTTTTTTCATTTACTGTGTGTTTAAAATATGTATTTTATTCTTGTATTCTTTTTTGTGAGTTAAATTTCTTTTTTAAATTTATTTATAATGTTATGATGTTTTTAATTTATCAATTGTGTTTTAAGTGTTCATTCATTTACTTTCTATTTATTTATGTGCTTGTTTCAGATATATGTTTTTTCTCTCTATTAGATCTTTTGGCTTTATAGCGTGCCGCTGTTAATTTATTGTTTAAATCAATTCCTTTTTTTATAATTTTTTTATTATATTCACTTATCATGTGTTACAGTATCAATTAACCTTGCTTTACAGTGTGCATTACATTTATCTATTTAACTGTTTACTTATTTTTTACATTATATATTTTTAGAGTTTTTATTTTATCTTATAATGCTGATGTTTCCTACTTCTGTGGGACTTGTGCATATTGTAAATAAAATCTTGAAATCTTGAAATCTAATGTGCATTTTAATTTTACTTTTGCTTGGTGCTTGTTTAATATTTCATTCCTATATTTTCTTTTGAATCTGTTTATGGTTTGCATTTTATTTATTATTTTATGGATTTGATTATATTTTTTAATGACTTACTTTTAATTATTGTAATGATTTATTTTTCTTGTTTTTTCACATATAATTATAAAATGTGCAATTTCTGTTCACTTTATTCAAAGTGTAATTATTTTGTTTTAATTAATATCGTATATGGTCTTACTTTGATTACTTTTATTTTATCAATCCAAGTACATGCTGTACAGGATATCTTGTTAATTGATCAAACAACAAATAGTTTCTAGCTGCTATAAAATATTTGCCTTTGCTCTGTTGCCCTTTTCTATCCTATTCTGTATAGAGTATCAGTAAAATAAGTTCTGTGTTATAACATTTTAAAGTTATATTAGTAGTGAAAATGACTCTGGTAGGTTAAATTTCATTTATTTATATTAGTTACAGAAGTCTTTGTATCTTCTAATTCTCATGGTTTCTGAACATACAGTGTGTTTTCAGATTTAATCTTAACTGCATCTTGATCATTTTGAACACTGGACAGTCTTTGACCAAACCTTAGAATTTAGAGTATTCAATCAAAATTATTCAATTGTGACTTATTTTGAATAAATGATTACCCAATGTCAATGTCAGAATGGAATTCTATATTCCAAGAAAAGCTGGTAAATTAATATCTATCTTTATTTACACACAGACTTGTTTTTGTACATTTTTTGGGTGGATAGTTATTTCTTACAAATGAACATTTTTTAAGTGTCTATATGTCCCAAGATTTTTTTATCATAATAATTTATTTCTCATTTAACAGATATGTATGTGTTAGTTATCAGTTAATATCAAATTTTATAGAATTAATTGCAAGAGTAGTGTAAAAGAGAGCCACAATAAATTCAATAACATTTTGATAAATGACCAAAAACTAGCTTACAGTTGGTACATATTAAGTCATTTTGACTAATTTACTTGCATTTAATAATATATACTTTTTTCTGTACGGAAAATTGCCAGTATTATATTCCTATATGTACAATTGGAGCGGGGTTAGTGTTATCCAATATTATAAAATTCTATGTTTTGATTGGCTGTTAGAAGATCCGATTATTGCCGAAGCATTACGTATTTTTACGATGTACTACCTGTTGAATCAATTTGCGAATTTGTGTAATTCCGGAAATCCTCGGACAGAATTACGGAAAGAATCACGTGACTGTCTGGTAATATTGTGTAGGAACATTGAATGTTATTGTTTTGAAATCTATTAATAGTAACAAGTAACTGATAAGAGATACAGGTAACTTTCTGAAGGCTGGCAAAAATATGGCGGTTGATAAAAATGCAAAACATAGTAATTTTGTAATTACAGTTACAAAGTCATTTTTCCTCAAACTATTCAATATTTCATATCATTTAAAAGGTCTGTAAACTCATATTTTATGTATATATAAAATAATTTTCAAAACTGTTCACTTTCTTGTTTGTAAATGGTTAAACTTAGTGCATCGCTGCTAGAAAAATGCCGAAAAAGTGCTGAAACGACAGGTATAAATTAGTTTAGTTATCTTTTTTTAAAAGCAAAAATTCAAAATCTGCTTATATTTTCAAAATATGAATTTAAAGAGCTTTTAAATGATGTAAAATGATACAATGTTTATGTTTAATGTTTTCAAATAATAAAATTCTGCATAAAGAAAAAAGACATCTTAAGTTAAAAATTATGTCTGGTTCCCGGTGGTACTTTGCTACGACAGTGACTGTTCCTCACCTGGTCTTTAATATGTTGAATTATATCAAAGTAATCAAAGCATGGTCATAGTTTATTAACATAATTGATATTACAAGTATATTTGTTATTCTATTCAAGCAGGTTTGTTATTCTGTTCAAGCATGTTATTCCATGAAATTCGTGTTATTTTGTTACTTAACAAAACAAACATTGTTTCAGTATCATAATTATCACCATAAACATCAAGAGATATATGGAAATAAAAGGTTGAACAAATATGTTGTTGTTGTTCTTCAAACAAATAGGCATTACCTAAGTTACAATTTGTCTGAACAGACAGGTCTTCAATTTAAAGATATATATTAAATTTCTTTTTATGAGCATCTGCAAACAAAATAGAGTGCTGTATCTTCCTTAAAAATACAGTAAAAACCATACGCTCAAATGGACTTGAGTCCATTTGAATTTTCCTTGTTTACAATTTGTGACTATGAAGAAGTCAAATTGGACAAGAAGGTAAGGCAAACTGTAAGCAGTACATTGTTGATTAATTTCAGGGTATGCCACTTTAAGTAAAGATATGCTTCATTTCTTGATGAAGGCAGTGACCCCCAAATAATCTGAAAATTACTGTATTGAATTTAACAGGCTAATGTGATCAGTCGATTCAATATTCTGGAATATGTAAAATCTAAAGTCAAATCAACTAAATATTCAAGTTTCATATGCCATGAAAAGATTGGAGTTTCACATCAGCCTATTAACTTCATTTTAGGGCTGTTATAAATTGAGCTGCAAGCATAATACTGAAATACCTTAAGGGTAAAAACGCCCTAGATTTTTGTCAAAACTTAAAAATAATACTCAATTGTGCACAAGTGTGTCAAGTTGGGTTTCAGCAGTACTGTTTTGGTACAATGTAAGTACATACCTCAATAACTGAGCCAATACAAATTAAGTTTCAATAAAAGAAAATGAAAAACTTAGCTTAAGTGATTTCTCCCAACAGCTTCAATGATGACATCTCCACTGAGTTTCTCCTCTGCACCTGTAGGACAACATGTTCTGTCTGTTACTACACATCCCCAACTGGCTCCTGGAATAAAAAGATTTTTCTCAGTACAGTTCACTCTCATTAAAAGGAAGATATATATAAAACAAGAGGGCCATGATGGCCCTGGATCGCTCACCTGAGTACTTTGGCTGTAGGTTTGCTGTTAAGCAGTATTTCATTTTTTAATTGAAAATATATGAGTGCCTACAAACCAAATATGTAAAATATCAGTCAATAAATAAAGGCTCTATGACAGAAAGTAGAAATATCTATTATAAGCTATGGTGACCTTGACCTTGACCCAGTGACCTCAAACCCTACCCATGGGTAGAGGTCCATGCAAAGAACCTATATATTGAATATCAAAGATATTGGTCTATAAATGAAGGCTCTATGAGGTACAGTAGATAAATCTATTTTTAGCCTCCGTGACCTTTAACCTAATCTAATAATTTAAAAAAGCTTGATAAAGCTTGCTTCATGCCAAATTTTAAAATTCTAGGCATTGAGGTTTCAGACAAGAAGATATTTAAAGATTTTCTTCTATACTGCTATTTAAAACTTCTAACCCCTCGGGCGAGGCCAATAGTGACCCCAGGGACATTTTTCAAATAAACTAGGTAGAGGTCCACTAGACAATGCTGCATACCAAATATCTAAGCTGTAGGCATTGAGGTTTCCAGTAAGAAGATTTTTAAAGATTGCCTTTTTTTACATATTAAGGGCCCCCGGGGCGGGGCCAATTTTGACCCCGGGGCCAACATATATACAATACTGGTAAAGGTTCTCAACACAATACTCCACACCAAATATCTAAGGTCTAGTCCTATTAGTTTCGTAGAAAAATGATTTTTCATGTTTTTCCTTTATAACTATTATGTAAACCAAGAGAACCCTGGGGCGTGGCCAATTTTGACCCAGGGGACATAATTTGAACAAACTTGGTAGACATCCACTAGACAATGCTACATACCAAATAACTAAGCTGTAGGCATTGTGTTTTCTGAGAAGAAGATTTTTAAAGATTTCCTATATAAGCCTATGTAAAATCAATTGACCCCAAGGGGCATAATTGGAACAAATTTGACAGAGGTCCACTAGACAATGCTACATTCGAAATCTTAAGGCTCAGGGGCTTGTGCTTTCAGACAAGAAGATTTTCAAAGTTTTTCCTTTAAGTTGCCATAGCAACCAGAGTTCTTGATGGAATTGAATTCTTTGAACAACTTTGGTAGAGCTTCATGCAAGGAACATCCCAGGCAAGTTTCATTAAATTTGGCCTAGAGGTTTCAGATTGAAATTGTTGATGGACGACGGACAAAGACCGGTCACAATAGCCCACCATGAGTCAAAGATGAGCTAAAAATCAATATTGATTTTTCAAGCAGAACCATAATTTTCTCTTCTTTTTTTTCATCTTTTAACATAAATGCTCAAGCTCTTCGATGTTTTAAAATAGTTGAGATAAATCATAGATTCTAGTTTAACACATATAAACTTGGTAAAACATTAAGGGGAATAATGAATGCTGAAAACACAGACAAGCAGCTGTTTATAAAATACAAATAAAATCCGAAACCAATGTTTACTGTAAAAGATACAGCCAGGCACCTGTGCTGGAAAGTAAGTTTGATTGTTTCAAAAACATGTTTTTCTCTTTAGATGTTGCTTTAGCCCTAGGTTTCCGACTTACAATATCAAAAATAATTTAATGACAACAAAATACAAAATCAATGTACTTTTAAACACTTTCAACTGATGAAAAAATCTAAATTTTCAAATGAAAGATATACCATTATAGTGTGCGTATCTTGGAATTGTTTTCACTGTTACTAAGAGTGTTCAGTACCGTAGTGGTGTATGGGTCACATGACTATGTAATGACAGCGGTCAATTTATCATTTCTCGAATCGTCTATATCACAATTTATCATGTTTAGTTGCTGGTAATGACAGCGGTCAATTTATCATTTCTCGAATCGTCTATATCACAATTTATCATGTTTAGTTGCTGGTAAAAAAAGTCAACTCAAAACCAAGGGAGATAGTTCAAACAAAAGAAGAAATAAATTGGTATGCAAAAGTTAACCCCTTCAAAAAAAGTAAATGAATGAACAAATAACATTCAATCACTGTATGCTCGTTAACATGCTCCTAAGAAGTTATCAATAGTGCCACAACTTAAGGGTGTGTCAAAAACATCTAAAATTTATGTTTCTTTTTACAAACAGTGCAACAATAAATTCCTGTGTTAAACCCTTGGTTTTCTAATTTTGTGATAAGAAAACACAAAGAATGTTTGTTTGACAGTATGACTTTAATTTGGTTTGGTTGTACTCAGGTAGCCTGTAGGAGGAGGGTAAACTGTTGAAAGAATATAAGCAGTCACACTGAATACCGGAATAGATTTTTTTACCGAAATATACTGAAATAGACATTTGATTACCGGAATACACCTATTTCAGCTAAATTACATGAACCAATGTATAAAACATTCAGCCATAATTAAAAAAAGAGGTTTATAGAGAGATGTACTTAAAATAAGATTTGGAAAATATTTTGTTTTTGTTAATTTCAGCCACATAAATGAAAATTACCAAGGCGGTGCGTGTTGGTGTGTAAGAACAGTGTATCTGTGTGAATTACTTTATAGGAATCATTTACTTGCCTCAACTGTTTTCTTTTAAATATTTGTAGGTGATTTGAAACTAGAACTGTGTCCATAGGACATGGATGCCCCCACTATGCATAAGTGCTCATAAACAAGAGCATGTATATTCTGTTTGTAAGATTTAGGTGGAGAACAATTTTTTTCTGTAGTTGGAAATGAATTGAGGTGTTTTGTATATTATTAATGCTGTCCTTTTATTTCAAAATTTGATATTTTATACTGAAACAAGGGCTGTCGGATGGACAGCACGCTTGACTATTCTTAGTGCTTGAAGGTATAATAAAAGCCTGAAATTAAAGATTTTTCAAAGTCTTAAAAGGGGAATAACTAATAACAATGCTTAACAGAGTTATGGACCTTGATGGAATGACACAGTCTACAGCCAAGTTTGAACCAAATATCTGCAGTAGAAAGGGAAGAAAGAGTGAAAATAAAACTTTAACCTGATAGCCACGCCGCAAGTACAATAGACCTCCTTATTCTTTGAATAAAAATGTTGTAAATATTTATGTACTATGAGGAATCACATTAGCGAAGACGAGGAAAGAGACACACAAGTAATTACATGTTGCTGATATTAAAGTAAGCAGGTAAAATTTAAAAAATGTTACACATGACAGGCGTGTAGCTACCAGTACGCAGAATAAGCAGCTGCGTACACATTGGTCCAGAAAATCGTAAAAATACAAACGCCAAAAATGCAATAAAAACTTAGGCCTGGGGGTGTATGAAACAAAACTTAGTTATTTTGTATCCACAGCTACGGGGGAGAGATCGTTTAGTATAATGCGGCGTGTCAAAACATATCTAAGAAACACTATGACAACAAACAGATTGTCAGGGCTAGGATTGTTAAATGTGTACAAGGAGAAAACGCTGGACACTGAGCATGTGCTTGATGAATTCTATCGAAAAAAGAATCGCAAAATGGCACTGGTATTTGATTAGAGCTCTCGAGTGATTTACCGCAATGGTTTCCTTCGAAAGAATACCTATATTTGTATTGAGTGTCAGACATTAAGACCCCTTGTCACCTAGACCCCTTTAAATTTTAAATTGAAGGTGACACCCCTTGAAGACACTTAGACCCCTATTTTTTTGAGACACTTAGACCCCTTATTTTGGATTTTGACAATATCAAGTATGTTTGATGATTTGTTTTCTCATATTTATTCGAAATAAATTTTTTGGTTAGGGAATGTTATTTTTATCAGTTTGATGATTGAAGCAATAAAAATATACAATGTTTACTTAAAATAATTATTTAATAAAATCCAAAATATTGATAAGAGTAATCCAAAAAATCATTTTCACAGTATAAAAAATTTCAGTTAGCATAGAGACAATGAATGGATGAAAGACTAACTGACTGAGTAGGATTGTTTATCCTCGGTATCGGCCTAAGCCATATGACCGAGCCCAACTTACATTTTGTATAATAATTAATTTAATTTAAACATTTATAGTCATGGTGGTGTTTCCAAGTTTGAAGCAAACTGGCAAACACCAGTCCATATTAAATAATCCTGCCAAATAAAGCATTGACAATCACTTTGATCTAGTCTTGCTAATTATGCAACTCTTAAAAAATATTTAACATCTCTCCCGATATTTAACACCTCTCCTTGATAGGTTTCCTCCATGAATTAAGTTTCTTTTTGTTTTTGATCCTTTTCAATCAAATTTTACTAAAAATCATTACTTAATTGTATTTTATCAAATAATAATATATATACTATATAAAAATAATAATAATAAAATCAATCTCATAGCTAAATCAACAGAATTAAACAATCCTTTAATAAGGGGTCAAAGTGTCTTTTAGAAAAAAATCAAATCAGGGGTCTTAGGGGTCAAAGTGTCATCTAAAATTGGAAGGGGTCTAATTGTCAAGGGGTCTAACTGTCTTGCTCCCTTTGTATTTAGTATTTAGAAATCTTTTAAGTTCGATTTCGTGTGCGTCGTCAACGCCATTTTGTTGTTTCCAGTATGTTACATATAAATATTATCATACGCATTATAATTCTGCTGATAGTAACCTTATGTTTCAATGGGGCTTGCCTGTTGTGAGTCGAGTTCACGGTTTAAATTTCATTGTTTGTCTTTGACTCCAGTCTGTATAATTCTTGGTTGGAAATGAATGATAATTGGTACGAATGTTGTCTTCCTATATTTGTGGCCAGAATAAATTATACAAAATCTTTTGGAATAATTATTTGTAGATGTTCCATGAGAAAAAGTAAAACAAAATCGAGTAAAATTGGTGAAAAAAAAAATGACTTATTTTATGCCAAAAACCCGCCAAAACGCTCCTGAGATGATCTACAGAAAAAAAATTCCCCCGGACCCCCCCTAGGATTCTGCGTACACCTTCAAAAGCCCTTGCTACGCCCCTGCATGAAAGTTAACTACAGATTAAAGTATAGAAACCACAGGTGTGTCAGGTCCCGTAAAAAACATTACCCTTCCTTTACTATCATCTACACATTAAGGTTGTTTAAGCAAAATCTGCCATCCGGTTTATGAGGAGTTGCGTTCACAAATTTATTTCACTTTATGGTATATAGTGAAAAAATCAACAAAGGGCCATAATTCCGTTAAATTTGGTCGAAGCAAAAATTCCTTCCTTTACTATCATCTACACATTAAGGTTGTTCATCCCTGAAAGTTTAAGCAAAATCTGCCATCTGGTTTATGAGGAGTTGCGTTCACAAATTAATTTCACTTTATGGTATAAAGTGAAAAAATCAACAAAGGGCCATAATTCTGTTAAATTTGGTCGCAGCAAAAATTCCTTCCCTTACTATTACTACACATTAAGGTTGTTCATTCCTGAAAGTTTAAGCAAAATCTGCCATCCGGTTTATGAGGAGTTGCGTTCACAAATTTATTTGGCTATATGGTATATAGTGAAAAAATCAACAAAGGGCCATAATTCCGTTAAATTTGGTCGAAGCAAAAATTTCTTCCTTTACTATCATCTACACATTAAGGGTGTTCATTCCTGAAATTTTAAGCAAAATCTGCCATCCGGTTTAAGAGGAGTTGCGTTCACAAATTTATTTCACTTTATGGTATATAGTGAAAAAATCAACAAAGGGCCATAATTCCGTTAAATTTGGTCACAGCAAAAATTCCTTCCCTTACTATCATCTACACATTAAGACGTACGGTCGTATTATCGTACGGTCGTACGGACTGACAGACAAGTGCAACGCTATATGCTCCCACTTTTTGGGGGCATAAAAATCAAAATCATTTTCAGAAATGATCAGAATAAACTGTATTTATTAATATCTGTATACAGAACTGTATTTTAAGATTTAACTTTCAGGAACGAAATATGCGTTGACTTTTTTCATTCTTTCCTGTTGAAGAAACGTTTGTCATTACAGTAAATGTGTTACACATTATATGCCGTACAGAAAATAATAAAATACTTGTCATTAGTTCTTTCGAGAATATTGTCAGTTATTGTATAAAACAGTTTCTCATAAACAATTTATATATCATTATGTGCCGTCATACATACTATTCTGTATTGGCGATAAACATTGTATATATGTTAAAGCCAAATAAACATTGATTGATACATTGATTGATAAAGAATATAGGCAATTATCATTGGAAACAGAATTTTAAAAATATATATACTAACGGAAAAATATAACTGTGCATACTTCAAGGTATAGAATTTTTTTAAATATTAGGAATAGTAACATAAAACTTTGCAAATTAGCCAATCAACGTTTTATTTCTAACAATCAATACAAACACTTCATGATGTAAAACAATTTTTACAGTAACAAGGCGCAGAAGTTGACAGGTATGAAATCTGATTTCACAAGGTCAGTATCGTGTGTGGCCTCCATTGGCGTTCAAGCAAGCACGGCAGCGACGAGGCATAGAGGCAACTAAGTTGGCGATAACTGCCTGTGGAATGGTGTTCCAGATGTTGACCAATGTCTGCGCTAGTTGGTCCAGCGTGAGAGGTTGGTTACGTCTTTGACGGAGGCGTCTCTTCATCTCATCCCAAACGTGCTCAATTGGTGAAAGATCTGGTGAAACAGCGGGCCAGGGTAAGACACTCACGTTTTGCTGAGCCAGAAACCCGGTAACTACACGTGCTACATGTGGCTGAGCGTTGTCTTGTTGAAACGTCATGTTACGCCCTTGACGTTGAAGAAATGGCAGCACGTGGGGTATGACAATCTCATCTCTGTAACGAACACCCGTTAAATTGCCACGGACAATTACAAGCTGGGTCCTGCCTTGAGATGAGATACCTCCCCAAACCATTATCGACCCACCACCACCAAAACGTTGACGTTGAAAAACACAGGGATCCAAGGAACGTTCTCCGCGACGCCTGTATACACGAACTCGTCCGTCCGAACTTTCTAAGTGAAACCGCGACTCGTCAGTAAACAGAACATTATTCCAATATGCTCTTGGAAGCCTTAGATACTGTCTGCACCACTGACGTCGACGTTGTCGATGACGTAAGAGAAGAGTAGGACGTATCGCAGGACGTCGTGGAGTAATGCTGTGCTCTCTTAATCGGTTTCTAACAGTTCGTCCACTGATAGGTCTCAAGCCAGGAATTGTTCGTGCTGTTAATGTGGCCGGTTGAAATCGATTCCGTAGGTGTGTAAGCCGGATATAATTGTCTTGACGGATTGACGTCACACGTGGACGCCCTGGACGTGGTAGATCACGGACGTTGCCACGTTGCTGAAATCGTCGCCAAAGTGCTGATATGGTGTTTCGGTGAACACCAAAACGCTGCGCAACCGCATTTTGAGGAATGCCTGCTTGGAGCATACCGACGGCACGTAGGCGATCATTTTCTGAGATGCGTGGCATTGTCTTCAAAGACTTAAAATCCAAATTAAGGTGTTTTTCTGAACTGCTGGGTAGCTCACTATAATTTGACGGTTAAAATAACTCGAAACAGCATGTACGAGGATGTTAACATAAAGAAACACGTAAAAAGCGCGACCGTTACGGGCTATAAATTTTGCACGTGCAACTCGCGAAAAGCAGTATTATTGAAACAAGATTACCTTGTGAATTACACAAAAGAAATCTGCTAAAATAATTTTATACCTAATAAAAGATATTAAGTATTTTAGTGTGCACAGTTATATTTTTCCATCAGTATATATACAGTAATTGACTTCGCGAGTAAGAAAAGACATAAAAAAGCTTATCTGATAATGTGATGCGCACGTGCAACCAGATTAAAGTTGGTTAACAATATGGTCAATTAAAGCCTTGTTGAAGGTAAATAATCAAACACTTACCCAATTGTAATGGTAATTATCCTATGAAACAGTTTTGATATAATTAGCGTAATAACAAAAGAAAATCGGCAAGTTGCGGAAAATTTGTGCATACAGATGTACGCTGTAATCGGACTGTATTTCATTAATAAATTTAACTTTAGTCATACAAAAGTTATTTTTCATAACTTTAATCAGACATAACATATATATGAAGTATCTTCGAGTGGAAAAGTTTTACAAGAGAAAGAAAATCGGCAAGTTGCGGAAAATTTGTGCATACAGATATACTCCATAATCGGCCTGTATTTCATTATTAAATTGGAACTTTAGTCATACAAAAGTTATTTTTCATTACTTTAATCAGACATAACATATTAAACAAAGGAATTTGAAGTATCTTTGAGTGGACAAGTTTTACAAGAGAAAGAAAATCGGCGAGTTGCAGAAAATTTGTGCATACAGATATACGCCGTAATTGGCCTGTATTTCATAAATAAATTGTATTTAAGTCATACATAAGTTAGGGATTAACCTGATTTTAAGTAACACAAATGAAATAAATCACTGATATACAATAGAAATTACATTTTACCAAAGTTTTATAGGTTGTAATATTTTATTGAACAGTTTCTGAAACATTACATGATCTTTGTTTTGTTTTTTGTTATATGCATCGTATAATGTATAATGCAATATATTTCTTATTCGGATGCGCTAGATGTTGGACTTTAAAATTCATTTAAAATTTAGGAAAAGCATGCGTTATTGATTTTTTTTTAAAAAGCTAGTCATTTAATCAATCAAAAACAGACGTATGATAATCTTTTTTTCCCCTATATAATCTTTATTTGGTCTGTTGTGTAAATGTCACACATCAAAATTCTTACGACACCGATTTCATTTAATTCCTAAAATCACTAAAAACGTATTTATTAAGTAATACTTAGATTTACCATATTCATAATACAATTTTAATGTCAGTATCTTTCAAACAACAAAGTTGTTTTTACATTTATTTACTTCCTTCAACTGTATTAGGTCTATTCCGGTAATCGAATGTATATTGCGGTAAAAATGTCTATTTCGGTATTCAGTGTAACCTAGTACCCTCAATATTACACTTATACAATGAATATATATATAATATTACACTTATACAATGAATATATATATATATATATATATATATATATATATATATATATATATATATATTATCATAATTTTAGATCATTATGATTCTAATATGCAATTAAAAATTAAAAGAACTGAATTAATTAACATAGCTGTATCCCTAAAATTTGGTAGACACAGAAAGCAAAACTTGTTAAAAACCAAGCTAAAGTTATATTAAACATTCTTACCGGAACTTTGGGTTTGAAGTTCACTACCCTCTCTCTCTCATTTGGGGACTTCAAATACTTTGGTGCTGTGCATGGCTGTAAAAATACAATGAGCATTTTTTACATGCATGTTAAAGTTTATTAGACAACATATATTAAAAAAATTGATAAAAAGAGCTAGAAAGATTGAGACCGTCATTTTGAATCAAATTCTCAAACTATATCTCTAACACAAAATAATTCTTTTACTTCTTTACTAACTTATTAAAAAAAACGTTGTTTATTAAAAACAAGCACATACCTGACAAAAGTCCAATGCAATAGAAGAACTGAAGGGATGCAATAAACTAACAAATGAAGAAAGTGGGAACATTAGAACTGTCCACCACCACAGCCAAAGACACACTGTCGAACACATTATGAACTTAAAGCATGGCGGGAAAGTGAGAAAATCTCATGAAATCGTCCGTGCGGAACGAATTGTCAAAAACAAGTTAGCTTTCAAAAAAGCTAACAGTGGTCAGAAAAGAAAGCTTCTCAATAAAACTAACACTATTACACTTGTCTCAACAGCTCTTCTATTTTAGTCTTTCAAATATTTAAGGCAAGTGATAATACTGCCATACACGTAACAGAGAATAATACTATTCCTAATGTTGGGACTTCTACACAGGCTCTATTGGTCCTTGTCTCTACAGGCTACAAGTCAACTTTATCAGTTGATGGCAGTTCAGATTTCTCATCTTCTATTGTATTAAAAACATCCAACACTTAGCCTTTTGAGCAATTAAGTTCGTAAAGTTTCATACCAAAAAAACTGAAATAACATACCTGCTGGACCTGTGTTTCTGCACCGTCAGGGCTTCCCTCCTTTAATCTGGTTACTTCTAAATTTTAGTGTTCATAACTCGATTTCTGACTCAGTCCGACTCCTTCTACACTTGCACTGCTTTTAACTTATTTTTAATGTCCATTTTCTACTACAAAATACACTTTCATATTAAAAATTACACAAAAATGTTGCCGAAAAGTTACGTTTCAGCGGTTACGTTGGTAACTTTCATTTGGCTGCAGTCACGGATTAACCGATTTCAAGTGGTACGGAGCGTATAATATTGGGATGTCGGTCGTTTCGTATGCTTCCTTTTTAAATGAGGAGAAACATTTAGAAAAGGTCTTGTATCTCGTTTATACTAAAACTAGGAATGCTGAACTGCCCCTTGAATTAACGTTGGAATTATTCGAGTATACTCTCTTACTTATTTTAAAACATATAGCTCTGAAAAGGTGGGTTTTCAACCTGGAATTGCTAGAAAAAAAAGCGGAAAACACATTTCTAAAACGTATTACAAACGCAGGTAAGAGAACCCTAAAGAACTTGCTTCTAGGTGAAATTTGTAGATACATAATTGCGATAACAGTTAAAACCAGAATGATCTCATTTTGTAAGGCCCCTGGGGCTGTCTCTCTGAGTAGAGAATGGTCATACATAAGCTATCAACTTTTTAGGGATTGCTCTGTTTTACCAAAGTTTCTAAAGAGTGAGTGCTGGTTAAAGGTACCGCAAAATCAAAGCCTGGTAGCGGCAAAGGCCTGGGAGCGGCCGGAAAACTGAGACCAACTAGAAAACGGCTTAATGTTATTTTCATTTTGTTTAAAATGGCCTTGAACAAAGCTATCTTGTCAGAGTGTCTCTAAAAAGGTCCCGAATCAATGTCAGATTATAAAAGAGCACGGAATAAACGCTTTTGAAATGTGCCCACGAGACGAAAATGTAAACAAACTACATCCTCAATAATGAACTACTCGTATTTTATACCTGTATGGTTATGATGATGAATGATAAAAGCTAGGAATTACAATTAAATTTAAAGAGCTAGAAAGAATAACGGCTAGTCTACTCTAGAGACAGAGGCAAAGTGACCAAAAGGCGATATGCTAATGAATTGATAACTGAGTAAGTTCGGAAGCTTCCGTGAACCAGTTAACGTCAAGAACGACATTCGCTGGATTACCGAAGTCATTCGGCTATACCCGAACTAATAAAAATTATTATTATTATTATTAATATCTAAATTCAATAAATTTAATTCTAATTCAAATTACATTTTAGGTCCTAGTATTTAATTTGTGGATATTTTATATCTTTAAACGCAGACTCGTTCCACAGAAATTGTAGTGTTATTTGGAAATGTTAAGATCAGATTTCGGATATTTCTACTTGTGAATGGTCATTTTTTAGACCAGCGTAATATATAAAGGTGTTCAGGTATTGTAGGTGGATCTTTTTCGTATGATTATCTTACAGATATATAAGGAATTACATGTATGCAGTCACTATATAAAGTGCAAAATATGCATGTTCTCTGTTCAGGAGCGGATGGGTGGTCCAATAGTAACGCACTGGACTGGTAAACCAAGGGTCGCGATTTCGATCCCCTTCTCCTCAACTAACATTACTAATGGTCCTTCGGATGAGACATTAAATCGAGGTCCCCTGGGTCAGTGCATAAAATAACTTGCGCCCGGCTCGGCTAAAAGCGGACGCGGCAGAAACCGGTATCCATTCTCCCGATTCAGTAACCGAAAGTAGAAAACGTGTAAATTGGGAAATCAGAGTAGATTTTTCTTAGTAACAGCAGGAATTCTAAGCAGTCCTGATTTCTGCGTGAAGATTAATGTATGGCCTCTTGATTGACACTGGAAATTTTGAGGAAGGTGTATGTAACTGTCTTGAAATGACGAGTGAAACAGGGCACCCGTGTTTTGCCCGATTGAGAAGCTTTGCATCTTTGTGTTATAATAGCCATACAGTGAAAAATGGGCATTTTTCTGAAGTGCTGTTTGATGGGCAAAACATGTTTGTTATGAACTGTAGGGGGTCACAGCATGTGTACAAGATTCATTTTGGTGCAAGAACCGCTCTACTGCATCCAAATGTCTGTGTTTTGAAGAAGTAGGGATTACGAGCATATAGCAGTTTGATCATTGAATTCATTCGACTTTTTGGAAGTCTTTCGAGGATTGAATATTCCTTAGTCTCTTCGAAAGGAAAGGAAATTACTGTCAGTTTCTTGAAGCACCAACGGAAATTCCACGATGACAGCCTTCTTCTAAGTGAACCTTAGTTGAGGTAAAGAGATGGCAACGACGATGATATTATTTCGTAAATGATAAAATAATCTTAGCGCTGCAGTCAACCATCACAGTGCAGAATGAATGCAAATATTCTGTCATCAGCGATCTATTATAAGATCTGATTGTATCATTCCAAGAAATCCCTTGTAAAATACTGTATTATCTTTCAGCAGCTTTATAAACTATAAAATTCCTGATGGCTATATATTCAGACAATAAATTTCGGATATAGCTATGATGTATTTCGGATACTGGAGCACATGGAACCGTATCTTTACTGGCACCGCACTGAGTTAGTAGAAGTTTTTTTAAACCTTGCAACATGCCTTTTGTAAAGTATGACAATTCTTTGCTTAATTATGGAGTATTGTAATTGTTGATATGTCTAGGGGTAGCCTGGCATCATGAAGTTCTTTAGGTAAAGAGTCAACTCGGCCCTATACCAACTCGGCACGGGTCAGCTCGGCACGGGTCAACTCGGCACACTTTAAGAAAAAAAACACATTAAACGTATTAACTTTTTCCAGTAACTTGCATGTTATCAAGGCAAGCTGTTTTAAATGAAAAATAAGAGATATCTGGTATATTATTATATAATTGTGCATTGTACTTCTGCGGAATTAAAGTATATTTAGAAGAAATTCGTTACGTTTATTCTTGCAGATTCTTTAAATAATACAAATGTATTTCTTTTGATGCTTTTTGTTTGTAAAGTAATCTTCAATAAAATATGAAATAAAAACGTGTTTACTTATTATCATAAGCTTCTAATTAGTTGCATGTGGTCATTAATCAAATTTGAATGATTGCGTCAATCATAATTATCACCTGATTAATCGGTACCCTTAACATACACGATATAATTGATTAATAATAATAGTGGGTGATATTAGTAGTCCTTTAATGTCCTTTTACAATTTCACTTAGATTATCTGTAATTGTCAAAAGCTTTAAATTAAGATTATCATGATAAAGAAAAACACGTTTGATCAAATGCAGGTCGTAAAAAACATAAATGTGAATAAGTCCATATATTAGTTATGTGGTTCAAACAATAAAGAGTGATAAAACAAACCAATATATTAATAAATTGAAAAGTAGGCCGAGTTGACCCGTGCCGAATTGGAATAGGGCCGAGTTGACTCGAGGGCCGAGTACGTTTTAGGGCCGAGCTGACTCTGACTCTGATTCGTTCTTTATTTACTTTTTCAAAAGGCAGTGTTTAGAGACCTGTACGAATCCGTACCTCTAGACCGGCGGAACCGTATTTCTAGACAATACTAGTAGGAATGTCTAGGGGTATGGACCCGCATTTAACTTCTAATGCTACAAAATGAAGCGATTGCAACTGTAGTTCACTGGATTACCATCCCGATGTTTTTTTTTCACGCAAAATTTGTTTAAAATAGCGAAGCTTAAATTTCATTTTCATTGATGTGTAAAATCCAACCGAATTTGAATAGGGCAATTGAGAAAAATCGTTGTCCAGCAGAAATGACAATTTGTGAAGGTATCTATCTGAACTAATCAACAATATAAAATACTAAATAGTGAATGTAAAAATAACAATGTACATAGTGAGTGTAAAAATAACAATGTACATACTGACTATAAAAAAAAAAAAAAAAATTAAACCGGACATTGCATAAACTTGTATGAATTTTTACTAGAGAAGTGTTGAAAACGTATATAATGACTGTAAAAAATCTACGGCATCACTGATAGGTTTTTAAATGTGAACTTTTCATTGAGACAGTACTGTAGAATCATAAAAAGAATGTAAGTAAATTTATTCAGTTAATAATTCATTTAGTCTTTCTGGCTCAAAAAATGAAGAAGAAGAAGAAGAGAGTTCCTCCACATAGTGTGGCCTGGATGTTACTGAACATTATATGTGTTGCAATTTTGTTTACATTCGATCTTCAGAGGCTATAAAAATGTAAAGAAATGGTCATTTGTCATGCACATTTAGGTTCAGCTAAAACTGAATGCTCTCTTTTTAAAAAGTATACGCGAGATGACAATGATATGTATCTCTTTTCTTAAGCGGATATTTGGATTTTGGATTAATCGCATATAATATCGTCAGAAAAGGTAATCGAAAATAACTTGTAAGTCTTCGTCATTCTTAGGTAATTTAAGTCGGCTGGATACAAAAAACACTAAATCTGAGTTAATTCTAAACTAAATTAATGCTTTATTCTATCGGAAAATAAGGTCCGTATCCCTAGACAATTCTACACGTATTGTCTAGAGGTACGGATCCGTACCTCTCTATACTTCCTTTTCAAAATGCTTTTGCTTCTGGTTCCTGTGCTTTCAGTTTGGCAGACAAGTTGTCAAGCTCAGTAAACTCATTCCTGACTGCTATCCTTGATCAGGTAGCGAAGTAAGTGCTGTGAGATTGTTGCATAGTAAATACTAGCTTGATTTATCAAGCTCAAAGTGTTGAACCACTTTTATAGATTTGATATTTTTTAGTTGTTCAACCCTTAAAATGTAGAAGGTGATCGCACAACTATTAAATGTCGACCTATAATTTTGGTTCATCTTCAGAGTAGTATTAGTGATTCTATTTCAAGTTTAAGAGACTAAGTAAATACTTGCAGAATTTAATCACTGTCATCAAAACACCATCAAGCAGTGTTGTTAAAATAGGGTAAGATGAAGTTTGTGTACCAAGCACAAATGTTATTGGAAAAAAACAGTTATACAATAACGACTACTGTACAGTGAGTTGGATTGACCATATACTTTTAAGATGAGTACTTCACATATGCCTTTTTAGCTCACCTGAGCTGGCTCAGGTTGAGCTATTAGGATCGATGAATGTCCGTCGTCTGTCGTCCGTCGTCCGTTCACACTTAGTTCGTTAACACTCTACTGGTCACATTTTTGCTCCAATTGTCACGAAACTTGGTAAGGATGTTTGTCCCAGTAATTACTCAAACGAGTTCGAATATGGGTCATCTTGGATCAAAAACTAGGTCACAGAGCCCAAATATGGTAAAACCTTGTTAACACCCTAGATGTAAGATTTTCAGCCCGAATATCCTGGAAATTTGTCAAAAAGGTTGTTTCCATGATTTCTAGCTCAAGTTCGAATATGGGTCATCTGGGGTCAAAAACTAGGTCACAGAGCCCAAAAATGGAAAAACCTTGTTAACACTTTAGAGGTCACATTTTCAGTCCAAATATCCTTGTAATATGTCAGAAAGGTTATTTGGGTGATTTCTAGCCCAGGTTTGAATATGAGTCATCTGGGGTCAAAAACTAGGTCACTGAGACCAAATATGTAAAAACCTTTTCATCACTCGAGAGGTAACATTTTTAGCCCAAACTTCCTGAAAAACTGTCAGAAAGCTTGTTAAGATGATTTCTAGTTTAGGTTGGAATATGGGTCATGTGGGGTCAAAAACTAGGTCACACAGCCTGTATATGGAAAAACCTTGTTAACACTCTAGAGGTAACATTTTCAGCCCAAATATCCTGGAAATATGTCAAATAGGTTGTTTTGATGATTTCTAGGACAAGTACGAATATGGGTCATCTGGGGTCAAAAACTAGGTTACAGAGCCCAAATATGGAAAAACCTTGTTAACACTTTAGAGGTAACATTTTCAGCCCAAATATCCTTGTAATATATCAGAAAGGTTATTTGGATGATTTCTAGCCAAAGTTCGAATATGGGTCATCTGGGGTCAAAAAATAGGTCACTGAGACCAAATATGGAAAAACCTTTTTATCACTCTAGAGGTAACATTTTCAGCCGAAATATCCTGGAAATATGTCAGAAAGGTTGTTTTGATGATTTCTAGCTGAAGTTTGAATATGGGTCATGTGGGGTTCAAAAACTAGGTCACACAGCTCAAATATGGTAAAACCTTGTTAACACTTTAGAGGTCACATTTTCAGGCCAAATGTCCTTGTAGTATGTCGGAAAGGTTATTTGGATGATTTCTAGGTCAAGTTCGAATATGGGTTTTCTGGGGTCAAAAACTAGGTCACAGAGCCCAAATATGGAAAAAACTTGTTAACACTTTAGAGGTAACATTTTTCAGCCCAAATATCCTTGTAATATGTCAGAAAGGTTACTTGGATTATTTCTAGCCGCAGTTCGAATATGGGTCATCTGGGGTAAAAAATTAGGTCACCGAGACCAAATATGTAAAAACCTTTTTATCACTCTAGAGGTCACATTTTCAGCCCAAATATCCTGGAAATATGTCAAATAGGTTGTTTTGATGATTTCTAGCTCAGGTTTGAATATGGGTTATGTGGGGTCAAAAACTAGGTCACACAGCCCAAATATGGTAAAACCTTGTTAACACTCTAGAGGTAACATTTTCAGCCCAAATATCCTGGAAATATGTCAAATAAGTTGTTTTGATGATTTCTAGCTCTAGTTGGAATATGGGTCATGTGGGGTCAAAAACTAGGTCACACAGCCTGTATATGGAAAAACCTTGTTAACACTCTAGAGGTAACATTTTCAGCCCAAATATCCTGGAAATATGTCAGATAGGTTGTTTTGATGATTTTTAGGACAAGTACGAATATGGGTCATCTGGGGTCAAAAACTAGGTCACAGAGCCCAAATATGGAAAAACCTTGTTAACACTTTAGAGGTCATATTTTCAGTCCAAATGTCCTTTTAATATGTCAGAAAGGTTATTTTGATGATTTCTAGCCAAAGTTCGAATATGGGTCATCTGGGGTGAAAAACTAGGTCACAGAGCTTAAATTTAGAAAAACCTTGTTTACACTGTACAGGTAACACTTTCAGCCCAAATATTCTGGAAATATGTCAGAAAGGTTATTTCGATGGTTTCTAGGTCAAGTTCGAATATGGGTCATCTTGGGTAAAAAACTAGGTGACAGAGCCCAAAAATAGAAATATCTTGTTAAGGCTCTAGAGACAACTGTTTCAGTCCAAATATCCTGGCAGTTTGTCAGAAAGGTTGTTTGGTTGTTCAAATTATTAGATAATGTTAAAGGTCATGGAGGCTAAAAATAGATTTATCTACTATACCTCATAAAGCCTTCATTTATAGACCAATATCTTTGATATTCAATATATAGGTTCCTTGCATAGAAATCTACCCATGGGTAGGGTTTGAGGTCACTGGGTCAAGGTCAAGGTCACCATAGCTTATCATAGATATTTCTACTTTCTGTCATAGAGCCTTTATTTATTGACTGATATTTTACATATTTGGTTTGTAGGCACTTATATATTTTCAATTAAAAAATGAAATACTGCTTAATAGCAAACCTACAGCCAAAGTACTCAGGTGAGCCATCCAGTGCCATCATGGTCCTCTTGTTTTAGGGAGGGAAGATGTGCATTATATTTCATCCTATGACCTGTAAAAAATGTAAAAAAAATTTGTTCCTAATTTCCTAGGACAAAATACCCACTGAGACTTCAAACCAGGAGGTAAGACATCAGTGGCATAAATCTAACCAAAAGCTTATTTTGATTATGTGATGACACATTTTTAAGTATGCACGTAACTCATAAAAAAATATGGTAAAGCTGCATAATAACATAATTTCCAGGAAAGTGAATCATAATTTTTTTTAAATAACTTGGCACAAGTGATCACCATTATGAGACAATGTGCAGAGCGCAATTATTGGGTTGCTACTCCCAAGGTCAAGGTCACACTTAAAGGTCAAGTGTTAAAAAGTCTACATTTCGTGTCCGCTCAATAACTTTTAAACCGCTGAAAAATATTTGAAATAACTTGGCACAAGTGATCACCGTTATGAGACGATGTGCAGCTTTTCTGATCAGTCTTTGTCCAGCGTCCGTTCGGCCGTCGTTAACTTTTCATTCAAATGACATTTGCTCTGAAACCAAAGGGTCAAATTAAATAAAACTTGCCTGGGATGTTCCTTGCATGAAGCTCTACCAAATTTGTTCAAATGGTTCTGGTCCATTGCATTTCTGGTTGACTGGAGCTAAAATTAGATTTTAAAAGTTGGATCTTTGAAAATCTTCTTCTCCGAAACCACAAGGCCTGGAGCTTAGATATTTGGTATGAAGCATCATCTAGTGGACCTCTACCAAGTTTGTTCAAATTATGACCGTGGTGTCAGAACTGACCCCACCCCAGGGGTCAGTTCATTTTACATAGATTGATATAGGGAAAACTTAAAAATCTTCTTGTCAGAAACCACAAGGCCTAGAGTTTAGATATTTGGTGTGCAGCATTGTCCAGTGGACCTTTACCAAGTTTGTTCAAATCATGGCTCCTGGGTAAAAAATTGCCCAACCCCAGGGCTCACATGTTTGACATAGAGTTATATAGGAAAAACTTTCAAATATCTTCTTGTCAAAATCCACAAGGCTTAGAGTTTAGATATTTGGTGTGCAGCATTGTCCAGTGGACCTCTACTAAGTTTATTCAAATCATGGTCACTGGGTCAAAATAGGCCTTGCCTTGGGGGTCAGTTGTTTACATAGAGTTATATAGGAAAAAGTTTAAACAGTCTTCACATCTGAAGCCAAAAGGCTTAGAGCTTAGATATTTAATATGTAGCATTGTCAAAAGGACCTCTACCAATTTTGTTCAAATCATGGCCCCTGGGTCCAAAATGGCCCCGCCCCAGTGGTCACATGTTTTACATAGAGTTATATAGGAAAATCTTCTTTTCATATACCACAAGGCCTAGAGTTAAGATATTTGGTGTACAGCATTGTCTACTAGACCTCTAACAAGTTTGTTCAAATCATAGCCCCTGGGTCAAAAAAGGCCCCGCCCCAGGGGTCACATGTTTTACATAGATGTTACATATGCATATGGGTCTCTATCATTCCGGGCGAGGGAGACAATTGGGCTGGAGCTGTAAATATAACAAGGCGCAGCTCAAAATAGGAGAACGACAAAGTACGTCCGTCTTCTACGAAATGTAATAAGTAAGTGTGCAGTGGTATGAAAAAGTGAGAACATTGTGCCAAGTGAAATGAGAGCGAATTGTAAATAAAATCCGTCACCTTAGTGAATACTGATGTAATGAAAATGAATACATGAGAGGGGGGGTTGATGGAAAGACCCACACATACAGAACAAACAAACAGAGAAAACAAAGAACACTTATTAAGATAAAGACACAGACATATTGTCCCTGTGAGATAGAGTTATGTAGGAAAAGTTTTAAAAATCTTCTTGTCAGAAACCACAAGGCCTAGAGTTTAGATATTTGGTTTGCAGCATTGTCTAGTGGACCTCTACCAAGTTTGTTCAAATCATGACCCTGGGGTCAAAACTGGCCCCACCAGGGGGCTCATTTGATTTTACACAAGGATTTATATAGGGAAAACTTTAAAAATCTGCTGCTCTGAAACACCAAGAGATATACCTTCAATTGTTCGTTGTTATGTCTCCCCCAACCCGCCCTTCTGATGGAGACATATTATTTTTGCCCTGTTTGTCTGTCTGTCTTTCACACTTCTTTTCCTTTCAATAACTTGAGTACCAGTTGACCCAAAGCCTTCAAACTTCACAGGGTTATTGCCCTTATTGAGTACAAAAAATCCCTTTCGTGTGTGCTGGGTCAGTAGGTCAAAGGTTAAGGTCAGAGGGACCTTTAGAGTGAAAACTAAATAGAAGAACCATATTGTTTTTGGGGCTTGTCAAAGGTCAGGGTCACAGGTATTTGCAGTATTTGCATAATGAATATGTTCTTTAACTCATGTGAGCAAAGCTTTTTAGCTCACCTGTCACGTAGTAACAGAGTGAGCTTTTCTGATCACCTTTTGTCCGCCGTCCGTCCGTCTGTCCGTCCACAATTAGTTTGTTAACACCCTAGTGGTCACATTTTTGCCTCAATTGTCATGACACTTGGTCAGGATGTTTGTCTCATTAATATCTGGGACGAGTTCAAACATGGGTTATCAGGGTTGGAAAACTAGGTCACAGAGCCCAAGTATAGAAAAACCTTGTTAACACTCTAGAGGCTACTTTTTCAGTCCAAATATCCTGGAAATTTGTAAGAAAGGTTCTATTGATGATTTCTAGCTCAAGTTTAAATATGGGTCATATGGGTTCAAAAACTAGGTCACGGAGCCCAAAAATAGAAAAATCTTGCTAACACTCTAGAGGTTACATTTTTAGCCCAAATAATCTGGAAATTTGTCAGAAAGGTTGCTTTGACAATTTCTAGCTCAAGTTTGAATATGGACCATCTTGATTCAAAAACTAGGTTACAGAGCCCAAAAATGGAAACATCTTTTTAACATTCTAGAGGTTACATTTTCAGCCCAAATAATCTGGAAATTTGTCAGAAAGGTTGCTTCAAAGATTTCTAGCACAAGTTCAAATATGGGTCATCTGGGTTTAAAAACTAGGTCACAGAGCCAAAAAATAGAAAAATCTTGTTAACACTCTAGAGGTTACATTTTAAGCCCAAATAATCTGGAAATTTGTAAGAAAGGTTGCCTTGAGGATTTCTAGATCAAGTTCAAATATGGGTCATCTGGGGTCACAAACTAGGTCACAGAGTCCAAATACATGTATGGAAAAACCTTGTTAACATTCTAAAGGTAGCATTTTCAGTCCAAATAACCTGGAAATTTGTCAGAAAGGTTCTGTCGATGATTTCTAGCTCAGTTTTGAATATAGGTTTTCTGGGGTCAAAAACTAGGTCACAGAGTCCGAAAGTAGAAAAACCTTGTTAATGCTCTAGAGGTTACATTTTCAGTCCAAATGTCCTTGAAATTTGTCAGAAAGGTTGTTTCAATGATTTCTAGCCCAGATTAGGATATGGGTCATCTGGGATCAAAAACTAGGTCACAGAGCCCTAAAAGGTAAAAACAATTTTAACACTCCAGAGGTTACATTTTCAGTCCAAATATCCTGGAAATTTGTCAGACAGGTTGTTTTGATGATTTCTAGCTCAATTTGGAATATGGGTCATCTTTGGTCAAAAACTAGGTCACAGAGACCAAATATGGAAAAACCTTGTTAACACTCTAGAGTTAAGATTTTAATTCCAAATAACCTGAAAATTTTTCAGAACATGGGTTATCTGGGTTAAAAAACTAGGTCACAGAGCCCAATTATAGAAAAACCTGGTTAACACTCTAGAGGCTACAATTTCAGTCCAAATATCCTGGAAATTTGTCAGAAAGGTTGTACCAATGATTTCTAGCTCAAGTTCGAATATGGGTCATCTAGGGTCAAAAACTAGGTCACAGAGCCCAAATATTGAAAAACCTTGTTAACACTCTAGAGGCTACAATTTTAGTCAAAATATACTGGAAATTTGTCAGAAAGGTTGTATCAATGATTTCTAGCTCAAGTTCGAATATGGGTCATCTGGGTTCAAAAACTAGGTCACAGAGTTCAAAAATAGAAAAATCTTATGAACACTCCAGAGGTTACATTTTTAGTCCAGTTATCTTGGAAATTTGTCAGAAAGGTTGCTTTGATGATTTTTGAGTCAAGTTCGAATATGTGTCATCTGGGTTCAAAAACTAGGTCACAGAGCCTAAATATGGAAAAGCCTTCTTAACACTCTAGAGGTAACATTTTCAGTCCAAATATCCTGGAAATTTGTCAGAAAGGTTGTATCAATGATTTCTAGCTCAAGTTCGAATATGGGTCATATAGTATTAAAAACAAGGTCACAGAGCCCAAAAATAGAAAAATCTTATTAACACTCCAGAGGTTACATTTTTAGCTCACCTGTCACGTAGTGACAGAGTGAGCTTTTCTGATCGGTCTTTGTCCGTCGTCCGTCGGTCGTCCGTCCGTCGTCAACTTTTCATTCAAACGACATCTCCTCTGAAACCAATGGGGCAAATTTAATAAAACTTGCCTGGGATGTTCCTTGCATGAAGCTCTACCAAGATTGTTCTAATGGTTCTGGTCCATTGCATTTCTGGTTCACAGGAGCTAAAAATAGATTTTATAAGTTGGATCTTTAAAAATCTTCTTCTCCGAAACCACAAGGCCTGGAGCTTTGATATTTAGTATGAAGCATCATCTAGTGGACCTCTACCAAATTTGTTCAAATTATGTCCCTGGGGTCAAAACTGACCCCACCCCAGGGGTCAGTTGATTTTACAAAGAGTTATATAGGGAAAACTTGAAAATCTTCTTGTCAGAAACAAGAAAGCCTAGAGTTAAGATATTTAGTATGTGGCATTGTCTAGTGAACCTCTACCAAGTTTGTTCAAATCGTGGCCTCTGGGTCAAAAATGGCCCCGCCCAAGGGGTCACATGTTTTACATAGAGTTATATAGGAAAATCTTAAAAAATCTTCTTGTCAGAAACCGTAAGTTATAGAGCTTAGATATTTAGTGTGTAGCATTGTCTTGTGGACCTCTACCAAGTTTGTTCAAATCATGGCCTCTGGGTCAAAAATGGCCCCGCCCCAGAGGTCACTTGTTTTACATAGAGTTATAAAAGAAAAACTTAAAAAATCTTCTTGTCAGAAACTGTAAGGCATAGAGCTTAGATATTTGGTGTGTAGCATTGTCTAGTGGACCTCTACCAAGTTTGTTCAAATCATAACCTCTGGGTCAAAAATGGCCCTGCCCCAGGGGTCACTTGTTTTACATTGAGTTATATAGGAAAATCTTAAAAAAATCTTCTTATCAGAAACCGTAAGTTATAGAGCTTAGATATTTGGTGTGTAGCATTGTCTCATGGACCTCTACCAAGTTTATTCAAATCATGGCCTCTGGGTCAAAAATGGCCCCGCCCCAGGGGTCACTTGTTTTACATAGAGTTATATAGGAAAATCTTAAAAAACCTTTTTGTCAGAAACCGTAAGTTATAGAGCTTAGATATTTGGTGTGTAGCATTGTCTAGTGGACCTCTACATAGTTTGTTAAAATCATAGCCACTGGGTCAAAATAGGCCCAGCCCTGGGGTCACTTGTTTACATAGAGTTATATCGGAAAAGGTTTTAAAAATCTTCACAGAAGAAACCATAAGGCTTAGAGTTAAGATATTTTGTATGAAGCATTGCCTAGAGGACCTTTACCAAGTTTGTTCAAGTCATGGACCCTAGATCAAAAATGGCCCCGCCCCAGGGGTCACATGTTTTACCGAGAGTTATATAGGAAAAAATCATCTTGTCATAAACAAGGCCTAGAGTTAAGATATTTGGTGTGCAGCATTATCTTATGGACCTCTATCAAGTTTGTTCAAATCGTGGCCCCTTGGTCAAAATAGGCCCCGCCCTAGGGGTCACATATTTTACATAGAATTATATAGGAAAAACTTGAAAAATCTTATTGTCAGAAACCACAAGGACTAGAGTGAAGATATTTGGTATGCAGCATTGTCTAGTGGACCTCTACCAAGTTTGTTAGAAAAATGTCCCTGGGGTCACTATTGGACCCGCACAAGTTTTGAATAACAGTATAAAAGAAAATCTTTAAAAATCTTCTTGTCTGAAACCACAAGGCCTAGAATTTTAAAATTTGGCACGAAGCAAGCTTAATTAAGCTTTTTCAAATTATTAGATAAGGTTAAAGGTCATGGAGGCTAAAAGTAGATTTATCTACTGTACCTCATAGAGCCTTCATTTATAGACCAATATCTTTGATATTTAGTATAGACGTTCCTTGCATGAACCTCTACCCATGGGTAGGGTTTGAGATCACTCGGTCAAGGTCAAGGTCACCCACCATAGCTTATAATAGATATTTCTACTTTCTGTCATTAGAGCCTTTATTTATTGACTGATATTTTACATATTTTGTTTGTAGGCACTTAAACATTTTCAATTAAAAAATGAAATACTGCTTAGCAGCAAACCTATAGCCAAAGTACTCAGGTGAGCGATCCAGGGCCATCATGGCCCTCTTGTTAGTCCAGTTATCTTGGAAATTTGTCAGATAGGTTGCTTTGATGATTTTTAAGTCAAGTTCGAATATGTGTCTTCTGGGTTCAAAAACTAGGTCTCAGAGCCCAAATATGGAAAAGTCTTGTTAACACTTTAGAGGTAACATATTCAGTCTAAATAACCTGGAAATTTGTCAGAAAGATTGTTTCAATGATTTCTAGCTCAAGTTTGAATATAGATTATCTGGGGTCAAAAACTAGGTCACAGAGCCTAAATATGGAAAAACCTTGTTAACACTCTAGAGGATACATTTTCAGTCCAAATGTCCTGGAAATTTGTCAGAAAAGTTGTTTTGATGATTTGTAGCTCAAGTTTGGATATGGGTCATCTCGGTTCAAAAACATGGTCACAGAGCCCAAATATCGAAAAACCTTTTTAACACTCTAGAGGCTACTTTTTCAGTCCAAATATCCTTGAAATTTGTTAGAAAGATTGTTTCGATAATTTCTAGCTCAAGTCCAAATATGGGACATCTAGGTTCAAAAACTAGGTCATAGAGCCCAAATATGGAAAAAAAAACTTTTTTTTAACACTTGTTAGTGGTAACATTTTCAGTCCAAACAACCTGGAAATTTGTCAGAAAGATTGTTTCAATAATTTCTAGGTCAAGTTCGAAAATGGGTCATCTGGGGTCAGTTAACCAGGCCCATAGCCACTTTTGTAAAAAGCAGTCATACTCAGGTGAGCAATACAGGGCCATGATGGCCCTCTTGTTAAAATCAGTCATCATGAATATTGGGCAAAATATTAGTGTTGTCTTGATAAATGTCTAGGTCATGTTTTGATATGGGTCATCAAGGGTCAACAACTTGGTCACTGGCTTTATTCAAATAATATATGTGTAACCAGGCTATAAAATTAGCCATATTCTTTTACTTGAGTTTTGATCAGAGATATAATTTTATCATTTAATTTAAAATTTAATAATTTAAATAGAATTTCAGAAAATTTGTAAAGAATTTTATAGAATAGAATTTTGGTTACTTTGACATATTTTGCTTAATCATAAATATTTCCTGCTACATATGTCGGCATTCCCTTTTAATCAGTTAAACAAATAAATTTAGATTGTAGAACAGATTTTGCTTTTAGCAGTTAACATATGGACTATTGTTATCTAAACACCTTGGCTTCCTTAGACTGATTAAGTGTGAACCCAGTAAGTTAATAAGCAAGCAAGCAAGCAAGCAAGCAAAATTGAGTTGTTTACCCTCGGTACCGGCCGTAGCCATTTGACCGAGCGCGACTTATAATTATTATTTGTTTTAACTTAAAATCTTGACATATGTAATTTAAAACGCGTGTGAAGGTATTATACTATGAATAATCGGATACGAACTAAACCAAAGGTTTAGTGGGTGACCAATCATTCTTTAAGTAAAAGGACTATTTTCACTTTTTATGTTTTTTCATATGTAACTAAGACCAATAAATTATATTTGATTACTTATTTAGCGGGCTGTTTGTTTATATTGTCTATTTGTTTTCTCTTTTTTCTGAGTCTCATAAATTAATACAATAAAATAATGCAAGGCTTTAATATTTTCCTTTTCTTTATTTCATAAATAATTTCTTTGTATCTTATATTGTTTCCAGGGAGATTCTTTTTCGTACTCATTGATTTGAGTTTACAATCAATGTTTGTTATCTTAAAAATGTTAAAATCATTGATCCGTGTTAAAGATCAATCTGTTGTTAAAAGGTTTTTTAACTTAGTTAAAATTAAAACTGCAAAAATTTAAACTTCCTAAGTAAAATTATTCTCGAGAATCTATAAGTTAGTAGGAGGAAATAGGAAAATTTTCCTTCTAAAAACTATTACTTTGTTATACAAAGTATTGAAAAGATTTGCCCTGTTTTGCTATCAGTAAATCTGAAGAACCTACTATGTGTTGAGGCTTTCTTTTGGTAACAAATATAAGAAAGTCTCAATAAAGTGTGGCCTCAGGATAGCGTGTGCTCCACTTAGTATTTACAAGAAGCCACACGGAGGCAGCCCGCTGCCTCCAACGAATGATGATGATATGTACATGTGGAGTCTTTTTTATAATAGGTTCCTGTAGCATCCCCCTACAGATATGTTACAGAGATGATTCTCAAGATTAACAAAAATTAAACATTTATAAAAAATAAGTAGTACCATGTCACTTTAAAACATTAACATAGTATATGTACAAAAAGAATTTACAATACAGATCACCGCTAACGGCCACTTTTTAGGACCACTATAAAACATAGAGATATTTAAAAGTAACGCCAAAACTATCTACATTAAAACATTATGTGACATGGTACCCTAAATAAAAGAAAAGAAAATTTTTTTTATATTAAAACATAATACTGATAAAATGGCAGAGAATCACACCTTTTTCGGTAATGAAATCCGCGTCGGCGGAGCCACGTCCAACCAAAATATGTATTTTTAAGTTATGTATACTGTGTTTGTAGGACTTAAGGGATAGAGTCCTGGACCACACTGAGTTAAGTTTGAAAAAAGGACTTATGGCTTAGAGTCCTGGACCAGTATGTTAAACGGTATTTAACGGGACTTATGGGATGGAGTCCCGGACCACACTTTGTTGTATTTTGAAATTAAATATGATTTTTATTAGCTCACCTGAGCACAAAGTGCTCAGGGTGAGCTTTTCTGATCGGTCTTTGTCCGTCGTCCGTCAGTCCGTCCGTCCGTCGTCAACTTTTCATTCAAACGACATCTCCTCTAAAACCAATGGGGCAAATTTAATGAAACTTGCCTGGGATGTTCCTTGCATGAAGCTCTACCAAGATTGTTCAAATGGTTCTGGTCCATTGCATTTCTGGTTCACTGGAGCTAAAAATAGATTTTATAAGTTGGATCTTTAAAAATCTTCTTCTCCAAAACCACAAGGCCTGGAGCTTTGATATTTGGTATGAAGCATCATCTAGTGGACCTCTACCAAGTTTGTTCAAATTATGTCCCTGGGGACAAAACTGACCCCACCCAAGGGGTCAGTTGATTTTACATAGAGTTATATAGGGAAAACTTGAAAATCTTCTTGTCAGAAACCACAAGGCCTAGAGTTAAGATATTTGGTATGTAGCATTGTCTAGTGGACCTCTACCAAGTTTGTTCAAATCATGGCCTCTGGGTCAAAAATGGCCCCGCCCCGGGGGTCACTTATTTTACATAGAGTTATATAGGAAAATCTAAAAAAAATCTTCTTGTCAGAAACCGTAAGTTATAGAGCTTAGATATTTGGTGTGTAGCATTGTCTAGTGAACCTCTACCAAGTTTGTTCAAATCCTGTCCTCTGGGTCAAAAATGGCCCCGCCCCAGGGGCCACTAGTTTTACATAGAGTTATATAGGAAAATCTTAAAAAATCTTCTTGTCAGAAACCGTAAGTTATAGAGCTTAGATATTTGGTGTGAAGCATTGTCTAGTGGACCTCTACCAAGTTTGTTCAAATCCTGCCCTCTGGGTCAAAAATGGCCCCGCCCCAGGGGCCACTAGTTTTACATAGAGTTATATAGGAAAATCTTAAAAATTCTTCTTGTCAGAAACCGTAAGTTATAGAGCTTAGATATTTGGTGTGAAGCATTGTCTAGTGGACCTCTACCAGATTTGTTCAAATCCTGGCCTCTGGGTCAAAAATGGCCCCGCCCCGGGGGTCACTTGTTTTACATAGAGTTATATAGGAAAAACTAAAAAATCTTCTTGTCAGAAACAAGAAGGCCTACAGTTAAGATATTTGGTATGTAGCATTGTCTAGTGGACCTCTACCAAGTTTGTTCAAATCCTGGCCTCTGGGTCAAAAATGGCCCCGCCCCGGGGGTCACTTGTTTTACATAGAGTTATATAGGAAAATCTTAAAAAAATCTTCTTATCAGAAACCGTAAGTTATAGAGCTTAGATATTTGGTGTGTAGCATTGTCTAGTGGACCTCTATTAAGTTTGTTCAAATCCTGGCCTCTGAGTCAAAAATGGCCCCGCCCCAGGGGTCACTTGTTTTACATAGAGTTATATAAGAAAATCTAAAAAAATCTTCTTGTCAGAAACCGTAAATTATAGAGCTTAGATATTTGGTGTGTAGCATTGTCTAGTGGACCTCTACCAAGTTTGTTAGAGAAATGTCCCAAGGGTCACTATTGGCCCCGCCCGAGGGGTCACAAGTTTTAAATAACAATATAGAAGAAAATCTTTAAAAATCTTCTTGTCTGAAACCACAAGACCTAGAATTTTAAAATTTGGTATGAAGCAAGCTTTATCAAGCTTTTTCAAATTATTGGATTAGGTTAAAGGTCACGGAGGCTAAAAGTAGATTTATCTACTGTACCTCATAGAGCCTTCATTTATAGACCAATATCTTTGATATTCAGTATAGAGGTTCCTTGCATGGACCTCTACCCATGGGTAGGGTTTGAGGTCACTGGGTCAAGGTCAAGGTCACCTTAGCTTATAATAGATATTTCTACTTTCTGTCATAGAGCCTTTATTTATTGACTGATATTTTACATATTTGGTTTGTAGGCACTTACATATTTTCAATTAAAAAATGAAATACTGCTTAACAGCAAACCTAAGTACTCAGGTGAGCGATCCAGGGCCATCATGGCCCTCTTGTTTTTATTAATATGGAATACTGAGGGAGATCACACTGACAGATCAAACCCTTATGTTTAACTGAAAATTTTTTTAATCGGTGAGTCCACGCACTATATAAACACTAGTCCGAATACTAGTTTAACGTCACGATATAACTTTTCAGTCACGTGACCGCGTAGTTTTATATTACACATATGTAAGAATAGAGCATGAGGAAGATTGTCAACCAAGAATGGATATTGTGTTTTTTTGAGTTTTTTCGGTGATTCCTTGGAGTAATTTGTGTCCGAATGTTTACATTTATGGAATTTATACTGTAATTAAATGAACTGGGGTGAAATTTTTTGAATTATTTTCATGGTTGTAATTTTTCTGTGGCACAAATTATTTGAGTTTGGATACACATTCACTGATTGTTTTCCATTGAAAGGTAAGTATTTTGTGAGCTTCTTTTTTAGATACAAATTTATGTTGCTACTGAAATTGAATTCTTTAGTTTAACCGATTTATAGAAGGAATATCTATTTAATCCTTAAATGCTATTTTATAAAGTGAACTTATATTTGACCTGTTTTTGACAGAATGTGTTATTAATTAGAAGTTTAGAATATTATAAGATTTCATGAATATTTTTTATGTTTATGTTTTCATTTCAAAAACAGGGCATATCCGCCATGATCAATCCTCAACACTTCAGTAAATTCAGTTATATTTTATCAGTAGCTTGACAGTCTAAGATGTATATTTGCAACAGTTTAAATACTGCTTTTGATATATTTTTAGATGGAAATAAGATGTTGTTTACTGTTGGAATTATGTTTAAGCTATTTAACCCGCAGTCCCTCAGAAAGTGAGATGTATCAAACTCCACACCACACTGGGGACAAACCGGATCAGAACCAAGGATGAATCTACCTTTGTTTGCTGGTAACAGGTTTGTCCCCAGTCTCAGCCTAGTGATGTTTCTATCTATCATTTGTATATTTGAGTAAATGTCTGGTAGGCTGAGACCCACAGTTTTTGGTCTATTAGCATGTTTGAAAGGTTGTTTGTTTAAAAATTGAGACCATTCTTTAAAGATAAATTGTTTAATTATGGAATATACCTCTGTGGGTGAGTGTGGAATTTCCACATTGGGGCTGGCCAGACCCAGTCCCAGTTTAGTGGCCCCATCTGCTATCTCATTTCCCAGTATACCTTGTGAGCTGGGCACCATACAATGGTAACCTGTTGGTCTAAGTTTAGACATTTCTGATATTTAATATTGATATTTGACAAAATCTCTGGTCTCCAACGACTATGATTTGATTGTATTGAAACCAGGGATGATAAGGAATCTGAGAATATAGCTGCTTTTCCAGGTTTATTATCAATAACCCAGCTCAAGGCCTTATCTATGCCAATCATTTCTGCTGTGTAAATAGATAATTTGTCTGGTAACCTATGTATAAGTGTGACCTCTTTTTCAGGTATTACTACAGCAGATGCTACTTTACCTGACTGGGGGTCCTTAGACCCATCAGTGAATATGTGTACTTGACCTTTATACCTATTTTCATAATATAGTTGAGTTTCTGTCTTGGAGAGATACGGAAGATCAGATTTCTTCACTTTGGTATGCAAAAAAGTGTCAATTATGGGTTCAGAGAGAGTCCATGGAGCCACCTCGCCAGGCCCATGAATGGCCAGCTGCACCTCCCTCAGCCCACAACCCTCTGCCAACAGCTGACAATGTGCTCCAAAAGGCAACACTGGGTTTTTAAATTTGGATTTAACATAGAAACCTGTATTTATGATTTCATTAACTGAATTATTAGGTCTTGTTTTGATTCTGGTCCAGTACTTTAAAATCTGTTGAGCTTTTTGAGAATAGAAGGACAAGCACAAGAATAGACTTCTGCACCATAGTCTATTTTTGAACGTATTAGAGACTTATATAATAATAATAGGCTTTGTTTATCTGAGCTGAAATCTGTTCCTCTGAGTTTTTTCATGACCATTAAGTCTCCATGGCATTTGTTAACCAAGTTCCTAATGTGTTGCTCAAATGTAAGTTTACTATCCAAAGTCATTCCAAAAAATTTGGCAACTTTGACCAAATTTATTTGGGTGCGCCTAAATGAATGTTCAAAGTGTGCTGTTTTTGGTTCCCAAAAAGAATACCTACTGTTTTGGTTTCCGATATCTTAAAGCCCCATTTTTTAGCCCAATCCCAAAGTGAGTCCAGACCAGCCTGTGCATCTTTGGCTAGTTTGACCAAATTGGACCCAGTTTTCCAAGTTCCAGAATCATCTGCAAATTGGCTTATAACCATTCCTGTCCCCTGAAGGGTTTCAGGAAGCCCGTTAATTATCAAGGAAAATAATAACAGGGAAAGGTTGTCCTTGACCTTCACAGTTATTTTACGGCCCTGTAGGTAGGCCCTCAGGTACTGGAAGCAGTTACCAGTGATACCATATTGTTTTAACCTATTTAGAACTCCTGAATGCCAAGTTAAATCAAAAGCCGCCGCTAAGTCAAGGAAAATGGCCAAAACAGACCTAGACCTATTTTTAGCTGATATAATATCATGCTGTAGTCTCACCAGTTGGTCAAGGGTACTTCTCCCCTTGCCAAATCCAGATTGGAACGGATTTAAGATGTTGTTAGACTCTAAGAGGTACTCGAGTCTGACTTTCACCATGCTTTTTAGTATTTTACCAGCATGGGAGGTGAGACTAATAGGCCTATAGGATTTAGGCTCACCTGGATTTTTACCAGGTTTCAAAAAAGGTATTACACAGGCCTCCTTCCATACCTCGGGGAACACCCCTTCTGTTCAGACCCGGTTATACAGTGCCAACCACAGCTCTAAAAAGAAATCTGGCATATGTTTAAACATCTGGTAGTTGATTTTATCTAATCCAGATGTTGAGTTATTTTTATCTCTGACACAGGATTTTAATTCTTTAAGGGTGAAGGCCATGTTGAGTGAACTATCTTCATCAACAGTAGAGGAATCATTATTATGTATAAAGTTGTAATTCTGCTTGATATTTCAATGTATCAGCATGCATATTTGAGTGGCTGGATACCTGTTTATAATGATTGACCAAAAAGTTAGCCTTTTCTTTGTTTGACAATGCTATGCTGTTATTTAAGTTAAGGAGGGGAATAGGATTTTGGGTTTTACCAGCAGTCCTATCAATTTTATTCCAGAAGTCTCTGGAAGTACATCTCTTAATAGAGACAGAATCACAAAACTCTTTCCAGTTTTGTTTTTTGGCCTCCAATATGACCTGTTTGCTATTTTTTTCAGCATTTGAAATTTGTGTCAGATTTTTTCTTGAAAGTTTTCAAGGCCTTTTTTCTATTAGAGACTGCATGATGACACTCTTCAGACCACCACGGGACTAGTTTCCTTTTAACCTGACCTATATTGGTTACCGGGATAGCTCCCTCTGCTAATTGCAAAGTTAAGGAAGTTAAATTTTTACAGTGTATATTAATGTCTTTATTATAAATATTAGACTTATTTGTTTCACTACTATCTTAAAAATGTATTCAAATCTGCCTTATGAAAATTAAATTTTGGATCAGAAAAATCAGTTACTTTTTAGCTCACCTGAGCACAAAGTGCTCAAGGTGAGCTTTTGTGATCGCCTGATGCCCGTCGTCCGTCCGTGCATGCATGCGTTGTCAACTTTTTCTTCAAACAACTTCTTCTCCTGAACTGCTGGGCCAATCTTGCTGAAACTTGGCAGGAGCATGAAGCTTTACCAAAATTGTTGAAATGGTTCAGGTCCATTGCATTTCTAGGCCACAGGAGCTAAAACTAGATTTTCAAAGTTGGAACTTTAAAAATCTTCTGCTCCAGAACTCCAAGGCCTGGAGCTTAGATATTTGGTTCATCAGGTGGACCTTTACCAAGTTTGTTCAAATCATGACCCCTGGGTCAAAAATGGCCCTGCCCCAGGGGTCACTAGTTTTACATAGAATTATATAGGAAAAACTTTAAAAATCTTCTTGTCTGAAACCACAAGGCCTAGAGTTTAGATATTTAGTGTGCAGCATTGTCCAGTGGACCTCTACCAAGTTTGTTCAAATCATGGCTCCTGGGTCAAAAATGGCCCAGCCCCGGGGGTCACATGTTTTACATAGAGTTATATAGGAAAAACTTTAAAAAATCTTCTTGTCAGAAACTGCAAGGCCTAGAGTTAAGATATTTGGTGTGCAGCATTGTCCAGTGGACCTCTACCAAGTTTGATTAAATCATGGCTCCTGGGTCAAAAATGGCCCCCCCCAGGGGTCAAATGTTTTATATAGAGTTATATAGGAAAAACTTTAAAAAATATTATTGTAAGAAACCACAAGGCGTAGAGTTTAGATATTTGGTGTGCAGCATTGTCTAGTGGACCTCTATCAAGTTTGTTCAAATTATGTCCCCTGGGTCAAAATTGGCCACGCCCCAGGGTTCTATTGATTTACATATAGTTATATAGGAAAAACATGAAAAATCATTTTTCTCCGAAAGTAATAGGACTAGACATTAGATATTTGGTGTGGAGTATTGTGTTGAGAACCTTTACCAGTATTGTTTATATGTTGGCCCCGGGGTCAAAATTGGCCCTGCCCCGGGGGCCCTTAATATGTAAAAAAGGCAATCTTTAAAAATCTTCTTACTAGAAACCTCAATGCCTACAGCTTAGATATTTGGTATGCAGCATTATCTAGTGGATGTCTATCAAGTTTGTTCAAATTATGTCCCCTGGGTCAAAATTGGCCACGCCCCAGGGTTCTCTTGGTTTACATATAGTTATATAGGAAAAACATGAAAAATCATTTTTCTTCCAAACTATTAGGACTAGACCTTAGATATTTGGTGTGGAGTATTGTGTTGAGAACCTTTACCAGAATTGTTTATATGTTGGCCCCCCCCCCCCCCCCCTCCCTTAATATGTAAAAAAGGCAATCTTTAAAAATCTTCTTACTGGAAACCTCAATGCCTACAGCTTAGATATTTGGTATGCAGCATTGTCTAGTGGACCTCAATCTAGTTTGTTTGAAGAACGTCACTGGGGTCACTATTGGCCCCGCCCGAGGGGTCATAAGTTTTAAATAGCAGTATAGAAGAAAATCTTTAAAAATCTTCTTGTCTGAAACCACAAGGCCTAGAATTTTAAAATTTGGCATGAAGCAAGCTTTATCAAGCTTTTTGAAATTATTAGATTAGGTTAAAGGTCATGGAGGCTAAAAATAGATTTATCTACTGTACCTCATAGAGCCTTCATTTATAGACCAATATCTTTGATATTCAGTATATAGGTTCCTTGCATGGACGTCTACCCATGGGTAGGGTTTGAGGTCACTGGGTCAAGGTCAAGGTCACCATAGCTTATAATAGATATTTCTACTTTCCGTCATAGAGCCTTTATTTATTGACTGATATTTTACATATTTGGTTTGTAGGCACTTACATATTTTCAATTAAAAAATGAAATACTGCTTAGCAGCAAACCTACAGCCAAAGTACTCAGGTGAGCGATCCAGGGCCATCATGGCCCTCTTGTTGATTATTTTTACCTATTGTAATATATAAAGGGAAATGGTCTGAGCCCAAATTATCATTTATGACTCCCCATGTAGCTTGAGCAGATAGTCTGGGGTGGCAAAAGGTGAGGTCTATATTAGAAAAAGTACCATGTACTGGATCCAGTCTGGTAGGTGAATCATCATTGAGCAGTACTAAGTCTAGATCTTCTGCCCAATACCATAAATCAAAACCTTTTTTATTTGTGTATCTAGAGCCCCAATTAGTATGGTAAGCATTAAAATCACCTGTGATTAGACAATGCTTAAGATCTTGACCTTGTTTAAGATATTAACTAAAATTATCTAAAGACACCCTATCATGACCTCTTGAATACAAATTAACCAAATAAATTGGGTTGTTAACAGTAAAAATCTTAACCATTTGGACTTCCATTGCCACATTTCCCTGACTATCTAATGGGTTGTCTATATTAATGATTGCATAATTTAACTCATGTTTTATATATGTACATGTAATTAAACCTTCATAACTGATTATTGGGGCAATTTTTATATGCTTTATATTCCAGGTGGAATCCTGGAATATTTCTACATTTAGGGTCGAACCATTTCACTTCTTGTAAACAAAGAATGTTTACCTTTTTATTTTCTTGAATAAAATGTTTAATTTCTGCAAAAAGTACTGAACGTTAAGCCTCTTGAATTAAATGATAAGATGTTTAGATTGAAATCCATTATAGAGGAAATTTGTTTCTTGGATTAATTATATTAAAGAATTAGAAGATTTATATTTAAGCTCTTTTAGTTAATCCTGATTGAATAAGTTTATTTAAATTTATTCTATTTTGTTTGAGTTTCTTTTGTGTGGTGGAGGGCATGAACCCTCCACCCACAAGGGGTGGGGCACCAGTGACCACCCTTTTGTTAGATTTCTTAGTTTGGGGTGGGGAATCTAGTTGACCATGATTGACCATTATTCCCAAATTTTTACATATATGAGTTTTAATGAAATTGTTTAACCTATTATTAGAAGGTTTTGATTTGCTAAGACAAATATCTTTGACCAGGTCTATTAAATTGTCTAATGAAACTACAACAGAGTTACTGTTGCAGTTTGTAATCGTTATACCTGGTTCTGTAAAGTTCACATGTTTTGAAGAGATAGCCGGGCTATTTTGCATTGATTTATTTTCACATGAATTTACTTCTTTCTTATTATTATTGTTATTTTGAACCCCGGAGTTGTCCCAATAAAAGGAATTATGTATTGATATAATAGAATCATGGTCTGTAATGTCGCATGTGCCATCATCAGTCACCGTCAGCTGCCCTGAGCTGTCGGTGACTGAGATGTCACTAACTGCAATGCAGACCATGTCCTGGGTATCAACTTTAACTGGAGTGGATATGTTATTTTCAGAGTTATTAATCACTACTTTTATATTTTCTTCATTTGAGAGGTTTCTCATTGCAGTGCAGACCATGCCATGTGGATTTGACTTAATAGGTGTTGATGCTATTTCTACATTGTTTATGATTTGGTCTACACTGTCAGGATAGGAGAGGTTTCTCACTGCAGTGCAGACTTTATTTTGTGAATTTAAGAGATTTGGAAGTGGCTTTTGTTTTGCATGGACTGAGATGTTTGTTAATGATGTATCTTTAACTATGGATGAATATAGTTTTGTGTTGCTTTTCCTTGAATGATAATGTTTTGTTGGTAAATCCAGAGTTTCTTGGATTACCTCGCGTTCGATTTCCATGTTTTACTGTTATTATTATAATGTGACCTATGTCTAGGACTCAATTGATCTGCTTGTTGTTGCCACTCTCTAATTTGTCTGTTTTCTTCTTCTTCCATTAATTTTTCTTTTTCTATTTTCAAAATTGTTTCGGCCCTAGACCAAGAGACTTTTTCTCTATTACAAATTGCCTGAATACATGTTGCGTGGAAATATTCGGAACAACCCCGGTACATAGCTTTATGATTATCTCCACAATTCACACATTTGAGTTCTTTTGATGTACATGTTCTGTAGTGGTGGTCACCGGCGCATCTCCCACAGACTGTGCCCTTGACACATCTGCAGGAGATGTGCCCATATCCCTGACACCTAAAACATCTTAGAGGTGGTTGCACATATGTCTCAGTTTGAAAGAGAGGCTGGTGTCTGCAACTCTGACATATAGGGGGCAAGCCCCACTAAATGTCAGCTTGACCGCGGTGCTAGGCCTCTTAAATTTATTTTCCAACCTCACTGCCCCAACCAGGCAGGCATTCTGTTCTGTGCTGTAAGTGAGGCTGGAACGGAATGAGTCCAAGTCTTTATTTAAAGGAATACCATGGATAACTACTTCCAAGGTCTGGATGAAAACCGTCGGCACTTCCAAACCTCCTACTCTACAATTATGTAAATTCATTGCCCTGGTCATGGCCTCCACCAACGCGAATTCCAAGAAAAATGTTCCATTTGCCAATGGTGTGATTCTCTTCAAATTCCTAAATGTCTTAGTTATCTCCCTGGATAAAGTCTTCAGACTATTTGATTTACCTAGAGAAACATTTTTCCCCTTTAGCACACACACATGTTTTGAAACATTTTTGTTTGTGTGGTGGTTATGATCCTCATTCAGGGGTATTCCTACAATTCTACTTAAATCTAACGGATGTTTCCTAGGATTTAGCCTTGCTTGCATTATAGTTGTTTGATAGACTGTTCTTCTGAGACACAGTTTGCTAGACAATAATATAATTATTTTGTGTTTAATACTGTTGGGGTTTACTAAGTTCACTAAGTTTCTACAGTACCTACAGTACTTTGATTTGTGTTTACTAATAATTTGGCACGTTCCCACGGTACCTACAGTGCTTTGATTTGTGTATACTAATTATAAAATTGATGGGAAGTAACTATTAGCGAATATATGGACCAGCCATATAATGAATGAGCTAGTACGAATGAAGATGATGATGATAACAATGATAATGATGATGATATTTTATTTAAATCTATAAATATGAACAATGAGGATGAAAGATGAAAGATGAATCTATGATGAAATTATGAAAGATTTATTTCCCTTCACAAAAACAAATGATGACATAATGTATATAGATTGACTAGATTTTTATGATCTACTATAATACCCACACAGATGAACAACTCAATAATTGTATAAATGATCCAATCGATCATCAGCTATTTATAATAAAAAGAGAAAAAAAGGATCTTTTGGAAAATAATTTTGCAAACAATAAGTTCGTAAATGCCAATACAAAAATTATCTAAGTCTGGTTGATCTATATGTATGTATATTTATATATGTAAGCCAGCAGCCTCTTGAACTATTGTTGGTGGGTGGGGTAGAGTGGGTGGAGTACCCTCTGAAGGTGACACCAAAGTAACTGCAGAAAAGTCTCTTTTTTTCACCGAGCACCAATATAATCGAGAAGGTAGAATCTTCTTTCTTTATGTATTTGGTAAACAAGACACGTTTTGGTATTCTGATCGGCGGTCTGTGTTTATATACAGCAGTAACAATTTTTCTTTTGTTTATTTTTTTTCTGACTTCAATATGGAAGCCGGAAACGGTGATCTCCAGTTAATAATAATCTTCTTAAATGTTAAGTAACAGGTTTCACCTTTTTGTGACAAAGATTTTTATTGGTTTAATTCGTAAATTACCTTGAAAGTCTCATTGGTTAAAATTGTTACCCTATTGTTCCAAGAAGAAATTTAGGTTTTAGGATTTTGAATAGAAGAGTATTCATTGGGATTTTGAATGAACAACATCTAAAATTGACTTCACTTACAAAATATTAACAACTACATTGGTGCTTGTCTTAGATGTGACTATCTTTTATATAAATATTACAGAAATTGGATAAAGTTATAATATCATATTGAATGAAATATTGTGTCCTACAAGGAATAAATAAGAATTTGTTGAGAACAATCGTACAAGACTAGACCGGCCACAACAACCACCTGTCACATACGTGTTTTCAAGTATTGAAAAAAGGCAACCTATCTTGAGGCCATTTTATAAGTCAGAACATCATGAAAAATTTTCAGAGTGTTAGGCTTGATTATATCTCAGTCATGTTCTATATGGGTCATTTGGAGAAAAAAGTAGGTCACCTGTCTAGTTAGCATGATTGTATCGAGGTCTTCATAAAACTTTGTCAGAATGTTTTTACACAATCATAGGTCATTTCCAAAGTGGATTACATTTGTTTATAAAGGTAAGGGCAGATTTTCAGCCCAACCATTCATTATGACAGTTTACCAGATCAGTTGTCTTGTTGTTATGTTGATCATTTTCAGAAATGGGTCAATTGGGGTCAGAAGTAAGTCATTTGTCTAGTATCTATATTTTAACTAGATCATCTTGATAAGAGTACACTTGTGAATGATATAGGGCCTTCATCTGCCTGCACTCTGTATACATTATCGTAAAGTGCATAAGATTTATGCCCAATTCATTTGATCTGTGCCGTTGGCCACTGGCGTCAAGTAAAAGTTAATATTTGTTCTTTGCCTGCTCTCAGTTTACATTATCATTAACTGCGTAAGATTTATGCACAATTTATATTATACTGTACATTTAGTCTGTGCCATTTGCCACTGGCATCAAATAAAGCCTGACTTTTAGGTAACTTTGAGAACCTGTGTAGCCGGGTACAGGTTTATAGGTGATAAATCGATAAGGCAGAACCGTGTGGCTTGGTAGCTCAGTTGGTAGAGTGTCCGCCCTGTAAGCGGAAGGCCCTGGGTTCGAGTCCTGGTCGACCACGATTTTTTACCACCTGTTTAGTTACCTCACTTTTTCTATCATATTGGGAGGTATGCGTCGATGCCGCTGTTTAAATGGGGTTTCGTCCAGTAAGTCGATTCTGTGTTTTACTTTGTTACATTGCCCAATATTCGTGTCACTGACTGAAAAGATACCTATGTTTCATTAACAGGTCCTTTAGTTCTTGTCTCTGCTGTTCATTAAGTAGATTGCATTCATCTATGTTAAGTTCTTCAACTATCTTTGTTCTTTGTGTGTTTAGTTCATCTTCCTCTAACTTAGTGTATACTTCCTCTGTTACTCACATAGTATTTGTTTTGGCGATATTGTTGTGGTTGATGTAGATAAATTAGACATTGTAACTGTAATGGTATTGTTTTTTCCATATTCATACTTGATGACTCCTGGTGTAATGTCAATAGAACTTGGTATAGAAGCATCTTCTGATGGTTGAATGAGAGCAGCTGTGGTTGGATGATCAAGTTCTTTGTCTAAGTATGCGCTGATATCAACCGTTTCATTTGGTTTCAAAATAACCTTCTGAGTCATAGCGCTTCTTACAATGGCTATTCTATTCTTATTCCGATGTAAGGTTCTATCTCTAACAACCATAGTTCTGAAGCAAAGGTACCAAGGTATATGCAAATCTGTTTTCTGCAAGAATTGATTTCCAAAGTTGTTCTTGCATTCTTCCAGTAATACCTGCAATATGTTTGTACCCAATATAACTGGAGTTCTGGAAGAGTATTTTGTATCAGGTACCACTAGAAGTAAACATGGTATTGGTTCTGTGCTAGGAAGTCCTTTAGTTATTGTCAGCTCTATTTCGATAAATCCTAGGTATGGCAATGCATGGCCATCGGCGCATTCAATGTTGAGAATGCCTTTAATTGGTTGAATTTCTGCTGTGTCTTGTAGATAGTTCTCATAGAATGTCTGAGATATTACGCTGATGCAACTTCCTGTATCAAGTAGGGCAGTAGCTGGATGATTATTAACCACAATATCAGCTTCATTTGTATTTCCAACTAAATTGGGATCTGTTTGATCAGTGCTCTTGTATGATCCCTCAACAAGCGCACTTATCCATTTAAATCCTTTTTATTTTCTGGAAATTTGTTTGGGCAGTCTCTGGCCATATGTCCTCTCTCATTGCAAATGTAGCATGGTCCTCTGAATGTATTTCTTGCTATAGGCCTTTGTGGTATGTATGTTCCACGTCCTCTACCTCGATTTAAAACATTTCCTCTATTACCTCCTTCTAACCATCTTCTACCCCTATAGCCACGCCCCTGTTGTTGACCTCCATAATACCTCCTCTGTTGTTGTTGTTGTTGCCTCTCAGTCTTTTCAAACTCCTTCTCCTTCTGCAGTCTATCCATTTTATTGCTTAGTTCCTTGACTATTTCTTTCAATTCCTCCATTTCACTCTTTTTTTCCTTGTTTTCCTTTAACTGCTGTGCAGAATGGCAGGTCTTTGTCTTTGTATCTGATGACTTCATGTCAGCTTCAAGTTTCCTGAGCTCTATCTTAAAGCGGTCATAATCTAGGGTAGTCTCATTTTTGTACTGCGCAATATGCCTCAATTCAGTATTCAGTCCTTGGTACAACGCTTCATGAAGAAGACAGTCATCCTTTTTTATTGCTCCCAGTTGTACTGCCTGTGTATATAATTCTTCAAGCTTAGCAGCAAATGTATTTACACTATCTGTACCCTGTGTACAGGCATACAGGCAAACAGTTTTCTAAGAATGGTTTGCTTACTTTCTATGTTCCCGTAAGTACTGTTGAATTTTTGTATAATTTCTCTGACAGTCACCCCTGTTCCTAATCTTCGTACAATATCTGCTGCTGTACCCTTCACAGCTCTTCTTATACCTAACAGTATCTGCTCATTTGTAAATATCTTGTCCGTTATCAAAGACTCTATCTCAAATTTAAATGTTTCCCATGTAACTTCCCCTTTATTCTCCTCTCCATAAAAGTTTGAAAGTTTTTGAAAATGATAATGTCCAGGAGCCTTTGGTTGTACTACTGGCTCATCAACTGTACTAAGTCTTCTGGTATCTCTATATCTGGTTCCATATGCAAAGCTCTAAAGGCTTCTAAGAGCCTCTTTTCTTTCAGTGAAATACTCATCTCTTCTTTCTTTTCTCCCCCTGATGCTTCTAATCCTTCAAGTGAATCCATTTTGATTTAAGATCAAATCTCTTTTTTTTTATCCAATATTGGTCCTAATCATTCACTGTCAAATTTCCTTGTACAGTTGCACCTATTCTCTTAATACACTAATATTTATCACTAAGTGCACTATATAGTGTCACTTCACAACAGTTTTACACTAAGCTAATCTTGCACTATATAGTTGCACTAAGTCCTTGCACTATATTACAGTACTAAGTCCTTACACTATATCAAAACACTAGATCCTTGCACTTTATCACCACACTAAAATGTTGCACCATTTCAGTACTAATCTCATACAATGTATGACTATTTTTTCCCAACACCTTCAAAGTACCAGTCAATTACACTAATTTCACTATTCTACAACACTTGTAATAACTTAATTACTGTTTTACAACACTTCAAATACTTTAATCACTTTTCACAACTCTTCACTATTTTACAACACTTCGAATATTATAAATCACTTCACAATGTTTCACTGGGACACTTAATTCTCAATTATTTACTCACTATCAACAACTTCAATGTCTAAATCATTATTTAAAAATTTCAATTTTTTTCACACGTATTTCATTGGACTGTCTTTTATACTCTTTGTTTCTCAAAAGTATGAACATATAATATTCCACCTGCACTTAAATTCTATTCTTTTCAATCCATCAAATGCGCATTATACTACTGCACGCTTTATTTATATTCACAAACTATTCACATTCCTCCGTTAGTTTTCACAACAAGTAATGTATACTAAAATACAGCTAGTCACTGTATTCTTAAGTATAGAGTTTACTTTTTATGTATTAACTTTACTTAATACAATATTGCACTAAGTAAGTTAACAAATTTTCAAGGTAGATGCCTAGTTACATTTAGTCTTTACTCTTATGTTCAAGAATTATTGAATCAATTCTAGAACTCCTGATCAGATATGAAAGTAAATTTACTATTCCACTGAAGTGGTATAAGTAAATATTGCACTCTGAATGTAAGTTAATTCACTGTTGCATCCAGTTTTTAGAATGATTTTTTAAAAATTTAATTAACCTTAGTTATTAAGGTGTAAACAAATAAGTTAACCTTAAATTCAGTTTGTTAACTTAACTTAAGTTGTTGTAAGTTAACTTAAGTTGTTGTTGAAGTTTAACTTAGGTTGTTGTTGTAGTTTAACTTAAGTTGTTACTGTGAACAACTAAGTCAAACCAAAATCCACCTAAGTTTCTAATTAACTCAAGTTGTTGTCATACATGTAAACAACTAAGTTAATCTTTAATGAAATGTTCAAACCAATAAGTTTCACTTTTTTATTTTAAAATGTATACGATGTTTATTCTTCCCAGTTTATTTCATTCCGGTTTATCAGATTTTTTTTTTTTGACTAGTGATACAGAAATTGAATTTTAATCAATTTCATTACCTCTAGTTTACATGTCAAGCTTTTACTCAACAAATACACTGATAATAATCAGTAACTAATAATGACAAAAGTCAGAAAAAAAACTTTTCTCTAATACACTACACTACAAAGTACTACCTGACCTATGTCTGTCAAAGTGTCAAAGGTTAGTCAGTCAGTAAGAAGGCCAATGAAATCATAGAACACCAGTCATGCACTTATGACATCACACAGGTAAAATTCAACCAGCAAATAAGAATTGGAATTCCCAATCCATTCCCACGTTGGGCGCCAAATGTAACAGGTGGTGAAAAGTCGTGGCTCGACGGGGACTTGAACCCAGGGCCTTCCGCTTACATGGCGGACACTCTACCAACTGAGCTACCAAGCCACATGGTTCTGCCTTATCGATTTATCACCTATAAACCTGTACCCGGCTACACCTGCAATAGCATCAAAACCGTAAGTTGAATTATTCTTGATTCTCAGAGAAACATTGGACATAATAAATGTGATCTAGGTCTGGATAGGTAAAAGCAGGCAAAGGTGAAAAGGTCAGAAGGTTTGTCCAGTAGACCATCAGCAGCAAAGAAATATCATTGTGGACCTAATGCATATTCTTTGTTAGCTCACCTGTCATGTAGTGACAGAGTGAGCTTTTCTGATCACCTTTTTGTCCGTCGTCCGTCCGTCCGTCTGTCCGTCCGTCCACAATTAGTTTGTTAACACTCTAGTGGTCACATTTTTGCCTCAATTGTCATGAAACTTGGTCAGGATGTTTGTCTCATTAATATCTCAGACGAGTTCGAACATGGGTTATCAGGGTTGGAAAACTAGGTCACAGAGCCCAAATATAGAAAAACCTTGTTAACACTCTAGAGGCTACTTTTTCAGTCTAAATATGCTGGAAATTTGTCAGAAAGGTTGTATCGATGATTTCTAGTTCAAGTTCAAATATGGGTCATCTGGGTTCAAAAACTAGGTCACGGAGCCCAAAAATAGAAAAATCTTGTTAACACTCTAGAGGTTACATTTTCAGCCCAAATAATCCGGAAATTTGTCAGAAAGGTTGCTTTGACATTTTCTAGGTCAAGTTCAAATATGGGTCATCTGGGGTTAAAAACTAGGTGACAGAGCCCAAATATTGAAAAACCTTGTTAACACTCTAAAGGTAACATTTTTAGACCAAATAATCTGGAAATTTTTCAGGAAGGTTGCTTCTATGATTTCTAGCTCAAGTTTGAATATGGGTCATCTGGGTTCAAAAACTAGGTCACAGAGCCCAAAAATATAAATATCTTGTTAACACTCTAAAGGTTACATTTTCAGCCCAAATATTCTGGAAATTTGTCAGAAAGGTTGCTTCAAAGATTTCTAGCACAAGTTCAAATATGGGTCATCTGGGTTCAAAAACTAGGTCACAGAGCCCAAAAATAGAAAAATCTTGTTAACACTCTAGAGGTTACATTTTCAGCCCAAATAATCTGGAAATTTGTAAGAAAGGTTGCCTTGAGGATTTCTAGATCAAGTTCGAATATGGGTCATCTGGGGTCACAAACTAGGTCACAGAGTCCAAATATGGAGAAACCTTGTTAACATTCTAAAGGTAGCATTTTCAGTCCAAATAACCTGGAAATTTGTCAGAAAGGCTATATCAATGATTTCTAGCTCAGTTTTGAATATAGGTTTTCTGGGGTCAAAAACTAGGTCACAGATCCCGAAATTAGAAAAACCTTGTTAATGCTCAAGAGGTTACATTTTTAGTCCAAATGTCCTTGAAATTTGTCAGAAAGGTTGTTTCAATGATTTCTAGCGCAAATTTGGATATGGGTCATCTGGGATTAAAAACTAGGTCACATGTTCCCAAAAAAACTTTTTAACACTCCAGAGGTTACATTTTCAGTCCAAATATCCTGGAAATTTGTCAGACAGGTTTTCTTGATGATTTCTAGCTCAAGTTGGAGTATGGGTCATCTTGGATCAAAAACTAGGTCACAGAGCCCAAATATGGAAAAACCTTGTTAACACTCTAGAGGTAACATTTTAATTCCAAATTACATGGAAATTTGTCAGAAAGCCTAATTCTATGGTTTCTAGGTCAAGTTTGAATATGAGTCATCTGGAGTCGAAACATCTAGGTCACACAGCCAAAATATCGAAAAACTTTGTAAACACTTTAGAGGCTACATTTTCAGTCCAAATGTCCTGGAAATTTGTCAGAAAGGTTGTTTTGATGATTTGTAGCTCAAGTTTGAATATGGGTTATCTGGGGTCAAAAACTAGGTCACAGAGCCGAAATATCAAAAAACCTTGTTAACACTCTAGAGGCTACTTTTTCAGTCCAAATATCCTTGAAATTTGTCAGAGAGATTGTTTCGATAATATCTAGCTCAAGTTCGAATATGGGACATCTTGGTTAAAAAACTAGGTGATAGAGCCCAAATATGGTAAAACCTTGTTAACACTCTAGAGGTAACATTTTCAGTACAAATAACCTTGAAATTTGTCAAAGAGATTGTTTCAATAATTTCTATGTCAAGTTCAAATATGGGTCATCTGGGGTCAATTAACCAGGTCCATAGCAACTTTGTTAAAAGCAGTCATACTCAGGTGAGTGATACAGGGCCATCATGGCCCTCTTGTTATCAAGTCCGGTGATTTTGTTAAATCAACATAAATTTCTTACCAATAACGTAACTATTAGTTACTATTAAGATCCTAATTTAAGAGCAATTTGGAAAGTTGCAATAACAAACAATAGGTGATATGCATAATTTGTCAAACCAGTTCCACTGGTGGCTGACGATGTCAAACCACGAGCCGTTTCGTTACGAAGACAGGTAATGGTTTCGTTGTGAGTATTTGTTTACACACACGCCTCACAAACGCCTGTTTTTACTGAAATTGACAACTGTTCATAATTATAAAGGTAAGAGTATTTGTGTGAAACGTAAGCTGTAATTCTTTACCAATTGTTAGCAAAGCAAGCATGTGACTAATTTGCAGTTGTTTGACCGTAAGTTTATTAAAATCAGACAGTTTCTTTTTGAATGTGTGGTTTTATACAGCAAATTCATGATAAACACAAACATCTGTTATTAAATGTAATTATTTTGCTTAAACTTTCAGCTTTTTGATGAGTTCAACATGTTTTTGGACTGTACATGTTTTTCATTTGATTTTATGCCTCTATTCCTACAAAAATTGCCTTTAATACTTGGTCGTGTTTATAAGAAATGAGTATGGGTTTTCTCTCGAAGTCACTGCATTAGGTATGGGTTTTCAACTGAAGGTATATGTGTTTTCTATTAAAGACATCAACAGAATACGTTTAGGGTTTCTTCTGCAGCCATTAGATTATACATGTGTGTTAACCTTTAATATAGGTTTTTAGCTCACCTGAGCTGGCTCAGGGTGAGCTATTAGGATCGATGAATGTCCGTCGTCCGTCGTCCGTCGTCTGTCGTCCGTCGTCCGTCGTCCGTTCACATTTAGTTCGTTAACACTCTACTGGTCACATTTTTGCTCCAATTGTCACGAAACGTGGTCAGGATGTTTCTCCCAGTAATTACTCGGACGAGTTCGAATATGGGTCATGTGGGGTCAAAAACAAGGTCACACAGCCTGTATATGGAAAAACCTTGTTAACACTCTAGAGGTAACATTTTCAGCCCGAATATCCTGGAAATTTGTCAGAAAAGTTCTTTCCATGATTTCTAGCTCAAGTTCAAATATGGGTCATCTGGGGTCAAAATCTAGGTCACAGGGCCCAAATATGGAAAAACCTTGTTAACACTCTAGAGGTAACATTTTCAGCCCAAATATCCTAGAAATATGTCAGAAAGGTTGTTTCGATGATTTCTAGGTCAAGTTTGAATATGGGTCATCTGGAGTCAAAAACTAGGTCACACAGCCTGAATATGGAAAAACCTTGTTAACACTTTAGAGGTAACATTTTCAGCCCAAATATCCTTGTAACATATCAGAAAGGTTATTTGGACGATTTCTAGCCAAGGTTCGAATATGGGTCATCTGGGGTCAAAAACTAGGTCACTGAGACCAAATATGGAAAAACCTTTTTATCACTCTAGAGGTAACATTTTCAGCCCAAATATCCTGGATATATGTCAGAAAGGTTGTTTTGATGATTTCTAGCTCCAGTTTAAATATGGGTCATGTGGGTTCAAAAACTAGGTCACACAGCCCAAATATGGTAAAACCTTGTTAACACTTTAGAGGTAATTTTTTTAGCCCAAATTTCCTGAAAAACTGTCAGAAAGCTTGTTAAAATGATTTCTAGCTCAAGTTGGAATATGGGTCATGTGGGGTCAAAAACTAGGTCACACAGCCTGTATATGGAAAAACCTTGTTAAGACTCTAGAGGTAACATTTTCAGCCCAAATATCCTGGAAATATGTCAGAAAGGTTGTTTCGATGATTTCTAGGTCAAGTTCAAATATGGGTCATCTGGAGTCAAAAACTAGGTCACACAGCCTGAATATGGAAAAACCTTGTTAACACTCTTGAGGTAACATTTTCAGCCCAAATATCCTGGAAATATGTCAGAAAGGTTGAATCGATGACTTCTAGCCCAAGTTCGAATATGGGTCATCTGGGGTCAAAACTTAGGTCACAGAGCTTAAATTTGGAAAAACCTTGTTTACACTCTACATGTAACATTTTCAGCCCAAATATTCTGGAAATATGTCAGAAAGGTTATTTCTATGGTTTCTAGGTCAAATTCGAATATGGGTCATCTGGGGTCATAAACTAGGTCACAGAGCACAAAAAATAGAAATATCTTGTTAAGGCTGTAGAGGCTACTGTTTCAGTCCAAATATCCTGGCAGTTTGTCAGAAAGGTTGTTTGGTTGTTCAAATTATTAGGTTAGGTTAAAGGTCACGGAGGCTAAAAATAGATTTATCTTCTGTACCTCATAAAACCTTCATTTATAGACCAATATCTTTGATATTCAATATATAGGTTTCTTGCATGGACCTCTACCCATGGGTAGGGTTTGAGGTCACTGGGTCAAGGTCACCATAGCTTATAATAGATATTTCTACTTTCTGTCATAGAGCCTTTATTTATTGACTGATATTTTACATAATTTGTTTGTAGGCACTTACATATTTTCAATTAAAAAATGAAATACTGCTTAACAGCAAACCTACAGCCATAGTACTCAGGTGAGCGATCCAGGGCCATCATGGCCCTCTTGTTTAATTTGTTGTGTTAATCATTAGGCAAAGATGATTCATTCTCGTCTAAGTTTCACTTAAAAGCATTCGTCTTGATAACTTTTTGCATTGATTAAGCATACATCTTTTGATGTATAGGTCTTTTATTATTTAATTCAGTGCGAGTTAATCATAATTCTTTTTGTTTTATTTTAACTTCGATTTGATGCTTAGGCCTTATAAACTCGTATATCATCACTTAGTTTGGCTGTAGACAATCTGCATTTCTTTGTTTTCAGATGGGTGACTGCTACTCTCCTCGCATCGGTCGAATGTTTCAGTTTCTTACCTCTGCTAAAATTCAATTTTTAGAACGATATTTTTATTTTTAGACAGGGAAATCCTCAGTTACTTTTCAGCCAATCAGTGACGAGCTTACAACGAGATGTCCATACATACAATTGACAAACCAAAATGTAAACAAACAATGCATGTCTGCATGTTACTTATGTATTTCACTTTTTAAAGTGTTTTTAATATGTATACGTAAATAAACCAGTAAAACTATCAAAAAGGTTAAAATCATGATGGTATAGTTCTTTTTAGACGTTTAATTTCTGTATTAAGATGTTTACGTAAACGCGTAGTTGAAATGTGTTTACAAAATTGTCAGAAAACACCCTTCTATTTATAAATTTTGGAATCACATGATCGTTTAAACCAATGAAAAATGGTTGAAAGATTTTTCGGTTTTGGGAATATTGGTGCACTTTCATTTGTTTTTTAAAAGTTCATTGTAAAGGTCAATATCATAAATCTACTCTTATTAAAGCAGCGGTGTGAAGTAACGGTAAATAGATAAAGAACGGTAGTGTATTCACTTAGCTACTGAGGGAGCGTAGGTGACTGCATGGACTGGCTTAACATTTCTTTTGTTAATGAAAACATAACTAGCAGCGAATGTGATGAGACGATAATTAAATATATGGTTATAGGAACACTATAGTTATTATCTGGGCTATTATTGCGCCAGTTCATAAACCAAGCAATCCAGTCAATGCTGCGGACCCTGGTTCTATCAAAACCAGGGACGAAGTACTGGTTCTACTTAGGAAATTTATAGGTACAATTTATAGCCCCGGTACACAAACATATACACACAACTTTCTTGAGAAAGATCCCCCTTCCTGCGTCTACCCCCACACATCGCTATGCGGCTCGTTATTTCGGTATCTGGCTGCATGTTGCCTTTGGCTACAAATTTCTTGATCCGGGGATGCCAGATCTGTTTTTGAGAAAAGTGAGCATTTTTAGTAGTACTATTTCGTTTGCTTATCAACAGATACATATAGAGTTCTCATCGGTATTATGTCACAGTTTAAATGTGTGCTGTTATATTTTTCAGGATGTTAATAACAACACTGACAAGGATGTAGGGCACATTTTCTGCCGGGTGATCCTCAACACAATGACACACTGTCTTTTATGTTCTCAAATGTAGAGTCACAATAGCTGCACATAAGATTCTGAAAAAAAAGAAAATCGACTTTGTAACGAAACACATACTATTTTGTTGTACTTTGTATGAAAACCTAGACACACTCTGTGCGAAACACAGACACAAAAAATGATGTAAATTGCCGATTTTAATAATGTTTTCATAATAACAGACATCTTATTGTAGCAGGAACAAATATTCATTGATATCTCGACAAAAGACTCTTCTTTGATTATTTTACCTTACTTTTATACCGTTTTGCAAATAAACAAGGATTTTTATGTAACACATAGTAATTCAACATTAATAAACACAAAAAGATTTAAGAAAAAACAAAATGTTGCATATAGGGCATACACAAACATAACATACACATTAACTCGCCAATTCTCTGTAACTATCCAAAGATCCACACCGTAAAAAAGCAAAATATATTAAAATGTGGAAACCGCATATGCATGCCACGCTAGATGTAAACAAATACTCACAACGAAACCATTACCTGTCTTCGTAAAGAAACGGCTCGCGGTTTGACATCGTCAGCCACCAGTGAGTTCTCACTTGAAGTACTTATTAGTTACAATTTACATCCTAATTAAAGTGTGATTCAACAAATAATCATTGACACTCATAATTAGTCTGTTCAAAGTCACCAGGAATAATTGATAATCAATAAATTTTCACACTTACAAATACAAAGGGAAATACAAGATGGGCCAAAAAATACAAATGTCATAACCCAAGTTTGCACATTTAGCTTAACAGGAGTTAGATAATATTGATAAAGAAGGTTTATTGACAGGACCTGAAAATTAATTTGGCTTATCCGGAAATTTGACTTCAGTGATTTTGACATACCGAGTGTGGACTGTACCTGCTTTTTAGCTCACCTAAAATGCATATACTGAAGGTGAGTTTTTAGGTCTGCTCGCTGTGGAGGGGGAGGGGTGGGGCATTAAGATTTACCCTTATCCATCCATCCGTTCTTCCTGACTTAACATTTGAAAAGTTTGTGTTCAGCATAGCTCTTTAAGTATTTGTGATGGAATTATAAAACCTTCCATGAATATTTGCCATGATGAGTTTTTGTGCACCTGGGTTTTTTTTTGCAGATCATCCCACAGTTTGACCACAGTTATGGCCCTTAAAATAGTAAAAATGGGCATTTTAAAGTTTGTGTTGTGAATAGCTCCTAAAGTATTTAAAATGGAATTATGAAACCTTCCAAGAATGTTCGCTATGATGAGTCATTGTGCATCTATAGTTTTCTTTGCAGTTCGTCCCAGTATGACCACAGTTACGTACCTTTAAATAGTAAAAATGGGCAAGATTTAAGTTCAGTTGTTATGCCCCCACTTATACAGCATGTAGCAAATAAGGTTTGCTTTTGCTTTTGTCTGTTCACCTTTGACTCTGTCTGTCTATATGTTCTTTCTCACAAAAGCACAAGGTTGGGGCAGCTGTGTCCTGTCAACACATTTCTAGTTAATTTTAAATAATGTCTCCTCTTAACTGTCAGGTTAAAGTTGATAGTTATACTTTGCTGGGATGTTCCTTGCATAAAGCTCTACCGTAGTTGTTCAAAGAATTGAATTTCATCAAGAACTCTGGTTGCTATGGCAACAGAGAGGAAATTTTTCTGTCTGGAAGTGTGGATATCACAAATTTTGTCTGCTCCATAACTTGATTTTAAAATAACTTGGCAAAAGTGTTAACCACCTTAAACGATGTGTCATGCACAAGACCAGGTTGGTACATCCAAGATCAATGTCATCTTAGAGGTAAAACATCAGACCTGGTTATTCTGTCGCAAATTTATTGAAGAACAACCAAGTTATGCCCCTTCATTAAGCAAAAATAGAATTTTTAAACTCCTTAATGTTAAGAACAAGGTTTATACACACCTGTAATTGTAAAGGATTTTTTGTGACAATACAGCAGAATGTGGGGGCATCTGTGTTCTATGGACACATCTATCTTGTTATACCCCCAAAACGAAGTTTGGGGGGGTATATAGGAGTCACCCGGTGGTTGGTCGGTCGGGCGGTCGGTCGGGGTTTACCTTGTCCGGAGCATAACTTGAAAACTACTGGTTGGAATTCAATGCAACTTCATACAATGGTCAAGCACAATGAGAGGAAGTGCACTGTCCAAGACTCATAACTCCATCTTCACTTTTTTCAAAGTTATTGCCCTTAATTGGTTTTCCTTGTCCGGAGCATAACTTAAAAACTACTGGTTGGAATTCAATGCAACTTCATACAATGGTCAAGCACAATGAGAGGAAGTGCAGTGTCTAAGAATCATAACTCCATCTTCACTATTTTCAGAGTTATTGCCCTTTATTGGTTTTCCTTGTCCAGAGCATAACTTGAAAACTACTAGTTGGAATTCAGTGCAACTTCATACACTGGTCAAGCACAATGACAGGAATTGCAGTGTCCAAGAATCATAACTCCATCTTCACTATTTGCAGAGTTATTGCCCTTTGTTGGTTTTCCTTTGTATGGGGCAAAACTTGAAAACTACTGGTTGGAATTCAGTGCAACTTCACACAGTGGTCAATCACAATGAGAGGAAGTGCAGTGTCCAGTAATCATAACTCCATCTTCACTATTTTTAGAGTTATTGCCCTTTATTGTTTTTTTGTCCAGAGCATAACCTGAAAACTACTGGTTGGAATTCAATGCAACTACATACAATGGTCAAGCACAATGAGAGGAAGTGCAGTGTCCAAGAATCATAACTCCATCTTCTCTATTTGCAGAGTTATTGCCCTTGATTGGTTTTTCTTGTCCGGAGAATAACTTGAAAACTACTAGTTGGAATTGAGTGCAAGTACATACAATGGTCAAGCACAAAGAGAGAAGTGCAATGTCCAAAAATCATAACTCCATCTTCACTATTTTCAGAGTTATTGCCCTTTGTTTGTTTTCCTTTGTCTTGAAAACTACTGGTTGGAATTCAGTGCAACATCATACAATGGTCAAGCACAATGAGAGGAAGTGTAGTGTTCAAGAATCATAACTCCAAATTCTCTATTTGCAGAGTTATTGCCCTTTATTGGTTTTCTTTATTTGGAGCATAGCTTGAAAACTACTGGTTGGAATTCAGTGCAACTTCATCCAGTGATCAAGCACAATGAGAGAAAGTGCATTGTATAAGAGGTTTCACTCCATCTTCAGTATTTGCAGAGTTATTGCCCTTCCTTGGATTTCTTTTTTTCCAGAATATAATTTGAAAACTACTGGTTGGAATTCATTGCAACTTCATACAATGGTCAAGCATAATGAGAGGAAGTGCATTGTCCAAGAAACATAACTCCATCTTCTCTATTTGCATAGTTATTACCCTTAGTTTTTTTGTTTTTTTTGGAGCATAACTTGAAAACTACTGGTAGAAATTCAATGCAACTTCATCCAATGATCAAGCACAATGAGAGAAAGTGCATTGTATAAGAGGTATAACTCCATCTTCACTATTTGCAGAGTTATTGCCCATCCTTGGATTTGTTTTTTTCCAGAATATAAATTGGAAACTCGTGGTTGGAATTCAATGCAACTTCATACAATGGTCAAGCACATTGAGTGGATGTGCAATGTACAAGAGCTATAACTCTATCTTCACAGTTATTGCCCTTTGTTAGTTTTCCTTGTTTGGAAAATAACTTGAAAACTATTTTTTTGGAATTCAATGCAACTTCATACAATGGACAAGCGCAATGAGAGGAAATGCAATGTACAAGAACCACAACTATCTTTAATTGCCCAGAACCATAACCCTTTTTCAATTGTTTTACAAAGTATTCTGTTACTAAATTGATAACTTCCTCTGTTCCGTAGCTGTGTTTTAGGGGTATTAATCACATTTAATGATAGCTTTGTTTTGCTTTATTTTGTAAGGTTGGTCATAGGACAGAAGAATACTCAGGTGAGCGATATAGGGCCATCATCATGGCCCTCTTGTAAGCTCACCTGTCACATAGTGACAGTGAGCTTTTCTGATCATCTTTTGTCCGTCGTCCGTCCATCCGTCCGTCCGTCCACAATAAGTTTGTTAACACTCTAGTGGTCACATTTTTGCCTCAATTGTCATGAAACTTGGTCAGGATGTTTGTCTCATTAATATCTTGGACGAGTTCGAACATGGGTTATCAGGATTAAAAAACTAGGTCACAGAGCCCAAATATAGAAAAACCTTGACCCTGGAAATTTGTCAGAAAGGTTTTATCAATAGTTTCTAGCTCAAGTGCAAATATGGGTCATCTGGGTTCAAAAACTAGGTCACGGAGCCCAAAAATAGAAAAATCTTGTTAACACTCTAGATGTTACATTTTCAGCCCAAATAATCTGGAAATTTGTCAGAAAGGTTGCTTTAATGATTTCTAGGTCAAGTTTAAATATGGGTCATCTGGGGTCAAAAACTAGGTGACAGAGCCCAAATATTGAAAGACCTTGTTAACACTCTAGAGGTAACATTTTTACACCAAATAATCTTGGAATTTGTCAGGAAGGTTGCTTCTATGATTTCTAGCTCAAGTTTGAATATGGGTCATCTGGGTTCAAAAGCTAGGTCACAGAGCCCAAAAATAGAAACATCTTGTTAACACTGTAGAGGTTACATTTTCAGCCCAAATAATCAGGAAATTTTTCAGAAAGGTTGCTTCAAAGATTTCTAGCACAAGTTTAAATATGGGTCATCTTGGTTCAAAAACTAGGTCACAGTGCCCAAAAATAGAAAAATCTTGTTAACACTCTAGAGGTTACATTTTCAGCCCAAATATTCTGGAAATTTGTCAGAAGGTTGCCTTGAAGATTTCTAGATCAAGTTTGAATATGGGTCATCTAGGGTCACAAACTAGGTCACAGAGTTCAAATATGGAAAACCTTCTTAACATTCTAAATGTAGCATTTTCAGTCCAAATAAACTGGAAATTTTCAGAAAGGTTTAATCGATGATTTCTAGCCCAGTTTTGAATATAGGTTTTCTGCGGTCAAAAACTAGGTCACAGAGCCCGAAATTAGAAAAACCTTGTTAATGCTCTAGAGGTTACATTTTTAGTCCAAATGTCCTTGATATTTGTCAGAAAGGTTGTTTCAAGGAATTCTAGCTCAGATTTGGATATGAGTCATCTGGGATCAAAAACTAGGTCTTATGGTCCAAATATGTAAAAAACTTTTTAACACTCCAGAGGTTACATTTTCAGTTCAAATATCTTGGAAATTTGTCAGACAGGTTTTTTTTGATGATTTCTAGCTCAGATTGGAGTATGGGTCATCTTGGGTCAAAAACTAGGTCACAGAGCCCAAATATGGAAAAACCTTGTTAACACTCTAGAGGTAACATTTTAATTCCAAATAAGCTGGAAATTTGTCAGAAAGCTTAATTCTATGGTTTCTAGCTCAAGTTTGAATATGGGTCATCTGAAGTTGAAATATCTAGGTCACAGAGCCCAAATATCGAAAATCTTTGTAAACACTCTTGAGGCTACATTTTAAGTCCAAATGTCCTGGAAATTTGTCAGAAAGGTTGTTTTGATGATTTGTAGCTCAAGTTTGGATATGGGTTATCTGGGGTTAAAAACTAGGTCACAGAGCCTAAATATCGAAAAACCTTGTTAACACTCGAGAGGCTACTTTTTCAGTCCAAATATCCTGGAAATTTGTCAGAGAGATTGTTTCGATAATTTCTAGCTCAAGTTTGAATATGGGACATCTAGGTTAAAAAACTTGGTCATAGAGCCCAAATATGGAAAAACCTTGTTAACACTCTAGAGGTAACATTTTCAGTACAAATAACCTTGAAATTTGTCAAAGAGATTGTTTCAATAATTTCTAAATCAAGTTCGAATATGGGTCATCTGGGGTCAATTAACCAGGTCCATAGCAACTTTGTTAAAAGCAGTCATACTCAGGTGAGCAATACAGGGCCATCATGGGCCTCTTGTTTTTAAGTTCACAACAAAGAGGTAATTTCCTTATGCTCTTTTCTTTGTCTGCTTTGCAACATCCTCAGTAGTTCCGAAAATGAAAGAGTTAATGAATTATGAGTAGATAATAATATGGAAAGGGGTTAGCAAACCTCATTTGTTAACAAACATTAGTACCCAGGAACATGTTTTCGGGAATGAGTCCAACTCCAGTAATTTATTACGTGTGAAGTTGTGCGTTGTCGATTATACCTGAATAGTTGAATCCCTAACATTATTATAAATAGTTTTCATTCATGATATGTCAGGACACATATGCTATAACACAAAAAAAATCTCAGTCACTTAGTGGTCAGTTAGGTGCTAATCCCATTCAATGAATGTTCAGTTATTAATTGGAATACAATGTTTTCAACATGTACAGTGTACATTTTGTTATACTTCAGTGCATTACTTCAGAATATGTAAATACCAGGTAGCAGATTAGATGTTTAAAGCAAGTGAAACAAGAAAACAGTTCCTCACATGTATTATCAAACTTTTATATACATGCATTATTTATATATAAACAATGGAACTTATCTGCAGTTCGTAGATACGCTGTATAAAACTTTAAATGTAGTGAAACAGAATTATGGGTTTGTTCTTGTAGTGAATAGAGTCCCCATTAAGACTGTAGTATGTGAAAAGTCACTTCAAAATACAGGTCTAAATCCATATACATAAATCTTCTGCAGGCTCACAAGTCTCAAAGATGTTTTTTACCTCAGCTGCACAAAACTGGAGAGATCTAGATGCTGACCAAAAACTGAAATTTGGAGAAAAGGCAGCAAAGATGCGTGAATCTCCACTCCAGTACACAGACAGAGAAACTGTCATAAAACAAAAGCTGAGAATCATATCAGAAGCAGTAATTGAGATTGTTTCCTTACAATAGTTTGCAACTGTTTTAGAGGACTGACCTAATTGTTGTGTGAACTGGCTGAAAGATGGTGTTGTCTGATGAAATTTTTCTTGGATTTGTTAACATTATCATAATCTGTTCATAAGTACATCTCACATTAACTTAGACATAGTTTTTCATTGCTAAACTTGTGTTCGTTTATATTGTTGGTGTAACACTAGTTTCAAAACCTTTGCAGATCAAGTAATTACAGAGAAATAATTAACCCATCTGAAAGTTATCAAACTAGTGGCTCCTTTACTGACAGTTCTATTTCAATCAACTGAGCTAGCCAGCTAAGTCAGATATTAAGTCTGTGTCTTGTAAACCGCCTTAGGAATATTATTTGTAATTTATGTGCAAAATCATAAAAGAACTCCTACAACAATACATTTACTGTACTAGTATATGCTTTTTTACAGGCTGCTGTGTTAGGGTCGGTTGGATTCCATTTTGGTGGCTTAAGACTGGATTGAAGTGGTGGTCCTATCACTGTTGTTGGTAGTGACAAGGCTGTCAAGTTTTTCAATAGAGTGTCATTAGAGGAGGATTACAAAGCTTTTTTCAATGATGCAGGTAAAGTGTTTGAAGAAGTCCTTAATCTGTTACTCTTGCTTCAGTATTTCTTGTTTTCATGATTCAATTATTATGCGTAACCAGGGACCGTATGTTAACAGTAAGTCCCAACCAAAACAGATAAGGCAATGAAAATACAGCTGATAGCAAGACAAATAGTGTGCATGGATAATACTGAACTTTGCCTACAGTTGTTGAAAAATTATGTACCTATTCCAAAATAACACTTTCAACACAGAATATATCTAGAAAGTATCATTTACAAGGCCAGCATCCAGTGTGTATTCAAAATCCTCAGCCCAACAAGGAAAAAGAACTGATGGACCTGCGCCACAAAGTACGCCAGAAGTTTAGAAAGTGTTGGGGTATGGAAAAGTGTATCTGTTGCATGATTTTTTTTTAGAAAATAAGTGATCTTAAGCAAACAAGACTTTAGCAAAACCTTGGCAGTTATTTTTTTGGCATTAGAATCTTGAAATAAATGTGTTAGTGGATTAACTTTTCGAAAATGTGTTTAGCTCATGTGATCATTATGTATGAAAAATCTTACTGATATAAATTAAACAAATGACTACAAACAAATGTATTATTTGCAGTTCTATTTCTTACTTGTTAATTACATTTCAACAGACTCCCTAATGTTCATTGTCAACATTTTCTGTCTTTGCAAGATAAAGTTTTTCATTAGTAGAATTCTCATTGAATACTGAACTAAGACAAGATTATCAAGCCTATACCTAGTTCTGCACATCAGTATAACAATGAATAACCTATTCCAGAGAAAGCTACTGGTTCACCAAAAGTTCCTTATGTAGCCATACAGGCAAAAAAAGCCCAGGTGTCATTAGTTGGCTGTCCTTCCATAGCTTTCAGAGATCCAAGCTGGTATGGAAAAGGAGACCTGAGGACTGTCATAGATAGTTTACTGTCTTTTGACATCAAGTAAGTGGAATGTCAGAAATGTGAAAAATGATGAAAGTGTTGTTTTTTTGTGAGCTTAGGTTGAAAATTTTTTTAAAAGAAACAACTGCAGGTAATTGCTTCTAAATAGATATAAAAAATATCAGTGTGTCAGAATACAAAATTATTCACATGTATATATTGCAAGGGTGAAGTTATCAGTTATAATACTGAATTCAGTAGTTTGAGAATATTTTGACCTACCGGTATATTATAGGGAAAGGCAATGCTGAGAAATAATGAAAATATTAGAAAAAATACATAAGGACACATGAATACACTACATTTGACTACACTTACATGACAGTGTATTATTCATGATGTAATAATCTAGAAGCATGTGGGGAAGTGGAACATAACATTTAAAATGTTGAGAAGATATACATTATTGATAATTTAAAACTAATAAAGGGAAAAAATGTAATATTAATCAACTGCCAAGGTAAAAACCTATTGTATCAACACGAAAGCTGTATTTCTGAAAACCTAACAGTAACTGCATTATTTTTAGCTCACCTGAGTACAAAGTGCTCAAGGTGAGCTTTTGTGATCGCATGATGTCCGGCGTCCGTTGTCCGTCCGTCCGTGCGTGCGTCGTCAACTTTTTCTTCAAACAACTTCTTCTCCTGAACTGCTGGGCCAGTCTTGCTGAAACTTGGCAGGAATGTTACTTGCATGAAGCTTTACCAAAATTGTTCAAATGGTTCAGGTCCATTGCATTTCTAGGCCACAGGAGCTAAAAATAGATTTTCAAAGTTGGAACTTTAAAAATCTTCTTCTCCAGAACTACAAGGCCTGGAGCTTAGATATTTGGTATGAAGCTTCATCAGGTGGATCTTTACCAAGTTTGTTCAAATCATGACCCCTGGGTCAAAAATGGCCCTGCCCCAGGGGTCACTAGTTTTACATAGAATTATATATGAAAAACTTTAAAAATCTTCTTGTCTGAAACCACAAGGCCTAGAGTTTAGATATTTGGTGTGCAGCATTGTCCAGTGGACCTGTACCAAGTTTGTTCAAATCATGGCTCCTGGATAAAAAATGGCCCAGCCCCGGGTGTCACATGTTTTACATAGAGTTAAATAGGAAAAACTTTAAAAAATCTTCTTATCAGAAACTGCAAGGCCTAGAGTTTAGATATTTGGTGTGCAGCGTTGTCTAGTGGACCTCTACCAAGTTTGTTCAAATCATGGCTCCTGGGTCAAAAATGGCCCCGCCCCAGGGGTCAAATGTTTTATATAAAGTTATATAGGAAAAACTTTAAAAAATCTTCTTGTCAGAAACCGCAAGGTCTAGAGTTTAGATATTTGGTGTGCAGCATTGTCCAGTGGACCTGTACCAAGTTTGTTCAAATCATGGCTCCTGGGTCAAAATAGGCCCCACCCTGGGAGTCAATTGATTTTACATAGGCTTATAAAGGAAATCTTTAAAAGTCTTCTTCTCAGAAACCACAGCTTAGATATTTGGTATGTAGCATTGTCTAGTAGACCTCTATCAAGTTTGTTCAAATTATGTCCCCTGGGTCAAAATTGGCCACCCCCAAGGGTTCTCTCGATTTACATATAGTGATATAGGAAAAACATGAGAAATCATTTTTCTTCCAAACTAATAGGACTAGACCTTAGATATTTGGTGTGGAGTATTTTGTTGAGAACCTTTACCAGTATTGTTGATATTTTGGCCCCGGGGTCAAAATTGGCCCCACCCCGGGGGCCTTAATATGTAAAAAAGGCAATCTTTAAAAATCCTCTTACTAGAAACCTCAATGCTTACAGCTAAGATATTTGGTATGCAGAATTGTCTAGTGGATGTCTACCAAGTTTGTTCAAATTATGTCCCCTGGGTCAATATTAGCCACGCCCCAGGGTTCTCTTGGTTTACATATAGTTATATAGGAAAAACGTGAAAAATCATTTTTCTTCCAAACTAATAGGACTAGACCTTAGATATTTAGTCTGGAGTATTGTGTTGAGAACGTACCTTTACCAGTATTGTTTATATGTTGGCCCCGGGGTCAAAATTGGCCCCACCCCGGGGGCCCTTAATATGTAAAAAAGGCAATCTTTAAAAATCTTCTTACTGGAAACCTCAATGCCTACAGCTTAGATATTTGGTATGCAGCATTGTCTAGTGAACCTCTACCTAGTTTGTTTGAAAAATGTCCCTGGGGTCACTATTGGCCCTGCCCGAGGGGTCACAAGTTTTAAATAGCAGTATAGAAGAAAATCTTTAAAACTCTGATTGTCTGAAACCACAAGGCCTAGAATTTTATAATTTGGCATGAAGCAAGCTTTATCAAGCTTTTTGAAATTATTAGATTAGGTTAAAAGTCACCAAGGCTAAAAATAGATTTATCTACTGTACCTCATAGAGCCTTAATTTATAGACCAATATCTTTGATATTTAATATATAAGTTCCTTGCATGGACCTCTACCTATGGGTAGGGTTTGAGGTCACTGGGTCAAGGTCAAGGTCACCATAGCTTATGATAGATATTTCTACTTTCTGTCATAGAGCCTTTATTTATTGACTGATATTTTACATATTTGGTTTGTAGGCACTTACATATTTTCAATTAAAAAATGAAATACTGCTTAACAGCAAACCTACAGCCAAAGTACTCAGGTGAGCGATCCAGGGCCATCATGGCCCTCTTGTTTAATTTACAGTTTGTAAACATTTCAAATTAATGTGTTTGCTTTTGTTTTGTTTCTTGTATTTGTGGTGTACTGGTATTTTTAGCTCACCTGTCACGTAGTGACAGAGTGAGCTTTTCTGATCAACTTTTGTCCGTCGTCCATCCCTCCGTCCATCAACAATTAGTTTGTTAACACTCTAGTGGTTACATTTTTGCCTCAATTGTCATGAAACTTGGTCAGGATGTTTATCTCATTGATATCTCGGACGAGTTCGAACATGGGTTATCAGGGTTGGAAAACTAGGTCACAGAGCCCAAATATAGAAAAACCTTGTTAACACTCTAGAGGCTACTTTTTCAGTCCAAATATCCTGGAAATTTGTCAGAAAGGTTCTATTGATGATTTCTATTGATTGCTTCAAAGATTTCTAGCACAAGTTCAAATATGGGTCATCTGGGTTCAAAAACTAGGTTACGGAGCCGAAAAATAGAAAAATCTTGTTAACACTCTAGAGGTTACATTTTCAGCCCAAATAATCTGGAAATTTGTCAGAAAGGTTGCTTTGACAATTTCTAGGTCAAGTTTAAATATGGGTCATCTGGGGTCAAAAACTAGGTCACAGAGCCCAAAATAGAAAAATCTTAACACTCTAGAGGTTACATTTTCAGCCCGAATAATCTCGAAATTTGTCAGAAAGGTTGCCTTGAGGAATTCTAGATCAAGTTTGAATATGGGTCATCTGGGTTCACAAACTAGGTCACAGAGTCCAAATATGAAAAAAACCTTGTTAACATTTTAGAGGTAGCATTTTCAGCCCAAATAATCTGGAAATTTGTCAGAAAGTTTGCATTGAGGATTTCTAGATCAAGTTCGAATATGGGTCATCTGGGGTCACAAACTAGGTCACAGAGCTCGAAAGTAGAAAAACCTTGTTAATGCTCTAGAGGTTACAATTTTAGTCCAAATGTCCTTGAAATTTGTCAGAATGATTGTTTCAATTATTTCTAGCTCAAATTTGGATATGGGTCATCTGGGATCAAAAACTAGGTTACATGGTCCAAATATGTAAAAAACGTTTTAACACTCCAGAGGTTACATTTTCAGTCCAAATATCCTGGAAATTTGTCAGGCAGGTTTTCTTGATGATTTCTAGCTCAAGTTGGAGTATGGGTCATCTTGGGTCAAAAACTAGGTCACAGAGTTCAAATATGGAAAAATCTTGTTAACACTGTAGAGGTAACATTTTAATTCCAAATAACCTGGAAATTTGTCAGAAAGCTTAATTCTGTGGTTTCTAAGTCAAGTTTGAATATGAGTCATCTGGAGTCGAAACATCTAGGTCACAGAGCCCAAATATCGAAAAACTTTGTAAACACTCTAGAGGCTACATTTTCAGTCCAAATGTCCTTGAAAGTTGGCAGAAAGGTTGTTTTGATGATTTGGATATGGGTTATCTGGGGTCAAAAACTAGGTCACAGAGCCTAAATACACTGGGACCCCGTTATAGCGCTGTTATAGTTGACCTGTTGAATTTGCTAGTATTACCCCACCCACCAACATGTAACTGTATCATTATGTTAAAGTTAAAACATTCAAAAGAACCAACTGTGTTTGTAAACCACTCAAGATACATTTCGTATAGAGAAAATATTATTTGGTAAAATATTACCTGCTTTGTTTAAAAAAAAAGCAGATAAAAATCGCATAAGAAAAATGTAAACATAAGGGAAAATCGCTGCGTAAGCGTTACGAAAGTAAAACCATGAAAATCGGTAAGTTACAATGTGTAACGCTGCACGTAACTCAGTGTACCTATTTTGTCGTTCCTGTTTTCTATGCCGCAGAATTCCGTCATCTTTCGCTGCACTGACTTGTGTCTCGCATCTATCCTGGCATCATGTATAGATTTGTTACTGACTGAACTTTAGATACGGTGCCGCGCTTTGAAGTTCTTTGCAGTCCTGTAATATCTTCGTGAGATACAACGAACTTTGTGCCGTTCGATAGAAAACAAATTTTCAGCTTGTGTTTGTTACTCAGTTCATCGATGTGATGGAGGATATAATTAATAAAACAAACAGCATTGTAAGTAGTCTTTTTAAATTTATTTTAAGCTTATTATTATTTTTAGATATGTTTAAGGAAATGAAAACAGTTTTGTCTTTAAGCGCTTATTCAGAATGTCACGCATAATTTGCTGTCGATACTAGAAAGTAGGTCAACCTTCTTTGTAGGCTTCAAACTTAATCGTTCAGGCGAATTACATTTTATAACAGAGACTAAACAAGATCTTGACAGTTGCAAATTTAAGATACGGAGATATCGAGCCATCAACATAGTTCTGAATGTTTATTGTCAACATGACTGTTTTGACATATTGCATCATTTTTGCAAAAAACATTCACATGATTAAGTATTTATAGATCAGCCAATCGAAACGCCAAAATTTAGACAATGGGAATTCCGGAAGTTGTGTTGTTTCACATAAATACTGTAATCTGTAAGAAAGGAAGGAGAGGGAGCGGATGTGGTCCAGTGGTAACGTGCTGGACTGGTATACCAGGGGTCCCGAGTTCGATCCCCCGCTCCTCCACTAACATTACTAATAGTCTTTCGGATGAGACTTTAAACCGAGGTCCCCATGTATCAGTGCTATACACTGAGCATGTAAAAGAACCAGGAGTGTCTCTGGAATGGGATGCTTTCTGTATCTTGCACTACCCCCACCACATAAAATAACTAAACTCTCCAGGGGGCGTCGGTCATATGGGCAACCGGTACCGACGATAAATAAGCTTAAATAGATAGAAAGGAAGGAGAAATTTCATGAGGTTTGTGCCTTGTCTGCATAAAAACGTTTGAACTAGTCATTGAATTATCCACTTAGACTGTTCATTGTGTTTGAAGTGAAGTTCTGCATAATGATAATTTGGAATCCCCGATTGTAGCCTAGTTAAAGTGAAAGTATCAGAACTGTCAATAGTGAGTCGAAATCTGCAAGCCTGTTCATCTACTACTTCTACTTGATACTCCCGAGCAATCAATACTGACTATAACTGGGAGGCGCTTTGTCAGGAAAACTGTGTTAAAAAGTATTATGTGCACTGTTAAAAGTTTAAAAGATAAAAAGTTCACAGAGTAAGAGAGTGCATGATTAAAAACAATAAGGGCGGGGCTAGATGGTGACGGTCACCAGCCTATCCTTGAAGATATCTAGGCTGGGACTGGATTTGACCTGGTATGGTAAGCTATTCCAATACCTTAAAGTTCTGGGGAAGTAGGAGCTGAGGTGATACTGGTTACGAGACTGGGGGATCAGGAAGTTCAAGTCACCTTAGTTGGACTAAGGTGACTATGGTCGACATAAACAAGGTTGTACTGGATTTTATAGAGAAAAAGTAGGGAGGATTGGAGTCTGCGGCTTTCTAGGGTGGGCCATCTAAGTTCATTTAACATATTTGTTACACTACTTTGAAAATCATAATTATTACAAACATATCTAGCCGCTTCCAATTTTGTAGGTAAGATGTTTCTGCCAAGAGTGCCATATTATTGAACAATATTCTAGTTGAGGTCTGACATACATGTAGGTGGTATAGGCTTGAGTTTTGATTTGCCTATTTTGAGTTTTGATGTTTCTCTGGATAAATCTTAGGGTATTTTTGCCTTGGAGGTAATATTATTAATATGATTGGCCCAGTTCAAGTCTTTAGAGATGGTAACTCCAAGGTACTTGGCAGATTCAGTTGATTTGAGAGTTTTATTGTGTAGAGTGTATGGGAAGATGGTGGGGTTCTTTTTTCGGGTGATCCTTAGCACCTCACATTTGTCCGGATTGAACTCCATGGCCCAGTCCCGTTCCCAGTTTTATAGTTTATGTAGGTCATCTTGCAGTCTGTCTGCGTCTGTCTGTCCCTTGATTGTCAGGTAAACTATAGTGTCATCCGCAAATAACCTTGTTTTACTTTTGACAGATTCTGGCAAGTCATTGATATATGCCAGAAATAAACAGGGACCAATAACGGAACCCTGGGGGACACTGGATAACACTGGTAGTTGATCGGAAGTTTGACCTTCAACTGCAACCCTTTGGCTGCGGTTGCTGAGAAATGACCTGATCCAGGTGGATACTTGTTGATTTACTCCTAAAGTTTTTAATTTATGGACTAGCTTGTGATGGTTGACTTTGTCAAAGGCCTTTGAGAAATCCATCACAATAACGTCCGTCTGCTGTCCATTGTCCAGATTGTCAAAGACTTCTTGGGTGAGACTCAATAACTGAGTTTCGCAACTACGTTTAGACCTGAAACCATGTTGATAATTACTAATGATGTTGTGACTGTCAAAGTAAGTCATCATGTTTGAGACTATGGTGTGTTCAATTAATTTAGAGACAATACATGTGAGAGATATTGGTCTGTAGTTGCTGGCTTTAGATTTATGACCCTTTTTATATACTGGAGCAATAACTGCTTTTTTCCAGTTATCAGGCACAATACCTGTATCTAATGATAACCAAAATATGTAAGTAAGGATGGGGGCTATTTCTTTAAGAGCATTGTTGATACTTGATCTGGCCCTTGAGCTTTATATGGATTTAAACCTGAAAGGAGTTTGTCAACGCCATCAACCGTTATTGTGACAGGGGGCATGTTATGGGGGGATGGGTATAATGCACTTTTGCATATCTGTTTTAAGCTTAATGGTTGAGGCCGTTGGAAAACAGACTCAAACTGTTTGTTTAGGATATTTGCTTTATCCTTTGGATAAGTATGGGTTTGACCTTCCGCCTTGAGGGGTGCAACTTCACAGTTTTCAGATTTGTTATACCACCAAAACGAAGTTTGGGGGGGTATATAGGAGTCACCCGGTGGTTGGTCAGTCGGTCGGTTGGTCGGTCAGGGTTTACCTTGTCCGGAGCATAACTTGAAAACTACTGGTTGGAATTCAATGCAACTTCATACAATGGTCAAGCACAATGAGAGGAAGTGCAGTGTTCAAGAATCATAACTCCATCTTCACTATTTTTAGAGTTATTGCCCTTTATTGGTTTTCCTTGTCAGGAGCATAACCTAAAAACTACTGGTTGGAATTCAATGCAATTTTATACAATGGTGAAGCACAATGAGAGGAAGTGCAGTGTCCAAGAATCATAACTCCATCTTCACTATTTTCAGAGTTATTGCCCTTAATTAGTTTTCCTTGTCTGGAGCATAACTTAAAAACTACTGGTTGGAATTCAGTGCAACTATATACAATGGTCAAGCACAATGAGAGGAAGGGCAGCGTCTAAGAATCATAACTCCATCTTCACTATTTTCAGAGTTACTGCCCTTTGTTAGTTTTCCTTTGTAGGGAGCAAAACATGAAAACTACTGGTTTGAATTCAATGCAACATCATACAATGGTCAAGCACAGTGAGAGGAAGAGCCATGTTCAAGAATCATAACTCCAAATTCTCTATTTGCAGAGTTATTGCCCTTTATTGGTTTTCTTTATTCGGAGCATAGCTTGAAAACTGGTTGGAATTATTTGCAACTTCATACAATGGTCAAGCACAATGAGAGGAAGCGCAATGTCCAAGAATCATAACTCTATGATCACTATTTGCAGAGTTATTGCCCTTTGTTGGTTTTCCTATGTATGGAGAATAACTTGAAAACTACTGGTTTGAATTCAGTGCAACTTCATACAGTGGTCAAGCACAATGAGAGGAAGTGCAGTGTCCAAGAATCATAACTCCATCTTCACTATTTTTAGAGTTATTGCCCTTTATTGGTTTTCCTTGTCAGGAGCATAACTTAAAAACTACTGGTTGGAATTCAATGCAATTTTATACAATGGTGAAGCACAATGAGAGTAAGTGCAGTGTCCAAGAATCATAACTCCATCTTCACTATTTTCAGAGTTATTGCCCTTAATTAGTTTTCCTTGTCTGGAGCATAACTTAAAAACTACTGGTTGGAATTCAGTGCAACTATATACAATGGTCAAGCACAATGAGAGGAAGGGCAGCGTCTAAGAATCATAACTCCATCTTCACTATTTTCAGAGTTACTGCCCTTTGTTAGTTTTCCTTTGTAGGGAGCAAAACATGAAAACTACTGGTTTGAATTCAATGCAACATCATACAATGGTCAAGCACAGTGAGAGGAAGAGCCATGTTCAAGAATCATAACTCCAAATTCTCTATATGCAGAGTTATTGCCCTTTATTGGTTTTCTTTATTCGGAGCATAGCTTGAAAACTGGTTGGAATTATTTGCAACTTCATACAATGGTCAAGCACAATGAGAGGAAGCGCAATGTCCAAGAATCATAACTCTATGATCACTATTTGCAGAGTTATTGCCCTTTGTTGGTTTTCCTATGTATGGAGAATAACTTGAAAACTACTGGTTTGAATTCAGTGCAACTTCATACAGTGGTCAAGCACAATGAGAGGAAGTGCAGTGTCCAAGAATCATAACTCCATCTTCTCTATTTGCAGAGTTATTACCCTTAGTTTGTTTTCTTTATTTGGAGCATAACTTGAAAACTACTGGTTGGAATTCAGTGCAACTTCATCCAATGGTCAAGCACAATGAGAGAAAGTGCTTTGTATAAAAGTTATAACTCCATCTTCACTATTTGCAGCATTATTGCCCTTCCTTGGATTTCCTTTTCCAGAATATAATTTGGAAACTGGTGCTTGGAATTCAATGCAGCTTCATACAATGGTCTTGCACATTGAGTGGATGTGCGATGTACAAGAGCTATAACTCTGTCTTTACTGTTTGCACAGTTATTGCCCTTTGTTAGTTTTTTTTGTCTGGAGAATAATTTGAAAACTATTTTTTTGGAATTCAATGGTCAAGCACAATGAGAGGAAATGCAATGTACAAGAACCACAACTATCTTTAATTGCCCACAACCATAACTCTTTTTCAATTTTTTTACAAAGTAATCTGTTTCTAAATTGATAACTTCCTCTGTTCTGTAGCGGTGTTTTGGGTAATTAATCACATTTAGTGATAGCTCTAGTTATGTTTAACAAAGCTGTAAAAAATTTTATTATGACCAGGTTGGGAGTCCCCATTAAATATGACTGACTCTAAATAAGACCATTATGAGTTTCGAATTTTCTTTTGGATGATTTTGGGTCTATAGCTTTACTTTTAAGTTTGGCAAATAATTTGTCCCGTTTACATATTTGTCTTAGTATGTCGATGGTGACCCAAGGGAGATTCTGTTTATGTTTAGTCATTTTAGTCGGTATATGTAAGTCACAGAGCCTATGATGTTTAACTCATGGAAGACAATATCATGATAGGAGTTGCAAAAGCTAGGAAGGGATTTGACATTGTGTACCAGGGAGGGTAGGTTAGTGAGAAATAAATCTAGTACATTATTATTTCTTGTGGGAGATTTAACCATCTGCTCAAGATTGAAGCTAACAATGTTTTCAAGGAAGTTTACCTGTAGGTCTTTAAATTTACAGGAGTTCTTGAGGGATTCTGATGACCAGTCTATGTCGGGCATGTTGAAGTCATCTGCAAGCCATATTATGCTGTTTTCAGGGATTTTCTGCAAAGATAACCATAACTGTGATAATGCATCTGGGTCATTTTCATGAGGCTTGTAGAATGATCCGACATAGATATTTCTGGAACCTGGTATGCTTAGCTTGGCCCAACAGATATTACAATCTGTTTTGAGATCAGGCTGATCCTGACTCAACAGGGTCTTTGTCACAGCTATCAGGACTCCAACCCCTTGACTATACATCCGGTCATCCCGATAGACTGCGTAACCTAGACTGTCTGGGAATATCTCAGCAGTATTGATGTCAGGTTAGAGCGAGGTTTCACTACAGCAGATAATATCAGGGTTTACCAGGTCAATCATCTGGTGTAGTTCGGGGACTTTATTTTTAATTGACCTGCAATTAATGTTAAGGACAGTAATGCGTTGCTGTTTGTTGTATCTTAAAGATATTCTTCGATGAAAGGCAGTGAAAACCATTTAGAATTTTATGTTGTTTTGACTTCATTTTCGTTATGGTATACATGTACATATAGATCTGTTCATTTTTATTATCTATGTTCTGAAAAGACGTTTCAGCCTCAAACCATTTGGACCCAAGCACAGTCACTTGAGCGTTAGGACCTATCCCTGCCTTCATTCCCCGCTTTAACTGCCCTTGTACAAGAGTTTTGTAGCATAAAAGTTAAAATGAAAGCTCCATACAACTGTTCCTACTGTTATCTATTACAAATGTAGCTGTTTCAACATAAAATAAATCCCAGACCCACCATCCTACACATGTTCAAGTTATGAAACATTGTGCCGCAAATTACCTCAACTGCCTATGTTTTTCCTTGGTTTTCTCAATAATAACAAAGGTCTGTAAAATGTTGGTTGTGCCTGTCAATTATATCAGTGATAATTACAAGTGTATTCTACACATCAATATTTGTCTGACCATTCTAAGTGAAAGAATAAGCTTGAATTCAGTACGAACACTCAAAATTAGCTCATCGCCACATATTCTTTCGAGAAATAATGACAGCGGGAGACAGAGATGGGGGCTAGTTCCAAACTTCAAGTGACTGTGGGCCCAAGTTGGTTAAGTTGCATATTCTGAAATAAAGAACAGAAAGGGAACAACCTTATTTTCTTGATTTCGAAAAAGAATGAAGAGAACTGCAACTCAATCAGTTGCCCCATGTGAGTTTTGAATTTTGCTTCCCTCAAAAGCACAGGGACACAACAGCACATTGACCAAACATTATACCGTTTGGTCAGTGAGCCATGTCCCTGTGCTCAAAAGTAGTATGTGTTCATTGAACAAAAAAACTACAGAGAACTCTGTCTGCATTTAGGGTTTTTTATCGTACCCGTTGTCCATATGACTGATAGCATAGTTATTAACTACTTATTTCTCTGAAGTTGCATAAAATAAGTTGTCATAGCTGCAAACAAATAACAAATTAACATACAAAACACTGTGTCTTAACCCAATTTAAGGACGATTGTCATTCTTTTGTTTCATATGTATCAGTCAATGCTTAGAAACACAAATAATAAAAATAAGCAACTTGCAAGATGGCGCTTTAATGCTCGAAATATATGAAAATGACAGCTTAAATACATTAAACTAGATTCTAAGTATTTTTTGTTTACATTTCCTTTCTGTTGGCTCATATATTTTAATATAGGCATTAAAGATAATGGAAATTTTTAATTATTCTTTATTACTATTATTTTGATTACCATAAAAGAAGCATTATTTCCTGCATAGGATAAGTTATTGCTTTTTAAATTGAAATCATCTTTGAAATTATTGTGTGTTTCTGTTTTTTGTATAATTATGTTGATCAATTGTTGTCTCATAATTTGTGACATTGAGAAATGGGGCAAAATGTCTTATTGTTTTCTTTGGAAGAATGGGTCAAAGAAATTGAGTAACAAAACAAATGATTTGACAAGGTTGACTTTTTAAGATAAAGCACTGTAAACACTTGTGATGGTATGTGAGATGGTTGGTGGTCACCAAATCACCAGTTTCATTCCACTTTTACCATGTATTATTTGGCTTTTTTTTGTTTACCCTTATTTTGGTAACAGTAAGTATGTGCTTACTGTGCAGCTGAAACAACCTGATATTCCTAACCTTTGAACCCCAAAGATTAATAAAGAACAAATTGACTCTGAAATTATAGAACATTACTATTATTTATCAGTTTTAGCTCACCTGAGCACAAAGTGCTCAGGATAAGCTTTTCTGATCAGTCTTTGTCCGTCGTCCGTCCGTCCGTCGTCAACTTTTCATTCAAATGACATCTCCTCTGAAACCAAAAGGCCAAATTAAATGAAACTTGCCTGGGATGTTCCTTGCATGAAGCTCTTCCAAAGTTGTTCAAAGAATTCAATTCCATCAAGAACTCTGGTTGCTAGGGCAACTTAAAGGAAAAACTTTGAAAATCTTCTTGTCTGAAACCACAAGGCCTAGAGCTTAGATATTTGGCATTAAGCACCCTCTAATGGAACTCTACAAAAATTGTTCAAATTATTTCCCTGGGGTCAAAATTGGCCCCACCCCAGGGGTCACTTCATTTTACATAGACTTATATAGGAAATCTTTAAAAATCTTCTTCTCAGAAACCACAATGCCTACAGCTTAGATATTTGGTATGTAGTATTGTCTAGTGGATGTCTACTAAGTTTGTTCAAATTATGTCCCCTGTGTTAAAATTGACCACGCCCCAGGGTTCTCTTGGTTTACATATAGTTATATAGGAAAAACATGAAAAATCATTTTTCTCCAAAACTTATAGGACTAGACCTTAGATATTTAGTATGGAGTATTGTGAAGAGAACCTTTACCAGTATTGTTTAAATGTTGGCCCTGGGGTCAAAATTGGCCCTGCCCCGGGGGCCCTTAATATGTAAAAAAGGAAATCTTTAAAAATCTTCTTCTCAGAAACCACAATGTCTACAGCTTTGATATTTGGTATGTAGCATTGTCTAGTGGATTTCTACCAAATTTGTTCAAATTATGTCCCCTGGGTCAAAATTGGCCAGGCCCCAGGGTTCTCTTGGTTTACATATAGTTATATAGGAAAAACATGAAAAATCATTTTTCTCCAAAACTAATAGGACTAGACTTTAGATATTTGGTGTGGAGTATTGTGTAGAGAACCTTTACCAGTACTGTTTAAATGTTGGCCCTGTGGTCAAAATTGGCCCCGCCCCGGGGTCCCTCAATATGTAAAGAAGGAAATCTTTAAAAATCTTCTTCTCAGAAACCACAATGCCTACAGCTTTGATATTTGATATGTAGCATTGTCTAGTGGATGTCTACCAAGTTTGTTCAAATTATATCCCCTGGGTCAAAATTGGCCAGGCCCCAGGGTTCTCTTGGTTAACATATAGTTATATAGGAAAAACATGAAAAATCATTTTTCTCCAAAAGTAATAGGACTAGACCTTAGATATTTGGTGTGGAGTATTGTGTAGAGAACCTTTACCAGTATTGTTTATATGTTGGCCCTGGGGTCAAAATTGGCCCCGCCCCGGGGGCCCTTAATATGTAAAAAAGGAAATCTTTAAAAATCTTCTTCTCAGAAACCACAATGTCTACAGCTTTGATATTTGGTATGTAGCATTGTCTAGTGGATGTCTACCAAGTTTGTTCAAATTATATCCCCTGGGTCAAAATTGGCCAGGCCCCAGGGTTCTCTTAGTTAACATATAGTTATATAGGAAAATGTTAAAAGTCATTTTTCTCCAAAACTGATAGGACTTGACCTTAGATATTTGGTGTGGAGTATTGTGTAGAGAACCTTTACCAGTATTGTTTATATGTTGGCCCTGGGGTCAAAATTGGCCCCGCCCCGGGGGCCCTTAATATGTAAAAAAGGAAATCTTTAAAAATCTTCTTCTCAGAAACCACAATGCCTACAGCTTTGATATTTGGTGTGTAGCATTGTCTAGTGGATGTCTACCAAGTTTGTTCAAATTATGTCCCCTGGGTCAAAATTGGCCATGCCCCAGGGTTCTCTTGGTTTACATATAGTTATATAGGAAAAACATGAAAAATCATTTTTCTCCAAAACTAATTGGACTAGACCTTAAATATTTGGTGTAGAGTATTGTGTAGAGAACCTTTACCAGTATTGTTTATATGTTGGCCCTGGGGTCAAAATTGGCCCCTGCCCTGGGGGCCCTTAATATGTAAAAAAGGAAATCTTTAAAAATCTTCTCAGAAACCACAAGGCCTAGAATTTTAAAATTTGGCATGAAGCAAGCTTTATCAAATTATTAGATTAGGTTAAAGGTCACGGAGGCTAAAAATAGATTTATCTACTGTACCTCATAAAGCCTTCATTTATAGACCAATATCTTTGATATTCAATATATAGGTTTCTTACATGGACCTCTACCTATGGGTTGGGTTTGAGGTCACTGGGTCAAGGTCAAGGTCACTATAGCTTATAAAAGATATTTCTACTTTCTGTCATAGAGCCTTTATTTATTGACTGATATTTTACATATTTGGTTTGTAGGCACTTCTATATTTTCAATTAAAAAATGAAATACTGCTTAACAGCAAACCTACAGCCAAAGTACTCAGGTGAGCGATCCAGGGCCATCATGGCCCTCTTGTTACTCTTGTTCCAGATGAGCATCATTCTAAAGATAGTAAACGAAGGAAGTGGACTGTATGGGATGCCAGTACAAGTTACGGCACTTGCACAAGCCACTCACTACAAGGGCCATAATGGAAGTGATAGACTGCACGGTCATGTGATGGAGGCATATGCAGTAAAGTGACTTTTTAAATAATCATGGTGTGACAGGTATACCACCAGCCAAAAGGAGGAAACTGCTGTTTTGGGGGAGGTAATTTTGAAGAGGGATGACAAACCAGCCTACCTTCTTGCAACACAAGCAACAAAAGTGTTTATCACAAATAATATGATAACGACAGAGGAGCACAGAGTTAACTGTGATAACATCTCTACGGAAGTACCCCTGCCTTGCTCCTACATTGTACTCTGCATGTTGGGATTCACTGACCTGTGGTTAAAGAAAGGGTCTGTGTGTAGGGTATTCTAATTCCATAGTTATCATACATCCTTATATTGATAGATATCATAATAAAAAACAAACATTCTATAAACAATGCTAGAGATGTTTTTAGCTCAGCTGAGCACAAAGTGCTCAGGGTGAGCTTTTCTGATCAGTCTTTGTCCATCGTCCGTCCGTCCGTCGTCAACTTTTCATTCTAATGACATCTCCTCTGAAACTAAAGGGCTAAATTAAATGAAACTTGCCTGGGATGTTCCTTGCATGTAGCTCTACCAAGATTGTTCAAATGGTTCTGGTCCATTGCATTTCTGGTTCACTGGAGCTAAAATTAGATTTCATAAGTTGGATCTTTAAAAATCTTCTTCTCCGAAACCACAAGGCCTGGAGCTTAGATATTTGGTATGAAGCATCATCTAGTGGACCTCTACCAAGTTTGTTCAAATTATGACCTTGGGGTCAAAACTGACCCCATCCCAGGGGTCAGTTGATTTTACATAGATTTATATAGGACAGATTTAAATACTGCTTAACAGCAAACCTACAGCCAACGTACTCAGGTGAGCGATCCAGGGCCATCATGGCCCTCTTGTATTGTAATATTTTTAGCTCACCTGAGCACAACGTGCTCATGGTGAGCTATTGTGATCTCCCTGTGTCCGGCGTCTGTCATCGTGCGTTCGTGCGTCGTCCATCGTCAACAATTACTTAAAAACAACATCTCCTCTGAAACTACTGACTGCACGTTAACCAAACTACACAGGAATGATCCTTAGGTGGTCCCTTTTCAAAGTTGTTCAAATGGTTCCAGTCTGTTGCATTAGTAGGTCACAGGGCCAAAAAAGAAGTTTCAAAAATGCAAATTAAAAAAATCTTCTTGTCAGAAAGTACAAGGCCCAGACCTTTGACATTTAGTATATGACATCATCTATAGGTCTTCTACCAAAGTTGTTCAAATTATGCCCCTAATACCAAAATTGGCCCCGCCCCAGGGGGTCATAGGTTTTCCTTATATGTATATAGTAAAAACTTAAAAAATCTTCTCCTCTGAAATGACAAAGGCTAAAGCATTGGTATTTCGTTTATGACATCACCTATATGTCCTCTACCAGAGTTGTTCAAATTATGCCCCTAGTGCCAAAATTGGCCCTGCCCCAGGGGGTCATAGGTTTTCCTTATATGTATATAGTAAAAATTTGAAAAATCTTCTTTTCTGAAATGGCAAAGGCTAGAGATTTGATATTTGGTATATGATGTCATCTACAGGTCCTATACCAAAGTTGTTCAAATTATGCCCCTAGTGCCAAAATTGGCCCCGCCCCAGGGGGGCAGGTTTTCCTTATATGTATATAGAAAAATTAAAAAATCTTCTCCTCTGAAATGACAAAGGCTAGAGATTTGATATTTGGTATATGATATCATCTACAGGTCCTCTACCAAAGTTGTTCAAATTATGCCTCTAGTGCCAAAATTGGCCCCGTCCCAGGGGTCAGGTTTTCCTTATATGTATATAGTAAAAAATTAAAAAATCTTCTCCTCTGAAATGACAAAAGCTAGAGATTTGATATTTGGTATATGATATCATCTATAGGTCCTATACCAGAGTTTTTCAATTTATGCCCCTAGTGCCAAAATTGGCCCCGCCCCAGGGGGTCATAGGTTTTCCTTATATGTATATAGTAAAAAATTAAAAAATCTTCTCCTCTGAAATGACAAAGGCTAGAGATTTGATATTTGGTATATGATATCATCTACAGGTCCTCTACCAAAGGTGTTCAAATTATGCCCCTAGCCTTAAAATTGACCACGCCCCAGGGGTCATAGGTTTTCCTTATGTGTATATAGTAAAAACTTTAAAATCTTCTCCTTTGAAATGACAAAGCCTAAAGCTTAGATATTTGGCATGAAATATTGTCTAGTGAACCTGTTCCAAGTTTGTTCAAATTATATCCCTGGGGTTAAAATTGGGCCTGCCGGGGGTCTATTTGTGCATATAGTAAAAACATAAGAAAATTATCCTCTGAAGCTTCAAAGGCTAGAGCTTAGATATTTGGCATGAAACATTGTGGACCTCTACAAACATTGTTCAAATTATTGCCCTAGGGTCAAAATTGGCCCTGCCCTTGGGGTCATAGGTTTTCTTTATATACATATAAAAAAAGTGATCTCTGAAACCGAGAAAGCTAGAGCTTAGATACATGTATTTAACATGAGACATTGTCTGGTGGAACTATAACAAGATTGTTTAAATTAAAGCTAAGGGTCACATTTGGCCCTGCCCTAGGGGACTTAGTGACCTACTTTTTTGTAATTTAATATACAGTTATGAAATTTGGACCATGTGCACAGTTTCAGATGAAGACTTGAACTTTGATGTTAAATGACCTAAATTTTGACCTAGTGACCTGTTTTCTTGTTATACCCCCACCACAAAATGTGGGGGGGGGCTATAATGGATTCGCTTTGTCGCGTCCGTCGGTCGGTCCGTCGGTCAGTCCGTCCGTCTCCATTATTGTGTCCGCTCTATAAATCCTATACAAACTGAAGGATTTTCTTCAAACTTGGCTGAAATGTTCACCTCAACAAGGGGATGTGCAGAACCCATGTTGCCCATGTGTCAGCTCAAGGTCAAGGTCACAATTGAAGGTCAAATATCAAACAATCAAATATTAGACATTATGTCGTGTTCGCTCTGTAAGTCCTACACTAATTGAAAGATTTTCTTTAATCTTGGCTCAAATGTTCACCTCAACAAGGGGATGTGCAGAACCCATGTTACCCTTTTGCTGGCTTAAGGTCAAGGTCACACTTGAAGGTCAAAAATTGACTTAGAAAATATTCTTAAATTTTAACATGTATTTGAATATTTCTGAAACTAGAAAACGTATTTGCTTGAAACTTAAAATATATATGAAGTGTCACAATTAGGATATGCAGGTCAGGTTTCATAACTCTGTATTGCATTTTGACAAAGTTATGCCCCTTTTTAAGTCTTCAAATTTACATACAATCAAATATTAGACAATATGTCGTGTCCGCTCTATAAATCCTATACTAATGGAAGAATTTTCTTTAAACTTGACTCAAATGTTCACCCCAACTGGGCAATGTGCAGAACCCATCTAACCCTTGTGCCAGCTTTTGGTCAAGGCCACACTTGAAGGTCAAAAATTGACTTAGAAAATGTTCTGAAATTTTAACATGTACTTGAATATTTCTAAAACTAGAACAGATAATTATTTGAAACTTCAAATATATACGAAGTGTCGCAAGTAAGATATGCAGGTCAAGTTTCATAACTAAAAAAAGTGTGGGGGGGATAACTTTGTATTGTATTTTGACAAAGTTAAGTCCATTTTTATGTCTTTAAGTTTATTTACTATAATATTTCTTAAACCAGAACAGATATTTACTTGAAACTTAAAATTTATATGAATGGTTACAAGCAAGCTCAGATGACGAAAATTCTACAATTCCATTGAATTATGACACAACTTATACCCCTTTTAGGCTTAGAAAATGTTCTGATATAACCATTAATACTTAAATGTTTCTGAAACTAGAACAGATATTCACGAAAATGAAAGGTTATTTTTAACTGTTTCGAACATGATTTGACAATATATATTTATACTATTACCTGTACAATTTGTTTGTTTTTTTCAACAGAGATAATTTCTTTTTATGTATATGTATTTGTGCCACTTAAGTTATTCCCTTAACCACCTTTCCATGTCGTCTTCTGTCAAGGACATTGGTGGGGGTATGAATCGCATTCAGCGATAGTTCTAGTTTTTTTTGATGTACAGCTATGAAATTTGGACCATTTGCACAGTTTCAGATGTAGCATTGAGCTTTGATGTTAGATAACCTAGATTCTCACCTAGTGACCTACTTTCTTGCTTTTTAGCTCACCTGAGCACAAAGTGCTCAGGGTGAGCTTTTCTGATCGGTCTTTGTCCGTCGTCCGTCCGTCCGTCCGTCCGTCGTCAACTCTTCATTCAAACGACATCTCCTCTGAAACCAATGGGGCAAATTTAGTGAAACTTGCCTGGGATGTTCCTTGCATGAAGCTCTACCAAGATTGTTCAAATGGTTCTGGTCCATTGCATTTCTGGTTCACTGGAGCTAAAAATAGATTTTATAAGTTGGATCTTTAAAAATCTTCTTCTCCGAAACCACAAGGCCTGGAGCTTTGATATTTGGTATGAAGCATCATCTAGTGGACCTCTACAAAAGTTTGTTCTAATTATGTCCCTGGGGTCAAAACTGACCCCACCCCAGGGGTCAGTTGATTTTACATAGAGTTTTATAGGGAAAACTTGAAAATCTTCTTGTCAGAAACAAGAAGGCCTAGAGTTAAGATATTTGGTATGTAGCATTGTCTAGTGAACCTCTACCAAGTTTGTTCAAATCATGGCCTCTGGGTCAAAAATGGCCCTGCCCCGGGGGTCACTTGTTTTACATAGAGTTATATAGGAAAATCTTAAAAAATCTTCTTATCAGAAACCGTAAGACATAGAGCTTAGATATTTGGTGTGTAGCATTGTCTAGTGGACCTCTACCAAGTTTGTTCAAATCATAGCCACTGGGTCAAAATAGACCCAGCCCTAGGGGTCACTTGTTTACATAGAGTTATATAGGAAAAGGTTTTAAAAATCTTCACAGAATAAACCATAAGGCTTAGAGTTAAGATATTTTGTATGAAGCATTGTCTAGAGGACCTCTATCAAGTTTGTTCAAATCATGGCCCCTTGGTCAAAAATGGCCCCGCCCCAGGGGTCACATGTTTTACATAGAGTTATATAGGAAAAGCTTTAAAAATCTTCTTGTCATAAACAACAAGGCCCAGAGTTAAGATATTTGGTGTGCAGCATTATCTAATGGACCTCTCTTAAGTTTGTTCAAATCATGGCCCCTTGGTCAAAATAGGCCCTGCCCCAGGGGTCACATGTTTTACATAGAGTTATATATGAATAACTTGAAAAATCTTCTTGTCAGAAACCACAAGTCCTAGAGTTAAGATATTTGGTATGCAGCATTGTCTAGTGGACCTCTACCAAGTTTGTTAGAAAAATGGCCCTGGGATAACTATTGGCACCGCCCGAGGGGTCACAAGTTTTAAATAACAATATAGAAGAAAATCTTTAAAAATCTTCTTGTCTGAAACCACAAAGCCTAAAATTTTGCATGAAGCAAGCTTTACCAAGCTTTTTCAAATTATTAGATCAGGTTAAAGGTCACTGAGGCTAAAAGTAGATTTATCTACTGTACCTCATAGAGCCTTCATTTATAGACCAATATCTTTGATATTCAGTATATAGGTTCCTTGCATGGACCTCTACCCATATGTAGGGTTTGAGGTCACTGGGTCAAGGTCAAGGTCACCATAACTTATAATAGATATTTCTACTTTCTGTCATAGAGCCTTTATTTATTGACTGATATTTTACAGATTGGTTTGTAGGCACTTACATATTTCCAATTAAAAAATGAAATACTGCTTAACAGCAAACCTACAGCCAAAGTACTCAGGTGAGCGATCCAGGGCCATCATGGCCCTCTTGTTTATCTACAGGTATGAAATTCGAACCCTGTGCACAGTTTCAGGTGTCGAAATTGAACTCTGACATTAGATGACATTTTGACCTAGTGACCTCCTTGTTGTTTGATGTACAGGTTTGAAATTTGGACCATACATATAGTAAAAATTGTTCAAATTCTTGTAATAAACACTAGCCTTGTCCGTTTTCACACAAATGACAGTCTGTCCTCAGGTGAGTGCTTTGGGGGCAATGGCCCCCTTGTTTATCTTTTGCATTAAACCTTTGTCTTGGTTTTACTTCAGGTCAGTTGGTTAGAGTCACTGACTTGCTATAACTAAACCTTTTTACTAATAAAAAGGGCAATTGGTTTGAGCCCAGCTATAAATTATAAAATAAAGACTGCAGATTCTCAAAGAGATCAGGGGTGGAGTAGTGGCACATTTATGGATATTTGCTTTATCCTTTAGATTGGTATGGGTTTGACCTTCCGCCTTGAGAGGTGCAACTTCACAGTTTCCAGATTTGTTATACCACCAAAACGAAGTTTGTGGGGGGTATAAAGGAGTCACCCGGTGGTTGGTCGGTTGGTCAGTCGGGGTTTACCTTGTCTGGAGCATAACTTGAAAACTACTAGTTGGAATTCAATGCAACTTCATTCAATGGTCAAGCAAAATGAGAGGAAGTGCAGTGTCCAAGAATCATAACTCCATCTTCACTATTTTTAGAGTTATTGCCCTTAATTGGTTTTCCTTGTCCGGAGCATAACTTAAAAACTACTGGTTGGAATTCAATGCAATTTCATACAATGGTCAAGCATAATGAGAGGAAGTGCATTGTCCAAGAATCATAACTCCATCTTCACTATTTTCAGAGTTATTGCCCTTAATTGGTTTTCCTTTTCCGGAGCATAAGTTGGAATTCAATGCAACTACATACAATGGTCAAGCACAATGAGAGGAAGTGCAGCGTCTAAGAATCATAACTCCATTTTCACTATTTTCAGAGTTACTGCCCTTTGTTGGTTTTCCTTTGTAGGGAGCAAAACTTGAAAACTACTAGTTTAAATTCAATGCAACATCATACAATGGTCAAGCACAATGAGAGGAAGAGCAGTGTTCAAGAATCATAACTCCAAATTCTCTATTTGCAGAGTTATTGTCCTTTATTGGTTTTCTTTATTTGGAGCATAGCTTGAAAACTACTGGTTGGAATTATTTGCAACTTCATACAATGGTCAAGCACAATGAGAGGAAGCGCAGTGTCCAAGAATCATAACTCTATGTTCATTATTTGCAGAGTTATTGACCTTTGTTGGTTTTCCTTTGTATGGAGGATAACTTTAAAACTACTGGTTTGAATTCAATGCAACTTCATACAATGGTCAAGCTCAATGAGAGGAAGTGCAGTGTCCAAGAATCATAACTCCATCTTCTCTATTTGCAGAGTTATTACCCTTAGTTTGTTTTCTTTATTTGGAGCATAACTTGAAAACTACTGGTTGGAATTCAGTGCAACTTCATCCAATGGTCAAGCACAATGAGAGAAAGTGCATTGTATAAAAGTTATAACTCCATCTTCACTATTTGCAGAGTTATTGCCCTTCCTTGGATTTCCTTTTCCAGAATATAATTTGGAAACTGGTGCTTGCAGCTTCATACAATGGTCTTGCACATTGAGTGGATGTGCGATGTACAAGAGCTATAACTCTGTCTTCTCTGTTTGCACAGTTATTGTCCTTTGTTAGTTTTCTTTGAGAGAATAACTTGAAAACTATTTTTTTGGAATTCAATGCAACTTCATACAATGGTGAAGCGCAATGAGAGGAAATGCAATGTACAAGAACCACAACTATCTTTAATTGCCCATAACCATAACTCTTTTTCAATTTTTTTACAAAGTATTCTGTTTCTAAATTGATAACTTCCTCTGTTCTGTAGCGGTGTTTTAGGTAATTAATCACATTTAGTGATAGCTCTAGTTATGTTAAACAAAGCTGTAAAAAATTTTATTATGACCGGTTTGGGAGTCCCCATTAAATATGACTGACTCTAAATAAGACCAATACGAGTTTCGAATTTTCTTTTGGATGATCGCTTTTAGAGTCTTAAAGTGGGAGTCTGATTTTGGGTCTATAGCTTTACTTTTAAGTTTGGCAAATAATTTGTCCCGTTTACGTATTTGTCTTAGTATGTCGATGGTGACCCAAGGGAGATTCTGTTTATGTTTAGTCATTTTAGTCGGTATATGTAAGTCACAGAGCCTATGGAGTTCTTGTTTGAAGTCAGCCCAGGCCAGGTTCAGGTCTGTATGTTTACAGTTCAAGAACCTTTTATGAAAATTTTTCAATTCCGATTTCATTTTTAACCAGTTTGCCTTCTTATAACAGGGGATTTTTCTCATTGGTTGGATGGGGCGACCTCTATTGATGTTTAACTCATGGTCGGAGTTGCCAAAGCTAGGGAGGGATTTGACATTGTGTACCAGGGAGGGTAGGTTAGTGAGAAATAAATCTAGTACATTATTATGCCCCCTCTTCAAAGAAGTGGGGGTATATTGCTTTGCATTTGTCTGTCGGTCCGTAGACCAAATGGTTTCCAACCAATAACTAAAGAATGCTTAGGCCTAGGAACTTCAAACTTGGTAGGATGCTTGTCCATCACCAGTAGATGACCCCTATTGATTTTGAGGTCAAGGGGTCAAAGGTCAAGGTCACATTGACCTTGTAGGTAGAAACGGTTTCCGACCAATAACTTGAGAACGTTTTGACCTAGGTTCACCAAACTTGGTATGCTGGTTGGTCATCACCAGTAGATGACCCCTATTGATTTTGAGGTCATTAGGTCAAAGGTCAAGATCACAGGGACTTTCATCCTAAAAACGGTTTCCGATCAATAACTAGAGAACACTTTGACCTAGGTTCACCAAACTTGGTATGCTTGTTGGTCATCACCAGTAGATGACCCCTATTGATTTTGAGGTCATTAGGTCAAAGGTCAAGATCACAGAGACTTTCATCCTTAAAATGGTTTCCGATCAATAACTAGAGAACGCTTTGAACTAGGTTCACCAAACTTGGTTTGCTGGTTGGTCATCACCAGTAGATGACCCCTATTGATTTTGAGGTCATTAGGTCAAAGGTCAAGATCACAGGGACCTTCATCCTAAAAACGGTTTCCGATCAATAACTAGAGAACGCTTTGACCTAGGTTCACCAAACATGGTATGCTGGTTGGTCATCACCAGTAGATGACCCCTATTGATTTTGAGGTCATTAGGTCAAAGGTCAAGCTCACAGGGACCTTGATCCTAAAAAGTGTTTCTGCTCAATAACTAGAGAACGCTTTGACCTAGGTTCACGAAACTTGGTATGCTGGTTGGTCATCACTAGTAGATGACCCCTATTGACTTTGAGGTCATTAGGTCAAAGGTCAAGATCACAGAGACTTTCATCCTTAAAATGGTTTCCGATCAATAACTAGAGAATGTTTTGACCTAGTTTCACCAAACTTGGTATGCTGGTTGGTCATCACTAGTAGATGACCCCTATTGACTTTGAGGTCATTAGGTCAAAGGTCAAGATCACAGAGACTTTCATCCTTAAAATGGTTTCCGATCAATAACTAGAGAATGTTTTGACCTAGTTTCACCAAACTTGGTATGCTGGTTGGTCATCACCAGTAGATAACCCCTATTGACTTTGAGGTCATTAGGTCAAAGGTCAAGGCCACAGGGACCTTGATCTTAAAAACGGTTTCTGATCAATAACTAGAGAACACTTTGGCCCAACCACAAGCATTTAGGTGCTGCTGGGGGGCATTTATGTTTTACAAACATTTCTTGTTATTTCTTGTGGGAGATTTAATCATCTGCTCAAGATTGAAGCTAACAATGTTTTCAAGGAAGTTTACCTGTAGATCTTTAAATTTACAGGAGTTCTTGAGGGATTCTGATGACCAGTCTATGTCGGGCATGTTGAAGTCACCTGCAAGCCATATTATGCTGTTTTCAGGGATTTTCTTCAAAGATAACCATAACTGTGATAATGCATCTGGGTCATTTTCATGAGGCTTGTAGAATGATCCGACATAGATATTTCTGGAACCTGGTATGCTTAGTTTGGCCCAACAGATATTACAATCTGTTTTGAGATCAGGCTGATCCTGACTCAACAGGGTCTTTGTCACAGCTATCAGGACTCCACCCCCTTGAATATACATCCAGTCATCCTGATAGACTGCGTAACCTAGACTGTCTGGGAATATCTCGGCAGTATTGATGTCAGGTTAGAGCGAGGTTTCACTACAGCAGATAATATCAGGCTTTACCTGGTCAATCATCTGGTGTAGTTCGGGGACTTTATTTTTAATTGACCTGCAATTAATGTTAAGGACAGTAATGCGTTGCTGTTTGTTGTATCTTAAAGATATTCTTCGATGAATGGCAGTGAAATCCAACTAGAATTTTATGTTGTTTTGACTTCATTTTCGTTATGGTATACATGTACATATAGATCTGTTCATTTTTATTATTTATGTTTTAAAAAGACGTTTCAGCCTCAAACCCTTTGGGCCCAAGCACAGTCACTTGGGCGTTAGGACCTATCCCTGCCTTCATTCCCCGCTTTAACTGCCCTTGTACAAGAGTTTTAAAGCACAACTACCTTTGCACAAGAGTTTTGTAGCATAAAAGTTAAAATGAAAGCTCCATACAACTGTTCTTACTGTTATCTTTTACAAATGTAGCCGTTTCAACATAAAATAAATCCCAGACCCACCATCCTACACATGTTCAAGTTATGAAACATTGTGCCGCAAATTACCTCAACTGCCTATGTTTTTCCTTGGTTTTCTCAATAATAACAAAGGTCTGTAAAATGTTGGTTGTGCCTGTCAATTATATCAGTGATAATTACAAGTGTATTCTACACATCAATATTTGTCTGACCATTCTAAGTGAAAGAATAAGCTTGAATTCAATAAGAACACTCAAAATTAACTCATCGCCACATATTCTTTCGAGAAATAATGACAGCAGGAGACAGAGATGGGGGCTAGTTCCAAACTTCAAGTGACTGTGGGCCCAAGTTGGTTAAGTTGCATATTCTGAAATAAAAAACAGAAAAGGGAACAACTTTATTTTCTTGATTTGGAAAAAGAATGAAGAGAACTACAACTCAATCAGTTGCCCCATGTGAGTTTTGAATTTTGCTTCCCTCAAAAGCACAGGGACACAACAGCACATTGACCAAACATTATACCGTTTGGTCAGTGAGCCATGTCCCTGTGCTCAAAAGTAGTATGTGTTCATTGAACAAAAAAACTACAGAGAACTCTGTCTGCAATTAAGGTTTTTTATCGTACCCGTTGTCCATATGACTGATAGCATAGTTATTAACTACTTATTTCTCTGAAGTTGCATAAAATAAGTTGTCATAGCTGCAAACAAAAACAAATTAACATACAAAACACTGTGTCTTAACCCAATTTAAGGACGATTGTCATTCTTTTGTTTCATGTGTATCAGTCAATGCTTAGAAACACAAATAATAAAAATAAGCAACTTGCAAGATGGCGCTTTAATGCTCGAAATATATGAAAATGACAGCTTAAATACATTAAACTAGATTCTAAGTATTTTTTGTTTACATTTCCTTTCTGTCGGCTCATATATTTTAATATAGGCATTAAGATAATGGAAATTTTTAATTATTCTTTATTACTATTATTTTGATTAACATAAAAGAAGCATTATTTCCTGCATAGGATAAGTTATTGCTTTTTAAATTGAAATCATCTTTGAAATTATCGTGTGTTTCTGTTTTTTGTATAATTATGTTGATCAATTGTTATCTCAAAATTTGTGACATTGAGAAATGGGGCAAAATGTCTTTTTGTTTTCTTTGGAAGAATGGGTCAAAGAAATTGAGTAACAAAACAGCGAAATGATTTGACAAGGTTGACTTTTTAGCTCACCTGAGCACAAAGTGCTCAGGGTGAGCTTTTCTGATCAGTCTTTGTCCGTCGTCCGTCCGTCCGTCCGTCGTCAACTTTTCATTCAAATGACATCTCCTCTGAAACCAAAAGGCCAAATTAAATGAAACTTGCCTGGGATGTTCCTTGCATGAAGCTCTTCCAAAGTTGTTCAAAGAATTTAATTCCATCAAGAACTCTGGTTGCTATGGCAACTTAAAGGAAAAACTTTGAAAATCTTCTTGTCTGAAACCACAAGGCCTAGAGCTTAGATATTTAGCATTTAGCACCCTCTAATGGAACTCTACAAAAATTGGTCAAATTATTTCCCTGGGGTCAAAATTGGCCCCGCCCCAGGGGTCACTTCATTTTACATAGACTTATATAGGAAATCTTATAGAATCTTCTTCTCAGAAACCACAATGCCTACAGCTTAGATATTTGGTATGTAGCATTGTCTAGTGGATGTCTACCAAGTTTGTTCAAATTATGTCCCCTGTGTTAAAATTGACCACGCCCCAGGGTTCTCTTGGTTTACATATAGTTATATAGGAAAAACATGAAAAATCATTTTTCTCCAAAACTAATAGGACTAGACCTTAGATATTTAGTATGGAGTATTGTGAAGAGAACTTTTACCAGTATTGTTTAAATGTTGGCCCTGGGGTCAAAATTGGCCACGCCCTTGGGGCCCTTAATATGTAAAAAAGGAAATCTTTAAAAATCTTCTTCTCAGAAACCACAATGCCTACAGCTTTGATATTTGGTATGTAGCATTGTCTAGTGGATGTCTACCAAGTTTGTTCAAATTATGTCCCCTGGGTCAAAATTGGCCAGGCCCCAGGGTTCTCTTGGTTTACATATAGTTATATAGGAAAAACATGAAAAATCATTTTTCTCCAAAACTAATTGGACTAGACTTTAGATATTTGGTGTGGGGTATTGTGTAGAGAACCTTTACCAGTATTGTTTAAATGTTGGCCCTGGGGTCAAAATTGGCCCCGCCCCGGGGTCCCTCAATATGTAAAGAAGGAAATCTTTAAAAATCTTCTTCTCAGAAACCACAATGCCTACAGCTTTGATATTTGGTATGTAGCATTGTCTAGTGGATGTCTACCAAGTTTGTTCAAATTATATCCCCTGGGTTAAAATTGGCCACGCCCTAGGGTTCTCTTGGTTTACATATAGTTATATAGGAAAAATGTTAAAAGTCATTTTTCTCCGAAACTAATAGGACTTGACCTTAGATATTTGGTGTGGAGTATTGTGTAGAGAACCTTTACTAGTATTGTTTATATGTTGGCCCTGGGGTCAAAATTGGCCCCACCCCGGGGGCCCTTAATATGTAAAAACGGAAATCTTTAAAAATCTTCTTCTCAGAAACCACAATGCCTGTAGCTTTGATATTTGGTATGTAGCACTGTCTAGTGGATGTCTACCAAGTTTGTTCAGATTATGTCCTCTGGGTCAAAATTGGCCACGCCCCAGGGTTCTCTTGGTTTACATATAGTTATATAGGAAAAACATGAAAAATCATTTTTCTCCAAAACTAATAGGACTAGACCTTAAATATTTGGTGTAGAGTATTGTGTAGAGAACCTTTACCAGTATTGTTTATATGTTGGCCCTGGGGTCAAAATTGGCCCCACCCTGGGGGCCCTTAATATGTAAAAAAGGAAATCTTTAAAAGTCTTTTCAGAAACCACTGTACCCGGCTGTGTATTTTCCAAGGTCTTCAAGAAAAATCATGAAAAAAACCATGGAAGTCCATACTTTTAGGGCAGTTTTACTAGGAAACCTTGGACAATGTTGCAATTGTCCAAGGTGAAGGTTTTTTTTTCTAACTTTTCCTTGGACATATTCCATGGTCGTCTGAAAAATTCCTAGGAATCGCTTGGACAATACCTTGGAAAGTAAAACTTAGTTTTTTTCAAGCTGGGAAAATGAATACTTTCAGATACTTAGAAAATTTTTAGCTTGGAATTCACTTGGAAAGCAACACTTAGAAAATTTTCAGCTTGGACAAAGGACTTAGTTTTTTTTTTTAAATCATCCTAATGCTAATGAATGCTGAATTATTTATATCTATTGTCATTATGATGTGCTAGTAGGAAAAGAATGTTTAATTCTTTTCAGAAGATATAAAGAAACATTTTAAAGAAATATAATCATTTATTGATTTTTGTATTTTATAATATATAATTATTAAATGATACCAAATATAAACATGTATACAATCTTCTAAATTAACTACATAACACAGATGAATAATGTTGGCATATTGTAGACCTTATATTATACATGTTTAAGATAAAAGTATATATATATATATGATTGTATCAAATGATGTTGCTGACTTTCCATGTAATATAACCATTATGTATTTCTTTATATTACACATCTGTAATATAACATAGTCATCACATATTTTCACCTTTACCTGTTATAAAAAATAAGAAATACGGCATACAAAAGCATGCATAAAACATAAAAACAAGTTTGATTTCAATGCCTTTAGTCATGTGATAAAAAGAATATCACATTTGTTGTCATTATGATATAATATTCAAATATTTAACTCGTCCAAGATAATTATATCTTCTTAAACTTGTTATATGACAACCCATATGAGATCCTATATAAATATTTTTCATTGAAAAGAAGTGACGTCATGTGAAAAAACAAATTTCTTATTTAAAAAAAAAGTAAAAAAATGTATACATACATGTAGTGTAAGATTTGGTTTATATGGAATTTATACACACGAGTGCCCTTCTAACTGTAATAAAGTATTGAATACCTGTATATATCAGTCATGAATACTTTATTGCAGTCAGAGCAGCACTCTTGTAAGTTTATAGTATTTCAGTCCCTTTCAAAATGATTAGGGAACATAGCTCCATACACTCGGTTATCTGTCTTAATAACAAATAATGGTTCTTTAAGGTCATGTGCTCTGACCACACTGATCTCATTTTTCACATTCATCTCTTGTAGATGAGGAACGCATCTCCCCAAAACAAGTCCCCCCTCAGTTATCATTTTCCCAACAGCAAAAACCCTGCCTGTTTTTCTATGAAAAAGGTATCTCTGAACTTCAATGGCAATTTCACCTAATGGTGTCTTTTTTCTAATGCTATTGTGTAAGAATTTTGTTTCTTGGTCTTAGAACTGGTCAAACAGTACATGAAAAATCCATTTCGAACAATTTTAGACACATAAGAAAAATCTAAATCATTGTCAAAATCAATTAAATCTTTAAGTTTTAACTGAATTTGTCTTTCAAAGTTTTCTTTGACATCAGTTACTTTAACTACTTTGCATTGGTAAGCATCATGGCCAACTTTCTTATCATTGCTGTCTAGCATATCTTCCATAAATTCTTTAAATTTCCCTTCTTTCGTTAAATCAAAATTTTGCATTGTATGAAAGATACGTTTTTGAGCCTGAAATGCCCAAAAGATTTGTCGACAAACATTTCCTGTGCCATGTACACCTTGTTTAATTTCGCCATTAAAGGATTCATATGCAAAACAAGACCAAGCCCAAAGTGGACCCCATTTCCTTACACAATCAACTATATGTGTCAGGTTGTGCATATTAAGACTCAGCACATTATTACCATACAAAGTACTAGCTTGCTGTACAAAAAACTTGTATAATCTTTCAGCCTTTTCTAAATCTGATGAAGTAATACCCTGACCTAATAAAATGTAAGTTGCTTCAACCAGACAGCAAAAATGCTTCAAATAAAGCTCTGGTAAATGATCAAGTAGGCATGGAAGTGAATAGAATAGCAGCCAATTTCTTAATTCAGATGCTTTCCAATGCATGAATGTATTTGTTATAATCCGTGGCAATCTGTGAATCCTGTATGGTGGCTTAATGTTCCTGAGAATTTTGTCTACCTTCACTGCATTATTTCCAATAAAGAATGGCATGGTCTTATTTTCTGGGTCAAACCATAGGTGAAGGAACTTCTTCGTAATTCCTAGCAAAATACCATGCATATAATCAATTACTACACTGTCTGTCAATGATAGATACGGTAAATAGCTGAGGACACTTCTTCCAAAAATTCCTTTGATACGACTTCCATCTTCTTGGGCTTGGATTGCATTTTCTCTAAATTCATCTTCCTCTCTAAGCTTTGCTGGGAATATCCTGAAAGGGTATGACCGACAACGACCTTTACCACTTTCAACCACAACACCAGGTTCTTCACAGTACAAGCAGCCATATTCACCATTATGTTGGGTCATATTAGTAACATATGATCTTGCTTGCAGGTCCATTGTTAAAACAACTACCATGTCAACTGACAAGGCCTAGAATTTTAAAATTTGGCATGAAGCAAGCTTTATCAAATTATTAGATTAGGTTAAAGGTCAAGGAGGCTAAAAATAGATTTATCTACTGTACCTCATGAAGCCTTCATTTATAGACCAATATCTTTGATATTCAATATATAGGTTTCTTGCATGGACCTCTACCTATGGGTAGGGTTTGAGGTCACTGGGTCAAGGTCAAGGTCACCATAGCTTATAATAGATATTTCTACTTTCTGTCATAGAGCCTATATTTATTGACTGATATTTTACATATTTGGTTTGTAGGCACTTATATATTTTCAATTAAAAAATGTAATACTGCTTAACAGCAAACCTACAGCCAAAGTACTCAGGTGAGCGATCCAGGGCCATCATGGCCCTCTTGTTAAGATAAAGCACTGTAAACACTTGTGATGGTATGTGAGATGGTTGGTGGTCACCAAATCACCAGTTTCATTCCACTTTTACCATGTATTATTTGGCTTTTTTTTGTTTACCCTTATTATGTGCTTACTGTGCAGCTGAAACAACCTGATATTCCTAACCTTTGAACCCCAAAGATTGATAAAGAAGAAATTGACTCTGAAATTATAGAACATTACTATTATTTATCATTTTTACTCTTGTTCCAGATTAGCATCATTCTAAAGATAGTAAACAAAGGAAGTGGACTGTATGGAATGCCAGTACAAGTTACGGCACTTGCACAAGCCACTCACTACAAGGGCCCTAATGGAAGTAATAGACTGCACGGTCATGTGATGGAGGCGTATGCAGTAAAGTGACTTTTTAAATAATCATGGTGTGACAGGTATACCACCAGCCAAAAAGAGGAAACTGCTGTTTTGGGGGAGGTAATTTTGAAGAGGGATGATAAACCAGCCTACCTTCTTGCAACACAAGCAACAAAAATGTTTATCACAAATAATATGATAACGACAGAGGAGCACAGAGTTAACTGTGATAACGTCTCTACCGAAGTACCCCTGCCTTGCTCCTACATTGTACTCTGCATGTTGGGATTCACTGATCTGTGGTTAAAAAAAGGGTCTGTGTGTAGGGTATGATTATAGAGGTGAGTTGTCACACAGATGTGTAAGATTAAACAAAACAAATTTATAAGATTTCTCATGTTTAACATGTCTTTATTCTAATTCCATAGTTATGACACATCCTTATATTGATATATAGATATCATAATAAAAAACAAACATTCTATAAACAATGCTAGAGATGTTTTTAGCTCACCTGAGCACAAAGTCTTTGTCCGTCGTCCATCCGTCCGTCGTCAACTTTTCATTCTAATGACATCTCCTCTGAAACTAAAGGGCCAAATTAAATGAAACTTGCCTGGGATGTTCCTTGCATGTAGATCTACCAAGATTGTTCAAATGGTTCTGGTCCATTGCATTTCTGGTTCACTGGAGCTAAAATTAGATTTCATAAGTTGGATCTTTAAAAATCTTCTTCTCCGAAACCACAAGGCCTGGAGCTTAGATATTTGGTATGAAGCATCATCTAGTGGACCTCTACCAATTTTGTTCACATTATGACCGTGGGGTCAAAACTGACCTCATCCCAGGGGTCAGTTGATTTTACATAGATTTATATAGGGAAAACTTAAAAAATCTTCTTGTCAGAAACCACAAGGCCTAGAGTTTAGATATTTGGTGTGCAGCATTGTCCAGTGGACCTTTACCAAATTTATTCAAATCATGGCTCCTGGGTCAAAAATGGCCCAGCCCCAGGGGTCACATGTTTTACATATAGTTATATAGGAAAAACTTTAAAAAATCTTCTTGTCAGAAACTGCAAAGCCTAGAGTTTAGATATTTGGTGTACAGCATTGTCCAGTGGACCTTTACCAATTTTGTTCAAATCATGGCTCCTGGGTCAAAAATGGCCCTGCCCCAGGGGTCAAATGTTTTATATAGAGTTATATACAAAAAAAACTTTAAAAAATCTTCTTGTCAGAAACCGCAAGGCCTAGAGTTTAGATATTTGGTGTGCAGGATTGTCCAGTGGACCTCTACTAAGTTTCTTCAAATCATAGCCGCTGGGTCAAAATAGGCCCCACCCCGGGGGTCAATTGATTTTACATAGGCTTATATAGGAAATCTTTAAAAATCTTCTTCTCAGAAAAAACCACAATGCCTACATCTTAGATATTTGGTATGAAGCATTGTCTAGTAGACCTCTATCAAGTTTGTTCAAATAGTGTCCCCTAGGTCAAAATTGGCCACGCCCCAGGGTTCTCTTGATTTACATATATAGGTAAAACATGAAAAATCATTTTTCTCCGAAACTAATAGGACTAGACCTTAGATATTTGGTGTGGAGTATTGTGTTGAGAACCTTTAGCAGTATTGTTTATATGTTTGCCCCGGGTTCAAAATTGGCCCTGCCCCAGGGGCCTTTAATATGTATAAAAGGCAATCTTTAAAAATCTTCTTATTGGAAACCTCAATGCCTACAGCTTGGGTATTTGGTATGCAGCATTGTCTAGTGAATGTCTACCAAGTTTGTTCAAATTATGTCCCCTGGGTCAAAATTGACCACTCCCCAGGGTTCTCTTGATTTACATATAGTTATATAGGGAAAAACATGAAAAATCATTTTTCTCCGAAACTAATAAGACTAGACCTTAGATATTTGGTGTGGAGTATTGTGTTGAGAACCTTTACCAGTATTGTTTATATGTTGGCCCTGGGTTCAAAATTGGCCCCGCCCCAGGGGCCCTTAATATTGAAACAAGGCAATCTTTAAAAATCTTCTTGCTGGAAACCTCAATGCCTACAGCTTAGATATTTGGTATGCAGCATTGTCTAGTGGATGTCTACCAAGTTTGATCAAATTATGTCCCTGGGGTCACTATCGGCCCTGCACGAGGGTTCACAAGTTTTAAATAGCAGTATAGAAGAAAATCTTTAAAAATCTTCTTGTCTGAAACCACAAGGCCTAGAATTTTAAAATTTGGCATGAAGCAAGCTTTATCAAGCTTTTTGAAATTATTAGATTAGGTTTAAGGTCACGGAGGCTAAAAATAGATTTATCTACTGTATCTCATGAAGCCTTCATTTATAGACCAATATCTTTGATATTCAGTATATAGGTTCCTTGCATGGACGTCTACCCATGGGTAGGGTTTGGGGTCACTGGGTCAAGGTCAAGGTCACCATAGCTTATAATAGATATTTCTACTTTCTGTCATAGAGCCTTTATTTATTGACTGATATTTTACATATTTGGTTTGTAGGCACTTACATATTTTCAATTAAAAAATGAAATACTGCTTAACTGCAAACCGACAGCCAAAGTACTCAGGTGAGCGATCCAGGGCCATCATGGCCCTCTTGTATTGTAATATTTTTAGCTCACCTGAGCACAACGTGCTCATGGTGAGCTATTGTGATTCCCTTGTGTCCGGCGTCCGTCGCCGTGTGTTCGTGCGTCGTCCGTCGTCAACAATTAAATAAAAACAACATCTCCTCTGAAACTACTGACTGCACATTAACCAAACTACACAGGAATGATCCTTGGGTGGTCCCCTTTCAAAGTTGTTCAAATGGTTCCAGTCTGTTGCATAAGTAGGTCACAGGGCCAAAAAAGAAGTTTCAAAAATGCAAATTAAAAAAATCTTCTTGTCAGAAAGTACAAGGCCTAGAGCTTTGATATTTAGTATATGACATCATCTATAGGTCCTCTACCAAAGTTGTTCAAATTATGCCCGTAGTGCCAAAATTGGCTCCGCCCCAGGGGGTCATAGGTTTTCCTTATATTTATATAGTAAAAACGGCTATTAGTATTTTGCGAAACGGAACGGAACAAGTGGTGGGGTACCAAACGGGGAATGCCAGATTCTTTATTATCCCCCTGCCAAAGGGGGAGGGGATATTAGAAATGCCCTTCATCCGTCCGTGCGTCCGTCCGTCCGAAACAATTTTGTCCGGAGCATAACTCCAAAACTACTTGAGGGATTTTATTCAAACTTCATACACTGACAGAGCACATTGGTAAGTAGTGCAATGTGCAAGTGCAATAACTCTACCTTGCCTTTTTTTAGAGTTATTCCGCTTTATCAAATTTACTTGATAAATTTTGTCCGGAGCATAACTCCAAAACTGCTAGAGGGATTTTATTCAAACTTCATACACTGACAGAGCACATTGGTAGGTAGTGCAGTGTGCAAGTCCAATAACTCTACCTTGCCTATTTTTAGAGTAACTCCCCTTTTTCAGAATTACTTGATAAATTTTGTCCGTAACACAACTCCAAAACTACTTGAGGGATTTTATTCAAACTTCATACACTGACAGAGCACATTGGTAGGGAGTGCATTGTGCAAGTGCAATAACTCTACCTTGCCTATTTTAAAGTTATTCCCCTTTATCAGAATTACTTGATAAATTTTGTCCGGAGCATAACTCTAAAACTACTTGAGGGATTTTTTTCAAACTTCATACACTGACAGAGCACATTGGTAGGTAGTGCACTGTGCAAGTGCAATAACTCTACCTTGCCTGATTTTAGAGTTATTCCCCTTTATCAGAATTACTTGATAAATTTTGTCCGGAGCATAACTCCAAAACTACTTGAGGGATTTTATTCAAACTTCATACACTGACAGAGCACATTGGTAAGTAGTGCAGTGTGCAAGTGCAATAACTCTACCTTGCCTTTTTTTAGAGTTATTTCGCTTTATCAAATTTACTTGATAAATTTTGTCCGGAGCATAACTCCAAAACTGCCAGAGGGATTTTATTTAAACTTCATACACTGACAGAACACATTGGTAGGTAGTGCAGTGTGCAAGTCCAATAACTCTACCTTGCCTATTTTTAGAGTAACTCCCCTTTTTCAGAATAACTTGATAAATTTTGTCCAGAGCATAACTCTAAAACTACTTGAGGGATTTTTTTCAAACTTCATACACTGACAGAGCACATTGGTAGGTAGTGCAGTGTGCAAGAACAATAACTCTACCTTGCCTGTTTTTAGAGTTATTCCCCTTTATCAGAATTACTTGATAAATTTTGTCCGGAGCATAACTCAAAAACTACTTGAGGGATTTTATTCAAATTTCATACACTGACAGAGCACATTGGTAGGTAATGCAGTGTGCAAGTCCAATAACTCTACCTTGCCTATTTTTTAGAGTTATTCCCCTTTATCAGATTTACTTGTTTACATTTTTAAAATCCCAGCATATTCATGTATATCTAATTCTTGAATTCTTGAACTTATAATCCCCCCGCCAAAGGCGGAGGGGATATTAGAACTGGTCTCTGTCCGTCCGTGCGTCTGTCCGTTCCAGTTTTGTCCGGAGCATAACTCCAAAAGTACTTGAATGATTTTCTTTAAACTTCATATACTGAAAGAGCACATTTGGAGAAGGTGTAATGTGAAAAAATAATAACTCTACCTTGCCTACTTTTAGAATTATTCCCCTTTATCAGATTTAATTGAAAAACTTTGTCCGAAGCATAACTCCGAAAGTGCTTGAGCGATTTTCTTCAAACTTAATACACTGACATAGAACATTGGTAGGAAGTGCAGTTTGCATGAACAATAACTCTACCTTGCCTATTTTTTGTGGGATTTTCTTCAAACATTATTACATTGAGTGTTTGAAAGAACAACCTCCAGGTAGCTTCTTCCCGGCGGGGGGATTAACCATGTGTAACATGGCTGTTGTTTTTGTTATTTTTGAGCAGATGATCTCGTGAACTAAAATTTGTCTTTTTTGTTTAAGTTAACTGCATCTTTCAGCATCTTTATTTTTTGCACTGAAATTATTTCTTGAACTTACGAGATATTAAAATTAAACCGTTATGCATGTGTCGGTTTAATTGCATTTTATGAAGCATAAAAATTACCTCTAACTACTCACAAGAAATAAGAACTTGTTGGGAGGGTTGGTAGACTAATTAACATTTCTCTTGTGAATATGAAATGAATTGTTCTGCATGCTGTTGTTCCGTTTCGTTCCGTAAAATACAGTTACCCACACAGGTTACTGTATTTTACGGAACGGAACAAACACTTTTTAGTTGTTGAGAGAAAAAATGATTTATCAAAAGTTCATTATCAAATGAACATTAAATAGTAACAGGCTGAATCCGGTGCTATGATTGAAGTCTCAGTAACTTCTGATTTTGTGAATAAACAAACGAGCAGGTCAATTAAGATGATCTCGTGAACTAAACTTTGTCTTTTTATTTAAGTAACATGCATCTTTCTGCATCTTTATTTTTTGCATTGAAACTTAATTCTTAAACTTACGAGATCTTAAAATAAAATCGTTATGCATGTGTCAGTTTAATTGCATTTTATGAAGCATAAAATTACCTTTTACTACTCACAAGAAATAACTTTTTGGGAGGGTTGGTAGACTGGAAACTTTAGCAATGGAATGTTATTTACTAATTAACATTTCTCTTGTGTTTATGAAATGAATTGTTTTGCATGCTGTTGTTCCGTTCCGTTCCGCAAAATACAGTTACCCACACGGGTTACTGTATTTTGCAGAACGGAACGGAACGGAACAAACTCTTTATGATTGTTAAGAGAAAACATGAATTATCAAAGGTTCATTATCAAATGAACCAGGCTGAAGCCAGTGCTTTGATTGAAGTCCCATTAACTTCTAATTTTGCGAATGAACAAACGAGCAGGTCAATTAAGATGATCTCGTGAACTAAAATTTGTCTTTTTATTTAAGTAAACTGCATCTTTCTACATGTTTATTTTTTGCATTGAACCTTATTACTTAAACTTACGAGATATCAAAATAAAATCGTTATGCATGTGTCAGTTTAATTGCATTTTATGGAGCATAAAAATTACCTCTAACTACTCACAAGAAATAACAACTTGTTGGGAGGGTTGGTTGACTGGATCTGATAGCAATGGAATTTTATTTACTAATTAACGTTTCCCTTGTGAATATAAAATTAATTGTTCTGCATGCTGTTGTTCCGTTCCGTTCCGCAAAATACAGTTACCCACACGGGTTAATGTATTTTACGGAACGGAACGAAACAAACAGTTTTTAATTGTTGAGAGAAAAAATGAGTTATCAAAAGTTCATTATCAAATGAACATTAAATATAGTAACAGGCTGAATCCGGTGCTATGATTGAAGTCTTTGTAACTTCTGATTTTGTGAATGAACAAACGAGCAAGTCAATTAAGACGATCTCGTGAACTAAACTTTGTCTTTTTATTTAAGTAACATGCATCTTTCTGCATCTTTATTTTTTGCATTGAACTTTTTAGCTCACCTGAGCATGCTCATGTGAGCTTTTAGGATCCTTGATTGTCCGGCGTCCGTCCGTCCGTCGTCCACAATTCATTCAAACGACATTCCTCTGAAACCAATGGGCAAAATTTAATGAAACTTGCCTAGAATGTTCCTTGCATGAAGCTCTACCAAGTTTGTTCAAATGGTTCCGGTTCATTGCATTTCTGGGTCACAGGAGCTAGAAACAGATTTTAAAAGTTGGATCTTTAAAAATCTTCTTGTCAGAAACCACAAAGCCTGGAGCTTTGATATTTGGTATAAAGCATCATCTAGTGGACCTCTACCAAGTTTGTTCAAATTATGATCCTGGGGTCAAAAATGGCCCCGCCCCAGGGGTAACTTGTTTTACATAGAGTTATATAGGAAAAACTTTAAAAATCTTCTTGTCAGAAACCGTAAGGCATAGAGCTAAGATATTTGGTGTGCAGCATTGTCTAGTGGACCTCTACCAAATTTGTTCAAATTATGATCCTGGGGTCAAAAATGGCCCCGCCCCAGGGGTAACTTGTTTTACATAGAGTTATATAGGAAAAACTTTAAAAATCTTCTTGTCAGAAACAGTAAGGCATAAAGCTTAGATATTTGCTATGTAGCATTATCTAGTGGACTTCTACCAAGTTTGTTAAAATTATACCTCTGGGGTCAAATTTGGCCCCACCCTGGGGTCATTGGTTTTACATAGGCTTATATAGGAAAAACTTCGAAAATCTTCTTGTCTGAAACCACAAGGTCCTGAGCCTTAAGATTTAGTATGTAGCATTGTCTAGTGGACCTCTACCAAATTTGTTCCAATTATACCCCTGGAGTCAAATTTGGCCCCACCCCGGGGTCATTGGTTTTACATAGGCTTATATAGTGAAAACTTTGAAAATCTTCTTGTAGAAGGAGAAGTAACATTTTCAGTCCAAATAATCTGGAAATTTGTCAGACAGGTTGTTTCTATGATTTCTAGCTCAAGTTCGAATATGGGTCATCTGGGTTCAAAAACTAGGTCACAGAGCCCAAAAATAGAAAAACCTTGTTAACACTCTAGAGGTTACATTTTCAGTCCAAATATCCTGGAAATTTGTCAGAAAGGTTGTTTTGATGATTTTTAGCTCAAGTTCAAAATTGGGTCATCTGGGGTCAAAAACTAGGGCACAGAGCCCAAATATGGAAAAAACTTGTTAACACTCTAGAGATAACATTTTCAGTCCAGATAACCTGGAATCTGTCAGAAAGGTTGTTTCAATGATTTCCAGGTTAAATTTGAATATGTGTCATCTGAAATCAAAAACTAGGTCACAGAGCCCAAAAATAGAAAAAAACTTGCTAACACTCTAGAGGCTACATTTTCAGTCCAAATGTCCTGGAAATTTGTCAGAAAGGTTGTTTCAATGATTTCTAGCCCAGATTAGGATATGGGTCATCTGGGAGCAAAAACTAGGTCACAGAGCCCTAAAATGTAAAAACCATTTTAACACTCCAGAGGTTACATTTTCAGTCCAAATATCCTGGAAATTTGTCAGACAGGTTGTTTGATGATTTCTAGCTCAGGTACCAATATGGGTCATCTTTGATCAAAACTAGGTCACAGAGACCAAATATGGAAAAACCTTGTTAACACTCTAGAGTTAAGATTTTAATTCCAAATAACCTGAAAATTTGTCAGAAAGGTTGCTCTTATGATTTCCAGCTCAACTTTGAATATGGGTCATCTGGATTAAAAAACTAGGTCACAGAGCCTAAATATCGAAAAACTTTGTAAACACTCTAGAGGCTACATTTTCAGTCCAAATGTCCTGGAAATTTGTCATGAAGGTTGTGTTGATGATTTCTAGCTCAGGTTTGGATATGGATCATCTGGGGTCAAAAACTAGGTCACAGAGCCCAAATATGGAAAAACCTTGTTAACACTCTAGAGATAACATTTTCAGTCCAGATAACCTGGAATCTGTCAGAAAGGTTGTTTCAATGAGTTCTAGGTTAAATTTGAATATGTGTCATCTGAAATCAAAAACTAGGTCACAGAGCCCAAAAATAGAAAAAAACTTGTTAACACTCTAGAAGCTACTTTTCAGTCCAAATATTCTCGAAATTTGTCAGAAAAAATGTTTTAATGATTTCTAGCTCAGATTCGAATAAAGCTCATCTGGGGTCAAAAACTAGGTCACAGACCCCAAATATGGAAAAACCTTGTTAACACGCATTGAGGTAAAATTTTCAGTTCAAATAACCTTGAAATTTGTCAGAAAGATTGTTTTAATGATTTCTAGCTCAGTTTTTAACCAGGTTTTCAATTTTGAAAATCCTGGTTATTAGATTGGGGTATGGCGGGCGGATGGGCGGATGGGCGGGCGTCAAACGAAATTGTGTCCGCTCTGTAACTCTTCAACCCTTTGAAGAATTTTGATGAAACTTCAGACAAATGTTTACCACATCAAGATGACGTGCAGAACGCATGTTCCGCATGGCTGGCTCCAAGGTCAAGGTCACAGTGACATTAACATTGAAAATCCTGTCCGCTCTGTAACTCTTCAACCCTTTGAAGAATTTTGATGAAACTTCAGACAAATGTTTACCACATCAAGATGACGTGCAGAACGCATGTTCCGCATGGCTGGCTCCAAGGTCAAGGTCACAGTGACATTAACATTGAAAATCCTGTCCGCTCTGTAACTCTTCAACCCTTTGAAGAATTTTGATGAAACTTCAGACAAATGTTTACCACATCAAGATGACGTGCAGAACGCATGTTCCGCATGGCTGGCTCCAAGGTCAAGGTCACAGTGACATTAACATTGAAAATCCTGTCCGCTCTGTAACTCTTCAACCCTTGGAAGAATTTTGATGAAACTTCAGACAAATGTTTACCACATCAAGATGACGTGCAGAACGCATGTTCCGCATGGCTGGCTCCAAGGTCAAGGTCACAGTGACATTAACATTGAAAATCCTGTCCGCTCTGTAACTCTTCAACCCTTTGAAGAATTTTGATGAAACTTCAGACAAATGTTTACCACATCAAGATGACGTGCAGAACGCATGTTCCGCATGGCTGGCTCCAAGGTCAAGGTCACAGTGACATTAACATTGAAAATCCTGTCCGCTCTGTAACTCTTCAACCCTTTGAAGAATTTTGATGAAACTTCAGACAAATGTTTACCACATCAAGATGACGTGCAGAAATTGTTGTCTCATTATTAAGTATACTCCTTGCAGACAGTATTGTTAGCCGAAATTTACATCCTACTCATTATCATGTATTCTCATGAATATTATCTTTTCCTTCATGTCATGTTATAATCTTTTGAATATTCATAGCAATCTTCATTCCAAAATTCATACTATAGTATAGAATCAGAACAACATTTTTGAAAACCTGGTTTCGTGGCATTGCCATGTTTCTTGTTAATATGGGTTATGTGGGGTCAAAAACTAGGACACAGGGCTAAAAAGTAGAAAGTCCTTGTTAATGCTCTAGAGGTTACATTTTCAGTCCAAATGTCCTGGAAATTTGTCAGAAAGGTTGTTTCAATGATTTCTAGCCCAGATTAGGATATGGGTCATCTGGGATCAAAAACTAGGTCACAGAGCCCTAAAATGTAAAAACCATTTTAACACTCCAGAGGTTACATTTTCAGTCCAAATATCCTGGAAATTTGTCAGAGAGGTTGTTTTGATGATTTCTAGCTCAGGTACCAATATGGGTCATCTTTGATCAAAACTAGGTCACAGAGACCAAATATGGAAAAACCTTGTTAACACTCTAGAGTTAAGATTTTAATTCCAAATAACCTGAAAATTTGTCAGAAAGGTTGCTCTTATGATTTCCAGCTCGACTTTGAATATGGGTCATCTGGATTCAAAAACTAGGTCACAGAGCCTAAATATCGAAAAACTTTGTAAACACTCTAGAGGCTACATTTTCAGTCCAAATGTCCTGGAAATTTGTCAGAAAGGTTGTTTTGATGATTTCTAGCTCAGGTTTGGATATGGATCATCTGGGGTCAAAAACTAGGTCACAGAGCCCAAATATGGAAAAACCTTGTTAACACTCTAGAGGCTACACTATCAGTCCAAATAACCTTGAAATTTGTCAGAAAGATTGTTTCAAAAATTTCTAGGCCAAGTTTGAATATGGGTCATCTGGGGTCAATTAACCAGGTCCATAGCAACTTTGTTAAAAGCAGTCATATTCAGGTGAGCGATATAGGGCCATCATGGCCCTCTTGTTTCTTAAACTTACGAGATCTTAAAATAAAATTGTTATGCATGTGTCAGTTTAATTGCATTTTATGAAGCAAAAAATTACCTCTTAGTACTCGCAAGAAATAACTTGTTGGGAGGGTTGGTTGACTGGATCTGATAGCAATGGAATTTTATTTACTAATTAACGTTTCCCTTGTGAATATAAAATGAATTGTTCTGCATGCTGTTGTTCCGTTCCGTTCCGCAAAATACAGTTACCTACACGGGTTGATGTATTTTACGGAACGGAACGAAACAAACACTTTTTTATTGTTGAGAGAAAAAATGAGTTATCAAAAGTTCATTATCAAATGAACATTAAATATAGTAACAGGCTGAATCCGGTGCTATGATTGAAGTCTCTGTAACTTCTGATTTTGTGAATGAACAAACGAGCAAGTCAATTAAGACGATCTCGTGAACTAAAATTTGTCTTTTTAGTTAAATAACATGCATCTTTCTGCATCTTTATTTTTTTGCATTGAACTTTTTTCTTAAACTTACGAGATCTTAAAATAAAATTGTTATGCATGTGTCAGTTTAATTGCATTTTATGAAGCAAAAAATTACCTCTTAGTACTCGCAAGAAATAACTTTTTGGCAGAGATGGTAGACTTGAACCGAGCAATGGAATGTTATTTACTAATTATCATTTTTCTTGTGAATATAAAATGAATTGTTCTGCATGCTATTGTTTCGTTCCCTTCCGTAAAATACAGTTACCCACACGGGTTACTGTATTTTGCGGAAAGGAACGGAACAAACTCTTAATGATTGTTGAGAGAAAACATGAATTATCAAAAGTTCATTATCAGATGAACATTAAATAAAGTAACAGTAACTTCTGATTTTGTGAATGAACAAACGAGCAAGTCAATTAAGATGATCTCATGAACTAAAATTTTGTCTTTTTATTTAAGTAAACTGCATCTTTCTGCATCTTTATTTTTTTGCATTGAAACTTACTGCTTAAACTTACGAGATATTAAAATAAAATCGTTATGCATGTGTCGGTTTAAGCATAAAAATTACCTCTAACTACTCACAAGAAATAACAACTTTTTGGGAGGGTTGGTAGACTGGAACCAAAAGCAATGGAATGTTATTTACTAATTAACATTTCTCGTGAATATGAAATGAATTGTTCTGCATGCTATTGTTCCGTTCTGTTTCGTAAAATACAGTTACCTACACGGGTTACTGTATTTTGCGGAACGGAACGGAACAACAGCATGCAATTATTGTTGAGAGAAAAAATGAGTTATCGAAAGATCATTATCAAATGAACATTAGATATAGTAACAGGCTGAATCCGGTGCTATGATCAGTAACTTCTGATTTTGTGAATGAACAAACGAGCAGGTCAATTAAGATGATCTCGTGAGCTAAAATTTGACTTTTTATTTAAGTAACATGCATCTTTCTGCATCTTTATTTTTTTGCATTGAAACTTATTACTTAAACTTACGAGATATTAAAATAAAATTGTTATGCATGTGTCAGTTTAATTGCATTTTCTGAAGCAAAAAAATTACCTTTTTAGTACTCGCAAGAAATAACAACCGAGCAATGGAATGTTATTTACTAATTATCATTTTTCTTGTGAATATGAAATGAATTGTTCTGCATGCTATTGTTCCGTTCCGTTCCGCAAAATACAGTTACCCACACGGGTTACTGTATTTTACGGAACGGAACAAACACTTTTTAAAAATTAGGAGAATATATGATATATACATTATCAATAGTTTATCATGAATTGAACTCTTACGGTTTGTCAGTGTACGGACTAAGACGGCTTTATACAGAGTATTACAAAGTATTATTGTGAAAGAGTTGTTCCCCTTTGTTTCGTGTACGCCGTTTGCTGCGGAATCTATAGGCGATATTTGTGAACTATAAAACTCGTAAACTTGTTTGTTTCTATACCGTTAAACCCTACTGGCGCACTATTTTGTCTCCACGACTCGAACGATGTAATAGTTTCTTGTTTGGTCAAACATCATTGTTTGGGTGCACGTACTTGAGCCATCCAACTTCAACTTCAATGATGTTTCTTCCCAAAATCCATGATGGACGTTTCGTGAAGGTGCAGGAATGCGTGTGACTGTACACTTGGTTAAATGTGACCGGACAACCATTACTGTAAATGTTTGTGTTTTGTCACTACGAAGTAGAGTAGAACTATCCGTTTGGTGAAAATACACTTATTTTGACGTGAAATGTCTACTACAATGTCCGCAAATTATTTAGTAGCAGATAGAGAGTGAGTCCTTTTGCAGCTGCCACCACGCCAGTAAGGTTTAACGGTATTCTTAGCTTAAGCATGACGTCATTCTAGCCATTAACCAATCAGATAACAGTAACTTACTAATTTAAGCATTCGGTTGTCTGTCGTTACTCGGACTTTATCGTTGGAGCCTATGTGACTTTAAAGACGTTTGTTATGAAACCTAACAACTTTAATTAATTAGAATCGTTAAAAATGCACTTATCAGGCCGTTATATGTTCTAGTTTTTGTAATTTTTAATCTTGAAGTTACATATAGCTCAACGATAAAATCTGAGTTACACCCAAGTACCGATATACCTTTAAAAAGTACCCGGATGTGTAAAGCCGAAAATAGAAAGTTGAAACACACAAATTTACGACTTTTGTAGTTTATTAATATCGCCTATAATTCGGCAGCAAACGGCGTACACAAAACAAAGGGGAACAACTCTTCCACAATAATATTTTGTAATACTCTGTATAAAGCCGTGCTATTCTGTACACTGACAAACCGTAAGAGTTCAATTGATGATAAACTATTGAAAATGTATATATTCTCCGAATTTTTAAACTGATACATGCATAAAGATTTTATTTTAATATCTCGCAAGTTTAATAAATAAGTTTCAATGCAAAAGATAAAGATGCAGAAAAATGCAGTTTACTTAAATAAAAAGACAAATTCACGAGATCATCTTAATTGACTTGCTCGTTTGTTCATTCACAAAATCAGAAGTTACTGAGACTTCAATCATAGCACCAGCTTCAGTCTGTTACTTTATTTAATGTTCATTTGATAATGAACTTTGATAATTCATGTTTTCTCTCAACAATCATAAAGAGTTTGTTCCGTTCCGTTCCGCAAAATACAGTAACCCGTGTGGGTAACTGTATTTTGCGGAACGGAACGGAACAATAGCATGCAGAACAATTCATTTAATATTTACAAGAGAAATGTTAATTAATAAATAACATTCCATTGCTATCGGTTCCAGTCTACCAATCCTCCCAAAAAGTTGTTATTTCTTGCGAGTAGTTAGAGGTAATTTTTATGCTTCATAAAAGGCAATTAAACCGACACATGCATAGTGATTTTAGTTTAAGATCTCGTAAGTTTAAGAAAAAAGTTTCAATGCAAAAAAAAGATACTGAAAGATGCATGTTACTTAAATAAAAATACAAATTTTAGTTCACGAGATCATCTTAATTGACTTGCTCGTTTGTTCATTCACAAAATCAGAAGTTACTGAGACTTCAATCATAGCACCGGCTTCAGCCTGTTACTTTATTTAATGTTCATTTGATAATGAACCTTTGATCATTCATATTTTTTCTTAACAATCATAAAGAGTTTGTTCCGTTCCGTTCCGCAAAATACAGTTACCCACACGGGTTACTGTATTTTACGGAACGGAACGGATGAAAAGCATGGAGAACAATTCATTTCATATTCACAAGAGAAATGGTAATTAGCAAAATACATTCCATTGCTATCGTTTCAAGTCTACCAACCCTCCCAAAATGTTGTTATTTCTTGCGATTAGTTAGAGGTAATTTTTATGCTTCATGAAATGCAATTATATCGAAACATGCATAGTGATTTTAGTTTAAGATCTCGTAAGTTTAAGTAATAGGTTTCAATGCAAAAAAAAAAAAAAGCAGAAAGATGCAGTTTACTTAATTAAAAAGACAAATTTTATTTCACGAGATCATCTTGATTACCTGCTCGTTTGTTCATTCACAAAATTAGAAGTTACTGAGACTTCAATCAAAGCACCGGCTTCAGCTTGTTACTATATTTAATGATTATTCGACAATGAACTTTTGATAATTCATGTTTTCTCTCAATAATCATAAAGAGTTTGTTCCGTTCCGTTCCGTAAAATACAGTAACCCGTGTGGGTAACTGTATTTTTCGGAACGGAACAGAACAACAGCATGCAGAACAATTCATTTCATATTCACAAGAGAAATCTTAATTAGTAAATAACATTCCATTGCTATCGTTTCCAGTCTACCAACCCTCCCAAAAAGTTATTTCTTGCGAGTAGTTAGAGGTAATTTTTATGCTTTATAAAATGCAATTAAACTGACACATGCATAACGATTTTATTTTAAGATCTCGTAAGTTTAAAAAATAAGTTTCAATGCAAAAAATAAAGATGCAGAAAGATGCATGTTACTTAAATAAAAAGACAAATTTCAGTTCACGATATCATATTAATTGACCTGCTCGTTTGTTCATTCACAAAATCAGAAGTTACTGAGACTTTAATCATAGCACCGGATTCAGCCTGTTACTTTATTTAATGTTCATTTGATAATGAACTTTGATAATTCATGTTTTCTCTCAACAATCATAAAGAGTTTGTTCTGTTCCGTTCCGTAAAATACAGTAACCCGTGTGGGTAACTGTATTTTGCGGAACGGAACGGAACAATAGCATGCAGAACAATTCATTTAATATTCACAAGAGAAATGTTAATTAATAAATAACATTCCATTGCTTTCGGTTCCAGTCTACCAACCCTCCCAAAAAGTTGTTATTTCTTGCGAGTAGTTAGAGGTAATTTTTATGCTTCATAAAATGCAATTAAACTGACACACGCTTAGTGATTTTAGTTTAAGATCTCGTAAGTTTAAGAAAAAAGTTTCAATGCAAAAAAAGATACTGAAAGATGCATGTTACTTTTATAAAAAGACAAATTTTAGTTCATGAGATCATCTTAATTGACTTGCTCGTTTGTTCATTCACAAAATCAGAAGTTACTGAGACTTCAATCATAGCACCGGATTCAGCCTGTTACTTTATTTAATGTTCATTTGATAATGAACTTTGGTAATTCATGTTTTCTCTCAACAATCATAAAGAGTTTGTTCCGTTCCGTTCCGCAAAATACAGTAACTCGTGTGGGTAACTGTATTTTGCGGAACGGAACGGAAGAAAAGCATGCAGAACAATTCATTTAATATTTACAAGAGAAATGTTAATTAATAAATAACATTCCATTGCTATCGGTTCCAGTCTACCAACCCTCCCAAAAAGTTGTTATTTCTTGCGATTAGTTAGAGGTAATTTTTATGCTTCATGAAATGCAATTATATCGAAACATGCTTAGTGATTTTAGTTTAAGATCTCGTAAGTTTAAGTAATAGGTTTCAATGCAAAAAAAAAAAAAAAGCAGAAAGATGCAGTTTGCTTAATTAAAAAGACAAATTTAAGTTCACGAGATCATCTTGATTACCTGCTCGTTTGTTCATTCACAAAATTAGAAGTTACTGAGACTTCAATCAAAGCACCGGCTTCAGCTTGTTACTATATTTAATGATTATTCGACAATGAACTTTTGATAATTCATGTTTTCTCTCAATAATAATAAAGAGTTTGTTCCGTTCCGTTCCCTAAAATACAGTAACCCGTGTGGGTAACTGTATTTTGCGGAACGGAACGGAACAACAGCATGCAGAACAATTCATTTCATATTCACAAGAGAAATCTTAATTAGTAAATAACATTCCATTGCTATCGTTTCCAGTCTACCAACCCTTTCAAAAAGTTATGTCTTGCGAGTAGTTAGAGGTAATTTTTATGCTTTATTAAAATGCAATTAAACTGACACATGCATAACGATTTTATTTTAAGATCTCGTAAGTTTAAGAAGTAAGTTTCAATGCAAAAAATAAAGATGCAGAAAGATGCATGTATATGATATCATCTACAGGTCCTCTACCAAAGTTGTTCAAATTATGCCCCTAGAATTCTATGCAGAATTTTTTGCTTATAATTATTACCTATCTAAATTAATTCCACAATTATCTTGTATTTTACTACAATGCCTTCTTAATGTGTTATTACAGTGATCTATGCTTTTTTGTGTCGCCTGCTACAAAGTAGCCGCGACATACAGGGATCACTTCTCTATCATCCGTCTGTCCATCTGTCCATCCGTCACAAAACTTGTCCGGACTACTCCTCAGAAACTACAGATGCAATTTCATCCAAACTTTACAGGAATGATTAGTACCAAGTCTAGTTGTGCATATCATCAGCATTTTCCAGTTCAATGATTTTTGTCAGAGTTATGGCCCTTTAATGATTTTTAACCAGGTTTTCAATTTTGAAAATCCTGGTTATTAGATTGGGGTATGGCGGGCGGATGGGCGGATGGGCGGGCGTCAAACGAAATTGTGTCCGCTCTGTAACTCTTCAACCCTTTGAAGAATTTTGATGAAACTTCAGACAAATGTTTACCACATCAAGATGACGTGCAGAACGCATGTTCCGCATGGCTGGCTCCAAGGTCAAGGTCACAGTGACATTAACATTGAAAATCCTGTCCGCTCTGTAACTCTTCAACCCTTTGAAGAATTTTGATGAAACTTCAGACAAATGTTTACCACATCAAGATGACGTGCAGAACGCATGTTCCGCATGGCTGGCTCCAAGGTCAAGGTCACAGTGACATTAACATTGAAAATCCTGTCCGCTCTGTAACTCTTCAACCCTTTGAAGAATTTTGATGAAACTTCAGACAAATGTTTACCACATCAAGATGACGTGCAGAACGCATGTTCCGCATGGCTGGCTCCAAGGTCAAGGTCACAGTGACATTAACATTGAAAATCCTCAAGGTCACAGTGACATTAACATTGAAAATCCTGTCCGCTCTGTAACTCTTCAACCCTTTGAAGAATTTTGATGGCTCCAAGGTCAAGGTCACAGTGACATTAACATTGAAAATCCTGTCCGCTCTGTAACTCTTCAACCCTTTGAAGAATTTTGATGAAACTTCAGACAAATGTTTACCACATCAAGATGACGTGCAGAAATTGTTGTCTCATTATTAAGTATACTCCTTGCAGACAGTATTGTTAGCCGAAATTTACATCCTACTCATTATCATGTATTCTCATGAATATTATCTTTTCCTTCATGTCATGTTATAATCTTTTGAATATTCATAGCAATCTTCATTCCAAAATTCATACTATAGTATAGAATCAGAACAACATTTTTGAAAACCTGGTTTCGTGGCATTGCCATGTTTCTTGTTTAAAACTTTTCTTGTACTACTAATGCAGTTTGATTGAAATGTTACAGGACTGATCAGTACCTCAAGTTCTTGCGCGTATCTAACGGGTTTTTTAGTTGAATGATTTTTGGCTGAGTTATGGCCCTTGATTAAAAAAAGGTGTATTGGCCCGTTAATGATTTTTGTGTTCCCTGCTTCACAGTAGCTGCAACGTGTTACAAAGTAGCCGTTACATGCATGGATCACTTCTCCATTGTCTGTAAGTCCGTCCGTCCATCTGTCACAAACTTGTACAGACTACTCCTCAGAAAGTACTAGTGCTATTTCATCCAAACTTTACAAGAATGATCAGTACCAAGTTAAGTTGTGCAAATCGTCAGCATTTTCCAATTCAATGATTTTTGTTAGAGTAATGGCCCTTTAATGATTTTTATTTTCAAACTTCGTCTGCACTACTTCTCTTATACTACTGGAGCAATTTGAATGTAATGTTACAGGATTGATCAGTACCTCAAGTACTTGGGCTTGTTTAACAGGTTTTTTGGTTAAATGATTTTTGGCTGAGTTATGGCCCTTGAATAAAAAATCTCGTTTTAGCCAACAATCTGACCAATAATCTCTCAATGCAACTGCTTAATTGGCTATCATCAGGCGACACATGTGATCACTGATCGCCCTTGTATTTCCAATTAAATTTTCAGTGAATACATCTTTTGATATTTTGACGTAACATTGTGTAATTATGCCTGTTCACCAGTTTTTTTTTTCATAATTTTTAGAATTGTGAAACAGGCTTTGCATTTGAGGAACTGCATGTAGTTGCGGTCAGTATGGAAGACAGCAAGGCAGCGTTATTACTGCAAGATATATTGTCATGGTATTGCCAGCAGATGTTTTCTTCTTTGCTCTTGGTGATGACCCTGCCACTGTGGTTTGCAGAACACGGATCAGTTCATTTGCAGATCGAAAAGCAAGGCAGTGAAATTTTAGGAGTTAAAATTGTTGAAACTTGGAAATCTAGTATCCAAAATCACAAGAACTTTATACAATAGGAAGACAAGTGCATTAATAGATGAATAATTAATGAAAACTTCTTGTATATGAAGGTGCATAATAAGTATATCACAGAAAAAATGATGCTCAGATTTATAAAAAAAAAAAACTGTAACTTAGTTATAGAAAAAAATCTTTGGTGTTGTCAGTTTATTGTTTGAACAAGGTCTTGATTTGGAAATTTAAGTACAAGGTTTATTTACATTTTACTGTGAGCTAGACTAATTTATAGTTTCAGAGCTGAACTGAATTCCTCAAATAGCAATCATCCAGAAATAAATTAACCTAAAGCAAATAGTCTTAGTTAACATTTAATTTTGGCGATGCCTCGAATCCCCAGTCTCTCAATAGCCTTTATGCACAGTTGTTGAATGACATTAAAAAGGTTTACCTAAAAACGTGATAAAAATGTCTTGTCCTTTGTTTGAAGAATGTATGTGAGTGGAACTTATGTTGTCTTTTACAGTTCTGCTTATTTTTTTTTAAATTTGTTCCTGTGCATAAAACCACTGGTATATTCTAGTCTGATCTCATTTATTTTATATTCTAGAGTAAATGTTATATTGACCTCGTGTTCTTGTCTGTTTTCAAATCTCTTCCAGCTGATGACTATGTAGGCAAAATTACATTGTGTGTTGCTAAGTTTTTTAACATGAAAAAAATAGTTTTACCTCCATAGTAATAATGGGTCCATTACACTTCAAAATACAGGGTACATCTACAAGTTTCAGAGATTATCTCCAAGGCATCTAAAGATTTTTTTTTAAATGAACAAGCTCATGTATTAAAGGCTGTAACTGTCAAAATATCAGTAGTTTTTTTTTTGCTTTGCACTGGTGATGGTCCTGAATGTAATCAAAGCGCTGCAAGCTCTGGGGTATTCACTGCTGAACTGGCTAGTCAACATTATGCTGTCTTGGGATGGGCTCACCTTAGACTACTTTATGTTAGAACAGTCTGATATCTTGCATAAAAATATACTGACGGAAAAATATAACTGTGCACACTAAAATACTTAATATCTTTTATTAGGTATAAAATTATTTTAGCAGATTTCTTTTGTGTAATTCACAAGGTAATCTTGTTTCAATAATACTGCTTTTCGCGAGTTGCACGTGCAAAATGTATAGCCCGTAACGGTCTCGCTTTTTACGTGTTTCTTTATGTTAACATCCTCGTACATGCTGTTTCGAGTTATTTTAACCGTCAAATTATAGTGAGCTACCCAGCAGTTCAGAAAAACACCTTAATTTGGATTTTAAGTCTTTGAAGACAATGCCACGCATCTCAGAAAATGATCGCCTACGTGCCGTCGGTATGATCCAAGCAGGCATTGCTCAAAATGCGGTTGCGCAGCGTTTTGGTGTTCACCGAAACACCATATCAGCACTTTGGCGACGATTTCAGCAACGTGGCAACGTCCGTGATCTACCACGTCCAGGGCGTCCACGTGTGACGTCAATCCGTCAAGACAATTATATCCGGCTTACACACCTACGGAATCGATTTCAACCGCGATACGTCCTACTCTTCTCTTACGTCATCGACAACGTCGACGTCAGTGGTGCAGACAGTATCTAAGGCTTCCAAGAGAATATTGGAATAATGTTCTGTTTACTGACGAGTCGCGGTTTCACTTAGAAAGTTCGGACGGACGAGTTCGTGTATACAGGCGTCGCGGAGAACGTTACTTGGATCCCTGTGTTTTTCAACGTCAACGTTTTGGTGGTGGTGGGTCGATAATGGTTTGGGGAGGTATCTCATCTCAAGGCAGGACCCAGCTTGTAATTGTCCGTGGCAATTTAACGGGTGTTCGTTACAGAGATGAGATTGTCATACCCCACGTGCTGCCATTTCTTCAACGTCAAGGGCGTAACATGACGTTTCAACAAGACAACGCTCGGCCACATGTAGCACGTGTAGTTACCGGGTTTCTGGCTCAGCAAAACGTGAGTGTCTTACCCTGGCCCGCTGTTTCACCAGATCTTTCACCAATTGAGCACGTTTGGGATGAGATGAAGAGACGCCTCCGTCAAAGACGTAACCAACCTCTCATGCTGGACCAACTAGCGCAGACATTGGTCAACATCTGGAACACCATTCCACAGGCAGTTATCGCCAACTTAGTTGCCTCTATGCCTCGTCGCTGCCGTGCTTGCTTGAACGCCAATGGAGGCCACACACGATACTGACCTTGTGAAATCAGATTTCATACCTGTCAACTTCTGCGCCTTGTTACTGTAAAAATTGTTTTACATGATGAAGTGTTTGTATTGATTGTTAGAAATAAAACGTTGATTGGCTAATTTGCAAAGTTTTATGTTACTATTCCTAATATTAAAAAAAATTCTATACCTTGAAGTATGCACAGTTATATTTTTCCGTTAGTATACATGGAACATATTAAGATAATCTGTATAAGTATTAGATGGTCAACTGAAAACAATATTAATATATAGCAATAATAGACAACAAGCAATAATAAACAGCATTTAAAGTTTTATTGTTTATCAACATGATGAAACCAAGTCAGAAACACCTTATACACAAGAGCCACCACAAGCGGGGAACACGCTCCATTTTTTCCTTTATCCAAAGGCAAACACTTCAGAGGAAGCAGATTGTGGTGAAGGGATTTCAAATGAAACATTTTTTGGAAATATAATTATACATAACAAAGTTATGGCCAGTTTTAGCAACATTCAGAAATTTGACCTTAAAGATCAAGGTCAAGTTCAGTTTAACCTTCTTTGGAGGTATTGTCTAAAATGTAGTTATGTCCAAGCATGAAGACACTACATCCATTAACAACAGAGATATAGCCAAGTTAAGCAATGCCAAGGTCATTTAAAGGTCAAGGTAATACTTGAATTGTTCAACACGTTTGTTTTATGCTCAGTGTTGTTTTGTCCCTGTATGAATCAAATCCATCCATAAATAACAAAAATTTGCCTATTTTAGCGAAATTCAATAGTTTGTCTAGGTCATTTTCAGGTTAAGGTCATAATTGAATAATTTAACACGTAGGTTTTGTCATGAGCATTGTTTTGTCCAAGTATAAATAAAAAAAAAATAAAAATGATTTGCCAATATAAGCAAAATTCAATAATCTGACCTTGAAAGTCAAGGTCATTTCCAGGTCAAGATCACATCTGGATGATCAATGTGCAAAATTCAAAAATATGATCTAGCTAGTCAAGTTCATTTCTAAGGTCAAGGTAAAACTTGAATCAAAATGTCAGATTTGTCAAAACTATTGTTTTGTCCAGATATGAATCAAATCCATAAATAAATGGCAAAGTAATGACAATTTTAGAAAAATTCAAACATTTGACCTTGACAGTCAAGGTCATTTTTTGGTCTTGGTCACACCTGAATTATTCAACATGTCTGTTTTTTCATAAGTGTTGTTTTGTCCTAGTATGAATCATTCAAACAATAAAAACAAACAAAATTATTGCAAATTGTAACAAAATTCAACAATTTGACCCAGAAGGTCAAGGTCATTTAAGGTCAAATCCATAAATAAATGAGAAAGGTATGACAATTTAAGCAAATTCAATCATCTGACCTTGACGGTCAAGGTCATTCTTAGGTTATGGTCATACCTGAGTTATTCAATATGTCGGTTTTGTCATTATTGTTGTTTTGTCCAAGTATGAATCAAAACCAACTAATAAAAACAAAGTAATGACAATTTAAGCAAAATTTAATGATTTGACCTTGAAGGTGAAGGTGATTTATTAGTCAAGGTCAAGGTCAATGTCCAGTTAAAGATCTTGTTTAAAGGGTTAAGACAGTCCACCTATTAGTAATTAAGTTATGGCCAATTTTAGCAAAAATTCAATATTTTTACTTTGAATTTGAAGGTCATTTTTAAGTCAAGGTCAAGTTTAGTCTAGTCAACTTGAAGGTCTTATCCAAAGGGTTAATGTGTCCAAGTATGAAGATAATCCATCTAGGAATAAAAAAATTATGATCAATGTTAAAGTTTTCGGACTGGAGTGGCAATGGCAACGACACCGTAACTATAACAATAACACGTTTTGTTTATTTTTAAGTCGAGCTAATAAACACACCCATACATAATAATTGAAGCAATGTTTATCAAAGAAACAAAATACACTCTGTCATCTCAAATATCTCTTATGCAAACTGTTAACAAAAAAAAGAATAATAATAATAATGGTAAGGCAGCTAAAAAGCAAAGAAGGGTGCCATGATGGCACTGCAATGCTTCCTGAGTGTATAAACATGCTATATAAAAATTCTAAAATTTGATGTATAGATATTAATGATCTATTTAAATCCCCAGAGGCGTAATATTTATATGACTAACCATTAAAATAAAAAAATTCACACAAGAAAAATTATGGACTGTACTGAAGAAAACGTTCTTAATGTTTTAGTTTGTAACAGCTGTAATTTATTCTATATAGGAAATACTGGAAATATATTAAGAAACAGAAGAACAGTCAATGAACAGCATGTAAGTATCTGATCAACAAGGCAAAATAACTTAACAAGCTCACTTGTGCAGATGAAATCATCAAGTACAGTCATTGCTTTGTACTGTAAAAGAACAGCATGTTTATAAGTTTTAGTGCAGCATAAAAAATGCATGTACAATAGATTTAAGCACACTTTGAATAGAAAAAAAGCATGAAGTGAAAAAATTAAATCAAAAGGATGATCAATGGCTGAATAACACATAGTTAAAGGACTTAAAGAATGATGCTATTACCACAAACTTTGCAACATTACTTTAATGTAAATTGCACACTTTGAACAATTTTAGTATTTTCTGATGTTACAAAAATAGTGCAGATGTCTAATCTTTAATTCATAGTGAAATACCTATTTATGATGTATGACTAAGAAAAAGAATGGTAAAATTTCTACACTAACAATTTATCTTAAAAATCTATTTTTTAAATATTTTTTTTTTTTTTTTTTTGCTAGTGTATGTGTACATGTCAACATGGTTGAGCTCCACTGGACAAGGTTACACACCAGATTTGAGACCTCTGTGCTTAGCAGTTTAAAACAAGAAGATTTTTTAAGTTGTTCATTTTTGTTGCCATACCAACCAGTGTTCGTTGAATAACTTTTATAAAGCTTCATGCAAGGCAGATTCCTGCAAAGTTTTATCATCTTTCACAGAGTGGTTAAGGAGAAGTTGTTTAAAGTAAATATTCCATGACAATCAATGCACAACGAACACAGGGCAAAAACAAAAGCTCACCTTGAGCACATAGTGCTCAGGTGAGCTAAAAACATCAAGTAAATTTATAAGAAATGAATAGTGCACCCATTAGCAGTGCAATATACACCCACAACAGCTGGTTATAACAACTTTTTTAAAATTTTCTTCAAGACTTCAGTTTTTAAAGACACCTTGATATATTTAATATAAAGAAAAGAGAGCAAAAAAAAGTATTTAGCAATAATTTCAAGACAGATTTCAAGAAACCACTGTTTTTATGCCACCACTTTGCGAGAGGTGGGAGTTCCACAATACATGTAAGTTTTCAACACAGCAGGGGCAGACTCATGCTAAAAAGTAACTTAACCCATTCCAGTGTTATCCTCAACCACTGAGTTCTTCATGGTGATTTTTTTTTGGCTACAGCTTGTACTGACCGAAATTCTTCTTCCTGGAAAAAATGTACTCTACAAATCAGTAATGTGTTCTATGAGTGCACAGGTAGTACTGATATGGAAGTACCCAAATATAAATGACTTGAAAAACATTTTATTGTATGTCGAAGTGCAGTACAAGCCTTGTGACATCCCACTACACCAGTCAAAAGGTATTAAAACAAGAGGGCCATGATGGGCCTATATCGCTTACCTGAGTATGAATGCTTTTAACAAAGTTGTTACAGACCTGGTTTATTGTCCCCAGATGATCCATCTTCGAACTTCACCTAGAAATTACCAAAACAACCTTTTCTGAGAAATTTCCAGGATATTTGGGCTAAACAAATTACTTCTACAGTGTTAACAAGGCTTTTCCACAGGGGTTTCATTAAGATCCGGGAGCCGGGTAAATTACCCGGTTATTTTCCATTTTTTCCCGGCTACTTTTCTTTAAATCAGGCTTATTATGACTGTAAGGAACTTTGGAAGTTAATGGCATGGCACAGAGAACTTTTGACAATGCCGTCACCACATGTAATTGCCTATCCTAGTTCTTCTTTTGTGTTCTACAGCATAATAGTCTTGCCAACCTGCAGTTAAGGTACAAAAGAATTTATTTCCATATTTCGCTATGTAGAATCGACTGACACCAATAAATCAGCGGTTTATTTCCAAATAATGCTAAGGACGTTTTAACAAGGCATTCAACAAAAGGGCAATCAGTGATAACATGTGTTGCCTGATGATAGCCAAAAAAGCAGTTGTATTGAGAGGTGATTGGACAGTCTCTTGGCTAAAAAAAAATTTTAATTCAAGGGCCAGAACTCAGCCAAAAATCATTCTACCAAAAATTCCATTAAATATGTGCAAGTACTTGAGGTACAGATCAATTAATCCTATAACATTTTATTCATGCTTTGTAGTATAAGAGAAGTAGTGCGGACAAACTTTAAAGATAAAAATAATTAAAGGGCCATGACTTTGACAAAAATCACTGAACCCAAAAATGCCGATGCTATGCACAACTAGACTTAAAACTGATCATGCCTGTAAAGTTTGGATGAAATCACACCAGTAGTTTCTGAGGAGTAGTCCGGACAAGTTTTGTGAAGGACGGACAGACGACGGAGAAGTGATCCCTATATGCCATGTTACTTTGTAACAACCAATACAAAAGTTAGGGGGAGGTAGGCAGGGCAGTATCCCAGCAAACATTACAAATCGGTCCGACATCAGGCCCGATATAGTTTGCAATGTCGGTCCGATGTCGGCATGTACATCGGCCCGATATCGGATGTGCAACCCGGCTCGATATCGGTCCGATATTGGCTGTATATCTGGCAACAGATCATGAGCCGATGTAATTCCTACATTGCTTTTATACAGTATTTAATTAGAGATGGCTTACCCTTAAATATATAAACAACAAAACTATTTTAAATTTATCATTGTTTCTTTAATTCTCAAGATTCATCACAATGAAATTCAGTCTGAGTACAGAGAGAGATGACTTCTTGTGACTAGATGCTGGATAAGTTTAAAAATCACATACATGCATATTATTATATAAAAATGAAGAAAACAAATGCAATAAAAGTACAAAAGAGAATGTTAAAATTCCTCAAAATTTTACCATAAAATGCAGTAAACATCTCTGTATAACACTTATTTTTAAAACAAAGTGGAACAGAAAATTAACAAAACCTTGAAATGAACAAATTCTAATTAGTATAAAAGATTCAGTAATAAGCAAAAGTTAAATGCCTGTATATATAAACAAATGACAGTGTAAAAAAATGTGTATTTTGCACAATTCAAAAAAAAATCAGAGTAACAAAAGTAAATTGAGTCATTCAATTAGTAGCAAGTTGTTTCAACAAACTGAAGTTTCACTGAGGGTCCCATCCTGGCAAGAATTTATCAAGTTCCTAACACATTCTAAACTGATTGTCCAATAGAACGGTCAACCTAAGTAGAAATTTACAATTCGGACTGAATGTAAGAAACTTCATTCCCGCTTGTTTCTAATGGAGAAGCCTTTTGACGTGTCTTGAAGTTACCATCTTGGTCGGTGGCAAGACGAAACCACTCCCAGAACTGAAACTGTGCATTTTTTGCTTTTCATTTAAGCATCTGAAAAAGACACATATACAACATCTTATTAGGGTAGAAAGAAATCTAGTTGTAATAATTCAATATTAACCAATTTATACAAGAAAAACATTAAATTTGACACAATCTCTTCTAGACTAGAGCAGTATTTAAAGAATAATTTCATGCAACCCATTTAAAACTGACAAAACCAAAACAGTCGCGAAATTACATTACTTTAACAGTATTCCTGCATCGAGTGCAAAGCAAAATACAAACATGTCAGTACTAATACAAAATAAAATAGACTTTGATATGAATCTATAACTGAACAAATTAATTACACAAATCGATGTTTTTATAACTTGCTTACTTGTTTGGCTTATTTGCCGCGAAAGTTTCTAAATTCAAGTCTCCGGATGTAGCCGGTGTACATGTAGAATTAAGACACGTAAAATGATTCTAGTAGTATTTCTACAAGTCAGAAATAGGCCGTAGTCCTAAAAATTTCGCAATTTACGCGGCACTTTTTTCATTAAAGTCCACATGACAAAAATCGAGTTTTAAAGAATAAAGCAGGGTCTTTCATATCGAAATTTGAAAGACCCTGAATCAAGTCAATATCGGGCCGATGTCGGTACGATATCAAAAAGCGACGCCGATATTCCATCATTTACCCGATATCGGTCCGATATGGGTATGTTTGCTGGGATATTGCAGTTACCGGTAGCTGTATTTTAATTCTTTCATTTCAGCAGCCTAATCAGACCAAATTCTATCTGGATATCTACAAACCTAGTACTTCTAAATGTTATTCATTATGGGTACTGTGTGCTTGGCCATGGAAGATGTAAGGGTTGTCAAAAGCAGTAGGAAGTTTCTCAATGCCATTTAGTACATGTACCTCTAAAACAGTATAAATTCTTTATGCAAATAAGTTATTTTCTTTACTTGAAGAAAGAGCTTGCAAATGAGTGATACATGTGCCCAATTACACTCCTTAGCTTACAAGAGGGCCATGATGGCCCTAGATCGCTCACCTGAGTATTTTGGCTCTAGGTTTGCTGTTAAGCAGTATTTCATGTTCTAATTGAAAATATGTAAGGAATGTAAATAGAAATATGTACATATGTAAAATATCAGTAAAAAAATAAAGGCTCTATGACAGAAAGTAGAAAATATCTATCATAGCCTACGGTGACCTTGACTTCGACCCAGTGACCTCAAACCCTACCCATAGGTAGAGGTCCATGCAGGGAACTTATATACCAAATATCAAAGATATTGGTCTTTAAATGAAGGCATTATGAGGTACAGTAGATAAACCTATTTTTAGCCTTGGTGACTTTTAACCTTATCTAATCAATCGAAAAAGCTTGATAAAGCTTGCTTCATGACAAATTTTAAAATTCTAGGAGTGGTTTCAGGCGTGAAGAATTTTCAAAGATTTTCTTCTATACTGCTATTTAAAACTTGTGACCCTCGGGAGAGGCCAGTTGTTACCCCAGGAAAAATTTTCTAACATACTTGAGAGAGGTCCTCCAGACATTGCTACAAACCAAATCGTAAGGCTCAGGGTTTTGTAGTTTCATACAAGAAGATTTTTCAAAGTTTACCCTATATAAACCTATGTAAATGTCAGTTGACCTCCGGTGGGGCCAAATTTGACCCCAAAGGTATAATTTCAACAAACTTGGTTGAAGTCTACTAGACATTGCTACATACAAAATCTTAAGGATCAGAGCCTGGTGGTTTCAGACAAAAAATTTTCAAAGTTTTCCCTATGTAAAATCAATTGACCCCTGGGGCGGGTCCAAATTTGACCCCAGGGGCATAATTTGAACAATCTTGGTAGAGGTCCACAAGACAATGCTACATACAAATTCTTAGATCTCAGTGCCTTGTGGTTTCAGGCAAGAAGATTTTTAAAGTTTTACTATATAAGCCTATGTAAAATAAATTGACCCCCAGGTAGGGGCCAAATTTGACCCCAGTGGCATAATTTGAACAAACTTTGTAGAGGTCCACTAGACAATGCTACACACAAATTCTTAAGGCTCAGGGCCTTGTGTTTTCAGACAAGAAGATTTTTTAAAGTTTCACAAATTAAGCCTATGTAAAATCCATTGACACGCGGGGCAGGGCCAAATTTGACCCCAGGTGTATAATTCGAACAAACTTGGCAGAGGTCCACTAGACAATGCCACATACCAAATCTTAAGGCATAGCACCTTGTGATTTCAGACATGATTTCAAGTTTTCCCTATGTAAAATAAGTTGACCCCCGAGGCGGGGCCAAATTTGAACCCATGGGCATAATTTGAACAAATTTGGTAGAGGTCCACTAGACAATGCTATATACCAAATCTTAAGGCTCAGGGCTTTGTGGTTTCAGACAAGAAGATTTTCAAAGTTTTTCCTTTCAGTTGCCATAGCAACCAGAGTTCTTGATGGAATTGAATTCTTTGAACAACTTTGGTAGAGCTTTATGCAAGTAATATCCCAGGCATGTTTCATCAATGTTGGCTCAGCAGTTTAGGAGAAGTAGTTTAAGTCAAATTGTTGACAACGCACACCGGACGCCGGACAATCAACCATCCTAATACAATGTAGCTCACCCTAAGCTGTGCTCAGGTGAGCTAAAAATGCATTAAGCATGATCACTATTATCTTCGTTAGGATGATCATAATCTATTTTTTGCCAGAGTCTTAGCTTACACTTTTTCCATACATGTGAAGAACAATTATCTACTCAACACTTAATATTAACAATAAAGCATTCTGATTTTATGATGTCTTGACAACCAAATTGCATGAAGCAAAACAATTTATTTTCAACCAGATCTTCTGTGAAGAAGCTGCTTTAAAGATTTTATTTGTAGAAAATACCTTCATACATGAAAGGAAGTGTAAATGTTAGCAAAAGAACACCTTTGAGAACAATGTCTTAACTGTTGGATTTTCTGGAAGCCTAGTAAAAAACAAGCCTATGTAAATCTATAAATAACTGGTATGTGGAATTTTAGTGAAAAAGTAAGACCATTTTACACAGGGTTGTTTGACACAGTATAATGTCATGGATCTTTGACGTCAGCCCGGTTATAACTTGATAGCAGAATTCTTCATGCAAGTACCTAAAAAGCAAAGGAAATGGAAAAAAGTATAATGTATCAAAGTCCTATCTTTATTGTCTGTTTTGTATTCAATGCCTGGTTTCAACACCTTTTTGGCTTATATGGCAGGGTTAAGTTCACCCTTCTAGCTTTGACCACAGGTGCTCGGCGCGTTGATTGGTCAGTAAACTGAAGTTTTTTTTCATCTAAAATAGGTTTAACTATTTATTATTTGACTGTCATACAATTTTCTTCTCTTCCAAAAAATTTTTTTATATGGTACATATATAATAGAGTAAAGGTAAACAACTCATTTCACCAAAAACTATAGTCAACATAGTTAACCGATCATTGTCACGTCAATTTTCCACCAATTTTACACTTTTATACACCAATCTGTACAGAATTGACCACTGTCTATGAAAATCGAACTGTCATCCCAAGTGTTTTTACTGTCTGATAAATATTAAACGGCAAACAGGCCGAAACCGTTACTCGTCAGAGATCTGACCGCTGGCACTCTTTGAAAAACACGGTATTTTTGTAAGACGTTTTCTCATTGGTCGCGCTCTGGTTGAAAACCAATGAGAAAACGTCTTATAAAAATACCGGAGCATGCGCGGAGATTTTGCAAATGTCTTCCTGAATAAAACGAAAGTAAACATATCCGGAAATAAGGTTAGCTTAGCTTAGTTATGACTATTTCATTGTTCAGTATAATGTAAAATTGAAGTATTTTATCAGACAGATGGATATAATGCAGTAAATACTGCACGATTTACGTTTTTCTATGGTTTTACTCTTGTGTTTTTCAAAGAGTGCCAGCGGTCAGATCTCTGACGAGTAACGTGTAAAATTGGAGGAAAATTGACGTGACAATGATCGGTTAACTATGTTGACTGTAGTTTTTGGTGAAATGAGTTGTATACCTTTACTCTATTATATATGTAACATATAAAAAAATTTTTTGGAAGAGAAGAAAATTGTATGACAGTCATATAATAAATAGCTAAACCTATTTTAGATATAGAGGCTTTGACTTCATAGTTATTCAACCTGAGTACTTAAAGTCTTACATGTACAGTTCTCTTTGCAATGGACTCCAAAGGGGTTTCATTAAGACCCAGAAGGCAGGTTAATTAACCAGCTATTTTCGATTTTTTCCCGGCTACTTTTCTTAAAATCAGGCTTAATTATTTTATAACAAACTAGCAGCAAATCACCTGCCTACTTTACCTGTTCTCCCTCAAACTAAAAAACTTAATGAAAACCCTGGTGGACTGGCTTTATCCTTACTTAAATCAGACATTTAGTGAAAGATCTTAAGAGTCTAAGACATAATGTTCTATATCAGAAATTTCTTGCGTAGCATGGTTTTTGAATCCATAATTCCAGGACTGACAGTCAGCACTTAACCGAACAAATAAAACAGGTAATTGTTTCTTTTCCTCATCAACTGAGCTAAAAAAAAGGGAAAGGTACCACTAAATATATGCATTAAACTGAATGCTAGATGAGATTTCAACAAATTATTGTAGTAGCTGCCAGGATTGGTTAAAGTTCATCAGTAAAATAGAACCCCTCCAAACCAGAGCCCTTCTAAACCGGCTGATCCCACATGACCTCCATGTAATTAACCCCTTCAAACGGGATACCCATGCTCTCCTGATACCTAATTAATTTGCAGAAAAATACAGGTAATATCAACATGAATCTACATCTAAAACCCATTCATGACTTTCCCTGGCTAAAATTGTTCATGCATTTCAGATTTTCAAACTTGTGTCAAAAAAAGAACATAAATGGATTTTATTCCTTCTACATTTGGAGGCATTCATGGGTTTATTTCATTACTGAAAATTGTTTTGTTTGCAACTTCCTACTGAAGGTAGACATAACCTGACAAATTCCCATTGTGAAATAAGTAAATAAATTTTGTACAATATAGCCTTTTTCTTTGTTTTGGACTGCTTTAAAAGGACCATTTAATGTTCATTTTCTTTCACCAAGTACCAAATGTCTGGACTATTATAGGAAGCAGCATAAACACAAAACAAAATTTGATCTTGCATTGCATTGAACCATGACAGTGGTGCAGTTGTTGTCACAAAAAAGCCAACAATCCCGGTACAGCTCTGTGTGTTTCTTAATTGTTTCCAAATTTGGACTTTAGAAAAACCCCTACAAACTGGACAATTGTAAAATATTTATTTTTATACCACTTGACGAAAATAATCCAGTATTTATTTTATACTGGGAACAACATATTATATAAGGTCCCAGTTTATGGAAAAAACTTTTAATATCCTCTATATAATATACATTCATTTATGACAAAAATATTAATAAATTCTTATATGTAAATAAAGTACAAGTTATATAGATGTATCACTTTTTTTCTTTTGTAATTTGTTTTTTTGTTGTTTTGTTTTTCATATTTACATAAGAAAAGGGCCGAAAAGATCAGGTTTTTGAGGCCACAACGTTTAATTTTTAAAAGTGTGTGGTAGTACCGGTAAATAAGTGTTGTGTTGTTCATATGTTTCTTATTAAAACTAATAACGAATCCAAGTACATGTGTATAGAGTTTATTTACAATGACATTTACAGGTAAAGATGTTACTACAAGTGTAGCTGGTCAACGACTGACGATGCCAATACTTTATCATATACATGTAGTTCGAGTACATATAGTCTGTTTCAAATAACTATAACAAATATACTACAATAAGCAAAAATGAAGACGATTGTTATCAATAATGTAAACAATTTAATTTTTAAATTTAAGTTGAAAATTTTAGGTCAATAGAAAAGACAGACACCTTGTTGTAGTATGGAAGAATAACTGTTGTTTCTGATCATACGTTAGAATTAGGGCGGACACAGGCACAAGCGATTGGTGGCCAAGTACCCCAGCAGGTGGACGTCATTAGCCGACATAATGGTCGTGGACGTCACAGGACACAAAAACGAGACGATCGTAACAGACAGCCCCCCAAGGATACACAGAAAAGACCGACGGCTTGAACACTTGAATTACAAACCACAAAAATGCCATAACTGTGGACACAGCCGGTGTAACATTAAATTTTGACCCCGTTGAAAATTGACCCCATGGGTCATTTTTCAACGGATTCGTGATCAGTTTTCAAGGCATCCTAGAAAACCAGGACTGGACCCCTGGACTGGACTCATGGACTTCTCAAAAAGGGCTTTCTGAGGTCATGATTGATCGAAAGCTGTGTCCTACAATAACCTTTCACCTATTCACAGAAATAGCTCAAGCTGTGCCATCATATTGCACTCAAGGGAGTAATTACTGTAGGATTTGGAGAATTACCTTGCTCCCTATAGAGATATCCATTAATTTTAAGGCTGAGAAGAAACAGAATTGTTGATTTAAAATGTTTTCATTTTACTGATAAGAAAGTGACAAATTCAAACAATGTAAATGAAAAAAGCAAGTTTTCATGATTTAATTCATTTTCATGTTTCTTCATATTTTTGTTGTTAAATAAAAGTCATTTTAAAGACAAAGTGAAATCAAAAGTAAATACTTTTTTGTAAGTTTGAATTGAATTTAAAAGGAACAAATAAATAAATAAATGAATAAATAAAAAACAGTTTTGACTAATATGCTAAATTGCTTGTGTGGTTACTGTCTTTTATTCAAAACCACAAAAAAACAATAATGACACTATTGCCTTAAATATCATTTTTTATAGAAGAAGAAGAAGAAGAGTTTATTATGCAAATAAATCTGACAAGATCCATAGCATAGCAGAATTAACAACAAAATTCATTTGTACACTGGTACAGCAAGATGATATATGGCATAACAATTTTACAAATATTCAAAACAACTATAAGACACTTACTTGTAATGCAATAAATATTATTTCATTAAAACAACATTTAATGTTCTTGGATTTACTTTAAAGGCAGATTTTTAGAATTATTTTTTTTTCATACGGGAGAGACTACATGTATTAGGAAAAAACAAAACAAAAAACACACACTAGCCGGCTACTAATCGGCGTCTTATCTCAAAAGCCTTGAATGTAAAAGTGGCAAGGTTTTTTAATTCAACGGGGTTTACACTGTTAATCAATTGTATAAATTTAACGAAATTTGGATGACGCAGATAGTAGTTGTTTATATATTTTTTCTAATATCTTTATAATTATCGCATTCTAAAACAAAATGAAATTCATCCTCTAATACCCTCTAATACCCCGCATTTAATACATTTACGTTCGTAATATGGTATACTTTCGGGTCTATGCCACCTTCCGGTTTCAACCGCCAGCCTGTGTGATGACAAGCGTAATCTAGATAATGCATTTCTGTATTTCGTTATATTTACTAGGTTGAGATACTCGCTAAAATTAAAACTGAAAATTGTTCTATAAACACCTCTTATATTCTCTTTTAGAAGAGTATCTCGTCTCTGTAGATTCCATATATTTATATAAATTTTATAAACAATGTCAGATGTATTTTGTCTTGTAGTCTAAAATTGACATTAAATATAGAACCGAGAACATGTACATGTATATCTATTAAGAATTTTTAGGGCATTTTCAGGACAAAAATCTACTCTGACCAACACAAACTAAATGTTGCATACTGAAAAATATGTTGTAGTTATGTTTTGTAAATAGTAAGAAATTTTAAAATGTTTCATTAGTATTATTAAGCCAATATATCATAAGTACACAAACAATAATACAACCGTTCAAAATGACCAAATTTGCTTCATAAGCTTTTTGAAAACTTTCGTTTCACTTTTTGTATCAAATATCATGATTTCAAAATTAAAGCTTCAGAAAGGCACATATAATATAGCTGTTTCAAAATTGAAGTGTTAAGGGTGATTTAGTTCACTTGTTACTAAAACACTTCCAGCCAAATCACCTATAATTTGGCTGTTAAACTATAGTTGTCCATTGTTTTGTTATTTTATATAGCTTAGGTCATGTCCTGAAAATCAAAGCACTATTGTAAGTCTGAAAGTGCTCTGTGGAAGACAGTCTGACATTTGCTCCCAAATGAGTGATAGAATTTGTCAGATGGTTTCATTGATATTGTTATGCAAACAGTCTTATTTAAAGCCTGAAAATGAGGATGGCAAACGTTGTATGTGCAAAGTGAATAATTATGGAAGATAATGTTATTAAAGATTACAAAAAATAGACTATGCTGAATTGTTTATTCTAAATTCATCATACCTGCATAATAGGAAGAGCTTTCTCATAAATTATATCTGACATTCCTCTCAGGACAGAAGAAATTAATGGCACTTTTTCCAGTTGGAGTAGGTTTTGAATACTAACTAAGGTTTATACAATGACAAGGTTAACTATGGTGGCCGTTGAAATATATAAGTCCTGCTTACATCCAGTATTCAAAGATAATAAACAAATTTTCATTACTTTTAATAAAATTTATTGCTCTATAAATTAGTGGTGTTTTTCAGAATATGAAAAATTGTTAGTAGAGATGAACCAATAGTCAATTAAATTAGTTCTTAATGCACTTTTGTCAATTTTGATGTTTTGTAAGTCTGAAAAAAAAGTAATATTTTCTTAGTATGTCAGCAATAAAGCTGTCCAACTTACATAAAAACAAAAGACTCTCTTATCTGACCCTTAAGTGTCAGGTCAAAGTGCAATGCCTAATTAAACCTGTGGCAGAATGATTCAATGATAACAACACCAAGCACGATTATTTGGACAGTTATATCTGCTAAATGACTACATCATGAATTTTAACAGTAAGCGTGGGGGTTAAATGTAATTCAGTTAATATACAAATACTGCATAGTTCTTCAGGGCTACTAGATATGGCTTCATTTCTTTGTCAATGGACCTGGTTATTACATAATCCACCTTTCAGTTTGTTTGCATTATATTTTGGTAAAAAAGGAGAAGTCTTTACTTGATACGAATTTTGATTTGAAGTGATAATACCACCTATAAAACAAAAATAAAATATCATTGCCAATTGTAAAATTTTCAAATGAATGCATACAGAAATTGCTAGAAATAAAATTTGCTATTAATGTTCACTTATGATTTGGCTTTATCTGTGGATATCAGCCGATATAATATTACGATCATGAAAGTCCATTACAGAAAGATGCGATGCATCCAAGAATACACAAACAAGGGATTCAAACTCCGATCTCCTGCGTGGCTGGCCAACCACTCAGCAAAAGATTAGATTCCCTGACGCAGCTGTCAGAGATTGTATTTATACAATTATAGGAAGGTGTGCATTAGACTGTAACACATCCCCTCTTGAGAAAGTCATAATTTATGAGTTGTGTATTCTTTTGATCAGATGATCAGAAAGAAATCTTGAAAGCTCTTTTATTCTACCTAATTTTTACATCAAAGTCCAGGAGGGGGTAATCCCGGACGAGCCCCATTTTACAAACATGAAAGTCTGTAACAAAAAGATGCAATGCATCTTAAAATACACAACCCAGAGGGGGATTTGAACTCCAATCTCCCATATGGCAGGCCACCACTTCAAAGAATTGATTCCCTGACGCAGTTGTTAGAGGTTGTATTTATACAATTATAGGAAGGTGTGCACCAGGCTTGCAGAAATGTTTCAAGCGCAATCGGTCCGACCACCCGACGATTACTCTTCAACCCCGACCCCCCCCCCCCCGCACTAAAAAAAAACAAAAAAACTTTATCTCGTACTGATGAGTGGAAAAGGTAGGAGGACGAGTATAATTTTCTGATCGCTCGTCCTGCAGATCGAGTGCAAAAACCGCAAGAAATATACCGATGGATGTGTAAATCATAACATCACAGTTTACCGAGAGTAAATTCATGTAATACGCTGTCAAAACGAAACCGGAAGCGTGAGTAAGGGGGAGCACTGCGCTTTTTTAAATTCAGTAAACCGCTGATCTTTTTCTCCTAGGGTCTCCAGGACGGGTGATGGTGATGCTGGACGAGTAGAAATTTTGGTCACTCGTCCTCGAGGACGAGTGGTCACTGAATGAAAAATTTGTTCCCTGTGTTGATACGTATAAAAGACTTGCGAATAAAAAATAATTGCCTACCGCCTTCTGTTTGATTTACACATTGATGCTGTGTGTAACTGCATACAAATAAAATTTACACTTTTAAATGGTGTATTTCGAAAATAACTCGCTTTGTTACTCAATTTCCAAACATCAAACAGTATAGAGCATAAAAAACGCACCGCTAATTCAGCTCAAAAGTAACTGTGTGAAGGTCGTTTATCTTTCAACTGACTTTAAAGGAGCCGACTTCTACGAACACGTGGGCTGACGTAGTGCTAGCTGCAAACATTAGACAAAGGATTTGAAGGCACCGACAGAAGCTATCAATCATCGAACTTGTTTTTTTCACGGTCATTTGGTCATTGACAAGTTTACTAGGTTGCAATTGGAACGGATTAGCGAGGTGTGATATACACAGACGGTGCGTGACTTATGTTGTGGGTTCGGTTTTGGCAGATTTTATACTGTCTGGATTTACATTAGGAATAGTCTCACTATTTCGCCTCCGAAGGTGAACCCATTTTACAATCTGATATTTTATTGTTGTTCACCTTCTACGTCTCACTTTTATCTGCATCTGGCTAAGCGGACTCGCCCAATCGTAGGCGATTGGGCACTTTTTATGGCTCGTTTGTCCAACAGTTCACAGAGTTTAAGGCAAAAATGATAAAAATATGATAAAATATGATAACTAAATTCATACCTGATCCTGTAATCCAAGAAAACACACAAATACATAAGTATAGAACTGAAACACTTATTTCGTACCTGATTTATCCACCATTTTATTCAAAATTTGGCAATCGGAATACTCGGTGTTCTAGGTAATAAGTTAACTAGGGTAGGGTAAAGAATCTACCGAACAATATCCGCTCAGTTATATGCAGTTTAAAATTAGGCTTAAAGGTTGAACAACTAAAAAATATCAGAATTATAAAATGGGTTCAACACTTTAAGCTTAATTAATTAGGCTACATCAGGAATAGAAAACGGTGAATTTCTGGACCGATTGAAATGGGATTTTCGGAGATGCGAACCGGTCCCAGATGTTCTGAATTGGTAAAAACCGACGATTTGTCGGATTTCTGCAAGCCTGGTGTGCACTATACCGTAACAATTAAAACAATAACTTTTGTTTTTGTAACCTGTCAACCAATGACCATTGCTCAGATTTAGTCTGAAGATGTTAGTTGGATAACAGATATTTTTAAAATATTCCCTGGTAGAGTTAGTGTGGATTTCTCATTATTTTTGCATTTTTTCAGTACTGTAAAGACTTTAAAGACTTTGACGACTATGATTCTGAGTATGTTTTGGTCTATCTATCATTTTGAATTATTTAAATTCAGAATTTTTCACATACGTTGTTCTCTGTAACAAATTCAAAATTGATAATGTGACACATGACGATTCATTTTATGGTCATTGGTGAAATGCGTTCAGCAAATAACTATGCAGACAGAGTGTTAATATCGTTTTTAAGCTTTCTATATTTCTAATTTTGTTTATTTTTGACGATTATGTTCATAATTATTATAAACATTTAATGAGAATACATCGCTGTTTAAAACAGTTGAATAAAGTTGAAACTTCACATTGGAAGATTGTTTTGCCCTCAGTAATGAAAATACTTTTTTTCTTTTTTCCTTTTTTGCTCTTTTTATTTCAGTTTGTTTTCCAAAAATGTCTTCATTATAAAACAATACCATTTTACAAAGTATGCAGAAACAGAAAAAAGTGACAACTTGCTTCTTTCAATTTAACACTTTATTTATTTATTTGTTTTTCCTGCAGTAAAAAATAAACATGTTAATTTAAATTAACATTTCCATCTATTCTGAATTACAAGCCTCAGTAAATAAAAGGATGATATCAGTGAAATCTGAGTTTAAATGGTATAAACAGAATCTCCCTGACTCTACAACAATTAGTCCCTTGAGTACAATTAGATGGCATGTCTTGAATTATTTCTGTAAACAGATGGAAGGTTATTTTAGGACACCCTGCTTTCAATGAATCATGACCTCAGAAAGCACATTTTAGGTCCACGGATCCAGTCCAAGAGTCCAGTCCAAGGATCCAGTCCAGGAGTCCAGTCCTGGTTTTCTAGGCATTTTTGGAAAACAAACTGAAATAAAAAAAGCAAAAAAAAAAAAAAAAAAAAGAAAAAAAAAAAGTCTTTTCATTACTGAGGGTAAAACAATCTTCCAATGTGAAGATTCAACTTTATTCAACTGTTTTAAACAGCGATGTATTCTCATTAAATGTTTATAATAATTATGAACATAATCGTCATAAAAATAAACAAAATTAGAAATATAGAATGCTTAAAAAACGATATTAACACCCTGTCTGCATAGTTATTTGCTGAACGCATTTCACCAATGACCATAAAATGAATCGTCATGTTTCACATTATCAATTTTGAATTTGTTACAGGGAACAACGTATGTGAAAATTCCGAATTTAAATAATTCAAAATGATAGATAGACCAAAACATACTCAGAATCATAGTCGTCAAAGTCTTTAAAGTCTTTACAGTACTGAAAAAAATGCAAACAATGAGGAATCCACACTAAATCTAGCAGGGAATGTTTTAAAAATATCTATTATCCAGTTAACATCTTCAGACTAAATCTGAGCAATGGTCATTGGTGGACAGGTTACAAAAACAAAAGTTATTGTTTTCATTGTTATGTTATAGTGCACACCTTCCTATAATTGCATAAATACAACCTCTGACAACTGCGTCAGGGAATCAGTTCCTTGGCTCAGTGGTTAAAGTGGTGGCCTGCCATGTGGGAGATTGGAGTTCAAATCCCCCTCTGGGTTGTGTATTTTAAGATGCATTGCATCTTTTTGTTACAGACTTTCATGTTTGTAAAATGGGGCTCGTCCGGGATTACCCCCTCCTGGACTTTGATGTAAAAAGTAGGTAGAATAAAAGGGCTTTCAAGATTCTTTTCTGATCATCTGATCAAAAGAATACAGAACTCATAAATTATGACTTTCTCAAGAGGGGATGTGTTACAGTCTAAAGCACACCTTCCTATAATTGTATAAATACAATCTCTGACAGCTGCGTCAGGGAATCTAGTCTTTTGCTGAGTGGTTTGAGTGTTGGCCAGCCACGCGGGAGATCGGAGTTTGAATCCCTTGTTTGTGTATTCTTGGATGCACTGCATCTTTCTGTTATGGACTTTCATGATCGTAATATTATATCGGCTGATATCCACAGATAAAGCCAAATCATAAGTGAACATTTATAGCAAATTTTCTTTCTAGCAATTTCTGTATGCATTCATTTGAAAATTTTACAATTGGCAATAATGTTTTATTTTTGTTTTATAGGTGGTATTATCACTTCAAATCAAAATTCTTATCGAGTAAAGACTTCTCCTTTTTTCCAAAATATAATGCAAACAAACTGAAAGGTGGATTATGTAATAACCAGGTCCATTGACAAAGAAATGAAGCCATATCTAGTAGCTCTGAAGAACTATGCAGTAATTGTATAACTGAATTACATTTAACCGCCACGCTCAGTGTTAAAATTCTTGATGTAGTCATTTAGCAGATATAACTGTCCAAATAATCATGCTTGGTGTTGTTATCAATAAATCATTCTGCCACAGGTTTAATTAGGCAGTGCACTTTGACCTGACACTTAAGGGTCAGATAAGAGAGTCTTTGAACTGTTTTCTAATCAGCATGCCATATTGTGTACCTGAGTTTCTAAAGTTTATGTATAAGCCTAAATTTATTATTTGAAGGAAATTTTCTTGTCACCTCTCATTACCTTATTGTTCTGAGTGTCAGATTTACAGCTCTGAGTCCTTAAAGAGGCTGTACTCCAGATTTGACATAATTTTTTTTTAATATAAATTATATATTTAGATGCCGTGAGATTATAACAACATAATATTTTACTTCAAAACTGATTATAAAAGTCAAAATAGAATAAAACAAATATTTTCGCTCCAGCCTGATTTGAACTCTGGACCCTCATGTTAACAAAATATTTCCAACGCTTTTACTGTCACCACCATCGCCGCATGTGATATTACAGAGATTTACTTTAAATCTTATATGATATAGTTATACCGTCGCGTTACGGTATAGCACTTTGAAAGGGGAAAAAATCAATTTATAATGTAATTATTTGACTTATTTTTTGTCAGTAAGTTATTTTTGAAGCATTAGTCATAAATATTACAAGAAATTTATAATACAAGAAAACTTTCTTTTTTTGTCATCTGGAGCACAGCCCCTTTAAAACTTCCCAGTACTTTCCTATTTTTTTTCTCACTATGGATTTAAGAACTAGTAAATTCTTGCATAACAATATCAAGGAAACCATCTGACATATTTTATCACTCATTTGGGAGCAAGTGTCAGACAATCTTCCACAGAGCCCATCCAGACTTACAACAATGTTTTGATTTTCAGGACATGACCTAAGCTGTATAAAATAACAAAACAATGGACAACTATGATTTAACAGCCAAATTATAGGTGATTTGGCTGGAGGTGTTTTTGTAACAAGAAAACTAAATTACCCTTAACACTTCAATTTTGAAACAGCTATATTATATGTGCCTTTTTGGAGCTTTAATTTTGAAATCATGATATTTGTTACAAAAAGTGAAACGAAAATTTTCAAAAAGCTTACGAAGCAAATTTGGTCATTTTGAACGGTTGTATTATTGTTTGTGTACTTATGATATATTGGCTTAATAATACTAATGAAACACTTTAAAATTTCTTACTATTTACAAAACATAACTACAACATCTTTTTCAGTATGCAGCATTTAGTTTGTGTTGGTCAGAGTAGATTTTTGTCCTGAAAATGCCCTAAAAATTCTTAATAGATATACATGTACATGTTCTCGGTTCTATAGTTAATGTAAATTTTAGACTACAAGACAAAATACATCTGACATTGTTTATAAAATTTATATAAATAAATGGAATCTACAGAGACGATATACTCTTTTAAAAGAGAATATATGAGGTGTTTATAAAAAAATGATATTTAAGACAATAGTGTCATTATTGTCTTTTTTGTTGTTTTGAATAAAAGACAGTAACCAGTACAAGCAGTTTAGCATATTAGTCAAAACTGTTTTTATTTATTTATTTATTTATTTATTTATTTATTTATTTATTCCTTTTAAATTCAGTTCAAACTTACAAAGTAGTATTTACTTTTGATTTCACTTAGTCTGACTTTTATTTAACAACAAAAATATGAAGAAACATGAAAATGAATTAAGTCATGAAAACTTGCTTCTTTTCATTTACACTGTTTGAATTTGTCACTTTCTTATCAGTAAAATGAAAACATTTTAAATTAACAATTCTGTTTCTTCTCAGCCTTGAAATTAAATTAATGGATGTCTCTAAAGGAAGCAAGGAAATTCTCCAAATCCTACAGTAATTACTCCCTCGAGTGCAATATGATAGCACAGCCTGAGCTATTTCTGTGAATAGGTGAAAGGTTATTGTAGGACACAGCTTTCGATCAATCATGACCTCAGAAAACTTTTTTTGAGGAGTCCATGAGTCCAGTCCACGGATCCAGTCCAGGGGTCCAGTCCTGGTTTTCTAGTATGCCGCGTAAGAGTGTTTACTCTTTAACGATTTCAATATCAATAACGAAGTCGTCTGTTTCATTTAGTTAATTTGTTTGTATTTATTTCAAAAATATTTGGATAGATTATGCTATTTATAAACATGCACGATAGCAGGAATCTTTTTCCTCATGTTACCTTTTAATAATATAATAATTTCTTCGAACGTTTTTAAGGTGACATTTTATGGACTGACTAATTTTCTCCTCACTGAAATTTTACACTTTCTGTTGTATTTTTCATCAATATTGTTCATCAATTGAACCATTAAATTCTCGAAGCTGAAGTTTTCATTTTTTTTGTCTGAACAAGTAAACGCATAAATTTATGATTTTATTTAACTAATAAAGATACAATGACAGTTCCACGCTTTTTTCAGCATCGTAACTTTTCATCCAAGTTTATCCTATTTTGTCATTGTTTTTTTTCTGTACGGAAAATTGCTAGTATTATATTCCTATATGTACAATTGGAGCGGGGTTAGTGTTATCCAATATTATGTAATTCTATGTTTTGATTTGCTGTTAGAAGATCCGATTATTGCCGAAGCATTACGTCTTTTTACGATGCGCTTACCTGTGGAATCAATTTGCGAAGTCGTGTTATTTCGGAAATCATCGGAGAGAATCACGTGACTGTCTGGTAATATTATGTAGGAACATTGTATGTTATTGTTTTGAAATCTATTAATAGTAACAAGTAACTGATAGGAGATACATGTAACTTATTGAAGGCTGGCAAATATATGGCGGTTGATAAAACTGCAAAACATAGTAATTTTGTAATAACAGTTACAAAGTCATTTTTCATCATTTTCATCAAACAATTCATTATTTTATATCATTTAAAAGGTCTGTAAACTCATATTTTACATATTTAAAAAATAATTGTCAAAACTGTTAAGTTCTTTGTTGTAAATGGTTAAACTTAGTGCATCTAAACTGCATGGAAAATGCTGAAACGACAGGTCTAAATTAGTGTAGTTTTCTTTTTTTAAAGCAAAAATTCAAAATCTGCCGATATTTTCAAAATATGAATTTAAAGAGCTTTCAAATGATGATACAGTGTTTATGTTTAATGTTTTCAAATAATAGAGTTCGGCTCACAAAGAAAAATGATATCTAAAGTTAAAAATTCTATCTGGTTCCCGGTCGTACTTTGCTACGACAGTGACTGTATCTCACATTGTCTCTATGTTGAATTATATCAAAGTAATCAAAGCATGGTCATAGTTTATTATCATAATTGAAATTACTAGATGATTTGTTATTCTATTCAAGCATCTTTTATATTCTGTTCAAGCATGTTATACCATGAAAATCATGTTATTTTGTTACTTAACAAAACCAGAGCTTCAATTAAGGCCCTGACAAAACAAACAAAGTTTCCGTATCATCACCATTAACATCAAGAGATATATGAAAATAAAAGGTTGAACAAATATCTTATTGTTGTTCTTCAAAAAATATGCATTACCTTATTTATAATATGTCTGAACAGACAGGTCTTCAATTTAAAGATATATATTAAATTTCTTTTATTGGCATCTGCAAACAAATTATAGTGCTGTAGCCTAAGGTTCCTTAAAAATACAGTAAAAAACCGTACACTCAAATGGACTCAAGTCCATTTGAATTTTCCTTGTTAGAGTTGTTTGCCGTAAGTGATTAAATATGAACCTGGTAATAACCACCAAAGTAACGCTGTTATTGTTAGTTTTGGATATGTTGGCACAATAAAATTGCATATAAAGAAAGTCACTACCACAAATCTTAAACCTGTGAACGTTATTTGTTTAAGAACTAAACTGATAAGGAAATATGTTTTGAAAATTTGCCAAAACTTAGACTTTTTTTCGTTTTTTTATTTCTCTTAAAATCTCTCTCTCTCTCTCACTTCTCTCTCTCTCTCTCTCTCTCTCTCTCTCTCTCTTATATTTCCTTTTAACAGAATTCTACTTCTGTATTTCTATTAAGAAGATTCTTTTTGTAAATAAATATCACTCGCATCCGAACGATTATATAAGATGCACTACAGTATGTACGACAACGTGCGTGTACCTTCTCATGCAACGCAACACACTAAGTCGAGATTTGATAAGATTTAAAAAAGTGACGCATTTCCGTATACGACTACACAAATAAAAAAGAAAAGTATTGCATAATTGCAAAGGAGTAAAGACTTTCTATATGTGCTTATTTTTAGATCTTTTTGTAAAGCTGGTTTTATCGTTATTGACAGAAAATAAAAACAAAACGTCTCATTAATGGGATGCAAACTTTGCAAAAGGCAACATTAAAGTACATTTTCACAACTGAATGTTATGAAAGCCAAACTTTTGTGAATAAATGCATTTATCAGCGACTGAGTTTACATTTATACGCGGAACGCTCTAATTAGCAAGCACACACTAAAACAAAAAGGAATACCGTTTGCATCACCAACACTTAACACTATTCCACAACACGTACAATACGTTGCCGTGGTTTGTAGATTTTAATAACGTAAACAAGCCCATTTGCATTATTTTCTAATTTCGGTTTCAACGTTAAAACCTTCTGTTGTGTTATATAAAAACATGAAATATTTTTGATAGACGAAACAATAGTGTAGATAAATGATTATACAATATCAGTATCGTTTTTGAGACGTTTCATACAGTAATTCCAGTGTTCTGATGCACATTTTAATGTACACTAGGTAAAACAGAGCATTCTTTTGTCCAGTTTAAATAGATGAAAGGGGAACTTTAAAAGCCACCGAACACGACATATATTAAAATATTGCAGCTCGGTTTGATTAAGCCTGTTCATGGGCAGTAATGGGAATGCATATTACTGCCAACGCCGCCTAGCCTTGGGTTGAACGCAACTAAATATTTAAACCAGCAAACCAATCCCAAAACGATGATGTGCATTTAATGCTGTACATGGAACCTTCAGTGCTGTATTTTCAGATCAATACCATTCCATGATCAGCGGCGTATGGTCCCCGGATAAAAACGTCTCTTTTCATTTCTAGTTTCAGTTTCAGTGTACAAGAATATTTGAAAGAATGAGTTTGCCCTAAACGAGGAAACAATGGGTGGAACTGAACAGAATACAATTTTGACAGAGGATCTGAGAATACAAATCCTGCATATCACAGAGAAAGCCAAAGGCAAGATTTAGCAAGGAGGAAGTATATCCTTAGGGTGATTGAACAATATCCAGATCTATATTTGTTGGGATATTGAAAACACCCATCACACCAGGCCGAAATATTATAACAAAAGTAATTTTAGAAGTATTATAAACATACACAAGTATCGTGCTCAAGCAAGCAAAGGAACAGTGCAAAGAAACAACATTTCTACATCGAATATTGTCTGGCAATGAGTATTAGTGTGAGGTTTTGAAATATTTTACACTGTAACTGAAACTAAAAATGAAGAGATATTTTTTCGAATTAATTAAAAGCCAGACATTATTTTGACGCATTGCCATGAGCATTTATCTGGAAAACGTATTGGTTTATAAAAAAAAATTAACTTGTATTTCAGAGTTCCAACGGGATGCTTGTAGGTTTTAGTTTTTGCTTGGTAATAAAGACATTATGTTCATTCATTAAATACGGCCACATTTCTTTACTCAAATCTAACCGGAATTCAGTACTTTCCTTAATATCATTTTTTATGTTAGCCTATTTTTGCTATACTTGTAAACCTTTAAAATAGTTGTTTCCTCTGTGAGCGATGACAGACTTAGGATTTAGTGAAAAGATGCCGAACCGGAGGTTTGTGATTTATTAGCTTGGCCACAGGCCATATGAGTAAAATAAGTTAGAGCTAAGGGAAAACACATACATGTGTAAATGCATATAATAAATTGTACAAACTAAAGACCTTTAACAAACTAGTTTGACACATATTTAAATTGTAGACAAATGTTAGTCCTTTATCAAGCTAGTTTTCTAAATAAAGGATATTCGAAATGGTGAAATATTTGCATTTTTAAGATATTTAATGAGCATAATATTTCACCGAAGTGATGAAATCTGCATATGCAATACATCCAAAAACTTACAAACGTTTAACTCTAGTTTATGGATGCTGAGATTAAAACATTACTTAAATAACAACTTACTTGAATTAAAACATTGATGGTATTTTCAAGAAATAAGATAAATGAACACAAATAGGTGACGGGTATTTTAAGGAAAATAAACAGAAAAAATATCGATGAAAATGAAAATTATCACGCAAAATCCCGCTTGTGCGGTAGAATTACTACATTTTCATCACGGACCACATCATCAAGTATATATTTTGTAGTACATTGTTTACCATTTTGATCTTGGATTTTTAATAAGTTTTTGCATATTTAATGATTAAATATTAAAGAAAAGATGGTAATAAAACCCATGTAGACCTGTTTACACACCGTGTCGTCTTGTTCATTGGGCGCTCAATCACTGTGGGTGATTGATATTTCAGGAGAATTTGTTCTTAATTGAGGTAGATCAGTACACACAGGTCATTGAATATCATTAGGGGGGCAGATTAATGTTAAGAATGTCCATATGTTTTCAATACCTCACAACAGCTTTATGATATAACACGTTACCAAGGATTCATCACAAGAATTAAAGTTCAGTCTGAATTCTATAAGAAGGATGGCTGTTGACTGATGACTTTTAAACAAAATACTGATAACTAAAACACATTGTTGGAATGTCATACTTACCAACTGGTTCTAAACTCTCTACAAACGTTTTGATCACTTTATGAAATGATGATTGCAAATAGTAGGGTCCGACCCCCTTCTATACGAACCTTATTTCGCACTTACAGAAGTATTTTGATATACTTTTGCACAAATGTTCCACATGTGATGAAAATGTGTCCCCATGATTAGGGTCACACATAGAAGTCAAAGCTGTATAGCCTGGTACTAAGCCGCTCTGTATTTACGCCTTTTCCTCTCTACAATGGAGTCATATACCTATTTAATCTTTAGAAATGTCGCATAAGTTTGAAGAAAGCTACACGTATGAGAATTTTTCGTATAACGCATGTTAAAACAAATTGCAACATGTATCCATGGACAAAAGAATAACTAGTTATAATTTTCAGTTTTATTTAATTAATTGAAAGTGACATGGCTATCATGAAAGTACGAAAAATTAGTTTAGAAGAAAATAAAACCGTTACAATAAACATGTAACAGTTAAAACTGGTGTCGAATATATTAATTGCGAAGAGTGGAAGATGTCCTTTAACTTTTGATTTAAAGGAAATTGAAACACGAAAATGAACATGTTTTCAGTTTTAAAAGTAGCCAGAAACTGATGAAGAAATTTCTTTTACACTTATCTGCAACCCCAAAAAATGTAACCTGTCACCTTACATGATATTGTGGAACGTGTCTTGTAACCGTTATGAAAAAAGGAACCAGTGACCGTTATCTTAAAGAGAATATCTGGTAACAGCCAAAATAATTGTTGAACATGTAAAACAAGTTTTAAGTATAAGCATACAGATCATTTTAATTATCGTATATTAGTGGAAGCAGTTATCAGTTAGAATTATATGTAGGCGGAAAGGAATGATGGAAGACAACAGGTTGTAACAGTTAAGCAAAAGAAAGTATCTTGTATGTGTGAACAAGTTTTAAGGTTTAACAAAGTATAATCTTCCAATAGCAAATGCTGCAAAAACTGTTAAATAATTTCACTTATCTATTAAAATAAAATTCGAATCATAAGGATGTTTAAGAATTATCTGTTATTATGACAGTTAATGCAACATTAAGTTAGCAGTTGCTTAATCGGAAATAGAAATTACAACATTCACGTATTTTACAGAATTAAAAATGACTTCTTTGATAATTGATTTTGTTGTAAAAGGTCTGTTACAAACAGCTTGAGATCATTGTATTTGATATAAAGCGTTTTTATTTGTATACATATCCTTCGAACGACTGACACTTTTGTAAGTATTTTCCTAGAGACCCCTTACCTCCAAGTTTAGTCTCTCAGTCCGATTGGGCACTAAACTGGGATATTTTAACCTTATGAAAAGGTATTTTAGTGGTGTGTGACATAAATTCGCGCGTAAGAGCTCGTGATTCTAGAAAATGACGCCATGCGCGGGGCGTCATGACAATGTATGCTCGGCCAACTTAAAAAAAATGGAAGGAATGACCCAGTTTCAGTGAATCCAGCATGCATAGCTTTGTCTCTCTCCTCTACCTTGAATGTTCATCTTTTCGAAAAATACAACATTTTGGCAGGAAAGGTCACGTGACACGCACCTGCTCAGAAACATGTGTTGGCGGTAGAAGTCAAATTTTCCATTTTGTCGAATTTGCACGGACATACGTTTTTAAATAAATACAGAGGTGTCCAAAATTCGTCCTTGACCTTGACCTTTGAGTTCTCAAAAACACGAAGACTAATATACAGAGGGACTATTGTGAAATGGGCGAATTTCTTCGTTTTGAGTTCTCAAAAACACGAAGCGATTATTTTCAGCGTATATATAACGTAGTTTGCCTTATACAAGCATACGGAAATATAGAGGGGCGGGTCCGTTGTAAAAATATCGACTGGAAACAGAACAAATTGTTTAAATATGTGTTTCGGGCAGTGTGCCAGCTTGAAATCTGGACCTTGGAGGCAAACGTTAGAAATTCTGTAATTTTCGTTTCATATACGTATGGGCGCGAGCGTTCGTCTGCGAGCCCTTTTTCTGAAATTCTCTACAGAAATGTGAAGAAAGGAGAGTAGTACCTTAAAGTTATCGACCAGAGAACCAGGGGAAAGAATCGTGTCCGAAACTTTGTGCAGATTAATTCATTCTATGTAGGGGAGGCAATGTCTTACTGGTGATTACACGTCTTTCAGAGCACTCACTTCTGCTGGCTCTCTACCGGAAATGCATGCACCGATTTTTGAGCGTGAGCAGGGGCTTAATTTACAGGGAATGGACACTCAAAAATCGCGATATTATGGTGTCGCGCGCATGCGCGGCCGGATCTTCATAAAAACACCTCAAGGGCGGATGACACATGTTGATGTTTTTACGATTATTACTCAGTTTTGAAAAGCACTTATATTACGAAATTTCAAAACAGACTCTAACGGAATATCGTGAAGTAAGTATTCTGATATTGTTTTTGACTATCTTCTTTTTTATTTTTCAAAGCTCCTTTGATTGAAAAACAATGAAATCAATATAAAAATGTAATCGTTGTTTTCCAAAATGGCGGATAATATGTAGAAATTCTTATTTTATTGTCAACTTTCGGGGGCTATCAGACAAAATTGGAGTTATGAAATGAGTTGACATAAGATGGAAATTAATCAGTGGACATAGGATTGAGCTTTGCATTGTATTTTTTTGCTATATGTTTGTTTGCTTATGAAATAAAGCACCGTAAATTATAGCAGTTTTGTGGATCAACACCCAAACGAATTTCGAGTGGAAACAGACTCGATCAAAACACTTAACATTAATTGCATCGTACTCTACTTGGATGAGATTGACAATTGAATCAAAGTTTTCCGACTTCCTCTAAATATTGACTTTAAAATGGGCTGTTAAATATTGTGCTATTTTTAGCCATTGCTTGGTCAGTGTTCTTTAAAATTACTTGCACTAAAATCTGGTGTTGTTTGTTGCATTCCTCATTTTATATTTTTATTTTTTAATTAAGTGCTTGTTTATTAAATGTGGACAGTTGGTAGCATTGTTATCATGCTTTTGGCTCAATGGGCAGACCTTTTAATTAATTGCTTTGTTATAGTTTTGGATGTCAGATATTGTGACTTGACTATCATGTAAATGTTTACATTTATATACATGTTACATACTGTCAAAAGTCTCAACCAGTAAAACAAGAAAAGATATGAAATAATGTCATTTCAGTGTGAATGTAATTTTTACAGTTCTATATAGATCCTTTAGTTATACGGGCATCAGAGTAGTACCTGTATAAAAGAAGTTTCCATATTTTATCCTGTTTATGATGCATATGATTTTTTAAGTTGAATGTGAATGTTTTGTAGAAACGGCCGTTCCTTTAAATTTCATATTTATGTTGCAGTTATTTACAGCTAATATTACACGAACAAAAACAACATTTCCTTTATTAAGTTACCAGTGAATTTTTATAATAGCTGCCAGTGTAAAACGAGAAATTAAGTAACCGGTGTTCATACATTTAAGACACTACTATAGTGTCAGTATACAAAATTAAGAACAATACAAGTATTAGCATTTCCAAAAATGCTTGAAATCGCCGTTCAGCCATGCATTTCGTCTTATCCATAGATGAATGTATTCATGTTCTTCATTCATTAATTTGATAATCTTACAACATGCTTTGCACTGAAAAGCGAAGTTATATTTGATAATTTTCACACAGAAATTATAAAGTAGATGAAATATACATTGTAATTTTTATAGTAGCTGGACTATTTTTGAAAGCGGACGATTTGGCTTTTTTATGAAAAACATCCCAATATCTTTATACATCATGTTAAAATTTGCAGCATTAAAACCTTGTAAATATTGCTTTGTTGTAAACCAGTCTACGCATAATTAATTGACTATTTGCGTAGTTTTTAACTTTATTTATTACTAAAAATGTATACTTAACAAAAGCTAGATACAGTTCTTCAATACCAAAAGAATATTATATACTAACGGAAAAATATAACTGTGCATACTTCAAGGTATAGAATTTTTTTTAATATTAGGAATAGTAACATAAAACTTTGCAAATTAGCCAATCAACGTTTTATTTCTAACAATCAATACAAACACTTCATCATGTAAAACAATTTTTACAGTAACAAGGCGCAGAAGTTGACAGGTATGAAATCTGATTTCACAAGGTCAGTATCGTGTGTGGCCTCCATTGGCGTTCAAGCAAGCACGGCAGCGACGAGGCATAGAGGCAACTAAGTTAGCGATAACTGCCTGTGGAATGGTGTTCCAGATGTTGAACAATGTCTGCGCTAGTTGGTCCAGCGTGAGAGGTTGGTTACGTCTTTGACGGAGGCGTCTCTTCATCTCATCCCAAACGTGCTCAATTGGTGAAAGATCTGGTGAAACAGCGGGCCAGGGTAAGACACTCACGTTTTGCTGAGCCAGAAACCCGGTAACTACACGTGCTACATGTGGCCGAGCGTTGTCTTGTTGAAACGTCATGTTACGCCCTTGACGTTGAAGAAATGGCAGCACGTGGGGTATGACAATCTCATCTCTGTAACGAACACCCGTTAAATTGCCACGGACAATTACAAGCTGGGTCCTGTCTTGAGATGAGATACCTCCCCAAACCATTATCGACCCACCACCACCAAAACGTTGACGTTGAAAAACACAGGGATCCAAGTAACGTTCTCCGCGACGCCTGTATACACGAACTCGTCCGTCCGAACTTTCTAAGTGAAACCGCGACTCGTCAGTAAACAGAACATTATTCCAATATTCTCTTGGAAGCCTTAGATACTGTCTGCACCACTGACGTCGACGTTGTCGATGACGTAAGAGAAGAGTAGGACGTATCGCAGGACGTCGTGGAGTAATGCTGTGCTCTCTTAATCGGTTTCTAACAGTTCGTCCACTGATAGGTCTCAAGCCAGGAATTGTTCGTGCTGTTAATGTGGCCGGTTGAAATCGATTCCGTAGGTGTGTAAGCCGGATATAATTGTCTTGACGGATTGACGTCACACGTGGACGCCCTGGACGTGGTAGATCACGGACGTTGCCACGTTGCTGAAATCGTCGCCAAAGTGCTGATATGGTGTTTCGGTGAACACCAAAACGCTGCGCAACCGCATTTTGAGCAATGCCTGCTTGGATCATACCGACGGCACGTAGGCGATCATTTTCTGAGATGCGTGGCATTGTCTTCAAAGACTTAAAATCGAAATTAAGGTGTTTTTCTGAACTGCTGGGTAGCTCACTATAATTTGACGGTTAAAATAACTCGAAACAGCATGTACGAGGATGTTAACATAAAGAAACACGTAAAAAGCGCGACCGTTACGGGCTATAAATTTTGCACGTGCAACTCGCGAAAAGCAGTATTATTGAAACAAGATTACCTTGTGAATTACACAAAAGAAATCTGCTAAAATAATTTTATACCTAATAAAAGATATTAAGTATTTTAGTGTGCACAGTTATATTTTTCCGTCAGTATATGTACAATTTAAACAGAATAAATTTTAGGTAAAAAATACGATATTTCCTTGACGCTAATCAAGCATATATAAAACACGAAAAATCCTGATCAAACTCCTCGCACCGGTTACGTCACGCTTTGCTACTTTTACTGTACTAATCAGGGGAAGTAACCCCTGCAGGGAGTTTGTATCCTGATTAGAATCGCCCGGAAGCAAGCATTAATTTTTTTCTTTAAGTGCAAGTTTTGGAAAAAACAAACAAACCATACTCTTATTTAGACTACATTCTCTAGTTAAAAATGACAGGTAGTAAAAAATATTGCGATTATCCTGTATTTATCCTACACGAGCCTAAAGACAGGTACTGAGATCGTACTTTGATGATGGTATTTTTCAGTTGTAAGAATAAGTAACCCGACAAACATGGCGGTTGGGCGAGTCCATTTACGCATCACTTGCTGAAGAATTTTGACGTCCATTTTGTTATCATGTGATATGAAAAGCTTTGCTTTGATTGGCTTAAGGCAGGCGGTGTACAGGCAAAACTGTTCAAATCTTGTTAATTGTATATATCCAGGAACGGCGATAATCAGAAAGGATCATAGAAACCATTGGTTTACCAGACCCAATAGGAGCTGGATTGACCTCGACAACTATATGAACTACATGAACTATATTTATTAGTGCCATCAAAATGGTTGTGAACACTGGCTCATCTTAAAATTTTGTTCTCCATGATCCATCAAATCTAGTTTATGACTTTTAATTTTTGTATCGGTATTGTCCAGATTTACTTGTATTTAAGGCATAAATCTATTCCCGACAGGTTGACAACTTTTAAAGCTGCCCAAGTTTAAGTCAGCAAATAAAAATGTCTAAAGGGAATGTTTAAGACTATCTTACTCTTCTGACCTCTGACAAGACTTGAAGTCAAACTACATATAAAAAAGCTGCATAGCAAATTTAATAGGAAGATCACATTACACTCTTAATGGTTATTAACTAGTTGTAAAACTAGTTGTGAATTCTAAGTATGTTGTGTCACCAAAGATAATATGCTTGTTTAACACAGCATGTGTTCTAAAGTTTGAACTATATAATCCCTTGCTTATTGATTGGATCATTATTGATCAGGACTGTGAATGAAGTGATATATGTTTTATGCTAATTAATGTGATTTATTGATACCCTGAAATTTGATTGTTTTTTCCTTGCTGAATGGGACTGTCCAGCCTGTCCTGTTCATGATTTAATGAATAAAATTAAATATTTATTCTGAAGATGATATATCACAGTCCATGGTTATTACCTGGTTGTAAAATCTAAGTGTACTCACCCAAGATAACATACTCAACACATCATTTGATTGGATCATCATTGATTATGGCTGTCAATCAAGTAATATAAAATTTATGGCAGCTGTTGTGATTATTTGATATCCTGAAATTATATTTTGTACATTAGTGTTTTAAGTGATATTTTAATCTTAATGGCGTGTGCATCCAATGCACACCAATTAACTAAGTTGTTACCATATCTAAAATCACACCATTTTTAACCAAAACAACAACTGATAATAGTCACATTTCCAGCACTTAATGTATACTGTTAGAAAGAACACAAATAGAGTGTACTTGTATGATAATAACTGCATTCTTTTTAAACTGGTGGACTGCTATATTGAGTGGTGGTGGTATTTAAAAATGATTTTTCAAAGGTGAAAAATATGACTGTGTATAAAGTGATAGCTTCAGTCTTCTAAACTATAAGCACTGAATTAGTATTTCCTTATTTTGCAGATACCACTACAGCATACAGGATATCCTGTCATGCCGTCACGGAAAACAGTAAGAATAGGGAAAGTGCCAAAGAAAAAGAAAATTGTAACAGGAGATATAAATGGTATGTTTGAGAGATATAATAACGAATGGCTTAATTGTATTCACCTGTTTTAAATTTCATGAAAATATCATGTTTACTTATTGTTGAAATATCAAATTTTTATCAGTTCCAGATTATTCGAAGTAATCTGGAAAAAAAACATAGGCTGGTCATAAAAGTTCTCAGGAAGCATCAATGGGAAACACTGGATATATATTTTCAGAGATCTTGAAAAAATTAATAGGTGTATTTTCATGAGACTTTCATATGGGCTCCCAAGTAGCAACATGTTCTAAAGTAATTTTAACTTTTAAGGTCATACTAAGAGGTGAAATCTGACTGAGGTCAGTGATGTACACCTACATGATCATAATCTAAAACCCATTTAACATTTATATTTTCAGAAACTAAAAGTGCAGAGGATCTGTTATCACAACCACTAGACACCTTCTTTCTCACAGAAGATGCAGCAAGTTCTGACACACCACCAATAAGAGATAATCAATACACAGATAGTGATGGTTTTCAGGCAAACGAGTTTCTTGTGGTAATAGATAAACTTTACAAATACTGTCCAGATACTGACTTAGATGAATTTGTTTGCAACCAGAAATTCCACATATTCACTGAATTACGTGAGAATTGTAAGCATGGAATATTGAATGAAAACTTTATGTACATGAACAATTCATCAGACTTGAAATATGTACAGTTGTATGATAGTGACATTCATTGGGCTACACCCAGAGTCAAAACTTGTGTAAGCATAGGTAGAGATATGAGAATTACTATCAGTGTTCATGGAAAAAATATTCCAGATGCTCACATCATATGGGGATGTATAGGAAGATTCTGCGCTAATGTCCAGTGTGTAGAAAAGGTTCTGAAAGAAGTTGAGAAATATGATATATGCTGTGGGAATCAGGACTCAGATTTGCATGATTTAATACCAGTGAGTACATTCCTTGATGTCAGTGACAGTTATAAGTATCAAGGATACAGAAAATCTTTCTACATAGGCAGCACAATACGCGCAACAAAGTGCAATTTCATGATTAATTCTAAGAAAAGTACGAGATGTGAACACTGTAATACTTACAGGTGGACATTGAGGAAGACATTATCACGAAGACAGCATACCCCAAAAGTCCCTACCCCTGATAAAGATTGGAGAAAGTCTAAAACAGCAAACAGTAGATTAACCGACAGTCAGAAATTTCACAAAATTAAACAGTTAAAGGAATATTCGAATCAGCTTGAGACTGAAGTGGCCAGACTAAAGCGTGAAATCAAGAAAAAAAAAACATAGTGAAGGAGTTGTTCTAAGTGAAAGTGAAGGAAAAGATCTTACAGATTTTATGGAAAGTTCAGAGTCCGAAATCAAACAAAGCTTTCCTGATGAAAATTCTTATCAGCGCCTGTTTTGGGAGCAACAAAGAAAATATGCGAGCGTAAAAGCCAAGAATGGGATGCGGTGGCATTTTGCCATAGTGAAATTGTGTATTTTCCTGAAGAGTAAGTCATCAGCAACTTACGATGCATTGAGAAATTCTGGATTTATTAAACTTCCATCAGAAAGGACACTTTTTGATTATACAGATGTGACTAAAAAGGGACAGGCTTCCAAAGTGACATTGTAGAAATGTTAATTGAAGAGACACAAAAGTTTGAAGGTCACCAAAGAGTTGTTGGGATTTTACAGGATGAAGTGCGGATAAAAAGTGACTTGGTATATGACAGACATTCTGGGAAACTTGTTGGTTTTGTGGATCTTGGAAATATAAACAATGATTTAGCAGCTATGCAGGATAATGGGAGACAGCCTTTGGCTAGGTATGTCCTTGTTGTTATGGTTAGAGGAATTTCCACCAACTTGAAATACCCTCTTGCACACTTCGCAACAAATGGAGTCACATCTGACCAACTGTATTGCATCCTGTTGGAAGCAGTGGAGATATTGGAAATTGATGTGAATTTGGAAGCGTTATTTATAACAAGTGATGGTGCATCACCAAATAGACGTTTTATCAGACTTCATCAGAACACTAATGCCCTTCACACAGTTTTCAGTAGTCTGAATATATTTGCCCCCCTACACAGAGACATCTTTTTTATTAGTGACCCCCACATCTAATGAAGACAGCTCGTAACTGTTTCTCCAACTCCTACTCCCATAAGAGAACACGACGTTTGTGGAAGGATGGTTTTGATATTTCCTGGCTATAGTAGATCGTTTTAAAGACCATTGCTCAGGTGTTTACAGACTCTGGCCAAAACTCACAAAGGGACACATTGATGTTACATCATATGGTGCAATGAAAGTGAGATTGGCTACACAGGTGTTGTCTTCAACCGTGGCTTCCGCATTGGAAATGAAGTATAACAACAGAGTAACTGAGACTGTAAAATTCATACGACTTATGAATAAATTTTTTATTGTCTTAATACAAGACATTTAGGTGAAGCAGGGAGAACTCGAAATGCAAACCTGAGGGAGTATAGTTCAGTGGATGACAAGAGACTAACATTTTTGAAAAATGACTTTCTTGATTTCTTCCGCTCATGGGAAAGATGTGTGCAGAATCGCCCTGGACAGTTCTCTGAGACTCAAAGAAACCAGATGTTGTTGAGTTACCAGACTCTTGAAGGGTTTGAAATTACAGTGAACTCTATCGTAAATTGTGTGCGGTATTGTCTAAATGTTGGTATGGAATTTGTGTTAACTGAACGATTCAATCGAGACCCGATTGAGCAGCATTTTGGCATTCACCGATCAAGCCTTGGCAGTAACACCAACCCCAATTTACAAGAGTTCAACAATTCAAAGGTGCAAATCCGAACTGTTGGAAGCCAAGCTATAGCACCATTTAGATGAAACGCTCAACGTAGATTGGATTTAACAGATTTAGATGGAACACCATTGCGAAAGCGGAAACGCCACAACTCAACATAATCTTTGTTGATTAATTCTGCTGTAGTATCCACAGCTCTGCATTATGTTTTACGCTGGTGTTCAATCCAGTTAAAAGTTGGTGATTGCTGAATATTATTATTCATACACTATAAAATTAGGGATTACTTCTTATAGGCGACTGCTTGACATCTTTGAAAGGACGAAAGATTTTCTTTTTTTAATCTGACAGAGAATTTATGCAAAGGAGCCTCTAAACTAGCACTATTTTCTTTGTAAAAGAAATCTGTGTATAAACTGATGGGTAAAATTTAACCAAAATGTTTCAAATAAATTTATTACAATGTAATATTACAGTACTGTACATTTTGTACGTAAGCGTGATAGACACAACTTGTACACTTTTGCATTTAAAAGCGTAGATAGTTAAGTTTTGTTTGGAGAGATTCCTTTAATGTTTCTCTGATATTTTAGAATAATAACTTGCCTAGTCTGTAGCATGATAATTGGTAAGAATATACATGTTGGCTGTGGGTGCTGCAGCACTGTTGAGCCGAAGTTCAAATATATTTTGGTCGGATTTTTTCAAAGTTCTTAGTATATTTTCAATTGTTGTGTTGATTATATTTTTATCCCCCCGCCAAAGGCGGAAGGGATATTATAAATGCCCTTCGTCCGTCTGTGCGTCCGTGCGTCCGTCCGAAACAATTTTGTCCGGAGCATAACTCCAAAACTACTTGAGGGATTTCATTCAAACTTCATACACTGAGAGAGCACATTGGTAGGTAGTGCAGTGTGCATATCCAATAACTCTACCTTGCCTATTTTTAGAGTTATTCCCCTTTATCAGAATTACTTGATAAATTTTGTCCGGAGCATTACTCCAAAACTACTTGAGGGGTTTTATTCAAATTTCATACACTGACAGAGTGTCGAACGTTGTATAGCGGGGAGTTCACTAGCTAAGGTGACAATGTCTTAACTAGGTTATGTTAGTCTGGATGAGTGCAACTAGACTTGCTACGCTTCTTGGACTTGCTGCGCTTCCTGGATTTGCTGCGCTTCTAAGGCTTGTTGCGCTTCTAAGGCTTGCCGCGCTTCTTAGACTTGCTGCGCTTCTAAAGCACTGCTTCTTGGTCTAATTGCGCTTACTGGTCTACCTCTGCTTTAGTCTGGCTGCGCTTCCTGCGCTTCCTGGTCTTACTCTGCTTCTTGAGCAGTGCCTTAGACAATTCTGAGAGGTCTTCCCTCGGGAACAATATTTTTTTTTTATTCCCGATCTCACATAAAGTGAATATTAGGTTTCCTTTATTTCAAATCCACATATATAAATAAACAGCGCAAACCGGATAGAAACAACAATAACGTGACGTCACAATACAAAAATGGCGTCGCGTCAAAACATGTCATTGTGTTTCTTTCAAAATACTTAAATGAGAATTTCAGACATTAGAATAAACGTATCAATTAGAAATAAACTGCAAAATATTCATCCCAAAAGGTCCTTTAAAATATCAAAAATATTATGTAAACCTGGTTCGTGCTGTTAAACAATAAACAAAAACATAGCAACATTATTACAATACAATTAATCTTGACAACAGCCCCCCTTTTTAAGGAAATATATATATATTTCCAAACAGCAAGGCAAGATTAATTTCAGCTTTTCTTCATTTGCTGCAATGGTTTCTTCAGTGCTTTGCGTGTCTTGATTACTCTTCTTATGATCGTCACATGAACAGCCACACCTCGCTTCACCATATCTCGTACCAGGCCCACAGAAACCAGTCACTATATTGTTTAATGCTTCACGTGTAGATGGATAACCTTTCACCAATGCTCCAAACACAGGCGCCACTTCCACATTACTAAACGATCTTTGATCTACCCGTCGGGAGGCACAGCCGCGCGGTCCGCTGATCTTAGAGATTTTGCACTGCTCTTCCTCCTGGACTCCACGTCCAGACAGCGCTTCATCTGCCTGCAGCTTCGTCATATCCGCTGCAGACTTTTCCTCATCTATTCTCGGCAACCACATCGGATCAGGGGAGTCTCTTACCCCTTCCATATTGCCTAAGATGAGATCGCAAATAAGTCTCTCCGGAACCATTACTTCGATTTCCCCCACGAAGTATGGCGTGTCTACCTGTACCTTGGCCATAGGTACGACCTTCGCCTCTCCGTCAATGGTTATCATAACTGTTTTCCTATCCAAGTACTGACTTGGCTTAACGAACGTCCTTCTTACTGCTGCCAACTCACAGCCAGTATCTCTCAGGACCTTTACTTCTTGTGAGTTCACAAGTCCTCTTCGTATGTCAAGGTTTCTTGAACCCTCAATATTTTCTATGGTGCAACCGCCGGAAATCACAGGGAGCAGTTCTCCATTTTTCAGCTTCAGTTGCCCATTGCTTAAATTTTTTGTAAGTACGGCATCTTTCGTCTCGGCTCGCATACATGCAGCAGAAATTCTTTTTATATTTTTCTGCCCTTCTTTGTTTGGCTGTTTGTTTCGACAGTCCCTGGCAAGATGACCTTGCTTCCTACAGACGAAACAAGTTTTCGGCTCTTTCCTAGGAACACTTACATCGCCAGATTCATGCAACGTATCATCCTCTGATTCGCTATCACTTCCCTTTGAAGTGCTGCTCAGAGCTTGTTTTGAAGAGGTAAACTTTCCCCCGTGCGCTTCAACGTACTGTTCTGCTAGTCTGGTGACTTGCTCCATCGAACTCGGAGCTCTCTCTTTTAGAAATAATGATAATTCTAGGGAACAACTCCTGATGAATTGTTCCCTTATCATTAGGTCACATAAAGCTTCAAAGGTACTCTCAACACTCGCCATCTCTGTCCAACGAGTAAAGTATCTTCTTAGTCTGGCAGCATACTGGAATACAGTCTCTCCTTGGTCTGCCTTACTCGTCCTAAACTTGGTTCTAAAACCTTCTTCAGTGAGCTGGTATCGCTTCAAAACAGCAACTTTTAGGGCTTTATAATCACTCGCTTCAGATGGAGGCATGCTCGTGTAGACCTCTAAGCCTTTTCCAGTTAACAGCGAACTCAGACTCACCGCCCAAGTATCTTCGCTCCAATTCTGGTTTCTTGCGAATCTCTCAAACCTTTCAATATAGGCATCCATATCATCTTGCTTCTCATCAAACTTCGGCAACTTCGGCCGTAATGCCTTGGTACTAGTCTCACTCGTACCGCTATTCGCCCGAAGTCTTTCTATCTCTAGCTCCCGCTCTTTCATCTGTAGCTGGAACAGCATTTCCAACTTTCTTCTTTCATCTTCTCTTCTTTGCAATCTTTCCTCTCGCGCAAACACTTCTGCTTCCTTGTCTCGAATGAATAGCGCTAGGTCTTGTCCCGTCAGACCCAATCTCTCACCCATTCGAAACCACTCTTCGTAATTCATGTTGCTTCCAGACATAGAACTAGTTTTAACCTTCTTGTAGTGATCCCGGACGAGCCCCCAGTTGTCGAACGTTGTATAGCGGGGAGTTCACTAGCTAAGGTGACAATGTCTTAACTAGGTTATGTTAGTCTGGATGAGTGCAACTAGACTTGCTACGCTTCTTGGACTTGCTGCGCTTCCTGGATTTGCTGCGCTTCTAAGGCTTGTTGCGCTTCTAAGGCTTGCCGCGCTTCTTAGACTTGCTGCGCTTCTAAAGCACTGCTTCTTGGTCTAATTGCGCTTACTGGTCTACCTCTGCTTTAGTCTGGCTGCGCTTCCTGCGCTTCCTGGTCTTACTCTGCTTCTTGAGCAGTGCCTTAGACAATTCTGAGAGGTCTTCCCTCGGGAACAATATTTTTTTTTTATTCCCGATCTCACATAAAGTGAATATCAGGTTTCCTTTATTTCAAATCCACATATATAAATAAACAGCGCGAACCGGATAGAAACAACAATAACGTGACGTCACAATACAAAAATGGCGTCGCGTCAAAACATGTCATTGTGTTTCTTTCAAAATACTTAAATGAGAATTTCAGACATTAGAATAAACGTATCAATTAGAAATAAACTGCAAAATATTCATCCCAAAAGGTCCTTTAAAATATCAAAAATATTATGTAAACCTGGTTCGTGCTGTTAAACAATAAACAAAAACATAGCAACATTATTACAATACAATTAATCTCGACACAGAGCACATTGGTAGGTAGTGCAGTGTGCAAGTCCAATAACTCTACCTTGCCTATTTTTTAGAGTTATTCCCCTTTATCAGATTTACTTGATAAATTTTGTCCGGAGCATAACTCCAAAACTACTTGAGGGATTTTATTCAAACTTCATACACTGACAGAGCACATTGGTAGGTAGTGCAGTGTGTAAGAACAATAACTCTACCTTGCCTATTTTTAGGGGTTTTCTTCAAACAGCAAACCCACATTATTACATTTACTTTATTAAGTCTTTCTATAACAAGAGTTCAACAATACAGCACTTTTCTTCTTGAACAGAACAGAACAGAACACATACCATACATGTAGGAGGGGACTTCAACATGCAACCACTTGAAAGTACAACCTTTAGGTAACTTATTTCCGGCGGGGGGATTAACCATGTGTAACATGGCTCTTGTATACTTTACACTAGAAATTGAAAAAAGTAACTGAAAAGGAATTCATTTTTTTTTCACCTAGCTACTTAAACTTGATATAAGTAAACAATAGCAAAACAATTTTATGCTCTCGTGCTTTCTTTATTAGTAAAAACCAGAATTCGTAATAAAGAAAATGATTTCAACTCATATATAACAAAATCTGTTTCTCTCTGAAGCCGGAAAATGCCATGGGTTAATGTCAGTAAAATAGTTGTGAAAAGACAGTATTTCAGATTCAAACTTGAGCAAATTCATATTGATATGTCACATTCTCAGATACCTCAGTATCTAAGTACATGTATGTAAAATGGTTTTCCTACTCCTAAGTTAACATTTGTTAGTCTTGTCTTGTAAAGTTTTTCTCATTGACTTTTTGTACGCTGGTTCCCGAGCAAGGATTTCTATTTTCTTTTTATGTGCTGCTGCTGGTCCGCGTACATTAAGAAAGATAACAATGCTTCTCTCAATCACAAAAGATGCTAATGGACCAGACAGAAGTTTTTCAGTGTAATATTTGACCATTTGATCCTCCATTAATAACTCCTTGGCGGACGTGTAGCTGTCTTTTGTTATATTAGTTTCATTAATGTTTTTTTCTGATACAGATTTCACACTCACGCAGGAATAAAAAGAACTTATCACTCGGCAATTTTAACCCCCCCCCCCTCGACTGATAGCATTTGTCCATTCAGAATATTCGCTGACAAATGTTTTTTCAGAGTCTCTCTCATTCTTTAAAAGACTGTCTATAGCTTCTTTTTCTGAATCTGGTGAGTTCTTCTTAAGTTGATTAAGAATGTATCCTCCAATCATCATAAGCACAGACTGATCAGAGTGGGACAATCTTGTTTCTTCTACTTTCATTGCTGACCTGTACACTTTTGCTCTATTTTCAATTAGTTCTGAAATTAGTTGTCGGTGCAAAACAGCTGTGAACTGCCTTAATTTTGGGTTGGGTCCTATTTCCTCGATTAGTTTCACTACAGTTCTAGTAAGGTCCTCATTAAAAACTGCTGAATGGAAACTCTTCAATAATGCCTCGTTTGTGTTACTTTCAGATTCGGCGGCTGTGTTCAACAATTTAACACTAATAAATAGCTTCTAAAATCTTCACTAGCTTTTCCAGAACACTCTCATTGTTCATCAATTTTGATGCAAGGTCAACTATGTATTTTCCATTCACCGATTTGCCAAGATTTCGAAATTTGTTGTTCATCACATTTTTAAGAGTATTTGGCATTTGTTTGCTGAAGAACTCATTGAATTCAGATTGGCCCAATGCAAATGGTTTGGTTTTCTCCCCTTGGTTTCCTTTTCTGTACTGTGATACTGAAACAATCCAGAAAATAAAGTAAATGTAGCATTTTAAATTTTTGACTGGGCAGAGAAATATTACTTATGTGGCCCTTTATTAGATCCATTCAATGCATTTTGGTCCAGGTCAAGTTGGCCTTATAACCAATTCATTCGAGTTACCATAGTTTGTAAAAAAATGACCAACAAATGGTTGGGCAACTTCTTTTGATGGGCAAGATTTTAATAGTCACACCATCCGAAATCAGTTAAACATATTAACTTTATTTATAAAAGCTTCGAGCTTTTGGAAAATTTTTCATTGTTTATGACATATCAATTGTAGTTGGATAAAAATAAGTACAAAATACAGTTAGACATTGTTTACTATAGGCTGGAAAATCAAACCTTACTGAAATTTTCCAGAATTTTCTCCCTTACTTATTATTTTGGAATTTATCCTTATCATCACCCAATTCATTTGTTTTGGCATTGCTATGTATTGCCTTTGATTAATCGGGACATTGGAGTATCTGGTTGTATTAATGATATTGTTTGTTACTTTTTGATATAAGTGTTGTCTTCTCAGTATCTGATCAGTACATTGTCAGCATAGATTTGAATCTGTATAGTCCTATGTTATTTAAGTTCTGCATTGTTCTTATTAATATCAATGATTAGATATTAAATTTTATATGATATCCCATGTACCATGGAGAAGATATATATATATATATATATATATATATATATATATATATATATATATATATATATATATATAAAAACAAGTATTTCATGTTTTGTGGAGATACCTTTAAGTGTTTCAGTAACGGGCTAGATAAAGTTTTTGCACGACAACGAAGACGACCTTTCAATCATAATAGCTCGAGTTTTTCTTCGAAACAGATAAGCTAAAAATAGGGGAAATACCATGATGATCTCGATTAAACTGAAATACTTGACAGTAGCTTATATCAAAGTCAAGAGAAACATAGAAATCAAATATATACTTTTGTAAGTAAAATGTTCATAAAAAGTAATGAAATCATGGAAGATGTAAAAACAGTACATAAATAACCTGAAATGTATAAAAACTAATACTGAAAATATATATTACCGCCTTAAATGCAATTATACTGACAACACAGAATTTAACAGAACCTAATTTCTTTACTACATGACCATGTTAAAAACATTCAGTGCTGTTTTACTAGATGTAGATTGGATATCAATCTACTCCGATTTGTCCTAGACCTACATAATGACTATGTAGAATAACCTTATTTTCGATTTTCTGACATTCAATAAGTAATCCGAATTTCGGTATCCGAATATAGGCACTGTTTAACTGTTTTCGTTCTGACTAACGTTTTTCGGGAAACTGGTGTGTATAATCAAGAAATGGCTTGTTTAATGGATGCCTCAAATATTTTTCGTTGTTGGCATAAACAGAATATTTCAGTTCTTTAAAACGCGAATTATCGCCATAAATACGGACAGCTGATAATGTAGCAAGGCTTGTTTTTTTAATCAAGATTCGGGAAAACAGATAGATATATTGATAATGATAATTTAATCAACATGCAAAATAAAAGCAAGTATATTAAAAATATTTTAAGCACATTTATCGGAAGAAAATATTTGAGTTATTCTGATTGATTTGTCAACTAAACATCAAAAGAAGTATTATTAACAGAGTCAAAAGCGTGATTGTATGTTTTCGTGTTTACGTTATGTCATTACACGCATTCGGAATACCTCGCCGATTAGCAAACGATTGTTTCAATGCGCAGTAAATTTTATGAATAATTTGTTTTTGCGGATGAATACTAAATTACAAACTTTTTATTTAAAGTTTGATTTGCTAATTCTTCACTTCTTCACTAAAGATGAATAACTTTTTGATTGTGAATGTCCAAGATATTATTATTGTATTTATACAAAAGTTTAGTTATTTTCCATGTGAAAAGGGCATAACTCCAGAAACACTGATAACTTAGTAATGTCCTGTGTGGTACAGATGTGCCTTGTCCAAAGTAGCAAGTATGCCAAGAATGAGTACATTATATATGGTAGTTTTCAAAATTTTCCATATCAATAATCAATTTCGTCAAAAAGTTTAAATGGGACAGAACTTTAAAAACAGCTTTCAGAGTAATATCCCTTGTTTTACAACTGTACTCTGTCATAACAAGTAAACATTCAAAGTTTCGTATTGATACCTTTGAAAAATTTGAAATAATTCCACTTAATAACCACTTTAGACAAAAATTCTAAGTTAACAAGAGGCCACGATGGCCCTAGATCGCCCACCTGAGTATGACTGCTTTTAACAAAATTGTTACGGGCCTGATTAATTGCCCCCAGATGAAAAATTTCCAGGTTATTTGGACTGAAAATTTTACCTCTAGATTGTTAACAATGTTGTCCTATAGTTTGGCTCTATGACCTAGTTTTTGACCCCATATTTCGAACTTGAACAACAAATCATTGAAACGGCCTCTGTGACACATTTCCAGGTTATTTGGACTGAAAATGTAGCCTCTAGAGTGTTAACAAGGTTTTTCCATATTTGGACTCTGTGACCTACATTTTGACCCCAGATGACCCATATTCAAGTTTGACCTAGAAATCATCAAAACAACCTTTCTGACAAATTTCCAGGATATTTGGACTTAAAATGTAACCTCTGGCGTGTTAACAAGGTTTTTCCATATTTGGGTTCTGTGACCTAGTTTTTGAACCCAGATGACCCAAATTCAAAATTGAGCTAAAAACCATCGAAGCAACCTTTCTGACAAATTTCCAGGTTATTTAGACTGTAAATGTTACCTCTAGAGTGTTAACAAGGTTTTTCCAAATTTGGGCTCTGTGACTTATTTCTTGAACCCAGATGACACATATTCAAAATTGAGCTAGAAATCATTGAAACAACCTATCTGACAAAAGTCCAGGATATTTTGACTGAAAATGTTTGAGAAAACACGAACAACCAATCAGCTTTTGATTCTGCTGATACTTTTTTGTTGTTTTGTTGTCAAATCAACCAGAATAACTCAAATATTTTCCTCTAATAAATGTGCATAAAATATTGTTACATCCTTGCTTTTAGTTTGCATGCTGATTAAATTAAAAATGTCAGTATATTTATCTGTTGTCCCGAATCTTGACTGGAAAAAAACAACTCTTGCTACATTATCAGCTCTCCGTATCTATGGCGATAATTCACGTGTTAAAGAACGGAATATATTGTTTTTTATGTCATTTCTTGATTATACACAGCAGTTTCCCGAACCATATTAGTAGGAACGAAAACAGTTAAACAGTACCTATATTCGGATACCGAAATTCGGATAACTGATGGAACTTCCGAAAATTCGAATATTTTCCAATACGATAAATCGATAAGGCAGAACCGTGTGGCTATAGAAGCTTAGTCCCGGTCGAGCTACGCTTTTTCAACACCTGTCACATTTGGCGCCCGACGTTCATACTATACACTATTTTGTATTGGGTGTGTTGATATCAACCAGCTCTATCTAGAGTTCGATAGATTTTATTTTGACGAATAATACGTAAAAAACTACAAAATAAATATCACACAATAAATATATGAACATATTCTAAAATCATTGAACATCATTTCAGCATTTCAATATTTTAACTAGAAATGGGTGTTTGATTGAACAAAAACATATGTCTCCCCCATATTTTTGTCAAATGTACATGATGAACAAGAAACTCATACTCTGTCAAGAAAGGCTTGAGCAGAAACCTTGTTTCATATTGTACAAAATGGTTGTATTCATTCAGTCTAGTACCTGTAGCATGTTGGGATCATGTCGATGGCAGTGCTGTTACATAGATATGGGCATCAGGTGAACATCTGACCCAAGTTTCATAAAAATCCTTCAAGGGCTTTTGAAGATACAGAGCGGACACGATTTTGTGGCATTTGACATTTAACCTCCAAGTATGACCTTGACCTTGAGACACCACACCCGCAAAGTGGGTTCTGCACGTCGCCTTGATGAGGTGAACATCTGACCCAAGTTTCATAAAAATCCTTCAAGGGCTTTGGAAGATACAGAGCGGACACGATTTTGTGACGGACAGACGGACGGACAGACAGACGGACGGACAGACAGACAACTGGGGGAAAAACAATGTCTCCCCCTTTTTTGGGGGGAGACATAATTCAGTAAGTCAATATAACTTTATGAAAAGCAAATTCAAAGCAGAAATATAAAATCTTACATGTTATTAGGTGATCTTCTTACGGAAATACCCGCAGCTGGGTGGGGGGATAGAAACAGCCCAGCTGCCGTACTGCAGAGGGTTAAACCCCAATAATGTACCTGCTTGTTTGCCCTAGGCTGCAACCTGTGTCACTTGTTGAGGGGATCTTGGTGGTTGAGTGGGTATGGAAAATGGCTGGTAATGTCCCTATGCCTGCAACACACTACTTTGCCCTAAGTCGAGTTAAACAGGAGGTCAGGAAGGCCCGTCCTTGATCAAAACTGGTCATGCCGAGCCCTAGAGCTTTGATGTCATCTGCACCTGTTCTATAGTTATGTTAAACGATTTTCAACATGAAGCTTATTTCTCTTTTTCCATCAAGGCTGTAGAAGGCGGTGGCTCATGGGCTAATCAGTTGAAAGATTTCTATTTGACTGCCCGTTGTGTTTTCTCAAAGATTATCTGTTTTTGGTAGGGTATTCTGCGAGACCAAATTAGTCCAGCCAAGTACTTTCATGCTGAGTATACCTCTGATGTATCCTTGTTATGATCTAGATTTGGTTACCCCTCAGATCATTTCCCCTGTTTGGCTTCGAGGTTGGTGAGGAGCATCAGTGATGAAATTACTCCCTTGATATGACAAACTCACAAAAAAGCCAAGCGTTCTCTGTCAGACACGGACTCAGACTCGGAAACGTCCACCAATTGTATTTTCACAATTTTCAGTCATTGGATCCCTAGAAAAAGAAAAACCAATCACCAAACTCTCTCCTTTCGTAATTGAAAAACAACTATCAGCAATCATGGGTACCCCGAAATCAGTTAAAAAACTTCACAACACACTTCTTGTGGAATCATCTACCGAACAACATAGTCAGAATCTTCTTCAACAAAAGGTCCTTTTTTAACATCCCGGTCAAAGTTTCACCTCATAAAACCTTAAATTCATCCAAAGGAGTAATTAGACATAGGGATTTATCTCTGTGGGACTCAATAGAAGAAATTAAAGAGAACCTATCCACAAAAAATGTTACCGAAATCAAAAATATCAAAGACACTCACACATACATTTTAACGTTTTGCACTCCAGACCTTTCTCAAAAAAATAAAAATAGGATTCGAATTCGTAAAAGTTGCTGTCTTCCTACCAAATTCACTGCTGTTTCGATTGCCAGCGATAAGGTCACCACAAAAACCAATGTGACAAAGCCCATGTCTGTCCAAAATGTGCATTTGAAAGTCCAGATCATGACAGTAAAAATTGCTCTGGACCTTACAAATGTTTCAACTGTCAAGAAAGTCATCCTTCTTACTCTCGGGACTGTCCTGTCTGTAAAAAGGAAAACGAAATTATAAAAATCAAAACCCTTAATCAAATAAGCTATCCAGATGCAAGGAAAATCTACCATCAGCGACAATTAGACCAAAACTAAAAAATAAGAGGTTACACAATATGGTCTTAAAGTGACTCAAACTACACATTTATTGTCTTCAAGTTATACAAATCGAACATTGGTGCATTATGTATGTTCCTAACTGGTTGTAAATGTTTAATTCTGTTCCTGTTTACTTAAAATATCATTTTGATGGCGCAAAATTGTTGGTAAAGCTGAAAAAAAGAAGCAAAATATTGCAGAATCACACAAAAAATGGGACACCTTTGTTGGCATCCCTTCAATAACTTTTTTGTAACACATTTCTTCTTCTCTCAAATGGCAGTTACAGTTAGCATATATATATGGCTAGGTACTAGTCGTATACATTATACAAATATTCCAAGAACATCCCCATAGCTGTTGATAATTTATCCAAATTCCTGAATATTTACGCGAAAACTGACGACATTAGTCATAGACTACACGTTTTTCTCGCTTAAAGCACCGAGCTACATGATTTAGGTCCTATCCCTTGTATATGCTCTCTTTATCTACCACCAAGTCAGCCAATTAACATTGCTGATCTTGACAAACTCATTCTCCAAATTCCTTCCCCATTTATTCTGATGGGTGACTTTAACTTCCATAATACTTTATGGGGTTGTTCTGATAAAAATCAACGTGGACATTTTATTGAAGATTTCATTTCAAAGCATAATTTATGTCTTTTTAACAACAAATCACACACCTTTTTACATCCTGCTACTGGCTCCTATTCCTGTTTAGACTCGTCTCCTTGTAGTCTTGGTATAATTTTGGATTTTACATGGAAGGTTGACACTGACCTTCATGGAACTGACCATTTTCCAATCACTCTATCAGATAAAGGTCCCTTAGTTCAGGATCGCCTAGCAAATTGGAAGCTTCACAAAGCAAATTGAAGCTCGTTTAAGGCCCATTGTGAACATACCACTTCACCAGCCAAATTTCTTGATCATGAAGATCCATCAGAAGTTTTTACATCTTTACTCATCAGGGCTGCTAAGAAGGCAATACCTCAGACTACAACTTCTCCACAACATCAATACAAGCCTTGGTTTACTGAGGAATGTAAAACAGCTATATCAGAACAGACAATTGCCCTCAGACAATATAATCTGAGAACAACCCGAGAAAACCATATAAAATTCAAAATTGCCCGAGCAAATTCTCGTAGAACTATAAAACAAAGCAAACGCTGATCATGGCGACAGTATGTGTCTAACCTTAACTCCAGATCATCTATAAAGAAAAGGTGGGATATGGTGAGAAAAAAATAACCATAACTTTGTTCAACATCTTAAAACATCATCTGCTATAGCAAGATCTAAAAAAGAAATAGCAAATACTTTAGCTAACACATTTGCACACAACTAATAACTACAATGCAAAGTTTCAAAAAATACAAAAGAACAGAAGAAAAAATAAAACTCAATCTACCAACAATGAAGCATGCAATAAACTATTCTCAATCAAAGAGCTTAAACTAACTCTTAAAAGAGCACACGACACTGCACCTGGATTAGATAAAATCCATTACCAATTTCTTAAACATCTTCCTGATTCCACCTTACACTGTTTACTTGACATCTACAATGAAGTCTGGCAAACTGAAATTCTTCCAAAATCCTGGAAAGAAGCCATTATAATCCCTATTCCAAAACCTAATAAAGATCTATCAAATCCTTCCAATTACCGTCCTATAGCTCTGACAAGTTGTCTTTGCAAAACCGTGGAAAGAATGGTCAAAACCGTGGAAAGAATGGGCTTGTTTGGATTCTTGAAACGAAAAAAATACTCACCTCCTGCTTTCGACAGCAAAGAAACACATTAGATCATCTAGTTAAATTTGAAACTCTCATACGAGAAGCCTTTATCAAAAATGAACACTTTGCTTGTACCTTTTTTTTGATCTTGAAAGTGCATACCACTTGGAAGCATGGCATTATGCAAGACCTCCATAACTTCAGAATCAGAGGTCGCCTTGCTTTTTCTATTTATTCGTTTTTAAAAGACCGTCAGTTCTAAGTTCGTGTTGGTAATCACTATCTGATCCACACGAACAGGAAAATGGGTGTTCCTCAAGGCTGCATCCTTTCTTTAACACTTTTTGTGTCGCCCTTTCGAAGAAAAAGCGATACATAGGGATCGCTTAGCCGTCGGTCCGTCACGAAAACTTAACGTTGCCATTTCTAAACATTATCTTATCAAACTTTCAAATTGTATTGCTTATGACAACAGGGTCAGGTTGATGCCAAAATTTCTAGGTCAAGGTCACATTTGACAGAGTTATGCCCCTTTTTATACATGGATTTTGTCATGAAAACTTAACGTTGGGAATAACTTTGCCATTTTTTAACATTTCAACATCAAACTTCCAAATTATATTGCTTACGACAACAGGGTCGTGATGATGCCAAAATGTGTAGGTCAAGGTCACAATTGACAGAGTTATGCCCCTTTTTGTACTTGGATTTTGTCATGAAAACTTAATATTGGCTATAACTATGCCATTTCTTAATGTTTCTTCATCAAACTTTCCAGTTGTAATGCTTACAATTGTATCATTTAAGACAACACCATTTCTCAAGGGCAGATAACCCTCAAATTTATTTTTGCAATGTTATGCCCCTTTTTCAAGTTAAAATTTCTTGGTTAACCTTTTTCTTTATGTCCATGTCTCAAAAAGTGTCAAGGATATTCCATTCAAACTTGGAATACTTGATCACCAGCAAAACCCCTGCAAAGATTGTTGGTACCCATGTCCCTGGGGTCACAGTTAGCCCCACCCCCAGGGGTCACTTGATTTTGCTTATATTTATATATAGGAAAAAAAACTTCTTAAGCCTAGAAATAAAATATTAACTGACATGAGATGGGTAGGTACTCCCCCCCTCCTCCCCCACCATCCCCTCTGGATGGGAATCCGCCCCCCTCAAAACCAGTCACCCCCCCGGGCCCAATTTTTTTTTAAATTTTAAAACATAGGTACTTTACTTCCCATCCTACCTCAACCCCCACCCCCCCAAACCAGTCCCCCCCGGGCCCAATTTTTTTTTTAAATTTTAATACATAGGTACTTGACTCCCCATTCACCCTCAACTTCTCCCAACCAGTCACCCCCCCATTTTTTTACCCCTCCCCGCGACTTTTTTTTTTAACATAGGTACTTTACGCCCCCCCAACCAGTCACCACCCCCCCACCCGGGCCCAATTTTTTTTTTAAATTTTAATACATAGGTACTTGACTCCCCATCCACCCTCAACCCCACCCCCCCGGGTTCTTGTTTTTTTAAAAAATTTTTTACATAGGTATTTGACTCCCATGCACCCTCAACCTGCCCACCTGACCCAATTTTTTTTTAATACATAGGTACTTCACACACACACACCCACCCCACTATCGGGGCCCAAATTTCTTTTTATTTTTTTTAAATACATAACTACTTGACCCAGTTTTTTTTCATCTTGTTTGACTAGGTACTTTCCCTGCCCCAGTCAAATTTTTTTCACTTGGGCCTCTTGTTTAACTTGGCTTATAATTAATTATCCAGCACTGAGAAAAGTGGAGCATGCTGTCTGTGGACAGGTATTGTTGTACTTTGACTAGCATGCATTCTTTTCCAGCAGGCTCTTGTTTACCTTTTTAGTTATTCTAACAGAGTACCCAAGGGCGACACAAGTGTTCCACTGAACACCCATCTAGTTAGTGATAAAATCAACAACATTATCAAAGCCGTCAAACCCTGGTATTGAGAGTTTTCTTTATGTTTTTGTATCTGTTACAGATCCAAACACATGTATACCATTGAAAGACAATTACAAGTTTTGAAAAAAATATTACACAAATAGTCAAATGAAAATGGTTTTAAATTTTCAAAAACCAAAACAAAGTGTATGCATTTTTGTAAACTTCGCAAACTAAATCTAGATCCTGATTTAAACCCTTGATGGCACACCAATTGAAGTAGTGAAAGAATTTAAATTTCTTGGTCTTATATTTGATTCAAAACTATCTTTTATTCCCCGAATCAAATATCTTTTAGATAAATGCTAAAAAGCTCATAATCTGTTAAAAGTGGTTTCCAGTATGGATTGGGGCGCAGATCGTAAAGTTCTTCTGAGACTTTACAGATTTCTTATACGGACTAAACTTGACTATTGATGTATAGTGTATGGTTCAGCAAGAAACTCTTACATAACAAAATTAGACTCTATTCACCATCAGGGATTTTGACTGGCACTCGGTGCTTTCAGATCTTCTCCGGTTGCTAGCTTATATGCTGAAGCAAATGAACGATCTTTGAGAAGACAGAAACTTGGTCTGCAATAGTCCAAATAAATTCAAATTATCCCACTTATTTAATCCTGTTCGGCCAGACTTAATCTTTAAATTTTTAAAAGATATCAACAATTTTAACAAGATATAATCGTTTTATTTTTTACATATGGAACTTATACATACATCACATTTTACATACTATCGACAACTTTTGAACTTTACATCATTGCAACTTTAATAGTTACTTCTAAGTTTTTTTTACATAATATTATTTGCGCCCAAAATGGCCTTAGTTGTCGACGAGCCATAAAACTCCACTCGTTCATTCATGAAAATAATAACAAGAGATGTCTAAATGACATTTATGTAATAAAGTACTGAATTATAATAGAACTTAAATAACAGAAAGAAAGCTAGCAACGTTGTTCTGTAAAGAAATGACTTGACAGCAAAAAGAAATTTTCTTCAAGTCCTCTCTACTCTCAAAAAATATATCTTCATGATGATAAAAAAATGATGTGACTCTTTCATCCAATCAAATTACTCTCAATCAACATATTGGACAATATTGGGCAACACTCGACAAAACAAGAGACAGTTCACTAAACATGTTAACCTTAAAAACATAAACAAGACAATACCGATGAAGTCATGTGACCATGAATGGTGATTAATTAACATGTGCAATGTTCACAATAGTGTTTACCGTTTTTACTATACACAGTAGCTTAAAAAACAAAGTACATTATGATAAAATTTACCTTATCTACACACTCATCCCACTAGATTTAAATAGCACCGACATTTCTAAGAATCTGAGAAAAACTTTCCTAAACACAAGTAAGTGAAATACGAAAGATTTTCTGAACATATAAAAAGATAGAATTTGCTTTGAAATACTGAAATACAATTAATTTCAAACATTAGAAATTTAGTAAATGATGAATAAATATATATTCCATCACTATTGCAAAACATACAAAGTTAATAGTGAATTTAGTAATAAATAGAGTGTCCGACCTGTAAGCGGAAGGTCCTGGGTTCAAGTCCAGGTCGAGCCACGATTTTTCACCACCAGGAGAAGGTTTCGGTGTAGGGTCCGTACAGGTTTTCTGCGTGATTCCAACTGAACCTTGTATACTGGCTGGCCCTCGTATGGAATTTCTATAACAATATATGTTTTAACTTTGCTAGTGAGGCTGTTAAGTTATTTTGTCCATGCTATTCATGGACGGTTCTGTTTTTTAATTTATCTCCAGCTTGTCCTTCAAATTTATGTAGAATTAATTACAGCCATCAAACATTAAAACATAAAGACTATTTTCTCCAGTGGAGTCCATATCTTTCTTTATAAGAAATCTTGACGCTTGCTGATAACGGTTTATAATCATTAGAAGGGAAATGTGGCATCTTGAGTGTTCACAAGGGTTTTCTAGGATTTGACCTTGTGACCTAGTTTTTGACCCTACTTGAGTCTTATATGGAGAGAGTCTTTGCCATCAAGCAAAACCTTCTGATAAAGTTTCATCTCGATTGGATGGAATATGTGTTCACAATGTTTTTTTTCTAGAATTTGACCTGCTTACGTGTTATTTATCCTACATAACCTTTACATGAAAAGAGCCTAGAAGTCATCAAGCCAAATATTCTGACAAGTTATCTTGATACTTGGTTTGAAAATGTAGCCTCTTCTAGTGTTCACATACTTTTTCTACAATCTGACCTGGTGACCTAATTTTTGACCCGATATGACCCATATATAAAAAGAGCATAGAAATCATCAAGGGAAGCATTCTGACTTATTTTCAAGATATTTAATTTGAAAATGCGGCCTTAGAGTGTTCACAGGGTTTTAATATGATTTGACCTGGTGACCTAGATTTTGAACATAAATGACCGATATGCAAATGCAACCTTAAAATTATTAAGACAAACATTCTGACTAATTTTCACAATGATTAGATGGGATTTGTGGTCTTTTAAATTTTCACAAGGAATGTGGCTAAAATTAGCTATTTTTGCCATTCCAAGAGTCATAACTCAAAGACCCTTAAGCGATATAGTTGCTTTTTAAAAAAAAAAATGTGATTTTATAGATAAACAAGTTGTTTGCAAGTTTGATCAAAATCAAAAACTAAATGTGGTCGAGTTCACAAGAAATTGGGGACCTAAAGAACAACAGACGGACAAAGAATGACCACAAAAGTTCACTTTGTACCAGGTGAGATAAAGAATAAAATAGGCTTCCTGAAGTCTCTTTATGTTGTTTAGTGTAGGTATTAAAAAAATTGAAATTCCAAACTTCAGTTTAAAACTGAAGTAGTGATATACAGCATACTTCATTGGTCAATGTTTGAGGCTGATAAGTGGATAAATAAACTTGACATTACCAAGGGTTTAGCATTAGGATGATATATTATTTTCCATGTCCGTAAATTCCCAAATTTGCAAAACTGAAAATGTAATAAATGTTTGCTTTTAGCATCAAATCAATAACAAAATTTATATGTACATTCATATGAATATTGATTTTTTTTTTTTCAGAGGAAGAAATACAAAAAGTACTTATTTGTTGTTCTGATTCTCTCAATGGCTGTAGAACATGAAGATTCTCCGTCAATTTCTTTCTAGATTTAAAAATATATAATATCATTTATTCACTTGAGACTGTAGAGGTTCAGTTTAAAATATTTTATACACGAGGCATCAGTTTAACCAAATTATTGATCTGTATTATTCTCCAAAAGTAAAAGAATCGGTAAGATATCAGTAAATAAATAATGACAGAAAGTAGAAAAATCTATTATTAACTGTAGTGACCTTGACCATGACCCAGTGACCTCAAACCCAAAGTGAGGGTAGAGGTCTATGACAATCTGAGCAAAATTTGAAAATTTGACCTTGAAAGTCACGGTCATTTTAAGGTTAAGGTCACACTTGAATCATGTCGACTTTGTCATAAGTGTTGTTTTGTCCAAGTATGATTAAAATCCAACAATAAATAACAAAGTTTTAGCAAAATTCAATAATTTGACGTTGACTGTCAAGATCATTTTAAGGTCAAGGCCATACCTGAAAGAATCATAATGTCGGTTGTGTTGTCAAAAGTGTTCTTTTGTCCAAGTACAAATCAAATCCAACAACAAATAACAAAGTCATGACCAATTTTAGCAAAATTTAATTTAACCTTGAAGGTGAAGGTCATTTATGAGTCAAGGTCAGTCTACTCTACTTAAAGATCTTGTCCAAAAGTGTTGTTGTGTCTTAGTATAAAGACAATCCACCTGATAATTTTAGCAAAATTAAAAAATTTGACCTTGAAGATGAAGGTATTTATGAGTCAAGGTCAAGTTTATTCTGGTCTTCTTGAAGGTCTTGTCCAAAGGGTTGTTGTGTCCAAGTATGAAGACAGTCCATTAATTTATATAACAATTTTGATCAATGTTAAAGTTTTCGGACGGGAACGGCAACGGTAAAGGCAGCGGCAACGGCGACACCATGACTATAGCAATAATTCGATTTTTCCTTCGAAAAAAGTCGAGCTAACAAACAAAACCCCCATAGTGAGGCCGATTTTGACCCAGGGAAATAATACGAATAAATTGGTAGAGGACCACTAAACGACTCAACACCCAAAATATCTAACCTCTAAGGCATAGAGTTTCATGTAAGTTGATTTTTTTAATCTTTCCTATATAAGCCTATGTAAACTCATGAGACTCAGGGCCTTGTGTATTCAGACAAGAAGATTTTCAAAGTTTTTCCTTTCGGTTGCCATAGCAACAAGAGTACTTGATGGAATTCAATTCTTTGAATATATTTGGTAGAGTTTCATGCAAGTTTCATGCAAGGAATATCCCAGACAGGTTTCGTCACAGTTGGCTTACTGGTATAGGAGGTAAAGTCATTCAAGTCAAATTGTTGATGATGCACGATGAACAACACCAGACAATAAATGATTACAAAAGCTCACCTTTCAGTACTTCGAGCTCAGGTGAGCTAAAAAGTACGGGAAAGCTGCAAAATTTGTGGACAAATTTTCCCATATTTCAATGTTTCACAGACTTCAGCATCAACAAACTATACATATTTTGTAGTTTTTGTCTGAAATATTTAAACTGGTAAAGGCTGCCATCACATGATGGCCCTGGATCGCTCACTTGAGAACTTTGGCTGTGGGTTTGCTGTTAAGCACATATAAGAAGCAGTATTTCATTTTCTTATTGAAGATATTTAGGTACCTACAAACCAAATATCTAAAATATCAGTCAATAAATAAAGGCTCTATGACAGAAAGTAGAAATATCTATTAGTAGCTATAGTGACCTTGACCTTTACGCATTGATGTCAAGCCCCACCTTTTGGTAGAGGTCTATGCAAGGAACCTATATATTGAATATCAAAGACATTGGTCTATAAATGAAGGCTCTATAAGGTAAAGTAGATAAAGTTATTTTTAGCCTCTGTGATCTTAAACCTGATCTAATAATTTGAAAAAGCTTGATAACGGTCCACTAGACAATGCTTCCTGTCAAATTTCAAAACTCTAGGACTTGTGGTTTCAGACAAGAAGATTTTTAAAGATTTTCTTCTATATTGCTATGTAAAACTCGTGACCCCTCGGGCAAGGCCAATAGTGACCCCAGGGACAAACTTGTGATTCCTCAGGCGGGGGCAGAAGATTTTTAAAGATTTTCTTCTTTATTGCTATGTAACTCTTGTGACCCCTCGGGCGGGGCCAATAGTGGCCCCAGGGACATTATTTGAAAAAAGGAAATTGTAGAGGTCTACTAGACAATGCTTCATGCCAAATCTTAAAACTCTAGGACTTGTGGTTTGAGACAAGAAGATTTTTAAAGATTTTCTTCTATATTGCTATGATAAACTTGTGATTCCTCAGGCGGGGCCAATAGTGACCCTAGGGACATTATTTGAATAAACTTTGTAGAGGTCCTCTAGGCAATGCTTCATGCCAAATTTAAAAACTCTAGGCCCTGTGGTTTAAAAAAAGAGGATTTTTAAAGATTTTGTTCTTTATTGCTATGTTACTCTTGTGACCCCTCGGGCGGGGCCAATAGTGACCCCAGGGACATTATTTGAAGAAACTTGGAAGATGTCTACTAGACAATGCTTCATTTGAAAATTGAGACCACTGAGCTTAGCAGTTTTAGAGATTATTTTTAAAGTTTTTCATTCATGTTGCCATAGCAACAAGAGGTCTTCATGGAATGGAATTCAGAAAGTTGCTATAACATAAATGGAAGTGAAAAAATAACACAATAGCAAGTGTTTTTATGAGCTGGACAAGCAAAATTGTAGCCAATTTTAACCTTTGACCTCTAAGTGTGACCTTGACCTTTGAGGTACCGACCTGTTTCATGTGCATGACATACCATTTCATTTAGGCAAACATTTGTTGAAGTAATTTTGAAATCCTTCTAACCAAGGCAAAGTTGGTCTTATAGCTTTAGATCCTCAAGAGATGATGCTATAAAACAAATATCTAAGCTCTATCCCTTGCGGTTTCAAATAAGATGACTTCTAAAGTCTTTCCTTCCAGTTGCCTTCGCAACCAGAGTTATGCATAGAATCCCATTTTTTACATAATTTTGAAAGGGGACCATCCATGGATTATTCCTGTGAGGTTTTATAAAAGCTGGCAACATGGCTTTAGAGGAAAAGTTCTGAAAGCATTTTCTATATATCCTAAGCAAAACTAGAGCTATCACTAAATGTGATTAATACCCCCGCAAGACTGCTTCTGAACTAAGGAAGTTATTAGTAACAGAATACTTTGTAAAAGAATTGAAATAGAGTTATGGTTGTGGGCAATTAAAGATAATTGTGGTTCTTGTACATTGCATTTCCTGTAATTGTGCTTGACCATTGTATGAAGTTGCACTGAATTCCAACCAAAAGTTTTCAAGTTATGCTCCTGTGCAAATAGTGAAGACAGAGTTATAGCTCTTGTACACTGCACATTCACTCATTGTGCTTGATCACTGTATGAAGTTGAACTGAATTCCAACCATTAGTTTTCAAGTTACGCTCTGGACAAGGCAATCCAAAAAAGGCAATAACTCTGCAAATACGGAAGATGGAGTTATGATTCTTGAACACTGCACTGAACACTGTTATTGTACTTGATCACTGTATGAACTTGCACTGAATTCCAACCATTAGTTTTCAAGTTATGCTCTGGACAAGGAAAACCATCAAAGGGCAATAACTCTGCAAATAGTGAAGATGGAGTTATAAATCTTAAACATTGCATTTTCTCTCATTGTGCTTGACCATTGTTTGAAGTTGTACTGAATTCCAACCTGTAGTTTTTAAGTTATGCTCCGGACAAGGAAAATGAATTAAGGGCAATAACTCTACAAACAGTGAAGATGGAGTTATTATTCTTAAAAATACACTTCCTCTCATTGTGCTTGACTTTTGTATGAAGTTGCACTGAATTCCAACCATTGGTTTTCAAGTTATGCTCCGGACAAAGAACAACCCGACCTACCGCCCGACCAACCACCGGGTGACTCCAATATACCCCCAAACTTCGTTTCGGGGGTATAATGAAGTGACCCCCAACCCATGTGAGACCAATTATGACCTTTGGGCCATGATTTGTATGATCCTGGTAGAGACCAACTGGATGATGCTATAAACCAAGTTTCTAAGCTAAAGGCCTTGTAGTTTCAGATAAGAACACTTCTAAAGGTGTTCATTTTTGCTGCCATGGCAACAAGCGTTCTGCATGATATTCCATTTTTAACGTAATTTTGAAAGGGATGAATGAATGGAGTTTTATGGCCCGTCGACAACTAAGGTCATTTTTGCCGCAAATAATATTGTATAAAAAAGAACTAAAATGTAACTATTTTGTTAAAAAGTTGCAATGATGTAGAGTTCAAAAGTTGCCGATAGTATGTAAAATATGATTTAGTTAAGAGTTCCATATGTAAAAAAATAAAACAATTATGTCTGTCTTGCCGAACAGAATTGAACAACTCATGCATATTTTGTACATTGAAATATTTATTTCGTATTGGAGCAAAGTCCACACAATCAATAAAAATGTGTTTAACTGTAAGATCTGTAAAACAAGGAACACACTGTAATACTGGTTCCCCTTTCAGAAGATGGGTGTGAGTAAGGTAAGAATGTCCAATACGTAGACGACAAAGGACAATTTCTTCTCTGCGTGATGGTCAAGAAGATAACAGCCACTCTCCCAGGACAGGTTTAATAGAAAACAATTTATTGGTCTGATTCATCGGATCTTCCCAAGTTGTCTGCGAGACTTTTTGTATAAAACTATGGACAATGGGTTTAAAATCACTGTAAGGAACACGGAAAGGTAAAACCTCAGTATTTAGAGCTGTTCTGGCAGCTTTATCGCCTGCCTCATTGCCCTGAATTCCAATATGACTAGGGAGCCAACAAATTATTATCTCAGAATCCTAAAGAAGATGAGAAAGTTGTAACAAATCAACAACAAAAAGATTGTCAGTATTTTCATGATCATAGCTGATGAAGAGTCAGTGAAAATAAGATATCTAAAATAATCATCAGTTTCAATATAAGCCAAAGCTAGTCCAGTTGCTTTAAGTTCAGCCGAAAAGATAGAAGAATTATCAGGAAGACGAAAAGAAAAAGTTTCATCTGCATTTACAGCTGCAGCAGCTACACTGCTGTTTTGTTTGGAGCAATCTGTGTAAAGATATTCATAATTATAATATTGTTGTTTGATTTCATTGTATTTAACTTTGAATATTTTAGGACTGGTTGTATCTTTCTTATCTTTAGCAAGACCATAAACAAATTGTAGAGATTTCCAAGTCCATGGTGGAATGCTTGGTATTTTAGTTATTGCTATGTCATCTAAGTCTATATCTAGACATTCAAGGAATGGCCTGTTTCGTAAGCTAAATGGAGGAATGCTTTTGTCTCTGTTTTGAAAAAGATCTGTATACATAGGATGGAATTATGTGGGATTATTTGGATTTGATTTAAGTTTAAGAAAATACTGCAGACCAAGTTTCTGTCCTCTCAAAGATAAAGATGGTTCATTTGCTTCAGCATATAAGCTAGCAGAAGTTCTGAAAGCACCGAGTGCCAGTCGAAGCCCCTGATGGTGAATAGTGTCTAATTTTTTGATGTAAGAGTTTCTTGCTGAACCATACACTATACATCCATAGTCAAGTTTAGTTCGTATAAGGGATCTGTAAAGTCTCAGAAGAACAAAAGTCGTCAACATAAAGAAAACGCTCAATACCAGGGTTGACGGCTTTGATAATGTTGTTGATTTTAACACTAAAAAGAGTTACAGAAAGGATACAACCTTGAGGAACACCCATTTCCTGTTCGTGTGGATCAGATAGTGTATTACCAACACGAACTTTGAACTGACGGTCTTTTAAAAAAGAAGAAATAAAAAACGCAAGGCGACATCTGATTCCAAAGTTATGAAGGTCCTGCATAATGCCATGTTTCCAAATAGTATCATATGCACTTTCATGATCAAAAAAGACAGAAACAAAGTGTTCTTTTTTGATAAAAGCTTCTCGTATGAGAGTTTCAAATTTAACTAAGATGATCTAATGTGTTTCTTTGCTTTTGAAAGCCGGACTGAAAGGAGGCGAGTAGTTTTTTTCTTTTCAAGAATCCAAACAAGCCTGGTATTGACCATTCTTTCCATGGTTTTGCAAAAACAACTAGTCAAAGCTATATGACGGTAACTGGAAGGATTTGTTAAATCTTTATTAGGTTTTGTAATAGGGATAATAATGGCTTCTTTCCAAGATTTTGGAAGAATTCCAGTTTGCCAGACGCCATTGTAGATGTCAAGTAAACAGTGTAAGGTGGAATCAAGAAGATGTTTAAGAAATTGGTAATGGATTATATCTGATCCAGGTGCAGTGTCGTGTGCTCTTTTAAGAGTGAGTTTAAGCTCTTAAATTGAGAATATTTATTTGTATGCTTCATTGTTGGTAGATTTAAATTTGAGTTTTGTTTTTTCTTCTGTTCTTTTGTATTTTTTAAACTGTGCACTTTAGTTATTAGTTGATGACTTGCGTGCAAATGTATAAGGTAAAGTATCTGCTATTTTGTTTTTAGATGTTGCTATAGCAGATGGAGTTTTAAGATGTTGAACAAAGTTATGGTTATTTTTCCCAGAGATTTTCCTTACCATTTCCCAAGTTTTCTTTATAGATGATCTGGAGTTAAGGTTAGAAACATACTGTCGCCATGAAGAGCGTTTGCTTTGTTTTATAGTTCTACGAGCATTTGCTCGGGCAATTTTGAATTTTATATGGTTCTCTCGGGTTGTTCTCAGATTATATTGTCTGAGGGCAACAGTCCGTTCAGATATAGCCTTCTTACATTCCTCAGTAAAACCAAGGCTTGTATGGAATTTTGTGGAGAAGTTGTAGTCTGAGGTGTTGCATTCTCAGCAGCCCTGAGAAGTAAAGATGTAAAATGTTCTGATGGATCTTCATGATCAAGAAATATGTCTGGTGAAATGGTTTGTTCACAATGGGCCTTAAACAAGCTCCAATTTGCTTTATGAAGCTTCCAATTTGCTGGGCGTTCCTGAACTGATGGACCTTCATCTGATAGAATGATTGGAAAATGGTCACTTCCATGAAGGTCAGTGTCAACCTTCCATGTAAAATCTAAAAATATACCAGGACTACAAAGATACAAGTTTAAAGAGGAATAGGAGCCAGTAGCAGGATGTAAATAGGTGTGTGATTTGTTGTTAAAAAGACAGAAGTTACGCTTTGAAATAAAGTCTTCAATAAGATGGCCACGTTGATTTGTATCAGAACAACCCCATAAAGTATTAAGGGAGTTAAAGTCACCCATAAGTATAAATGGGGAAGGAATTTGTAAAATGAGTTTGATCAAAAACCGGGCCTTCTTGACCTCCAGTTTAACTCAACTTAGGGCCAAAGTAGTGTGTTGCAGGCATAGAGACATTACCAGCCATTATACATACCCACTCAACCACCAGGATCCTCTCATCAAGTGACACGGGTTGCAGCCTACGGCAAACAAGCAGGTACATTGAGGGGGTTTTACCCTCTGCAGTACGGCAGCTGGGCTATTTTCAGCTGGGGTGTTATGTAAAATCAACTGACCCCTGGGGTGGGGTCAGTTTAACCCCAGGGTCATAATTTGAACAAACTTGGTTGCAGTCCACCAGATGATGCTTCATACCAAATATCTAAGCTCCAGGTCGGAGAAGAAGATTTTTAAGATCCAACTTTTAAAATCTAATTTTAGTTCCAGTGAACAAGAAATGCAATGGACCAAAACCATTTTAACAATCTTGGTAGAGCTTCATGCAAGGAACATTCCAGGCAAGTGTCATCAAATTTGGCCCAATGGTTTCTGAGAAGAAGTCGTTTGTATTAAAAGTTGACGACGGACGCACGGACGGACGATGGACGCCGGACAAATTGTGATCACAAAAGCTCACCTTGAGCACTGTGTGCTCAGGTGAGCTAAAATGACTAAGTGCTCATAATTCTGCCAAAAGTAATCTGAGCAAAACTCCTGTAGTTAAGCACAACAAGGCTTGGTGACAAACATTCCTGTGAAGTTTCAAAGAAATCCTCCAAGCGGTTTTGGAGATGAGGTTTGGAGAAGATTTTAATATAGAAGTTATAGTAAAAAATGACTAAGTGCAAATAACTCTGCCAAAAATAATCCGACTAGAAACTCCTGACAATATTCACAACTAGGCTTGGTGACAAACACGCCTGTGGTTTTTTTTTTTTCACTTTTACCATATTTAAACATTGTACCTAATGTTTCAATATAAAATGTTGCTGTCTTATGAAAAATTGTATGAAAGATATGATTGAGCAAAATGCATATGTCAAAGATTTTTTGTTGAGATGATTGTCAGCACTGACAGTAAAATTTTTCTAACCTTTACATCGATGAAAGTTTTCCGTCACCATCTTTAAACTTTTTTTTTCAATATGAAATATACTGAATTCAGGTTTTTCAGGATTTCTTGAATTTCCAACTTTCACCAAATTGTCTTTAAATTTACGTTAGATGTGGTTCATTTAGTTAAGTTATTTTGAATGTATTGTGACTTGGTAATTAAACTATATTTGTGTTGACTTACAAATGTATATTGGTATTATTTTGGTTATTAAAGCTGTCACTGAGCTAATTCTATAACTTATAACACCTGAACATTTAATATATGTGCTGATTATACATAAAAAAAATTTGCACCATTTACAAAATGTAAATATATCCTAAATATATACATGTACTTAGTTGATAAACTGAAATATTAGTCAGTAATAAAAATTGATGAAATTAGACAATTTTGTTTTTGTTTTTATATTTAACAAGAGAGCCATGATGGCCCTAAATCACTCACCTTAGTCTCATTGCTCATGTTACAAGTATCATTATTGGTTGTTATGGGCGTTCGTTGTTCGCAAGTTTGAATAAGTTTGCAATAAGTTCTAAGACTCTGGGTGTAATGGTACTCAATTTTTTTAGCAGAAATAGTTTTATTCTACAGGTCCCAGTGTACTTGACCTTTGACCACAGACCCCCTAAATAGGGTTCTTCTAATAAAATAACCCTATGAAGTTTGAAGGTTCTGAGTGTAATGGTACTCCAGTTACTGAGCAGAAATAGTTTTCCCTGTGACCTTAACTTCTGACCTACTGACCCCAAAAATGATAGGGTTCTTTTACCAAGTAAAGACAATCATCCTAGGAAGTTTGAAGGCTCTGGGTAAAATGGTACTCCAGTTACCGAGCAGAAACAGTTTTCACTCTAGAGGTCCCTGTGAACTTAACCTTTGACCTATGGACCCTAGAAACAATAGGGTTCTTCTAATACAATTATCCTATAAAGTTTGAAGGCTCTGGGTGTAATGGTACTACAGTTACTTGCAGAAATACTTTTCATTCTACAGGTCACTGTGACCTTGACCTTTGACCTACTAGCCCTAAAACAATATGGTTCTTCTACTTGGTAAAAGCAATCATCCTATGAAAATAGTAGGCTTTGGTTGAAATGGTACTCCTATTATTGAGTGGAAACGGTTTTCACTCTAGAGGTCCCTCTGACCTTAACCTTTGACCTACTGACTCAAAAATCAAAACGTTTTTCTCCTACTTAATAAGGGCAATAACCCTGTGAAGTTTGAAGGGATTGGGTCACTTGGTACTAAAGTTATTGTAAGGAAACGAAGTGTGACAGATAGAAAGGCAAACAAACACCCGTGGACAGGGCAAAAACAATATGTCTCCATCAGAAGGGTAGGGTTGGGGTGGGGGGGAGACATAACAATGAACAATTGAAGGTCTAGCCCTATGTGTTTCGGAGCAGCAGATTTTTCAAGTTTTCCCTATGTAAGTCCTTGTGTAAAATCAAATGATCCCCACACCAAGATGGGCCAGTTTTGACCTCAGGGTCATGCTTTGAACAAACTTGGAAAGGTCCACTAGACAATGCTGCACACCAAATATCTAAACTCTAGGCCTTGTGGTTTCTGAAAAGAAGCTTTTCCTATATAACTCTATGTAAAATATGTGATCCCTGGGGCGGGGCCTTTTTTGACTTTGACTATGATTTGAACAAAGTTGGTAAAGGTTCAGTAGACAATGTTGTACACCAAATATCTAAACTCTAGGCCTTGTGGTATTTGAAAAAAAGATTTTTAAAATTTTTCCTATATAACTCTATGTAAAACATGTGACCACTGGGGCGTGGCCATTTTTGACCCAGGGACCATAATTTGAAAAAAAATTGGTAGAGGTCCTATAGACAATGCTACATACAAAATAACTTAGCACTATGCCTTTTGGTTTCTGATGTTAAGATTTTTAAAACTCTTTCCTCTATAACTCTATGTAAACAAGTGATCCCCGGGGCAGGGACTGTTTTGACCAAGTGGCTATGATTTGAACAAACTTAGTGGAGGTCCACTAGACAATGCTACACACAAACCTCTAAACTCTAGGCCCTGCAGTTTCTGACAAGAAGATTTTTTAAAGTTTTCCCTATATAACTCTATGTAAAACATGTGACCCTGGGGCCGGGCCATTTTTGACCATGGGGCCATGATTTGAACAAACTTGGTAGAGGTCTACTGGACAATGCTGCACAGCAAATATTTTAACTCTAGGCCTTGTGGTTTCTGACAAGAAGATTTTTAAGTTTTCCCTATATAAATCAATGTAAAATCAACTGTCCCCTGTGGTGGGGTCAGTTCTGACCCCAGGATCATAATTTGAACAAACTTGGATGAGGTCCACTAGATGATGCTTCATACTAAATATCTTAGCCTTGAGGTTTCGTAGAAGATTTTTAAATATCCTACTTTAAAAATCTATTTTTAGCTGCAGTGAACTAGAAATATAATGGACCAGAACCATCTGAACAATCTTGGTAGAGCTTCATGCAAGGAACATCCCTGGCAAGTTTCATTAAATTTGGCACATTGGTTTCAGAGGTGATGTCGTTTGAATAAAAAGTTGACGACTGACGGACGGACGACGGACAAATACTGATCAGAAAAGCTCACCCTGAGCACTTTGTGCTATGGTGAGCTAAAGAGTAGATTTTGCCCTATCTATTTTCATGACAACAAGCTTAATAAATGTAAATATTTTCCATGTTAACTTGAGTAGATTTTTTCATGCTAATTTATGTGATTTTTTTTCCACCTAATGAAATGACCTAATGCAGATTTTTTTCCCCTGCTGGAATCATTTCTTGCAGTTTGACCAGAATCCGCCTAAGTAAGCGGAAAAATTTGCATATTTCGGCCTCTATTCTCCCTAAGACCAGTAATACGCTTTATAGTACACTAAGGCGTAAAGCGCTTATTTTTTCAGGGCTGATTCCGTATGGTTGTACTTTTTCGTACAGGATACTTCACGCAAAGAAAGGATTCGACGTGACATCCAACCTCAGTTCAGTGACAACGAGCCTTCAGCTACAACACTCTTTGGGAATAACCTACAAGAGACTGTAAAGAAGCTTGAAAGCTCTAAAGTGAAACTTGTCAAGCAAACATTTTTTCTAGACGAATTATGGGTCATAAATCATAAGTACTATTTACTTTTACTAGATGACTTTTATAACGTACATCTATTCCGACCCAAGAGAGACATGAGCCGAGGGTTACTAAAAAATACCGTGTATGTGGGTTTGTTTAAGGAAAATATGTTTTTTTGTGTGTTTGTGTCATAAAAAGATGTTGAAAATTCTGTAGTTTCCAAGAGAATGTTAATATTATTAATGAAATCTATTAATTTGGGAAATTTACGTAAATAGAAACATTACTTTATAATGGGTAAATGTCCGAGTTAACGTGAGAGGACAGATAAACTTTTTGAACATCTTTTCAATAATGTATCCGGCTTTAGATATACATTTACAGCGATAGTGAAGTACCAGCGATTGTCTGGCGTTGTTGAACGTGGGTACCAATTATCATGCAAATAAGGGAAGGTTTAAACGTAATTTCTTATATTTGGTTGATTATGTGGAGTTTTATTGTTAAATTATGTTAGATCTATGGGTCTTCTTTGATTAAGTTTTATGTTTAAGTATGTTGAAAATATTATTTAGATGCGAATCAATGTACCCTCGAAACCGTATGTGTAGTGATAATTCGGTGTATTAATTGATTTCTTGTGATAATGTTGAACTGTCCCCGCTGTATTTTCAAGATGGCGTTAAACTGATAAACACATGTACATTTAATCAAAGCACTGAAAGTACTGCAAAACCTGTCGCGTAGTTCTGGGTTTATGTTTTCAAGTAATGGATACATGCATGTAATCCTAGAGAATTTATCTCTGTGCAATAGAGGTCCATTGGAGCTAGTCTCATTAAGCTGAATATGATAAAAATCTTTTTTTTTACTTGCTTTGCCATAAATTATAGTCCAACTTCACTGGAAATTTTTTGTACACAATTACTGAACACTCTAATCAATACTGACTATCACTGATCTTGATCATTTTCAACACTTATTTATCAAATTTAGTATTGACAATTCCACTTATTTTTCTAAAACCCTGTGATACTCCAACTATAATGTTCTAGAAAAGTACAAGAGTAAACTAGAACGGAAATATTTTCGTTAATACCATTTATATAGATTTTATATGCTAGTATGTATACTGCCATGTTTGTATTTGTATTGTATATTTTGCCACATTGGTCGTTGATCTTCTGGTTTGATATGAATAAAACTGTTAAAACTGTTATTATACCAACCATGATTTATGCATACTGACCAATATTGTAAGTTCTGTTGGTAGTTTACTGGTAACATTTGCAGTCTAGTACATGTTCTTTCCAGTAAATTTTGGAAGGTAAACTGACTCTGATAAGAATACAACTGTAAACAGGGGGTAAAACTTTAGCTGACAATAAGTTTACCACAAACACAAGAAAGCAATACTTGTTAACATTATCTTTATTTTATAAAATAAAACTATCAAAAACAACAATTCACTAGAAATGTGTCCATGGGACACATTTGCCCCAGCCATGTATCATAAGCAGATGATAAAAATTAAAGAGGCAGGTGGAGTGTCAAAAGCAGTATAATTGTTACATTTAATTTAATGAACAGCATGCGACAAAACACAACCCTATAAATGTGAAGACATTTTGGTTGTTATCAGAAATTTAGTCTATAAAGGTCAAAACTTTGACAAATTTTGCAAGTAACCTGTATTTTCATAAGATACATACACATGCAAAATATGAAAAAAATCTAAGCAATTTTCTTTAAATGAACAGAAATTTCATTTTAGTAGAAAATAAGTCAACAAGAGCACCGCTAGGCGGAGCATTATATGCCCGAAGGGTGTTTTGAGCTCACCTGAGCAAATGCTCAGTGGTGTCTAAAGATATGAGCCATGTGTTTCATGTCCGCTTCATATCTTTTTCGCCCCTGGAATGAATTCCATGAAACTGATCAAATGCTCAGCCCATCAAGATGATATGCAGAACCCATGTTCTAACCTGGCAAATTCAATCTCAAGGTTCAATAAATATCCTGTATACAAATTTTAACATCAACACAAGGCCATGAAAATACCTCAATAGTCAATAAAGAACAAAAAAACTTCCACTCCAATATTTGTTTATTTACATTATATCAAAGCTTGCTGGCCACCTTTTCAACCAATATTCCACATCACTTAAATGTCGTCCACATATAACACGTCAGTGATATACTTTTCTTGTTTATCCAAAAAGGGGAGCACCAGCTTACAGACAGAGCACCAGCTTACAGACAGACCAGCAATTATCGGGTTGCTCCCCAACATCATACCTACCTGGCCAGACAATTACCAAATGAAAAAACCAAGACAACAAACAAAGAAACAAAGGAAATAAACTATGTAGGTACCTCACAAAGAATATCTGACTTTTTCAAATTACAAAACACACCAGAAAATTTTGTAGCAGGGAAAACAAAAAAGCATTGACAGGCTTGGTATACTTTAGCCAAGGAAAACTGGATATTAAACACTATAAACAGTTACAGGGTAGAACTTGACAATGAGCCAAGACCAACAATTATCCCAAAACCAATCACTTTTACTTCAAAATCAAATTAACAATGAAATTAAACGGTTTCTGCTTCGTGAAATAACTGAGCCAGTACATTATAAAGACAGTAAAGAATACCTCTCTAATATATTCATCAGACTTAAAAAAGATGGCAAAGTTTGCCTCATTTTAAATCTTAAGATGTTCAATAAAAACACATGCTCACCATCCACTTCACAATGGAAACACTTCACTCTGCAATCAATAATATGTGCTCAATTGACATCTCTGAATCATTCTACTCTTTCCACAAGAAAGACCGAAAGTATTTTCAGTTTTACCATAACAACAAGTAGTACCAGTTCAAAGCCCTGGTTATGGGACTTTCCACATCTCCAAGAGTTTTTACCAAACTTTTAAAACCAGTTTAAGGTCTTTAGGGCATGTCAGCACTGAACATATTGATGACTCTTGCTTACAACGGGATAATCATGAATCATGTCTAAATAATATCAGAGAAACAGTACATCTCATTGACTCTCTTAGTCCAAGACAGTACATCCAGAAAAGTACACATCAGATCGTTTTTCTTGGTTTCTTGTTCAGCCACTATGACTGTCAGATTGACCCCCCAAAAGGCCAATGAAATTGTTGATTTTTGTAAAATGATCATTCAAAAAAAAGGCGGGAATTTGCAAAATTGATAGAAAAATTAGTGGCCACTTACCCTGGAATAGATTATGCACCTTTATTTTACAAGCCTTTAGAAGGGGTAAAAGAAAGGTGATGGTTGAATCATGGGTACTTATGAGCGTACCTGATGTCACAAGGCGTGAAGTGTCAATTATAGTTTATTGTAATGCATGGCATCTTTGTTTTTGATCCATAAAATGTGCGTAAAACCCTTTCATTAAAAGATGTGTGAACTGTCGACATTTCGTCTGTGATGCAGCGACCTCAAATTAAAATTAGTGCCTATTAGACGTTTTGTTAGTTGTATGGAAATTAGCACTACTTAGTAGAACCAGTCCATGCATAGACTGTAATAAGTTTTTGCTAGATTTACATCCATGTGTAGGAGCGGATCAGTGGTCAAGTAGTAACACGCTGGACTGGTAACACAGGGGTCCCGAGACGGATCCCCCACTCTTCCACTAACATTACTAATTGTCTTTCGGATGAGACGTTAAACCGAGGTCCCATGTATCAGTGCTGTACACTGAGCATGCAAAAGAACCAGGGGTGTCTCTGGAACGGGATGCCTTCTGTATCTTGCACTATCGCCAGCAACATAATCTCTGCAGGGGGCGTAAGTCATATGGGCAACCGGTACCGACGATAAATAAGCTCAAATAATCATCAACAATCCATGTGTTTTCAAAAGATGACCACGCGATTGTAACATGAATGTTTTTATTTATTTAAAAAAAAAAAAGAAATAGAATCCTAGATTTCACGCCGCTAAAATGACAGTGGACCGAAATCTAGCACTGCTTACTGTAACAGTAGACATGTATATAAAGCGAGACAAACTGAGAAACAAACGACAGTCAGAGAAATATCCAGTGTTTTCTACTTTAAACTGGAAACTTGCTAAGTTCTTTATCGCGTCCAGTGTTAACACCGACGCACGATTACTTTATGACAGGATCGTATAAATGTAGTAGCCGAAATATAACGATGTCTGTCATGTGGTGTTAAGTTAAAAAGTAACCTACTTTCTATTTTGGCAAAACGGACTGAAGACAAATTAAAAAAAACAAACAAACATTGCAGGAATTATATTTTATGAGGGCCTGAGTCTGTACAAATCGGTGATTTAAAGACCAATACTGCACAAAACCTGAACGCCTATATTTGAATGAAAAGAACGGAGACTCACCGGGGCCGCGACGATCAAAATGCCCAATCTGGCTTCTTCAATTGCATCTTTTTGGTTACAAATTGTTCGTTGGCATTTGATTTCGTGCTTGAGCTGACCCACGAAATCCACGAAAATTAGTGTTCCACGAATAATAATGATTTCACAGTACTTAAACAGTCAAGACCTGGATATCACCCAGAGACAATTTCAATAAAGCCATACAAAAGTAATACAAACCTGTGTATAGTTAACACTTTGAAACACAGAAAACATACGTCAAGGAAAAGAACTGTTTATTAGTACTATATATATGAAAGCATTTAAAACTGTGTCTAAAAGTACAGTGACCAGGTGGATCAAACTTACAATGTCTAATGCAGGCACTGATGAAAGTTTTGGAGCACACAGCACTAGATCAGCATATACCTCAAAAGCTAGTTTGCATGGTATTCCCTTACAAACAATCTTAAAGACAGCTGGATGGATTAATGCAAAAACCTTTGTAATTTTTTACAAAAAAACAATAGCTGAATAAAAAAAACATTCAAGTAATGTCTCGGACATGAATTAAGCATGAAAAATTACAAAGGGCAATAAGTCGAAAAATGTGCAAACGAGAGTTATGGTTCTTTGGCAGTGCACCTCTCCACAATGAGATCTATTTACCTATGGAGTTTTAAGTTGATACCTCAAGCACTTTTAGAGTTATGCCACGGACAAGTAAATTGGGACGTCGCCGCCGACGCGGACATCGTGAATAACACCTATGTGTCCCCTGACTATAGTCAGGCAGCACAAAAAGCACATTTGTCAGGACAGTTGATTTATTGCAAAATTTACTTGCTATTTGTTTAATCTGTGAATGTTTGCAAGAATTCTTATAATCACAAGAAGTGTCAAGTGCTTGGCTGGCAGGTGTAAAAAGTAGACCTGTACTTCATATAATCAGTGTTGTTCTCCAAAATTCCAGCTAATAAGCCATTGATTTATCTATCGAATAGGGAAGCTATATTAAGTTTTATAAAGGGAGATAATTAAAAAACTAAATGGTGTAAAGTGATGGTTCTTTAACACTGCACTTCCTCTCATTGGTCTTTATAACTGTGTGCAGTTTTATTTAATTTCCTTCAATACTTTTCAAGTTATTTTCCTAACAAGCATTATTAGGATTATAATATATAATATATGCATATATTTTTATTAAAATACAGAAATTTATAAAGCGAACAAAAGGTTTAAGTAATATCTGTGATACTTTTTGACATATCATTTTTATATTTTTGTTGTATCCGGCCATCGGTAGTGACAGTAAAGGCATGACATCGGTTGGAGGGTTTGGGATGTTGGGGGCAGCGTAGCACAGTTTTTTTTTAGCAATTCCTTCTATCTTATTTTTGATTTAATTCTCATTTATGTTTTTTTCCTCTTCAATTTAAATTCTAGTATTTTTTCTTTCTGCCTTTTGGTTTCTTTCTGTCCTCCTGCTTTTTGTTCCTTCTTCTCTATTGACTAAAATATATTTTCTCAATTTCGATTGTATAATTATTAAATCGGTTATATAGACTATAAAACAGACATTTAGGAAAGGGCTGTCCATAATGTTGTTAAAACTTGTAGCCCAATCCATTTGCACTTTTCTTCGATTTATGTTTACTCTGTTTATACAAATGTCGATAATTCAATAAAATATTTTTAAGTTATTAGGATTATAAAGGGAGATAATTTAAAAAACTAAGCAATGTAGAGTGATAGTTTTTAACACTGCACTTCCTCTCTCTAGTCTCTGTAACTGTGTGAAGACATAATTAGATATCATTGATACTTTAGAAGTTATACTCCAGACAAGCATTATTTAACTTTTGTAATTATCATTAAGGGAGATAATTAAAAATAAAGCAAGGTAGAATAAAGGTTCGTAAACACTGCATTTCCTCTCACTGTTCTCTATCACTGTGTGAAGTTTTAATAAAATTCCTAAGATAGTTTTGAAGTTATTCTCCGGACAAGCATAATTAAGTACCATGAAAGGAGATAAAAAAAAACAAGCAAGGTAGACACATGGTTACTGAACAGTGCACTTACACTCACTCGTATCTATGACTGTGTGAAGTTTTAATCAAATTCCTTCAATACTTTCAAAATTAATATCCGGACAAGCATTATTAAGTATTATAAAGGGAGATAATTCAAAAACTAAGTAAATTATAGTTATGGTTCTTTGACACTGCACTTCCTCTGACAAGTTTCTATAACTGTGTGAAGTTTCAATGAAATACTCAATCTCCCACGCAGTGATCTCCCCTTACAGGATTAGATCTCTGCCGTCACAACATTTTCGTCAAGATTTTTGACGATATGATTTTTTTCAACGGCTCTTTGGCGTATCCGCCATCTTGACACAATCATGTGATAAGACCATCATCACGTGATTCGTGTGAAGGCAGTGGTTACTGATCGTAGCGTAACCGGTGCGCGGAGTTTGTGAAATACTGTGGATAGTTTAGAAGTTATAACTCGGACAAGCATTATTAACTTAACTGAGATCATTAAAAACAATGCAAGGCAGAGTTATGGCTCTTGGACATTGCACTTCCTCACACTAGTCTCTATCAATGTGTTGAGTTTCAATCAAATTCCTTCAACACTTTTCAAGTTATTCTCCGGACAAGAGTGTGACGGACATATGGAAGAACGGACGGACGGACGTCCGGCTGAAACTGGATAGGGGACCTTTTCTTTTGTTATTTTCTTTCGTTTAATAGAGGGCCACTGGCCCCTTATTCTGTTGTTATGTTGTTCTTTAGTTATGTTTACAGTTAGATGGCCCCTTATTTACTTTCGGTAGTGCGGACGAACGGACATGGCATCAACTGTGCTCTCCCTTCGGGGAGCATAAAAATGATGTCTGAGGTGAAAATAGTAAAAGGATTGCTTATTTATAGACCAGCTAATCCCTGTCTATGCAAGTTTTATTAAGTCATGATCAATATTTATGTTTACTTCTACAAACGGAGCAGCAGAATTCTTGTCTCATAAGCCCTTCATTATTTCTAGTCTTTCAGATGTTTGACACAACTACACAAAATTATTCCTCCTAGATGAGCATTAAGCAAATTGGGTAACTCCAAAAGCACTCGTTTAACCGTCGGTTTGTCAGCTGGAGGCAGTTTTCAATTATCATAGAAAAAGTACCTAGCCTGTTACACTCGAAAGAGGAGTTGGCAGTAACCAGAGATAGAAGTAAGAACTCAACCTTAAAGTTTCACAGCAGAAAAATTAAAATACCGCATGGTCACAATATATCAGTAAATGAATATTAGCCATTATAATAAAACAAAGAAAGAACTTACCTACTGGACATGTTTTGCTGCACCGTCACGACCTCCCTCCATAGCGACTTGGCTGCTTAATTCCAGTTTCAGAGTTTATAACTAGTTTTCTGCCTCAGTCCGGCTCCTTCCATACTGTCATGTGTTCTTATTTATCTAAATTGTCCGTTTTCTAAGTCAAAATGCAATCTTAATGTCAAAAACAACCTACACTAACGGTCGATTCTTCAAAAAAAAAAATCTGTCCGCGTGCAACATGGATGAGCGATGTCAATTTACCTCTGCTGCAATCCGATTGGTTGAAATGCAGTCACATTGTTTAATTGCGGTTTAACTGGGCTCTAATGCGGGCCTTAATACAAAGGTGTTCGTCCTAAGTATGACTAATGAAAATGACTTTAAACTTAAGAATGTCGCCATTTCTGCTGGTAAGAAATTGCATAAGACGTATTCTGATATAAAAAGGAATGGCATTCAGTTTTGACAAGTTTATGTAATTGCTAATCATTTTATCTGCTGCTTTCTTAATAAATCAGACAGTGAAAAACAATGTACAGCTTTCCCCATATTTTTTTCACTATCTTTCTAGGAATCTCGACGTACTTGCCAATCCCATATTTTCAGGAGTGCTATTAAAGGCACATACGTTTTGCGGAATTTCTTAGGCTCAGTGTTTTTAAAATTTGTGTGCCTGAGGGCGCCGGATGTAAATCTGATCTTGGAGCCGTTGGGAGAGTATGGGAATTTTTCCATGAAATGTTTGATACCTTTTCACACTTTCTTAGCTACTTGCTTGGCGTACATGTACCTGACATTGCAGTGGTTTTCATACTAACTAGGGGCTTAGATGGAATGAATATTGCTGTAAATGGAAACTGTTTTGATATCGAGCTATTTTTCATATCACTTTCACCAGGTTGTTTAGTCCGGCGGCTATTGTAAAGGAAAGTAAGAAAACTGCAAAGCGAGTGTACAACCAGTAAGTACAATGTACTTATCTCCAATCAAAGTTATTGAAAGAATCTGTTTGGAGTGATAAATGTGCTATTATGTGATGCTTCTGGCCGGCCGTACGTTCTGCCAGTTACTGTTCAATAGGAAAAAACTATGAGAACCTCCTTCTGGCCACTCTGAATACCAATATCTTCATGTATTAATTAATTTAGGCTTCAATAATACACATATTAAGGCATCATACCCTATCATTAATAATTTCTACATGGCCAATTCGAATGGGTGGCTGAAAAACTGATATGTGCTACCCAAAAGTATTTGAGACTTCCATTAAACAAGTCATTTCTTGATTAAACACAGCAGTTTCCCGAATCAATTTAGTCTGAACAAAAAACAGTTAAATAGTACCTATATTCGGATACCGGAATTCGGATAATCAATGGAACGTCCGACAATCGAAAATTCGAATATTTTCCAATATGGCATACCAGATATTTAAATATTGATTTCAGTATTCTTTCTAATCCCTACTTTTTGATAACCTTTTTCTTGTGTATAATGTATATAATAATGAATATATTTTAATGCTTTTCTTGAAACACCTTCAGTTGATTATTGATTATTAAATAGCTTGGTCATAAAGAATGTAAGGATTAAAACATTTCAATGAAAACGTTTGTGGTTTCATCATGACCATGTTTTGCCTAAAATCAATTTCATGCCACATTTCCTTTACAAAAGATAAGATCCAGTCTGAAACTACTAATACTTTAAAAAAGTAAATACTTGCTTATAATGAAAAGGTGCAGTTGTAAGACAATGGGCATTATTCTGAAATATATTTTTGGGGTTAAGCCCCTTGTTAATTAAGAATATTTGTCAAAATTGGTTATTAAATGGAATGATTTCAAATCTATCAAAGGTAACAATATATAACTTGGAAAATATGCTTATTATGACAGGGCACATTTGTAAGACAGGGGGCATTACTCTGAAAGTTGTTTTTATAGTTCTGCCCCATTTCAAATTGAAATTTTTATTGAAATTGGTTATTGATATAGAAAATTGTGAAAACTATCCAAAATATTGTACGCAATCTTGTCATACCTGCTACTGGGGACAGCTTACTTGCTATTGGGGACAAGGCACATCTGTACCACAAAGGAAATTACTAAGTTATCAGTGTTTCTAGAGTTATGCCCCTTTTTCACATGGAAAATAATTAAACTTTTGTATAATTACCAATATCTTGAACATAACACAAAGTTATACATCTTAGGTAGAGTGCATAACAGCTATAATTGAATAGCACCACAACACTCTTGAAATTAATTTGATTAAGTCACGATGCTCTTATTAGAGTCTCAAATGACCATAGTATCTCCCGTCACATCCGTACGTTACAACTTATAAAATACTTGAGGGATTGAATTTTTACTGTATACTATGGTCGCACTTTAGTGACAAGAAATTCCGAATTTTTGGATTAGCTCCATTACTTTTATGTTGAAATTATGCTTTTCTAGAGCATATCTAAAAAGAAATTGAAGGAATTGATATGATTCTTATCACATGGGCGCAGTGACAAAGAACAATTTCCACACATTTTAACTTTCGCTTCTGACAGTACTCTCTGTGCTTTGATTTATTATACCAGACATTTCACCCCCAAAATGTAATATGAACTCAGAAGGTGGAATCTCTGGAATTGCAGCATGACCAGGTATGTGATTGCGATGATATCTGCCAGTTTGAATTCTTAATGGATGACCTAAAGACCTAAATCACTCTTGTTAAAAACAGTCAATGATTCTGCAATTAATCGCATCTAAAAATAGTTTAACATTTGTAACACTTGTGTTTTCAAACACATGCAAACCCGTAATCACTTAACAAGTGTCGGACATTTGTTACTCAATTTGTTTCTTACCATTTATACAATCTGATAAAGCTTGCGCATAGACTTTACGAATATTGTCACTATTTAGAATTTTAAACCAATACTGTAAATACGGAAAAATCTATGGACATATAGGGGATATCTCCCAAGTTGTCCGTACACAATAGCATTAGGACAGTTTTAGAGGAGTAGTCCGGACAAATGTTGTGACGGACGGACAGGCAGACGACGGAGAAGTGATCCCTATATGTCGCGGCTACTTTGTAGCATGTCGCAGCTACTGTGTAGTAGGCGACACAAAAATCATTAACGGGCCAAAACGTCTTTTTCAATTCAAGGGCCATAACTCAGCCAAAAATCATTCAACCAAGAAACCTGTTATATATGCGCAAGTACTTGAGGTACTGATCTATCCTCTAACATTTCATTCAAATTGCTTTAGTAGTATTAGAGAAGTAGTCCGGACAAACTTTAAAAATAAAAATCATTAAAGGGCCATACTCTGACAAAAATCATTTAACTGGAAACTGCCGACGATATGCACAACTAGACTTGATCATTCCTGTAAAGTTTGGATGAAATTGCACCTGTAGTTTTCGAGGAGTAGTCCAGGCAAGTTCTGTGACGGACGGCCAGACGGACGGACAGACAGACGACGGAGAAGTGACCCCTTTATGTTGCGGCTACTTTGTAGCAGGCGACACAAAAAGAAGCTTTTAGTGCTTTTCCTACTAAATGTTCTTGATTAAATGCAAAAGTTCACGTATAATTTAAAAAAGTGCCTAAATAGTTAACTTATTACAATACTTATATATTTTTTAACATTGAAAATATAGATACATAAATAACATATAAATGATAAACACAAGGTTTTTTAAAAAATATTTAGTAGTTATTTCATAACTTTTCAGACATTGCAATTCAAAATATGATGTAAAGATAATCTATGGTCTCTCTTTTACTTGATTTTGGTTATTTAATATATATTATCATGGGTATGTTATTTCAAAACATCTTTATCAATATGTATTGGGGTGAAAAGTCTCAGTAAGTATAGACAGTTTCAATTGCAGCATCCTGTTGCTAAGAACGCGAGCATTCTAAAAAAACAAACAAACAAACAAAAACATAGTCTTCGATCGTAAAAATGCTAGATTTAAGGTGTTATTTCTGTCTTTTTTTTGCAAAATGTATTTTCTTTTTGGAATGCTCGCGTTCTTAGCAACATGATGCTGCAACTGAAATGAACAGAAACACAGAAATGAAATATATTTTATGTAAGTAAATAAGTAAATAAGTAACAAAATAATTTGAACAAATAATTAGGATGTAAAAACAGTAGATAAATAACCTGAAATGTATAAAAAAATAATACTGCAAATATTTATTGCTGCCTCAAATACAATTATACTGACAACACAGAAGCTAACAGAAACTAATTTCTTGATTCCATGACTAAATTTAAAACATTTAGTGCATGTTTACTAGATGTAATAATTTGGATATCAATCTACTCAGATTTGTCCTAGACCTACATAATGACTATGTAGAATAACTTCTTGTTACAAGTTTATAATGTGACACAAACATCCTATCTTATATGAAGTTAACTTGAATAAATAATCCTATTCTATCAGATACTTTAAAATCAACTATTCTAAGGTTTTCATAGTTTCAGACTGGATCTTACCTTTTGTACAGGCAATGTGGCATGAAATTAATTTAAGGCAAATAATGGTCACGATGGTACCCTAAACGTTTTCATTGAATTGTTTTAATCCTTACATTCTTTATGACAAAGATATTTGGAGATCTGAGCTTATCAATAATCAACTGAAGATGTTTTAACAAAAGCATTAAACTATTTACATACATTATAAACAAGTAAAAGGTTATCAAAAGTAGGGATTGGCACGAATAATGAAATCAATATTCGAATATTTGATTTGACAACAAAGTGTTATCAACAGGGTCAAAAAAGCGTGATTGGCTGTTCGTGTACGTTATCTCATTACACGCATTTGGAGTACCTCGCCGATTAGCAAAGGGCGATTGTTTCAATTTGTAGTAAATTTTATGAATGAAATCTTTGCGGATGAATACTAAATTAATAACTTGTTAGTTTTACAGTTTGATTCGCTGTGTTGGACCAAAAAGTCTTAATAAATTGGAACGGTTTAGTCAGTTACATCCCCTCGATCATTAGCTGTAATTACTCCCCTTGTTTAAAAGTACGCCATTTGCAAATAAAGATGTCCGATATAGGCTCTCGAACAAAATTTGTCTTTTTGGCCATTTTAACGCAGGTAATGATCGATCTTTAATCTCCATATATTGTAAAAATATTTAATACATAAGAGTCTACTGTTAATATGGTACTAAGGGTGTTTATTCGGTACTTTTGAGCGTTAACCAGTTAAATTTAAATATGTATTTTTGTTAATAATACTAGATACTATTATAGATTTGTTATATGACAAGAAGTCTTTTAGAATCTACTTGGTACAAGGTTTACTGAATGTTTATTATTTTCTATATATTTCAATATTTACACCATAATTCCTTTCGGGCACAATAAAGCAGACGCAATTGCAGTTATTGTCTCTGTTATCTGTATCTACCCAACGTCACCTGGCAGAATATTTGCCAAAACAAAAACAAAAAGAAATTATACCTCATGCTTTCAAGTTCAACAGAATTCTGCAATATCAAAGAACTTTTATCAAAACTGCAGTAAAATCTCATACAACCTGTGGTACTAGTTTTCAACGCCAATGTATGGATAAGAGGCGGTCATGTGATTGTAACTACAAAAACTGGTGTGTAGCTTTAGAAGCTTTCGCAAAGCCAAAGAAACACTCTATAGGCCACATTATGAAATGAGATATCATGATTTTTTACCAATATGTTGGTGATTTCTAAGTCGAGTTTGAATATGGGGCTGAAGTCAAAGGAAATTTTTTTAACGCTTAAAAGAGGACTCATTTTGAAGTCCGTCATCGTGATTTTCAGTCGATATTTTCTACTTTAAGTTTGAATTTGCGGGGTCAAAACAAAGTCACTGGCTTAAATCAAACAAAAGACATGTTAACTTTCTAGAAGTAACATTTCAATTTCAGACGTCGTGCTTTTTTGGGTGAAAATGTGTGTATCGATAGATCAAATTTGAATATTGGTACTCTGGGTTCAGGTCAGTGGCTCAGATCAAAGGCAAATGTTGTAAACACTCTAGAAGCCATATTTTGAAATCAGATATTTATTCAAAGGGTCTGTCTTGGTGTTTTCTATGTGTTATGAGTACATGTATATACCTGTAAATATTATAAGATTTCTTTATTGCTTTTATACAATGCTTCAGGTCGAGTAAAGTTCTCACCAGATGTTATTCTTATCAGTAAGATGATGGACTCTGTTTACGTTTGTTCATTATTACACTGTTAGTGAGATACAATTTCACACATGAAGTGTTTGTAGAACTATAAATTTTGTCAGTGAATTGTTTTGATATCAGGCTAGAATTTGGTTGCTTTTGTTTATTTATAAGAAAATGATAACACAGATCCTCTAATTAGCCAGCTTCTCTTGAGTTCAAATACCAATACTTGACATTATCATCTGGCTGAAATTTGATTAATTATATTAACAGCTACGTCCAGCAATATCGTATTTGTTTTGATAAACAGTCCAAGATTTATGGATGAATATTCAGGTCTGTTTTCCAAGTACAGATTAATTCAGTGCACATTTTGGCTTTGAACAATCAACATCAAAAATTAAGAAATAAAGTGAAAACATTGATTCTAAAACTTTCAATCTAGGAATAAAGAGTTAATAAAGTGGGTTTATTCCCGAAAGGATAAAAAACAGTTTGGGGTAAATACCTTTAACAATATTGTATTTTTTGTAGAATATTTTGAGTTAAATGATTAATTAGTAAATGTTTTGATATCGTAAAGAAATTGAATATAGACTTTCAAACAATATCTCTTGTCTAAAGGTATACTTATTATTAATGATGTATTTGAATGTATTACATGATTCACGCTGATGATGTTTAATCTATAACTGATAATGCTACCTTGTACGTTTATGTTGATGTTTTTATCAGTTAATTGTTTGTTAAACATTTTAAATGTGTTAGTAAAGGGTACATTATATCTTTGTACAGATCCCACTCTTGGGGAGGTTCTTTTGTATGACAAAATCTGAAACCAGACAACTTGCGGAATTTGTAAAGGAATTGCAAATGAGAACTGTTTAAGACATCTTGAAGTTATCATACAGAATAGACACAGTGCAAGAAATAACCGAATTCATAACAAAGGTCGTAGGAACAAAAAAAGTAACAGTGTGCTACAGAACCTATCAAAATCCCTTATATTGTTATTAATTAGTTAACTTTGGTATCACCACATTTTGTATGTTTTATCACATGTTTATAGTATTATACTTTTAGTTTTGAAATATAATATACAAAATCTAGTTTGCTTCTTTGCTTTATCTTTACTGTTTGTATTACAAAGTATCTGTATTTGATTATTGTCCTTTAAGGTTGAGGTTAAATGTTAAATCAAGGTTTGAAAGTCTATAATATCCGTTGATACTTATGATTAACTTTAAACAAGGAAATCTTTGATTCTGTTGACGAAAGAAATAGAAAATACGTAACACTATGTCACGTTTGAATGTGGGTATTGTTCACATTATATCCCTGGGAATATTTATGGCCGACCCCTAAAATTTTCTTCTTTTCTTAAAGCTTGGGTATTTTTGTAGATTAGGATTGCCATAGTCAATATACTCAGGTGAGCGATCCAGGGCCATCATGACCTGTTGTTTCTTTCCTCTATAGAGTAAAACTTCGTTAACTCTGGTATGTAGTATAAAAGAAAATCTTTAAAATTCTACTTGCATGAAAAAACAAGGTTCCGAGTTTTGAAATTTATCATGAAGCATTTTCTCGTGGACCTCTGTGGGGTCGTTACTAGTTCCACCCTGGTGATAAGATGTTATACATTTACTTATGAAGGAAAATATTCTTGTCAGAAACTATAAGACTGAGACTTTTAAACTTTGGTGTGTAGAGCATTACTTAATGGACCTCTAACTTGAATTATTAGGCATTATAGATAAAGTTTGTTTTGTCATTTTGAAGATACTGTTATAGTGTTTACTCGTGCATCCTTTACACGAGTTAAAGTGAAGTGGTAGGGAACACTAAACGAAAGGTTTAGTTTGTCACTGATCACTACCGTGAAGTTTTAAGATGGCACAAGGCTACAAGAAGAAATAGCGCAGACATTGAACATTTGAATGAATTCAAAGACAATGACTGCTGAAAATTAATATACCAGAAACTTTTCTTGGCACTGAAACTTTTGTTGTTTCAAACAGGGAATGTGTAACAAGGGTTGGCACTGAAAATATGTGCGAATTTAGTTGAATTCCACCAGGTAGTGACAGACAAGTTGTATGGACAAAGCCTTTGTAAAATTGAATACATACAGGGTAATAACTCAGTTCAATATCAATGAACCAGAAAGTGGATGATATGCACAACTGAGCTTTTCACTTTCATGCGTGAAGTTTGCTTGAATTCCACTAAGTGGCCTCCGAGGAGTTGCTGAAAACCATCGAAAAATCCATGCTCTTCTGAAATAAAGAACGACGTAATAAGACCACCATTCCTAATCTAAATGGACGCTATGAGCAAAATTCAGTTATGCTTTCAAAATAATGAGATACTGTCGAGGTACTGTCGAGATTAAAATTAGACATGATAAATCCACGCACATAAGTTTTAAACAAACACTTAAAACATCTAGTTTCCTTGTGTACGCGAGTCCTAATCGTGCAATTATTGTGTTAATCTCTCAAAACATTTGCGCCTGCGTAAAACTTTTTATAGTAATTGTCAATTGTGGTATCCATATAAATGTCTTGAACCCTTTAAAATCGAAAAGAATTTATTTGTCTGTCGTCTTACCCAAAGCCTTGTATGGCTGTGAATTATGGTGTGATTTGAATGACATGCATATCATGATTCTTGAAAGGGCTTATCACCAATGTGTAAAATTTATTCAGTGCATCCCAAAATAAACAAGAGCTTGTCAGAGACAAAGCAACAGTCCCCTACCGGTGCAATGTCCATCTCCCTAACTCAAACCCATATGTGGAAATTGACTAAAGAATTTGTCTGAGACATGCATAATCTCCATATGATCCTCTATCCATGTACAAAGTGTCATCAATGAAGAAAACGTCATAGGTCAAGGTCATTTAGAGGTTAAGGGTCACAGAAATATATGTTGTTGAAAAGGTCTTATCGAAGGGTTGCTGTGACCAAGTTTGAAGTTATTCTGTTCAGAAATAAGGAAATTATGGCCAAACCTATAGTTTCTGGACAAGAAAACTTTAAAGGTCAAGGTCATTCAGAGGTCAAGGTCACAGAAGTGTACTTCATTGGAATGGTCTTGTCCAAGATATTGTTGTGGCCAAGTTTGAAATAATTCCATTCTGTAGTAAGGAAAATATGGCCAATGGTAAAGTTTTCGGAGGAATTGACTGATAAACGGACGGACAGTTCCTCCTTTAGGTTCATAAAAAATGAGGTGAATATTCTCCATACTGCCATTTATCCATATTTCAAGTTTCATAAAAATATTGGAAGTACTTTTTGAGTTATCACAAATATTGCTATATTTGCCATATTTTGAGTCCATTTGTTGCCACAGCAACCAGATTTTTCAACATAGGAAGAAAAAAAGACGTGTATAATCTCAATACTGCTATCTATCCATTTATCAAGTTTCATAAAAATATTTTCAGTACTTTATGCGTTATCTCGGGATCCAGTTTTTGCGGACAGACGGACTGACGGAAGGAGGGTAAACCTATAGTCCCCTCCAGTGAAACCGGTAGGAACTAAATAAGGTCGCAAAACTAGAATTTTGTCACAGATGGTGACTCATACCCCGCACTGCCTTGTCACAGGATGGTAGCCAAGTTGGAACAAGTTGCACATAATCTTTAATACTAAGTTTCAACTATCATCTGACCTTGACCTCTGTTGAAAACCCATGAAAAACTAGTTCCTAATGTTTAAATTTTCTCAGGATCACTATGTTTAACTTATATTTCAACTTTAATTTATTCTCAGTAAATTTGTTGGAAAAGTTCCAAGTACTTCAAAAGTGATCTCTGGATACAGTTTTTAGGGAAAGACAAAAGTACCAAATTTTTCAACATAGGAAGAAAAAATTCAAAGTTCAAGGATGATAATTCTGACAATTTAGGTGCTAGAATTATGAACCTTGTCACATATGATGCGAGTGATGATAAGAAACCAATATTTAAAGTTTGAAGTAGATTCATTAAGAAATAAAGAAGTTATATACAAAAAAACCACATTTTTCATGAAAATTCTAAGTTCAAGGGGGATAAATCTAATAATTTTGGAGCTAGAGTTGTGAACCTTGAGGTGCATTATCTTCATACTGTCACCTATCCATACTTCATGTTTCCTAAAAATATTTTCAGTACTTTTTGAGTTTTACAAAACAAAAACACATTTTTTTCACGAAAATTCTTAGTTCAAGGGGGGATAAATCTTATAATTTTTGTGCTAGAGTTGTGAACCTTTAGGTGCATTATTTCTATACTATCACTTATCCATTTTTATGTTTCATAGAATTATTCTTACAACTTTTTGAGTTATCAGAAATATTGTTATATTTGCCATATTTTAAGTCTATTTGTTGCCATAGCAACCAAAATTTTCAACATATGAAGAAAAAAAAAGACGTGCATAATCTCCAGACTGCCATCTACACATATTTGAAGTTTCATTAAAATATTTTCAGTACTTTTTGCATTATCACGGGATCCAGTTTTTGTGACGGACGGACAGACTGACGGACGGACGGACTGACAGACGGACGGAGGGTAAACCTATAGTCCCCTCCGGTTAAACCGGTAGGGGACTAACAAGAACAGATACTGCACTTTGATGTTTAGCAATAATGCCTATTATTAATATTATTGAGAAGAAAAAACTATCGTATTTTGGTCAGTTGTGTCATTTAGATCGTAAGCATAGATCTAAAGAGATATTTTGTACAAGACTCTTATCGTTCATGAATAAACCAAGGAGAAGCAGGGGTTTTATGCTTGATATATATAAATTGCGATGCAAATGTAAGTTGGTAAACTTTTACATACATACCTCGTTGACAGTACTTTCTCAAAACCGCAGGTATGGAAACATAAAGTTAATAATTCTGTACATGCATATGTTGAATATGAATGGAAAGACCGCTTGTACACAGACAATATAACGAACAGTTTTTTAACAATCAATAGTGTGTATACACCAAGTCATATATGGAAAATTAGCCAGTTGTATAAGAGTTATTTACGCGAATGTACTTCTGCTATGTCAATGATGTGCAAATACTTTTCTGAGAAATTTTCAGTGAAGTGTGTTAAATGTGATATTATTGTAGAAACACAGTATTTCATTGTTTAATGTTCTGTGATAATCCGTCGGCGTACTCTATGACGATAGTTGGTCGGAGTTATGGGTCTTGAACTCTTCTTAAACTTCTGTAACAGACCACCTAAAGAACAGTTATTATAGCTATTTAGCGGCTTTGTCACACTGTCTATCACAGACTTATGTAGAGTCAATAGCTTTGAGCTATTTCTTAGATTTGTACACTACACTGCTTTGAGTTTCAGTTACAATCTGACGTGCAAGAAAGCATGTAGATCTTACATAATGCTTTACTAGACATAAATATTATTTTTCCTATCACTGACTGACCAGTATACTAGTAATGCCTGCGTTTGTGCATTTCGTTAACTTTCGTTCTTCTTTTGCTCTTCAACGTAAGTGTACTATGACCACGAGGAAAAATCAAGTGATCTCCTCTTATGTTTTGATCTCCCATTGTGCTCTCCGATTCATTTCGCTTTCGCCGAAGGGCCAGTAAATGGGGTTGATCAAATTAATGCAATATTGCACATTGCTGTTGTGTTATATGTGAATACATGTATAGTGAAAAGATGAACTTTAACATAATCTCTTTTTGTATTGTAACGTGTAACTTCATTGTTGTTAATTGTAACTGCTTGTGTATATGTAAATATGTATGTATGTATGTCATTTTGTATATATTTTTATGTATGTTTTATTCTAGTTCATATGTGTACTTTTCTACTCATTCATGTTTAAGTTATAATTATGTCTCATCTAAGTGGTGGAATAAAAGATATCTATCTATCTTAAAGCATCTGGTTTCCTGGTGTACGCGAGTCCTTATCGTACAACTATTTTGATAAACTCTCAAAACATTTGCGCCTGTGCCTAAAGTAGGCACCAAAGTACAATGCCATAGGTAAATAGTGTACATATCTTTTAATTATTTTTTCTTATCAACACTAGAAATCTACCTTACGAAAGAAAAAGAAACCAGTTTGATATTTCACTTAGAAAAGGACTCGTTTTCAGGTCATGTTAAAGACATATTGAAAAGTTTGGTATGAACCGACACCGTGGCCCTGCTGTGGATGCGTCCGCTTAAGAAAAGGGATAGAAGGTTCGAGTCTGATGAGCCGGTTGTTGATGTAATTAAATAATTATACCAGACATATAAGAGAAAGAATCGAGGAGTTACTGTGACCAATTGACTACTAATATGCTCGATACAATTTCTTTCAGTTTATAACAAATGACTTATCAGCAGTACAATTTTCAATCACTGCTTTAAACATTTGCTTTCTGCTCTATACGGCAATGTGCCTTTGTTATATTAAGGTCAAGCGCTTCAGCAACTGATAGCCGATATTTAGCTTGTGTTACACAACTGTCTTCATTTGTTATCTGGTTTTAAACATGGGAACAAATAACCGCGTGCCTTTTTAACATACACAGCATACAATAGCCACCCAAGGCATATAAAGAAGTACGATATTATGACAAGATATCCGAATACTTCCGGTACTGGAAGTAATATTACAAGGGCATATTTGAGCATGTCCATCAATTGATTTAAAGCGTTCTGCACACCTGCAACAATGCCACGTTCTGTCACGTCAACACTTTCTAAAATAGCTGGTTTATTGTTAGGTCTGCCATCCACAAACCTGCAACATTTAATTGAAATTTATAAAAGATGTCGTTTGAGGAAAGATGGAAAAGATTACTATGCATTGAAACATACTATTTCACTTGTGACATCTTTTCAATGAAATCTGGAGCATACCTATATAAAGTCCCTGATCGAAAGCAAGTAATTCAATCAAATATTAATACCATTAAGTTATCACGCTTGTCAATTTACCATTTACAATTTGTAAACGTATGGTTGAAAAGTTAAAATATTTCCACATAGAGATATTATTTCATTCTATTTGATTACTGAAGTTACCTGTCTGACTTTACCTACCGACATGCACATGTTCTTATTCATTGTGCCATGAACAATTATTATCGCTCTTGCCTACCTATTCGTGCTCCTATTATTCCCGTCAGAAGTAGTGAAATTGACACATATGACGCCAGAACTTCACCAGATGGCGAGGATACAGTAGCACTATTCGCGTTGCTACTTTCATTGGTCGTCACCATATTGTGTTCGGTTACATTTTCTGTCTTTAATTCAAAATCAGTGCAACGCAAAAAATAAAGCGGATCAAACGGACTTCCGGGACAAAATACTGAAACCACACACAACGTGAGGCAAGCAATTTCTGCCGCCAATGCATACAGTCCCGTTCGTGATAAACCGACACGTTTCCGGACCAGAGGATACAGAAATGTTCCAAAAATCCCTGTGCATGCTGCTGCTGCCACGAGTCCTCCGATTAAATCTGCACCTAATCCTTGGGAATATGCAAAACCTGAAACAGTTCGCACAAAATGCAAGCTTGAAAAATACGCTTCCATTAAAATGGAGAAGATATTTTACTGACTGAACGAAAGAAACTGTTTAACAGATAAAAGCATTAAACGTTTTTAACTTTGCATTCAAAGAAAAAAAGTACAAATAATAATAATAATAATAATAATAATAATTTTGTGAATAGTATACCCAGCTTCTTCACGTGAATAACTATCATAAATGCATCTTTATTTAAATAGACTGAAGAAAAGCTTTTTACAGGGATCATCTCTGACAGCAAGTCATCAACGTCATGACGTCAATAACCCCGAGACTAAGAAGGGGTTCACGCAGGCAGTGGCAGAGGATCCCTATTCACGTTGTTAAGACCAAAGCATGAGGCATAGATGCGTGACTGTCATTAACCATAGGGGAGGCCATGCACGGTATTGACATTTTATCCTACGACGCGACGTCAATTTACGTTCTCATATTTACGTTCTACAACCAAATTTGTTTAATCAAGTTTCATGAACTTAACATAAAAAAGATTATCTGATTCAAGTGTTTCTCTATGAATTTCCATACAGCTGCTTAATTCCGACAAATATTATTTGTTGTGAAACTTTTTCCGTCATATAGTACAAAATTATCTATTATAACTACGAATACCCCCTTTGTTACCTTTTTAAAACAAACTTCATTTTAGGGTTAAACTGATTCGTAGTTCTTCGGATATATATATATATCTAATAATAAAAAATAACATTAACCTTTCTGCTCGCAAGCTCAAGCCTATACAGAAGGCAATGTTTGCCCTGATGAGCAGCTAACCATACAAGACGCTACTATGAGACGAAAAACTACAGTTCCTACTTAATTTGAAAATGGGAAAATAATTTCTTACTTTAGGTAAGCGTTTGCAGTACTGTTGCTAAGAACTTACTGTTATAAGTAAATTAACCTTACATATTTTGTTTTAGTCTGCTTTTTTAATGGCGTCTTAGATTTTTATTGCATCCGTTTGAAAACAATAAGAACACCTTAGCTGTGTTCTTTTATGTCGTCAATATCCTTATTTTCCATTTCTATGCTTAGCTGCTATATTCAACAAGAGATGATTGTAGAACATACATGACCTTCTAGCACCTTACTGCTAGGCACAGCCATAGAAGTATAGGAAGATAGAAGGACAGGGACTTGTGTCAGTACATTAAGTGGAGGATGCCAGGTGTTTCTGATATCAAAAGCCATTGGCCATCAGCAAGAAGATGAATGGGAGGAATTGCAGATTATGTCAATGACACTTTGGTTATAAAACGTATAAAGTTCTCAATTACTGGAGAACACGAAAAACTACAGGAACTGCATGGGTAGGTGAGAGGGTGGGTAGGTAGGAAGTATTGAGGCTGCAAGGCCCAAGGGTTTTTTAGTCATCAATATGATTTTGTTTTCCTCTTTATGGTTTGTGACCTTGAACTTTAACCTAGTGACCTCAAAGACAATAGGGGTATATATTGACTAGAAACTATATTTCTGTTAATGGTCAATCTGACCTTGAACTTTGACCAAGTGACCCCAAGCAATAAGAGTCATCTACTGGTCATTATCAACCTGCATTGCAAGTTTAAAGCCCTTCGACCCAAGTTTTCTCTGGTTATTCATCAGAAACCATTTTTCAGTTAATAGAATATTACCTTGATCTTTGATCTAGTGACCCTAAAAACTATAGGGGTCATCCGCTGGCCATGACGAACCTGCCTATGAAGTTAAGGAAACCTGGGCCCAAGCGGTCCTTAGTGACTGATCGGAAACTGTTTTCCTTCTCAAGGTCACTGTGATCTTTGCCTTTGATATGATTTAGTGACTTGACAAATTATAGTGATCATTTACTGGTCATGAACAACCTACATACCAAGTTTGAGGAACCTGATTCCAAGGATTCTCTAGATATTTATCAGAAAAGCTTTTGCTTTATAAGTTCGAAGTGACATTAACCTAAATTGACCTAATGACCTAAAAAACTATAGGGATCAGCTACTGGCCATGATCAACCTACCTATGTTTTGAGGAGCCTGGGCCCAAGCGTTCTATAGTTATTGATCGGAAACCGTATTGCCTTTCAAAGTCACTATGACCTTGGCCTTTGACCTAGTGAACTGAAAAATGAAAGGGTCATCTACTGGGCATGACCAATCTACATACCAAGTTTTAGGAACGTGGGTCCAAGGATTCTCTAGATATTTATCGGGAAAAGTTTTGTTTTTCAAGGTCATTGTGACATTGGACTTTGACCTTATGATCAAAAAAACTTATGGGGTATTTAAATGACCATGACCAACCTGATATGAAATTTTGGGAGCCTGGGTCCAAACGTTCTATAGTTATTGATCGGAAACTGTTCTGCTTTTCAAAGTCACTGTGACCTTGGTCTTTGACCTAGTGACCTGAAAAACTATAGGAGTCATCTGCTGGTCATGCACAACCTACAAATTAAGCTTGATGAACCTGGGCCAAGGATTCTCTAGATATTTATCGGCAAAGCCTTTGCTTTTCAAGGTCACTGTGACATTAACCGTTGATCAAATGACCCGATAAACTATAGGGGTCATCTACCTGCCTATGGAGTTTTTGGGAGCCTGTAGCCAAGCGTTTAACAGTTATTGAACGGAAACCGTTTTGTTTTTAAAGGTCACTGTGACCTAGGTCACTGTGACCTTGGTCTTGATGACCTAGGGAGTTGAAAAACGAAAGGGTCATCTACTGGTCATGACCAACCTACATACCAAGTTTGAGGAACTCGGTCGTAAGGATTTTATAGTTATTGATCGGAAATCGTTTTCTTTTCAAGGTTACTCTGACTTTGGCCTGTAACTTAATGACCCGAAAAACCATAGAAGGCATCTACTGGTCATGACCAACCTAAGTACCAAGTTTTAGGAAAGTGGGTCTGAGGGTTCTTTAGATATTGATCGGAAACGAAGTGTCTCCCGACCAACCGACCGACATTTGCAAAACAATATACCCCTTATATTCGATGAGGGGAGAGGGGGCAGGGAGCATAAATATGGTGCTTACAAATAAGCTTTACATTACTTATATTCCGAAAAGATAACTAAAAATGTTGATTAATCGATTGTAAAGAACATCAAAATACGAAATGAACCTTCATTATAAACGACTTTTTCGCGAATAGTAAATAACAGAAATTAGCATCTTAAACCTGAGGACAGATTGAATTCCTTGTTAAATTATTGTAATCTGAAAAAGTTTCGTTTGTTTTGTCTGCTTAATGTTACACCATGGTATCACATCGTTAAAAACATAGTTCCCGTCTACTATTTTATCAACTATACCTGGTGTTCCTCAAACAGCTGTGATTTTGCAACCTGCCACTAATTAAGTTAACGTGAAAAAAGCGCAACTGCGCTTACTTCCCTTTCAATTTGCGATAGCTTCTGGGGTAAAGAATAATGTTGTCGTTGATATATTTGTACTTACCAACCGTTATGTTATGAAATGAAAGCACTGTTAGGTAAAGAGAAGCCAAAGCGAGGCCAGCAAAAGCCACGTCATATTCCATAAAGATCTTCCAGCCTCGTCTTAATGTAATGAAACTTGAGCACAAGCTAGTAAAACACGTGTACTTAGGCCTCTCTACAGTAAGCGCCATCTTTTTTTGAAATGTTTTGTCTGCTTTCCCATCATGAATCTCTTTCTCTGATTTCACAAATGAAAGATGATGATCAGCTGGAACCAATGATTTTTAGTTTCAAAGCAATTTTAGCTGAAATTTTATTAACATCGTCATCATTTTCATGACTTTGATCGTGACTATCAAAAAGTCAAATATTTAATCATATCACCAGTATAAACTTTATTTAAAGGACTCTGAACAAGTTATTAATAGATTGTTTTATAGAGACACTATTTCAGGATTTTAAAACAGTGCAAATCTTATACACACAAACAATTGTTAAGCTATCACAAAGTTACAATGATAATAAATAATATCAGAAGGGGAAACAAGAGGGCCATGATAGTCCTAAGTCACTACACTGAGTCCCACTGCTAAAGGACCATAACTCTGGAACCCATGATGGGATCATCCATTGGTTCGAGAAAAAAGGAGATGTATTGTTAATAAATGTTTTGTAAAAGTTTGGTTGAAATTGATTCGAATGCGAGCATAGCACTATGACGTAAGGTAAAAAAATCCATTATTAATATATGTGACCTTAACCTTGTACCCAGAGACCAAATATTGAAGATATCGGTCAATAAATAAAAGTTCCATATTGAAAAGTAGAAAAATCTGTTTTTAGCCTTGGTGGCCTTGACCCAGTTGATGGTAAAAGTTAATAGAAGATACCTATAAACCAAATATTTGGTTTTATTATGCCGGTTAATATATAAAAGTTATATAACAGAAAGTAGAAAAATCTACTTTTAGCTGAGGTGACCTTTAACCAAATATCTCAAAACCACTCAGTTGTAGAGGTCTATGCTAGATACCTACATACTAAATATCTAAGATATCATTCAATAAATGAAGGCTCCACAACGAAAATAAGTAAAATCTTTTTTAGTGCTGGTAACCTTGATCTTGACTGCTGTGAACGGTAGAGGTTCATGGAAGGTGCCTATAAACCAAGTATCTAAAATATTAGTCAATACATAAGGCTCTCTGACAGAAAGTAGAAAACTCTATTATTAGCCTCTGTGACATTGAACTTGACCCAGTGACCTCAAACCGTACCTTACTACGCTAGAGGTATATGCAAGGAACCTACAAACAAAATATCGACCATTGGTCAATATGAGATAAAGTAGAAAAATCTTTTTTTAGCCTTGGTGACTTTGATCTTGACCCAAATGAATGGTTAGAGATACATGCAAGGTACCTATATACAAAATATCTAAGATATCTATCAATAAATGAAGGCTTTATGCGAAAAGATGAGAGTCAATTTTTATCCTTGGTGACCCAAAGGGGATGGTCAATTTTGACCATAGGGCCAAGATTTGAACAAACTTGGTAGAGGTCTACTAGGCCAGGTCACACATTAATTTCTTAACACTAGACATTGTGGTTTTTGACAAGAAGATTTTCAAAGTTTTTTTCCTAGGCAAGTCATTACAAAAATCAAGTGACCCCTGGGGCTGGGTCAGTTTTGATCCCGGGAGTATAATTTGAATAATCTTGATGGAGGACCTCTAGTTGATGCTCCATGCAAAATATCTAAGCCCTTGAGCTTTCACAGAAGAGGATTTCAAAGTTTTCCCTTTATAAAACTTTATTAAATCAAGTGATCCCATGGGCGGGGCCATTAATGGCCTCAGGGGTATAATTTGAACAATCTTTGTAGAGGAGCTTTACGTGAACCTGTATGCCAAATATCAAATTCCAAGACATAGAAGTTTCAGATAAGAAGATTTTTGAAGTTTTCCCTATATAGGCCTTTATAAAATCATGTTGCAGCTGGGACGGGGCCAATTTTAACTAAAAGTCCATGATTTAAACAAACTTGGTAGAAGTCCACTAGATAATGCTATATACCAAATATCTAAGATCATTGCCTTGTGGTTTCAAAGAAGAAGATTTTTTAAGTTTTCACTTTTTTAATCTATTATTAGCTTCTGTGGCTCAGATCTGCAATGGACTGGAACCATTTGAACAACTTTGAAAGAGCTTCATACAAGGAGCATTCTAGGCAAGTTTTATCAACTCAAGCGTGCTGTTATCTGAGATGTCCTTTGAAGTAATTGTCGACGACGGAAGATCACCAATCCTAAAAGCTCACATTTTTTCGTTTCTTTGGTAATAGGTTAAATATTATTTCATCCTCGTTCATAATTACCTTACACCCAAAAATAAAAATTTACAAAATCTCATCAATTAATTCGGTTGAGTTGTGATTAGACAGAATCTTACCAACGTCAAGGTCTTTAAACTCAATTATACTCTCAACACCATCCATCAGTTCTACATGGACCTGATGACGCTCACCTGATCAAAAGAAAAAGAAGAGTACATTTAGTAATTCAGAGCAACGGTCAATTTGACAATTGTCAAATACACAGTTCAAAAGAATTAAATGAGCACATATTGCTGATCGTATATTTCGTCCATCATAACTTATATCAATAATCCTTTTATAGTACAAACCCCAGGGATCATTTGCCTGCTGGAAAAGCATGGGATAACTGAAGATAGAATGGATTTTTTGCATTGAGAACTCTTAAATTAGGTATGGATTTCGCTATGCGCCCTAAAACCAGTTAAAATGAAGGTTTCCTTCTGTTTCTCATCCAAATTACTCATCTGATATTGATTCAACGTGCCCGGTGCTATTTAAGCCAACTGATCTGGTTCGAGCGGTGAAGATGGTCAAAGATGGTTTTATGCATTGTGAGGTCGCCGAAGCGTTACAATTTTCACGTATCGTTGTTGCAAGTACTGCAACAGGACTAGAAATGGATTTTCGCCTGGCTACTGGTGTTCGTGTGTCCACCAAAACATTACGTAATCGCCTCCATGAAGGTTTGATAGTCAAACCAGCATATCGTAAAGCTCGTTTTAAATTTTGCCAAGGAACATGTCGTTTGGCAACTTCGACAATGGCGATCTACGATCTTTCACAGTTTAGTGACGTATCCATATTTCGACTTGTGCCAGTCATGTCAGAGTGGAGAAATGAAGGTGAGAGATTATGCATTTCGACAGGTTTTGTGTTGGCTCTGTTATGGCCTGCTCAAGGATATCGGTTGACGGGCGCACTGGGTTCTATATTGTTGGAGAAAGCTGTCAAACTGCACGCAGATACCGGGATGAAATTTTATTGCCAATTGTGAGACCATATGCAGGTGCTTTAGGTGAAAGTTCTTGTTTAGTTCAAGATAATGCACACTCATTAGGGATCGTTATAGACTTCTTTGATGTCGAAGGTATTGATGTCATAGACTTGGCCATCGAGACCTCCGGACCTAAATACCCCTGACCGTGCCTGGGACAGTACGTCTACTATTGTAGCAGAATTTGACGCCATTTCACAGGAAATAATTAGAAGAGTAATCCGCAGAATGCCTATGTAAAGTTTTTTTGTAAGTATAGATACAAAATTACACTAAACTTCTGGATAGCATAGCAGTTAAATAGAACAACAAATGTATCTAAACTTGCATGTATTATCAATTCATTACTAAAGATTTTATCAACGAGCTCCTTGTTAATTAATCAGAAGTAACAAGCTTTGTCTAAGCTATAATAAAGCTGAACAGTTATGTAACTGTAAGAGAAATCTTTTTTATGAATACACAATCTCATCTTTGGTATATGACAAAATAAAGAAGACTTGATACCTCTGATCTTCTCTCTACGCAGCTGTGGAACTACTTGATATATTTTCCACAGAATACCGTACTCTATGAAAATGGTAATAAAGTTCCAGCCGGCGACAATGAGTGCCCCAGCACTAAGAGAAGTCCGTATAAGAATTTGACCCGTAACTATGGGGGCTATTATCATAGTCACCAAACTGATTCTCCGCAAAGAGGCACTTAAAGCTGAAAAAACAACAACTAGTATATTTTTTTCGAAATATCATCGTCGTGTTGCAATACAAGATACAAACGACGTTTAACAACGTCAGGTTTTCTTACTTTTTTGTACCGAACAAATTGGAACAAAAGATTATTTTTCTTAAACTAGAATATCCATTCTTCACCGAAATGTTTCTGACGAAAATCCTAGATACTGATTTGGGCCGTATTCTAAGTCGAACCTCTATTTTTGGGAGTTACAGCAAGGAAAAAAAATCGAGCAATATCTACAACGGTTCTCAGGTTAGCAATAAAGGCCCATCATGTCCTTCTTGTTTCATTGATTTCTGATATTACTGGTATAAATGCACTATTTTTGTTGCAACATTAAAACTCTGAAAATTGATTAACATAAGTGCATGACATTTCTCATACAATGGAACATGATATAACGTAGGAAAAGCCAACATGTCATCTCAGCAAATCTAACCGTCTTGAAGTGCGCTTGAGCTATGAATATGAAACAAAACTTACTTGAGTAAATATGGTACCGTTAGGCCATTTTACCGGATTAACTCAGTGAGTTCGACTTAGAATACGGCCTCAATTGTCACTGTAAGTGAAAATTTGGCTTCTATTTCATTTCATCATTATGCTACTAATGAACTTAAGCTCTCTGCGGAGATTAACTGAGGTTATGAAAACTTTAATCAAACAGGTTTGTTGTCAAAACCCCCTGACTGTAGCATTCAGTTGACAAAAAAACAACAAAAAAGTCACAATTAGTTTCCAAACTTTGTTTATCAAAAAAAAATGCCATTCTTTCTTTCTTCTTTTTCTTAGTATTCAGTTCTTTTAATCGAAGAAAAAGGAGAAACGAATGCCTGAATTTCAGACCACGATTAGTTTTCCTTATGTTTTCTACCCTGTTTGTCGATTAAATATTAACAATAAATACTATTCATGAGTATAATATAGATTAAATCATGGGTCGGAGTGCAGATGCGTAATGATTACATCAGGAGCTCATTTAGACCATAGCAACATTTAAGTCTCGGCATGACACTGTGCTTCCTATTCAGCAGACAGTTTCTGCGCTTAAGCGTTTTGATACTTACATGCCAGCATCTCTCTATTCTTGTCACATATTTCTACAATCCAGTCTCTTTCTATCGCAGTTGTTCGCGCAATATTAGTTAGGTTTGACAAAATTGCAATGATAACGATTAGAACATAGCACACGCGCAGCAAACCTTCATCCGGAAGCATTCCAGCAATGTCGTTTTTGAACTCAATTACTAAGTAAATAAGGACACAACAAAATATAAGAGCGGAGTTCTGGATCAGGACTGTAGTACGCGCCACTGAAAAAGGAAAAATGGAATATATACAGAAAATCTGAGATCTATACGTCTTTTAGAACTGTAGTTGTAACAAGATGGTCATGATGGCCTTATATCGCTCACCTATACTTAAGTCCATTGCAGAGCAGGGGACAAGACGTTCAATAATACTTGTAACCATTCTAGTCTCGCTAACAAACATTTCCGTGAAGTTTTGTCAAAATCAGACTAGTGGTTAGGGAGATATGCCCCTATGTATTCAAAATTGGACAAATCAGGGGCCATAACTCCACCAAAAAGCCGACCGGAACAAATCAATAATACTTGTAATTATTATAGTCTTGCTTACAAACATTTGTGCGATGTTTTGTCAAAATGAGACAAGTGGTTATGGAGATATGCCCCTATGTGTTCAAATTTGGACATGTCAAGGCCCACAACTTCGCTGAAAATTACTGAACAGAAAAAGTACCTATCAATACCTTACAAAATATGAATAAACGTTTTTCTATCAAGACGTCCTTTATATTGCGTTAAGAATTCAAATAAACAATTCCTTAAGATTCGCCTAAAAGCTCTTCTGTTTAAACGAACTCTTCTTTATTTTATTTTGACAGCTGCCATTGGCAATGATTCTGTAGGAAATTCCACTTTGTAGTCCTACGCCTTTGACTGGGATCCCCGAATTCAAGTAATTTTCATACGAAAAAATACACAAAGACGTGAAGCTTTATAAATCAAGTGATAGCTAGTTCGATAAAATAAAATAAACCACAATATTGATAGTAATATAAGACTGCTTGAAAAAGAAAAAGATTTGATACAACCATTCTCCAACATTCAAAGAGAAAAGATTAACAACTGCCAAGTTCTGTTTCATATACATTTTTTTTCGGAGTGATGCCGTCGAGTAAAAATAGATTTCTCTATGACGTCGTCAGGTACTAGAACAGCATTTTGAGATTTTTCATGGTCAGCATTGCACTAAAAAGTAAGATGAGTCATATACTAAAATGTCCGGGACACCAAAGGGTTTATCAAACTGTGAATAAAAAATACTGCCCTCGGGTGGAAAATTGAAAAAAATAAAGGTCAAGGTAATACTTTGGGTGGCTTAAAGTAATGTTATGTTTGTCAGTGTTCATTAAGTAAGTGTAGTATGCCACTGGTCAGTTATAATGAGCCCCGCCTGCTAATTTTACACGTCGCAAGATCACACCACTACATCCAATGGGCAGTGCCATAGCAGAAATGACATAAAATCAACCGAAGCATCTGGTAAAGACTACAAGTCGGAGCTAAACAAGTTATTGCTAAACTACAGAAACACACCACATTCAGCAACAGAGTAAGCCCTCGCTGAAATCATGTTTGGCAGAAAACTTCTCACCAAACTTCAAAGCAAAGTTTTCGGTAAAGGCGAAGGACACTTTCGTTAGAGTTAGAGACGAATGAAAGCACTGAGAGTATTGTGAAAGTTAAAATGTGTCAAGATTGTTCTTTGTCACTGCATATTCTACCCATGTGATAAGAGTCATATCAATTCCTTCAATTGATTTTTACAAATGCTCTAGAAAAGCATAACTTCAACACAAAAATAATTGAGATAATCCAAAACCAAACCAAGGTAGAGTCATTGTTCGGACTTCCTTGTAACTAAAGTTTGACCATTGTATAAATGTACGAGTAAACTCAATCGCTCAGGTACTTTCTGAGTTGTGGCGTACAGACGTGATGGAAGACACTATGGTCAGTTGAGACTCTAACAAAAACATAACATGCAGTGCCAACGCCCGTATGACTAAATTAAGAGCAATGACTAAATGAAATTAAATTCAAGAGTGTTATGGTGCTATTCAATAATTGCTGTTATGCTCTTCACTTAAGATGAATAACTTTGTGATTGTGAATGTTCAAGATATTATTATTTATACAAAGGTATAATTATTTTCCGTATGAAAAGGGGCATAACTGTAGAAATACTGATCACTTAGTTGTGTCCCTTGTGGTACAGATGTTCATTTCCTCAGTAGCAAGTTTACTGTCCCATGTAGCAAGTATGCCAAGAATGAGTACAATATCTTTGATAGTTTTCAAAATTTTCTATATCAATAACCAATTTCAACAAATATTTCAAGTTGAAATAGGGCAGAACTATAAAAACAGCTTTCAGAGTAACGCCCCTTGTCTTACAACTGTTCTCTGTCATAATAAGCAAGCATTCCAAGTTTCATGTTGTTACCTTTGATATATTTTAATCATTCCACTTAATAACAAATTTTAACAAAATTTTTTAGTTAAAAAGGGGCTCAACTCCAAAAATATATTACAGAATAATGCCCATTGTCTTACAACTGCAACTGTTCATTATTTGCAACTATTTCAAGTTTTTTGATGATTATCTTAAGTGTTTCAGTAACGTGCTACATGAAAGTTTTTGCACGACAACGAAGACTACCTAGCGATCATAATAGCTCGAGTTTTTCTTCGAAACAGATAAGCTAAAATTGGGGAAATACCATGCTGATCTCTATTAAACTGAAATACTTGACAACTGTTTATATCCAGATCAAGAGCAACACAGAAATCAAATATATTTTTTATATAAGTAAACTGTTCATAAAAAAAGTAACAAAATCATGTGAGCATGTAAAATGTGAAAACAGTAGATAAATGTATAAAAATAATACTGCAAATTTATATTGCGTCGTCAAATGCAATCATACTTACAACACAGTTAACAGAAACCAATTTTTTTACTCCATGGCCATGTTTAAAACATTCAGTGCTGTTTGACTAGATGTAATTTGGATATCAGTCTACTTAGATTTGTCCTAGACCTACATAATGACTATGTAGAATAACCTCTTGTGACAAGTTTATAATGTGACACATACATCCTACCTTACATGAAGTAAACTTGCATAAAGAGTCCTATTCTATCAGATACTTAAAATAAACTTTTTAAGGTATTAATATTTTCAGACTGGATCTTAATATTTTGTATAGGAAATCTGAATTACTCGATGGCAAACATAGCCATGATAAAATTCTAAAGGTTTTCATCGAAATGTTTTAAACATTACATTCTTTATGGTCAAGATATTTGGAGATCCGTGCTTGTCAGAAACCAATTGAAGGTGTTTCGAGAAAAGCATTAAGGTATGTACATGATTATTAGATACATTATATACAAGTAAAATGTTATTAAAAAGTAGGGATGGGAACTAATACTGAAATTAATATTCAAATATTCGTTTTGCCATATTCGAATATATTCGAATATATTCGAATATACGATTTTCAGAGCTACCATCTGTTATCCGAATTTCGGTATCCGAATATAAGTACTGTTTAATTGTTTTCTTTCAGACTAACGTGGTTTTGGGAAACTGCCTTACATCATCAAAAATGTTTAATGGAATCTTCAAAAACTTCTTGTGATTGGCATAAACACAATATATTCCGTTCTTTAAAATGGAATTATCGTCATAAATACGGACTGTTGGATAATATAGCAAGGGTTTTTTTTTCGGCCAAGATTACGCATAATTATATCGATAATTTAATCAGCAAGCAAACTAAAAGCAAGGATGTTAAAACTATTTTTAAGCACTTTTATTAGAGGAAAATAGATATTTCAGTTATTCTGGTTGATCTGACAACAAAACAACAAAAAAGTTTTATCAACAGAGTCCAAAGCGTGATTGGTTGTTTGTGTACGTTTTCGTGTTTACGTATTCTCATAGCACGCATTTGGAAAATCTGTTGGTTTTACAGTTTGATTTGCCAAACAAAAATGAAATTATATCTCATGCTTTCAATATCAACATAATTATCAAAGCACTTTTATCAAAACTGCAATTAAAACTCGTACAACCAGTAATACTTTTTTACGACGCGAATGTATGATAGGAGGCGGTCATGTGATTGTAACTACAAAATCTGGTGTGCAGCTTTAGAAGCTTTCGCTTCTAAAAAACATAAGCTTAAACATAAATACTATTCGGATAATAGACGTCACGTAAAATCTACTGCAGTCCAAGTCGGAGATCACGTTTTGGTTAAAAGAATGCATCCTCGCAAGTAAGATTCTGCGTTCGACCCTTTACCTGCAACCGTGGTCAAGAGGAAAGGATCTATGTCAACTGTAAAAGATAAAAGAAATACCCGCGATATAACTCACTTCAAAGCAGTATCAGGGAAATACTCACTCGATTCACCAAATCAACCTCCGAGACCGACGTACATTCATCCGACGAACAGCCGTTCGCACCGTCCAGCAAGAAACCGAAAACCACCAGCAAGGTTTAAAGACTACGCTGGTCTAAATTATATTCAGTGATAGAGTGCTTAAAGTGAATACAGTTCATGATAATACCTGTTCAAATGATCAAAATGGTAATATCAAATTATTCTTTCAGAGGGAAGTTAAAAGTCAGTTTTATCTTATGAAATCTTAGAATCAGAAAAAGTTTAAACAAAAATCCTATTCTAATTGATCAAACTTGTTTGTTCTGTGAAAGTTCACCTGGAAATAATCATAACAACTAGCAACAGTTGGGCAGAGTGTCAAATCTTAATAGCAGAAAGGACGCTACAGTAATTGTAACTCTAACCAACTGAAAACAATTAATATTCAGATTCTTAGATTAATATCAGTTTAACTCTGCAGGCTAATAAAAAACATTAACTATCAAATACACTGCCAGAGTGGAACATACATTCAGATTAACTGACATTGTTATTTTATCTTATTTGTCTCACCCATGTGTTTCAGACAAATGTTTAAATGTCAGTAAGAGTGAAAGATGGTAATTAATTGTAAATTGACTCATAGATGTTTTGCAACATGTATAACGAACATTAAGTGGTCAGTTTCTTAATTTTATTTGCTCGAATGGTTTACATTTTATTTGCGTACAAGAATAATATTCGTCTAAAGGAAAGGAGGAATGTAGTATGCTGCTGGTCAGTTATAATACGCCACGCCTCTTAATTATATATGCATGGTTACCCTCTGATAACTTTATAGTTAGTTGTTATGTTACGCTTGTACAGTAAAGATTAAAAGAGCTAGACAGTCCTACGAAAAACCGGGGAAAATCGGCTCAATCTGATCCGAGGCTTATCAGGAAGCATAGACTGATTTCAGACCCAGCAATTAATGTTATACCTTAGTAATGTTAGCTAAATGACTATTAAGTCCCTTTCTAACTACAGGTTAGGTTACTACAGCCAGGTTACAGTAAGCACATCAATCCCTAACAATTATAAATCAATTAGCACCAGATAATGTGTGTTTACAGTCTGCTGACCACTCAAGCAATCTATTAATGTTATTTCTATCTAAGATTTTATTGCAGCAACGTCTTCATTATCACCGTTTGACCAAATTATTGTGGACTATTAGAAAATAAAAGCATAAGTAGATTTTGTGAATGTTCGCACATTTTTTTTTGTAGCAAAATGACTTCTTTAATAATTGATTTTGTTGTATTATTTTTGTTACAAACAGCTTGAGATCATTAAATTTTAAAGTTACGAAAATAATGCCTTTCTATTTGTATTAAGGACTTCAAAGTGTTTTTGAGACAGTAAGATTGTATCTGTTTGGATTTTTATCATACCCGAATTTAAGAAGTACTTTATTTCAGGTCATCAAATAAGAGCATTACTGAGTTTGTTTTCAGACCTCTTTCTAAACTACATATTCTTGAGAATAATGGACAATATGATATAAATAGCCAGTAACTTTTTATTAACTTTTTACCTTGAGGCAACCGACAAGCCTTTAAAATATTTCAATTTCACAAGTGAGCTAAAGGAAGAAATAAAACCTTAAATGAGCAAAGTTATTTGTTTTCAAGGACTACTCAGATATATATTCATCCATAGAAATGACATTCATTTGTACTCAGATTTCAACAAAATTGCAGAACATAGTAATCAACAAGAACAAAATAGATAAAAGTATCAAGGAGAAATTCTGATTCGAAAATATGCTGCAAGAACAGGATTGTTCGTGTATACACAGAAAGACGAACTGTGACATGAACAATATATCTTTTGCTGAAAGATCTAAAGCCACTACTGTTCTTAGTGCAGGAATGAACATACACCAGAAGGAAAAAACAGCGAGAGGTGAAAATGAAGAGCATAGAAAATACATAGTACGCCAAGATGCAAAGTGGATTGACTATCCTCTGCAATGAATACTAGTAGGTGGGAAAATGCACATCAACAATATGACAGCAATAATAGAGATAATGAGGTTAGCCTGGAACGATAGGTTCATTGCTGCTAAAGTCTCCTTTGCTTTTAGCTTAGGTGGAAATGACCTTCTGTCAAAATTTTAAAGCATTTCACATACAACTACATTCCTCTCCTGAAATACCGAAAGTTTGAAGACAGATTGTTTCAGTTAGAAGATAATGCCAAAAACAAAATTAATGTGAATATATATGATGACTTTGTCATGGCATAGTACACCATCCCAACAACTGGATTATCAACATTTCAGCTATACAGACATACAACAAATGTCCATGTGTACTATAAAACCTGAAATAAGAATGCAAAAGTTTCAAGAACTAAAGGAAAGCTGCTGCTTTCAAGAATGTTTTGCTGATCTTGACACTGAAATTAGAGAAAACAAGCAGCCCCTTGAAGTTTACGAGAGGTATTTTCCATTTTTTTGTTATATGAAAATTCTGTTAGTTCACCTCTGTTTAGCACATGTTAGTTTATAGCGCTAACACACAGATCATTTAAAGGTGCATAAAAAGGAAAATATTTACTGTTGGAGCGGATCAGTAGTAACATAGGGATTGCGAGATCGATCTCCCGGTCCTCCACTAACATTACTATTTGTCTTTCACAGTTGAACGGTAGAATGCAAACAAGAGCTGTCACTGGAATTTGACATATGCCCCCGAAATGTAGCTTTGAAAGGAAGCTGGTGTAAATATATAATTTAATATGTCTGTGGAAAAGAGATCAGATAAAAAAAGAGCATGAACTGAAGGTAACTTGACTTGAGTCGACCTTACAAGCGATGTTGTCAGATCTTTGTTGCGTAGAGTATCGAAGCAAAAACGAAACGCTGATTTTAATGAGATTGAATGAATGTTTAAAGAATGAATCTGAGGAAAACTTTATCTCAAACAGATTTTCTGTACGAGGAGTATTCAAATATGAATACATCTAAGCACGTAAAATTTGATTCTTCATAGGTTTCACTGAATCTTTTTATTTTGTTCCCTCAAAGTATTCACCTCCAACAGATATACAAAGTTTCAGTCTCCGGATCCAATCTATATGCAGGCATTTTGTCTTTTTTAGGTATTCTATGAACACAATGCAATATTGCAGAATTGAGGTGTTTGCGCTGAACAAATTTTCGACCTGAAAGGTATTTTTTTAGCTTTGGATACAAAAAGAAGTCACGAGGGTACATACGAAGGATACTGTAGGGGAGCACAACAATTTTTTTCTGTTTCAAAGAGTCTTGCACTTTAGACGCCTTGTGCGATGACGAGTTGTCATGCAGCAACCTGACATTGGCCAAAACTGTTGCGGGTCTTCGTTTTCGGAAGTATTTGTTTAGTTTTCTGTTAATGCAAAATTTTATAAGACAAAAGTTCTTGGTGGTAATTTGATTAACTTGTGGAAGTTTTTTTCTCCCTGCTAACAAAAATGGATTAGAGATAGATGGAGCTGGTGATGACTGAGCAGAAGTAGACCACTAAGAAATGTGTAGCTTATGGATTTTTCTTTTCCTCGTTAACTACAAGGGGCTCTGAAAAATAAAAGATGAACATATATTTAGAAAGAATCTGTTTTTGATTATTGGTTACTAGTAGATTTACATTTTGTCAAAAAAATTGCAGCTTAGTTTACTTTCTATTCCTCTGTCTGTTTAATTTTTGTTTTTAATCAACCTGCACTGTAGAAGACTGTTTAGATTTAGGTTTAGGTTTTTTTGGGGTTTTACGCCAGTTTAACAGCTAAGGTCATATCCCGGCGGTCAGTCCACTTAACCAGTGTTTCTGGGTATCCAACCAGTTTACTAACTAATTTCTCCGCAAGTGACTGACTACTTCCTCACTTGCTTCAGAGGTGAGAGACAAATGACCAATAGACGCATTGTCTGAGATCAATTATCACGGAGAAATTTTGCGGGCACTGATGGACATTGAACTGGTATCGTCAAGATTGACAATTCGATGCTCTACCGATTTAGCTAGCCAGCCCGGCTAAAAGAGTGTTTAGAAGACTCGAGGGTAAATTAGGGACAGAAATATCAATGCCAAGCAACTGACAAATTTAGCAATTAACGTTAACATGAAAAGTAACAACTGAATTAAAATTTTGCGCTACCTATACTTATAGCTCTGAGAGTTTTGTGATTTTTATTAATATTTTTATGTTAATTGTCAGAAAACTGGTTCTGTGTTTGAAGAGACTGAACTCCAATTTGTAACGTTTAGTGGGATTATCTCCCTTGTTTTGTCTGTAGTGTTTTCTGCTTTGTGTGTACATATTAATTTAATGTGTGTTTTACTGTGTAGTCGGTCAATACTTTTACATAGCTAATGTTGTATTATTGACTTAACCGACTTTAAATAAAATTTGTATTTGTATTTAATGTAACATCAATTCAATGATGCGTTTTCAGGTGAATATTTAAATTTGTCGTACCACCGCTGTATTTCAGTTCAGTAAGGCACATTTTACATACCACTTTAGAGTCATCGTTTTTGTAGAATCCAAAGTATTTCCATACCTTTGAAGCATATTTTGTTGGTGCACTTTTGTAAGGCTGATCCATCTTGCAGACGAAAGTAACTAACATTCCGGCAGATTGTGTTTAGCCCTGCTGTACACATCTATTTTTAAATTTAAATCAATAACTAAAATATTAATTGCATAAATAATCATTTTATATCAATTTAACTATTTTGAACGTGTATAACTTTTCTTTATATTCGTTAAAATATTTGGTCTTTTCAATAGGAAACTTTTGATTGCTACATTTGCCGTAAAATTTCGGACATAACACATTTCGGATACGCTAAGCAAATACGCTGCTAACTACTTGATTAGGTACGTTTTTTGTAGTTTGATTTAAGATAAAAATCAAGTTCTTAATATTAAAATTTAACTAATAATTACTGTAAGAATAAAATTTAAAAGAATTCGCGAAAATGGCATGCGAAAATTCGTGATCGATTTTATTGATTAATTATTAAATCGCGATCTACCGAGAGTTTGGATTTTCGTTACAGTCCTAGTATCTGCACTACTCATACAAATTGTGTCGACGCTATTTGTTGCTGCATACTGAGCATGTAAGATCATAACGAATCACCTTCCTCTTGCTCCTTGCTCAATTCAGGAACAAAATTTATAGACTTGTGCAAAAGTTTGCACTTACTAACTAATCATCATTAATTTTGAACAAAGGTGTCATTGTCACAAAATACGCCCGTCACGAAAGCTTTGCAGAAGATGTGGGCATAATGGATAAAAAAGAGGTGTTAGTCGTGTTAGTCGTGAAGCAAGTTTGACTATTTCTAGTGCTGGATAGTGAAACAAACATTTGAAATGAACATCTGCCCTCTTAGAGTGACATTGACCTTTGACCTAGAGACCTGGTTCATGCGCGCAAAACTATGTTTCATGATGGTGAACTTTTGTATCAAGTAATAATCTCCAAAACCACATGAGGATTTCATTGAAACTACACAGGAATGTTTGTCACCAAACCTAGCTGTGCCTATCGTCAGGAGTTTCTGCTCGAATTATTTTTGGCAGTGTTATAGGCCCTTAGCCATTTTTACTATAACTTCTATATTAAAATCTCCAAAACAGCTTGGGGGATTTTATTACATATAAAACATCAGTAGGGAATGGGAATAAAACAAATTTGTCCCTCAATGCATGTGGAAGATATGTTCCCTGGCAAAATCTGGACATTATAACATCTCCAGTGACCTTGACCTTACATATATGGACCAGGATTATGCGGGTAACCCTCAGTTTTATGATAGTGAACATTTATATTAGAATCCCTCAATTCATGATGACTAAATGGTCCATACACACATTATCATATTTTTTATCTGAACTTTGACCTCTTGTATGACCCTTACCTTGGCCACAGGGACCTTAATTTTGTGTAAAACACCCTGCATTACAATGGTTAACATTTGTGCCAAGTTATATTAAAATCTCTCAATACATGTAGAAGTTTTCTCCGGACAAGCATTTTCCACTGACCCCTAGGTGTGACATTGACTTTTGACCTAGAGACCTGGGTCATGCACGCCACACTACATTTTATGATGGGGAACTTTTGTATCAAGTAATACTAAAACATCTCTATGCATGTAGAAGATATGCTCCTGACAAAATTTGAACATTTCATAATCGTTAGTGACCTTGACCTTACATATATGGACCAGAATTATGCGTGCAATGCTCAGCCTCATGATGGTGAACATTTGTGAAAGAATCCCTCAATTCATGATGATTAAATGGTCCATACTCATATTTTCATATTTTTATCTGACTTTTGACCTCTGTGTGTGACCTTGACCTTGGCCACAGGGACCTAAATTTTGCACGCGACATACCGCCTTACAATTTACATTTATGCCAAGTTATATTAAACTCCCTCATTGCATATAGAAGTTTTGCTCCGGACAAGCATTTTTCTCTGAGTTCTTAATGTGACCTTGAACTTTGACTTAGAGACCTGGTTCATGCGTGCGACACAACCTCCTTTGATGATGAACATTGATACTAAGTATCATTAAAATCCATCCATGCACGTTGAAGATATGCTCCGGACAAAACTGGACGCCGCCCGCCCGCCATGGGCGTTCCCATAATACGTTCTGTTTTTTCAAACGGGCGTATAAAAAGTGTAAAAAGAACTTGAGTAATAATCATACTGTTACATATCAATTCACTATCACAAGTTGATTTCCTCTAAAATGCTAAGGTATTAACTACAAATTTTATTATATTTAACCTATTTCTTTCAGGAACGTCTCTGTAAAAGGTGAAGATCAGCCAATAAAAGCTATATACCTGGCTGATGACAGTGTGGAAAAGTATAAATAAAGTATCACTATGGCGTTACATTTCTCCAGAAGTAACAGTAGTTTGACATGAGCAAACAGAACAACAGTAGATGTATATATAACTTCTTTATTCCAGCGGTCAGGAATTTAAAACATTCTGTTTTTTTAGTTTATCTATTAGATCAACAGTTGTGAACTCTAGAGCAGGTTTTCAAGAAAAGTGGAGCTCTTGAGCTCTTTTCAAGCAAACAAATTGTGGTAAGAATTGTATTAAATGATGGTTTTTATACATTCATGCATTCATGGAATTTTAAATTATTCAGTAATTATATGTTCACAATAGTTCCGCACGAAGAGTTTCGTTCTAAATTTTATGTTTCATCATTGATGCTTAAGTGAGTTTTGAGATATACCATATTGCAATGAAACAACTCTTTGACATTTTCATTTTTGACATAGGATATTTACATAACCTGGCCATAATTTGTAATATCATACATTGAACAGGCTATTCAGACAGCCATGGTCTCTGCATAAGTAACAATTATTCGACATTTTTGAAGTTAAGTTTTACTAGCAGTTATAATAGTTTTGGATTTTGATAGATAATAATTGCTAGAATAGCTACAATATGGAACATCTCCAGAACCTTTCAGAAATGTAGGCTGTACTACACAGATTTAGTTCATGATTGCACACTTAGTTTAGTTTAGTTTTATTGGGGTTTTACGCCAGTTTAACAGCTTAGGTCCTATCCCAGTGTTCCTGGGTATCTAACCAGTTTACTAACCAATTTCTCCGGAAGAGACTGACTACTTCCTCACTTGCGTCAGAGGTGAGGGACAAGTTCATGATTGCACACAACAACCCTTTGGGAGAGATCTTCAAAATGAATTTTTTTTGTATACCTTGATCCCTGAATAACCTTGATCTTTGTTATTTATTTCATGTTTGCACACAGAAACCCTTTGAGAGAGATCTTCCACATGGTCTTTTTTAACATTGACCCATAAATAAACTTGATCTTGACGTCAGATTGTTAAAAGAAAGTTTTTTATTTCGAAGAATCTACAATTTATCTTCATCTGGTGCTCAACCCAAATGTCAAGGCAACACTTCGGGGGCTTTGTCATCTTTCAGTGACAATTCTTGTTACTCATTGATTCTTTTTTGATTATCCTGACTATAGTCAGGGGACATTTAGGTGTTACTTGCGGTGTCCGTGTCGGCGGCCGCGGTGTCGGCGGCGTCCCATTTTGCTTGTCCGGGGCATAACTACTGGACGTATCAACTTGAAACTTCAAAGGTGAATAGATCACATTATGTGGAGGTGCAATGCCCAAGAATCATAACTCTCTTTCTCACTGTGGAGAGCTGCAGTGCTTAAGATCCATAGCCTTCTTTTGCATTATGTTTTAGTTATTGCCCTTTGTAATTTTTCAAATGTAAGTTTTGTCCAGGGCATAACTCAAAACGTTTTGAAGGTGTCAACTTAATACTTCATAGGTGAATAGATCTCACTGTGGAGAGATGCAGTGCTTAAGGTCCATAGCTCTCTTTTGCATATTTTTTGAGTTATTGCCCTTTGTAGTTTTTCATACGTAAGTCTTCTCCGGCCATAACCCAAAAGGTTTTGAAGACTAAGTTGAAAATTCATAGGTGAATAAATCTCATTGTTTGGAGGTGCAGTGCCTAAAAACCATAACTCTCTTTCGCATAATTTTTGAGTTCTTGCCCTTTGTAATTTTCATTCTTAATTTTAATCTGGGGCATAACTCAAAAGGTATTGAAGGTATCAACTTGAAACTTCATAGGTGAATAGATCTCATTGTGGAGAAGTGCCCAAAAACCATAACTCTCTTTTGCATAATTTTTGAGTTATTGTCCTTTGTAATTTTTCATACTCTATTCTTGTCCGGGGCCTATAAATTCCCCAATCCATAGAAAAAAGTTAAATAACTGGTATGCTATCGTCAGGCGACACGTCCGACTCGCGGAGTTCAAGTTTAGTATAACATATGCAACATAATGCATTTTGTTTTTCTCATTTTTCAGAACACTGAAGCTCCTCTCCTTAAAGAAGTGTGTACAGACATAGGAATTGCTTTGGAGCAGATGAAACTGCTGAGCTTCTTCTGGACAATTATGGCCTTATATCAGTTCTCTTCAGAAAAGATGAAGAAAGCAGTTCCGGATGAAGAGAACATAGAGAATCTTACTGTGAAAGGACTGAAATATTTTTATTTCATCGAGGGGAAGTGAAGTGCTTTCAGAAATAAATGAAAAGATTATTCAAAAGTTATGACTATATTTATACAAAAAAAGTTTAAATTTTTGGTCCTTTTACTGAGTTTGTAGACATGAATATTAGAGCTTCTTCTGAACAATGATAAAATCATGATACATCTGTTCTTTTAGAAAGAATGAATAAAGCAGTGCTAGAAGAAGGCAATATAAGGAAACTTACTGTTGTTGGTACTACCGGTATCCAATATATTTCCTCCTTTCAGAGGTTTTCCTGTTTATATGCCTCTAGCTTATAATCAAACCATTTTTCCTAATCTGTTTATAAACAGCTCCTAAATAACACTGCTATTAGGACCTGAGCGTCCCCAAAAGAAGGTCACCTTCTCGCGACCTTTCAATCAGCCAATCAGTGCCTGGCTTTCAAATTTTTGAAGGCGAATGATTTTTTTTAACCTTTAGAAAATCTGTATTTATCTGGGATCCCATATTACTCAGTTGTTTTCTGTCATAAGCACAAAGTCACTCTAGTCAACGTTAATATTGCTAATATTGTAAGGAAATCTTGTAAAATATTGATATAATTGTATTTTTGGGAAAGTTTCCAGTAGTCTTTGATATTGGATAGATACTGCATGAATACCAACAGGCCAGTTTACTTGAAAAGTTTCGCCACCATGCTCATACGCTGATTAATATTCATTTAGTAAATACTTTGATAAACTTTTATTATTCGAAGGAGAACTAATTTATCTTACGAAACAGAAAATAGTTTCAAGATGATTTAAACATGCTGTAGAAGTTTTCTCACTCAACATAAACACGCCGGGTGTAGAGGTAAGCCATAAAGACTCGTCATAAGATGCAGCCTCACTGGCTGGGTTATAAATAACAATATTAGAAATCCGGATTATCCAGAAGATAGAAATGAATGGGTCGCCTTCAGATCTAACTGTAGTTTGATCATGTACTTCAGTCAGATTGCATTTGTCAGAACTCCATTCGTTAACCTTTTTCTGCAAGTTGGAAATTTCTTACTTTTTGTAGCAGTTGCATGACAGTTGACACACTAATTTGTGTGTAGACCATGTCCCTTGCAAGGTACATAACTCTGACTGCCTTTTTCAGGGTAACTCCTCTTTGTATGCTCTAGGAATAGGTTGCACTTTCATGTTCATAAAGTTTTCATTTCTACGCGTAAATCTACACACTTGCATAGCAGTGCTCAGGTCATGACACAACATACCAGTGCACAGGTCATAAAAAGAAAAGGCCCATAACTCTTGCTATCTTCTCTTTATTTTTTCTACTTAAACAATTTACAGAAAAGATATACTTTTGAAAAACTGCTATTTTGAAATTCCTACAATTAATAGAGATATTAAAATTTACATTGCAAAGAACATTACTCCTTTTGAAGTGTAAAATTGTTTCTCCACTGATTAATCAGGATACATGTTATGTATATTAGCATATATTTTGTCAGATTCATCTTGGCTTTTCATGTACATGTGATTTCAATTGCTCACCTTTTATTACCAGTTTAACTTGTTTTAGACAATCTTTTCAAATGTTAGAATAAAATTTTGTTTTCCATGATTTTTTGTTGCATTAATTCTATTTCTGACAGGAAATCAAAAGCAGAATATCATAAAATAGTCTTTCAGTCTGTCCTTCCCTATATCTATGCTATAAACACGAACCCTACCTGAATTGAAATGGATTTTGTTAAATTCACAAATGGCAAGCATAGTTGCTACTTTGTTTAGAACTTTCAGTCAGTACATCTGCTTACAGTTGAGAGTTTGTCCTACCAACCATGGATATTAATGTGAGAACGTTAGTTTCTAACAGAAGATGGGGTCAAGCACAGGTCAGCCCACCAGATATGACTGAAAATGAACTATAATTCTTGCTCCAATATCTCATTTTTTTCTTTTACAAAGACACTAACAAAGTGCATACAGATGCAGCAAAGGATCTAGATCGATACCCTAGCTCTTTGCATTCTTAACACACTCCGTTGAAGCAATGATACATGCAAGCAGGTCACTGGAATAATGCTGTCTCCATTAAGTGGTTGGGAGATATATTGTGTGTGCATTTTTAGTCAGGGCAAAATGCATCATTGATTTTTGATTAAATCTTACAGAAATGTTCAGTGCCTAGTGTAGTTTTGAATATTGTCAGGATTTTCATGTTGACTATACTGGTTTTAAGAAGCGAAGAGCTCCTAAAGCTGCACACCAGATTTTGTAGTTACAATCACATGACCGCCTCTTATATATACATTCGCATTGAAAAATAATACCACAAGTTGTATGGGTTTTCATTGCAAATTTGATAGAAGTGCTTTGATATTGCAGAATTCTGTTGATTTTGAAAGCATGAGGTATAATATCATTTTTTGGCAAATCAAACTGTAAAACTAACAAGTTATTAATTTAGTATTCATCCGCAAAAGTTTCATTCATAAAATTTACTAGGCATTGAAACAATCGGAACTGCTCGACCCTTTGCTAATCGCCCAGGTATTCCGAATGCGCGTAATGAGATAACGAAAACACGAAAACTTACAACCAATCACGCTTTTGACTCTGTTGATAATATGTTTTGTTGTCCAGTCAGAATAACACAAATATTTTCCTCTTATAAATTTGGTTAAAATATTCTTACCATCCTTGCTTTTAGTTTGCATGTTGGTAAATCATCAATGTCAATATATTTATCTGTTTTCCCGAATCTTGACCGACCCCCCCCCCCTAAAAAAACAAACAAAAAACAAAAAAACAAGAACCCTGGTTATGTTATCAACTGTCCGTATATATGTTGATAATTCACGTTTTAAAGAATGGAATATATTTTGTTTATGCCAATCACAAAAAGTATTGGAGGCTTCCATTTAAAAAAGCCATTTCTTGATTATACACTGAAGTTTCCCGAACCACGTTAGTCGAAAACAGTTGAACCTATATTCGGACACCAAATTCGGATAACCGATGGAATGTCCGAAAATTGAAAATTCGAATATTTTCCAACATGGCAAACCAAATATTCGAATATTGATTTCAGTATTCATTCCAATCCATACTTTTTGATTATTTTTTACTTGTATATAATGTATATAATAATGTATATATTTTAAGAATGGAAAGATTAAAACATTTCAATGGAAACGTTATTTCATCATGACCATGTTTTGCCTTAAATTAAGTTCATGCCGAATTTCATACACGAAAGATAAGATCCAGTCTGAAACTATAAATGCCTTAAAAAGCTGGGTTTTTTTAAGTATCTGATAGAATAGAACTCTTTATGCAAGTTTACTTCATGTAAGGTAGGATGTATGTGTCACATAAACTTGTCACAAGAGGATATTCTACATAGTCATTATGTAGGTCTAGGACAAATCTGAGTAGACTGATATCCAAATTACATCTAGTAAAACAGCACTGAATGTTCTTAACATGGTCATGGAGTCAAGAAATTAGTTTCTGTTAACTTCTGTGTTGTCAGTATAATTGCATTTGAGGGCGCAATATATATTTGCAGTATTATTTTTTTATACATTTCAGGTTATTTATCTAATGTTTTCACATCTTCATTATTTGCTCATTTGATTGTGTTACTTTTTTTATGAACAGTTTACTTACATAAAAATATATACTTGATTTCTGCGTTGCTCTGGACTTGGATATAAGGAATTGTCAACTATTTCAGTTTAATAAAGATCACCATGGTATTTCCTCCTTTTTTAGCTTATCTGTCGTCTTCGTTGTCGTGCAAAAACGCTGATGTAGCCCGTTACTGAAACACTTAAAAGTATCACCACAAAACTTGGAACATTTGCTTATAATGAAAAGGTGCAGTTGTAATACAATGGACATTTTATATTCTAAATATATTTTTGAAGATAAGCCACTTTTTTACTTCGAATTTGTGCCAAAATTGGTTATTTGGTGGAATGATTTCAAATCTATCAAAAGTATCAATATGAAACTTGGAATATTTGCTTATTATAACAGGACACAGTTGTAAGACAAGGACATTACTTTTAAAGCTGTTTTTAGAGTTCTGCCTCATTTCAACTTGAAAATTTTTGTGAAATTGGTTACTGATACAGACAATTTTGGAAACTATCTAAAATATTATAGGCATTCTTGGCATACTTGCTACTGGGGACAGCATAATACTTGCTACTGGCAAACAGCAACAGCAAATAATTTTAAGCACTTTTTTTGTGTGAACCCTGAAACGGGAAATATTTTGCATGACAATTCGGACTAGTAGTCAAAGGATTGCTAGCCGCACGGGTTCAAACCAAGTCAGGGGCACGCCGTTGTTTCCTTGAGCAAGAACCTTTACGCTCATTGCTTAGTACTGGTTAGATTCAGGAACGGATTCGAGAGTGTGTCTATAAGCTAAAAGCTTCCTACACAATCGAACTAAAATAAATTTGGTATAAACTAAGTTCTAAGACATGGTTTCAGATATACAGACGTCAAAACAACATCATTCATCATAAATCCTTCAGCTGGCGATGACTTATATATGTAATAGCCATTGTAAAGTTTCAAAACAACATAATGACAGAATGACGCAGGTGATACCATTACTACATCATTAGAAAACTGTTTGTAAGCCTTATTCACAAGATAAAATCTTAGATTGTGTCAAGTAATGAGAGGAGCGGCCTGGCCAAGTGGTTTTTGATGTTTGGTTTGAAAGTGTATTCTATAGAATGTTCATATACTTTTTCTAGGATCTGACCTGGCGACCTAGTATTTGACCCCAAAAGATCCATATATAAAAAGAGCCTAGAAATCTTCAAGGCAAAAATTCTGACTAATTTTCAAGATATTTAGTTGGAAAATGTGGCTTCTAGAGTAATCACAAGGTTTTACTATGATCTGATTTTGGGATCTAGATTTTGACCGTACATGACCCATATACAAAAGGAACCTAGAAGCCAATATGACAAACATTCTGACAGAGTTTCACAGTGACTGGGTGGGATGTGTGGCGTTGAAAGTGTTGTTTATAATGAATCGGCTAAAATCAGCTATTTTTGCCATTCCAAGGGCCATAACTAAAAGACCCATGTTAATTGATAAACAAGATGTGTGCAAGTTTGATCAAAATCAAACAAGAACCATGTTCACATAGTTAATCCCCCCGTAGGGAAGAATTTACCTGAAGATTGTAGTTTCAAAAACTGAATGTAATAATGCGTGTATACAGTTTGAAGAAAACCCCTCAAAAATAGGCAAGGTAGAGTTATTGTTCTTGCACACTGCACTTTCTACTAATGTGCTATGTCAGTGTATTAATTTTGAAGAAAATCCCTCAAGAACTTTTGGAGTTATGCTCTGGATTATTTTCCCAAGTAAATCTGATAAAGGGAAAGAACTCTAAAAATAGGCAAGGCAGAGTTATTGTTCTTGTGAAATGTACTTCCTACCAATGTGCTTTGTCAGTGTAATAAATTTGAAATAAATCCCTCTAGTACTTTTGGAGTTATACTCTGGACAAAACTTTTAAGTAAATCTGATAAAGGGGAATCACTCTAAAAGTATGTAAGCTATAGTTATTGTTCTTACACACTGCACTTTCTCCCAATGTATTCTATCAGTGTATGAAGTTTGAAGAAAATCCCTCAAGCACTTTTGGAGTTATGCTTCGGCCAATGTTTTCCAAGTTCATCTGATAAAGGGGAATAACTCTTAAAGGAGGCAAGGAAGAGTTATTGTTTTTACACACTGCACTTTCTCCTAATGTGCTCTTTTAGTGTATGGAGTTTGAAGAAAGTCACTCCAGTACGTTTAAAGTTATGCTCCGGACAAAATTGGAACGGAACGCACGGACGGACGAACGCACGCATGCACGCACGCACGGAGACCATTTTTAATATCCCCTCCGCATTTGACGGGGGGATAAATAACAATGTGGTCACTATCGTGTTCACAAGAAATTGTGGACGTACGGATGACGGACGAAGTGTGATCACAAAAGTGAGACTTTATTTTGCACCAGAGTATAGTATTTCTGTTTCATGTAATCATTGCCTTCGATATTTCTATAATTCTGTTAAGCACTATTAAAGAAGTTTCGAAACGAAAGTAAAATTTTTTTCTCACTTCTCACCTAGACAATTTTGAACACATTTATGATATCCAAGTGCCCGAATAATTATGACCCGGCTGTATAGAAGATTATTAATGCAAAACTTAGTGTTTTATGTTAGTTATTGATAACTTAAACTTGATAAGTTTCAAAGATTCAAACACCAAATGGCAGATGATAACTGCTTTTCTGTTTTGTTCATGGTGGTCGTCAAAGTACTTTGATTACACTACTAGTGTATCATTGAATGACGGTTTCTCTCATTATCTACTAGTTTAGTAAATTTATGACATGTATACGTTGAAAAATGGTTGGTTCTTTGTGTTGTGGCAAGATGTATAAGGATTTCTGTGTTGCATTTTATACCAAATCAATAGTTGGATGCTACATCCCGCGTTGATTTTTTGTCAACAAGCCGTCGCTTGAAAAGTAGGATGTTCTGTATAGTTACAAAAAATCATGTTGTGCACCGACGATTGACTTGTTTACTTTGTATATAGGAAGGAATTTTTATAATTTAAAATTTTAGTTTATGCCCGGATCTGATTGAAATTTCGTTGTAAAACATTTTTCACACTTGTCTTTGCCTCGAATGCTGATTTTCCTAAGATGAATGCCTTAAAACGAAAATGCTCCCGCGCGGACTCAGTTTCAGAAATGCCGCCACGCGGATTCAGAAATGAACTGTCCTGTATATGAGAAAACTTTTGTCGTTTTAATAAAGCAATTCATTGATATCATTCTTAAAAATACTTATTTCGTGATGTTGGAAATTTGAGTCAACAAATTTATAAATAATACTTGTGTATTTTTACATTTAAAGTCCACTAGGTTATGCATCATGCAAAATATCAAAGGTCTAGGCCTTGCAGTTCTGAAGAAGAGGATTTTTTTAGTTTTCCCAATATATCTCTATATAAAAATATGTGCCCCTGGGATGGAGCTAATTTGACCCCAGGGCCATGATTCGAACAAACTTGGTAGATGTCCACTAAGTAATGCAAAATATCAAAAGCTCTATGGTTTGCAGTTCTGCAAAAGAAAATGTTTTAAGTTTTCCCTATATATCTCCATATAAAACTATGTTCCCCATGGGGAGAGGTCAATTTGACCCCTGGGGCCATGATTTGAACAAACTTGTTAGAGGTCCACTAGATAATGGGTTATGCAAAATATCAAAAAGAAAAGAAGATTTTTAAAGTTTTTTCCTATTATTTCTTTCGGTTGCCATGACAACCAGATTTCAGCACCGAATCAAATTCTTTGCACAACTTTGGAAGTCCTTCACCCAAGGAACAATCCTGCCAAGTTTGGTTGAAATCGGACTTGCGGTTTTTGAGAAAAAGATTTGTGAAGTTCGCTATAAAATCTATACAACGGACGCACACAGACAAACACACACACACTCACACACACACGCACGCACGCACGCATACCAACCTCAGTCGCTATACGGTGGCATAAAAATGAGACACTTACTTAGTTTAAATATCTTCCTTTTAGCCCGTCACTGTCTGCCGGGAACAGTCTTTAATTTTACGAGTTCTGGCGCCCCACTGGCGATAAAAATTGTCCAAATTTACTGGATCCCGACTGCTTTTAATTCATCAAGCTTAGTACATGATGCCTAGTTTATTGTGTCAAAAAGTAATTTTTAACTTCTTCGCACATATTGACAGCGATTGCGGGAAAGCTATTTGACAAACTTAAAATCATTATACATGCAATTAGATTTTTATAATTATTTTAGTAAATGTCTGGATCAAATTCAACATCAAGCTCAAACTAAGTAGATAGATGCATGAAGGCATACATTTGTTAGTTAACAAGAAATATATTATTAAACACTAAGCATTTAGCACATAGCATACATTTGTCATTTAATACGAAGTATTTCACCTGATGCAGTAATACAATGTTTGCAAAAATAATCTTACATACGACCGGAATTCCGATCATAACAAGTATAACAAGAAAAACATTGATGCACAGCATCAAGTCGGCGCAGAAGATTCTGAAAATGTGGAAGTGTTGGATACATGTAATGTTACACATATATAATATTTTTATCTTTTATATACATTAAGGTCTTTCAAATAAGACCCTGTATTCATGTACAATTCGTAAACTATCACTATCTATGTTACGGAATAGGAGACAAAATTAAAAAAATGATCTTCTCATAATTAAGAGTTTGTATCACTATACTTAATAAAAAAGATCAGCATCAAATACACAGAACATAGTAGCTTCCAGTTATAATCATAACTTATCATCAAATGACACCGCAACCATAAGCGTACTATTATTTTATATTTCTTCTAGAAAATATACTCTTTTGTACATGTTAAACATAAATACAAATAAATTATATAATCAGCATGTGTGTTTGCTTTTAAATAAACACTAAACCCGTTTTTAATACGGGGTATTATCCACAAGAAAACCCTGCAGGGAATCTACTTAGTGACGAATAGACTAGGTGCCAACGAAGTCCAGTATCCTGTTTATTCAAACACAGGTGTGTACTGAATTGTATTACAGTTGCTCTTCAGTAACTTCAAACGAAAAAAGGCAGAAATATATAGCCGGAATCATATTAGCCGATATTTATAAGTTCTAATTTCGTCATGTGTAACGTTAGCCCCACACTACAGCAGTTACTTCCCTGAATGAGGGGGCATTAATGCACAGGGCAAGGTTGCAAACTCTACGCAGCGGTTACTTCCTTTCCATTGCGAGGATATAGGTAAGGCTGAACAAACTGATTTAATATGTCAATGAAGGGACCGAATGAGAATAAAATGTTGAGAATCATCAAACATGATGTTTTCAAGTTCATACATATAAAATATTTCATAACCTTTTCAGGTTAAAACGTTGATTAAATTTCAATAATTTTTATTCAGTGGAACGACATAATAATAATAAAAAGAAATTAATGGTCAATTAAGGCCCTGGTAACATCTAGTCCACAACTTTTGATATAATTTTGACAGTATCAAATAAAGTCGGCGCTCAGGAATAATAAAAATTTGCTTTTGTTCGGTTTCTGTTTTGCGAAATGATATTTCAACGTTTGAATTTTTATCAAACTGAAATAATTCTATACCGATCGTACATTATTTATTTAATATTAACTTCCTCACAATGCCTTCTCCGAAATGAGAAAAAATGAAATTTGGTATTTACCGACAGAATCATCGAAGAAGAAAACCAAAGATCTACGTGTATGGCAAAATCTATAAATGAAAAGAAGGTTAAAATTACCAGTAAGCCTTGAAGTCCTGTCTAGCCAGTCACCAATGACAGTTCCAAATAACAAAACAGCAATACCAGCCAACAGACCATAACTTGCAATAAACAACAGATTATGTGGGGTTACCTCGGCGAGAAATAGGCTCAGAGCAAAAGACCATATACTGTCATCCTGAAATAAAAGATGACATTCACATGCTTGTTTTACTGCCTCTGGCCTAATTGAATAAACAGATCACCAGTACTCCAATCGCACAACTGTCAGTAAAACTGTGCAAAGCACTTTTGCGATCAATTTAAGAACAACGCTTAATAGCAGTCATCTGCTGATTCTTGCAACAAATAAACATTTCAATTTTTTCTTTGGTTTTTAGCCATGTGCTCGATTATCATTGAAGTATAACAATTGCCTTAAGAATGTCTTGCATGATAATTTAAAAAAAAAGATATTAAGGGCGATCTTAAAGGGTTAGAAATGAAAGTCTAGAATGGTAAGGATAAGAATAATTAAAAAAATATATTTTAACTGTAAACTTATGAGCTGACACTTAGAACTAGATTGTTAGAAGCTCCCAAATTCAGTTAGATTGTTGATGTTTTACTTATTTCCTTTCCAGGCAGAGTTTGTAATTGTCAAACTGTTAGTTTGATAGGGGGAGTGGGGCGGGTAGATCAAGGAACCATCCTCCAATAATCCTTCAATCAAAATGTTTCATTGGAGAACACTATTTATGTAACAACAAAATAGATGTACAAATGTACACCTCAACACCATTAAAATAATTAAACTAAAGATCTCTAAAGCAAAATAATGTCGTTTTACTAGGAAATACAAAAAATACTGAGCAAACATTTTTATATTTTACAGGATCTAATCTCTGTCATTATCTGAGTATGACATTGAAGGATAAAAGTGTTAAATTAATGATCCCAGGGCGGTGTCACTGTTGACAAGCAGCCATGACTTTGACTTGAAATTGCAGAGCTCTGGGACTACTGAATTTAGATAAGAAGCTTTTAAAGTTGCCCTTCTAAATGTCTATATAACGCATAACCTCGCGCCGAAATTTCGCACGCGGTATTTGAAAAAAGGAGAGCATAACTATAATCAAAGCACAGAGAGTACTGTCAGAAGACAAAGTTAAAAATGTGTAAAGATTATTCTTTGTCACTGCAGCCATGTGATAAGTATCATATCAATTTCTTCAATTGCTTTTTAGATATACTCTAGAAAAGCATAATTTCAACATAAAAGTAATGGAGACAGTCCAAAAATGAGCCAAGGTGGAGTCTTTGTTCGGACTTCCTTGTCACATAAGTGTGACCATCGTATAAAGTATAAACTCAATCCCTCAAGTATTTTCTGAGTTGTGACGTACAGATGTGACGGGAGACACAATGATCATTTGAGACTATAATAAGAGCATCGCATGCGGTGAGCAACGACTTCATAAAATTGATTTCAAGAGTATTATGGTGCTATTCAATAACTGCTGTTATGCACTTCACTTAAGATGAATAACTTTGTGATTGTAAATGTTCAAGATATTAGTATTTATACAAAAGTTTAAAGTACAAATGTGAAAAAGGGGCATAACTCTAGAAACACTGATTACTTAGTAATGTTCCCTGTGGTACATATGTGCCTTGTCCCCAGTAGCAAGTATGCCAAGAATGAGTACAATTTTTTTTATCTTTTTCAAACTTTTCTATATCAATAACCAATTTCAACAAAAAATTCAAGTTGAAATGAGGCAGAACTCTAAAAACAGCTTTCAGAGTAATGCCTTTAGTCTTACAACTGTGCCCTGTCATAACAAGTAAATATTTCAAGTTTCATATTGATACCTTTGACAGATTTGAAATCATTCCACATAATAACCATTTTTGATAAAAATTCTAAGTTAAAAAGGGTATAAACTCCAAAAATATATTTCAGAATAATGCCAATTGTCTTACAACTGTACCTCTTCATTATAAGCAAGTATTCCAAGATTTGTGGTGATACCTTTAAGTGTGTTAATAACGGGCTACATCAACGTTTTTGCACGACAACGAAGACGACCTAGCGATCATAAAAGCTCGAGTTTTTCTTCGAAACAGATAAGCTAAAAATAAAGTAAATACCATGGTGATCTGTATTAAACTGAAATACTTGACAATTCCTTATATCGAAGTCAAGAGAAACACAGAAATCAAATATATTTTTGTGTAAGTAAACTGTTCACAAAAAGTAACAAAATCATGTGAGCAAATAATTAAGATGTGAAAACAGTAGATAAATAATCTGAAATGTATTTAACAAACATGGGGTAATCGTAATCGTGTAATCGTAATCGATTGCATTTAATTACAATTTGTCCATGTAATCGAATGTATTCGATTACTTTTTAAAATTAGATTACATTTAATCGTAATTGTAATCATTACATGAGTGAAAAGTGGTGTAATCATCGATTACATTTCAATTACAAATCGATTACTTTGGCATAGAAAAAAATTATGGAACTGCTGTATTATATACTTGTGCAAATATGATATTTCATATTAAAAATACTGCAAAGTGCATTGGGTGTAATATGTTAAACTAGTTTTACTTTGAACAGATTCAATTAAAGGTGAAATTTATTTAACTGAAAAGTTTTACTTTTTTAAGTATCATACATAACTAAGTTATTTACTTTTACTGTTTGACTATACACAATCTTTCAGACTAAGTTATGATTTAATTATATCCCATAAATATTTTCACCTTTTGTTATCAGTAACAAACAACTTTTATATTCTGCCTGAGGCTTAAACCAGTATTTGTGAAATCAATAACTGATATTGTACAGTAATACCTAGTTTGCTGTCCCCTTACTGAAGATAATTGGTATAATCACTCAACAGAAATGTAAAACCAGTTCATGATTTTCTGTTTTATATATATAACACATATTGTGGTTATTTCAATTCTGTCTGCACAGAAATCAAGTGTTATGGCTTCTAAGGTTTTTTTTAATATACCACCAGATGCTAAGGGAATAACAAAGCAAAATGCATTTTTTTTCAGCCCCAGTTGAGCGACTGTTTAGCATAGCTGGCAAAATATTTCGTCCAGAGCGCTATAGACTGAGTGATAAAATATTTGAAAAATTAATTATGATAAAATGTAACTCACACATTTAAATTTAGAAGAAGACACATGTCAGTCATCCTGGTTACTTTGTAAAATTTTGCGATTTGTGTGCTGCAGCTGTGTTCATCTTTTTGTGTAAATAAAAATGTCAGTGTTATTTGGATTTTTATCTGTTTACTGCTATGAACACAATGAAAAGTAATCGTAATTGTAATCGACTATATTTTCAGAGAAATTGTACTTTAATCAGTTACAGTTTAAAAATAGAGTAATGTAATCATAATCGTTATCTAAATTTTATTGATGTAATCGTAATTTAATGGATGACATTTAGAAGTTATCGACCCCATGTCTGGTATTTAAAAAAAATAATACTGCAAATATATAATGTCACCTCAAATGAAATTAGACCGACAACACAGAAGTTAACAGAAACTAATTTCTTGACTCCATGACAATGTTCAAAACATTCAGTGCTGTTTTACAAGATGTAATTTGGATACCAATCTACTCAGATTTGTCCAAGACCTACATAATGACTATGGAGAATAACCTCTTGTGACAAGTTTATAATGTGACACATACATCCTACCTTACATGAAGTAAACTTGCATAAAGAGTCCTATTCTATCAGATACTTTAAAAGAACTTTTTAAGGTATTAAACATTTCAGCTTGGGTCTCATCTTTTGTATAGGAAATGTAGCATGAAACAAATTTAAGGCAAAACATGATGATGATGAAACCCCAAATGTTTTTATTGAAATGTTTCAATCCTTACATTCTTTATGATCAAGATATTTGGAGATCTGTGCTTATCAATAATCAACTGAAGGTGTTTCAAGAAAATAATAATATACATTATATACAAGTAAAAGGTTATCAAAAAGTTGGGATTGGAACGAATACTGAAAACAATATTCTAATATTTGGTTTGCCATATTGGAAAAGATTCGAATTTTCGATTTTCCATCAGTTATCCGAATTTCGATATCCGAATATAAGTACTTTTTAAATGTTTTCGTTCAGACTAACATGGTTTGGGAAACTGCTGTGTATAATCAAGAAATGGCTTGTTTAATGGAAGCCTCAAACACTTTTTTGATTGGCATAAACACATTACATTCCGTTCTTTTAAACGCGAATTTTCGCCATAAATACGGACAGCTGATAATGTAGCAATTAAAGCTTGTTTTTTTCGTCAAGATTCGGGAAAAAAGTAAATATATTGACAGTGATACTTTATTCAACATAAAAACTAAAAGCAAGGATGTTTAAAATATTTTATGCACATTTATTAAAGGAAATTATTTGAGTTATTCTGATTGATTTGTCAACAAAACAACAAAACAGTATTATCAACAGAGTCAAAAGCGTGATTGGGTGTTCGTTTACGTTTTCGTGTTTACGTTATCTCATTACACGCATTCGGAATACATCGCTGATTAGCAAACGATTGTTTCTACGCGTAATAAATTTTATGAATCATTTTTTTTGCGGATGAATACTAAATTACTAACTTGTTATTTTTACAGTTTGATTTGCTAAAAAGTTGAAATTATACCTCATGTTTTCAAAATCAGCATAATTCTGCAATATCAAAGAACTTTTATCGAAATTGCAATGAAAACTCATACAACCTGTGGTACTATTTTTTAACGCGAATGTATGGATAAGAGGCGGTCATGTGATTGTTACTAGAAAATCTGATGTGTAGCTTTAGAAGATTTCGCTTCTAATAAAAGGGTCTTAAATTATTTGTTTCCTTAGCCTAATACTCGTACACTAACGCTTACCATACAAGTAAACCAAACATGCACATACTTAAATTAGAATAGGGTCATGTGTTAATACTCAACTTTAATATTTGTTTAACTAGTTTTACTAATACTTTATTCATCGTAAAGAAGATGGTGTCGTTAACATTTGTTTCACTTCATCCGTTCTCGAGAGTACGTGGTGAGATTTCATCTTGACCTCCTGTACAGAAAAGAGAAGTGTCGAATCTGTGATATTTAGGTCTTTGTCTTTAGTAATAACACAAATTATAATCTTTTTATACTTACATAAATGGAATTAATAATAAAAATGGTCCTTATATCTATTTTTTTTAAATTTAACTTCTGACATCCGTTAAAGGTTTACGTTTTCTCGTTTAAATTAAAAATACACGGTGTCGATGCCAGACTTACAGGGATATGAAGAATAGAAGAATAAGCTTTATTAAGCAATAAATGAAACAAGATCCATCAGCATTATCTCAGTAAAACATGTCACCAATTTAACATACATGACAAAATGGCAAATATTGAAAATACAACTTTATAATTTCTTACAGTAAAGAGGCATAGTAATACTTTTACAGTTTTAACAAATTTAACATTTTGGGAGAGACAATATACATATCCAAATGTTTTGTAGTTTATATAAGTTTAAAATGTTGACAAAATATATTAAGTTTTATGTATTTTGATGTTTTCTTTTTTCAAAAGCTTTAAACACAAACGTTGCAAGATTTCGAACATCTTTATTAAAATTTAAAATAACTTGGGTGCCGCCAAAATATTTTCTGATATATTGTTTCCTAAGCTCCAAAAAATCTAGACATTCAATAACAAAGTGATATTCATCCTCTAACTTGTGACAGCTAGGACATTTTCTATCTTCGTATGGAATACTATGTGGACGACCCCATCTACCAGTCTCAACAGCTAATCTATGCGATGATAATCTCAAACGTGATAATGCTACTCTGAACTTTTTTTATTTTATGGCTGTTAGATAGTTACTGAAACTGAAATCAAATATATATTTATAAAATATAGCCCAAGTTGATTCATTTATAGATGAACTTAAATCTTCCATGTTAATATTTATCAGACATTGTTTAACAACGCTTAAAGAAACTTTATCATCTGCTACCCCCTGCGTAAGTTAAACGTGATTAAAACCTAGTTTTGATAATAAAAGATTCACCCTAGAGACTCAATTTATCTTTCGAGGATTCAAATCTACACAATTTTTCAGTCAATTATACACCTGTTTGATATATCTAACGGAGCTAGAATTACAAATTTTCAACCAAAATTTTATAATATTAAAATATCTCTTTATTTCTTAGTTGTATCTGCCAGTTTCAGCATAAACAAAACTAAATTATGTGTTGAGATTTTTACTCCAAGTAACCTTTTACAAAAACCTAAATGTGCGCGTTCTACCTGTGAGCCTTTATTAAACTCCACTTAAAGAATTCATGCATCTTATACATAGACTTAATAACCTTAAGTATGTTAATTGCACCTTACGCCGTATCTGATAAGTTAAAACCATAAACTATCCCTGACTACAAAATCAAGCGCCTTTTTGAGGTTCAAAAATGCGCAAAAAAGTTGTTCTCCCTTATCAAAACAATGGCTAATTAATGCATTAAGAATAAATATATTATCAACAGAACTCATTCCTTTTCCAGCCAGGGCTTCAATATATATAGAGTATTTTCAGCCCAGCTGTTTAACCTTACGTTTAAAATATGAGTAACAAGGAAAATTCAAATGGACTTGAGTCCATTTGAGTGTACGGTTTTTACTGTATTTTTAAGGAACCATAAGCTACAGCACTCTATTTTGTTTGCAGATGCTATTAAAAAGAAATTTAATATATATCTTTAAATTGAAGTTCAGACAAATTATAACTAAGGCAATGCACATATTTTGCAGAACAACAACAACATATTTGTTCAAACTTTTATATCCATATATCTCTTGATGTTAATTGTGATGATTATGATACTGAAACATTGTTTGTTTTGTTAAGTAACAAAATAACATAAATTTCATGGAATAACATGCTTGAACAGAATAACAAACATGCTTGAGTAGAATAACAAATATACTTGTAATATCAATTATGATAATAAACTATGACCATGTTTTGATTACTTTGATATAATTCAGCATATTAAAGACCAGGTGAGATACAGTCAAAGTCGTAGCAAAGTACGATCAGAAAACTGACAGAATTTTTAACTTTAGATATCCTTTTTCTTTTTGAGCCGAATTTTATTATTCGAAAACATTAAACATAAACATTGTATCATTTTACATCATTTGAGAGCTCTTTAAATTCATATTTTGAAAATATAAGCAGATTTTGAATTTTTGCTTTTAAAAAAGAAAACTAAACTAAGTTATACCTGTCGTTTCAGCATTTTTTTCAGCATTTTTCTAGCAGCTCAGATGCACTAAGTTTAACCATTTACAAACCAGAAAGTGAACATTTTGACAATTATTTTTTAGATATGTAAAATATGAGTTTTCAGACCTTTTAAATGATATAAAATATTGAATTGTTTGATGAAAAATGACGTTGTAACTGTAATTACAAAATTACTCTGTTTTGCATTTTTATCAACCGCCATATTTTTGCCAACGTTCAAAAAGTTACCTGTATCTCTTATCAGTTACTTGTTACTATTAATAGATTTCAAAACAATAACAATAACATTCAGTGTTCCTACACAATATTACCAGACAGTCACGTGATTCTGTCCGAGGATTTCCGGAATAACACAACTTCGCAAATTGATTCAACAGGTAGTACATCGTAAAAATACGTAATGCTTCGGCAATAATCGGTTCTTCTAACAGCCAATCAAATCATAGAATTACATAATATTGTATAACACTAACCCCGCTCCAATTGTACATATAGGAATATAATACTGGCAATTTTCCGTACAGAAAAGCTTCCCTACAGTGCTTAATAGCGTTATGTCCCTTTAATTTGCAGGATCATCCATATCTCCACTATTATGTAAAGGTACAATATACCCTTCTGACTAAACTTCATGAAAATAGCCTGTGCTTAAACGTATATTTAACAATCGATGAAAGTACAAAATTAATGTGTCCGTCCCATGAATAAAAAATTCGCTCTGATACGAATCCGGCCCCAATGGTATTTGACCTCAATTGTTTTATAACCTTATAAATTTCACGTAAGGTTATTTCAACATCTAATTCTGAAAACATGGTTTGCATTTCCCATCTAGAACAGAACAGAACAGAACCTTTATTTTGACACAGATTACAAACATACATTTGTAATAACATGTGCACAAATAATATAACAAATAAAACATTGGAACAGAACAATGGCAAACTTTGATTGGTGGGGATAATGATCAAAGTTAATAAGTTTTTAAAATATTGAGACAAAAAACCGGAATATATCTGACATCTCACTTGATTTCCCTGTCTTACGATTCTCCCCCTATATATTTGCAGCAAAGTGTAATCATGGAAAAAAAAATCTTAAAATAGATTTCAGTTATTGTTTCTTTGAAACAGACTAAAGACTCGATATAAGAGACAAAACAATGGCAAACTTTGATTGGTGGGGATAATAATGAAAGTTAATAAGTTGTCAAAATATTGAGACAAAAACCAAAACATACCTGATATCTCACTTAATTTCCCTGTCTTACGATTCTGTATATTTGTGGCAAAGTATAATCATTGAGAAAATCTTAAAGTAGACTTTATGTTACCGTTTCTATGGAACAGACTATAGGCTAAGAATACACAAAAGATTAGTGTGTCAATTGGACATAGACCGTTACACACGGCAAGCTTAAAAGGCACGAACTGAATGGAGACAACACTGCTGAAAGATACGCCTACACGTGGTGAGTAAATAATAATTTGGTAACATTTTATATTAAAAATAAAAAGATAAGCTAGAAGAAAATTATGATTAAGGTTATTTCGAGCGAAATAGATCTTCATTTATTTTGAATGTATTTCTTTTAAAGGCAAATTACCTTTCAGATTATTTGCAATCCGGGCAGCTAGTAGCAATTTATAGTAAAAAAGCCATATGCCTCAAACATAAGAGAATTAACACTTCCTAGTAACTGAGTATATCATACACGTATAAAGTTGAAGCAATTATCGTTTCAAAATAACTTATTTACATATACATTCAAATACTTAGTAGTGTTCAAAATGCTACACTGAGCAAAACGACAGACGAGAAAAAAGTACCAGTAAACAATATATAAAATTGGGGGCGGGGGGGGGGGGAGGCAAATTCTACCGTCTACTAAAATGCTGCATAATGCATTTAACAAAAATACTTAGCTTTGTCATGAGGGCTGTATCATTGTTAGTCATCAGTTCCTTAAACTTTAAAATATTTGGTCTATTGAAAAATACTTTAGGAATGTACTTTAATCTTTTTTCTTTAAAGAATGGACAGATGAGGAGATAATGCATTTCATCACCAAGGTCACCGGAGGAACAAAGCGGGCACTTCCTGTTTTCATGAGGGACATGGGAGTGTCTCCATCGACCCACTTCAATTGGTAACCTGTGATTGCCTGTTCGGAAGTGTAAAAGGGAAATGCGATGGGTAGGTAAAAGTTCAATGAGGTATTTTTCCAGGTTTATGCTATCTTTATATAAGCTGTACATTTTACCCTTTGAAGAGCAGTCCAATGTTGACCCCCATTGCTGCTTAAACTGGTCTATCAGGGTTTGTTTAATAAGTTTATCGATGTTTTTACATAAGTTTGGCTGATTTAGCCAGATGTCGGAGTAACCAGTTGTGTCAAGAATATTTCTTATAAATTGGAGCCATCTGAAACCACGGGCCGATTGGTACATGTAATGGTAACAGAGATATGTAATTTTTAAGGGGTTTCATGACTGTACAATGTTTATCCAAAATTTAACCATTCGAGATTTAATAATTATTTCTAGAGGGAATCGTCCGAGTTCGGCATACAACATGTACCTTGGGGTGCTCCTCTTAGATTTTGTTATTATCCTTAGAAAGTTACAGTGAACCTGTTCAAGTATATCAAGGTCTTCAAATCCAAATATCTCACAACCGTAAGTTAAGATGGGCAGTATAGTTTGATCAAACAATTTTATTTGTAGGTCAATAGGGAGGTTCAAATTGAAAATTCTTGAAAGTAACTGGTGCATTGCCTTATTAGCCTGGGTAACAAGATACTTTCTGCATGCTAGGAAGCTACCAGATGAAGAGAAGTATACACCTAAATATTTATAACTTTTAACAGTTTCTATTTTTTCACCATTAATATAGAAAGAATATTTTTCGGGCCTGTTTGTTCCGAATACGATGATCTTCGTTTTTGAATAATTAATACAAAGCTTCCAGGTTTTACAATAAAGATAAAAGTCATTCAGACAATTTTGGAAGTTAACTTCGTTATCAGCAAAAATAACAGTATCGTCTGCATAAAGCAGGATTAACAATTTAAAAAATAGCACACTGTCGTCGTTATTTGTATTTAACACAATACCAGTGTTGTTTTTTGTTAAAAAATCTTCAAGGTCATTCAGGTACATGGAAAATAAAATGGGGGATAGATTTTCCCCCTGTCTAACACCACAGTCACTCGAGAAAAAGGCAGAGGTTTTTCCATTTAGAGAAATACATGACTTGATATCAGCATACATATTTTTGATTACGGATAAAATTTTACCTCTTATGCCAAGATTGAAAATTTTTGACCACAGTCCGGCTCTCCAGACTGAGTCAAATGCTGCAGAAAAATCAATAAATGAGCAAAAGAGTTTTCATTTATCTTGCCTAATTTTTTCGATTAGAAAATGCAGTGCAAAAATGTGGTCTGTAGTAGAGTATTTGGACCGATATCCGGCTTGATTTTCATGTAATATGCTATTTTCTCTTAAAAAATCATTAATTCTTGTATTTAGGACAGATGTAAAGACTTTACCAAGGCAGCTCAAGATTGTGATGGGTCTGAAATTGCATGGGTCTGTTTGGGAGCCTTTGCCTTTATAAATAGGTTTAATAGTGCCAATTAACCAATTGTTGGGAATGAGACCTGTATCGAGAATATAGTTAAAGTAGGTAACGTATAAAGGTAACATAACATGCTTGGTGCATTTTAAATATTCATTTAAAATATTATCTTGTTCGGAAGCGGCTTTACCGCTTTTCGTGCTAGAGATAGCCTTTTCAACTTCCTGTAAAGTGATGGGCATGTTCAAAGCTTGCGTTGTGTATATATCAGGATTAAAACTGTCATCACACACGGGTTCAGCATTTCCGTGCACTTTTGAGTTAACATTTTTAAAATGATTGAAAAGGTCAGAAATAGTTGGTGTGGCCTTAATTTTGCTTTCTCCGAGGCTATTTAAATAGCGCCAATAATCCTTTGGATTATTGGAACTCAATGACCGTAACCTGTGCTCAGCATTATACCTGTGTTTACTTATCCAGGTGTGCATTGTTTGTTTATAATAGCGGCTTGCTTTATTTAGGTTAAATTTATTTTGGTCATTCTTATGTAGGTTATATTTTTTACGCGCACAATTATACAGATTTCTAGCCTTCCTACACTGAGGCCCGTACCAGGGTTTATGGGAAGCATGGTTTTGTTCAAATTTCTTGGGCGGGTTACCAAAAGTGTTTTCTGCACAATTGGAGAAAAGTTTAGTGATCTTGTCATTGATATCATTAATATATGTCTTACCGATAATCGGTGGGGGACTTAGTAAAATTACACGTAAATCGTCAACTAAAGTTGAGTCTAAATTTGTAACAAACTCAGTCTTTTTTTTGTCTTGCCATTTGGGCTTTAAACTGGCATACTGTTGTTGGCCGGCTATTTCTTTTACAGCATAGTCTAGATTAAATGAAGCTGACAATAGACAGTGACCATCAGAGAATAGAGGGTCTAGTTCAGTCACTTCAAAATTTTCAATGAATGGCAGGAAGTTAACAGATGACAAGGAGTAGTCAATTACAGTGAGATTTCGAAATGTAAGTTTTCCTACCTCCCGATCTGCACCTACTCTTCCATTTATTATGAACAAATTATTATGTCTACATATGTCTAGTAGCTTTCGACCATGACTATTAACCTTATTACATTGTGATGTTCTATTATATGAGATATTAAAAGTGGTTAGCATGCAATTTGCGTTGCCTAAGTTATTATCTTCTACACTAAGTTCATTTATAAAAAAGTCGTCAAATTCAATATAGTCAGGTAAGGTTGATGTATATCCATTAGCATCACCTGTAATATATACATATTCAAATTGGTTACACTTAGAGGCAATATCATTTTCAAGTTCAAAAAGTTCATCCTCGTTACAGAAACGGGATTGTTCCGGTGGTATATACATTCCACCTAGAACTATGTTTCTCTGATGGTAATCAGTAAATTTCAACCAATAAATATACTCGCAATTTGATCTAAGTACAGCTACACGATCAACTAAAGAATTATGTACAAAAAAACCTATTCCACCTGATCTTCGTTTGAATTTTTCAGACCTTGGCTTTGAAAAATAAGTGTAGTTTGGGAAATTGATTATGTCATAGCTATCAAGTTTACTTTCAAGAACACAAAATATTTCGTATTTTTTTATTAGGTCAGCGAATTCAGGATAATTTAGCCTTGACTTTAGACCGCACACATTGAGAGTTCCGATAGAGATTGTTTTAGAAAATATATAACAATTATTGTTTCCGACAGCGGTAGATTTGGGTGATTCATCTATAACATTTAAATTTGCTGGTACCTTTTGAACATTACTATTTACTTGATAGTTCTTCCGTTTGTCTGTACAAGTTTGACTGCATGTATTAACACTGTCTTCAGTTGCACATAAATTATTCAACACTAAATTATTTAAATCACTTTTTACAGGGATATGAACACAATGAGTTCTACTCGATGTACTTGGTAATAACAGACATCTTTCACAAAAGAACACAATCCCCGGTGGTCCCTATCTTGGCGAAGTACCGTGTAGTGAGTCGTGTTGTGGATCTGTTTTACCGTCTGTTACAGACTGGTCAGAAACTGGTGGATCAGTCGACACTGAAATACCCGGAGGGTCTTGAAGTGGGGCGTGTACCTGTATAAGATACCCAGGCGCAGAGATTGGTGGGTCAGCTTGTGCAACAGGTTTGTTTGGAGGCGCCTCACTTTGATCTAAATAATGTTCATCAAAATATAATATAACCATGAGCTTGGTAAAAATGATCCTCTGGATTGTTAATAGCTTTAAAATATTCAATATTCAAATTTACCAACGTTTAAACCCATATTATCTTTACAACTAAAATCTTTCAATAATTTCAAGTACAGTTTAGCATTTTGAAATCTAGCCTCGGACAATTTTTTAGAGTTTTCTCTTCTATACATATACCTTTTCTGCCGCACGTTTTTTTTTTAATTCAGCCCTAATCTATTGTTTTCATTTCGGTTGCACATAAACTTAGTTAGATCAGTATAAAATTGTTTTCTTTTCGTAACGCAATCTTCATCAAACCAGGGATTTTCTTCTCTTGGCCTATTTTGTGCCGAATATGTATGTGATTTAGTATTACTAGTAATCTTGAACAGAGGCGCACAGACATCATCCTTTATTTTATGAAATTGCTGTAAATTTTCTTCAATATTTGGAACATCAACATTATTATGCAAAGGCTCCGTCAAGAGTGAATTGATAATTTTACATTATCACAGTTTAACCTTTATTTGTAATCATCAATTTTGCGCGCGTCCCACTTGTACAGAAACTGCACAATGGTCTGACAGAATATTAGGCTCGTGAACTTTAAAAGGATCGAACATGTTGATAAGCGATTGATCACAAATAATATAATCAAGTAAGCTACAACCTGAACTACCGACGTAAGTATAATTGCCAACGGCAGCATCCTGTCCTATCCGACCGTTCATAATACGTAAGCGACTTTATTTGCAAAACTCTATAAGAAGTTTACCATTTCTATAAATAACTATATCCAAAGAGGATCTTTGCATGTAAATATCTTGAACATAATCTTCTGGTAAAATGTTAACATTTAAATCTTATTCATCATTCTCGACAAAATCATGTAAATTGCCCACTCGACTGTTTAAATCTCCGAGTAAAAGAAACTTACAGGTGTTGTCACTTTCGTTAAAGATACGTAACATATCAGACAAAATTCTGTCATAAACGCATGTTTCAACAAAAATAAACATACATACATTATGCGTATTGAACAATGTTTTTGAACATTTTAGCCATAATACATCATCACTTTCACTTTTATATAATGATACAACCTTTGAATATTTATCTTTTATATAACAACATATACCACCTGAGCTGCGTTGGTATTCGGTAATGTATTAGTGCGGTGTAAAGAATAATGTATAAAACCAAGATAGTTCATTTCAACATATCCATCTGACCACGTCTCTGTCAAAAATACAAAATCATTTTTTTTTAAATTTTCACAAGTTCTGTTTGTTTTAATTTATTAACGTATTTTGATAACTGAATGTTCAACAATATAAAGCGCAAATACTGTCTCTCCCCGATTTCCTAATGAATATATTAGGGGAACAAAGTTCGGTGAAGTATCTTTCCAGCACGTGCCCGTATTTACTGTACAGCCAGACGATTAGTTAATATTTGTACCGTTCGGCGAGGAGTTTCGTTGCGGCGGTGAACTATTATCAACATTTGTGTCCACTGAATAAACACCTTTCTTGCAGACAGGGCGATTAAACCTGTCAAGTCGATCCATATTCAAAATGTTATAACAGTCTGGAAATTCGTCCGCTACAGCTTTGCCATAAACAATAAGTTTCGCAGAGTACACAATTTGTACTTTGTCACGACCCGTGTAATTTTCTTTTTGGAAATTCAAAAGACTTTTTCTAGCCTGAGATATTTCCTTGTGGTAGTCACGATCCACTCCATAGCGTGTACCATATAATTTGTACGCTTTTTTCATGATTTTCTCTACGTCACACTGATCACGGAAAACCGCTGTAATAGGTCTTCTCGGCGTCTGTGTAAACGATCTTGCCCTGGATAATGACCTCATTCGATGTACTCTGTGGACGAAGAACTCATCTAGATCGAGCCCAAAATAGTCAAACAGAAATCCCTTAACATTTCATAAGTGTTCTCGTTTCTAACGTCACACAACCTATTGAAAATTAAATTGCACCGTCTAGATCTAGCTTCGAGATCGATGCTATGGTAGGCTAACTGTTTCATAAATACATCATGGTCACTTAAATGTCTGTTTTACACGATCTACCCGCTTAGCTGTGTTATTCATGTTTGAAGACAAATCTTTAAGTTGGTCATTACCAGTATATAGTTTTTCCAGCTTATTGAATATGAGCGTTAGTTTATCATCTACAGACATCGCAGAAAAAATTTGAATTTGTTTTACTGTTATTATTGTTATTTTGTGATATACTATGTATACTTAACCCTGTTTTTAGCGGTTTTCACTGTTTATAGGCGACTATTCGCATCCCACCCACTCCTGTTGCACTGCATATTTATTCTGCGACATAAAAGAGCTATTTTGCACTCTAGGCGTACTTGTAAATTGAACATTCGTAGCCATGCCTTCTTCAAATTTCAGTCTATATCCTCTTTTACGCTTTTCGACAAATAGAAATATCCGATTTGCTTATCCCTTTCAAAAATTTTCACCCGCCATCTTACCACACCACGTGATCTTGTTATGTGTGGGGCTGAAATTTTGTCAACAAACCGTCGATTTGGGCATTATTTTTTCTGTTAACTTTTTTAATACATCATATGTTTTTATCGGATAAAGCTGAGTCCCCGCTCCTTTTGGAACACACATTTTTGTCAACTTGTTTTTCGCAAATATTTTGTATTTTTAAAAGCGAAAGCTTCTAACTACACACCAAATTTTCTAGTTGCAATCACATGACCGCCTCTTATCCATCCATACATTCGCGTTGAAAAATAATACCACAGGTTGTATGAGTTTTCATTGCAATTTCGATAAAAGTTCTTTGATATTGCAGAATTATGTTGATTTTGAAAGCATGAGGTATAATTTCAACTTTTTAGCAAATCAAACTGTAAAAATAATAAGTTAGTAATTTAGTATTCATCCGCAAAAAAAATCATTCATAAATTTTACTACGCATAGAAACAATCGTTTGCTAATCGGCGATGTATTTCGAATGCGTGTAATGAGATAACGTAAACACGAAAACGTACACGAACACAATCACGCTTTTGACTCTGTTGATAATACTTTTTTGTTGTTTTGTTGACAAATCAATTAGAATAACTCAAATATTTTCCTCTAATATATGTACTTAAAATATTTTTAACATCCTTGCTTTTAGTTTTCATGTTGACTAAATTATCAATGTCAATACATTTTTCTGTTTTCCCGAATCTTGACGAAAAAAACAAGCTTTAATTGCTACATTATCAGCTGTCCGTATTTATGGCGAAAATTCGCGTTTTAAAAAACGGAATATGTTGTGTTTGTGTCAATCAAAAAAAGTATTTGAGGCTTCCATTAAAAAAGCCATTGCTTGATACACGTTGAAAGAAAACATTTAAACAGTACCTATATTCGGATACCGAAATTCGGATTACTGATGGAACGTCCGATAATCGAAAATTCAAATCTTTTCTAATATGGCAAACCAAATATTAGAATTTTGATTTCAGTATTCGTTCCAATCCATACTTTTAATAACCCTTTACTGAAAACATTTGGGGTTTCATCATGACCATGTTTTGCCTTAAATTATTAATAACTTAAAACAGTTTTTAAAGTATCTGATAGAATAGGACTCTTTATGCAAGTTTACTTCATGTAAGATTGGATGTACGCGTCACATTATAAACTTGTCACAAGAGGTTATTCTACATAGTCATTATGTAGGCCTAGGACAAATCTGAGTAGATTGATATCCAAATTACATGAAGTAAAACAGCACTGAATGTTTAAAACATGGTCATGGAAAACAATAAATTTCACAATTTTGAAAGAGGACCATTATAGGAACATTCTAGTAAAATGTGGTTGAAATAGTCTTAGTGGTTTCAGAGGAGCTGTTGCTTAAAGCAAATTACTGACGGCAGGAAATCCTTATAGCTCACTTGAGCTATCACTGAGGAAAGCAAAAAAAAAAAAACGATAGATAAAAATAATGAAATGGCACACACACAACGCAAGCACAAACAGAAGAATAAAGGATGTGCTTGCAACAAAATATTATGTTTTTTATGCTATTTAACGATTTCATAGAAAACTATGTTAATAGTGGTTACATGGAAATATTTTGCTTCCACACATATCATTTAAAAGACCTATTCCACACATATCTCTGCTGCATAATTTGGTTTCAGTTTGTTCGCTTATTGAATTAAATACATTTCACACACATTATTTATTCTTTACCGAATACTAATCGCTCCGGAATTAGTTTCACAAACAAACTATAAAGGTAGTTTTAGCATCGCTTATATAGTATGCTTCTACACATATCATGACAATTTTAGGAAGTTAAAATGCGCTATTACTCTTTCTCAAAAAACTACATAGTATAATTAGAGGACTATATGTGTTACAAAAAGGAGCGGGCACTCAGCTTTATCTGATAAAAAAATTATGATGTATAAAAAAAGTTATCACAAAAATATTACCTGAATCAACGGTTTGTTGACAAATTTCAGCCCAACACATATCCGTATAAGTCACGTGGTATCGGCGCCGTGCAAAAGTGTCATTTATATTTTTTCTAATTGTTATATTTTAGGGTTGTAATTAAATAATTACAAATTACAAAGTTCAAAATCACAAAGGCAGAAATTTACAAGTTACGTCCAATTACGAAAAACAAAGTAACTTATTTTAGTAAATTACAACTGCATTTTGCATTCTACATGCCGCATAGCCTAATTCATTAGGCTTAAAGTGTTGAACCCATATATTGATCTGATTTTTTAGTTGTTCAACCTTTAAGCCTTATTTTAAACTGCATATAACCGAGCGGATATCGTTTGGTACGGTTTTTACCCTGTCCTGGTTATCTGTTAACCTAGAACACCAAGTATTCCGAATGCGAAAATTTTTGAATAAAATGGTGGATTAATCAGGTACGAAATAAGTGTTTCAGTTCTATACTTATGTATTTGAGTGTTTTCTTGGATTACAGGATCAGGTATGAATTTAGTTATCATATTTTATAATATTTTTATCATTTTTGCCTTAAACTCTGTGAACTGTTGGACAGACGAGCCATAAAAGTGCCCAATCGCCTACGATTGGGCGAGTCCGCTTAATTGATGCAGATCAAAGTGAGACGTAGAAGGTGAACAACTATAAAATATCAGCCTATAAAATGGGTTCACCTTCGGAGGCGAAATAGTGAGACTACATGCCGCACTCCGTAGTTTGTACCGTGTTAATGTCGCATGGATTTTAAAACATACATACCCATCCGACGATGAAATGGTTCAGATACACGAACAATTTTGCCTTCCCTTTCAAGCCTTTCTCCATTGCAATATCTGAATTGTAGTGTTCATGAAAGAGAAAGAGAGAGAGAGAAAAAAAACCAACAATACAACAAATGAAAACAAACAAAACAGTTATACCTTATTCAAATTGTCATCATCGCAACATGATGTTCCTCTAAAACAAAATACAAATTGTAAGTACTCAATCTCAATCCATATTAAACTCTAAGAATAAACACTAATCTGTATCTTTATATCACACCTGCACGATTATGCATAAATTGTTAACTTGAATCTACATGTAGTGACTAAAGTCGGATAATGGTACTCTTGTAAAAAGGCTGTGCTTCCACATTTAAAACTACTCTCTACGATTTACTTGTTTACGGAGCAAGTAAAAAGACATAGCAACTTCCAGATATATTTGTTTTGAAACCTGCATAATTGACGCGTTCGCCACCGATTCGCAATATGCGGGTTCGAATCCGACTTTGAACAGAATTTACGGTCTCAGCCATAAACACATTTGCCACAAAAACTGAACAAAGTTAAAACAAATAACAATGACACTGAGGCTAATGCAAGGCGCCGTGACATCCTTCCAACATAATGCAATCGGTTTTTATCCGTAATTTTATCCGCACACCGGTTGTATTCTGGAAGTCGTTTCGTAACGTTGTTATGTTATGGCATCGGTGGCATGATAAATGGGGGGGAGGGGGGGGGGGGGGGGCGTTAAGTGAGCCAAACTTTGTATGACTTCAAAAAATGGCGAATAACGGAGTCTTTTTCGGCGTAATTTTAGGAGTTTTTTCACTTGGTAAGCGGTTTTACTTGAATACATTCTGTCAAATGAATACTCCATTTATCGGACTTATCGTTAAAAAGTTTTCCTCGGCTTTTTATTTGAAATTGATAGGTGACGAAATAAAGAAGTTTTACAAGAAAAACCATTCGTAATGCCCGTTGTTTACAAAATGATTTTTCATGATTTTTGTGTTATTTTCATCTATCAATTTCATTATTTGAAACTGACTGCTTGAAAATGTGAGCAAAATATGGTGACTCAGTTTTCGGACACTGTTTTCTTTCATTCAGGAAACTTTATGGCCGAAAATCAAAGGTTCATTCCCTATTTCGGTGGCTGACTTCACTTTATGGATATTTGAAGACCTGACTTCCACATAAACAGCTTACAACTCGCCGGAATAGAGTCATCAGATTCCGGCAAAACTCATTTTAAAAATGACCATGTCTGAAACCATTGGTTTCTTTTTAAATCCATTGACATGTTTAATGCGACTGACTCACAGAATATAGCTGAATTTTTTTTCTTTAACATATAAGAGAAGTTAATATACTATGGAAAACATAATATTATGCTTCTATACACCATGAAAACTGAAAAGAAAGTTTTGACTTAACAAGGATTCGAACCCATGACCTTTCGGTCGGTAAAATATACAGCGACGATCTAAGCCACTGTGCCACAGACACTAGAAAGCAAGCTTCGTCAAAATTAATTTATAACTAAAGTATCTACCCCGTGACTAACGGGGTAAAGTTTTTACCGATAAAAGTGTGGAAAACTTTATATTTTGATGTGTTTCTGTAACAAAAAATGAGTCAGAAACTTAGTTTAGATATGTTCTTCACAATAACAGCAAGAATTTCAAGATGTATAAACATTTTCTTTTTTTCTATCGTCGGCCCACCTTAAAAGCCCAGTTATTATCCGGGTTATATTTATCTCGTGCCACAACTTTAATTGTATTACATTCGCAGATATTTGTTTTCATCTAATAAGAAATCTGAAATCCGTGGAAATCTCTTTATCCATAGTCAAGACATGATTACTGTCCTTTATTTCAGTTTACACCATATATAACGCTAGATCAAATTTCGTTGAAAATCTCGTGTATGCAGTACCGAATAATTTTTGACAAAACTGAAGAGTAAATAAGTTCATTTTTGCATTTATCAGTTTTAAAAATAATTAAAGCAGGTGTTGTGTTTGGACTGTTTTTTTTTTTTTCATTTTGTTGGTCGATTTCCTCTTATTTAATTTGGACATCTTGGCAACCTGAAAATTAAAAGTAATTACCCGTTCAATTATAGAGAAATAAAAATTCTTTCGTGCAATTTAATTTGGGAGATATTACAAGCTGCGTATTAAGAAAATATCTGTTGTAAATAATTATTTCTTCATCAAGCCTGAAATTAAGTAGTTACTCGAAAGTTGATTGTTAAAACATTTCTCCAAGTAAAACTGAAGAAAACAAGAAGAAAACAAGAAGAAAAGCAAATTTGTTCAATTGATATCCTCCGCCGAAGGATACAAATCACTTTAGGTATTATCAACTTTTTAACAAGATCTTTGATTTTGGAATTTGAGTGACAAATCAGTTTGATATCTTTATCAATCATGAGTCAATGCCCATAATAATTGAGTTGTGCCAAGCAGAAATAGCTTATAGTAAATGTCGTCGTTTGAGAAAAATGATGTCAAAACAATTAAAGCAGCGGAACAACAGCAATTTTTGGTCTGAACAAGTGAAGAATTAAGTTCCTATGCACTGCATGACTCCATTATGACATATATGCACCTATGAAGTTTAATTTTGATACCTCAAATACTTTTTGAGTTATGGTCCAAACAAACATTAAGTATAAAAAAATAACAAAGGCGAATAACTCTTAGGTTCTGAAGTGACGAGTTACCCTTCCTATGCACTGCACTTTAACTCAATGAGATCTAACTACATAAAAAGAATTAGGTTTATAACTTTAAAAGATTATACTTTTTAGACTTTTTTAGATACGTTCAAAATAAAAAGTTTGACGGTCGGACAGACGGACGAACAAACAGCTAGAAGGACAATGTCAAATCTATATTTCTCTCCTCCTCAATATCATCTATGCAGTTTCATGTGTAGATACCTTAAATACTGAGTTATGTTCTGAACAAAATTTAAGTACGAAACTAACAAAGGACAATAACTAAAAAGTTATCAAGTGAATAGTTAAAGTTCCTTTATTATGCATGGATCTTTAAAGACATCTAAGCACCTATGAGATTTAATGTTGATACCTGAAATAATGTTTTGAGTTATCGTCCAAACAAATTTTAAATATAAATTAAAAAATACAAAGGGGAATAACTTCAAAATTATGAAGTGAACCTTTACAGTATCTATCCACTGCACTTCTATTCAATTAGATATAATAACATACATTGTATGAAGTTTAAGGTTCACAAATAGAATAGTTTTGGGGTTTTGTTCTACAGACGGAAGGACGAACAGCCGGACGGACAACGCCGATTCTACATCGCTCCGCCTTCGGCAGAGGATAATTAATAATTTCCTTTCGGTCAAAGAAACCAAACCTTCGAATGAGAATGACGAAGTCTCAGCCATTGCGACTATTGCATGGAATTACTTTTTATACTTTTTTTCGAATTAAGCGTTTTTTTCTAGCAATAGTTGTCTAATTTTCAATAATCATGAGAGAAACTTATTATATACTTATAAATCATTGAATTTTAGTCGCATCTCTGCCATTTCATTTGAATCTTTACATCGACGGGACTAGATGTGCGAGTTTAGTACCAGATTGGATGACTCATGAGACTAAGAATTCGGTAATTTACTAATTTTGGCACTGGCATAAGTTTTTTTTCCATGGGATGACTGAATCAATGGGGTAGGGCAGTCGCATGTTTTCTAGATCTTGTTGCAGATTATACTGTCAAGACATCAAACTTGAATTCTCCTCCTGCTAGTTATGCAGGTTTGTTATGAATGCCCACTGGCTAGTTATGCAGGTTTGTTATGAATGCCCATTGGCTAGTTATGCAGGTTTGTTATGAATGCCCACTGGCTAGTTATGCAGGTTTGTTATGAATGCCCATTGGCTAGTTATGCAGGTTTTGTTATGAATGCCCACTGGCTAGTTATGCAGGTTTGTTATGAATGCCCATTGGCTAGTTATGCAGGTTTGTTATGAATGCCCACTGGCTAGTTATGCAGGTTTGTTATGAATGCCCATTGGCTAGTTATGCAGGTTTTGTTATGAATGCCCACTGGCTAGCTATGCAGGTTTGTTATGAATGCTCACTGGCTAGTTATGCAGGTTTGTTATGAATGCCCACAGGCTAGTTATGCAGGTTTGTTATGAATGCCCACTGGCTAGTTATGCAGGTTTGTTATGAATGCCCACTGGCTAGTTATGCAGGTTTGTTATAAATGCCCACGGGCTTTCCCTTCTTTGTTGTATTTTATTAGTGCTACAACTTCATCATAAAATAAAAAAACGCACATCAGGAAAAAGCACAGTCAGAAAACACAGCCTCACTACACAGTCAAAAAGTAGAGGAACAAGCCAAGGATATGCGCATCTCCTTTTGGTATTGAAAGTTCCCACTAAGTTTCGTTGAAATCCTTTCATTAGTTGCAGAGAAATAGCGCGGAAACAAAATACTATTCAGGGGCCTTAACTCTGTCTTAAATGGTCTGACCAAGACAAGCCAATGACATGCGCATCTCCTTTTGGTGTTGATGATTCCCATAATGTGTCGTTGAAATCCAGTCAGAAGTTGCCGAGAAATAGTGCGGAAACGATGTTACTCTGTATACATACTGCATAAGAAATCAAGGGCTATAACTCTGTGTTGAAGGGTTCAACTGGAACATGCCGAGCATATGCGCATTTCCTTTTGGTATTGAAAGTTCCTGCAAGGTTTTATCAAAATCCAGTCAGTAGTTGCCTAAAAATATCGCGGAAACAAAATTCGGACGGACGGACAAAACAACGCCAAAACAATATCCCTCTCCCGATTCCATCGGTGGGGGATAGAAACATTTATGTAAACTACCAAGATTCCCCCTTATTCATCCCTGTTGGAGAAAGGTCGTGCAGTTTTTACAGACAGGTTTACGATACGCGTTAAATGCCAACCTACACATAGATATCATATGTGTTGCCGAAACGAGACGGTTCTATACCGACAACTTGTAAGATGTATGTGCTAAGCTCTTAAATGTGCATAAAGTAAAGTCAGCCACCCAAATAGGGATTGAACCTGTAATTTTCGGCCATAGAGCTTCTATAAAGAAGTAATTGTCCCAAAACTGAATTACCATATACTGCTCACATTTTCAGGCAGTCGGTTTCAAATAATAAATTTAAATAGATGAAAATGACACAAAAATCATTTTTGTAAACAACGGATATTACAAAGGCTTTTCCTGTTTTTTATTTCGTTACCTACGAATTTCAAATAACAAGCCGAGGAAAGCTTTTTTAACGATAAATCCGAAAGAGAGTAGTCATTTGATATGAATATTCAAGATACACTGCTTACAAAATGAAAAATTCTTCAAATTACGTCGAAAAGGACTCCTTTAGCCACCATTTTGGAAATCAGGACACAAAAACTTCGCTTAAAGGAAGCTCAATTGACATTCGCCCCATATGAAATCGATCCTGACCGCTCTCGACCTCCGTTGTGCACTTGCAGAACATTTCCAGTCATTTGAAATCGATCCCAAATTCTTGAAACAATGCTCTGTAATACCCCAAGGACATGCGCAACTTGTCTTTGTGAAACCCCAGCCTCTATTTCAATGTCCTGTCATCCCATCTTCTCTAAGATGACGTCTAACTTGTCGATTTGACATAGTTTTTGTGAATTTCAAGCAAAGTTTGACGATAACAAATGAAAAGTCTTGCTGCATGTATTCATGCACAGACACTTGGGGTATAGAAATTACGAATTTTGTTGGCAAACAAGGAAAACAGGTATTTTGAGTTACATGAACGTGAAGGTAAATCATTTCTGCGTCGCATGTCATCAGTGTTGTATGTAATATACATTAAACGAGAAAAATACGCGATGTAAATCAGCGTGTGTTGAATGTTTACATCTGACAAACATTTATATTTTTATATTTTAAAGGTATTACAGCGAATTTTAGCAATTATTGAAACGTTCTCAGAATGGCACCTAACTTGGTATACGAGTTCCTTATGGCTTCGCATTTGTGAAACAAGTACAATTTCTATACCCCAAGTGTCTGTTAATAACTGCCATAAATCACCACAGTTCCATGAGTATTGATTTCCTCGTGCTTCTCGTGCAAAATGTTCATAACATATCAATAATTGCTTAGGTTATAGGTATGTCATTGGTAGGTATCAATCTGATTTCATATAGTGATAATATGAACGAAATATTTAATATAAAAAAGTGATCGTTAGGAAATTTTTCCTTTTGTCGAGTTGCTGCGATTTGCAATGTACTACAAGAACCTCTGATTCAATGCTTTGATGAATCGTCAGTGCCGGTATCACGCTCCCTCATTGTTAGGTTAAAGGTTAGAGGAAAGTGGAGACACAAAGCATTGTATTTCAGACAAATTATTTGTTCATGTACCTTTTCAGTGTAATTAAGTCTTGTTTCGTTCAACCATTAAACAACAAGAAGTGTTAGCTGAGGAGCGGTGGGTCGAACTCTTCTGGATAACAAGTCATGTGCATTACTACTGGAACAATGATCTGTTACTCTTAAAAATAGCATCTACTATGTAATACTTGTGCATACTAATCTACTTGTTCGGACTTTATGCTGTGATAAGGGTACGTCCAGTTATCAAACTTTAACCCATTCTGCATTATATGAAGTTTTTATTTATGGATTATAATAATACATCTTACAAATACAAAATAAAAAAAGTCAACGTGAGCTTTTCCAGGCACAAGTGCAGCCATTGCAAGTGTCGCCCACGATGTAATAATCTGTATTTATACATGTGATATATACTTTAATAAAGTATATTATAAAATAGTTCATTTAGTTGAAAAGGTCTTTCGACTAGTTTTAATCTTAAAAATTTCGCAATTTTTTTATAAATTAAGATGATAAGAAGCTTACGTTATGGGTTATCCAAATGCACACGTCTTCTTGGTTGTATTCACAGCTCGTTTTACATTTAATAACTTGGCGATTTGATTTATGGCTGTATTTAAAGGCACGCCCTTACAGCTCGGAGAAGGTTCTTATACGTGATGAGAATAAGATTCTTTACATAACTACATTTATCTCCGTTAACGAAGTAATTAAAATAAACGCACAGCCACGCCACATATATAGTTGTGATTTTCAAATCCTTGACCTCCGATGTTGCATGTATTCGACTGTAAAGCTTAAAGTAATTATTCTTGATACACTTTTTAAAGTCTGGATTACCTGATCATGTCTAATTCTAGTTTATTGAAAGTTGTCCTGCCGGCTCACTTCAGCGAGCCGATAAATTACGTTAGGATTTTACTCGAAAAACAACGAAAACCAAGCTAGAACTCCAAACACTTCCGAAGCTTCAAAGCCGCCTGACTTCCAGTTTCAAAAGGTTGTAGTTCAGAAAGCTGGAGACCAAATATTACGTTACGGCAAATCAACCAATAGAAAGCCCGCTTTCACAGCAGACATATGCCAACGTATTCAGAGGTCATTATCATAATGACGCAAAGCACACTTTAAAGCGCAAAGGCACATAAAACGTTTTAGCAAGGTGCCTTGATAATCTACTTTTTTATATACTGTTAACTTAAAATTACCATCATTAACAGAAAATAATATCTAAGCCAAATATAGAGCAACAGTTACATCGACTATTTTTCTTCGTTTCTCGAACTGTTGTCACCGTCACTGAAGCTCTTTTCGTTTCTGCCGCGTCTTTCGGGGGTTAGGACAGAGTGCTAAATGGAGTCCATTTCGCGAAATGGACTTAACGTCTACGAAATTGACTTTTAATTTCTTAATTTTGGCTTTAATATTGGTATTCTATGTATTTCCTTGGTTTAATGTAATAAATAAAAGATGTACCTATACTATGTCTCCTTTCATATTATGTTAAATAATAGATGTTCCAGATATAACCATTTTTTGTGACCGCGCCCTTCGAAATGGATATTCTCTTTCAAAAATACCTACGAAATGGACTTCTGTTGTTTAAATTATAGTGAGCACATTAGATAAAGGATGTATCCCAGGTGGGAAGCGGAAACTACCTGTATACATATATTTGGTATCATACCAAACCATAAGTGCTTTCACAGGAACAGCTTACAAACGGACAGCGGTGTGCGCAAGTGCACCTTTTCCTCGGATATATGTTCACAGCTACCTTGTGTTTGATCAAAACTTTTGTCGTCATTTCCATATATCCGTAAAGCATTCAAATATACAAGGTCAATGTCACAGCTATTCCCCGGTCCAGAGGGTGAGTTGGGGGGGGGGGGTGCAATTGACTGGTGCATTACAATACAGACTAGCTCATGGTATGCTTTCCCTAGTACCGTTCTTACATTTTATGAAGCCTGTAATTACTTTTTGCTTCTTTCAACAGTATATGGTATTGCAGCATTCATATGTTACCGATATTAAAAGTAAATTAACTCTTTGTGTGAGTGGTAGTAGAAGAATAAGCAGCAACACAGTCACCAACAGTTACTGAATATAAATATCTAAGCGAGCCGCTACTAGCTTTTTTAAAAGCTAAACTTATTCACTTTATTGACGACAGTCTTGTAACACAGCCAGTGTTGTAGTATGGAAGAATAACTGTTGTTTCTGATTATTATCATTTAGCTAGAGTTGTCTCTCTTTAAATTTATAAGTGCCAGTGCATGTTCTCTAATGAGCAGTCTATCAGATGTAGTTGTACAAGTATGCTCTCTTTAAATTTATAAGTGCCAGTGCATGCTCTCTAATGAGCAGTCTATCAGATGTAGTTGTACAAGTATGATGTAGTTTTATATTAAAGCAGTTGTACGGTATACACGTCTTGTGTTATAACATTTAGTGAATTCTTATTACGAGATTATATTTATATAAACCCAACATACAACATGGTGTCAGAAGAAATTTTGGATTATAATAGTTAGAGAACTTAGTAGCATAGAAAATAAAATAGTGTAACATTTCAGAGACTTGACGGAATTTAAGAGAAAATGGAAAATAAAACTGATACGCCGAAAATGAATTGGGAATCACGGGACTTATCCAATGCATTCAAAAAGTTCAAGGAACACTGTGAGTTTATGTTTAAAGGACCGTTAGCAACAAAAACAGATGAAATTAAATGCAATTATTTGATGATTTGGGCAGGCGAAAAGGGCAGGCAAATATTTTCAACCTGGACAATGTCAGATGACGATAAAAAGAAGCTGAAATCTTACTTCGAGAAATTTGAAGAATATTGTCGCCCAAAGAGTAATATTATTTACAACAGATACATGTTCAAAAACAGAGTTCAGGGTGAAAACGAACCTTTTGAGCAGTTTGTGACAGACTTAAAGTCTTTGCTTGTAGACTGTGATTACAGACAAGAACTGCATGATGAAATGATTCGTGATCACATTGTGTTTGGTGTGAAATCTCCAAAAATCCGAGAAAAGTTGATCATGGAAGGATCTCAATTGACTCTCGAGAAATGTCTTGATATCGCTCATACGTTAGAATTAGGGCGGACACAGGCACAAGCGATTGGTGGCCAAGTACCCCAGCAGGTGGACGTCATTAGCCGACATAATGGTCGTGGACGTCACAGGACACAAAAACGAGACGATCGTAACAGACAGCCCCCAAAGCTAGACAGAAAAGACCGACGGCCTGAACACTTGAATTACAAACCACATAAATGCCATAACTGTGGACACAGCCGGCATGATTCAAAGAATGACTGTCTTGCAAGAGACAAGAAATGTTACAATTGTGGGAAATTAGGACACTTCGCAAAACTGTGTAGATCAAAACAAAGTGTGCATGAAGTGTATGAGGAATATGATTTTTCAGATGATGTCAACTCAGAGTTCTATGTAGATACAGTGAGTACCTCTAGACCTGATCAGATTTTTGTTGATATCTTGTTTGGCAAAGAAGAAAGCAAATTCAAAATCAAATGTAAAATAGACACAGGTTCACAAATAAATTGCATTCCCATGAGAATTTTCAAAAACTTGAATTTGAGGTTTCCGCACTTCTTACACAGGAGACCGACTGGTCGTTCACGGCAAAGTGAATTTAACATGTGAATACAAAGATAGGGTTGTCAATACAGAATTCTTTGTAGTAGAAAGTGCAGCACAGCCACTCATCAGTCTAAACACATCTCTTGATTTGCAGTTAATCAAATTGACATACTCTGTAGACAACAAAGTAACACACACTTCACAGTTAGATATGAATGTGATAAGGCAGGAATATAATGAGTTATTCAATGGCATAGGTTTACTTCAGGGAACTTGCTCTTTACATTTGAAAGAAAATGCTGTACCTACAGTGTGTCCCTCTAGAAAAGTTCCTTTTGGTTAACCGGACAAACTAAAGGCCGAACTTGACAGAATGGAGGCAAAAGGGATAATTTGTAAGGTTAAAGAACCGACAGAGTAAGTTAACTCTCTGATCTGTGTAGAGAAACCCAATGGAAAACTTAGGGTATGTCTGGACCCCAAAGCTCTCAATGACAACATATGCAGACCGCATTATCCTATGAGGACTATAGATGACATAACGTCAAAATTGTCTGGCGCTATTATTTTAGTGTATTAGACGCCTCTAAGGGTTACTGGTCAATAAGACTCGATGAAAAGTCATCATATCTGACCACATTTAACAGCCCCTTTTCCAGGTATCGCTATTTAAAGTTACCGATGGGCATCAGATCTAGCCAAGATATATTCAATAGGAAAATTGATGAAACATTTGAAGGCCTGTCAGGCGTAACTTCCATTGTAGATGACATTCTTGTTTGGGGAAAAACAAGATCAGAGCATGACCATAACTTAAAACAAGTTCTAGACAAGGCTAGAGATGCCAGTTTGAGGTTTAATCCCGAAAAATGTAAATTCGGGCTGACAGAGGTCAAATTCTATGGTCATATTATTAGTGCTGACGGACTGAAGGCTGACCCAAACAAGGTTAGTGCAGTACTAGACATGAAAACCCCAGAAAACAGACCTGAGCTAGAAACATTTCTAGGTATGACTACTTACTTGACCAAATTTGCACCAAACTTGGCCAAGGTCACAAGTTCGTTGTGTGAACTACTAAGGAAGGATGTAGAGTATATCTGGGATAGTCAGCATACTGAAGCCTTTCGTGAAGTGAAATCAGTCATTACTCAGGCTCCAGTTCTTACTTACTATGATCCATGTAAACCTGTTAGGCTTCAGGTAGACGCTTCTTCTAAGGGCCTAGGAGTTTGTTGCTTGCAAGATGGGAAACCAGTAGCGTACGTATGCTTCCAAAACTCTCACAAAGTCTGAAATCTCTTATGCACAGATAGAAAAAGAGACACTAGCAATTCTGTTCGGGTGCACAAGATTTAAACACTACATTTACGACCGACATACGGTAGTTGAATCTGACTGCAAACCTGTTGTAGCTATAATGAAAACACCTCTTGGTAGTGCACCGCCAAGGTTACAAAGATTATTGTTACAACTACAGAACTTTGACATTGAAGTCATACATTACAAAGGTAAAGACATACCTTTAGGAGATGCACTCAGCCGAAACTTTGTTAAAGATACATTTCCAGACATGATAGGAGACTTGGACTCTCACGTACACACTGTATTAAATTCCTTACCTGTCAGTGACGCTAGGATACAGGAAATAGTGACTGCGACGCAGACTGACCGACAATTACAAACGTTGTCAAATGTTATTTTGGCTGGATGGCCAGCTGAAAGAAAACAGTGCCCAAAGCCAATTTTAGAATACTGGAATCACCGTGACGAATTGTCATATGAGAATGGCATTATTTTCAAGGGACAGAAATTAGTCATACCTCACTCACTGAGACATGACATGACTGTTGCAGTCCATGTCGGACATTTTGGTGTTGAAAAGACGACCGGACGTGCGCGAGATATTATGTTCTGGCCGACAATGACAAAACAGATTACTGACTACGTTCTGAGCTGTGAAATCTGCAACTGATATAGGGACTCTAACAGCAAGGAACCATTGCATTCTCATGACATACCAAATAGACCATGGCAAAACATATCTTGTGATTTGTTTTCGTGGAACAATCAAAATCTCATGGTCACAGTAGATGCATACAGTCGCTATTTTGAGATTGACAATTTACCTAACATGACAAGCAAACCAGTCATTCGGAAACTAAAGGTGCATTTCAGTAGATTTGGGTTTCCAAACACCTTAAAGACAGACAACGGTTCATACTTCATTAGTGATGAATTTCAAAAATTTCTCAAGACCTGTAATATCAGACATGAAACATCTAGCCCCACTCATGCAAGTTCAAATGGGTTAGCAGAAGTGTATGTGAAAATTGCAAAGCGCATTCTACAAAAAGCAAAAGATGACAACAGAGACCCATATGTTCCCCTTTTAGAGTACAGAAATACTCCGCTAAAATCTGGATATTCACCTGCACAGTTATTAATGGAAAGAAGATTAAGATCAATTCTGCCAGCTACAAATAAACAATTAATGCCAAATGCTGTCGACCACAGAGCAGCAAGACAAAACATGAAAGAACAGCAGATCAAAACAAAAATAAACTATGATAAAACAACACGAAAGTTACCTTCCTTAAACATAGGCCAACATGTCACAGTTCAAAGGGACAAGCTCTGGGAACCAGCAAAAATTATCTCTAAACACAATGATCACTCATACAAATTACAAACACGGGATGGCTCTGTTTATCGCAGAAACAGAATTCATATCAATGACTCAAAGCCGCGTGTTTACCCAGACCATAACAATCCAACAGTTAATGAACATATCCACCCATCACTGATATCTGATACTGCCTCTGGTAAACCTCAAATTCAGAGTCAAAATTTGCCAAAATCTGAAGAAAACTCAAATCATTGCGAAACTTCAAAGTCTGTAATTAGAACAAGATCAGGTCGTGAGGTCAAACCTTCAAAGTTATACTCCGGAGAGGAATGGACAAAGTAGTATTACATATAGTAGATCAATAGAACAGTGTTATAGGAGAAGTCTACAGTGTATATACATTGTAAATAGTTTCATATATTTCCTTACAGTTATTATCAATAACATATTACGATCATAGTGATTTGTTTCATATCTTTAGTAGTCTTAGAAATTTTTGTTGCTTTTCTTGTCATTTGCAACCAAATAATGAAAATCTATTAATCTGCTTGCAAATTTTAACAAATAATAACACTGACTTGTATTAATAAGTGATTTATGATAACAATTATCTGTTAGAAGAACCAGCACCAGCGAAATTGACAATTGCTTGTTAATTTGAAACTCTGGGGATTTATAATTAACTTGTAGAGATAACCACTGCCATACTCTTCGTTTATCAATACTTTAGGCACTTCAGCTTGATTTATGTAATTTGATATTTGTAATGTGATACATTAGCAAATATTCATCTTTGATAACAAAGGGGATGTTGTAGTATGGAAGAATAACTGTTGTTTCTGATTATTATCATTTAGCTAGAGTTGTCTCTCTTTACATTTATAAGTGCCAGTGCATCTTCTCTAATGAGCAGTCTATCAGATGTAGTTGTACAAGTATGATGTAGTTCTATATAAATGCAGTTGTACTGTATACACGTCTTGTGTTATCACATTTCGTGAATTCTCATTACGAGATTATATTTATATAAACCCAACATACAACAGCCAGAATGACATTCATTCTATCATAAAATATTCTAAAGGTGACATTCGATCAGTCTGCACGTTTACTTGATTCTGTGTTAGAGCGATGCCCGGCGTAAATTTCCATTTTAAATGATAATTTTAATCTAATTTGTTAAGTTTCTAAGTTATATGTAGCAAACAATTTTTAAGCAGTTGTTGGAACAATATTTACCATTTCCATACTAAAATGTTGAATTCTGCTTAAGCTGGTGCTAACGGGTGTGGACGGTAACTTGCATTTTCTATTACTGTCCATGAACATGCTCAATCAAACTGAGTCTGCAGTTTGACCATTGGAACAGCGTTAAACTCACTAAGAAGGAAAATGTTTTAGGGCTCAAACTGTAGGGCAACAATGATGTGGTCTGAGAAGTAGTAGGTTGACAGGCAGGATAATTTGGGTTGTAGAATCTTATTCTGTATGTAGACAAGGTCAAGTGTAGAACCACCTCTGTGAGTTGGGAGCTGCACATACTGGGAATAGTTATTTAATTTCTGTGACAGTCTTGTACTTGTATAATTTGTAGAATTAAAAGCTAAGTTGAAATCTCTAAGCAGTACATCTGGAGAAGTTTGGTCTGCAATATGTGTTAGATCATTAATAAAGTCTGTTATGTTCGAGGATAGAGATCTATAGAGAAGACAGAATAACCTTGGACAGAGCTCTGATGAGATGGTAACTGACACTTGTTCCATATGAGGTTGATGTGAAACACTGGAAGTTGTCATTGGCAACTTATCTGGTGTGTAGAACAACAAATCATGGCAGTTGTCTTCCCATGACATAGGCAAACATGTCAAGCTCCACCCAACACGCTGATGGTACTGTACTTGATTCTCAAATACATTTGCTTCAGTCAGACACAGTATGTCAACCCTGCTCAGAACTGAGTGACTCTAGCTCCAGCGCTTTTACAGTTACAGGCGACACAAGATGAAAATTGCAAGTTTTGAGTATGTAAGGGGCCATAACTCTAACAATTCCGAATAAATCTATACGGGAAACCCCAGGTGCATAACTTTACTTGGTGATCAACTTTCCTGTAAAGTTTGACTGTAGGTGCAGCGCTTTTGCAGGTACAGGCGACACAAGTTAAAAATTGCAAATTTTAAGTAAGGGGCATAACTCTAACAATTCCGGATAAATCTATACGGGAAACCCCAGGTGCACAACTTTACATGCTGATTAACATTCCTGTAAAGTTTCTTGACTGTAGGTGAAGCGCTTTTGCAGATACAGGCGACACAAGTTGAAAATTACTATTTTTGACTAAGTAGGGGGCCATAACTGTAACAGTTCCAAATAAATCTATACGGGAAACCCCAGGTGCACAACTTCACATGCTGATAAACATTCCTGTAAAGTTTCTTGACTCTAGCTCCAGTGCTTTTGGAGCTACAGGCGACACAACTTTTTGGGACGGACGGACGTACGGACGGACAAGGGCATATCTAAATGCTCTTGCGGCATAAAAGGTTTTTACATATTTTGGCTCTGTGACCTAGTTTTTGACCACAGATAACCCATATTCAAAACTGAGATAGAAATCATTGAAACAATCTTTTTGACGAAGTTCCAGATTATTTGGACTGAAAATGTTCCCTCTATAAAGTGTTAACAAGGTTTTTCCATATTTGGGGTCTGTGACCTAGTTTTTGACCCAAGATGACCCATATTAGAGTTTGAGCTAGAAATCATTGAAACAACCTTTCTGACAAACTTCCAGAATATCTGGACTGAAAAGTAGCCTCAAGAGTGTTAACAAGTTTTTTTTCTATTTTTGGGCTCTGTTTTTGACTCCAGATGACCTATATTCGAACTTGCGCTAGAAATCATTTAAACAACCTTTCTGACAGATTTCCAGTTTATTTGGACTGAAAATTTTACCTCTAGAGCATTTACAATGTTTACTACTTTTGGGCTCTGTGACCTAGTTTTTGACCCCAGATAACCCATATTCAAAATTGAGCTAGAAATCATTGAAACAATCTTTCTGACAAATTTTCAGGTTATTTGATCTGAAAATGTTACCTCTAAAGTGTAAACAAGGTTTTTCCATATTTGGAGTCTATGACTCTGTTTTTGACACAAGATGACCCATATTAGAATCTGAGCTAGAAATCATTGAAACAACCTTTCTGACAAATTTCCAGAATATTTAGACTGAAAAGTAGCCTCTAGAGTGTTAAGTTTATTTTCTATTTTTGGGCTCTGTGGCCTAGTTTTTGACCCAAGATGACCTATATTCGAACGTGAGCTAGAAATCATTTAAACAACCTTTCTGACAGATTTCCAGGTTATTTGGACTGACAATGTCAACCCTAGAGTGTTAACAAGGTTTTTCCATATTTGGGGTCTATGACCTAGTTTTTGACCCCCGATGACCCATATTCGAAACTCAGCTAGAAATTATCAAAACAACCTTTCTGACAAATTTCCGGGATATTTGGACTGCAATTGTAACCTCTAGAGTGTACACAAGTTTTTTTCCTATTTTTGGGCTCTGTGACGTAATTTTTGACCCCAGATGACCCACATTCGAACTTGAGCAAGAAATCTTAGAAGCAAACTTTCTGACAAGATTATTTGGACTGAAAATTTTACCTCTAGAGTGTTAACAAGGTTTTTCAATTTTTGGGCTCTGTGACCTAGTGTTTGACCTAGATGACCAATATTCAAACTTGAGCTAGAAATCATCGATACAACCTTTCTGGCAAATTATCAAGATATTTGGACTGAAAAAGAAGCCTCTAGTTTTAACAAGGTTTTTCTGTATTTTGGCTCTGTGACCTAGTTTTCCACCCAGATTACCCATGTTCGAACTTAAGACAAACATCCTGACCAAGTTTCATGACAATTGAGGAACAAGGGGGCCATTGGCCCCAAAGCGCTCACCTGAGGACAGACTGTCATTTGTGTGAAAACGGACAAAACTAGGGTTTAAAACAAGAATTTGAAAAATTTTTACTATATATATGGTCCAAATTTCAAAGCTGTACATCAAACAACAAAAAGGAGGTCACTAGGTCAAAATGTCATCTAATGTCAGAGTTTAATTTCGACACCTGAAACTGTGCACAGTGTTCGAATTTCATAGCTGTAGTTAAAAAAGCAAGAAAGTAGGTCACTAGGTGAGAATCTAGGTCATCTAACATCAAAGTTCAGTTCTACATCAGAAACTGTGCAATTGGTCCAAATTTCATAGCTGTACATAAAAAAACAAGTAGGTTACTAGGTCAAAATTTAGGTCATCTAACATCAAAGTTCAGTTCTATATCTGAAACTGTACACACGGTCCAAATTTCATATCAATTTATCACATAACAAAAATGTAGGACACTAGGTCAAATTTAGGTCATATAACATCAGAGTTCAAATCTACATCTGAAACTGTGCAAATGATCCAAATTTCATAGCTGTACATAAAAAACAAGAAAGTAGGTCAATAGGTCAAAATCTAAGCAGGCTCATATCAAAGTAATATTCTATATCTGAAACTGTGCACATGATCCAAATTTCATAGCTGTACATCAAAAAACAAGAAAGTAGGTCACTAGGTCAAAATTTAGGTAATCTAAAATCAAAGTGCGTTTCTACATCTGAAATTGTGCACTTGGTCGAAATTTCATAGCTGTATTTCAAACAAGAGGGCCAATGGCCCTAAAGCGCTCACCTGGGTTCAAAGATAAAAGAAATTTTTATGAATGTAATGATGCATATCACAGAAATGGACCAATGCAATTTCATTGTCATAGCTCCAAAAACAGAAAGTAGGTCAGTAGGTCAAAAATAAAGGTCATGAGATGACATTTTTGAAATCGGAACGAAAAGCTGTACATACAGTCCGAATTTCATTGCTGTAGCTTTAAAGTTTTCCCTATATAAGTCTATGTAAATCAAGTGACCCCCAGGGCGGGGCCAATTCTGACCCCAGGGTCATAATTTGAACAATCTTTGTAGAGGTCCACTAGATGATGCCTCACACCAAATATCTAAGCTCCAGGCTTTGTGGTTTCAGACAAGAAGATTTTTAAAGTTTTCCCTATGTAACTCTATGTAAATCAAGTGACCTCTAGGGCGGGGCCATTTCTGACCCCAGGGTCATAATTTGAACAATCTTGGTAGAGGTCCACTAGATGATGCCTCATACCAAATATCTAAGCTCCAGGTCTTGTGGTTTCAGACAAGAAGATTTTCAAAGTTTTTCCTTTAAGTTGCCATAGCAACCAGAGATCTGCATGGAATTGAATTCTTTGAACAACTTTGGAAGACCTTCATGCAAGGAACATCCCATGCAAGTTTCATTGAATTTGGCCCAGTGGTTTCAGAGGAGTTGTCATTTGAATGAAAATTGTTGACGCCTCACGACGCACGACGCACACCGGACATTGGGGTATGACAAAAGCTCACTCTGGCACTTTGTGCCAGGTGAGCTAAAACAAGAAAGTAGGTCAGTAGGTCAAAATCTAGACAGGCTCATATCATAGTTCAATTCTACATTTGAAACAGTGCACATTGTCCAAATTTCATAACTGTATTTAAACAAGAGGGCCATGATGGCCCTGTATCGCTCACCTGAGTATGACTGCTTTTAACAAAGTTGCTATAGACCTGGTTAATTGACCCCAGATGACCGAAATTCGAACTTGACCTAGAAATTATTGAAACAATCTCTTTGACAAATTTCAAGGTTATTTGTACTGAAAATGTTATGTCTAGAGTGTTAACAAGGTTTTTCCATATTTGGGCTGTATGACCTAGTTTTTTAACCTAGATGTCCCATATTCGAACTTGACCTAGAAATTATTGAAACAATCTCTCTGACAAATTTCCAGGATATTTGGACTGAAAAAGTAGCCTCTAGAGTGTTAACAAGGTTTTTCGATATTTAGGCTCTGTGACCTAGTTTTTGACCCCAGATAAACCATACCAAATCATCAAAACAACCCTTCTGACAAATTTCCAGGACATTTGGAGTGAAAATGTAGCCTCTAGAGTGTTTACAAAGTTTTTCGATATTTGGGCTTTGTGACCTAGTTTTCCACTCCAGATGACTCATATTGAAACTTGAGCTAGAAACCATAGAATTAAGCTTTCCAAATATGAGCTAGAAATCATTGAAACAACTTTTCTGACAAATTTCAAGGACATTTGGACTAAAAATGTAACCTCTAGAGCATTAACAAGGTTTTTCTACTTTCGGGCTCTGTGACCTAGTTTTTGACCCCCGAAAACCAATATTCAAAACTGAGCTAGAAATCATCGATAGACCCTTTCTGACAAATTTCCAGATTATTTGGACTGAAAATGTTACCTTTAGAATGTTAACAAGGTTTTTCCATATTAGGACTCTGTGACCTAGTTTGTGACCCCAGATGACCCATACTCGAACTTGATCTAGAAATCCTCAAGGCAACCTTTCTGACGAATTTCCAGATTATTTGGGCTGAAAATGTAACCTCTAGAGTGTTAACAAGATTTTTCTATTTTTGGGCTCTGTGACCTAGTTTTTGAACCCAGATGACCCATATTCGAACTTGAGCTAGAAATCATAGCAGCAACCTTCCTAACAAATTTCCAGATTATTTGGACTGAAAATGTTACCTCTAGAGTGTTAACAAGGTTTTTCAATATTTGGGCTGTGACCTAGTTTTTGACCCCAGATGACCCATATTTGAACTTGACCTAGAAATTGCCAAAACAACCTTTCTGACAAATTTCCAGATTATTTGAGTTGAAAATGTTACCTCTAGAGTGTTAACAAGGTTTTTCAATATTTGGGCTGTGACCTAGTTTTTGACCCCAGATGACCCATATTTGAACTTGACCTAGAAATTGCCAAAACAACCTTTCTGACAAATTTCCAGATTATTTCAGCTGAAAATGTAACCTCTAGAGTGTTAACAAGATTTTTCTATTTTTGGGCTCCGTGACCTAGTTTTCGACCCCAGATGACCCATATTAAAAACTGAGCTAGAAATCATTGATAGAACTTTTCTGACAAATTTCTAGGATATCTGGACTGAAAAAGTAGCCTCTAGAGTGTTAACAAGGTTTTTCTATATTTGGGCTCTGTGACCTAGTTTTCCAACCCTGATAACCCATGTTCGAACTCGTCCGAGATATTAATGAGACAAACATCCTGACCAAGTTTCATGACAATTGAGGCAAAAATGTGACTACTAGAGTGTTAACAAACTAATTGTGGACGGACGGACGGACGGACTGACGGACGGACGACGGACAAAAGGTGATCAGAAAAGCTCACTCTGTCACTACGTGACAGGTGAGCTAAAAAAACACAAGAAAGTAGGTCACTAGGTCAAAATCTAGACAGGCTCATATCAAAGTTCAATTCTACATCTGAAACAGTGCACATGGTCCAAATTTCATAACTGTAGATAAATAGCAAGAAAGTAGGTCATGAGGTAAGAATCTAGGTCATCTAACATCAAAGTTCAATTCTACATCTGATACTGTGCACATGGTCCAAATTTCATAGCTGTACATACAAAAAATAAGAAAGTAGGTCACTAGGTCAAAATTTTGGTAATCTAACATCAAGGTTCAAGTCTACATCTGAAACAGTGCAAATGGTCCAAATTTCATAGCTGTACATAAAAAAACACAAGAAAATAGGTCACTAGGTCAAAATTTAGCTCATTTAACATCAAAGTTCAATTCTTCATCTGAAACTGTGCACATGGTCCAAATTTCATAACTGTATATCAAATAACCAAAAAGTAAGTCAATGAGTCCCCTTGGGCAGAACCAACTTTGACCCAAAGGCTTTAATTTAAACAATCTTGATATAGGTCCACCAGACAATGTTTCATGTCAAATATCTAAGCATAAAGAAATAGAAAACCCATGACCCCCAGGGCAGGGCCAATTTTGACCCTAGGGCCTAAATTTGAACAATCTTTGTAGAGGTCCACAATGTTTCATGCCAAATATCTAAGCTCTAGCTTTTGAAGCTTCACAGGATAATTTTCTTATAAGTTTTTACTATATGTATATAATGAAAATCTATGACCCCCAGACAGGCCCAATTTTTACCCCAGGGATATAATTTGAACAAACTTGGAACAGGTTCACTAGACAATATTTCATGCCAAATATCTAAGCTTTAGGCTTTGTCATTTCAAAGGAGAAGATTTTTTAAGGTTTTTACTATATACATATAAGGAAAATCTATGACCCCCTGGGGCGGGGCCAATTTTGGCACTAAGAGCATAATTTGAACAACTTTGGTAGAGGACCTATAGATGATGTCATATACCAAAATATCAAAGCTCTGGGCCTTGTACTTTCTGACAAGAAGATTTTTTTAATTTGCATTTTTGAAACTTCTTTTTTGGCCCTGTGACCTACTTATGCAACAGATCAGAACCATTTGAACAACTTTGAAAGGGAACCACACAAGGATCATTCTAGTGTAGTTTGGTTAATGTGCAGTCAGTAGTTTCAGCGGAGATGTTGTTTTTATGTAATTGTTGACGATGGACGACGCAAGATGCACGATGAGGGACGCCGGACACAGGGGGATCAAAATAGCTCACCATGAGCACGCTGTACTCAGGTGAGCTAAAAATGTGACCATTAGAATGTTAACAAACTAATTGTGGACTGACGGATGACGGATGGATGGACGGACGACAGACAAAAGGCGATCACAAGCATAGCGGATTTAAGAGGTTATTCAAAGCCAAATATTGACGAAGATCTATTTTCACTCATGTGGCCATTTTGTGCAACGGAGCATAACCATTTCAGCAATTTTAATAGGGGCTATATAAGGAAGGTTTCTGCGAAATTTGATGGAAAATGACATTGCAGCTTACCATGTGATGTAAATTTTTTTTTCTATATTTAGCTGTTGCAGCCCTTACGTGCAGTGGTGTCAAACAGTTTAAGCAATTTTAGAAAACAGCAATATAAGGGACATTTCCGTTAAATTTGGTTGAAAATGCCTTTGTGGTTTGTGAGTAGATGTTGTCTGAATTTTTTTTCTATTTTTAGCTTTTGCAGCCTTTGGGTGCCATGGAGAGGAATGGTTTGAGTAATTTTAGAAAAGGGCAATATAAGGAACATTTCTGTCAAGCTTGGTAAAACTTCTGGTGAGCTAACTTAGTGGAAACCGTCATTTATATACATCATTTGACATTATGACTTGCCACAAGCATGCAAAGGATTTAGTTTTGTACATGTGCTCCTTCTGGAAGAAGTTAAAAATGACGTAACTAATACTTCTAAAAGGGTAGGTAGGAAAATGCAGTTCAACACTTTTTTTCTGACACTGCAGTAAAACAGATTTTTTTTGTCTTTTTCATTTAAGGTACCTAAAAATTGTCTTTAAGAAACTGACCATTCACTAGTAACAATTATAACACAGGGCAAGAAAAAAAAACTAACAACACTGATAATAAAACTTCATTATGGCAAATGGTCTATAATAACAAACTAAAAATATCACTATGTACATTTAAACTTAAAAGTAATCAAAGAAAGCATATTATCATAATAACCTAATGAAAATTGTTGATATTTTAATAAAAAATAAATGTTTAAAATACATGACAAGAATGATAACAAGTTAAAAAAATGTGTACTGGATATTATTAATACAGTGGAACTTCCGAAAACCGAACACCCATGGAACCGGCCAAAAAGTTCGGATTTTGGAAGTTTCCGGAATTCAGAAGTACGAATGATCTGGACAAGTACATGCGCCAAACACCGGTGGTTCTTTATGTTAGTGAATGCAGTCAGTATTGTTGAGCGTAACAGCGTTTGTAACCTGGGAAACATAATGCAAAATTAAAATTAATGAAAACATTCTACACATGTATATTTTATTAGAAAAAAGTGTCATATGTTTTCAAATACATATACATGTATATTTTATTATGTGCAAACACGTTTAAATATGTCAAAACAAAGCTACATTTTGCATACCTTTAAAACAGTTTGAAAAAATCGCCAGTTAGAATAACCAACACATTGGCCGATGTTGGCTAAATAATTACGCCTTTTTATGACACCACAATAATTTACAATTTAATCCTTAAAGTTGCTTGTAGCAAACACCTGTTATTATTCCACTAATCATCGCTTTGATTATTTACTGCTCTGTCTAACTATCGATATATTCGGCTGCATGTCAATTTCAAATTGACAACTTGTTATTCTAACGCATGACAAAATAAACGATCACCGCCAACTGGTAAACAATAGAGAGACGTGAAATTTTTGCCGCAGGGCTTACGATCTTAGGTCTGTCTTTTGGACTTTTTTAAATTTTTCCGGTATTTGGAAGTAAAATTGCATTGACTTCAACTAAATGTTACGGAAAAATCGTCCGGAATTCAGAATTCGGAAGTTCCGGATTTCAGAAGTATGATTTACATAGAAAACAGAAGGAGAAATTTCGGGGCCGAGAAAATCGTTTAGTTTTCAGAAGTTTCCGGTATTTAGAAGGTCCGGTTTTCGGAAGTTCCACTGTAGTGGGTGATTCATTTACACACCTATCTAATTATTAATAAAGTGAAAGCTTTTTTAAACAGGATGGTGTTGATGCTGTGAAAAACAGATAAAGGCAACAGTATGCTTTACCTGAAACATAGACAGATAAAGGCAACAGTATGCTTTACCTGAAACATAGATAAAGGCAACAGTATGCTTTACCTGAAACATAAACAGATAAAGGCAACAGTATGCTTTAACTGAAACATAGACAGATAAAGGCAACAGTATGCTTTACCTGAAACATAGACAGATAAAGGCAACAGTATGCTTTACCTGAAACATAAACAGATAAAGGCAACAGTATGCTTTACCTGAAACATAAACAGATAAAGGCAACAGTATGCTTTACCTGAAACATAAACAGATAAAGGCAACAGTATGCTTTACCTGAAACATAATCATCTCTATTCAACTTCTTCTAAACTTTAAACATTCACTTGCTATTAACATTCTGAAAGTCAATTTGTTTATCTAGAAAATAAATAACAAAGTTACAAAGTTTATTTGGCAAAATCAACATTTTTCATGCCTTTGGCCATTAAGAATAATAATTTAAAAGATAACACAGCATATTACAAGCAGCAGTTACATATTCAAAAAAGCACATATATACCTACACATATACATACATATATGAAGATACATACATTTATCAAAATAAATAAAAGTTAGGATGTAATATTTTTCACCTTCTCATCTTCTTTACGTTTCATCACTTCTTTAATGTATTTTGATATGTCATTTAATAATTCAGTGTTTTTGTTGACATTAACTTATTTAATTTCTGTAATGTTGGCCAGTAACATCCAGTATATTACCTAAGTGTTTCTTTTTTAAAATCTAATATTTTGTACAACAAAGTAAAACATGAAATTCAGTTTCAACCATATACATAATTTACACAGTCTGTTATTTCTTTGAATGTTATGGTATCGATCTAAATTGTGCAAATCTCATGGAGGTGAATGTTTTTCTTAATTCGTTATTATGAATTTTAACAAGAGCGCCGCAAGACTGAACAAAATATGCCTGTCAATTAAGCAATTTGTTTCAATAACATCTATTCACCTATGACGTTTCAAGTCAATAGCTTTGATAATGTAGGAGTATGGTCCAGACAAACATCAAGTAAGAAAATTTATCTAAGGGGATTAACTCCATAATCATGAATTGTACACTGCACTCTGTCTAAATGAGATCTACCAACCTGAGAAGTGAAGTTTCAAGTTAATAGCTTTGATAACATAAGAGTTATGCTCCGGACAAGAAAATTAAACAAAGGGGCATAACTCCAAAATCATGCAGCATAGAGTTACGGTTCATGTGCACTGCACTTCCTCTCAATAAGACCTTTCTATGTATCAAGTTTAAAGTCAAAAGCTTTGATATGTAGGAGTTATGCTCTGGAAAACAAATTTAAACAAAGGGAAATAACTCCAAAATCATCAAGTGCAGAGTGATGACGACTCTGTCTCAATAAGATCTATCCACCTATGAAGGTTCAAGTCAATAGCTTTGACAGTGTTGGAGTTATGCTCCGGACAAGAAAATAAAGCAAAGTGGAATAACTCAAAAATCAATAAGTGCAGAGTGATGGTTCTTGTGCAATGCACTCCGTCTCAATGAGATCTATGAAACTATGAAGTTTCAATTCAATAGCTTTGATAGTGTTGGAGTTATGCTCCAGACAAGAAAAAAAAATTAAAGGGGAATAACTCCAAAATCAAGAAGTGCCAAGTGATGGGTCTTGTGCACTGTATTCTGTCTCATTGAGATCTATCCACCTATGAAGTTTAACGTCAATAGCTTTGATAGTGTTGGAGTTATGCTCTGGAAAAGAAAATTAAGCAAAGTGGAATACCTCAAAAATCAGTAAGTGCAGTGTGATGGTTCTTGTGCAATGCATTCCATCTCACTGAGATCTGTCCACCTATGAAGTTTCAAGTCAATAGCTTTGATAGTGTTGGAGTGATGCTCCGGACAAGAAAATTAAGCAAAGGTGAATAACTCCAAAATCATGAAGTGCAGAGTGATGGTTCTTGTGCATTGCACTGCATCTCATTGAGATCTGTCCACCTATGAAATTTCAAGTCAATAGCTTTGATAGTGTTGGAGTGATGCTCCGGACAAGAAAATTAAGCAAAGGTGAATAACTCCAAAATCACAAAGTGCAGAGTATGGTTCTTGTGCACTGCACTGCATCTCATTGAGATCTATCCGCCTATGAGTTTCAAGTCAATAGCTTTGATAGCGTTGGAGTTATGCTCCAGACAAGAAAATAAAGCAAAGTGGAATAACTCCAAAATCATGAAATGCAGAGTGATGGTTTGTGTGCACTACACTCGGTCTCAATGAGATCCATATTTAACTGGGATCCAAAATAACTCAGTTGTTTTCTGCCATAAATATCACAGTTAAAGCGACTGACTCGATGTATAACTAGAACTATCGCTGAATGCGATTCATACCAATGTCACTGATAGAAGGTGACTTAGATATTTGAATAGATGGAAAAGTGAATAACTTTTGTGGCATGAAATAGTTGTGTTAATGCTGGGAAAAAAAGACAATACTTCACAGGTAAAAGTAATGAATAAATTTTGAATCGTCAAATCAGGAAACAGTTTACCTTTGATTTTGCAAATTTACTAAAACAAAGAAATCACGAGTTAAAATAAAGAGTATCATGTATTCAGCCAAGTAAGAAAAAATCCTCATCTTACATTTGATTGTCTAATATTTGACGTTCAAGTGTGACCTAGACCATGAGCTAGTACAAGGGCAACACAAGTTCAACACCAGTTCTGCATATCCTCTTCATCAGGGAAACATATGAGCTAAGTTTGAATAAAATCCTTCAAAGGGTAAAGAGCAGACAAAAAAATTGTCTGACTTTCCAGTGTGACCTTGACACTGAGCTGACACAAGGGCAATATGGGTTATGCACATTGCCTTCTTGAGACGAACATTTGGGCAAAGTTTCTTGTCTTATATTTCATCATCAAATATTTGATCTTCAAGTGTGACCTTGACCTTGAGCTAGTGCAAGGTCAACATGGGTTTTGTGAATTGCTATCAAGAGGTGAACATTTGAGCAAAGTTTGAAGAAAATCCTTCAAGGGGTATAGCATTTACAGAGCGGACACGAAAATTGTCTGACCTTCCAACGTGACCTTGACCTTGACCTGACACAAGGGCAACATCGATTTTGCAAATTGCCTTGCTGAGTTGAATAATTGAGTAAAGTAAGAACAAAATCCTTCAAGGGGTAAAGAATTTACAGAGCAAACAAAACACACTGTCCTTTTTTTAATTGACAGATTTTGACCTTCCAGTGTGACCTTGACCTTGAGCTGACACAAGAACAATATGGGTTATGCACAGAAGAAAATCCTTGTCTTATAATTCATTGTTAAAAATTTGACGTTTAAGTGTGACCTTGACCTAGAGCTGGTACAAGGTCAACATGGCTTCTACACATTGCTATCATGAGGTTAACATTCGAGCCAAGTTTGAAGAAAACTCTTTAAGGGGTATAGGATTTACAGAGCGGACACAAAAATTAACTGACCTTCCAGTGTGATCTTGACCTTGACCTGACACAAGGGCAACCTGGGTTCTGCACATTCCCATGTTGAGGTTAACATCAAAGCAAAGTTTGAAGAAAATCCTTCCATTAGTATATGATTTATTGAGCGGACAAGGAAGAGACGGATGGACAGACCGACCAACCAATGGAGGCGACAAAGCGATTCCAGTAGACCCCCCCCCCCCCCCACACACACACATTTTGTGGTGGTGGTTTAAAGAAGAAAATGTTTATATATGCATAAATTCTGGGTAAAGTTGTGAGGAACATACCTAAACTATGTTACTTTCTCAGTTTTAGACACAGAAAAACATCATAATATTAAGTTTTTCACACTTTTATCAGTAAAAAATTTACCCCATTAGTCACAGGGTAGGTACTTTGTTTATATTGTTAATTTTGACATTTGTAAAGAACATTCCATAATGGCTCCATGGTCTAAGTCGTTGCTCTTAATTTATTACAGTTCTTATAACCTAACCAAGTTTTTTTTTTTTTTAAAAAAAGCTAAATATTATACAAAATGCCAGGACTATACATGCACTCCAAAAACATTTCTAACAAAAAAGTAAATAAACCAAACAAAACAAAATTCAATGATCTATGTTATAACAAGAGGGCCATGATGGCCATGGATCACTCACCTGAGTACTTTGGCTGTAGGTTTGCTGTTAAGCAGTTTTTATTTTTTAATTGAAAATATGTAAGTGCCTACAAACCAAATATGTAAAATATCAGTCAATAAATAAAGGCTCTATGACAGAAAGTAGAAATATATATTATAAGCTATGGCTATGATTTGAACAAACTTAGTAGAGGCCCAATAGACAATGCTACACAACAAATATCTAAGCTCTATAACTTACAGTTTCTGACAAGAAGATTTTTTAAGATTTTCCTATATAACCCTATGTAAAACAATGGACCCCTTGGGCGGGGCCATTTTTGACTCAGAGGCCATGATTTGAAAAAACTTGGTAGAAGTCCACTAGACAATGCTACACAACAAATATCTAAGCTCTATAACTTACGGTTTCTGACAAGAAGATTTTTTAAAGATTTTCCTATATACATGTAACCCTATGAGTGACCCCTGGGGCGGGGCCATTTTTGACCCAGTGGCCATGATTTGAAAAAAAATTGGTAGAGCTGCACTAGACAATGCTACACACCAAATATCTAAGCTCTATGCCTTACTGTTTCTGACAAGAAGATTTTTAAAGTTTTTCCTAAGTAACTCTATTTAAAACAAGTGACCCCCGGGGCAGGGCCATTTTTGACCCAGAGGCCATGATTTGAACAAACTTGGTAGAGGTCCACTAGACAATGCTACACACCAAATATCTTAGCTCAATAACTTACGGTTCCTGAGAAGAAGATTTTTTAAAGTTTTTCCTATTTAACACTATGTAAAACAAGTGACCCCCGGGGCAGGGCCATTTTTGATCCAGAGGCCATGATTTGAACAAACTTGGTAGAGGTCCACTAGACAATGCTACACACCAAATATCTAAGCTCTATAACTTACGGTTTCTGACAAGAAGATTTTGTAAGATTTTCCTATATAATTCTATGTAAAACAAGTGACCCCTGGGGCAGGGCCATTTTTGACCCAGAGGCCATGATTTGAACAAATTTGGTAGAGCTCCACTAGACAATGCTACACAACAAATATCTAAGCTCTATGCCTTAGGTTTCTGACAAGAAAATTTTTTTTAAAGTTTTTCCTATATAACTCTATTTAAAACAAGTGACCCCTGGGGCGGGGCCATTTTTGACCCAGAGGCCATGATTTAAACAAACTTGGTAGAGGTCCACTAGACAATGCTACACACAAAATATCTTAGCTCTATAACTTACTGTTTCTGACGAGAAGTTTTTTAAAGTTTTTCCTATTTAACACTAAGTAAAACAAGTGACCCCTGGGGCGGGGCCATTTTTGACCCAGAGGCCATGATTTGAACAAACTTGATAGAGGTCCACTAGACAATGCTACACACCAACTATCTAAGCTCTATAACTTACGGTTTCTGACAAGAAGATTTTTAAAGATTTTCCTATATAACTCTATGTAAAACAAGTGACCCCCGGGGCAGAGCCATTTTTGACCCAATGGCCATGATTTGAATAAACTTGGTAGAGGTCCACTGGACAATGCTACATACCAAATATCTTAACTCTAGGCCTTCTTGTTTCTGACAAGAAGATTTTCAAGTTTTCCCTATATAACTCTTTGTAAAATCAACTGACCCCTGGGGTGGGGTCAGTTTTGACCCCAGGGACATAATTTGAACAAACTTGGTAGAGGTCCACTAGATGATGCTTCATACCAAATATCAAAGCTCTAGGCCTTATGGTTTTAGACAAGAAGATTTTTAAAGATTTTCCTTTTCGTTGCCATGGCAACCAGAGTTCTGCATGGAATCAAATTCTTTGAACAATTTTGGTAGAGCTTCATGCAAGGAACATTTCTGTGAAGTTTTGTTGAAATTGGCCAAGTGGTTTTTTAAAACAAAAGTTTACGCACGCACGGATGCACGCACGCACCGACGACTGACGATGGACATTGACTGATCACAATACCTCACCTTGTGCACTACGTGCACAGGTGAGCTAAAAACCATGTCCTAAAACAGGATGCCAACTGTGGTTCAATATGACTTAAAAAATTTCCAACTTACTATACAAATAAAGCTAAAATTATACTTGTAATGAAGAATTTTTGATAAAACAAGAGGGCTTTGTCCCTATATCATTCACCTGAGTACCACAGGTTTGACAGAAGTAGAAATTACTTGCAAAACTGTAGATCTAGTGCAAATTTCATAGACAAAGTTTAAAAATACAACAGAAAGTTGGTCAGCACATTATGGTCAATGTCATTTTAAGGCAAAGTTGAAATATGCATGAAAAATTATAATTACGGTTATATCAGTAGGTCATGGTTTTTAATTTTGTTTCTACAAAATGAGAAGATTTTTAAGTCTTCCCTATCAATAGTCCAAACTTTATCACATTTATCATTTTTTCCCTTTTTTCACAAAAATCTCGTGCGCGTAGTAAATTTTATAATAAAAGGCCTTGGTTTGGTCCCGAGTGTCATCGAGCCAGAAAACATTATCACCGCGTAAAAAAGAGGTATCAACAATACCCTAGTGATTACAATAAGCATCTATTAAATGAGGCTAGCAAGTCTTACAAACGTATTATATATCGTTATGTACAACAATATAAACATAGAAGGTCAATTTATCTTAGATCTTTGCAAACAAATAATCCTAAATCGTACTGGAACTTTTTGAATAAATTAAATCCAAAGCCTTCTAACAACAAAATGCCAAGCATGCACGATTTTTATAATTATTTTAAGGATGCAAATACAGGCTCCTTGTCCTCTAATGCAAATCCAATGCAACAAAATAATTTCAACGAAGAAATAAATTCCCAAATCACCACGAATGAAATAATAAGAAACATAAATCATCTTAAAAATGGTAAAGCCTGCAGTCCTGTCGATAATATACTTAACGAATACATAAAAAATACACAGGATATGTTTTTACCGATTTACACAAAACATTTTAACATTGTTTTAGACACAGGTTATATGCCATCATCATGGCTTAATGGAGTTATCGTTCCATTATTTAAAAACAAAGGTGATCCAAAAGAACCATCCATTTACAGGCCCATAACTTTACTTAGTTGTCTTGGGAAATTGTTTACCTCAATACTTAACTGTAGATTAACTAAATATTTAGAATCTAGTAATATTCTTAATGCAAATCAGGCTGGTTTTCGAAAAGGATTTTCTTGTCAGGATCATATTTTTACCCTTCATTCAATAATCAGCATCCTGAAATATAAGAAGAAAAAATTGTTTTGCGCATTTATAGATTTTTCTGCGGCATTTGATAAAGTAAATAGGACTAGTCTTTGGCTAAATTTGTTAAATTCTAACATCAATGGTAAGGTTCTAAAAGTTATTCAAAATATGTATAGTAACATTAAATCTTGTGTTTCCCTTAATGGTGATTTGTCCCCCTTTTTTGCATGCATGAATGGAGTCCGTCAAGGGGAGAATCTGTCGCCTCTTTTGTTCGCTCTTTTTCTTAACGATTTACAGACATGTATCGAATATTCAGGTGGCATCGGTGTAAAACTTGAAGACGATGTAAATGAATCTAATTGGCTTAAACTTTTAGTCTTCCTGTATGCTGATGACACCGTTATCATTTCAGATGACCCAACGGATTTCCAAATATGTCTGAACGCTTTTAATTCTTATTGTAGAGAATGGGATCTTACAGTGAACCTGGACAAAACAAAAGTTATTGTGTTCGGTTGTCGGTCGGTTCGTAACTACGAATTCAAACTTGGTGATAACATCCTCGATTTTTCTGATACATATCATTATCTAGGCGTTAAATTTTCAAGTTCCGGGTCATTTCTTAATGCCCGCAAATACATAGTTGAGCAGGCAAAAAAGGCAATGTTTTTACTTTTCTCTAAAATTAGAAATGCCGACTTACCAATTGACTTGAGCATAAAATTATTTGATCACACTGTCTTACCGATTTTAACATATGGCTCAGAAATTTTTGGCTTCGAAAACTTAGATATGTTAGAATCAGTTCATAACGATTTTTTGCGCAAACTATTAAACGCCCGTAGAAGTACACCTATTTATATATTACACGGTGAATTGGGAAGGTATCCTATCTCAGTTGTAGTTAAAAGCAGGATGATAGGATTTTGGACACGCTTACTATCTGGTGACCATAACAAGTTATCATTTAAACTTTATACATATATGGTCAATCGTCAAACCACAACTTTTAAATGGACGTCGTACGTTAAGAGAATACTTGATTTAGCTGGCTGTTCATACCTGTGGTTAAATCAATTTTATACAAATATACCATTAAATACACGTGCGCTAGTAAAACTCACGTTAATAGATCAGTACAAACAGCAATGGTACGGGAATTTGCAATCCTCTAATAAAGGCAATATATATAATTCATTTAAATCCACATTAGAATTAGAACCATATTTTAACTTATTGCCGCATAGTGACGCATTAAATTTGTTTAAATTTCGGTCTTCTAATCATAAATTTCCTGTTGAAACCGGCAGGTGGGACGGAACAGTATTTAATGACAGAAAGTGCACACTTTGTGACCTAGATGATTTAGGCACCGAAAAACATTATTTATTAAGCTGCCCTTTTTTTATGTATCAACGGTCAATTCTTACCAATAAGTTAAATTTTGCAGTTTTAAACACCGAGAGTTGTTTTAATAGTTTGTTGAATATGAAATCACCTGACAAATTAAAGCATTTGTCTATTTTTTGTAAAACCTTAATGGCCAAATTTAAGTAATTATATGAATATAAACCTTTCTGGTAAGGTAACTATACACTTAATCTTACATTACATTTCACATATTTTTTGTTTGCTGTTATACAGTAACTATCTATACGGATTATGTACTAGTTTCAAACTTTATTACGGTCTCCCCCAATGTATTACTTACACACCTTTGTCAAACTTTAATCTGTTTTTTTTATTATTATTTTCCTCATACTGTACTTATGTACCTGAGAGAATAAAGTGTATGTTCTGTTCTGTTCTGTTCCTTATTAATTCAACTGAATAAACTTTGTGAAACCCTTTCTACATTAATTTCAATCAGTAATGTGAAGTTGGTAATTGTTGTTTGCATAACAGCTGTCTGTCAATTATGTTTTCACATATATCAGTGTCTTCAAAGAGGGATGAATAACAAACTGTTAAACTGGTCATGTCACAATTTAAGTGACAGCTTGAGTAAATAATAACACAAGTATAAGTGCTCCAAACAAAGCTACAAATTGAGTAAATGTTTGCTTTCTTCTCTATTTTGTCAATTTCACTCAGTTTCTTCCATATAAAGTAATACAATGTCATCAGAAACACTCAGTTTGAGCAGATCAGTGGTCCAGAGGTAATGCGCTGGACTGTTAACCCAGGGGTCCCGTGATTGATCCCTCGCTCCTCCACTAACATTATTAATTGTCTTTTGGATGAAACGTTAAACCGAGGTCCCATGTATCAGTGCTATACACTGAGCATGCAAAAGAACCAGGAGTGTCTCTAGGAAGGGATGCTTGCTGTTTCTTGCACTATCCGAAACAACATAAAATAACTAATCTCTGCAGGGGGCATCGGTCATATGGGCAACCAGTACCGACGATAAATAAACTCAAAGAGATAGAAAGAAACACTCAATTACAGATGAGCAATCTGTTAAATGGTATGAAACATCAACACAATTGGAAATCTTACAGAGAAAAGATTGAGGCCATACAAGAAGTAGAGAAGGAATCAAGTTTAATAACAAGGGGGCAATTGGCCCCAAAGCGCTCACTTGAGGACGGACTGTTATTTGTGTTTCATGTTAAATATCTAAGCTCTAGTATTCTTAGTTTCAGAGATCACTTTTTTTTTATATGTATATAAAGAAAACCCATGACCCCAAGGGCAGGGCCAATTTTGACCCTAGGGCCATACTTGAAACAATGTCTGTAAAGATCCACAATGTTTCATGCCAAATGTCTAAGCTCTAGCCTTTGAGGCTTCAAAGGAAAATTTTCTTATAAGATTTTACTATATGCAAATAATGAATTTCTTTGACACCCTGGCAGGCCCAATTTTTACCCTGGATATAATTTGTACAAACTTGGAACTGGTTCACTAGACAATAATTCATGCCAAATAATTAAGCTTAAGGCTTTATGTCATCATCATCATTGTTATTATGTCTTTTTGTCATATGATGCATTTATGGCAATAAAATATGTTTAAACTAAAAATACCTAAGCCTAAAATCAAGACACATTTAGGACTGGGCTTATTTTGAACCTGGGGTCATGATTTGGACCAGTTTGGTAGAGGTCCACTGGACAATAACACATAGCAAATATCTAAGCTTTAGGCCTTGTGGTTTCAAAGATCTTTAAAAATCTAGTTTTTGTTTCTGTGAGCAAGATCTGCAACAGACTAGAACCATTTGAACAACTTTGACAGAGCTTCATGTAGGGAGCATATGCAAGTTTCATCAAATTTTGCCAAGTGGTTTCAGAAGAGATGTCCTTTAAAAAAAATTGTAGATGAGAGACAGCCATTGATCCTAACAGCTCAGATAAGCACTAAGTGCTCAGGTAAACTAAAAACAACAGTGATTACATGTACAAGCAAATTTGTTTAATTTATATCCCCACAATAAATGCTCATGAATTTTAGTTTGAAAATGAACTTTTTTTACATACAAATGCATGGTTTTGAAAAAATGCTATGTAGCAAATATCACTGCTGTAGGCCTTGTTGTTCTAGATAAGAAACTTCTTAAAGATTTCATATTTTAAAATTCTGGTTGTCATAGCAAACAGACTTCTACATAGAATGGAATTGCCTGAACAACTTTGGTATAGGTTCATGCAAAGCACATGCCTGGAAAGTTTTAATGCTCTATGAATAGCAAGGATATTTTTCATAAGTGTAATTTTTTATATGCCTTATTAATATATTGTACAGAAAATTGATCAAAAGGACCATAACACTGGTGCTTCTGATCTGACTGGAACAAACTGCCTCCATTATCCTATACTGATGATTCATATTTGTGTTGAGTGACATGAGGAAAGCCTTGCAGTATGTGCCTTCTTCAGTGCACTTCTACTAAATGTCCCTTATCACTGTGAAGTTTCAACAAAAGTTTAGAGTTTCAAAAGTTTCTAAAAAATTTTTAAGTAATGCTCAAAACCATGACAAATTTAAACAAGGGGGCCATTGAGGTCAGACTGTTATTTGTAAGAAAGCAGAGAAAGCTAGTGTTTATTACAAGAATTTGAACAATGTTGGTCACTAGACCATACTTCATGCAAAACATATTTTTAAATTTTTACTATATATCCAAATTTCAAAGCTGTACAACAAACAACAAAAAAGTAGGTCACTACATCAAAATTAATGTCATCTAATATCAGAGTTCAATTTGACACCTGAAACTGTGCAAATAGTCCAAATTTTATAGCTGCAAATAAAAAAGCAACAAAGTAGGTCACTAGGTCAGAATTTAGGTCAGCTGATATCAAAGTTCAAATCTACGTCTGAAACTCTGCACATGGTCTAAATTTCATAGCTGTATATCAAATATTGAATAGGTATGTCACTAGGTCAAAATTTAGGTCATCTAACATCAAAGTTCAATTCTACATCTGAAACTGTGCAAATGGTCCAAATTTCATAGCTGTACATCAAAAAACAAGAAAGTAGGTCACTAAGTCAAAATCTAGGCCACATTGAAGTTCAATTCTACATCTGAAACTGTGCACATGGTCCAAATTTCATAACTGTATATCAAATAACCAAAAAGTAGGTCACTGAGTCCCCTTGGGCAGGGCCAACTTTGACCCCAAAACTTTAATTTAAACAATCTTGATATAGGTCCACCAGACAATGTTTTATGTCAAATATCTAAGCATAAAGAAAAAGAAAACCCATGACCCCCAGGGCAGGGCCAATTTTGACCCTAGGGCCTAAATTTGAACCATCTTTGTAGAGGTCCATAATGTTTCATGCCAAATATCTAAGCTCTAGCTTTTGAAGCTTCACAGGATAATTTTCTTATAAGTTTTTAATATATGTATATAATGAAAATCTATGACCCCCAGGCAGGCCCAATTTTTATCCAAGGGACATAATTTGAACAAACTTGGAAGAGACTCACTAGACAATGTTTCATGCCAAATATCTAAGCTCTAGCCTTTGTGGTTTTTGAGAAGAAGTTTTTTTTAGTTTTAACTGTATGTATATAAGGAAAACTATGACCCCACCCCCAACTGGGCAGGGCCATTTTCAACCCTTGGGCTATAATATGAACAATAATTGTAGTGGTCCTCTACACAATGTTTCATGTTAAATATCAAAGCTCCAGCCTTTACAGTTTTAAAGCAAAAGATTTTTTAAAGATTTTACTATATGTATTTAAGGACAAGAGGGCCATGATTGCCCTAGATCACTCACCTGAGTATTTTGGCTGTAGGTTTGCAGTTAAGCAGTATTTCATGTTTTAATTGAAAATATGTAAGTAAAGTAAATATAAATATGTAAATATGTAAAATATCAGTCAATAAATAAAGGCTCTATGACAGAAAAAAGAAATATCAATCATAAGCTATGGTGACCTTGACCTTGACCCAGTGACCTAAAACCCTACCCATGGGTAGAGGTCAATGCAAGGATCCTGTATACCGAATATCAAAGATATTGGTCTTTAAAAGAAGGCTCTATGAGGTACAGTATATAAACTTATTTTTAGCCTCAGTGACCTTTAACCTAATCTAATAATTCCAAAAAGCTTGATAAAGCTTGTTTCATACCAAATCTTAGATCTCAGGGCCTTGTGGATTCAGACAAGAAGATTTTTAAAGTTTTACTATATAAGCCTATGTTAAATCAAATGACCCCTGGGTAGGGGCCAAATTTGACCCCAGAGGCATAATTTGAACAAACTTGGCTCCAAAAACAGAAAGTAGGTCAGTTGGTCAAAAATAAAGGTCATGAGATGACATTTTTGAAATCGGAACGAAAAGCTGTACACACAGTCCGAATTTCATTGCTGTAGCTTTAAAGTTTTCCCTATATAAGTCTATGTAAATCAAGTGACCCCCAGGGCGGGGCCATTTCTGACCCCAGGGTCATAATTTGAACAATCTTTGTAGAGGTCCACTAGATGATGCCTCATACCAAATATCTAAGCTCCAGGCTTTGTGGTTTCAGACAAGAAGATTTTTAAAGTTTTACTATATAAGCCTATGTTAAATCAAATGACCCCTGGGTAGGGGCCAAATTTGACCCCAGAGGCATAATTTGAACAAACTTGGTAGAGGTCCAAATGACAATGCTATGTACCAAATCTTAAGGCTCAGGGCCTTGTGGTTTCAGACAAGAAGATTTTTAAAGTTTTACTATATAAGCCTATGTAAAAATCAAATGACCCCTGGGTAGGGGCCAAATTTGACCCCAGAGGCATAATTTGAACAAACTTGGTAGAGGTCCATACGACAAGGCTACGCACCAAATCTTAAGGCTCAGGGCCTTGTGGTTTCAGACAAGAACATTTTTAAAGTTTCACTATATAAGCCTCTGTAAAATCCATTGACCCCTGGGTAGGGGCAAAATTTGACCCTAGGTGTATAATTTGAACAAACTTGGTAGAGGTCCACACGACAATGCTACATACCAAATCTAAAGGCTCAGGTCCTTGTGGTTTCATACAAGAAGATTTTCAAAGTTTTCCCAATGTAAAATAAGTTGACCCACGGGGCGGGGCCAAATTTGACCCCAGGGGCATAACTTGAACAAACTTGGTAGAGGTCCACAAGACAATGCTACATACCAAATCTTAGATCTCGGGGCCTTGTGGTTTCAGACAAGAAGATTCTTAAAGTTTTACTATCTATATAAGCCTATGTAAAATCCATTGACCCCCGTGTAGGGGCCAAATTTGACCCCAGGGGCATAATTTGAATAAAGCTCTAGCCTTTGTCATTTTAGAGAAGAAGATGTTTTAAGTTTATACATATAAGGAAAACTATGATCCCCCGAGGCGGGGCCAATTTTGACACTAGAGGCATAATTTGAACAACTTTGAAAGAGGTCCAATAGACAAAGTTTCATGCTAAATATCTGAGCTCTAGCCTTTGTCATTTCAGGGGAGAAGATTTTTTAAGTTTTTACTATATACATATAAAGAAAACCTATGACCCCCCCGGGATGGGGCCGATTTTGAAACTAGAGGCATAATTTGAATAACTTTGGTAGAGGACCTATAGATGATGTCATATACCAAATATCAAAGCTCTGGGCCTTGTACTTTTTGACAGCACAATGTTTTTAAGTTGCATTTTTGAAACTTCTTTTTTTGGCCCTGTGACCTACTAATGCAACAGACCGGAACCATTTGAACAACTTTGAAAGGAGACCACCCAAGGATCATTTCTGTGTAGTTTAGTTAATGTGCAGTCAGTGATTTCATAGGAGATGTTGTTTTAAAGAAATGGTTGATGACACACGACGCACGCTGGGTGATCACATAAGCTCACCATGAGCACGTTGTGCTCAGGTGAGCTAAAAAGTGAAATAATATGTAAAAAAAAATCAATAAAAGGAAATAATTATAAGAAGACGGCCATGATGGCCCTAAATCGCTCACCTGAGTCTCACTGCTCATGTTACAAGTATTGTTATTGGTTGTTATGGGTGTTCATTGTTCACAAGTTTGAATAAGTTTGTGACCTTGACTTTTGACATACTGACCCCAAAAATGATAGGGTTCTTTAACTGAGTAAAGACAATCATCCTATGAAGTTTGAAGGCTCTGGGTAAAATGGTACTCCAGTTACTGAGCTGAAACTGTTTTCACTCTAGAGGTCCCTGTGAACTTAACCTTTGACCTATGGATCCTAAAAACAATAGGGTTCTTCTAATACAATAATCCTATAAAGTTTGAAGGCTCTGGGTGTAATGGTACTACAGTTACTCTGCAGAAATACTTTTCACTATACAGGTCCCTGTGACCTTGACCTTTGACATACTATTTAGTAAAAGCAATCATCCTATGAAGGTTGAAGGCTCTGGGTGAAATGGTACTCCTGTTATTGAGTTGAAATGGTTTTCACTCTAGAGGTCCCTCTGATCTTGACCTTTGACCTACTGACTCAAAAAGCAAAACGTTTTTTCCTACTCAATAAGGGCAATAACCCTGTGAAGTTTGAAGGCCTTGGGTCAACTGGTACTAAAGTTATTGAAAGGAAACAAAGTGTGACAGGCAGACAGGCAAACAGACACCCATGGACAGGGCAAAAACAATATCTCTCCATCAGAAGTGCGGGGTTGGGGCAGGGGGTAGACATTACAATGAACAATTGAAGGTCTAGCCCTATGTGTTTCAGAGCAGCAGATTTTTTAAGTTTTCCCTATATAAGTCCTTGTGTAAAATCAAATGATCCCCTCACCAAGATGGGCCAGTTTTGACCCCAGGGTCATGATTTGAACAAACTTGGTAAAGGTCCACTAGACAATGCTACAATGTACATACCAAATATCTTAGCCCTAGGCCTTGTGGTTTCAGAGAAGACGGTTTTCAAAGTTTTCACTATATATGCCTATGAGAAATAATGTGGCCCCTGGGGCGGGGCCAAATTTAAAACTTGGGCCATGATTTGGAAAAACTTGATAGAGGTCCAGAAAATGCTACATACCAAATATCTTAGCCCTAGGCCTAGTGGTTTCAGACAAGAAGATTTCTATATAAGTCTATGTAAAATCATGTGACCCCTGGGACGAGGTCATGCTTCCTAGAGATACTAAAGATTTTTGAAGTTTTCCCTATGTAAGATTATATGTAAAATCATGTTGGGTCAAATTTTGATTGTGGGGCCATGATTTGAACAAACTTGGTAGAGGTCCACAAAACAATGCTACATACCAAATAGCTAAGCCCTAGACTTTTTAAGTTTACCCTATACAATAATGTGGCCCCTGGGGAGGGTCAATTTTGACCCTGTTGCCATGATTTGAACAGTCTTTGTAGAGGTCCACTAGCCTTAGTAACCATTGGGCAGGGTCAATTTTGACCCCAGGGCCAAGATTTGAATAAAGTTGGTAGAGGTCTACTTGGCTATGTTACACATCAAATATCTTAACACTAGGTCTACTGGTTAATGACAAAAAGATTAAAACAATAGCCGGTCGAACCGGGTGATGCTTCCCAAATAGGTTTTGGACACAGAATAGTGTGACATAAAAAGGTTACTAACATTTACACTAAGATATCTGGCACATTGTGAATCCATGACAATTGCCAAATAATCTACTGCCAAAAGCCTCATGACCTCAAATAAGAGGAGGAAGTATTAAAACATGAATTACAGAATGAAAATGTACATATGAAACATATTAAATAACAAGTATGATAATTAAAGACAATAAAAAGTATGAAAATTAACAAAGGGCAGTAACTCCAAAATAATGAAGCAAAGGGAATGGTTCTTGTGCACTGCACTTCACCATTATGAGATTTATCCACCTGTGAAGTTTCAAGTCAGTAGTTTTCATACTGTTGGGGTTACATTGTGGACAAAAAACAAGTATAAAAAATTACAAAGGTCAGCAACTCAAAGTTATGAAGCGGACACTTGTGCACTCCTACTCAATAAGATCTATCTACCTGCAAAGTTTCCTGTTGATACCTCTTGTAGTTTCAGAGTTATGTCCCGGACAAAGTTCTAAGTGTAAAAATGAACAAAGGGCAAGAACTAAAAAGTTAGACAAGGCAGAGTTACAGTTTATATGCACTGCACTTCTACTCAATGAGATCTATCTACCTACCAGGTTTCTTGTTGATACCTTTTGTAGTTGTAGAGTTATGTCCCAGACAAAGTTCCAAGTGTAAAAATGAAAAAAAGGGCAAATGCACTGCACTTCTACTCATTCAGGTCTTTCTACCTACTAGGTTTCTTGTTGATACCTCTTGTAGTTGTAGAGTTATGTCCCTGACAAAGTTCCAAGTGTAAAAATGAAAAGAAGGCAATAACTGAAAAATTAGGCAAGGCAGAGTTACGGTTCTTCTGCATTGCACTTCTACTCAATGAGATCTATCTACCTACAAAGTTTCTTGTTGATATCTCTTGTAGTTTCAGAGTTATGTCCCTGACAAAGTTCAAAGTGTAAAAATGAACAAAGGGCAAGAACTCAAAAATTAGGAAATACAGAGTTATGGTTCTTCTGCAGTGCACTTCTACTCAATTAGATCTATCTACCTACAGAATTTCTTGTTGATACTTCTTGTAGTTTCAGATTTATGTCCCTAACAAAGTTCAAAGTATAAAAATGAACAAAGGGCAAGAACTAAAAAATTAGGCAATGCAGAGTTCTTATGTACTGCTCTTCTACTCAATAAGATCTATCTACCTACAAAGCTTCTTGTTGATATTTCTTGTAGTTTCAGAGTTGTGTCCCGGAGAAAGCTCTAAGTGCAAAAATGAAAAAAGGGCAATAACTCATAAATATGACAAGGCAGAGTTATGGTTCTTCTGCAATGCACTTCTACTTAAATGAGATCTATCTACCTTCAAGATTTCTTGTTTATACCTCTTGTAGTTGTAGAGTTATGCCCCGGACAAAGTTCCAAGTGTAAAAATGAAAAAAAGGGCAATAACTCAACAAGAGCCACTGCAAGCGGGGCCACGCTCGACTTTTTCCTACTTCCAAAGGCAAACACATCAGAGGAAGCATATTGTGGTGAAGGGATTTCAAATGAAACATCATTTGGAAATATAATTATACATAACAAAGTTATGGCCAATTTTAGCAACATTCAGAAATTTGACCTTAAAGGTCAAGGTCAAATTCAGTTTAACCTTCTTTGGCGGTATTGTCTAAAAGGCAGTTATGTCCAAGCATGAAGACACTACATCCATTAACAACAAAGATATAGCCAAGTTAAGTTATGTCAAGGTCATTTAAAGGTCAAAGTAATGCTTGAATTGATTAACAGGTTTGTTTTATTCTCAGTGTTGTTTTGTCCCTGTATAGATCAAATTCGTCCATAAATAACAAAAGTTTGGCTATTTTAGCAAAATGCAATAATTCAAACTTTACTGTAAAGGTCATTTAACGGTTGAGGTCATACTTGAATAATTTAACATGTAGGTTTTGTCATGAGCATTGTTTTGTCCAAGTATTAATAAAAAAGAATTAAAAAATGACGTTAGGGCCAATATTAGCAAAATTCAATAATTTGACCTTGATTGTCAGGGTCATTTGAAGGTCAAGTCACAGTTGAATGATACAATGTGTCAGTTTTGTCAAAAGTGTTGTTTTGTCCCAGTATAAATCAAATCAAACCATAAATAACAAAAATTTGGCTATTTTAAGCAAAATTCAATAACTTGTCCTTAAATGTCATAATGTCGGATTTGTCATTTTAGTGTTGTTTAGTCCAAATATGAATCAAATCTATAAATAAATGAGAAAGTTATGACAATTTAAGCAAAAATCAATCATCTGACCTTGATGGTCAAGGTCATTTGAAGGTCATGGTCACATCTGAATTACTCAACATGTCAGTTTGTCATAAGTGTTGTTTTGTTCAAGTATAAATCAAATCCAACAATAAATACTAAAGTTATGGACAATTTTAGCAAAATTTAATAATTTGACCTTGAAGGTGAAGGTCATTTATGAGTCAAGGTCATATCTGAAAGAATCAAAATTGGATTTGTCATAAGTGTTGTTTTGTCCAAGTATGAATCAAATCCATAATTAAATGAAAAAGGTATGACAATTTAAGCAAAATTCAATCATCTGACCTTGACGGTCAAGGTCATTTTTAGGTTATGGTCAAACCTGAGATATTCAATATGTCAGTTTTGTCATAATTGTTGTTTTGTCCAAGTATGAATCAAAACCAATCATAAACAACAAAGTTATGACAATTTAAGCAAAATTTAATTATTTGATCTTGACCGTAATGGCAATTTTAAGGTTAAGGTCAAACTTGAATAATTTATCTAGTCTGCTTTGTCATAAGTGTTGTTTTGTCAAAGTCTGATACAAATCCAACCATAAATAACAAAATTATGGCCAGTTTTAACAAAATTCAATGATTTGACCATGACTGTCAAGGTCATTTAAAGGTCAAGGTCAAACTTGAAATAATCATAATGTCTGATTTGTCATAAGTGTTGTTTAATCCAAATATGAATCAATTGTATAGATAAATGAGAAAGTTATGACAATTTCAGCAAAATTGAATCATCTGACCTTGACAGTCAAGGTCATTTAAAGGTCATGGTCATATCTGAGTTATTCAACATGTCGGTTTTGTCATAAGTGTTGTTTTGTCCAAGTATAAATCAATTCCAACTATAAATACTAAAGTTATGGACAATTTTAGCAAAATTTAATAATTTGACCTTGAAATTGAAGGTTATTTATGAGTCAAGGTCCAGTTGAGTCTGGTTCACTTGAAGATCTTGTCCAAAGGGTTATTGTGTCCAAGCATGAAGACAATCCACCTATTAATAATTAAGTTATGGCAAATTTTAGCAAAATTAAATAATTTGACCTTGAAGGTGAAGGTCATTTAAAAGTCAAGTTCAAGTTTAGTCCCGTCTACTTGAAGATCTTGTCCAAAGGGTTGTTGTGTCCAAGCATGAAGAGAATCCACCTACTAATTATAAAGTTAAAGCCAATTTTAGCAAAATTCAATATTTTGACCTTGAATTTGAAGGTCATTTAAGAGTCAAGGTCAAGTTTAGTCTGGTCATTTATAGGTCTTGTCCAAAGGGTTGTTGTGTCCAAGTATGAAGACAATCCATCAAGGAATAAAAAAATTGTAATCAATGTTAAAGTTTTCGGACGGGAACGGCAACGACACCATGACTATGACAATAACTTGATTCTTTTTCCAAAAACAGTCGAGCTAAAAATTAGGCAAGGCAGAGTTTTGGTTCTTCTGCACTGCACTTCAACTCATGAGATCTATCTACCTACAAAGTTTCTTGCTGATAACTCTTGTAGTTTCAGAGTTATGTCCCGGACAAAGTTCAATGTGTAAAAATGAACAAAGGGCAAGAACTAAAAAATTAGGCAATGCAGAGTTATGGTTCTTCTGCAATACACTTCTACTCAATAAGATCTATCTACCTACAAAGTTTCTTGTTGACACTTCTTGTAGTTTCAGAGTTATGTCCCGGACAAGAAAATGCGGACGGATGGACAGACGAACGAACATATGGACATACAGACAGACAAAGAGGCGACTATATGCTCTCCCTTCAGGGAGCATAAAAATCAAAAGACCCTAGGCACAGGGTCAATTTTGACCCCAGGGGCATTATTTGAACAATCTTGGTAGAGGACCTCTAGATGATGCTCCATGCAAAATATCTAAGCCCTAGGTCTTGTGGTTTCTTAGATTTTTCAAAGTTTTCCCTATAGAAGTCTTTATTAAAACAAGTGACTACTGGGGTGGTGCCATCAATTACATTATTTATAAGATGACATTCAATGTAAAATATCTAAGCCCTAAGCCTTGTGGTTTTACAGAAGAAATCTTCAAAGTTTTCCTTAAAATTTGGCTATATTAAATCAAGTGACCCCAATGACCAGTGCAAACAGACTGACTTTTTGACTTCAAGTCTATGTATACTGAGCTTTACACCTAAGACAACAGATCTATGCAATATACAACATGAACAATGTCAATTTTCCTCTCTCCAAGCTTTAAGTCGAGATTTAAACTGGTTGTCTGGTGAGGATGTATTAATCTTCATTGACTTTTCAGTTGAACCTGATGGTGGGCGGGACTTATATGCTGTTGAAGGGCGTGTCAGAATGGATGATGGACGGCTGTCATCATTGGACCGACTGGCCACTATGCTTGGAGATTTCTTTCCATGGACAGGTGCCGAGACTGCACGATTCAATTTGTTGAGATCCTGCTTTCGAGATCTTGGCTGTGTTGTCATAGGACGCTGACCTGTAAGATAGTTAAAGCTAACTAGCCATCACAGTAAAAAGTTGTACAAGTACAAAATGTCTGTTAATTTTGACCTCTTTAGAGGTATCTGATTTCAGTTTCTCATCACTGATTGTTTCTAATACTTATATAGCTTAGAAGGCTATTTACTCATGATACTATGATCTCGATTTGATAAACCCCGATTATACTAATCAGTAATGGTTTATTTATTACCCTTTCTCAGACATTTTAATCACTACTTTCATACAGGACATCTAAGGAGTGATCACATGTCCTTGGCATTGTACTGAAATTAACAAACTTACTGGAAGGTTTGAAAGAAGTACTTAGTTAACTTGCTTATGCCCTGGGATAAACCGCATTTAAGCTAGGAAATACTGAAAGAATGAAGAGACCTCTCAGTACAGTTTTCACTGACAACAGGTATAGGATACTACGTCATCGCACACCTGTTTTATGCTCTCTCGCAGACCTTTTTAGTCAAAATCCATTGCTTGAAAGTTTTTTTTGGGATGCATGCATTTTCACCCGTTTTCAGGCCTAAACTAGAATTTGACATTATAAAAATTCTTTACCTAAATACAAAGCACACCAGCCAATCTTCGGCACACAACATGATTTTTTGCAACTCTACAGATTTCTTATTGAACAAGAGGGCCATGATAGCCCTGTATCGCTCACCTGAATATGACTGCTTTTAACAATGTTGCTATGGACGTGGTTAATTGACCCCAGATGACCCATATTCGAACTTGACCTAGAAATTAGGTTTTTCCATATTTGGGCTCTGTGACTTAGCTTTTGACTAAAGATGACCCATATTCAAACTTGAGCTACAAATCATCAAAACAACCTTTCTGAGAAATTTCCAGGACATTTGGACTGAAAATGTAACCTCTGGAGTGTTAAAATGGTTTTTACATTTTTGGGCTCTGTGACCTAGTTTTTTACCCCAGATAACCCATATTCAAACTTGAGCTAGAAATCAAAGAAGCAACCTTTCTGACAAATTTCAAGGATATTTGGACTGAAAATGTAGCCTCTAGAGCATTAACAAGGTTTTTTTAACTTTTGGCCTTGTGACCTAATTTTTGACCCCAGATAACCCATATTCAAAACTGAGCTAGAAATCACTGAAACAATCTTTTTGACAAATTTAAAGGTTATTTGGATTGAAAATGTTACCTCTAGAGGGTTAACAAGGTTTATTCAATATTTGGGGTCTGTGACCTAGTTTTTGACCCAAGATGACCCATATTCGAATATGAGCTAGAAATCATTAAAACAATCTTTCTGACGAATTTCCAGAATATTTGGACTGAAAAGAAGTATGTGACCTAGTTTCTTACCCCAGATAACCCATATTCAAACTTGAGCTAAAAATCATCAAAACAACCTTTCTGAGAAATTTCTGGGATATTTTGACAGAAAATGTAACCTCTAGCGTGTTAACAAGGTTTTTCTATTTTTGGTCTCTGTGACCTAGTTTTTGAACCCAGATGACCCATATTCAAACCTGAGCTAGAAATCATAGAAACAACCTTTCTGACAGATTTCCAGGTTATTTGGACTGAAAATGTAGCCTCTAGAACATTAACAATGTTTTTCTACTTTTGGTCTCTGTGACCTAGTTTTTGACCCAAGATAACCCATATTCAAAACTGAGCTAGAAATCATTGAAACAATCTTTCTGACAAACTTTCAGGTTGTTTGGACTGAAAATGTTACCTCTAAAGTGTTAACAAGGTTTTTCCATATTTGGGGTCTGTGACCTAGTTTTTGACCCAAGATGACTCATATTCGAATCTGAGCTAGAAATCATTGAAACAACCTTTCTGACAAATTTCCAGAATATTTAGACTGAAAAGTAGCCTCCAGAGTGTTAACAAGTTTTTTTTTCTATTTTTGGGCTCTGTGGCCTAGTTTTTTTTACCCCAGATGACCTATATTCGAACTTGATAGAAATCATTGAAACAACCTTTCTGACAGATTTCCAGGTTATTCTGACTGACAATGTTAACTCTAGAGTGTCAACAAAGTTTTTCAATATTTGGGCTCTGTCACCTTGTTTTTCACCCCAGATGACCCATATTCGAACCTCAGCTAGAAATTATCAAAACAACCTTTCTGACAAATTTCTGACTGTGGTTTCAGACAAGAAGATTTTCAAAGTTTTCACTATATAAGCTTATGTAAAACCAATGACCCAGGGTGGGGCCAAATTTGACCCCAGGGGCAAAATTTGAACAAACTTGGTAGAGGTCCACTAGACAATACTACATACCAAATCTTAAGGCTCAGGGCTTTGTAGTTCAGACAAGAAGATTTTCGAAGTTTTTCCTATATAAGTCTATGTAAAATCATTTGACCCCTGGGGCAGGGCCAAATTTGACCCCAGGGGCAAAATTTGAACAAACTTGGTAGAGGTCCAATAGACAATGCTACATACCAAATCTTAAGGCTCAGGGCCTTGTGGTTTCAGACAAGAAGATTTTCAAAGTTTTTCCTTTAAGTTGCCATAGCAACCAGAGTTCTTGATGGAATTGAATTCTTTGAACAACTTTGATAGAGCTTCATGCAAGGAATATCCCATGCATGTTTTGACAATGTTGGCTTAAGGGTTAAGGAGGAGAAGTCGTTCAAGTCAAATTGTTGACGACGCACAACGCACGCCGACGGACGCCGGACATTCAACGATCCTAAAAGCTCACCCTGATTTAAAAATCTTTCAAGATTTCTGTCTGATCCATTGATCTAAAAATACACAACACCATTCGTCATCATAAGTGATGACTTTCTCAAGAGGGGATGTGTTACGATCTGGTGCATACCTTACTATAATAATTGTATAAATACAACCTCTGACAACTGTGTCAGGGAATCGATTCTCTGGCTCAGAGGTTACTGTGTTGGTGTGTCATGCAGGAGATCAGAGTTTGAATCTCGCTCTGGGTTGAGTATTCTTAGATGCATTGCATCTTTCTGTTATGGACTTTCATGTTCATAAGATATGGCAAAGATCAATTTAAGCTTTGCCGCTTCAACACCTAAGTCTATATTTAAAACTCAAAATACTTCAAGTAATCAGAAAAGAAAATTAACATTTGCTGATAATCTTAGGTCAAAAAATCCAGGAGTAGAAAACAATTTTTTGGAACTTTGCGAAGGAGATGAATTTTTTTGAAGCACAAAGTGTTTGCGTTGACTCACTGGGTGAGCAGTACAAGAAATGTGGGTTGAAAGTTTATCTTTGAATGTCAGTGACAAAAAACACTTGTTCATTTTCAAAAGTTAAACTCAATCATATGGAAGCTGCCATTATGTTTTTGAGGAAACTGGACTTCTACTGACCAAAAAAGTCCCAGTTTATTTTATGAAAGAATCTAGATGGGTTCGGAAATTTTCATTCTATAACACAGATTCCCCTGTTTCTCAAATCCATCACAATCATCATTGTCATTGGGTTGTGTCCATATGTCATAAAAAAACAACTCATTTATTAGACAGTTGAGGAAATGATAGACAAAATTACACATTAACAACTGTTGGATTGAAAATTATCAACTAAGAGTATATGGAAACAAGAGGGCCATGATGGCCCTGGATCGCTTAACTGAGTACTTTGATTGAGGGTCCACCCTAAAGGAAATATCAGATGCAACATCACATTTTCTAATTGAAGATATTCCAAGATCTCATATTTTATACAAAACAAGAGGGCCATGATGGCACTAGATTGCTCACCTGAGTATTTTAGCTGTAGGCTTGCAGTTAAGCAGTATTTCATGTTTTAATTGAAAATATGTAAGTAATGTAAATATAAATATCTAAATATGTAAAATATCAGTCAATAAAAAAAAGCTCTACTCATGGGTAGAGGTCCATGCAAGGATCCTATTTACCGAATATCAAAGATATTGGTCTTTAAATGAAGGCTCTATAAGGTACAGTATAAAAAGCTATTTTTAGCCTCAGTGACCTTAAACCTAATCTATTTATTTGAAAAAGCTTGATAAAGCTTGTTTCATACCAAATCTTAGATCTCAGGGCCTTGTGGTTTCAGACAAGAAGATTTTTTAAGTTTTACTATATAAGCCTATGTAAAATCAAATGACCCTGGTTAGGGGCGAAATTTGACCCCATGTGTATAATTTGAACAAACTTGGTAGAGGTCCACAAGACAATGCTACATACCAAATCTTAAGGCTCAGGTCCTTGTGGTTTCAGACAAGAAGATTTTCAAAGATTTCCCTATGTAAAATAAGTTGACCCCCGGGGCGGGGCCAAATTTGACCCTAGGGGCATAATTTGAACAAAATTGGCAGAGACCACACGACAATGCTTCAGGGCCTTGTGGTTTCAGACGAGAAGATTTTCAAAGTTTTTCCTTTAAGTTGCCATAGCAACCAGAGTTCTTGATGGAATTAAATTCTTTGAACAACTTTGGTAGAGTTTCATGCAAGGAACATCCCGGGCAAGTTTCATCAAATTTGGCCCAGAGGTTTAAGAGGAGATGTCGTTTGAATGAAACTGTTGACGGACGACAGACAAAGACCGGTCACAATAGCCCACCATGAGCCAAAGGCTCAGGTGAGCTAAAAATCCATGAGGCAGAAGCAATTTCATGATAACAGCTTGTGAAGAGAAGTAAATTGAAGCCATATATTGAAGAAAACCTATTTTTAGCTCCAGTGGCCATTTTGTTCAATGGAACAGGACCGTTTAAGCAATTTAACGCAGGAGTTTGTGAGGAACATTTCTGTGAAATTTGATGGAAAATTACCTTGCCATTGAGGAGGAGAAGCTGTTTGATTTCTTCATGATGGCCCTAGATTGCTCACCTGAGTATTTTGGCTGTTGGTTTGCTGTTAAGCAGTATTTCAAGTTATAATTGAAAATATGTAAGTAATGTAAATATAAATATGTAAACATGTAAAATATCAGTCAATAAAAAAAGGCTCTATGACCAAATTTCATTGCTATAGCTCCAAAAACAAAAAAGTAGGTTAGTAGCTCAAATATATGTCATGCTAAACATTTTTGAAATCAGAACAAAAAAATGTGCATATGGTCCAAATTTCATTGCCATAGCTCCAAAAACCAAAAGTAGGTCAGTAGGTCAAAAAAATAGGTCATGCGTTGACATTTTTGAAATCGGAACAAAAAACTGTACACATGGTCCAAATTTCATTGCCATAGCTCCAAAAACAAAAAGGAGGTCAGTAGGATAAAAATATAGGTCATGCGATTACATTTTTGAAATCAGAACAAAAAACTGTGCACATGGTCCAAATTTCATTGCTGTAGCTAAAAAACAAAAAAGTAGGTCAGTAGGACAAAAACATAGGTCATGTGATGACATTTTTGAAATCGGAACAAAAAACTGTTCATATGGTCCAAATTTCATTGCCATAGCTCCAAAAACAAAAAGTAGGTAATAAGGTCAAAAATATAGGTCATGCGATGACATTTTTGAAATCAGAACAAAAAACTGTAAACATGGTCCAAATTTCATTGCCATCAATCCAAAACAAAAAGTAGGTCAGTAGGTCAAACATATAGGTCATGCAATGACATTTTTGAAATTGAAACGAAAAACTGTGCACATGGTCCAAATTTCATTGCTGTAGCTAAAAAGCGAAAAAGTAGGTCAGTAGGTCAAAAATATAGGTTATGATATGACGTTTTTGAAATCGAAACAAAAAACTGTAAACATGGTCCAAATTCCATTGCCATAGCTCTAAAAACAAAAATTAGATCAGTAGGTAAAAAATAAAGGTCATCATATTACATTTTTGCAATCGAAACAAAAAACTGTGCACATGGTCCAAATTTCATTGCTGTAGCTAAAAAACAAAAAAGTAGGTCAGTAGGACAAAAACATAGGCCATGCATTGACATTTTTGAAATCAGAACAAAAAACTGTTCACATGGTCCAAATTTCATTGCCATAGCTCCAAAAACAAAAAGTAGGTCAGTAGGTAAAAAATATAGGTCATGCGATTACATTTTTGAAATCGGAACAAAAAACTGTAAACATGGTTCAAATTTCATCGCCATAAATCCAAAACAAAAAGTAGGTCAGTAGGTCAAATATATAGGTCATGCGATGACATTTTTGAAATCGAAACGAAAAACTGTATACATGGTCCAAAGTTCATTGCCATAGCTCCAAAAACAAAAAGTAGGTCAGTAGGTCAAAAGTAAAGGTCATGCGATGACATTTTTAAAATCAAAAGGAAAAACTGTGCACACGGTCCAAATTTCATTGCTGTAGCTAAAAAACAAACAAGAGGGCCATGATGGCCCTGGATCGCTCACCTGCGTACTTTGGCTGTAGGTTTGCTGTTAAGCAGTATTTCATTTTTTAATTGGAAATATGTAAGTGCCTACAAACCAAATATGTAAAATATCAGTCAATAAATAAAGGCTCTATGACAAAAAGTAGAAATATCTATTATAAGTTATGGTGACCTTGACCTTGACCCAGTGACCTCAAACCCTACGTATGGGTAGAGGTCCATGCAAGGAACCTCTATACTGAATATCAAAGATATTGGTCTATAAATGAAGGCTCTATGAGGTACAGTAGATAAATCTACTTTTAGCCTCAGTGACCTTTAACCTGATCTAATAATTTGAAAAAGCTTGGTAAAGCTTGCTTCATGCAAAATTTTAAAATTCTAGGCTTTGTGGTTTCAGACAAGAAGATTTTTAAAGATTTTCTTCTATATTGTTATTTAAAACTTGTGACCCCTCGGGCGGGGCCAATAGTGATCCCAGGGACATTTTTCTAACAAACTTGGTAGAGGTCCACTAGACAATGCTGCATACCAAATATCTTAACTCTAAGACTTGTGGTTTCTGACAAGAAGATTTTTCAAGTTTTTCCTATATAATTCTATGTAAAACATGTGACCCCTAGGGCAGGGCCTATTTTGACCAAGGGGCCATGATTTGAACAAACTTGAGAGAGGTCCATTAGATAATGCTGCACACCAAATATCTTAACTCTGGGCCTTGTTGTATATGACAAGAAGATTTTTAAAGCTTTTCCTGTATAACTCTATGTAAAACATGTGACCCCTGGGGCGGGGGCATTTCTGACCAAGGGGCCATGACTTGAACAAACTTGATAGAGGTCCTCTAGACAATGCTTCATACCAAATATCAAAACTCTAAGCCTTATGGTTTATTCTGTGAAGATTTTTAAAACCTTTTCCTATATAACTCTATGTAAACAAGTGACGCCTAGGGCTGGGCCTATTTTGACCCAGTGGCTATGATTTATACAAACTTATTAGAGGTCCACTAGACAATGCTACACATAAAATATCTAAGCTCTATGCCTTACAGTTTCTGACAAGAAGACTTTTAAAGTTTTTCCTATATAACTCTATGTAAAACAAAGGAACCCCTAGGGTGGGGCCATTTTTGACACAGAGGCCATGATTTGAACAAACTTGGTAGAGGTTCACTAGACAATGCTACACACCAAATATCTAAGCTCTATGTCTTACGGTTTCTGACAAGAAGATTTTTTAAGATTTTCCTATATAACTCTATGTAAAACAAGTGACCCCTGGGGCAGGGCTTTTTTTGACCCAGAGGCCATGATTTGAACAAACTTGGTAGAGGTCCATTAGACAATGCTACACACCAAATATCTAAGCTCTATGTCTTACGGTTTCTGACAAGAAGATTTTTTAAGATTTTCCTATATAACTCTATGTAAAACAAGTGACCCCTGGGGCAGGGCTTTTTTTGACCCAGAGGCCATGATTTGAACAAACTTGGTAGAGGTCCATTAGACAATGCTACACACCAAATATCTAAGCTCTATGCCTTACGGTTTCTGATAAGAAGATTTTCAAAGTTTTTCCTATATAACTCTATGTAAAACAAGTGACCCCTGGGGCGGTGCCATTTTTGACCCAGAGGCCATGATTTGAACAAACTTGGTAGAGGTCCACTAGACAATGCTACACACCAAATATCTAAGCCCTATGCCTTACAGTTTCTGATACGAAGATTTTTTAAGATTTTCCTATATAACTCTATGTAAAACAAGTTACCCCTGGGGCGGGGCCATTTTTGACCCAGAAGCTTTGATTTGAACAAACTTGGTAGAGGTTCCACTAGACAATGCTACACACCAAATATCTAAGCTCTATGTCTTACGGTTTCTGATAAGAAGATTTTTTAAGATTTTCCTATATAACTCTATGTAAAACAAGTGACCCCCGGGGCAGGGCCATTTTTGACCCAGAGGCCATGATTTGAACAAACTTGGTAGAGGTTCACTAGACAATGCTACATACCAAATATCTTAACTCTAGGCCTTCTTGTTTCTGACAAGAAGATTTTCAAGTTTTCCCTATATAACTCTATGTAAAATCAACTGACCCCTGGGGTGGGGTCAGTTTTGACCCCAGGGACATAATTTGAACAAACTTGGTAGAGGTCCACTAGATGATGCTTCATACCAAATATCAAAGCTCCAGGCCTTGTGGTTTCGGAGAAGAAGATTTTTAAAGATCCAACTTATAAAATCTATTTTTAGCTCCAGTGAACCAGAAATGCAATGGACCAGAACCATTTGAACAATCTTGGTAGAGCTTCATGCAAGGAACATCCCAGGCAAGTTTCACTAAATTTGCCCCATTGGTTTCAGAGGAGATGTCGTTTGAATGAAAAGTTGACGACGGACGGACGGACGACGGACAAAGACCAATCAGAAAAGCTCACCCTGAGCACTTTGTGCTCAGGTGTGCTAAAAATGTAGAAGTGTGTGCCGCAATATTTTTAAAAACAAGAGGGCCATGATGGCCCTGTATCGCTCACCTGAATATGACTGCTTTTAACAAAGTTGCTATGGACCTGGTTAATTGACCCCAGATGACCCATATTCGAACCTGACCTAGAAATTATTGAAAACATCTTTCTGACAAATTTCAAGGTTGTTTGAACTGAAAATGTTACCTCAATGCGTGTTAACAAGGTTTTTTCCATATTTGGGGTCTGTGACCTAGTTTTTGACCCCAGATGACCTTTATTCGAATCTGAGCTAGAAATCACTAAAACATCCTTTCTGACAAATTTCGAGAATATTTGGACTGAAAAGTAGCTTCTAGAGTGTTAACAAGTTTTTTTCTATTTTTGGGCTCTGTGACCTAGTTTTTGATTTCAGATGACCCATATTCAAATTTAAGTTAGAAATCATAGAAACAACCTGTCTAACAAATTTCCAGGTTATTTGAACTGAAAATGTTACCTCTAGAGTGTTAACAAGGTTTTTCCATATTTGGGCTCTGTGACCTAGTTTTTGACCCCAGATGACACAATTTTGAACTTGAGCTAAAATCATCAAAACAACTTTTCTGACAACTTTCTGGGATATTTTGACAGAAAATGTAACCTCTAGAGTGTTAACAAGGTTTTTTCTATTTTTGGGTTCTGTGACCTAGTTTTTGAACCCAGATGACCCATATTCGAACTTCAGCTAGAAATCATAGAAACAACCTGTCTAACAAATTTCCAGATTATTTGGACTGAAAATGTTACTTCTCCTTCTACAAGAAGATTTTCAAAGTTTTCACTATATAAGCCTATGTAAAACCAATAACCCCGGGGTGGGGCCAAATTTGATCCCAGGGGAATAATTTGAACAAACTTGGTAGAGGTCCACTAGACAATGCTACATACCAAATCTGAAGGCTCAGGGCCTTGTGGTTTCTGACAAGAAGATTTTCGAATTTTTTCCTATATAAGCCTATGTAAAACCAATGACCCCAGGGTGGGGCCAAATTCGACCCCAGAGTTATAATTTGAACAAACTTGGTAGAGGTCCACTAGACAATGCTACATACCAAATATCTAAGCTCTATGCCTTACGGTTTCTGACAAGAAGATTTTTTAAGTTTTTCCTATATAACTCTATGTAAAACAAGTTACCCCTGGGGCGGGGCCATTTTTGACCCAGAGGCCATGATTTGAACAAACTTGGTAGAGGTCCACTAGACAATGCTACATACCAAATATCTTAGCTCTATGCCTTACGGTTTCTGACAAGAAGATTTTTTAAAGATTTTCCTATATAACTCTATGTAAAACAAGTTACCCCTGGGGCGGGGCCATTTTTGACCCCAGGCTCATAATTTGAACAAACTTGGTAGAGGTCCACTAGATGATGCTTTATACCAAATATCAAAGCTCCAGGCCTTGTGGTTTCTGACAAGAAGATTTTTTAAGTTTTTCCTATATAACTCTATGTAAAATAAGTTACCCCTGGGGCAGGGCCATTTTTGACCCCAGGCTCAAAATTTGAACAAACTTGGTAGAGGTCCACTAGATGATGCTTTATACCAAATATCAAAGCTCCAGGCCTTGTGGTTTCTGACAAGAAGATTTTTAAAGATCCAACTTTTAAAATTTGTTTTTAGCTCCTGTGATCCCAGAAATGCAATGAACCGGAACCATTTGAACAAACTTGGTAGAGATTCATGCAAGGAACATTTTAGGCAAGTTTCATTAAATTTTGCCCAGTGGTTTCAGAGGAGATGTCGTTTGAATGAATTGTGGACGGACGGACGGACGGACGGACGCCGGACATTCAAGGATCCTAAAAGCTCACATGAGCATGCTCAGGTGAGCTAAAAATCCTGCCATTATACAAACAAGAGGGCCATGATGGCCCTGTATCGCTCACCTGAATATGACTGCTTTTAACAAACTTGCTATGGACTTGGTTAATTGACCCCAGATGACCCATATACGAACCTGACCTAGAAATTATTGAAAAAATCTTTCTGACAAATTTCAAGGTCGTTTGAACTGAAAATATTACCTCAATGCGTGTTAACAAGGTTTTTTCCATATTTGGGGTCTGTGACCTAGTTTTTGACCCCAGATGACCTTTATTCAAATCTGAGCTAGAAATCACTAAAACATCCTTTCTGACAAAGTTCGAGAATATTTGGACTGAAAAGTAGCTTCTAGAGTGTTAACAAGTTTTTTTCTATTTTTGGGCTCTGTGACCTAGTTTTTGATTTCAGATGACCCATATTCAAATTTAACTTAGAAATCATAGAAACAACCTGTCTAACAAATTTCCAGGTTATTTGAACTGAAAATGTAACCTCTTGAGTGTTAACAAGGTTTTTCCATATTTGGGCTCTGTGACCTAGTTTTTGACCCCAGATGACACAATTTTGAACATGAGCTAAAAATCATCAAAACAACCTTTCTGACAAATTTCTGGGATATTTTGACTGAAAATGTAACCTCTAGAGTGTTAACAAGGTTTCTCTATTTTTGGGCTCTGTGACCTAGTTTTTGAACCCAGATGACCCATATTCGAACTTCAGCTAGAAATCATAGAAACAACCTGTCTAACAAATTTCCAGATTATTTGGACTGAAAATGTTACTTCTCCTTCTACAAGAAGATTTTCAAAGTTTTCACTATATAAGCCTATGTAAAACCAATAACCCCAGGGTAGGGCCAAATTTGACCCCAGGGGTATAATTTGAACAAACTTGGTAGAGGTCCACTAGACAATGCTACATCCCAAATCTTAAGGCTCAGGGCCTTGTGGTTTCTGACAAGAAGATTTTCGAAGTTTTTCTTATATAAGCCTTTGTAAAACCAATGACCCCAGGGTGGGGCCAAATTTGACCCCAGAGTTATAATTTGAACAAACTTGGTAGAGGTCCACTAGACAATGCTACATACCAAATATCTAAGCTCTATGCCTTACGGTTTCTGACCAGAAGATTTTTTAAGTTTTTCCTATATAACTCTATGTAAAACAAGTTACCCCTGGGGCGGGACCATTTTTGACCCAGAGGCCATGATTTGAACAAACTTGGTAGAGGTCTACTAGACAATGCTACACACCAAATATCTTAGCTCTATGCCTTACAGTTTCTGACAAGAAGATTTTTTAAGTTTTTCCTATATAACTCTATGTAAAACAAGTTACCCCTGGGGCGGGGCCATTTTTAACCCCAGGCTCATAATTTGAACAAACTTGGTAGAGGTCCACTAGATGATGCTTTATACCAAATATCAAAGCTCCAGGCCTTGTGGTTTCTGACAAGAAGATTTTTTAAGTTTTCCCTATATAACTCTATGTAAAACAAGAAACATGGCAATGCCACGAAACCAGGTTTTCAAAAATGTTGTTCTGATTCTATACTATAGTATGAATTTTGGAATGAAGATTGCTATGAATATTCAAAAGATTATAACATGACATGAAGGAAAAGATAATATTCATGAGAATACATGATAATGAGTAGGATGTAAATTTCGGCTAACAATACTGTCTGCAAGGAGTATACTTAATAATGAGACAACAATTTCTGCACGTCATCTTGATGTGGTAAACATTTGTCTGAAGTTTCATCAAAATTCTTCAAAGGGTTGAAGAGTTACAGAGCGGACAGGATTTTCAATGTTAATGTCACTGTGACCTTGACCTTGGAGCCATCAAAATTCTTCAAAGGGTTGAAGAGTTACAGAGCGGACAGGATTTTCAATGTTAATGTCACTGTGACCTTGACCTTGGAGCCAGCCATGCGGAACATGCGTTCTGCACGTCATCTTGATGTGGTAAACATTTGTCTGAAGTTTCATCAAAATTCTTCAAAGGGTTGAAGAGTTACAGAGCGGACAGGATTTTCAATGTTAATGTCACTGTGACCTTGACCTTGGAGCCAGCCATGCGGAACATGCGTTCTGCACGTCATCTTGATGTGGTAAACATTTGTCTGAAGTTTCATCAAAATTCTTCAAAGGGTTGAAGAGTTACAGAGCAGACAGGATTTTCAATGTTAATGTCACTGTGACCTTGACCTTGGAGCCAGCCATGCGGAACATGCGTTCTGCACGTCATCTTGATGTGGTAAACATTTGTCTGAAGTTTCATCAAAATTCTTCAAAGGGTTGAAGAGTTACAGAGCGGACAGGATTTTCAATGTTAATGTCACTGTGACCTTGACCTTGGAGCCAGCCATGCGGAACATGCGTTCTGCACGTCATCTTGATGTGGTAAACATTTGTCTGAAGTTTCATCAAAATTCTTCAAAGGGTTGAAGAGTTACAGAGCGGACACAATTTCGTTTGACGCCCGCCCATCCGCCCATCCGCCCGCCATACCCCAATCTAATAACCAGGATTTTCAAAATTGAAAACCTGGTTAATAAGTTACCCCTGGGGCGGGGCCATTTTTGACCCCAGGCTCATAATTTGAACAAACTTGGTAGAGGTCCACTAGATGATGCTTTATACCAAATATCAAAGCTCCAGGCCTTGCGGTTTCTGACAAGAAGATTTTTAAAGATCCAACTTTTAAAATCTGTTTTTAGCTCCTGTGACCCAGAAATGCAATGAACCGGAACCATTTGAACAAACTTGGTAGAGATTCATGCAAGGAACATTTTAGGCAAGTTTCATTAAATTTTGCCCAGTGGTTTCAGAGGAGATGTCGTTTGAATGAATTGTGGACGACGGACGGACGGACGGACGGACGGACGCCGGACAATCAAGGATCCTAAAAGCTCACATGAGCATGCTCAGGTGAGCTAAAAACTAGGATGCTGTAAACTGAATGTTGGAACACCGTTCCAAACAGGGATTATGTACATGACACATGTTCACTCTATTGCTAATTCTGCTAATTATTTTAAAATCCAACCATAGATGCAAAAAATATATGGGCAAGACACAAACTATCAGCAGTAAGGCCTATATAGCAGAACTTACTAAGTTCAGAGGGTTGCTGTGACATGGATCTTGGAGGGAAGAACATGGGTTTCGAGTGTAACACATACTTATTTTAATTTTTGGTTGTAAGGGTTGCAGAGACTTTCAGTCTTTAAGTAATGTTATTTATAATACTAGAACTTTTATTAAAATACAATATACACAAATATAAAGAAAAAGATTCATAATGGAAAAAATGTGTAAATGCAATATTTAATGAATAATCCAATATTAGCCCTTCAAAATTATTTTTCCCTGACTTTTTACTAACTTTTCTGGATTTTTATTTTTCACTAACCAAATTTTCAAAATTCCCTGACAATTCCCTGACCATGAAAAAAAATCAAATTTCCCTGACTTTTCAAGTCCCCTGGCAACCCTGCAAGATCTTATATTAACTCAAGTATTGTACAAGTCTAATTAAATTCAAATCAAAAATGAAGCTGTTATTGTGCAGACAAGGTCTAAATAGTTAATTTTGGCACTTTCAGGGGCCACAACTCTGGAACCAATAATACAATATGGCAATTTGAAGAAAGGAACCAAGATCTTATGGTAACTAGAAATGTGTTTTTGATTGAACAAAAACATATGTCTCCCCACAGCCAGTTGCTGCAGGTAGTATTGAGTCAGACGATTGTAAAATTTGACATTTAACCTCCAAGTGTGACCTTGACCTTGAGACACCACACCCGCAAAGTGGGTTCTGCACGTCGACTTGATGAGGTGAACATCTGACCCAAGTTTCATAAAAATCCTTCAAGGGCTTTTGAAGATACATAGCGGACACAATTTTGTGGCATTTGACATTTAACTTCCAAGTGTGACCTTGATCTTAAGACACCACTCCTGCAAAGTGGGTTCTGCACGTCGCCTTGATAAGGTGAACATCTGACCCAAGTTTCATAAAAATCCTTCAAGGGGTTTGGAAGATACAGAGCGGACACGATTTTGTGGCATTTGACATTTAACCTCCAAATGTGACCTTGACCTTGAGACACCACACCCACAAAGTGGGTTCTGCACGTTGCCTTGATGAGGTGAACATCTGACCCAAGTTTCATAAAAATCCTTCAAGGGCTTTGGAAGATACAGAGTGGACAAGATTTTGTGGCATTTGACATTTAACCTCCAAGTGTGACCTTGACCTTGAGACACCACACCCGCAAAGTGGGTTCTGCACGTTGCCTTGATGAGGTGAACATCTGACCCAAGTTTCATAAAAATCCTTCAAGGGCTTTGGAAGATACAGAGCGAACACAATTTTGTGGCATCTGACATTTAACCTCGAAGTGTGACCGTGACCTTGAGACACCACACCCGCAAAGTGGGTTCTGCACGTCGCCTTGATGAGGTGAACATCTGACCTAAGTTTCATAAAAATCCTTCAAGGGCTTTGGAAGATACAGAGCGGACACGATTTTGTGACGCCCCATTTTTGGGGGGAGACATAATGAAAGTGAAGATCAGACCAAAACTAAGACCACTAGAGTGCAGAAAAGCTTTTATCATAACTTGACCTAGTGACCTAAATTTCAAAGTCACATGACCCAGTTTCAAACTTGACCTAGATATCATTGAGATAAACATTCTGACAAAGCTTGAAGAAGATCAAAGCAAAATTAAAGACTACTACAGTGCGGATAAGCTTTTTCTTTAATTTGACCTAGTGACCTAGTTTTCAAAGTCACATAACCCAGTTTCGAACCTGACCTAGATATCACTGAGATACACATTCTGACCAAGTTTGAAAAAGATGGGACCAAAATTAAGACCGCTAGGGTGCGGACAAGCTTTTTCTAATATTCGAACTAGTTACCTTGTTTTCAAGGTCACATGACCCAGTTACAAACTTGACCTAGATATCATTGAGATAAACAATCTGACCAAGTTTGAAGAAGATCGGACCAAAATTAAGACTGCTAGAGTGCGGACAAGCTTTTTCTATAATTTGACCTTGTGACCTAGTTTTGAAGGTCACATGACCCAGTTTCGAACTTGATCTAGATATCATTGAGATTAACATTTTGACCAAGTTTGAAGAAGATGGGACCAAAATTAAGACTGCTAGAGTGCGGACAAGCTTTTTCTATAATTTGACCTAGTGACATAGTTTTAAGGATGAGATGACCCAGTTATGAACTTGACCTAGATATCATTGAGATAAACATTCTGACCAAGTTTAAAGAAGATCGCACCAAAGTTATTACCGCTAGAGCGTGGACAACAATTGTGAACGGACAACGGATGGACGGACGACGGATGAAAGACGATCACAAAAGCTCACTCTGTCACTATGTGACAAATGAGCTAAAAAAGAATGCTCAAATTAGGCTGAAAACTATGTATGGCAAGCTGAAAATAGTTTGGAATAAATAGGAGTTTTACATACCATTGACTCCTATCCTGCTAGGGGGAATAACTGGATAGCCACCGTTTATTTCAAGGCTGCAAAAATGTAGACATATTGTTATTTAAAATAAATACAAACATGTTCAGGAAAGAATTTTGTTGTTAAGGAAAGTGTTCCTTAAAAGAACTGAAAATTATCAGAAGGAGAAATAATAGTGATAGATTTCAGGATGTCTGTTTTATTCCTGATCCTTCTTTGAAGTTATTTTTCATCCACTATTTACCTTGTTAGTCTTTTTGGCTACATAACAGTCACTGATTAGATGGTATAAGGAAATTCATAGAAAAGAATGATTATTTAATATTAAGAACTTTCACATTTTTTTTCAAAACAATGAGCAATATGCACATCATGCATGACTTTCCCAATTACTGATAACCTATACATTTAAAGGTAGGACTGTTACAAGTGTGGGAGGTGCATTTGTTCATCTGTTGATCATGGGTACCCTAGAGTACTGAAATATTACAACAATAGAACTTAGACAAATTCAGCATACCTTTTAAACAAGAGGGCCATGATGGCCATGGATCACTCACCTGAGTACTTTGGCTGTAGGTTTGCAGTTAAGCAGTATTTCATTTTTTAATTGAAAATATGTAAGTGCCTACAAACCAAATATGTAAAATATCAGTCAATAAATAAAGGCTCTATGACAGAAAGTAGAAATATCTATTATAAGCTCTGGTGACCTTGACCTTGACCCAGTGACCTAAAACCCTACCCATGGGTAGACGTCCATGCAAGGAACCTATATAATGAATATCAAAGATATTGGTCTATAAATGAAGGCTCTATGAGGTACAGTAGATAAATCTATTTTTAGCCTCCATGACCTTTAACCTAATCTAATAATTTCAAAAAGCTTGATAAAGCTTGCTTCATGCAAAATTTTAAAATTCTAGGCCTTGTGGTTTCAGACAAGAAGATTTTTAAAGATTTTCTTCTATACTGCTATTTAAAACTTATGACCCCTCGGGCGGGGCCAATAGTGACCCCAGTGACAGTTTTCAAACAAACTAGGTATAGGACCACTAGACAATGCTGCACACCAAATATCTAAGCTGTAGGCATTGACGTTTCCAGTAAGAAGATTTTTAAAGATTGCCTTTTTTACATATTAAGGGCCCCCGGGGCGGGGCCAATTTTGACCCCGGGGCCAACATATAAACAATACTGGTAAAGGTTGTCAACACAATACTCCACACCAAATATCTAAAGTCTATTCCTTTTAGTTTCGAAGAAAAATGATTTTTCATGTTTTTCCTATATAACTATATGTAAACCAAGAGAACCCTGGGGCGTGGCCCATTTTGACCCAGGGGACATAATTTGAACAAACTTGATAGACATCCACTAGACAATGCTGCATACCAAATATCTAAGCTGTAGGCATTGAGGTTTCCAGTAAGAAGATTTTTAAAGATTGCCTTTTTTACATATTAAGGGCCCCCGGGGCATGGCCAATTTTGATCCCGGGGCCAACATATAAACAATACTGGTAAAGGTTCTCAACACAATACTCCACACCAAATATCTAAGGTCTATTCCTATTAGTTTCGGAGAAAAATGATTTTTCATGTTTTTCCTATATAACTATATGTAAATCAATAGAACCCTGGGGCATGGCCAATTTTGACCCAGGGGACATAATTTGAACAAACTTGATAAAGGTCCACTAGACAATGCTGCACACCAAATATCTAAACTCTACGCTTTGCGGTTTCTGACAATAAGATTTTTTAAAGTTTTTCCTATATCAGAGGGGGGAATCACATGACGGTATTATTGGGTATTAAGATGGCTGCGCCCATGTAAGTACACATTTTTTCATAAATTTTGGCTTTATAAAAATATTTCTACATAAATTATATAGTCTATATCCTAGTCATCTAGTTTCTGCTTCATTTGATGTATAACTTTAACATGCATACGTCTTAGGTTTTGCAATTACCTGGTGCAAAATGTTGAAGCGAGGAATTTTGTCCCAAAAAAATAGGGTAATATTGGATCCCATATCGAAAATTTCTTGTTTTTCTTGTTATTTGCATAGTTACTACATATAAAACAGATTGTGTGTGTTCCCTGACGTTACATATTTATTGCTGTACAGTTTGTCCAACTATGTATAGAGTTATGGATACGAAATTCGATTTCAAAACACCATGGTTATATTGAGTCGCAATTTCTGGATGGTAACATTGGGTCACAAATTCTTCAGATGATTTAGCTACATGTAATAGAAACGTATTTTGGTCTTACATCTTTATATTTTTAATTTCAGACATGTTTTTATGTATTGCAGGGCATCTTTCAAAATGTTTCATTAGACACGTCTTGATTTAGTCGGTTTGAATCATTTTGAGAACGTTTGACTCTGCATCACTACTTCTGTTATTTTTCTCAAGCATATGTTTTTCTTTAAGTTCCTTTACATGTTTTATTGTCTTCTGTATCTCTCCTATCACACTATCTCTTGCATCTTTACGTTGTTGAAGTGTGCTACCTTTTTCAAATCCTACTAGATCCGTATCGCCCGTATCATCGGGAATTTATTACCGTCGAATGTTATACATGCTAATTTCCCACAGATGATATTTACTCATTTCAGATATAGTGTCATCAAAAATTCCTGGTTTCGCTTGAGGCCTGATATATACGGATCAAAATCTCACAAGACACTTACATCAGGTACTGCAAAATTAATTTCTGAAGACAATGGACAAAAAAAACATTCCTGATGATATTATATCTGCAATACATTTTCCACATGATTTTTTAATCCACCCACAAAATTCTCCACCCTAATTTCCAGAATAATTATACCCCCACAAACAAAGTTTGAGGGGGTATATAGGAGTGAGCTTGTCGGTCGGTCTGTCATGGTTTTCGGATGATAACTCATGAAAGGCTGGACAGATTTAAACAATTTTGGTACAGAGGTGTAACATCATAACATACAGGTCAAGTTCGATATTGGGGCTGGTCGGGCCAAGGTCAAAGTCACTGTTACTAAAAATAAAAATAAAAAACAGTTTCCGGATGATAACTCATGAGAGGCTGGACAGATTAAAAAAAAATTTGGTACACAGTTGTAACATCACAAGATACAAGTCAGGTTCGATATTGGGGCTTTAGGGGCCATGGTCAAGGTCACTGTTACTAAAAATAGAAAAACGGTTTTTGGATGATTACGCATGAATGGCTAGACAGATTTAAAAAAGTTTTGGTACACAGATGTACATAACATCATAAGATACAGGTCATGTTCGATATTGGGGCTGGTGGGGCCAAGGTCAAGGTCACTGTTACTAAAAATAGAAAAACGGTTTCCAGACAATAATTCATGAATGGCTTGACAGATTTAAACAATTTTGGTACACATGTGTTATATCGATATTGGGGCTGGTGTGGCCAAGGTCAAGGTCACTGTAACTAAAAATAGAAAAACGGTTTCCGGACAATAACTCATGAATAGCTTGACAGATTTAAAAAATTTTTGCTACACAGGTGTAACATCATAACATACAGGTCAAGTTCGATATTGGGGCTGGTGGGGCCAAGGTCAAGGTCACTGTTACTTAAATAAAAAAATGGTTTCTGCTCAATAACTTGAGTTAGGAATGAGATATTTTGATGAAATTTGCTGTAAAGGTAGCTTCTATGAAGACGACGCTTGGGATTGAAAATTTGCAGTTGGGCCAAGGTCACTGTTCGCTTAAACTTAAGCTAGTTCTACTAGAAAATACACAGTTCAATGGTCTACCGGTAATTGTTTTCTCTATATACAATATTATTAAATATAAAATATATACATATTTCCATGTTTCTTATTTCACTTTATGCCATTGATTCTAAGCTTTCCAGTTCCAGTATCAAGCACCCATGTGAGGGGATTTATCACCTTTAATGATAGTTATAGTTTTGTCTGTTCGCCATACCTCATGTTCGTTGTTGTGGCGGAGAAATTTTAAATATTTCATTTTAGTTTCAAATTGCCCCCTAACTCTGCCACATTTGTTGTTTATTTTAATCCAACTTACTCAGGAGCAAAGAAATAACAAATTTGAACATTTCTTAATTTTAATTTCTAACAGTCTATATATCCAAATATTTATCTAAACACTAACGAAACTTAAAGTATACTTGTGAAATTAAAGAGAACTCCGCCTTTTACAAATTTCTGGATCTTTTTATATCATGGAATGGGCGGGAAATATAAATGGCACCGGAGCATACCAATATAAGAAAAGCACATGAAAAACATGAGATTCATGATTCCCTTATTATACATGACAAAAGCATGATTCTCATGTATGTAAAAATAAACTCCCAATAACCTAGTTACTTACTAGTATGCTCCAACTACCATCCACATTGCTCCCACAAAACAATGTATATTCGCACTTCGCGACAGTTGTAGACATACATTAAAAACCATTTCACAACATATATGCATAATTGAAAAGCAATGTTATCTAAAAGAAAACGTTTATCAGCTACTAGTTTGAAAAAGCTTAATAAACTTGTGTCTAGTCTATCTACTTTAGCCAACTCCTCAACAACATTTGGAAATAAAGTAATAAGTTGTTCAATAGGTTGACACTCATCAGACTGACAGTTTTCAGTTTTTTTGTGAAAATTCATGTATTTCATGTTCCTTATCGTTATTGACAGAATCACCATCAAGTAAGTGTTTTAAACTCAGTTCCTGTTCCTTATTCTCGGTCAATGTATTTCAGCATCATGTAAAGGTTTTAAGCTAAGATCTTCCTTACTTTCAGTTACAGTAATGTCATCAGGAAAAGCATGAAATTCAAATTGTGCTTCTTATTTTCAGTCACAGTATCACCATCGGGTAAATGTTCTAACCCAAAGTCATTTGCATCACTGTCTTTTAATGAAATCAATTTGTTTGGAGAAAATAATGCTTTTACAGATTTCAATCTTTTTTCTGACGGACAATTAAAGGCAACTACCGCAAAAGGTGATTTCTGATAAGAATATGATTTAAATCGTTTGATGGACGGAGACTTGTAGATAACGCCTTTAAATGGAGTTTTATAAGGAGTTCTTTGATACGGTCTTTTTCCCAAGTTTGTAACTCTTGTACTGTTATCATTTTTATGACGCCTAACCCTTTTGCTCAACCGGTGTATATTTCTTTTCATGTGGCTCTTCTTCTTTGTCACTGTCTGAAATTATCTGCATTTAATATTACAAAGGTTTTATAACAAACAAGACGGTCACGATGCCGTTTATGGCTCACATAGGTAAGACTGTTCAAGAAGGAAGATCAATGAGAGAATCAAGGCAAATATAATTAATTTGGAAATTGAAATTTACATACAAATTAGACTTTTTTTCAGAAGTTTCATAGACTTAGTTAACAAAAAACATTAATTACGTCAGAAAGCCATGGTCAGCCAACTTCAAAGTTGAAATTTACATACAAAATTATAAGTATAGTTCAAATTTACATGTTAAAGCTGCAAGAAATGCAGAAGATCAAGGTAAAGGTCACTAAAAGGCTAAGGACAGAGGTAAACAATTCAAGTGAGCATCAACATTAAAGCAGACTCATAAGTTTCATGCCCCCAAAAGAAGGCATATAGTTTTAGAACTGTCCGTCTATCATTCCGTCAGTTTAACATTCCCCATAATTTGGATTTACTTCATAATTGAACACAGCCCCACTTTGGACAACACCTTCAAACTGACCTATATTTATGTGACCTTGACACCAAATGACCTTGATCTTTAAAGTCCAGTTGTCAAAATACGTAATTCTGCCTTAACTCCCTTGTTGTTAAACAGATTTAATTCATGTTTGCAAATAACATTCTTTTTGGAGAGATATTCAAAGTGACATGTTTTACCTTGACCTCTAAATGGCATTGACTTTATAATTAAATTGTCCAAAAACATAATAGGAATCACAAGTAGAGACCTGAACAATCAACATGACTTGCTTTGTGGTGACCCAATGTTACCATTGATAAATTGTAACTCAATATTATCATTGTGTTTTATGACTGAATATTGCAACAAAAATACACAAATACTTGGATTAGAAGTAAAGTAATAAATGTCTGTTGTTAGGGAAGACATAGAATCTATTTTACATGCAGTAACTATGCGACTGACAAAAAAAAAAACGACAAAATCTCGATACGGGACCCAATATTACCCTAATTTTATGGGACGAAATTCCTCACTTCAAAATTTTGCACAAGGTAATTGCGAAAACTAAGACGAATGCATATTAAAGTTATGCCTCAAATGAAGCAGAAACTAGATGGTGAGGATATAGGCTATTTAATATATGCAGAGATATCTTCAAAAAGCCTAAATTAATGAAAAAATGAGTACTTACATGGGCGCGGACATCTTGAAACCCAATAATACCACCACGTGATTCCCCCCTCTGCTATATAACTCTATATAAAACATTTGACCCCTGGGGGGGGGGGGGGAAGGGGGCCATTTTTGCAGTTTCTGACAAGAAGATTTTTTAAAGTTTTTCCTATATAACTCTATGTAAAACATGTGACCCCCGGGGCTGGGGCATTTTTGACCAGGAGCCATGATTTGAACAAACTTGGTAGAGGTCCACTGGACAATGCTGCACACCAAATATCTAAACTCTAGGCCTTGTGGTTTCAGACAAGAAGATTTTTAAAGTTTTTCCTATATAATTCTATGTAAAACTAGTGATGCCTGGGGCAGGGCCATTTTTGACCCAGGGGTCATGATTTGAACAAACTTGGTAAAGGTCCACCTGATGATGCTTCATACCAAATATCTAAGCTCCAGGCCTTGTAGTTCTGGAGAAGAAGATTTTTAAAGTTCCAACTTTGAAAATCTATTTTTAGCTCCTGTGGCCTAGAAATGCAATGGACCTGAACCATTTGAACAATTTTGGTAAAGCTTCATGCTAACATTCCTGCCAAGTTTCAGCAAGATTGGCCCAGCAGTTCAGGAGAAGAAGTTGTTTGAAGAAAAAGTTGATGACGCACACATTCACGGACGGACGATGGACATCAGGCGATCACAAAAGCTCACCTTAAGCACTTTGTGCTCAGGTGAGCTAAAAAGGTAACAAGAAGCGCCACAATGGGACGAAACCAGGTTTTCAACGATCAAGTATTGATGTGACAGGAATTTGGAATGAAATATGGCAGTGAAGAAAAAATAATGCTGTTATTTTGGTTGTATGCAGATAGTGATCTATGTAGGGTTAGTAGAAATCCTGCCTCAAGCTGCCTCTTGCTCTAAGCTACCCACACACCAAGTTTGGCGTCAAGAGGCCAAAGCAATCTCAAGTTTTTGAGCAAAAACTGAATTTCTTTATTTAGCAACAGTGACCTTGACCTTGATCACAGACATCTGGGTAGCAATCCCAAGCTGCCTCTTGATATAAGCTACCCACTCACCAAGTCTGGCGTCAATAGGCCAAAGCAAACTCAAGTTATTGAGCAGAAACTTAATTTCTAATTTTAGCAACAGTGACCTTGACCTTGATCAAAGACATCTGTATAGCAATCCCAAGCTGCCTCTTAAATATAAGCTATCGATAAACAAAGTTTAGCCTCAATAGGCCTAAGCAAACTCAAGTTATTGAGTGGAAACAGAATATCTACTTTTAGCAACATTGACCTTGACCTTGATCACAGACACCTGGGTAGCGATCTTGAGTAGCATCTTGATATAAGCTACCAACATACCAAGTTTGGTGTCAAAAGGTCAAAGCAAACTGAAGTAATTACGTGGAAACTTAATTTCTAATTTAGCAAACTGAAGTAATTACGTGGAAACTTAATTTCTAATTTTAGCAACAGTGACCTTGACCTTGATCAAAGACATCTGGGATGCAATCCCAAGCTGCCTCTTGATATAAGCTACCGATACACAATGTTTAGCCTCAATAGGCCAAAGCAAACCCAAGTTATTGAGCAGAAAAAGAATTTCTTTTTTTAGCAACACTGACCTTGACCTTGATCACAGACACTTGGGTAGCAATCACAAGCTGCCTTTTGATATAAGCTAATCACATACTAAGTTTTGCATCAATAGGCCAAAGCAAACTCAAGTTATTGAGCAGAAACTGAATTTCTATTTTTAGCAACAGTGACCTTGATCACAGACACCTGTGTAGCAATCCCAAGCTGCCTCTACCCATACACCAAGTTTGGCATCAATAGGCCAAAGCAAACTCAAGTTTTTGAGCAGAAACCAAAAGTTGATGCCTGCCCGCCCACCCACCCGCCGTCTTCAGCATTACAATAACCGGTTTTCGTTGAAAACCTGGTTAATAAGTACTTAAACACAACCTTTATTATGTGTCTCCAGTAAGGCCACAACTTTTTGATAAATTAGTTTACAAAAGTGGTGAGTGTAATTTCTAGCAAATTCCTGCAAATTCTAAAAAAATTCTAAATTTGAAACTTTACCTTTTTTAAAAATATTTAATGACAATGCCCCCAAAGTGGTGCTTTGATTTTGAGCTGAGGGCCAGTCATTCAAGGGTGAAGGTCAAATAAATATTGGTCAGTAGGAAGGTCTTGTCCGAAGGGGTGTTGTGAGTAAATTGACTTTCTTATACGGAGGTTCATTTAATGTTAAAGTTTTTGGACAATTGGATCTTCAAGGTAAAGGTCATTCAGGGGTCAAGGTCAAATAAATATAGGTCCATGGGAATGTCTTGTCCAAAGGGGTGTTATGTCCATGTATGAAGTAAATCCACTTACTAATAAGGAAGTTATGGGCTATGTTAAAGTTTTTGGACAGACTGACGGACGGGCAGTTCAAAAACTATATTCCTCCCTTCGGGGGCATAAAAAGAAGAGAATTTGGTACGAAAAGTATGAAGTAAATACAATGTGTGGTATTAGACTAACATACCATATTTTATGAGAGGAAAAGTGATTGTTGCATACACCTGTCAAGGTAGCATCAAACAAATGAAAATGGCATTATTTTTCTATTTCGAAGTTTATTTTTGGGAAGACAATATTCTTTTTTCTCCTCAAAGGTTTTCTTAATTGCTGACCTGAATGAAATATTTGGTAATTTCAAATGTCAAGTCTGTTGGTGGTGGCAGTGAAAGCATCTAGAATCAACGCCGTGGAGCAGACAGCATTGACAACGTTCGACACCGAGTTGCGAAGGCATCTGGTTTCAGATATCTTTCTGTTTAGTTTGATAAACAAGGATCTATTTTTGTGAAGTTTTGAGTCCAGTATTTTATTCTTTACTACATAAAAGTGGGTGGGGTAGTTTTCTGTAATTTATAACGCTGCCAGGTGTCTAGCATATTTTCCTGATGTGACCTGGAATCAAACCATTACTTTATGGCAACTTGCTTCAAAATGCAATAAATAATATGAAATTAGGCAAAGCTTGTGGGCCCTAAGGCTTGACCTCCACATAAAACTTTTTTCCTAGACTTTTTTTGCTGAAACCAAATGTAAAAGGATAGACTGAGTCTTTTTATATTTTGACAGGCCTCTGTAAAAATTGCTAAAAATATTCAAGTCAAATATTATAAATTAAATGATACTATAAGTTAAATTTTCTGTGTCAAGTATAATATAAAATATTTTTTAAGTGACATGTTGCTCTAAAATGGTACCTTTGAAACAGAACACCAGCTCTGAAAATGAATTGTCAATGCTGACAGTTCACTTTATATAGTATGAAATGATCTAGAACATTGTGTGCTTTAAAATACAGTCAGATTGTCAGTTGAATATCTTAGAAAAAAGATATTACTGCTTCCTCATATACATGTTCTTGTAGTATCCACTGGTTTTTTTTTTTTTAATTTAAAACTTTCATTTATCTAGAACCACAAATGTGTTGATGATAATTATTGGTACTGCATGATGTCTCCCAAATGTGGAGCATCACTTATAAAACAGTTCAGTGAGTTGTGTTGCCCATATGTTTTACATATCTGAATTAGGAAAATGGCCTGTTGTGATGAATGCACTGAAAGTGAACAATAACAAGAAATAGTATTTGAAATATTTCATTGACTCAAGGATTAACAATTTTCAGGATTGGACCTGAATCTGAGGTTTTAAACAATTTGTGCTTCTTTTGTCTAAAGTGGAATTCTTAAACTTAACATTTGATATCAGTACAACCATGCATTGTATTTTTTCCACTCTGAATAATTTTTTTCATGAGAACTGTTAGTTTGTCACAAATTTTGATCGGAGCATGAGATTTTTTTTTTTGAACTGCAAGTGGTCGCTCTTCCAAAAAATATTTGTAAACCAAAATATACAAAAGTTGTGGCCTAAAAGAAAAAAAAATAGCATAAAACCATTTATGCCAATCATTAGTTGAAGGACAGAAGCAGATATGACATCAATGACCTTCCAGTTATTGTGTAGCCTATATACTGATGTCTTGACCTAATAAAGCTTGCCCATAAAGCAAAACCAAGTTGAGCTGTTTATGTCTAAAAAAATGAGTTATCATGGTTTACCTTTGGTACTGATGGTTTCCTTTAGAATGAAAGAAGAGCTTCAATGCAGAATTAGTTAACAAATTTACCCACAGTCAAAAAATGACATCAAAGATTAAACTTTTCCTGAACACAAAATATCTAGCATAGCAGTCAAACATTAGTCAAAAACTTCAAATGTATGAAATGCAAACATTTAATTCAGTATATTCCTTCATTATTAATCTGAAACTTTCCTAAAAAAGACTAGTTTTCTAATGTTCAATTCTCTGTGAATAAGAAATATTTTCAATTTTATATGGTAAGGGTTAAATCTGGTAAGGACAAAATACTTGAGAACATGACAGGGAGAAAAGAGCTGGTAGTACTATCTAGCATGCTTATGGAACGCCATAGCTGTCTTTTGTTGACGCATTTCACATTGACTTGTCAGGTTGACCTGCCAACTTTTCACTGTATCATGTTAATATGCAAAGCGACACTGTTGACTTGTCAATCAGTCATTTGAATTTGTCAAAGTGCTGTGTTGTAATGTTAAAACTTTGTTTTATATTGTCAATAGATCATGTGGATTTCTCAAGATATTATGTATACATGCTAAACATTGTCGTTAAATTGTCAACATATTGACTGAAAATGTATACATGCCGTTTTTAGATGTTAGAGCGACAACTTATCATGTCGAAAGAACATGTAAAAAAAGGTCACTGTTAAAATGTCAAAATACTATCTTAAAATGTCTACGTGTCATGTGATATTGTTAACACAACGTTTTATTATGTTTAAAGAACAAGTGAACTTCTCAAGGCTTCATATTAAGATGTTAAATGACAATGATGACTTGTCTAACTACCATCTGAATATGTCTATGTGCTATGTGATATTGTTAACGTATCGTTTTACTATGTTTAAAGAACAAGTGAACTTCTCAATGCTTCGTATTAATATGTTAAATGACAATATTGACTTGTCTAACTACCATTTGAATATGTCTATGTGCCATGTGATATTGTTAACATAATGTCTTATTATGTTAAAAGAACAAGTGAACTTCTCAATGCTTCGTATTGATATGTTAAACGACAATGTTGACTTGTCTAACTACCATTTGAATATGACTATGTGCCATTTGATGTTGTTAACACATCGTTTCATTATGTTAAAAGAACATGTGAACTTCTTAAGACTTTGTATTAATATGTAAAATGACAATGCTGACTTGTATAACTACCATTTGAACATGTCTATGTGCCATGTAATATTGTTAACATAACATCTTATTATCTTAAAAGGACATGTGAACATCCCCAGGCTTCGTATTAATATGTTAACCGAATATGTGAGATTCTTAAATCTTCGGTTTGTATGTGTGAAATGGCATTGTTTAATTTTTTAAAACTTCACTGAAGATGTCTACATGCCTTGTTGAATTGTTAAACAACGTATTATGTGTTGAAAGAACATCTTAACTTCTCAAAATACCGTGCTATTATGTTAAACAGGATTTTAGGTATGTCGATAGGGCATGGAACTTCTCAACTTGTTAGTGTGTTGTTTGTATGCAAGTATGCAACTTGTTACGTTTTTTTTGCGTTTAACATAAATGTGTGTTAAAAAGTATTTTTAACAATGGTAAATGGTAATTTTACTTCATTGCATTTAATACATCTTAAGAATTTGTTAAGAATTTAAATCATAAGCAGATGGCTTGGTGAGAAAATTATGTCACCTCAATTGTCAGTAATTACTTAGCAGCACCTACATGTCTCAAAAACTTAATTGTCACCTTTCAGTGTTTTCTTAAACAATCAACTAGAAATTAGTATTTCAAAGTTCAAAGGAAATGTGTGATTGCCTGTCTTTATTTATTGATTACCTGTTGCCAAAATTCTTATGTTAAGTTACACTTCTCAGTATTTCAAATTCCTTTGGCTTTGTTTCTTCTTGTATATAAACAGTTTGTTTTCTTGACTTAAAATAATAATATATAGAACCTTCTTGATGTGACTTACTACGTGATATCTTTGTGATTCCTAGAGACTCTTTGTGACTTTAAATTAATTCTAAGTAAAATCTTTATGAAACTTGTGGACTTTTAAAAATAACTTATAATTATCTTTGTGTTCAAAAACTTTGTGACATCTTCTTTGTGAAACATTATTTTAAATACAAGTTGTTATTAAATAAAGAAATTATAAGTGACTTCTACAGTGTGGACTTCAGTTCTACAACAAAGAAACGGTGCCAAGCAAGTTCCCCACAACATCAAGTAAAAGGGCTAATTCCCCACGTGCCCCTGAGCATATTAACTGGCGGAGAAACCGGCCGGACAACTTTTTAGCTTGTCTGACGATCCTGATTCCTCAATTTACAGCCAAGCAACATGTATTTCATGAGAAGAACTCCATTCATCATGATGGCACCTATCTTCAGTCACCCACTATGGAAGAAGTCGACCTCACAGCAATGTCTTCATTGTTGTGAGATTTATTCTGATAGGCACTTCTGTAAGGCACTGACAAGGAAGTGCTACTCATGCAGGCATTATGGACACATCAGCTCCTCAACTTTGTGTCCAAACAACAAGACGTCTACCAAACTTAATTCAGAGAAACCTGCTTCAAAAAACATCTCTACCAGTGAAATACCACAACAAGATCCAGCTGCTGTGTGCAAATTGATGCCTTTTTGTTCAATAACAAATGATGAGCTTGTCAACTGTGTGCCTTCACTTTCACATCAGGACAATTTAATAAGCCAACTGCAACAGAGAAATAACCACCAACAGACAGTTATAGCATCCCTTCAAGAATCTGAAACCAACCTCCAGAAGGAACTTAGAGAATCACAGAACAAAAATCAGGTACACCTCTCTGCTTTATCTGAAGCAACAAATACTATAGAGACACTCAATAACAATATTCAAACACTGTTAAATTTTGTGTCTGACTTTGATAAATTCTGGTTTGACTCTTCCATGGAAAACAAGCAAATTAGAGATGAACAATGTGAAATAATAGACTACCTGTGTGATGCTAATCAAAATAGATCACTACTAAATTTAAATCCAAAATTCAAATGCAATCGTTGTGGACTTTTTGTGAAACACTCACTGAAGGAATGCCCAGCTGAAGACAACAATTGTGCCAGATGCTTTAAGGATAATCACTTTACTTTCATGTGTAAAAAGCCTGAGGACATTCCACAACTGACTTTCACACAAGAAACTGAGACTCTGTTCAGGGAAATTCATCAAAAGAATCCCAGATGGCATCAAAGATATGCCGACTTATATTTCCTTACTGTGAAAGAACAGAACAGTGCTGGAGTGTATTGTATCTCAAATAAGTAACTTAAATAACTTTATCAGCAAGTGAAACAAGTATCTTATAGTCATATTTACAGGTATTTCTAATGATATTGTTTTAATTTTAAATGCTTTTTTGTTGTTTCAAGCACTTGTGGAAACTTGATTTATTTTCAATAATGAATGTAATTCAACTTTAACTGTTTAAGATATTTTAACATTGACAGAACATCTTTACTTGTAATAATGCTGCTACTTACATGATTATATTCTATTAGACTTTGCTGCATAATCTAAACATCATTTTTCCTCTCCAGACATGTTTTGAGCATGTACATGTATATTCACCAATAGCTATATTTTCTTATAACAAACTTTGGGGACCAAAGTAAAGAAGGCGGGGGAAGTTATTATGCAGCAGTTTTTTCAGTATTTTAGTTTTCCTCACAGACATCACAAAAGTAGATTTGTAGAAATATTCACTTTGCTTAAACCTGAGAATGGTAAATGAGTAATTTTTTACTTCTTTTGTTAATTTTGCATTTTTGACATATAAATTCTGTTTTTTTTAAACATGTTAAAATCTTACACTTTAAATCAGAATTTGTTAAGAATTTAAATCATAAGCAGATGGCTTGGTGAGAAAATTATGTCACCTCAATTGTCAGTAATTACTTAGCAGCACCTACATGTCTCAAAAACTTAATTGTCACCTTTCAGTGTTTTCTTAAACAATCAACTAGAAATTAGTATTTCAAAGTTCAAAGGAAATGTGTGATTGCCTGTCTTTATTTATTGATTACCTGTTGCCAAAATTCTTATGTTAAGTTACACTTCTCAGTATTTCAAATTCCTTTGGCTTTGTTTCTTCTTGTATATAAACAGTTTGTTTTCTTGACTTAAAATAATAATATATAGAACCTTCTTGATGTGACTTACTACGTGATATCTTTGTGATTCCTAGAGACTCTTTGTGACTTTAAATTAATTCTAAGTAAAATCTTTGTGAAACTTGTGGACTTTTAAAAATAACTTATAATTATCTTTGTGTTCAAAAACTTTGTGACATCTTCTTTGTGAAACATTATTTTAAATACAAGTTGTTATTAAATAAAGAAATTATAAGTGACTTCTACAGTGTGGACTTCAGTTCTACAACAAAGACACGGTGCCAAGCAAGTTCCCCACAACATTAAGTAAAAGGGCTAATTCCCCACGTGCCCTGCGCATATTACAAGCACTCGTCTGACGTCATACGTTTTTTGCGATTTAACATATTAATACGAAGTCTTGAGAGGTTCACATGTTCTTTTAACATAACAAGACGTTATTTTAACAATACCACATGGCACATAGACATGTTCAAATGGTAATTAGACCAGCATTGTCGTTTAACATATTAATACGAAGTCTTAAGAAGTTCACATGTTCTTTTAACAAAATAAGACATTATGTTAACAATATCACATGGAATGGTGGCATATTCAAATGATACTTGATCAATTTAACATTGCGGTGTAACATAATATAGCAATGCCTTGAAAAGTTAACACGATTTTTAACATAATAAGATATTAATTTGACAATATCAAATGTCATTTAGACATAATCAAGTGATATTTGGACATTTTAACACTGCGCTTTAACATAATTATATTATATCTTGACAAGTTAACATGTCTTCTTGACATTTTAGAATATTGTTCTAACAAGATAACATTGATAATAGACAGATTAAACTGATATTTAGACAAGTTAAAATGTTCTTTAAAATTATCATACCAAGGTTTGAGCATTTCATATTTACTTTTTACATAGTAAGACGTTGTTTAACAATATCACTCACTACATAGACATGTTCAAATTGTAGTTAGAAAATTTAACAGCTCAGTTTAACAGATTATTACAGAGGCTCGACAAGTTCACATGCCATATTGACATTATAAAACGATGTTTTAACAAGATAACATTGTCGATAGACATGTTTAAATGACAGTTTGGCAAGTCAATATTATATCTTGACATGTAAACACGCTGAAAAGAGAAGTTCACATGTCCTACTGACAAGTTACCACGAAATGCCTGAACAACAGACAGCTGTGGCGTTCCATACATGCTTATCACTGTGACTTTCCACCATACTGTATAAATGGAAGGCAGTTAGGTAAAAGAAAAAAACCCGTTACCATTGTGAAGGTAATCCAACTGTTTTTGCTCGCTTGAAATCTTCAATGAATTCGGAGCTGATCTTAGCATCTTTACCAATATTGTCTATTAACTTTTTATGCAGTCCTGGTGTATTTCTGCATGCACTGAGTAATAGTCTTGCAGCTGTTCGGTTAAATGTCAGGTAACCAAGAGCCACTGCTACAGCGCTACGAACTTGTTCATTCAGGGAAGACAGTCTTTCAACAAGTTGGTCAATGGCTCCAGAGGTTACCATAGCATCTGGAATGCCAGCACGTGTATGTGACAGACTTGAGATCAGACTGCTTGCTAGCACTATTACATTGTCATCAGCTGAGCTTAACTTCTTCACTAGTAAGGTAACTCCTTGTGCAGTTAGAGACACTTGGTCCCGATCTACTATAACTCTTGCCAACACAACAATCTGAAACATAACCTATATTTTAACTTACTTACTTTTTAATATTTTTTACTACATTACTGTTTCAAAATCAAATACTCCTACCTCAAACTTGTTAGATTACTGTGTCAAGGCAGTATCTGGAGGGTTTCATCTCTTTAAGTGATAGCTCTTGTAATTTTTAATTTATAGATGAGCCAAAAAAATAAATATGCAGTACAGTTTTTTATTAATTGTAGGATGTGATACTTTAAATATAAAAGTAAAGAACTAGAGGTTCTATTTGGTCACTTAATCAAATAGTATATGATTTTGTGCAGGCAATGAACAATTCATTTAGCTATGAGCTAATCCGATAAAAGAACAAGTGCAACAACCAGCAAAGTTTCAAGATTTTCTCATGAAAATAAGAGGGCTATGATGGTCTTGGATTGCTCACCCGAGTATTATGGCTGTAGGTCTCCTCCTGAGCAAACATCAGAAGCAGTTACAGCTTCTTAATATAAGATATTAAAAGACCTTAGGTTTAATACAAACTGGGTGGGGCAAATATTTACCCCAGAGACATTATTTAAACAAGGCAGTCTGAAGGACAGCTAAATCCCCTTCCGCAGTGGACATGAATGTGTGTACTTCTTGACCTTTACACAACCATGACCCTGATGTTGTGCCATGCATATTATAAGCACACAGAGTCTCATGATAGTAATTATTTGTGCCAAGTTATTTAAAATCTTCAATAAAGTCAAAAAGTTATGGAGAACATTAAACCTTGACCTTGGGGATAGCAACCTGGATGTTGGGTTCTGCACATCGTGCCATAGTGGTGATCATTTGTGCAAAGTAATTAAACAAGAGGGCCATGATGGCCCTGGATAGCTCACCTGAGTACTTTGGCTGTAGGTTTGCTGTTAAGCAGTATTTCATTTTTTAATTGAAAATATTTAAGTGACTACAAACCAAATATGTAAAATATCAGTCAATAAATAAAGGCTCTATGACAGAAAGTAGAAATATCTATTATAAGCTATGGTGACCTTGACCTTGACCTCAAACCCTACCCATGGGTAGAGGTCCATGCAAGGAACCTCTATACTGAATATCAAAGATATTGGTCTATAAATGAAGGCTCTATGAGGTATAGTAGATAAATCTACTTTTAGCCTCCGTGACCTTTAACCTAATCTAATAATTTGAAAATTTGCTTCATGCTAAATTTTAAAATTCTAGGCCTTGTGGTTTCAGACAAGAAGATTTTTAAAGATTTTCTTCTATATTGTTATTTAAAACTTGTGACCCCTCGGGCAGGGCCAATAGTGACCCCAGGGACATTTTTCTAACAGACTCAGTAGACGTCCACTAGACAATGCTGCATACCAAATATCTTAACTCTAGGCCTTGTGGTTTCTGACAAGAAGATTTTTCAAGTTTTTCCTATATAATTCTATGTAAAACATGTGACCCCTAGGGCAGGGCCTATTTTGACCAAGGGGCCATGATTTGAACAAACTTGAGAGAGGTCCATTAGATAATGCTGCACACCAAATATCTTAACTCTAGGCCTTGTTGTTTATGACAAGAAGATTTTTAAAGTTTTTCCTATATAACTCTCTGTAAAACATGTGACCCAGTGGGGCGGGGCCATTTTTGACCAAGGGTCCATGACTTGAACAAACTTGGTAGAGGTCCTCTAGACAATGCTAAACACCAAATATCTAAACTGTATAAGTTACGGTTTTTTGACAAGAAGATTTTTTAAGATTTTCCTATATAACTCTATGTAAAACAAGTGACCCTTGGGCGGGGCCATTTTTGACTCAGAGGCCATTATTTGAACAAACTTGGTAGAGGTCCACTAGACATTGCAACACACCAAATATCTAAGCTGTATAAGTTACGGTTTCTAACAAGAAGATTTTTTAAGATTTTCCTATATAACTCTATGTAAAACAAGTGACCCCTGGGGGGGCCATTTTTGACCCAGAGGCCATGATTTGAACAAACTTGGTAGAGGTCCACTAGACAATGCTACACACCAAATATCTAAGCTCTATAACTTACGGTTTCTGACAAGAAGATTTTTTAAGATTTTCCTATATAACTCTTTGAAAAACAAGTGACCTCTGGGGGGGCCATTTTTGACCCAGAGGCCATGATTTGAACAAACTTGGTAGAGGTCCACTAGACAATGCTACATACCAAATATCTTAACTCTAGGCCTTCTTGTTTCTTACAAGAAGATTTTTCAAGTTTTCCCTATATAACTCTTTGTAAAATCAACTGACCCCTGGGGTGGGGTCAGTTTTGACCCCAGGGACATAATTTGAAAAAGCTTGGTAGAGGTCCACTAGATGATGCTTCATACCAAATATCAAAGCTCCAGGCCTTGTGGTTTCTGAGAAGAAGATTTTTAAAGATCCAACTTATAAAATCTATTTTTAGCTCCAGTGAACCAGAAATGCAATGGACCAGAACCATTTGAACAATCTTGGTAGAGCTTCATGCAAGGAACATCCCAGGCAAGTTTCATTAAATATGCCCCATTGGTTTCAGAGGAGATGTCATTTGAATAAAAAGTTGATGACGGACAGACGGACGGACGGCGGACAAAGACCGATCAGAAAAGCTCAACTTAGTGCTCAGATGTGCTAAAAACTTTTTGTAAGCCAAGTTATTAAGTTATAGAGCAGACGTGAAATGTGAATATTTGACCTTTAACTGTGACCTTGACCTTGAGGGTAGCAACCCAATTATTGCGCTCTGCACAACGTCTCATAATAGTGATCACTTGTGCCAAGTTATTTCAAAATTTTTTTAGCAGTTTAAAAGTTATGGAGCAGACACGAAATGTACACTTTTAACACTTGATCTTTAAGTGTGACCTTGACCTTGGGGGTAGCAACCCAATAATTGTGCTCTGCATATCGTCTCATAATGGTGATCACTTGTGCCAAGTTATTTCAAAAATTTTCAGCAGTTTGAAAGTTATAGAGTGGACACGAAAGTGTTACGGACGGACAGACAGACGGACAGTAGCAACCAAATAATTGCGCTCTGCACACTGTCTCATAATTCAGCAGTTTAAAAGTGATGGAGCGGACATGAAATGTAGACTTTTTAACACTTGACCTTTAAGTGTGACCTTGATTTTGGGGGTAGCAACCCAATTATTGGGCTCTGCACATCGTCTCATAATGGTGATCACTTGTGCCAAGTTATTTCAAAAAATTTTCAGCAGTTTAAAAAGTATGGAGCGGACACGAAAGAGTTATGGACGGACAGACAGACTGATGGACGGACAAACAGAGGCCATTCCTATAATCCCCTCCCTGCATTGCGGAAGAGGATTAACAAACTTAGTACAGAACCACTACATACTCCTGCATACAAAATAGCTAAGCTCTAAAGCATACAGTTTCAGACAGAAAGATTTTCAAAGATTTAATATTTTAAAAGAAGGTTACAGTAAGGAACATTTCTGTGAAATTTTGTGGAAAATGACCTTGCAGTTAAGGAGAAGATGTTGTTTGAATTTTTTTCTAATTTAAACGAAATTTGACACATTAAATCATAATGACAAAGTGTGATCTTGACCTTGATCTGAGAAAGCTGGAACCTGTGCTCTGCACATGTATTGTTATGGTTATAACATTTCTGCCAAGTAGATTAAATTTAGTTAAATTGAAGGGCAGACATGTTTTTTTTTTGTCTGGGTTATTCTTTGTAAAACTTAGCAAAGATAAGGATGCAGATTATTACACAGTTGTTTCTTGATTAAATTGGTTCAAAAGATACAGAGCAGACACAAAATTGCTTACGGACAGATGGATGACCAAGGGCATAACATAATAATTATGTCTTACTACTTTGGCTTTCCATTAACCTGTAAGACTTGGAAATACTGGATCTAGTTGTCTAAAACCTACAATGACAGTCATGTTGAAAAATGCAGTGATGAAAGAACCTCTGTCAGATGCTGACATCAGCCCAAAATATGTATTTTCAGAGGCAAGACGGTGTTGGAGCGGAACATTAAAAACTTCAATCCTGATGTAAAATGCACAGTTTAAAGAGAGAGACCACTAACATTTTTTTCCTTCAAATGCAAGTACCAGCTGAATCATCATGGCTGAAACATCATTAATTGGTAGTTAATATAAACAATGTAAGATAAAATTTATGCATTAAGACACAAGAAAAACTTAACTTGAATGTCAAGTTAACTTCAATAATGGGATGTAAGTTTACACAATTCATTCTTACATACCTGGAAAGCTGCATAGCAGTTGTGGAACTCATCCAGAGATTCAATGAATGGTTCAAACACAGAGTACTTGATACCTCCTGCTTCTCGTATAGCATACTGCTGAGGAGTATTGTTGAATGCAAATATTGTCAGGGCCATTCCTGCCTGCAGTCTGATATCCTTCAATATAGGCAAGTTTATTTTGAATCTTTTTAAACATGCATTTGATGTATTTGTACACAGTCAAACTGTCTGTGTTATCTACCTAGACAGGATCAAGTTTAGTTGATATAAAATGATTTGGACAACTGTCTGTACACATGCATATTTTCTAGTTACCCCACTGGTCAGAACTCCAAGAAACTATAAACAGTACAGAAACTGATATTTAAGGTCAATGTGCAACAGCTATACAGCTACTATAATTATATACTGCACTACAGAATGCTATAACTGAAAAGTAGAAGACATACATCAAATAATAAGTGTAGAAGATTATTTAATTTATTTTATATTTAATTTTCTTGTGTACTGCAATTTTAAAACTTGAATAACCACATATAATTTGAAACTTAAATAACTACATCATATTGTTCAACCTCAATAATATAGAATTTCTTCTTGACTGACCCTACATCCACTACATACTTATTCTATTTATTTTCCTTTAACACTGGTTTTAGTTATATATATATATATATCTATTGAAGAAATTGATATGATTCTTATCACATGGGTGCAGTGATATATATATATCTATTGAAGAAATTGATATGATTCTTATCACATGGGTGCAGTGACAAAGAACTATCTTCACACATTTCAACTTTCGCTTTTGACAGTGCATTCTGTGCTTTGATATATATATATATATAATGCACAGTATATAGAGAGACCACTAACATTTTTTTTCTTCAGTTGCAAGTACCAGTTGAATAATCATGGCTGAAACATCATTAATTGGTTGTTAAGCCATATATATATATATATATATATATATATATATACTATATATATATATATATATATATATATATAAAAGCAACGCACATTGTGGGAGTGTGGTTAGTCTGGTTCTCGTTTCCGCCTTACGTTCATTCATTGCTGGATACCAACTTAATTGTGCCGCCAAATAGCTAAATATGATGAAAAAGTACATAACTTTATGAAAGAATTTACTCTTTTTTGTTTAAAGTTAATTTATATATTAGTTCTGCACATCGACTGAACTACATTTAAAATATACAGAACCACTGTTGTACACTGTTCACCGGAAATAGCCCACCAAAACCCCAAACAGGAAAGTACAATCACCAATTTCGAGTTCACTACAGGTAATAATGTTTCAACTTATTTCTCCATCATAACTTAATTGATTTCTCCAAACTAAACAATATTGTGAAGCTAAATATGTCAGGTTATTTAGCAGTATTTGCTTTTTCTGCAAGTTGGGTATTTTTTGTGTAATTGGCGATAAATTGTAGCCTAGTTGTTGACTTTTGCGAACAGTGGTGATATTTTCCACTAAATCAAGCCCAAAACTCATTTGCTGTATCAGAATCCATCTTGAATTATAAATATAGACATTCCTCCACTTGTATGAGAGCGGCCATTCACCAACTATAGCTACTTTTTACAAAATTTGCGAAAAACTGTCATGCCTTGTGTACGGTGTCTGGCACGATTCTGTATGGGGTGTAGATGGAAAACTGTTTGCGGGTGTACGGGGTGTAGTATGTAAACGAATGCCATTTTCTGCAAATTGCAAATGAACTTCAGTACCAGCGCATACACAGAAGCTGAATAAGGAGTTGCGATTAGTGTCGTAGAAGGCAGGGAGCGTAAAGTGAAACATTTTATTAGCTTGCAAAGGATACAAAGTGTTTAATTGAATTATAAACATTATAAAAAGATGAATATTAATGACAGTACGCCGTTTCCGCCCACCTACAGCGCTTTTTGATGCATGATCATAAATTTATAGAAAAATATTAAACTCAATAGACCTTATTTCATTGGTTAAACTGTAAAATTTGGCTTAAACAGTATTTAATAATGTAGAGTTATGCATTGTTAAAAAAAACATTATCAAACTAGTTTACCAGGTCTTATCCTTTTACCGGTCTTAAGACTTCATTTAAAAACAAACATGTATGGTATCTTTATCATATTGGAAAAGACTAGATCACTGGTTAAACTAGAACTGTGTCCATAGGACACGGATGCCCCCACTATGCATAAGTGCTCATAAACAAGAGCATGTATATCCTGTATGTAAGATTTTTTTCTGTACATATACCTAAAATGATCTACAGGTAACCTTATGTACATGTTAAATTAAATTACTAATGTAAAATTTATATGTTCAATTATTTATATGGTATATAGTGAAAAAATCAACAAAGGGCCATAATTCTGTTAAATATGGTCACAGCAAAAATTCCTTCCTTTACTACCATCTACACATTAAAGCTGTTCATCCCTGGAAGTTTAAGCAAAATCTGCCATCCGGTTTAAGAGGAGTTGCGTTCACAAAATTTCTATATGGTATATAGTGAAAAAATCAACAAAGGGCCATAATTCTGTTAAATTTGGTCGCAGCAAAAATTCCTTCCTTTACTACCATCTACACATTAAGGTTGTTCATCCCTGGAAGTTTAAGCAAAATCTGCCATCCGGTTTAAGAGGAGTTGCGTTCACAAAATTTCTAGTGAAAAAATCAACAAACGGCCATAATTCTGTTAAATTTGGTTGCAGCGAAAATTCCTTCCTTTACTACCATCTACACATTAAGGTTGTTCATCCCTGGAAGTTTAAGCAAAATCTGCCATCCGGTTTAAGAGGAGTTGCGTTCACAAGATTTCGGGACGTACGGACAGACATACGGACGGACGGACAAGTGCAACGCTATATGCTCCCCACTTTGTGGGGGCATAAAAAGCTAGGGCATATTTCTAACGGGATTTGTTGCAGTTAAACCCAGGTGACCCAAGTTGTGATTGCATGCAAGTATTTCATATTTAATTAACAAATACAATGCAGCTGCCGATGATGATAATGATGATAATGACCCATGGATTACGAGTCTAGCGCTTTTACCACTAGACCACTGATCCAATCTTCGACCTGTCTTATAAATACAGACCAACACTATTCAGCTTATGTTTGTGATGGTGCAAATATAAGATAATAAAACGTAGTTCTCATACTAGTGTGATAGGCTAAAAAACTAATTAGATAAATTATTTACCAAATAACTCAGAGTATTCTCCTTTTTCTTCCAATTTGTCCATGTTTTAGTCCGAAATGAGAGCATTTCCAAATAAAACTAATATAATAAAGACTAACTTTGAAAAAAGATGTGGCAACTAGACACCGTACACATGCTACTAAACCCTGTACATTGAACTACAACACCCCATCCACTTGAATTTATTTTGTTGCTAGACACTGTACACAAGGCATGACAGTTTTTCACAAATTTTGTAAAAAAGAGCTATAGCTGGTGAATGGTTGCTCTCATACAGGTGGAGAAATGACTATATTTTAATATTCAAGATGGATTTTGATACAGCAAATGCGTTTTGGGCTTGATTTAATGAAAAATATCACCATTGTTCACAAAAGTCAACAACTAGGCTACAATTTATCGCCAATTACATAAAAAATACCCAACTTGCAGAAAAAAGCAAATACTGCTCTAAAACCAGACATATTTAGCTTCAAAATTTTGTTTAGTTTGGAGAAATCAATTAAGTTATGATGGAGAAATAAGTTGAAACATAACCTATAGTGAACTTGACGTTGGCCATTGTACTTTCGTTTTTGGGGTTTTGATGGGCTATTTCCGGTGAAACAGTGTACAACAGTGGAACTGTAGCTTATGTCAGACTACTAAAAGGAATGTAATGATCACGTGATCAATATTTCCGGTTTCGTTTCATCGGATGACTCAAAACAACAAAAAAGAACGTAAGTTTACATCTATTTGTTTGCTTGCTATATGCTGATGTAAACTGATGTCATTTAGATTTATCTAATCTAAATTTATGTTTTTTTTTTATAAACAATGGTTCCCCCTGAGTTAGAGAACCGTGCTGCTGCAAACAGACATCGAGACCTAAAATTTTCAACTTAAATTTAAAAGTTAAATTGTTTACATTATTGATAACAGTCATCGTCATTTTTGCTTATTTACTACCACACACTTTTAAAAATTAAACGTTTCGGCCTTAAAAATCTGGTCTTTTTTACCCTTTTCTTATGTAAATATGAAAAACAAAATAACAATTTGGTAATTGGTGAAAGAAAATGAACATTAAATGGCCCTTTTAAAGCAGTCCTAAACAAAGACAAGAGGGCCATGATGGCCCTAGATCGCTCACCTAAGTATTTTGGCTGTAGGTTTGCTGTTAAGCAGTATTTCATGTTTTAACTGAAAATATGTATGTAAATTTAAATATGTAAACATGTAAAATATCAGTCAATAAATACAGGCTCTATGACAAAAAGTAGAAATATCTATCATAAGCTATGGTGACCTTGACCCTAACCCAGTGACCTCAAACCCTACCCACGGAATATAGGATCCATGAAGGAAAAAAATTTGCTGTAGCTTTAAAACAAAAAGTAGGTCAAAAATATAGGTCATGCTATGATGTATTGAAATCGGAGCAAAAAACTGTACACAGGGTCAAAATTTCATTGCCATAGCTCCAAAAACAAAAAAGTAGGTCAGAAGGTACAAAATATAGGTCATGCAATGATGTTTCTGAAATCGGAACGAAAAACTGTACACATGGTCCAAATTTCATTGCCATAGCTCCAAAAACAAAAAGTAGGTCAGTAGGTCAAAAATTTAGATCATGCAATGACATTTTTGAAATCGGAACAAAAAACTGTACACATGGTCCAAATTTCATTGCCATAGCTCCAAAATCAAAAAGTAGGTCAGTAGGACAAAAATATAGGTCATGCGATTACATTTTTGAAATCGGAACAAAAAACTGTGCACATGGTCCAAATTTCATTGCTGTAGCTAAAAAACAAAAAAGTAGGTCAGTACGTCAAAAATATATGTCATGCGATATCATTTTTGAAATCGGAACAAAAAACTGTACACATGGTCCAAATTTCATTGCCATAGCTCTAAAAACAAAAAGGTCAGTAGGTCAAAAATATAGGTCAAGCGATGAGGTTTTTGAAATCGGAACAAAAAAACTGTACACACAGTCCAAATTTCATTGCCACAGCTCCAAAAAACAAAAAGTAGGTCAGTAGGTCAAAAAAATAGGTCATGCGATTACATTTTTGAAATCGAAACAAAAAACTGTGCACAAGGTCCTTATTTCATTGCTGTAGCTAAAAAACAAAAAAGTTGGTCAGTAGGTCAAATATATAGATCATGCGATGACATTTTTGAAATCGGAACAAAAAACTGTACACATGGTCCTATTTTCATTGCCATAACTCCAAAAACAAAAAGTAGGTCAGTAGATCAAAAATTTAGGTCATGCTATGACCTTCTTGAAATCGGAACAAAAAACTGTACACATGGTCCAAATTTCATTGCCATAGCTCCAAAATTAAAAAGTAGGTCAAATATATAGGTCATGCGATGACATTTTTGAAATTGAAACAAAAAACTGTGTACACAGTCCAAATTTCATTGCTGTAGCTAAAAAACAACAAGAGCCATGTTACACATGGTTAATCCCCCCGCCGGGAAGAAGCTACCTGAAGGTTGTACTTTCAAACACTCAATGTAATAATGTTTGAAGAAAATCCCACAAAAAATAGGCAAGGTAGAGTTATTGTTCTTGCAAACTGCACTTCCTACCAATGTGCTATGTCAGTGTATTAAGTTTGGAGAAAATCGCTCAAGCACTTTTGGAGTTATGCTTCAGACAAAGTTTTTCAATTAAATCTGATAAAGGGGAATAATTATTAAAGTAGGCAAGGTAGAGTTATTTTCTTACACACTGCAACTCCTCCAAATGTGCTCTTTCAGTATATGAAGTTTGAAGAAAATCACTCAAGTACTTTTGGAGTTATGCCCTGGACAAAACTGGAATGGACGCACACAAGGACTGACAGAGACCATTTCTAATATCCCCTCCGCCTTTGGTAGGGGGATAATAAGTTCAAGAATTCAAGAATTAGATATACATGTATATGCTGGGATTTTTAAAATATAAACAAGTAAATCTGATAAAGGGGAATAACTCTAAAAATAGGCAAGGTAGAGTTATTAGACTTGCACACTGCACTACCTACCAATGTGCTCTGTCAGTGTATGAAATTTAAATAAAATCCCTCAAGTAGTTTTGGAGTTATGCTCCGGACAAAATTTATCAAGTAATTCTGATAAAGGGGAATAACTCTAAAAATAGGCAAGGTAGAGTTATTTAACTTGCACATTGCACTACCTACCAATGTGCTCTGTCAGTGTATGAAGTTTGAATAAAATCCCTCAAGTAGTTTTAGAGTTATGCTCTGGACAAAATTTATCAAGTAATTCTGATAAAGGGGAATAACTCTAAAAATAGGCAAGGTAGAGTTATTTAACTTGCACATTGCACTACCTACCAATGTGCTCTGTCAGTGTATGAAGTTTGAATAAAATCCCTCAAGTAGTTTTAGAGTTATGCTCTGGACAAAATTTATCAAGTAATTCTGATAAAGGGGAATAACTCTAAAAATAGGCAAGGTAGAGTTATTTAACTTGCACATTGCACTACCTACCAATGTGCTCTGTCAGTGTATGAAGTTTGAATAAAATCCCTCAAGTAGTTTTAGAGTTATGCTCTGGACAAAATTTATCAAGTAATTCTGATAAAGGGGAATAACTCTAAAAATAGGCAAGGTAGAGTTATTTAACTTGCACACTGCACTACCTACCAATGTGCTCTGTCAGTGTATGAAGTTTGAATAAAATCCCTCAAGTAGTTTTAGAGTTATGCTCTGGACAAAATTTATCAAGTAATTCTGATAAAGGGGAATAACTCTAAAAATAGGCAAGGTAGAGTTATTGGACTTGCACACTGCACTATCTACCAATGTGCTCTGTCAGTGTATGAAATTTAAATAAAATCCCTCAAGTAGTTTTGGAGTTATGCTCCGGACAAAATTTATCAAGTAATTCTGATAAAGGGGAATAACTCTAAAAATAGGCAAGGTAGAGTTATTTAACTTGCACACTGCACTACCTACCAATGTGCTCTGTCAGTGTATGAAGTTTGAATAAAATCCCTCAAGTAGTTTTAGAGTTATGCTCCGGACAAAATTTATCAAGTAATTCTGATAAAGGGGAATAACTCTAAAAATAGGCAAGGTAGAGTTATTGGACTTGCACACTGCACTATCTACCAATGTGCTCTGTCAGTGTATGAAGTTTGAATAAAATCCCTCAAGTAGTTTTGGAGTTATGCTCCGGACAAAATTTATCAAGTAATTCTGATAAAGGGGAATAACTCTAAAAATAGGCAAGGTAGAGTTATTGGACTTGCACACTGCACTACCTACTAATGTGCTCTGTCAGTGTATGAAATTTGAATAAAATCCCTCAAGTAGTTTTGGAGTTATGCTCTGGACAAAATTTATCAAGTAATTCTGATGAAGGGGAATAACTCTAAAAATAGGCAAGGTAGAGTTATTGGACTTGCACACTGCACTACCTACCAATGTGCTCTGTCAGTGTATGAGGTTTGAATAAAATCCCTCAAGTAGTTTTGGAGTTATGCTCCGGACAAAATTGTTTCGGACCGACGCACGAATGCACGGACGCACAGACGCACGGACGCACGAAGGGCATTTCTAATATCCCTTCCGCCTTTGGCGGGGGGATAAAAAGTAGGTCAGTAGGTCAAATATATAGGTCATGCAATGACATTTTTGAAATTGAAACAAAAAACTGTGCACACAGTCCAAATTTCATTGCTGTAGCTAAAAAACAAAAAAGGAGGTCAGTAGGTAAAAAATATAGGTCATGATATGACGTTTTTGAAACCGAAACGAAAAACTGTGCACACGGTCCAAATTTCATTGCTGTAGCTAAAAAACATACCGGTAGGTCAGTAGGTAAAAAATATAGGTCATGCTATGACGTTTTTGAAATCATCTTGAAAGAAAGTACAAATGGTCCAAATTTTATTGCCATAGCGAAAAACTTAAAAAATGAGATAAAAATATTTGGGCGGGTGTGGGGGAGTGACCCCCATGGGAGTGGGGATGACCCCTTTGTGGTCATGGTGCATACTACCAAATATCTAAGCTCCAGGCCTTGCAGTTTCTGACAAGAAGATTTTTTAAGAATTTACTATATAACTCTATGTAAAACATGTGACCCCTTGGGCGGAGCCAATTTTGACCCAGGGGCCATGATTTGAACAATCTTGGTAGAGGTCCACTAGATGATGCTCAACACCAAATATCTAAGCTTGATGCCTTGCGGTTTCTGACAAGAAGACTTTTAAAGTTTTCCCTATATAACTCTATGTAAATCAAGTGACCCCAAGGGCGGGGCCAGTTCTGACCCCAGGGTCATTATTTGAACAATCTTTGTAGAGGTCCACTACATGATGCCTCATACCAAATATCTAAGCTCCAGGCCTTGTGGTTTCAGACAAGAAGATTTTTAAAGTTTTCCCTATATAACTCTTTGTAAATCAAGTGACCCCCCCGGGTGGGGCCAAATTTGACCCCAGGGGCATAATTTGAACAAACTTGATAGAGGTCCACTAGACAATGCTACATACCAAATCTTATGGCTCAGGGCCTTGTGGTTTCAGACAAGAAGATTTTCAAATTTTTTCCTTTAAGTTGCCATAGCAACCAGAGTTCTTGATGGAATTGAATTCTTTGAACAACTTTGGTAGAGCTTCATGCAAGGAATATCCCAGGCATGTTTTATTAATGTTGGCTCAGCTGTTTAGGAGGAGATATTGTTTAAGTCAAATTGTTGACGACGCACGCTGACGGACGCCGGACAATCAACGCTCCCAAAAGCTCACCCTGAGCAGGCTCAGGTGAGCTAAAAAAGGGTATATTGTACAAAATTTATTTACTTATTTTCACAATGGGAATTTGTCAGGTTATGTCTACCTTCTGTAGGAAGTTGCAAACAAAACAATTTTCAGTAATGAAATGTAAACCCATGAATGCCTCCAAATGTAGAAGCAATAAAATACATTTATGTTCTTTATTTGACACAAGTTTGAAAATCTGAAATGCATGACCAATTTTAGCCAGGGAAAGTCATGAATGGGTTTTAAAGGTAGATTCACGTTGATATTAACTGTATTTTTCTGCAAATTTATTAGGTATCAGGAGAGCATGGGAATCCGGTTTGAAGGGTTAATAACATGGAGGTCATGTAGGATCAGCCGGTTTAGAGGGGCTCTGGTTTGGAGGAGTTCTATTGTACTGATGAACTTTAACCAATCCAGGCAGCTATTACAATAATTTGTTGAAATCTCATCTAGCATCGGTATTGAAGTATATTTCAAATGTATTAAGAAGAGAATGACTAAGTACATGTACATGTATAACAGAAATTACATGAACAGATGCACATATCATTTCATCAATGATCACTGTTACTTGATTGCTTTTTACTAGGGATGGCAACGAATACCAAAATCAATACTCGAGTACTCGGTCATTTTTCCGATCGAGTACTCGGTTACTCGGATGATTTCCAATTAGCTTCAAAGTTTTATCACAATATATGAACACCGTCTGCATGCTACTTTCGTTTTCTATTTAAATTCATAGATGTGTAACTATAAATAGGACTGCAAGGGAGGTAACTTAGAATAACCATCAAACAAATTAAATCGACATTATATTTTACAACGTTTTAATTAATGCAATATCAAGTTTAAAACATGTATAACAGTTCATAAATCTTTTTTCTTCTTGAAATTATGTAGACTGGTCTGTTTTCAGAAGGATGCTTGAAGCGTAAATGATTTAACATGTTTGTAGTTCCACCAGTATACGTTATTTCACAGCTACATAATGTACATTTAATAGTCTTGCTATCAGCATAGCGTTTGAAATATTTCCAAGCATTAGATTTTGCAGGCGGCACTTTGACTCTTGAAATTTAAATATCTTATTCTAAACAAAAACTTTATCAATATATAAAAAGTTAATGATATTTCTGGATTTATATGCGTAAAGAAGAAAAGGGAGTTACTCTCCTTTATTGAGTAAAGAAAAACAAACGCTTAATCGTGTCTAACTACTACCTTTAATCTAACATTCATAATAGCAATCCGGCCAATTGCTGTTTTCAAAACATATACCTTAAAACAAGTTTCGGCTACAAACTCTTACACAATTAAAGGTAATTAAATATTATAAGAGGCCGAATGACGTAAGCAACGCAGGTGTTCAATCCCATGCGCGTGTCAAACTGTTGATCGCCTCGTTAAATTAACGATATCATTTTCGCACCTCTGCAAGGATGTTTTGATTGCATTTAAGAGGTATTTATGAAGATACATGTACATCTCCAAATTTCTGAACTGATTGGATACACCAACCTTTCTAAATCGCAAAAAAATAGAAATTATATATTTTTGCCGAGTAATCGAATATCAATTTTGTTAACCGATATTCGGACGTTCGATCGAGTACTCGGTTAACCGGTTACTCGTTGCCATCCCTACTTTTTACTGACAAGAATTCAAAATTCCTGTTTCTTTTACAGATGACAGATATTACTGATAATAAGGGTATATTTTTCCAGCCCCAGTGATATGAGCCTCAGGGATAATGTGGCTGTTGGTCAGTTAATCAGGTACAAGTGGAAGGACAGCAGAGAAGTGGTGATATTGACATGCAACCCTCTAAAGTTTAGAATTTTAATGGTATGTGTTGACAGTGTAGTGCTTTCTCATAGCAAAATTAATCACTCGCTTAATAGCTCCTCCGGTATGTTAACATATTCAGTTTAATGCATATATTTAGCCTGTGGTACCTTTCCCTTTTTAGATCACCTGAGCACAAAGTGCTCAGGGTGAGCTTTTCTGATCAGTTTTTGTCCGTCGTCAGTCTGTCAGTCCGTCCTTCATCAACTTTTCATTCAAATGACATCTCCTCTGAAACCAAAGGGCCAAATTAAATGAAACTTGCCTGGGATGTTCCTTGCATGAAGCTCTACCAAGATTGTTCAAATGGTTCTGGTCCATTGCATTTCTGGTTCACTGGAGCTAAAATAAGATTTTAAAAGTTGGATCTTTAAAAATCTTCTCCTCCAAAACCACAAGACCTAGAGCTTAGATATTTGGTATGAAGCATCATCTAGTGGACCTCTACCAAGTTTGTTCAAATTATGACCGTGGGGTCAAAACTGACCCCATCCCAGGGGTCACATGTTTTACATAGAGTTATATAGGAAAAACTTTAAAAAATCTTCTTGTCAGAAACTGCAAGGCCTGGAGTTTAGATATTTGGTGTGCAGCATTGTCTAGTGGACCTCTACCAAGTTTGTTCAAATCATGGCTCCTGGGTCAAAAATGGCCCCGCCCTAGGGGTCAAATGTTTCATATAGAGTTATATTGGAAAAAATTTAATAAATCTTCTTGTCAAAAACAGCAAGGCCTAGAGTTTAGATATTTGGTGTGCAGCATTGTCCAGTGGACCTCTACTAAGTTTCTTCAAATCATAGCAACTGGGTCAAAATAGTCCCCACCCCGGGGCTCAATTGATTTTACATAGGCATATAATTATAGGAAATCCTTAAAAATCTTCTTCTCAGAAACCACAATGCCTACAGCTTAGATATTTGGTATGTAGCATTGTCTAGTGGACCTCTATCAAGTTTGTTCAAATTATGTCCCCTGGGTCAAAATTAACCACGCCCCAGGGTTCTCTTGATTTACATATAGTTATATAGGAAAAACATGAAAAATCATTTTTCTCCGAAACTAATAGGACTAGACCTTAGATATTTGGTGTGGAGTATTGTGTTGAGAACCTTTACCAGTATTGTTTATATGTTGGCCCCGGGGTCAAAATTGGCCCTGCCCCAGGGGCCCTTAATGTGTAAAAAAGGCAATCTTTAAAAATCTTCTTATTGGAAACCTCAATGCCTACAGCTTAGATATTTGGTATGCAGCATTGTCAATCTTCTTGTCTGAAACCACAAGGCCTGGAATTTTAAAATTTGGCATGAAGCAAGCTTTATCAAGCTTTTTGAAGTTATAAGATTAGGTTAAAGGTCATGAAGGCTAAAAATATATTTATCTACTGTACCTCATAGAGCCTTCATTTATAGACCAGTATCTTTGATATTCAGTATATAGGTTCCTTGCATGGACGTCTACCCATGGGTAGGGTTTGAGGTCACTGGGTCAAGGTCAAGGACACCATAGATTATAATAGATATTTCTACTTCCTGTCATAGAGCCTTTATTTATTGACTGATATTTTACATATTTGGTTTGTAGGCACTTATTTTCACATATTTTCAATTAAACAAGAGGGCCATGATGGCCCTGTATCGCTCACCTGAGAATGACTGCTTTTAACAAAGTTGCTATGGACCTGGTTAATTAACCCCAGATGACCCATATTCAAACTTGACCTAGAAATTATTGAAACAATCTCTTTGACAAATTTCAAGGTTATTTGTACTGAAAATGTTACCTCTAGAGTGTTAACAAGGTTTTTTCATATTTGGGCTCTATAACCTAGCTTTTTAATCTAGATGTCCCATATTCGAACTTGAGCTAGAAACCATAGAATTAAGCTTTCTGACAAATTTCCAGGTTGTTTGGAATTATAATGTTACCTCTAGAGTGTTAACAAGGTTTTTCCATATTTGGGCTCTGTGACCTAGTTTTTGACCCAAGATGACCCATACTTCAATTTGAGCTAGAAATTGTCAAAGCAACCTTTCTGACAATTTTTCAGATTATTTGGGCTGAAAATGTAACCTCTAGAATGTTAACAAGATTTTTCTATTTTTGGGCATGTGACCTAGTTTTTGATCCCAGATGACCCATATCCAAATTTGAGCTAGAAATCATTGAAACAACCTTTCTGACAAATTTCCAGGATATTTGGACTACAAATGTAACCTCTAGAGCATTAACAAGGTTTTTCTACTTTCGGGCTCTGTGACCTAGTTTTTGGCCCCAGAAAACCAATATTCAAAACTGAGCTAGAAATCATCGATTGAACCATTCTGACAAATTTCCACATTATTTGGACTGAAAATGTTACCTTTGGAATGTTAACAAGGTTTTTTCCATATTCGGACTCTGTGACCTAGTTTGTGACCCCAGATGACCCATATTCGAACTTGATCTAGAAATCCTCAAGGCAACCTTTCTAACACATTTCCAGATTATTTGGGCTGAAAATGTAACCTCAAGAGTGTTAACAAGATTTTTCTATTTTTGGGCTCTGTGACCTAGTTTTTGAACCCAGATGACCCATATTTGAACTTGTGCTAGGTATCTTTAAAGCAACCTTTCTGACAAATTTCCAGATTATTTGGGCTGAAAATGTAACCTCTAGAGTGTTAACAAGATGTTTCTATTTTTGGGCTCTGTGACCTAGTTTCTGAACCCAGATGACCCATATTTGAACTTGAGCTAGAAATCATAGATGCAACCTTCCTGACAAATTTCCAGATTTATTGGTCTAAAAATGTTACCTCTAGAGTGTTAACAAGGTTTTTCAATATTTGGGCTCTGTAACCTAGTTTTTGACCCCAGATGACCCATATTTGAACTTGACCTAGAAATCGTCAAAGCAACCTTTCTGACAAATTTCCAGATTATTTGGGCTGAAAATGTAACCTCTAGAGTGTTAACAAGATTTTTCTATTTTTGGGCAACGTGACCTAGTTTTTGAACCCAGATGACCCATATTTGAACTTGAGCCAGAAATCATCAATAGTACCTTTCTGACAAATTTCCAGGATATTTGGACTGAAAAAGTAGCCTCTAGAGTGTTAACAAGGTTTTTCTATATTTGTGCTCTGTGACCTAGTTTTCCAACCCTGATAACCCATGTTCGAACTTGTTCGAGATATCAATGAGACAAACATGCTGACCAAATTTCATGACAATTGAGGCAAAAATGTGACCACTAGAGTGTTAACGAACTAATTGTGGACGGACGGACGACGGACAAAAGGTGATCAGAAAAGCTCACTCTGTCACTACGTGACAGGTGAGCTAAAAATGAAATACTGCTTAACAGCAAACCTACAGCCAAAGTACTCAGGTGAGCAATCCAGGGCCATCATGGCCCTCTTGTTTTAGTTCAGTTGATGAGGAAAAGAAACAATTATCTGTTTTATTTGTTTGGTTAAGTGCTGACTGTCAGTCCAGGGATTATGGATTCAAAAACCATGCTACGCAAGAAATTTCTGATCAAGAACATTATGTCTTAGACTCTTAAGATCTTTCATTAATGTTGGGAAAAAATCGAAAATAGCCGGGTAATTTACCCAGCTTCCAGGTCTTAATGAAACCCCTTTGGAGTCCATTGCAAAGAGATCTGTATATGTAAGACTTGAAGTACTCAGGTTGAATAACTATGAAGTCAAAGCTAGAAGGGTGAACTTAACCCAGCCATATAAGCCAAAAAGGTGTTGAAACCAGGCATTGAATACAAAACAGACAATAAAAATAGGACTTTGATACATTATACATTTTTTTTCCTTTCCTTTGCTTTTTAGGTACTTGCATGAAGGATTCTGCTATAAAGTTATAACCGGACATCAAAGATCCATGACATTATACTGTGTCAAACAACCCTGTGTAAGATGGTCTTACTTTTTCACTAAAATTCCATATACCAGTTATTTACAGATTTACATAGGCTTGATTTTTACTAGGCTTCCAGAAAATCCTGCAGTTAAGACATTGTTCTCAAAGGTGTTCTTTTGCTAACATTTACACTTCCTTTCATGTATGAAGGTATTTTCTACATACAAAATATTTAAAGCAGCTTCTTCACAAAAGATCTTGTTGAAAATAAATTGTTTTGCTTCATGCAATTTGGTTGTCAGGACATCTTAAAATCAGAATGCTTTATTGTTAATATTAAGTGTTAAGTAGGTAATACTTCACATGTATGGAAAAAGTGTAAGCTAAGACAATGGCCAAAATAGATTATGATCATCCTAACCAAGATAGTGATCATGCTTAATGCATTTTAAGCTAAGGAGTGTTACCCTTGGGCACATGTATCACTCATTTGCAAGCTCTTTCTTCAAGTAAAGAAAATAACTTATCTAAATAAAGAATTTATACTATTTTAGAGGTACAGTACATGTATTTAATGGCATTGAGAAACTTCCTACTGCTTTTGGCAACCCTTACATCTTCCATAGCCAAGCACACAGTACCGATAATGAATAACATTTAGAAGTACTAGGTTTGTAGATATCCAGATAGAATTTAGTTTGACTAAGCTGCTGTAATGAAAGAATTAAAATACAGCTACCGGTAACTGCAAAATACTGCCCTGCCCACCAGCCCCCTAATTTTTGTGTCTCTTGCTACAAGGTAACATGGCATATAGGGATCACTTATTTGTCGTCTGTCCATCCTTCACAAAACTTGTCCGGACTAGTTTTAAGTCTAGTTGTGCATAGCATTGGCATTTAAGGGTTCAATGATTTTTGTCAAAGTTATGGCCCTTTAATTATTTTTATCTTTAAAGATTGTCTGCACTTCTTCTCTTATACTACTAAGCATGAATAAAATGTTGTAGAATTGATCAGTACCTCAAGTACTTGCATATATTAAATGGAATTTTTGGTAGAATGATTTTTGGCTGAGTTCTGGACCTTGAATTAAAAAAATTTTTTAGCCAAGAGACTTTCCAATCACCTCTCAATACAACTGCTTTTTTGGCTACCATAAGGCAACATATGTTATCACTGATCGCCCTTATTAAAACTTCCTCAGCGCTATTTGGAAATAAACCAGTGATTTAACGGTGTCAGTCAATTCTACATAGCGAAATATGGAAATAAATTCTTTTGTACCTTAACTGCAGGTTGGCAAGACTATTATGCTGTAGAACACAAAAGAAGAACTAGGATAGGCAATAACATGTGGTGACGGCATTGTCAAAAGTTCCCTGTGCTATGCCATTAGCTTTCAAAGTTCCTTACAGTCATAAGAATAAAGGCCAGAAAATTCTTAACTTTCCTGCAGCCTTAACCTTTTCCACTGCTGAAGCACTGCGATCTCCATTCAAGGCAAGCTTATTCAAGTAAATCATCCCCTTATTTCTGTTTTCTCTTGAATAGTATTCTATGTAAAAACTGACATAAGAACTACTGTAATGTTGTTCAGATCATTATTTTCCTGGTATGTGCTAATTTTTTGCTCATGTGAGCTGTAGGCTTATGATATGCTATTAGTACTGGTCAATGTCCATAGTCATCTATCCACACTTAGTTTGTTAACACTCTGATGGTCACATTTTTGTCCGAATTGTCATGAAACTTAGTCAGGATGTTTGTCTTGGTAATTACTTGGACAAGTTTGAATATAATCATCTGGGTTAAAACTAGGTTGCAAATCCCAAATATGGAACAAGGATTTCATTAAGTTTTTGAGTTGGAGGGAGTACATGTAAAGTAGGTGGGTGATTTGCTGCCAGTTTGTTATAAAATAAGCCTGATTTAAAGAAAAGTAGCCAGGAAAAAATTGAAAATAGCCGGGTAATTTACCCAGCTCCCGGTCTTAATGAAACCCCTGTGGAAAAGCCTTGTTAACACTGTAGAAGTAATTTGTTTAGCCCAAATATCCTGGAAATTTCTCAGAAAAAGGTTGTTTTGGTAATTTCTTGGTGGATTTCAAAGATGGGTCATCTCGGGACAATAAACCAGGTCTGTAACAACTTTGTTAAAAGAATTCATACTCAGGTAAGCGATATAGGGCCCATCATGGCTCTCTTGTTTTAATACCTTTTGACTGGTGTAGTGGGATGTCACAAGGCTTGTACTGCACTTCGACATACAATAAAATGTTTTTCAAGTCATTTATATTTGGGTACTTCCATATCAGTACTACCTGTGCTCTCATAGAACACATTACTGATTTGTACAGTACGTTTTTTCCAGGAAGAAGAATTTGGGTCAGTACAAGCTGGAGCCAAAAAAAGTCACCATGAAGAACTCAGTGGTTGAGGATAATACTGGAATGGGTTAAGTTACTTTTTAGCATGAGTCTGCCCCTGCTGTGTTGAAAACCTACATGTATAGTGGAACTCTCACCCCTCGCAAAGTGGTGGCATAAAAACAGTGAAGTTTCTTAAAATGTGTCTTGATATTATTGCTAAATACTTTTTCTTGCTCTCTTTTTCTTTATATAAAATATATCAAGGTGTCTTTAAAAACTGTCTTGAATAAAATTTTAAAGAAGTTGTTATAGGCAGCTATTGTGTGTGTATATTGCACTGCTAATGGGTGAACTCTTCATTTCTTATAAATTTAATTGATGTTTTTAGCTCACCTGAGCACTTTGTGCTCAAGGTGAGCTTTTGTTTTTGCCCTGTGTTCGTTGTGCATTGATTGTCATCAAATATTTACTTTAAACAACTTCTCCTTAACAACACCCTGAAAGATGATAAAACTTTTCAGGAATCCGCCTTGCATGAAGCTTGATAAAAGTTATTCAAAGAACACTGGTTGGTATGGCAAAAAGAATGAACAACTTAAAAAATCTTCTTGTTTTAAACTGCTAAGCACAGAGGTCTCAAATCTGGTGTCTAACCTTGTCCAGTGGAGCTCAACCATGTTGACAGTACACATACACATGCAAAAAAAAAAACAAACAAATATTTAAAAAATAGATTTTTAAGATAAATTGTTAGTGTAGAAATTTTACCATTCTTTTTCTTAGTCATACCTCATAAATAGGTATTTCACTATGAATAAAAAGATTAGACATCTGCACTATTTTTGTAACATCAGAAAATACCAAAATTGTTCAAAGTGTGCAATTTATATTGAAGTAATGTTGCAAAGTTTGTGGTAATAGCATCATTCTTTAAGTCCTTAAACTATGTGTTCTTCAGCCATTGATCATCCTTTTGGTTTAATTTTTTCACTTCATGCTTTTTAGCTAACCTGAGCTTAATGTGCTCATGGTGAGCTATTGTAATCCCCCTGTGTCCGGCGTCCGTCGTCGTGCGTCCGTGCGTCGTCATTACATGAAAATTACATCTCCTCTAAAACTACTGACTGCACATTAACCAAACTACACAGGAATGATCCTTGGGTGGTCCCCTTTCAAAGTTGTTCAAATGGTTCCGTTCTGTTGCATAAGTAGGTCACAGGGCCAAAAAAGAAGTTTCAAAAATGCAAATTAAAAAAATCTTCTTGTCAGAAAGTACAAGGCCCAGAGCTTTGATATTTAGTATATGACATCATCTATTGGTCCTCTACCAAAGTTGTTCAAATTATGCCCCTAGTGCCAAAATTGGCTTTGCCCCAGGGGGTCATAGGTTTTCCTTATATGTATATAGTAAAAACTTAAAAAATCTTCTCCTCTGAAATGACAAAGGCTAGAGCATTGGTATTTGGTATATGACATCATCTATAGGTCCTCTACCAAAGTTGTTCAAATTATGCCCCTAGTGCCAAAATTGGCTCCGCCCCAGGGTGTCATAGGTTTTCCTTATATGTATATAGTAAAACTTTAAAAAATCTTCTTCTCTGAAATGACAAAGGCTAGAGATTTGATATTTGGTGTATGATATCATCTACAGGTCCTCTACCAAAGTTGTTCAAATTATGCCCCTATGTATATAGTAAAAACTTAAAAATCTTCTCCTTTGAAATGACAAAGCCTAAAGCTTAGATATTTGGCATGAAATATTGTCTAGTGAACCTGTTCCAAGTTTGTTAAAATTATATCCCTGGGGTTAAAATTGGGCCTGCCCGGGGGTCATAGATATTCTATTTGTGCATATAGTAAAAACATAAGAAAATTATCCTCTGAAGTTTCAAAGGCTAGAGCTTAGATATTTGGCATGAAACATTGTGGACCTCTACAAACATTGTTATTGCCCTACGGTTAAAATTGCTCCTGCCCTTGGGGTCATGGGTTTTCTTTATATACATACAAAAAAGTGATCTCTGAAACCTAGAAAGCTAGAGCTTAGATATTTAACATGAGACATTGTCTGGTGGAACTATATCAAGATTGTTTAAATTAAAGCTTGGGGTCACATTTGGCCCTGCCCTAGGGGACTTAGTGACCTACTTTTTAGCTCACCTGCCACAGGGCCTAGAGTTTAGATATTTGGTGTGCAGCATTGTCCAGTAGACCTTTACCTAGGGGACTTAGTGACCTACTTTTTAGCTCACCTGCCACAGGGCCTAGAGTTTAGATATTTGGTGTGCAGCATTGTCCAGTAGACCTTTACCAAGTTTGTTCAAATCATGGCTCCTGGGTCAAAAATGGCCCTGCCCCAGAGGTCACATGTTTTACATAGACTTATATTGGAAAAACTTAAAATTAAAATCTTCTTGTCAGAAACCGCAAGGCCTAGAGTTTAGATATTTGGTGTGCAGCATTGTCCAGTGGACCTTTACCAAGTTTGTTCAAATCATGGGGTTCTTGGTAAAAATTGGCCCCACCCCAGGGGTCACATGTTTTACATAGAGTTATATAGGAAAAACTCTAAAAATCTTCTTGTCAGAAACAACAGGTCCTAGAGTTTAGATATTTGGTGTGCAGCATTGTCCAGTGGACCTCTACCAAGTTTGTTCAAATCATGGCTCCTGGGTCAAAAATGGCCCTGCCCCAGGGGTCACATGTTTAACATAGACTTACATAGGAAAAACTTAAAAAATCTTCTTGTCAGAAACCGCAAGGCCTAGAGTTTAGATATTTGGTGTGCAGCATTGTCCAGTGGACCTTTACCAAGTTTGTTCAAATCATGGGGTTCTTGGTAAAAATTGGCCCCACCCCAGGGGTCACATGTTTTACATAGAGTTATATAGGAAAAACTTTAAAAATCTTCTTGTCAGAAACAACAGGGCCTAGAGTTTAGATATTTGGTGTGCAGCATTGTCCAGTGGACCTCTACCAAGTTTGTTCAAATCATAGCTCTTGGGTCAAAAATGGCCCTGCCCCAGGGGTCACATGTTTTACATAGCGTTATATAGGAAAAACTTTAAAAAATCTTCTTGTCAGAAACCACTAGGCCTAGAGTTTAGATATTTGGTGTGCAGCATTGTAGGGCTGTGCATTGCCATTTTTTTCTGTCACGATACATATCATGATACTTGTATTTCCAAACGATGCGATTCACGATATGTATTGCAGACTTTGATGAAATGCGATGCATATTGCGATTCTTATGTTGCGATACGATACGTATCACGATACTGACTTTCAGACTATCTATATAAAAACTTGTCATTTGTTTAAAGTATTATTACGAAAATGATATGAAAATATTAAACTCTTCAACTTGTTATTATTAGAACTTGGTTTCCAATTTTGATCTTTCAACAATTTATTTTACTGATTACTTTAGGATTAAAGGCATTTTTAATTATACTATAACAGCAAGTATCTACTATTCTAACACTTAAGTCCAAAGTCTACTACTGTAAATATGACAATTTAACAATTTCAGTCGTACATTAGTAACAATACACCACTAAAGCTTTTTCTTGTGAAAAAAAAACAACAACATAATAACAAGTTCGTTACAAGTGATTAACAATTAGGTCAACAACTGTCGTATCAGTTTCACTCTTTAAACACATAATAATAAATGAAGATTTGTTCCCATACTCCTTAAATGATGAGGGCGGATTAACTAAAGTTTCCCCTTCTTCTAGATATTTTGAATTGCAGTCGACATGCTTTTTTTAGTTTTTTTTTACGGGAAAATGATGTCAACGGAAATGAAAGTATAAATACGTAACGAATATCACAAAGGCATATTGTTGTCATCACTATTTTAATCCGACTTCAAGTGCGACTAAATTTACAAATTCATGTTTGTAAGTTGTATTTTCTTGAAAACGTATAAATCTATACTTATTTTTTTTATAAAAAAGTTCAAAGAACAGCAGCGCATTTATATGAAATTAACTAAACTTGGTAATATTACTGTGGACATGGGCTACCCTAAACAGGAAACGAGATGACAACGATATGATAATAGTCGTGCTCCTTCATTATTTTTATCCGAGCTAAAAGTTTTTCTTCTGTCTTTCAAAAAATACGTTTGTTTTTATTTTCCTGGAATTATTGTTAGTGTATTGCGATATCTGTCCGCCATATCGATGCATCGGGAGGTGAAATATGTATTGCATCGCGATATATTGGTATTTATATTTTTATACCGATGCGTACATCGAGGACAGAGCAGATTGCGATGCATCGATGCATCGATGAATCGTTACACCTCTACAGCATTGTCCAGTGGACCTTTACCAAGTTTGTTCAAATCATGGCTCCTGGGTCAAAATGGCTCCGCCTCAGGGGTTACATGTTTTACATATAGGAAAAAATTTAAAAAATCTTCTTGTCAGAAACTGCGAGGCCTAGAGTTTAGATATTTTGTATGAAGCATTGTCTAGTGGACCTATACTAAGTTTGTTTAAATCATAGCCACTGGGTTAAAATAGGCCCCGCCCCAGGGTCACATGTTTTACATAGGAAAAGTTTAAAAAGTCTTAACATCAGAAACCAAAAGGCATAGAGCTTAGATATTTATGTCTCCCCCCTTTGAGGGAGACATATTGTTTTTGCCTTGTCCGTCTGTTTGTCTGTCCATCTGTCCTTCTGTCTGTCTGTCCTTCTGTCACACTATGTTATCACTCAATAACTGGAGTTCTATTTCACCTAGAGCCTTCAACTTCATAGGATGATTGCCCTTACTGAGTAGAAGAACCACATTGATTTTGGGGTCAGGTCAAAGGTCAAGGTCACAGGGGCCATGAAGAGTGAAAACATTTTCCGCACAATAACTGCAGTTCTATTTCACCCAGAGACTTCAGCGTTGATATGGTGATTGCCCTTATTGAGTAGAAAAACCCTATTGGTTTTGGGGTCAGTAGGTCAAAGGTCAAGGTCACAGGGGCCCAAAGAGTGTAAACCATTTCCGCACAATAACTGGAGTTTTAAATCACCCAGAACCTTTAAACTTCATAGGGTGATTGCTCTTACTGAGTAGAAGAACCCTATTGATTTTGGGGTCAGTAGGTCAAAGGTCAAGGTCAAAGGGGCCCAAAGAGTGAAAACCGTTTCCACTCAATAACAGGATTACTATTTCACCTAGAGCCTTCAAACTTCATAGGATGGTTGCTTTTACTAAATAAAAGAACCATATTGTTTTTTGGGTCTTATTCTATCAGATAATTTAAAAAACTTTTTTAAGGTATTAATAATTTCAGACTGGATCTTATTTTTTGTATAGGAAATGTGGCATGAAATTTAATTTAAGGCAAAACATGGTCATGATGAAACCCCATTTGTTCTCATTGCAATGTTTTAATCTGTACATTCTTTATGACCAAGATATTTGGAGATCTGTGCTTATCAATAACTAGAGCTATCACTAAATGTGATTAATACCCCCAAATCACCGCTACAGAACAGTGGAAGTTATCAATTTAGTAACAGAATACTTCGAAAAAAAATGAAAAAGAGTTATGGTTGTGGGCAATTAAAGATAGTTGTGGTTCTTGTACCTTGCATTTCCTCTCACTGCGCTTGCCATTGTATGAAGTTGCATTGAATTCCAAAAAAAATAGTTTTCAAGTTATTCTCCAGACAAAGAAAACTACCAAAGGGCAATAACTGTGCAAACAGTGAAGACAGAGTTAAAGCTCTTGTACATTGCACATCCACTCAATGTGCTTGACCATTGTATGAAGTTGCATTGAATTCCAACGATGAGTTTCCAAATTATAATCTGGAAAAGGAAATCCAAGGAAGGGCAATAACTCTGCAAATAGTGAAGATGGAGTTATAGCTCTTACACAATGCACTTTCTCTCATTGTGCTTGATCATTGTATGTAGCTGCATTGAATTCCCACCAGAAGTTTTCAAGTTATGCTCCGGACAAGGAAAACCAATTAAGGACAATAACTCTGAAAATAGAGAAGATGGAGTTATTGTTCTTGAACATTGCCCTTCTTCTCATTGTGCTTGACCATTGTATGAAGTTGCATTGAATTTCAACCAATAGTTTTCAAGTTATGCTCCGGACAATAAAACCAATAAAGGGCAATAACACTAAAAATAGTGAAGATGGAGATATGATTCTTGGACACTGCACTTCCTCTCATTGTGATTGACCACTGTGTGAAGTTGCAATGAATTCCAACCTGTAGTTTTCAAGTTTTGCTCCATACAAAGGAAAACCAACAAAGGGCAATATCTCTGCAAATAGTGAACATGGAGTTATGATTCTTGAACACTGCACTTCCTCTCATTGTGCTTGACCATTGTATGAAGTTGCACTGAATTCCAACTAGAAGTTTTCAAGTTATGCTCCAGACAAGGTACACCCTGACCGACCGCCCGACTGACCAACCACCGTGTGACTTGTATATACCCCCCAAACTTCGTTTTGGGGGTATAATCAACTGAAAGTGTTTGAAAAAAAGCATTAAAATATTTACATTATTATATACATTATATACAAGTAAAAGGTTAATAAAAAGTAGGGATTGGAACGAATACTGAAATCAATATTCTAATATTTGGTTTGACATATTGGTTAAGATTCGAATTTTCGATTTTCAGATGTTCCATCAGTTATCCGAATTTCGATATTCGAATATAGGTACTTCTAAATGTTTTCGTTCAGACTAACGTGCTTTGGGAAACTGCTGTGTATAATCAAGAAATGGCATGTTTAATGGAAGCCTCAAATACTTTTTGTGATTGGCATAAACACAGTTTATTCCGTTCTTTAAAACGCAAAAAATCGCCATAAATACGGAAAGTTGATAATGTAGCAAGGATTGTTTTTTTTTGGTCAAGATTCGGGAAAATAGGTAAATATATTGACAATATATAATAATATGATAATTTAACAAACATGCAAACTAAAGGCAAGGATGTTAAAAATATTTTAAACACATTTATTAGAGGAAAGTATTTAAGTTATTCTGATTGATTTGTCAACAAAACAACAAAAAAAGTTATTATCAACAGAGTCAAAAGCGCAACTGTTTGTTTGTGTACGTTTTCGTGTTTACGTTATCTCATTACACACATTCAGAATACATCGCCGATTAGCAAACAATTGTTTCAATGCATAGTAAATTTTATGAATGAATTTTTTGCAGATGAATACTAAATTACTAACTTGTTGTTTTTAAAGTTTGATTTGCCAAAAAATTTGAAATTATACCTCATGCTTTCAAAATCAACAGAATTCTGCAATATCAAAGAACTTCTGTCAAAATTGCGATGAAAACTCATACAACCTGTGGTACTATTTTTCATGGATAAGAGGCGGTCATGTGATTGTAACTAAAAAATCTGGTGTGTACCTTTAGAAGCTTTCGCTTCTAATAAAAATAATATATAAAGAAACTTACCATATTTTTTGACTTTAGTAAGTCCAGAAGGACATCAAATTTGAACTCTGGCTCATCATTCAGCATGTCTTGATTCTTTGTATTGCTCAGTATAATACAGCCCAAAGAGATTGCAACCTTGAATGAAATATACAACCAAACATTATGAAACAATTTTAACAAGAGGGCCATGATGGCACTGGATCGCTCACCTGCATACTTGCCACACGTCTCGGATTGTCCGGGATTGTCCCGGAAATTGAGGGCCCGTCCCGGAGTCCCGGAAAGACACCCGATGTCCCGGAAAACATGAAAAACACACATACCTTTGATCAGGCCAGTCAAATTTTTTACACGCCGCTAATTCTTTAATTATTCGTTATGATATGTTCCGATTCGGTGAATACACCGCGTGTCATCGATAGCCAATTAACAAATGACCTCTATCGGCTATCGATTTATTGACTTGCGGTGCATTAATTAATTTGTAAGATATCTGCCCCTTTCAAAGACTGTCGCAACGGTAATTGGTGTGAATAGAGATGCTACTTAAAATTAGATTTAATGCAAACGCGCATAAAACTCATGGTGAATATTGTAATGTTCGATCAAATCGCGCTGATACTTGTAATACGAAGCATAGACGACGCTGTCATTAAACCCCCGTGATTCAACTTGAAATCGAGTTTATGATGTTAATTAATTAATGGTACACAGTTATTTTTTTTTATTTTACACAATTAGTAATTGTGACAAAAATTCTACTCGTCCTGCATCACCACCACCAGTCCTGGAGACCTAGGAGATCAACTTTTCTGTGCGGTTTACTGAATTAAAAAAGGCGCAGTGCTCCCCCTTACTCACGCTACCGGTTTCGTTTTGACAGCGTAATATATGCAGAATTTACTGTCGGTAAACTGTGATGTTATGATATACACATCCATCGGTATATTTCTAGCTGTTTTTGCACTAGTTCTGCAGGATGATCGATCAGAAAATTAAACTCGTCCTCCTACCTTCTCCACTCGTCAATACGAGCAAACGTTTTTTTTTCTGAAGTGGTTGAGAGGGGTGGGGGAGTAATCGTCGGGTGGTCGGACCGATTGAGCTTGAACATTTCTGCAAGCCTGACAATTACTATGCTCTTGCAACTAAAATAAAAGGTATGAAACTGATGGTACTGATGCACACGTATTTGAAAGACGTGCACGGCTTTTCCCGCCAAAAACGGAATCCCGTCCAATTTTGTGTACTGCCAACAGTAGGGCATTGAAAGTATATGAATAGTTGTATGTCCCGGAAAATCAGCTCAAATCCCGGAAATTCGATATCAAAATCTCGGAAATGGCCAGAAAAATTATGGCAGGTATGCTCACCTGAGTACTTTGGTGATGAGTCTGCTGTTAAGTGAACGTCAGATGCAATATTACAACTGAAGGTTTTCAAAGTACTCATATTTTATAAAAATAAAACCCTTGGGGCAGAGGCAATTTTGAGCTAGCAGCTTCTGAGAAAATGTCATTTGAGGCCAAATATTAACCAAAACCTATTTTTAGCTCTAGTGGCCATTTTGCGCAATGGAGCAGAACAATCTGAGCAATTTTAACAGAAAGCTATATAATGAACATTTCTGTTAACTTGGGTAGAAAATCACCTTGCCATTTAGATGGAGATGTTGTTTTAATTTTTTTCTATTTTTAGATTTTTGCAGCCCTATGTGCAATGGAGCAGAACAGTTTGAGCAATTATAGAAAAGGGGCAATATCAGGAAAACTTCTGTAAAGTTTGAAGGAAAATGGCTAAGCAGTTTGAGAGAAGATGTCATTTGAAATCAAATATTTGATGAAAATCTATTTTTAGCTCTGGTGGCCAATTTGTTCAATGAAACGGAACCTTTTCATCAAATTTAAAAGAGGGCTCCGCAAGGAACATTTCCTTGATTTAATGGAAAATCACCTTGCTGTGTAGGAGGAGATTTTTTAATTATTTTCTATTGTTTGCTATTGTATCTGTTATGTGCAAAGGAGCAGAATGGTTTGAGCAATTTTTGAAATGTAAGAAATATTTCTGTGAAATTTGGTGAAAAATTACCTTGTCGTTTAGGAGGAGCTGTTGTTTTAAATTTTTTCTATTTTTAGCTTTTGCAGCCCTATATACAATGGAGCAGAACGCTTTGAGCAATTTTAGAAAAGGGCAATACAAGGAACATTTCTGACAAGTTTGGTTAAAAATAGCCTTGTGGTTAAAGGAGGAGATGTCATTTAAAGTAAAATGTTGACGCCAGACACAGGGCGATCACAACAGCTCACCCTAAGCATCTGTTCAGGTGAGCCAAAAATTTCTACCTGTTATTTTATGTATTTTTTTTTACTTAAGTATTTCGTAAAAATATCAGGAAAACATGCTGTTTTATATAGACTCATACATGCAAGTTTTCTGGAGCTTTTGGTTTTCAGACAGGGATATTTTTCCCCCAACTAGGAAAATTTAAACAATGTGTTGTCAAATCCTCAAATGCTCTGTTAAAACTAGTGACTGCATTACCAAACAAAAGGACCAAATGGACAATGGACAACAGACACAAGGCAATCACAAAAGCTCACCCTGAGGACAATAGATGAGCTAAAAATGCTTAGGACAGCAAATGCCTACCTCTACTTGGACTTCCTCTGACAGAGGGCAGTTCAACTGTTGTACAAGCAGTGGTATGGCCCCTTCTTCAGCTATCTTGTTCTGGGTTGTTTTATTATTCCTATAAGCTACACCTACAACATATAAATTGCAAAGATTAGTAAAGAGCTTTTCTAATACTGTGGAAATAAATAGGAGATTACTCACAACTATCTTAAAAGTCTGACAAGACAGAAATTTAATGCAGGCTTTTTTTCAGTAGTATCAAATATCACAAGATTTTAGATTGTTGTATTACACAGATCTGCTTGATATTTTTGACTTAATCTATACAGAGGACTATCAAAAGTCCAAACTTCAATCTGAATTTATAGCTAGTTTGAATAATTTTCTTGGTCCTGATTTTTTTCCTTATTAATTTAGCTAAATAAACATGGTGAAATTCTGAAGTGTTGAAATCTGAAATATCAGTTATCCATAGCGAAATTGTTGGTCCCTACATAACAGTTTCTTCATTAATTTCTGTCAGTAAACCAAATTTGGTAATTATTGTTAGCATACTTGCCACTGATATAGAGGATATTTGTTTGTAAAAAACAAACAAATTTTCTTTTTATTTTATGCCAACACGTCAAAAATGGGTTTTTTTTATGACATTTTTAATCAGGGCCTTCAATAAATTCCCCATGGTGAGCCCCAAATCAGTTAATGCGTACTTTGGTTACTGCGCACAAAAAAAGGTGCAGACAATCTCCAATACGTATGATAACTTTACTTCTGCTGAAATAAACTGAATACACTTTCATCAAATAACATTTATTTTTGTCTACACAGTTTATCAATATTTATTGAATTTTTGCCATACATACTTTAATTATTAAAGCGGATTAATACTCAATATTCAATATTCAATCAATTGAATTGAAAGTCGGCCATATTGGATATTGTGCATGTGAGTTATGTAAACAAATCAGACATTTTAAATGATTTATGGCAAATTTCATCATTGTTCACAACTAGAAATTCAATATTATAACTGGATTTAATAAGGTAAATAAATTTCACTCGCTGTCACTGTCTGAAATACAGTGGATTCTCTTGTATTTACGTGGTGGGGAAATTCCTGAAGTTTCATCAAGCAGGCCAGCTTTTGGACTGGAATTTATGACCTGTTGAGATAGTTGCTGGGTTGCAGTTTTAGTGGAATTGAAATTGAAAGTAACATTTCCATGAAAGTGACTGTTCATGAAATATCCTCTTGGTGCAGGACCAGATTCACTATTTCCTGCAATCATTGGAGCAGTGTGGTTCTTGGCTGAATCAGGTAAAAAAGTAGTTCGGGCACAAACAGTGTATTATCAAAATGGTAATTTCACTGATTCAAAACAGTGTATTATCACTTTTATCTCACTGATATTTCCCTATATTTCATTGGTAGGCATAAAATAAACCTCGTTCTTTTTCTCACCTCACAGCAGGGATGAATAAACATGGCCCTTTTATCACTCACTCAACTATAACTACTTTCATTCAAACACCAATTATCTAAACTCCAGGCCTTGTGGTTTCTGAAGGTTTTACCTAAATCAGTCCACATAAAACCTGGTGACCCCTGGGGTGGGGCCAATTTTGGTTTTCAGCCTTGGTGGCCTTGACCCTAGTGACCTAAAATTCAACCCATGGGCAGATGTCCATGATACATACATACCAAATATCTCAATAAATGAAGACTCAGACTAGAAATGTGACCAAAGGACACAGAATGATGCCCCTGCATAATGACATTAGACACAAACTTGGTAAATCAACACTGTGGGCAAACATGTAAATATGGCATAAAATATGACAAAGCAAAGACATCAGGTATTTACTTTTCTAACTATTGTTACATACCAGCCATCTAGAAGACACTATAAGCAAGGATTTAAAGTTAAAATTTTATGGAAATGATAACTGCTGATTTTAAACACTAGCCACTCCACTGTATCTAGCTACATAACATGCATGTATCTAAAAGCAAGCCAAGCTAAATGCATTGTAGACAGAAATAACAGAATCTGCATAACAAACTCAATAGCATGCTTAATTTGAAAAAAAAAACTTTTTTCTAAATGAACAGGTAAGTGGTGCATTTTCAAAGACAAGGACAGCAGTCTCTTACAAGATAAAAATCTTCAGTCTCTCTAATATCCTTTAAGAGATTGCATCAAGGCAACAAAATGGTAAGGGATAAAAGCAATGCAGCAATCTACTGTTATTTTTGTTGCGCCCATATAATAATTGTATCAAAGGACACATACATGCAGACCACTACAAATGTCTATTACATTCATGTATGTTCATTGTTGCTCACCTGCCTTGTGTGATAATTCCATACTCAACATCTGCTACCTTACTAAAATGACATGATGAGCATGCTGAAAGTGTTGAAATTATGGGCAAGAAACAAGAAATTATCATGGTGGGAATGTGTCGTCATCATATGATAATAAACACCCCATGCACAAGGAAGTTATGAGCTGGACCCAAACAACTTTTTCACTATATCCATATAAGGCATAAGCCAAAACTTCAAGTGTCCACTGTGACATTGACCTTTGAGTGAACAACATAGTTCTTGCATGCAACAAGTTGATTTCATTTGATGATCACTTAAGCCAAATTATTTCAAAATCCAACTATGCCCAACAAAGTTATGAGCCAGACATGAACAACTTTTTCACTCTATCCATATAATGAACAAGCCAAAACTTCAAGTGTCCACTGTGACCTTGACCTTTGAGCGAGCGAAATGTTTCTTGCACCTGACACAATGACTTCATACGATGATCACTTATGCCAAATTATTTCGAAATCCAACCATGCACAACAAGGTTATGAGCCAGCGCGCATGCACACACACACACACACATGGACAGAGTAAACACTATATGCCTGCTCGCCATTATCGTGGTGGGTACATAAAAATTACAAAGGGCAATAACTTAAAAATTATTCAAAGGAGAGTTATGGATCTTGCTCACTGCACCTCTCCACAATGAGATCTATTCACCTACCAAGTTTCAAGTTAATATCTTCAATACCTTTCAAGTTATGCCCCAGACAAGAACAAAGTATGAAAAATTACAAAGGGCAATAACTCAAAAATTGTGAGAAATAAAGTTATGGTTCTTGGATCTTGCACCGCCCCACAGTGAGATCTAGAATGATCTATTGTTCACAAATGTTTTATGTAACTTTGGTTGAAACTGAATCAATTGCAAGCATAACACAATGATGTTAGGCAGAGAAATCTTTATTTAACCTCTGTGACCTTTACCTTAACCCAAGTAACCTAAAACTGCTTCCAGTGGTTGAGGTCCATGTGTGATACCATGTATCAAAGAATGTCAATGTAGTCTCCATAATAAAAAGAAGAAAAATCTATTTTAAACCTAGGTGACCTTAACCTTCACCAAAGTGAAAGGTAAAGGTTCATGGCAGGTGCCTAAAAACCAAATATCTAAAATATTGGTCAGTAAATAAAGGCTATATGATGGAAAGAAGATAATTCTACAAAAAGCCTTGTTGACCTTGACCCATTTATCTCAAACCCAACCTAAAGGTAGAGGTTAATGCAAGGAAACTACATACCAAATATCTAAGTTCTTGGTCAATAAATGAAGACTGAGGTAGAGTAGAAAAATCTTTTTTTAGCCTCAGTGCCCTGGACCCCAGTTAATGGCAGAGGTTTATGCAAGGTGTCTATATACCAAATATGTAAAATATCAGTAGGAAAATCTATTTTTAGCCTAGGCAACCTTGAACTTTATTCAGGTGACCTCAAATCCCATCCAAGGAAAAAGGTCCATGTAAGTTACCTACATACCAAATATCTAAGATATTGGACAATAAATGAAGACTCTACAGGGAAAAGTAAAAAAAATCTATTTTTAGCCTCGATCACCTTGACCTTGATCCTCATGAATGGCGGAGGTTAATGTAAGGTGTCGATATATCAAATATCTAAGTCTATTAATTTTTGTAGCCTTGGTGACCCAAGGGGCAGGGCCAATTTTGGTCCCAGGGCCAAGATTTCAACAAACTTGGTAGAGGTCTTCTAATTCATCTTACACATCAAAGCTCTTAACAATGGGCCTGGTTGTTACTGAGAAGATAATTTTTAAAGTGTTTTTCTTATGCAAGTCTCAAAAAATATCAAGTGACCCCCTGAGGCAGGGTTGACATTGACCCCATAAGCATATTTTGATTTATCTTGTTAGAGGACCTCTAGATAAAGCTCCATGCAAAATATCTAAGCCCTAGATCTTGTATTTTCATAAAAGAAGATTTTCAAAGTTTTCCCTATATAAGCCTTTATTAAATCAATTTACCCCTGGGCAGACTATTACCCCAGGGGTATGATTAGAACAATCTTTGTAGAGGATCTCTAGGAAAACCTGTATGCAAAATATAAAACAACAAGGCATAGAAGTTTTAGACAAGAAGGTTTTTGAAAGTTGCCCTAAATAAGCCTAAATAAAATCATATGGGCCCTAATTTGAACAAAAATTGGTAGAGGTACACTAAACAATGCTACATATTAAACATCTTAGCCTTAGGTCTTGTGGTTTCAGACAAAAACATTTTTGAAGTTTCCCTAAATAAAATTATATGTAAAATCTAATGGCCCCTGTGGGTGGGTGGAGGTCAATTTTGACCTTAGTGCTATGAACTGATCAAACTTGGACGGTAGAGGTCTAACTAGACAATGCTACATACCAAATATCATAGCCTTAACCTTGTGGTTTCAGAAAAGAGTTTTCCCTATATAAGCCTATGTAAAATCATTTGGCTCCAGGGGCAGGGTCATATTTGACCCTGGTGCCATGATTTGAACAAACTTGGTATAGGTCTACTAGACAATGCTACATACCAAATATCTTAGCCCTAGACTTTGTGGTTTCAGACAAAAAGATTTTCCAAGTTTTCCCTAAATCAGCCTATGTAAAATCATGTGGTCCCTGAAGCAGGGTCATTTTTGGGACCATGATTTGAACAAACTTGATAGAGGTCTACTAGACAATATCACATTCCCAAATATCTTAGCCCTAGGCAGTATGGTTTCAGAGAAGAATATTTTCCAAGTTTTCCCCATATAAACCTATGTTAAATTATGTGGCTTCTGGGGCAGGGTCGATTTTGACCCTGGGGCAATGATTTGAACAAAACTGGTGTACGTCTACTAGACAATTCTACATACCATATATCTTAGCCCCAGGCTTTGTCGTTTCAGACAAAAAGATTTTCCAAGTTTTCCCTAAATGAGCCTAAGTAAAATCATGTGGCCCCTGGAGCAGGGTCAATTTTGATCCTGGGGCCATGATTTGAACAAACTTGGTAGGGGACCACTAGACAATGCTACATACCAAATATACCGTAAACACTCGAATATAATACGCACTTTTTTTCAAGAATTTTCAGTATCCACAAAGGGGTGCATATAATACACGAAGGTGGGCCGTCAGACAATTTTTTCCAGCTTGAAAACCCGTAAAATACTGGCCAAAAGTCAATAATTTCTGTCCAAATGATCGTGTTTTCTTGTTAGGTGCACCTTCTTTTTGGAGAGCGTTATTAAGGGGAGAAAACCAATGTCATCAGTACTGAAAGTACGGTATCGTAAAAGCCGTTATATCGCCGTTTTTTGTTTTTTGTTTTTTTTCTCTAAATGTATAACTGCTAAAGATCCAATCATATAACCAATGCTTACCGGTATTATGCCCGTCAATATTCGCACTCACACAATTATCGACCAATTAATTTGATAAAGGAGTCGTCCGTATATTGTTAAACAAACATAATAATTAGTGTTGTTTGATGTCGCCAAAATTATGAGATGTTTGTTAACACATCCAAAAGGTATTGAGAAGGTGTTGACACTTTGAGATAATGCCATGTTTATTCGATATTTCCAAAAGAAATAGTTTCTAGCGCTAATTGTCCTTAATGAAATAAATAGTTAAATGCAACCGTAGCGATATTCACGCGATGTAATTCTTACGCGCACCGACAATGGCCGCTTCCTGAACGAAAAACATGGACAAATGGTAACTATTTCCAGACGAAATTTGTGTGCGTATTATATTCCAATGCAAGCTTTTTTCCCCAGATCTTGAGGCCAGACCAGGGGTGCATTTTATACATGCTAGCGTACAATATTCGAGCGTTTACGGTAATAGCTCTAGGCTATGCACTTTCAGAGAAGAAGATTTTTAAAATTTTCACTTTTTAATTCTAATTTTAGCTCCTGCAGATCTGGACCAGAACCATTTGAACAACTTTGATAGAGCTTCATGCAAGGAACATTCCTGGTTAGTTTTACCAAATTTGGCAAGCTGGTTTCAGAGGAGATATCCTTTGAAGTAGTTGTAGATGACGGCTAATGGACGACAATCACTGATCCTTAAAGCTCAAGAGCACTCAAGAGTACCTGACTTTGGTTCGTTATAGCAGACACTAATTGCAGTGGGAATTTTTTTTTTTATAATTATGTCCACTTACATGTCCAACCAGAGAAGAATGTTTACATTTCTCAGTTTTCACGAGTCTTAAAGTTGAAAAACTCTACTCAGGTAAGTGTTAGCTTCTTACCTACACACAGTATTCCAAGCACCTTTATGACCATAAGCATGACTTTGGTTGAAGAGTTTTTATGTCTGCGAAGCAGTCTAACAAGCTGAGAGAAGCAGTCTGCATGTGACAGTCTGTTCTGATTCTCAATACTTTCTCGACCAAGAGCTATACACATCATACATCCTGTAAAGTAAAATGAAATGCCTTTCTGCTATAACAACTTCAAAATAAGGGTATCATGCAACTATTTTACTGCAACTGTCTCACTTCAAAACTGCAATGCTATCCATGATGTGAAACAAGCAGTAACATAACTTTAAAGAAAGAATAAAAGTCCAGTTTTAGTTCAAGATAAAAGTTCTTTACTGGTAAAGTAATCTTCCATAACTGTTTTCTTATTTTTCAGATGAACTGAGGAAACAGAATACTTATCAATTCAGATATACTTCAAACAAGAGTGCCATGCTGGCCCTTTATTGCTCACCTTAGAACCACTGTAGATATTATTTAATTTTTCCATGCTGTAACTTGCAAAAATAGAATACAGATCAGTATGTCAAGGTTAAAATAAGTTACAAAATTAACTGTGTTTAAAATTCTTTTAACCAACCTAACTCAAACAAATATGATAAAGGTCAACCAAATGAATATTTCTGTAAAATAACTATGAAACTTAGCCAGCAGTTTCAGAGAATATTTTTAAAGTTTATTACCTTGGAATTGTGCAAGCAGTTTCTCAGAAGATTTTTAAATATTTCTATACAGTTGTATACTGAAAAGCTGCTGCGGCCCCTGTCAATCAAGTTTTTCTTCAAACCAACAAGGTGTAATGGAATTTGACTAAAGGCCACATAAAACATTTAGGTAAAATTATTTTGAAATTAAGCCAGTGGTTTCTGAGGAGAAGATTTTCAAAGTTCACTAGTGATTGTTTTTCATAAAAATGTATGTCTTCCCCCACATGTCATTAACCATGAAGAATACTTGTTATAACTGTTTTTAAATTTAGACAAATCAAGGGCCATAACTCTGCTAAATATCATCAAACCAGTATAAGCCAAAAATATGCATAACTACACTTGCTAATGATCATTGCAGTGAAGTTTCATCAAAATCAAACCAGCAGTTATGAAGATATTTAAAGCCAAACTATTTAAATTTGGACAAATCTAGGGCTGTAACTTTGCTTAAAATCTTCTAACTGGGACAAGACAAAAATATGCATAACTACTCCCACTTATATTCATTCCTGTGAAGTTTCCTCAAAATGCGATCTGCAGTTATTGAAATATGTATTCAAACTGAGTCAAATTAAGGGCCATAACTCCAATAAAAATCAGCTGACCAAACACATCAATTATATTTTAACTACACTTGCTGACAATTAATTCTGTGAAGTTTTGTCAAAATCAGACAAGTGGCTATGGAGATATATCCATATGTGTTCAAATTCGGACAAATAAAGGCAAATAACTCCACTAAAATCAGCTGACCACATCACATCAAAATAATTGTAATTACACTTGCTAAGAATAATTTCTGTGAACTTTTTTTTTCAAATCAGACAAGCAGGTTAAGGAGATACACCAATGTGTGTTCAAATTTGGACAAATCAAGGCTCATAACTTTGTTGTAAATCACTTAACTAGAAAAAATAGGGACAATATGCTCAATTTGGCTTAGTACCAATAAATCATAGCAGTTCCACTGAAATCCAACCAGTGCTTATGGAGAAGAAGGGTGGACAAACTTTGTGACATACAGACAGACAGACAAGTTCAAAACAATATGTCTCCAACCCCACTATGTGGGACCCTCTGTAGGCCAGGTTTTTTTAAGGGACCAAAATGGCTTGAAAGAATTTGATAAACAGCCATCAAAGGAATGTTTTTGTGAAATTATTTTGAAATCAGGCTGGCAGTTTCTGAGAAGAAGATTTTCAAAGTTCACCATATAGTCATAAAGCAAAAACTGGCCCCGCCTTCTGTAGGCCATGTTTCTGAAGGGACCCAATTAGCTTGAAGGAATTCAATAAAAGGACATCAAAGAAACATTTTTGTGATTTTTTTTTAAATTGGACAGTTCATTCCTGAGAAGAACATTTTCAAAGTTTCCATATAGGCATATAGCAAAAACAGACTCTGCCCTCTGTAGACTATGTGGACCCATATGAATTGAAGGAACTTGATAAAGGGCCAGCTATGGAACATTTTTGTGAAATTATTTTGAAATCAGGCTGGTGGTTTCTGTGGAAAAGATTTTCAAAGTCGTCCATATTGTGAAAACAGGACCCACCCTCTAGAGGCCATGTTTTTTGAATGAAAGGAATTTGATAAAGGACCTCCTTAGGAACATTTTGTTAAACTATTTTAAAATTGGGCTAGTTATGGCCAATTTAAGCAACATTCAGAAATTTGACCTTAAAGGTCAAGGTCAAGTTCAGTTTAACCTTCTTTAAAGGTATTGTCTAAAAGGTAGTTATGTCCAAGCATGAAGAAACTACATCCATTAACAACAAAGATATAGCCAAGTTAAGTAATGTCAAGGTCATTTAAAGGTCAAAGTAATGCTTGAATTGTTCAACACATTTGTTTTATTCTGAGTGTTGTTTTGTCCCTGAATAGATCAAATCCATCCATAAATAACAAAAGTGTGGCTATTTTAGCAAAATGCAGTAATTCGAACTTGACTGTAAAGGGCATTTAAAGGTTAAGGTCATACTTGAATAATTTAACATGTAGGTTTTGTCATGAGCGTTGTATTGTCCAAGTATTAATAAAAAAGAACTAAAAATGACGTTATGGCCAATATTAGCAAAAACTATAATTTGACCATGATGGTCAGGGTCATTTGAAGGTCAAGGTCACAGCTGAATGATTTAATGTGTCAGTTTTGTCATAAGTGTTGTTCTGTCCCAGTATAAATCAAATCAAACCATAAATAACAAAAATTTGGCTATTTTAAGCAAAATTCAATAACTTGACTTTAAATGTCAAGGTCATCTAAAAGTCAAGGTCATACTTATATTAAATTAAAATGTCGGTTTTGTTGTTTTATCAAAGTATAAATCAAATCCATAAATAAACAACAGTTATGACAATTTAAGCAAAATACAATAATGGGACCTTGGCTGTCAAGGTCATTTTAGGATAAATAGCATACCTGAATTATTCAACATGTTAGTTTTGTCAAAAGTGTTGTTTTGTCCAAGTTCATATCAAGCCTGAACATAAATTACACAGTTATGACCAATCTTAGCAAAATTCAATAATTTGATCTTGTTAGTCCAGGTCATTTTTTAGGTCAAGGTCAAACTTGAATCAAAATGTCAGATTTGTCAAAAGTATTGTTTTGTTCAAGTAAAAATCAAATCCATCAATAAATGACAAAGTTATGACAATTTTAGCAAAATTCAAACATCTGACCTTGACGGTCAAGGTCATTTTAACGTAAAGTTGATACATGAAAGAATCATAATGTTGGATTTGTCATAAGTGTTGTTTTGTCCAAGTATGAATCAAATCCATAAATAAATACAAAAGTTATGACAATTTGAGTATAATTCAATAATATGACCTTGACAGTCATGGTCATTTAAAGGTAAAGGTCACACTTGAATACTTTATCATGTTGGCTTTGTCATAAGTGTTGTTTTTCTCCCAAGTATTATTAACATCCAACCACAAATAACAAAATTATGGTTAGGTTTAGCAAATTCAATAATCTGACCTTGACTGTAAAGGTCATTTAAAGGTCAAGGTCATATCTGAAAGAATCAAAATGTCGGATTTGTCTTAAGTGTTGTTTTGTCCAAGTATAAATCAAATCTTTAAATAAATGAGAAAGGTATGATAGTTATAACAATAGTCATGACAATTTAAGCAAAATTCAATCATCTGACCTTGACGGTCAAGGTCATTTTAAAGTCATGGTCATATCTGAGTTATTCAACATGTCGGTTTTGTCATAAGTGTTGTTTTGTCCAAGTATAAATCAAATCCAACCATAAATATTAAAGTTATGGACAATTTTAGCAAAATTTAATAATTTGACCTTGAAGGTGAAGGTCATTTATGAGTCAAGGTCAAGTTGTGTCTGGTTCCCTTGAAGATCTTGTCCAAAGGGTTGTTGTGTACAAGTATGAAGACAATCAACCTATTAATAATTAAGTTATGGCAAATTCTAGCAAAATTAAATAATTTGACCTTGAAGGTGAGGGTCATTTATGAGTCAAGGTCAAGTTTAGTTCAGTCTTCTTGAAGATCTTGTCCAAAGGGTTGTTGTGCCCAAGCATGAAGAGAATCCACCTATTAATAATAAGGTTTCGGTCAATTTTAGCAAAATTCAATATTTTGACCTTGAAGGTGAAGGTCATTTATGAGTCAAGGTCAGGTTTAGTCTAGTCTACTGGAAGGTCTTGTCCAAAGGGTTGTTGTGTCCAAGCATGAAGAGAATCCACCTATTAATAATAAAGTTATGGCCAATTTTAGCAAAATTCAATATTTTGACCTTGAAGGTGAAGGTCATTTAAGAAGGTCAAGTTTAGTCTGGTCATCTTGAAGGTCTTGTCCAAAGGGTTGTTGTGTCCAAGTATGAAGATAATCCATCAAGGAATAAAAAAATTATGATCAATGTTAAAGTTTTTGGATGGCACTGGCTATGGCAATGACACCATGACTATAGCAATAACTCGATTTTTTTTTTCAAAAAAAGTCAAGCTAAAAACAGGATTCGAACCCATGTGATTCAGGTCAGTAAAATTAATAGCAGAAACCTAGACTACTGAGCCACAGTGGTATGTTCTTTACAAATGTCAAAATTAACAATACAAACAAAGTATCTACCCTGTGAATGATGGGGTAAATTTTTTACTGATAAAAGTGTGAAAAACTTCATATTATGATGTGTTTCTGTAACAAAAAATGAGACAGTAACTTAGTTTAGATATGTTCTTAACAACTACAACCAGAATTGTTAGTCAGTCGCTTTAAGGAATTTGAAAAAGGACAGCTGAGAAACATTACTGTGAAGTTCGGTTAAAGTTAGCGAAGTGGTTTAGGAGGAGATGTCATTTGAAAGAAAATGTTGATGACCGACAATGGACAATCACCTAGCCTAACAGCTCACTTTTAGGCACTCCGTGCTCCGGAGAGCTAAAAAGCAGAGTGTTAAACCTGGGTCTGCCTTAAAACATCTAGGCTGAGACTATACTACACTGTTTCTAACATTTTCCTAACTACAAAAAAGATGAGCCATACTGAACTGTTACCTACCAACAGTGAGAAGCTTTTCTGTTGGTTCCAGTAACATCTGGTGTATATGTGTAATGCCTGTCACCTCCGCAATGTATTTTTCCTGGGTTTTTGTGTGACCAGCTAGAGACCATAGGGCACAGGCCCCCTGTTCTCTCACCTCAACACTAATATTCTGCAATTAAAAACAAAGACTACTTTCATCTGACCCTCAGAACATTAAGGTCTATTTATTACTATTACATAATGTGAACAAGAGATGTTTGTGAAACATGTATGCCCCCTAATGGCAACCAATTAGTCATGTTACATGGACTTTTAAAAATGACCTTTACATTTGACCTACTGACCTTAAAATCAAAAAGGGTTATCTACATGTCATGACCAACCTTCCAAATCTGAGGGCTGTAGGCCAAAGCATTCTTTAGTTACTGATGTGGTCAAGGTAACAGTTACCTTACCCTTTAACCTACTGACCTCAAAATCAATAGAGGTCCTCTACAGGTCATGACCAACCTCCCCACCAAATCTAATGACTGTAAGCCAATGCTCATTACTTTTGGGACATATGAGTTTGAAAATAAACTCTTTTTTTTTTAAATACAAATGCATGGTTTCGAAAAAAACAACCTCCAAGCTATATAGATGACTATTGTATAATTATGAGAAGGAAACTGGGTCATGAAATATACAGTCAACTCCAGATGTAACAATGTCATATAATTATAAAGGTACTCAAATGTAACAATTCAAATGATTAGGTCCTGACTAGTTTCCTATTAAAATCAAGTTACCAGATAGCTTGCAAAGCTAAGCAAGCTATCTGATGTAATAATATCTTACATGTAGCAATCCATTTTTTAGGTCCCGGGGAGGGGCAACTTTCATACCTTCAGTGCAATATTTCAGCAGACACACATAATTATTTACACCTATGCTTGATTGAAATTCGACAATAGAATATGTTCCTTGGAATCTCACCTATCAAAAATCAATACAATAGATCAGGCTATATAAAACCCAATAAGTGTGCTTGACTGGCAGCTAGTCAGTTGAATATGTTAACTGGTGTTGAAAAATTGTTATGTCCTGAAATTTGCTTTACTTCTGTTTTAACTTTCACTTTGAACAAAATGTATTTTTTCGCGATGTCAACAAGCCAACTAACATAAGCATTATAATTCAATTTCAGTTGTCAATAATGAAAAATTGTTTGTATTTTTCAGTAACAGAAAGGCCTTGGAAGCATATATTAGGCTTAGGCATACTAATGTTAAACATTTGTTGCTTCATTATATTTTTTTATCGGTCTGAAATAATGCAGACAACATTTCCATGTTGTTATTCATTATCTACCATTGGCTTACTGTTCCAGTGATACTGTCTGGTACAGCAAAAGCAATTATTAATTTTAAGTGTTTATATTGTACATGAAATATATCCATAAATGTATGTACAAATGTTACATTTAATTTCAATATAAACATGCTCGGAAACAAATTCAGAAATCATATTCTATGTTAAGTAATACAGTCCAACCACTTAAGCAGCCAGCCAATGGAATCAGTAGATTTGGCTGTTTAATCAATGTGACCACTTAATTAGGTTTAATGTTGACTCGCTTTCTTTAACAGGCATGAGGAAACCTTGAACACTGAATAATAGCACTTCATTATAATTATGTTGTATACAAATGTACCTTCAAGTTCAAATACATTACACATGTAATCTTACAATCATTTAAATTCTTATACATGTAATCATTATCATCACTGACTTTCCTATGACTTTCCTCTAAACAAGAGGGTCCATGGGACCCTGGGTCGCTCCCCTGCCAACAACTGCTCAATGGTTGCAAGAGTCAGTGGATGCAAATTCAATTGCCAATTGACTCAAAGGGTGCAGGCAATTATGACCATGGGGTCATCTTTGATAGAGTTTCACTAGATGTTGTGCGTCATCAGGATTGTTAAAGCACAACGTGGACTATAATGGACTGAGCCTCATAAAAAATATATCAGGCACGTATACACATGATACCTAACATGTTTAAAGTTTCAAAGCAGTACCTTGAAAAATGTAGAAGTTTGTGCCGCAATATTTTTTAAAAAATCCTGCCCTTATTCAAAAAACTAGGTTGCTGTGAACTGAATGTTGGAACACCGTTCCAAACTGGGATTATGTACATGACACATGTTCACTCTATTGCCAATTCTGCTAATTATTTTAAAATCCAAACATAGATGTAAAAAATATATGGGCAAGACACAAACTATCAGCAGTAAGGTGCGTATATAGTGACAGGTGAGCTAAAAATAAACCTTTTGTTTCTGAGGTGCTATCAAAGTAACCTTTGATTCAGTAATGACATATCTGAAAAGTTCCTTGTTCTAAGTTTACATTTTATCTTTGAAAGTAACAAAATGCTCTTACAAGATTAGGTTTAATAATGCTTTGATTATAAGGAGAATCAAGCAAATTTATTCATTGCATGGTTATGAGTTCTCTTCCTTCATGTAAGGTGTTCTCCTTATCAGCCAAGAGACACAATAAAGCATAGTTATTCAGTAGCTTCTATTTCTTTGACTCCAGTGACAGATTTCAATTAAAATCCAACTAAAAGCATCTTTTTGAGGCTCTAATATTTATTTAAATTTCTGTTGACCACTTAAATCAATACCCTTAGTAATAATAAAACAAACTTCTCAACACCTTATGAAATCCAAAGTTAAATTGACCATTTTACTGTAACTGCTTGTAAATTAATAGCTGTGTCTTAAAGAGGCTGTACTCCAGATTTGACATAAAAAATTTTTTTATAAATTATATATTTAGATGCCGTGAGATTATAATAACATAATATTTTACTTCAAAACTGATTATAAAAGTCAAAATAGAATAAAAAAAAATATTTTTGCTCCAGTCTGAATTGAACTCTGGACCCTCCTGTTAACAAAATATTTCCAACGCTTTTACTGCCACCACCATCGCTGCATGTGATATTACAGATATTTACTTTAAATCTTATACGATATAGTTATACCGTTGCGTTACGGTATAGCACTTTGAAAGGGAAAAAAATCAATTTATAATGTAATTATTTGACTTATTTTTTGTCAGTAAGTTATTTTTTAAGCATTAGTCATAAATATTACAAGAAATTTATAATACAAGAAAACTTTCTTTTTTTGTCATCTGGAGCACAGCCCCTTTAAAAACACATCACAATACATGCACATCAAATTATCACAGACCTGTGTTACAGTTATCATGCTGATACATCAAAGTACTATGTACTGCCACATGCTTGCTTTTATTTTTATTTACACCTTGAGCAGATGATGCGTAACCACTAAATCAGGTTTGATTTTTGGCAAAATGAATGCAATTTGTGCAGCCACTGGCCATCCATATAAAGTGACCATTTAATTAACCTGTTATTAAGAGGAATTTTCAATGGAAGCATCATGAAATGTCTGTTGACACAAAGTAACCACCAATATAGGTTGACCTTTAGGTTAGACTGTATGTGGTATTTTAATTAAGCGCACCTTTCCACTTTCTACATTTGTTTTAACCAGACGGCTCACATTGGGTCTTAACTATATCCATAATTTGCTTGTGTATTGCTGACAAGCCTATGTTTACTGTGACGACCGAAATAGTTCCCAAAGTTGTTTGGCTACATGGAATATATACCTTAAATTTCTAATCCATTATTGTAAATGTGAAAATGAAATTATTTTTCATGATTTGTTACATTCAATACCTCTTTACATAAAGATAAAGTACATTACAAAAGTATGGGTAAGGACCAGATTTAATTTTTTTTTCAAATTTTAACTCTGAGCTCATCATGAACAGACTGACAAAAATAGCATGTGTATTAGTGCACTAAGCTGATATAAATTTATTTACATAGATAAAGCTGGACCAGGGGTATACGTACCTTTAACAACTTAATTAGAACTCTTGGTGCATCAAGTTCAAGAAACACTTTCTGGCATTTGTAGTTATTGGTTGCCATGGCTTCAAGTGCATTAGCTGCCTTCACCTGTACACGTACATTACGCCCTTTGATAAGATCTACAAGGGGTCTACAATAATAAAATGATATTGTTCTTCAAACAAGACTGACAGTATTCTAATTTAAACTAAAGCTGCCACTGTCATGGTGTGAATACCCCAACATAGCATTTTGTCAGAATCAACAGGGGTCATTAGAGGTCATGGACAACCTACCTGCCAAATCTGAAGGTTGTAGGCCAGCTTTTTTTAGTCAAAGCCCCTGTGACCTTGACCTTTGACCCAGTAACCTAAGACTGAGGGTCAAAGGATTCTTAGATTATTGGGCAGACAAGCTTTTTTTAGTCAAAGCTCCTGTGACCATGACATTTGACCCAGTGACCTCAATATAAATAGGGGTCATCTACTGGTCATGACCAATCTCCACACCAAATATGAAGATTGTGGGTCAAAGGATTCTTAAGTAATTGGGCGGACAAGCTTTTTCTTTGTCAAGGCTCCTGTGACCTTTGACTCAGTGACCTCAAAATAAATAGGGGTCATCTACTGATCATGACCAACCTCCACACCAAATATGAAGATTGTGGGTCAAAGGTTTCTTAAGTTATTGGGCGGACAATTTTTTTGTAGTCAAGACCCCTGTGACCTTGACCTTTGACCCAGTGACCTCAAAATCAATAGGGGTCATCTACAGGCCATGATCAATCTTTAGACCAAGTAAAATGACCATGGGTCAAAGGATACTTAGATTATTGGGCCGACAAGGCCTGTGACCATGACCTTTGACCCAGTGACCTCAAAATAAATAGGGGTCATCTACTGGTCATGACCAACCTCCACACCAAATATGAAGACTGTGGGTCAAAGGATTCTCAAGTTATTTGGCAGACAAGCTTTTTTTAGTCAAGGCTCCTGTGACCTTTGACCCAGTGACCTCAAAATAAATAGGGGTCATCTTCTGGTCATGACCAACATCCACACCAAATATGAAGACTGTGGGTCAAAGGATTCTTAAGTTATTGGGCGGACAAGTTTTTAGTAGTCAAGGCCCTTGTGACCTCAAAATAAATAGGGGTCATCTACTGGTCATGACCAACCTCCACACCAAATATGAAGACTGTGGGTCAAAGGATTCTCAAGTTATTTGGCGGACAAGCTTTTTTTAGTCAAGGCTCCTGTGACCTTTGACCCAGTGACCTCAAAATAAATAGGGGTCATCTACTGGTCATGACCAACCTCCATACCAAATATGAAGACTGTGGGTTAAAGGATTCTTAAGTTATTGGGCGGACAAGCTTTTTTTAAGTCAAAGCTACTTTGACCTTTGACCCAGTGACCTCAAAATAAATAGGGGTCATCTACAGGTCATGACCAACCTCCACACGAAATATGAAGACTGTAGTTCAAAAGACTTCTTAAATTATTGGGCGGACAAGCTTTTTTTAGTCAAAGCTCCTTTAAACATGACCTTAGACCCAGTGAACTCAATATAAATAGGGTTCATCTACTGGTCATGACCAACATCCACACCAAATATGAAGACTGTGGGTCAAAGGATTCTTAAGTTATTGGGCGGACAAGTTTTTTGTAGTCAAGGCCCCTGTGACCTTGACCTTTGACTCAGTGACCTCAAAATCAATAGGGGTCATCTACTGGCCATGACCAATCTCCACACCAAGTAAGATGACTGTGGGTCAAAGGATACTTAAGTAATTGGGCAGACAAGGCCTGTGACCATGACCTTTGACCCAGTGACCTCAAAATAAATAGGGGTCATCTACTGGTCATGACCAACCTCCACACCAAATATGAAGACTGTGGGTCAAAGGATTCTCAAGTTATTTGGCGGACAAGCTTTTTTTAGTCAAGGCTCCTGTGACCTTTGACCCAGTGACCTCAAAATAAATAGGGGTCATCTTCTGGTCATGACCAACATCCACACCAAATATGAAGACTGTGGGTCAAAGGATTCTTAAGTTATTGGGCGGACAAGTTTTTAGTAGTCAAGGCCCCTGTGAATTTGACCTATGACTCAGTGACCTCAAAATCGATAGGGATCGTCTACTGGCCATGACCAACCTCCACACCAAGTAGGATGACTGTGGGTCAAAGGATTCTTAAGTTTTTAGGTGGACAAGGAACAACCGACGGATCGCCGGACAAGCTGATACCAGTATACCCCCCACAACTTTGTTGTGCGGGGGTATAATTAAAAATGCTGCATCATGACCAGACTAGGTACAGACACTAGTTTTCAAAATAGGAGTTACAAAGCCTCAGGAACATAGTTTACTAGGACAGCATCTTGGACATATTTAAGAATTTGTTTAATATACAATAAAAATTACATCCTTTGATTAAGAGCAAGACTTATTTTCACAAAACCATTAGAAGTAGCTATCAAGACCCAGACTTAAAGGGGCTGTGCTCCAGATGACAAAAAAAGAAAGTTTTCTTGTATTATAAATTTCTTGTAATATTTATGACTAATGCTTAAAAAATAACTTACTGACAAAAAATAAGTCAAATAATTACATTATAAATTGATTTTTTCCCTTTCAAAGTGCTATACCGTAACGTGACGGTATATCTATATCGTATAAGATTTAAAGTAAATATCTGTAATATCACGTGGCGATGGTGGTGACAGTAAAAGCGTTGGAAATATTTTGTTAACATGGGGGGTCCAGAGTTCAAATCAGGCTGGAGCGAAAATATTTTTTTTATTCTATTTTGACGTTTATATTCAGTTTTGAAGTAAAATATTATGTTGTTATAATCTCACGGCATCTAAATATATAATTTATGGAAAAAAAAATTTATGTCAAATCTGGAGTACAGCCTCTTTAAGGCTACAAATAACAAGAAACGCTGCCATGCGATGAAACCAGGTTTTCAACGTTTCACCAAATAATTTTACAAAAGAAAAATGTTTTTTAGAGATAACTGTGAACCTGATCTAGACTCAAGAACTCATGACTGAGGACTCCTAAAAGTCCAAAACTATACCATAAAAACTAGAGACTATATGATTATTAAACATTTGAGCAATGCAACCTATATGTATTATCTGCATGAAGCCATAAAAATAAATCTGAGTGTATACGAAATGCATGCAGGTGTCAGGATGCTACAAAGATGCTGTATACAAAATATCATCAAGAGCAGTCAATGTAAACTCTAGTTATTTAACAGTAACTGGTTTTTTATTTTTTGTAACATTGACCTTGACTGATCCTAAGTACAATCCTAAGCTAGGTTCTGTGCAAGGGTGATATATACCAAGTTTGGTCAAGATTGACCAATAAATACTTACGTTATTGACTGGAATCCAATTTTCTATTTTCAGTAACAGTGACCTTGACCAGACTGGTCCCAAATTTATTGCCAAGCTAGGCTAGCATGCAAGTGTATTATAAACCAAGATTTGATCAAGATTGACCAATAAATACTTAAGTTATTGTCTGGAATCCAATTTTCTATTTTTAGTAACAGTGACCTTGACCTTGATCCGACTGACCCTTAAATTCAATCCCAAGCTAGGTTTCTATGCAAAGATGCTGAATACGTAGTTTCACTGAGATTGGTAAATCCAAACTAAAGTTACTGAGCAGAAACCATCAGATTGAAGTCCACCCGCCCGCCCCCATGAATGCACGCAAGCCTGCCTGCCTTACTGCCAAACATACCCCAATCTAATAACCAGGTTTCAACTTCGCTGAAAACCTGGTTAATAAAACTAAGGAAATATTTGATCATTTTTTGACAACGTTGTAAGAGTCTTTAATCATTTCTCTTAATTAAAAGAATTTCATGCAAATTTCCTTTAAGTTTCAAACTGAAACTAGAAATGTGTCCAAAGGACACAGATGCCCCCGCTAAATGACACCTGACAAAAACTTGGTAAATCAACATTGTGGGCAAACATGTAAATATGGCATAAAATAAGAAAAGGCAAAGATATCAGGTATTTATCTTTCCAACTATTGTTACATATTAGCCCTTCTAGAAGACAGCATAAACAAGGCTTTAAGTTAAAATTGCTGATTTTAAGCCACTCCACTGTATCTAGCTACATAACATGCATGTATCTAAAAGCAAACCTAGCTAAATGCATTGTAGACAGAAATAACCGTATCTGCATAACAAACTCAAAAAAAATATTATCAAAATACTTTTTTCTAAATGAACAGATGGTGCATTTTCAAAGACAAGTTCAGCAATCTCTTACCAGTATAAAATCTTCAGTCTCTCTAATATCCTTTAAGAGATTGCATCAAGGCAACACAAGAGCCGATCGAACTGGGTGATGCTCCCCGAATAGGTTTTGGACACAGAATAGTGTGTCCATAAAGTCTTTGCCAAATTCAGCATAAAGATATTATGGTGACTATATGCTCTCCTTTTGGTGAGCATAAAAATGGTACGGGATAAAACCTAAGTAGCAATATACTGTTACTGCGGACTGGCAAAAGCCGGTTCGCTATATTTAATCCGGTGTTTGAAAAGACCCATGGGGTTATGGGGTTACATAACAAGTAGAATGTGTCGTAACATCAGTGCAAATAATGTTCAGTTGTTAAGAAAAGTTCTAGACACAGTCTATTACACTAACAGTTCTAGAGGGAGGCGCACCCGGCGGTTGCCCCCTTAAAATACCATTACCATAGGTGTTATTGTAGGTCTATTTAGAATATGTCTTTAAACAATGTATACTTAATTGTTCAAAATTGAATTGAATAATCAGAGGCACATCTGATATTGCCAAATCAGCATAACCATAACCGTTAAAAAGAGTTTGAAAACAGACACAAATTGGGCCGAACATTTTGCGCCCCCCTAACCTGAAATCCTGGAATTAATCAGCCGCCATTTTGACGAAGTCGTTAAGCAAATTGGTAAGTTATATTATAGCTATATGTGTTAATTTTGAAAAAAAAAATAGTTGCCTAAAAACATACACATGATATTTATGAAGAATGCAGCGGCCAAACAAAGTAGTTTCGTGGCTGAAAGGATTATTCTTACATTAATGTTTAAATGCTTACGACCTGTCACAATTTTTTACATATCCTGGAGACATGTGTTCTTGATAGTTTAAGATTTTATGTCATTTTTTTTCAAAAAAATTAAAAAGAATCTTTTTTTTATCTTGTTGGTAATATATAAAACAGCATCATTTTCGAGTCAATCTGTCACAGGAAATAGAAAAATTTCAAATGTTTTTTGGGCTGTATCTTTTTTGATCCAATGACCTACTTTCGTTTTCAGGGAATCCTGACAACTTTCTTTTTAACAAGAGGGCCATGATGGCCCTGGATCGCTCACCTGAGTACTTTGGCTGTAGGTTTGCTGTTAAGCAGTATTTCATTTTTTAATTGAAAATGTATAAGTGCCTACAAACCAAATATGTAAAATATCAGTCAATAAATAAAGGCTCTATGACAGAAAGTAGAAATATCTATTATAAGCTATAGTGACCTTGACCTTGACCCAGTGACCTCAAACCCTACCCATGGGTAGAGGTCCATGCAAGGAACCTATATACTGAATATCAAAGATATTGGTCTATAATCGAAGGCTTTATGAGGTACAGTAGATAAATCTATTTTTAGCCTCCGTGACCTTTAACCTAATCCAATAATTTGAAAAAGCTTGATAAAGCTTGCTTCATGCCAAATTTTAAAATTCAAGGCCTTGTGGTTTCAGACAAGAAGATTTTAAAAGATTTCCTTTTTAACATATTAAGGGCCCCCGGGGCGGGGCAAATTTTGACCCAAGGGCCAACATTTAAACAATATTGGTAAAGGTTCTTTACACAATACTCAACACCAAATATCTAAGGTCTACACCTATTTGTTTTGGAGAAAAATTATTTTTCATGTTTTTCCTATATAAATCAATGTAAAACAAGAGAACCCTGGGGCGTGGCCAATTTTGACCCAGGGGACATAATTTGAACAAACATGGTAAACATCCACTAGACAATGCAACATACCAAATATCTAAGCTGTAGGCATTGAGATTTCCAGTAAGAAGATTTTTAAAGATTGCCTTTTTTACATATTAAGGGCCCCCGGGGCGGGGCCAATTTTGACCCCAGGGCCAACATATAAACAATACTGGTAAAGGTTATCTACACAATACTCCACACAAAATATCTAAGGTCTAGTCCTATTAGTTTTGGAGAAAAATGATTTTTCATGTTTTTCCTGTATAACTATATGTTAACCAAGAGAACCCTGGGGCGTGGCCAATTTTGACCCAGGGAACATAATTTGAACAAACTTGGTAGACAATCACTAGACATTGCTACATACCAAATATCAAAGCTGTAGGCATTGAGGTTTCCAGTAAGAAGATTTTTAAAGATTGCCTTTTTTACATATTAAGGGCCCCCGGTGCGGGGCCAATTTTGACCCCAGGGCCAACATATAAGCAATACTGGTAAAGGTTCTTTACACAATACTCTACACCAAATATCTAAGGTCTAGTCCTATTAGTTTTGGAGAAAAATGATTTTTTATGTTTTTCCTATATAACTATATGTAAACCAAGAGAACCCTGGGGCGTGGCCCATTTTGACCCAGGGGACATAATTTGAACAAACTTGGTAGACATCCACTAGACCATGCTACATACCAAATATCAAAGCTGTAGGCATTGTGGTTTCTGAGAAGAAGATTTTTCAAGATTTCCTTTTTTTACATATTAAGGGCCCCCGGGGCAGGGCCAATTTTGACCCCAGGGTCAACATATAAACAATACTGGTAAAGGTTATCTACACAATACTCCACACCAAATATCTAGGGTCTAGTCCTATTAGTTTTGGAGAAAAATGATTTTTCATGTTTTTCTTATATAACTATATGTAAACCAAGAGAACCCTGGGGCATGGCCAATTTTGACCCAGGGGACATAATTTGAACAAACTTGGTAGACATCCACTAGACAATGCTACATACCAAATATCAAAGCTGTAGGCACTGTGGTTTCTGAGAAGAAGATTTTTAAAGATTTCCTATACAAGTCTATGTAAAAGGAAGTGACCCCTGGGACGGGGCCAATTTTGACCCCAGGGAAATAATTTGAACAATTTTTGTAGAGTTCCATTAGAGGGTGCTAAATGCCAAATATCTAAGCTCTAGGCCTTGTGGTTTCAGACAAGAAGATTTTCAAAGTTTTTCCTTTAAGTTGCCATAGCAACCAGAGTTCTGCATGGAATCAAATTCTTTGAACAATTTTGGTAGAGCTTCATGCAAGGAACATTTCTGTGAAGTTTTGTTGAAATTGGCCCAGTGGTTTAGGAGGAGATGTTCTTTGAAACAAAAGTTTATGCACGCACGGACGCACGCACGCACCGACGACGGATGACGGACATTGACTGATCACAATACCTCACCTTGTGCACTACGTGCACAGGTGAGCTAAAAATAGAAATACCAGTGACAGTTATAATAATCTCATGGAGACATGTGTTCTGTTTCGTTTAAAAAATAATGTCAATCTACAAAAAAGAGGAAAATCTGTAAGATATGTGAATTCTCAGCTTAAGCATGATGTCATTCTAGCCATTAACTAATCAGATAACAGTAACTAACTAATTTAAGCATTCGTTTGTCGGTCGTTACTCGGACTTAATCGTTGGAGCCTATGTGACTTTAAAGTCATTTGTTATGAAACCTAACAACTTTAATTAATTAGAATCATTAAAAATGCACTTATCAGGCCGTAGGTCTCGGAAATTAAGACAGTTTCTTTTGTTATATGTTTTAGTTTTTGTAATTTTTAATCTTGAAGTTACATATAGCTCAACGATAAAATCCGAGTCACACCCAAGTACCAATATACTACCTTTAAAAAGTACCCTGATGTGTAAAGCCGAGAATTTCTTGAGTTTTTAATACTCATTCGGTAATGAAAACCTTTGAAAAATTGCACACCAAAATGTGTTAACAAAAGTGGGCCATATTGGATTATTACTGTTATGCATTTGTTTGTCACATTTCGTAATCAGGTAGGTGCTTTTTACTGAATAACATACACAGAAATGACATTATCAGCTTTAAAATTAAGTGCATATGGGCATTTAACTTTTTTTGGGGTCATTTACTTTTTTTGGTAAAATGAGCATTGCTTATGCTTGGCTTTTTTCACTAGCAATTTAGTGGCACATTTATATATTTGTAGACATTGTAGTCCATAACAAGTTTCAAACCTGCTTGAGGGTTTCAGCATTAAGCCATTTTAAATCTTTATAATCTGTTGAGAGGAAAAGGATCCCATTAAGTCATAGATTTCTTAGCTGCTAGAGTTCAGTCTAAACTAATGAAGAAAATTCAGTCTTTCACATTTTCATTTAATACAAAAAATGCTTCATCTTCAACTGACTTTTGGCAGTAATATGTTGAAGTTGAAGTAATTACCAAGATTGATTAGCAGTGAATTTGAGTGAAAGAAATGATTAAATGGTTATTTCATTTTAACATCTGAATAATATTTTAAGTGCACTTTTCTACATATAATTTGGTGGAAAGTTATCCACAATATAGACAAGAAAAGAGAACTCCAGTGTTAGCTTCAACTTTCTTATATGTTTATTTTTTTAGTTACAACATTTAAAGTTATTAAAGGGTGAGTTATTCTTGTATTTCATTCTAGTGTCAAACTATATGAAATATTATTTGCATTTGCAGTGATGAAATCAGTATTGATGCAGATGACACAAAACTTATTTCAACAAGAGTTATATACTTGCTAGTGAAGCTGAAAAAGTGAAGGCGACCATTCCTGAATATTGCAGGGTTTCTGTGTACCCATACTGCACGAAAGAAGGTTCATAAATTATTCTAAGCTTTTTGTTCTACAAGCAAATAAAGTTTATCCTGAAATCCTAAAAAAAATCTAATTGTTTGAATTTTAAGGAAGCATCAAATGGGGGACAGAGTGATGTTTGCTTTCACTTGTTACTTTATAAACTTTAACTTTTTTTCCAAAGCAAAATGCACAATAAAGAAGGTACATATAGTGTCAACCTTGATCTTGCTGGAACATTTCATAAAGGCATGTGTCTGGTCAAACATAGTCATACCAGTGTCATTTCATGTTGAAATATAGATGAACTGATTGTAACATAGCTAACTAAGATGGTTATTTAACAACATAAACCTGATAATTTTTTCCACTGTAACTTAATAATTGGATTACATAATAACACAGGCACAAGGACCAAATCTTTTTGCAACTGTTACTTCCTTTTCAGCACAGTAAACACTGATGCTAAACATGTCACTGTAACGATATTAGAAAGTAAAAATACAAAATTTAAACCTTTTTAAAATATTTTTCTTTTCAGTTTTATTATTTTACAAAACAAAAAATAAGGGGGGATTCTTAGAAATATTCAAACATGTTTACACAGCTAGAAACAGTTAAAACTAAAAGTTGGATAGAAGTGGCAGAGATCACAGGAACCATCATTTTCAGATAGTGCACATGCACATTTCAAATGTGTTGGTTACTTGATTGCCTGCAAATGTTGACTTTTATTATAACAGATAAAAATCTTAGGCTGATATATTATATACCTGAATGACTAAAGATTGCAAATAGATAATTATGTCTAATTAAGTTTGTGCTATTTATAGAAATAATTGTTCTATGTCCATTATTTCTTTTTAGGGTGCAGGTCTAAGGGTTTTGTGGATGGCAAATGTCAACTGTTCCCGAACAAGGAAGGCACCTCAACTTGCCGCAAAGAAGCGATGTTCCATTGTACTAATGGACATTTGGAAAAGGCTGTTCTTTTTCAGCAGGTGTTGGAAATAGTTGCCTGCGAATGCACAAGGCTTCAGAAAGTTGATGAAGATGAAATCATAATGTTACTGGTGTCCTTGTTACCTGTAACATTTTCTGGTTATGTTACTTCAGACAGCAAGATCAAAAATGTCACACATGAATAGATTTTTTTGCAAATTAAGGCCCTTTTTGGACTTAAAAATTTGTGTTTAGCATTTGCATGATGGTTATTTTTGTGCTATATTTCAGTTAACTGTTTTGTACTTACTTGAAAATTGAAAGAAATTTCTAGGGGCATCAAGAAGCAGGTTAGATAACTCCAGACTGAATGTTTTATTTTTTTTTTGACAACACATCAAACCATCAAGTTAGATAACTGTAGCTGCATTTTGAAATATAGAAACTATTAACCATTTTAAATAAATAACAACTTTGAACAACTTTTTGAACAGTCGAACATCCTGTCTTACAGACAGCTTTTGCAAATATTTTATGTCATTGCTTGATATATTTTCAAATATTTGCTTTGTAAATCTTTTGGTTAATTACCTATAGGTTAAATCAACTATGTCTTACAGAGGTATAGCTATTGCATCTTCGATGTATAAGTTGTATTGTTCGGTCTTGAATGAAAGAATAAGTAATTGGGTAGAACACAATGGAATTTTGGTTGATGAACAAAATGGATTTAGAAAAAAGCGCAGCACCATAGACCAAGTTTCATCTTTGTATAATGTAATTGATACTAGGAAAAAACTGAAACAATCTACTTTTGCAGCTTTTATTGATTTTCGTAAGGCATACGATTTTATTAATAGAAGTAAATTATGGAACAGGTTGGGTAATACTGGTATAAATGGAAAAATGCTGCGTGCTCTAAAGTCTCTATATTCCACAGTTTCTGCTTCAGTTAGAGTAAATTGCTTTTCTACAGATTGGTTTGATGTTAAATCAGGTTTAAGACAAGGGTGTATTTTATCACCTTTACTGTTTAATCTGTATATTAATGATCTTGCTGTATTCCTTAAATCATTAAATATAGGTGTTAAAATTGGGGATGAACTAGTATCCATCTTACTCTATGCAGATGATATTGTTCTATTAGCAGAGAATGCTACTGACCTCCAAAAATTGTTGTATGCATTATATGATTGGTGTAATTTAAATGATATGAATATTAATTACTCTAAAAGTAATATTGTACACTTCAGACCTCCTAGTTGTTTGAGTACAAAGCATGTTTTTACTTGTGGTAGTGATACACTTAAAATTGTGGATAGATATAAATACCTTGGTTTGGTAATGCATGAACATCTCGATCTAAATGTTATGGTTAAAGCTGTAGCTCAAAGTGCAAGCTGAGCTCTGGGTCTTGTCATTGCCAAATGTAAATCTATGGGTGGAGTGCCTTATGACGTGTTCACAAGGCTTTATGATACTGTTGTGTGGCCAGTTATTAGTTATGGCTCAGCTGTCTGGGGATACAGGTCTTTTTCCTGCACTGATGCTGTTCACAATAGAGCTATGCGCTTCTATTTAGGAGTTGGCAGGTATACTCCAAATTTGGCACTTGCAGGAGAGATGGCATGGATTCCTACGGTGGTCCGTCAGTGGAAAAGTGTTGTGGGGTTTGTAAGCCGTCTGTGTAACACTGCAGAGACTAGAATAAATAAGCGAATTGCAATTTGGGCTAACTCTAATCTAAGCTGTAAAAATTGGTTTTATTTTGTGAAACAGAAGTTTAATGAATATAATATAACATACAATATACAGAGTTATTTATCTAAGACATATATTGTTGGTAAAATTGAAAAATGTATCATGGATAAATATATTTACGATTGGTTTAATGGCATCAATAGAAATACTAGTGTTTCCGGTAATGGCAACAACAAACTGAGGACATATTGTATGTTCAAACTAAAATTCTCTGTTGAAGAATATTGTAAAATTATTTTGCCAAGAAAACATATGTCTGCTTTATGTAAATTTCGATGTGGCATTGCTCCAATACGTATAGAGACTGGTAGGTATGAAAATTTATCCGTTGAAAAAAGAGTATGCCCTTTTTGCCCAAATAATGTTGAAGATGAAAAACATGTTCTTCTAAATTGTGCCCTGTATGATGATCTGAGAGAGTCCCTTTTTAAGTGTGCAGTCAGAAGCAATGGAAATTTCAAGAATTTATCAGAAGATGACCAATTGCAATATCTATTTACAAATCCATTGTTAGTTAGATCTATTGCCAAAACCTGTTGCAAAATGTTAGACCATCGCAAACAGTTTTTATGTTAATAATTTTATTAAAAGTTGTACAGACTTTCTATTTTATTATTATTGGATTGCTTTATCAGTTGGAAAAGATGATAAAGTTTATTCTGGGGTATTAAGACATTCCAATTGTGAACAGTAGTAACATCTTTTCTCTTTTTTTGTATGCTTTATTATCTGAGAGGCTGGTATTAATCATTTCTTTCCTTTTATTGATAATTTTCTTTTAATTCTTTATTGCAAGTATGTCTTCTTTGTACAGATATTTTGTACTGATAAAAGTCTCCTATAATTCTCATAGAGTGGGCATATATAATGTATATGAATTTTTATTCTGATGTTTTTATTGTATATTGTATATGAATGAGACTGAAATAAATAAATAAATAAAATGGTTCTGTTGTTCATCTTCCCTGTCCCTCTTAGGACCTTGAGAGCAACTCATTTAATTGTGCAAACCTACCACAGGTTAGCAATGATCTTGTTACCTAGTAAATTGTTACCTTAATTAGGCAAAATATTAGAGGTGATATCAATTTCTATGAAAACTGTAATTTTTCTTCCTTTTATATCCTTAAGGCTCACCTGCCATTTGACATTTTAGCCATTTGCTAAAATTGTATTAATTTAGCTACAGAAATTATAATTTTGCTACAGGATGTCTTGACTCTGTTTTGCTATTTTAATAAAATTTCATATGAAATCAGAAAATCAAACAAACTTAGCTTAAAAAAATTTTCAACCAGGGTTAACTCTGTATACATTTATGAAAAAAGCATTTTAATGCTTTGTAACACCAATGTATAGTGTAGCTGTCTATGTATTTCTGTATGTGATTAAGTATTAAGTATTACTGTATGTGATCTTTGTTCAAATATCTTTTTATTTTTGAATAAATACAATGCTTTTAGTTTCTCTTTCTTTTCTATATTATGAATTTTCATATTGCAAATCCTATGTACAATAAATCCAACATTCAGAATATCTAAAATTAGACATTAAGTACTTTAGGTACTTTTGACATGTCATATTTCACACATTGAGTGATGTTTGTTTGATTGTTGCTTTTTCATGAAACTGCCAAGTGTTTCAAATGCATAGTACTTGTTTAAATATTTGTTATTCTTTTAAGTATTTCTGTATGTGATCTCTGTTCAAATATCTTTTTATTTTTGAATAAATACAATGCTTTTAGTTTGTGTTTCTTTTCTATATTATGAACACCTTGGTGATCTATCTCCGAATTACTAATGTCCAAACAATTGGTACTCTTATAATTATCATATCTGAGCTTATTTTTCGTCGATACCAGTTGCCCATATGACAGGCGACCCCTGAAATGATTAGTTATTTTATGTTTTGGGGGTAGTGCAAGATACAGAAAGCATCCCATTCAGAGACACCCCTGGTTCTTTTTCTTGCTCAGTGTATAGCACTGACACATGAGACCTCGGTTTAAAGTCTCATCCGAAAGACTATTAGTAATGACGTTAGTGGAGGAGCGAGGGATTGAACTCAGGACCAGTCCAGCGTGTTACCACTGGACCACATCCGCTCCCACTTGGTACAGTGTTTATATTTCGTGCCCAATATAGACTCCGATTTCTTAGTGAATTCCCAATCAAAGTGGACCTAACATGTTTATGTTCCTCTATAGTGACTTTCCGTCTGTCGTTCTCAGTATTGCTATAGTACTGCCTAACCATGTTGAGAAGTCCATTACTTCTAGAAGTGTGTACACAAAATACAAATTAAGTTAACAAACTACTGATATACCTGCCTCAAGTCAAGACAACTAATTCAAAATATTTGCATGCAGCTCTGTTAGTCGGTCCGCTGTGATACTTTTGTATCACTGTTTTTCTTGTTTCTGTTGTGCCCATTATAATAATTATATCAAAGCACACATACATGCAGCCCACTACAATTGTCTATTACAGTCATGTATGTTCTTTGTTGCTCACCTGCCTTGTGTGATAATTCCATATTCAACATCTGCTACCTTACTAAAATGACATGATGAGCATGCTGAATGTGTTGAAATTATGGGCAAGAAACAAGAAATTATCATGGCTGGGATGTGTTGTCATCATATGATAATAAACACACTTTTTTTTTGAAATCCCACCATGCAAGAGGAAGTTATGAGCCGAACTCAAAATCAAACCATGCACAACATAGTTTTGAGCCAGACACGAACACCTTTTTCACTATATTCATATAAGGAATGAGCCAAAACTTAAGTGTCCACTGTGACCTTGAATTTTGAGTGAGCAACGTTGTACGAGACAAGTCGACTTCATATGATGATCACTTATGCCAAACTATTCCAAAATCTCACCATGCATGACCAAGTTATGAACATCTATTGTACATGTATGTGCCCACACACACGCACACACACACACAGAGTAAACACTATATGCTCGCTCACCATTATCATGGTGGGGCATAAAAAAATATAGTTCATCAAGAAATGAAACCTGAAAGCTTAGTATATAAAAATGAACACTCTTGTCTTACTTTGCAGCACCTTCTTCCAGCAGTGATGTCTGATTGTGCTCATGACCTGACGATACTGCTGCTATAGTTGCTGCTGTTGCTGCTTGCAAAATAGCTAAAAAAAGATTTTTTTCACATGATAAAAATGAAAGATCGACTTTTTTACAGACATGACTTTTTCATACTTTCAAAACAATATTAAGACAGTGTAGGATTATAATTTGTTTCTTTGTTAAATATTTCCCCATTGTACATTGTGAAAGCTTGATGAATTTTATTTTGAGCTTAGTGAAATCTTCTACTGAGATCACAGTACTATGGACTGCACTCTGCTTTTAGTAAGCAGATATTTTGATTCACACTTGAGTGGCAGAACAGTAATTTATTATAACAATTTTTGTTCAAATGTTTTAAATATCTGCTCATCTAAACAGATAACCTTTCACTCCTGTTATGTCAGACAGCATACTACTTTTTCTCCAAGTTCTTTTATGATACTTACGAGAATCAACTGCAAGAAATTCTACCAATGGCTCTAATCCATGAGCATCAGAGACAGCCGTTTTATTGGTGTAGTTATTCTCACACAGGACTCTTATTGCATTCACAGCATTAACTAAAACATCTTCTAATTCCGAGTCTAGTAGATTCACTAAAGGCTCTATTCCATTCTCTGATGCAATCAGTTCTTGGTTACCCTCAACACATGCCAAGTCTGAGAGAATTATTGCAGCACGAGACTGAATATCATCAACTGGTGATGAAAGAAGTCTAATGAGGATTGGACCAGAGTTGCATCGAGTCAGAGCCTGCCGAACCTCTGTCTGCTCAGATATGTTACACAGGACAGAGGCAGCAACACACTGAAGCTCCTCATTTTCTATCTTTAGAAGGTACACCAAGGCTGGTACACCATCTGTAAAAATGTAAAGGTATTGACTTACCAAATAAACATACACTATCAAACAATTCTTTGTGTGCAATGCAGTCACCTAACCAATCATGATTCAAACTATTTATTATAACTGATCACTTTTAAAAGCATTTCTTTATCAACATACATAGTCATGCTATATATATTTCTGCTATGTTAAGAAAATATATTTTTTTCCATATTGTTTTTTCTCAAAATAAAACAAGAGCTCAACTGAAGGTGGGGCAATAGAATGTAGGACAAAACCCCCTACGGACAAAACCCCCTATGGACAAACCCCCTATGGACAAAACCCCCTACACTGTTTTTTATATAGTGGACAAAACCCCCCTACACTGTTTTAACAGAGTGGACAAAACCCCCTACACTGTTTTAACAGAGTGGACAAAACCCCCTACATGGATTTATCAGAGTGGACAAAACCCCCTACATAATTTAAAGCTGGGAGTAAAAAACAGTATAGATTCCTAATATTATATATAGCCACTGATATTATCTTTTATTAATTTCAAAAAAAAAAAAAAAATGCCAAATAAATTTTATAACTGTTCAATTATTCTAAATGGTGAAATGTAAGTCAGTGATTATGAAATCAATGAGATACTTTATAGAATATTGATAATTATGTTGTTTGCATTATTGATGTATAAAAATTACATAGTTCTTTGTTTTGTCTGGCTTAATTACTCAAATTTTCTCAATCAAGCTTTAATATGTAACAGCCTTTGAGTTGTTTGCATTAATTGAATAATTAATCAGTTTGTAATTGTTATTATTTTTAGTGTAAATTATCAGTTGGAAATAACTGAAATGAATTATTTTAGAAATAGACTTTTTCTCAAAATTATTATAACAAGGGGCCATGATGGCCCTGTATCGCTCACCTGAATATGACTGCTTTTAACAAAGTTGCTATGGACCTGGTTAACTGACCCATATTCAAACTTGACCTAGAAATTATTGAAATAATCTTTCTGACAAATTTCCAGGTTATTTGGACTGAAAATGTAGCCTCTAGAGTGCTAACAAGGTTTTTCCATATTTGGGCTCTGTGACCTAGTTTTTGACCAAAGATAAACTGTATTAGTACCTGAGCTAGAAATCATCAAAACAACCTGTCTGGCAAATTTCCAGGATATTTGGACTGAAAATGTAACCTCTGGAGTATTAAAATGGTTATTACATTTTAGGGCTCTGTGACCTAGTTTTTGATCCGAAATGACCCATATCCAAATCTGAGCTAGAAATCATTGAAACAACCTTTCTGACAAATTTCAAGGATATTTGGAATGAAAATGTAACCTCAAGAGCATTAACAAGGTTTTTCTACTTTTTTGCCATGTGACCCAGTTTTTGACCCCAGATAACCCATATTCAAAACTGAGCTAGAAATCATTGAAACAATCTTTCTGACAAATTTCCAGAATATTTGGACTGAAAAGTAGCCTCTACAGTCTTAACAAGTTTTTATTCTATTTTTGGGCTCTGTGACCTAGTTTGAACAAACTTGGTAGAAGTCCACTATACAATGCTACATACCAAATTTTAAGGCTCAGGGCCTTGTGGTTTCAGACAAGAAGTTTTTCCTATATAAGCCTATGTAAAACCAATGACCCCAGGGTGGGGCCAAATTTGACCCCAGAGGTATAATTTGAACAAATTTGGTTGAGGTCCACTAGACAATGCTACATACCAAATCTTAAGGCTAAGGGCCTTGTGGTTTCAGACAAGAAGATTTTCAAAGTTTTTCCTATATGCACCGTGATGTAATGTTTTTGAAATCATCTTGAAAAACTGTACAAATGGTCCAAATTTTATTGCCATAGCGAAAAACTTAAACAAGAGGGCCAATGGCCCTAAAGCAATCACCTGGGTTCGAAGATGAAAGAAATTTTTATGAATGTAATGATGCATATCACAGAAATGGAGCAATGCAATTTCATTGCCATAAAGTAGGTCAGTAGGTCAAAATATAGGTCATGAGACAACATTTTTGAAATCAGAACGAAAAGCGGTACACATAGTCCAATTTCATTGCCATAGCTTTAAAATAAAAAAAGTAGGTTACAAGGTCAAAAATAAAGGTCATGTGATGACATTTTTGAAATCGAAACAAAAAACTGTGCACATGGTCCAAATTTCATTGCTGTAGCTAAAAAACAAAAAAGTAGGTCAGTAGGTCAAAAATATAGGTAAAGGAATAATGTTTTTGAAATCACCTTGAAAAATTGTACAAATGGTCCAAATTTTCTTGCCATAGGGAAAAACTTAAACAAGAAGGCCATGATGGCCCTAGATTGCTCACGTGAGTATTTTGGCTGTAGGTTTGCAGTTAAGCAGTATTTCATATTTTAATTGAAAATATGTAAGTAATGTAAAAATAAATATGTAAATATGTAAAATATCAGTCAATAAATAAAGGCTCTATGACAGAAAGTAGAAATATCTATCATAAGCTTGACCATGACCTTGACCCAGTGACCTAAAACCCTACCCATGGGCAGACGTCCATGAAAGGATCCTATATACTGAATATTAAAGATATTAGTCTTTAAATGAAGGCTCTATGAGGTACAGTATATAAACCTATTTCTAGCCTCGGTGACCTATAACCTAATCTAATAATTCGAAACAGCTTGATAAAGCTTGTTTCATACCAAATCTTAGATCTCAGTGCCTTGTGGTTTCAGACAAGAAGATTTTTAAAGTTTTACTAAATAAGCCTATGTAAAATCAAATGACCCTTGGGTAGGGGTCAATTTTGACCCCAGAGGCATAATTTGAACAAACTTGGTAGAGGTCCACACGACAATGCTACCAAATCTTAAGGCTCAGGGCCTTGTGGTTTCAGACAAGAAGATTTTTAAAGTTTCACTATATAAGCCTATGTAAAATCAAATGACCCCCGAGCAGGGACTTATTTGACCCCAGGTGTATAATTTGAACAAAGTTAGTAGAGATCCACAAGACAATGCTACATACCAAATCTTAACGTTCAGGTCCTTGTGGTTCCAGACAAGAAGATTTTCAAAGTTTTCCCTATGTAAAATAAGTTGACCCCCAGGGGCATAATTTGAACAAACATTCTTTTAAAGTTTCACTATATAAGCCTATGTAAAATCAATTGACCCCCTGGGTTGGGCCAAATTTGACCCCAGGGGCATTATTTGAAGAAACTTAATAGAGGTCCACTAGACAATGCTACATACCAAATCTTAAGGCTCAGGGCCTTGTGGTTTCAGACAAGAAGATTTTCAAAATTTTTCATTTAAGTTGCCATAGCAACCAGAGTTCTTGATGGAATTAAATTCTTTGAACAAATTTGGTGGAGCTTCATGCAAGGAACATCCAAGGCAAGTTTCATCAAATTTGGCCCAGTGGTTTCAGAGGAGATGTCATTTGAATGAAATTGTTGACAGACGACGGACAAAGTCCGGTCACGTAGCTCACCATGAGCAAAAGGCTCAGGTGAGAAAAAATGAAAAAAAAAAACAAGAGGGCCATGATGGCCCTGTATCGCTCACCTGAGAATGACTGCTTTTAACAAAGTTGCTATTCACCTGGTTAATTGACCCCAGATGACCCATATTCAAACTTGACCTAGAAATTATTGAAACAATCTCTTTGACAAATTTCAAGGTTATTTGTACTGAAAATGTTACCTCTAGAGTGTTAACAAGGTTTTTCCATATTTGGGCTCTATGACCTAGTCTTTTAACCTAGATGTCCCATATTTGAACTTGAGCTAGAAATTATCGAAACAATCTCTTGACAAATTTCCAGGATATTTGGACTGAAAAAGAAGCCTCTAGAGTGTTAACAAGGTTTTTCTATATTTAGGCTCTGTGACCTAGTTTTTGACCCCAGATAACCCATATCCAAACTTGAGCTACAAATCATCAATACAACCTTTCTGACAAATTTCCAGGACATTTGGACTGAAAATGTAGCCTCAAGAGTGTTTACAAAGTTTTTCGATATTTGGGCTCTGTGACCTAGTTTTCGATTCCAGATGACCCATATTCAAACCTGAGCTAGAAACCATAGAATTAAGCTTTCTGACAAATTTCCAGGTTATTTGGAATTAAAATGTTACCTCTAGAGTGTTAACAAAGTCTTTCCATATTTGGGCTCTGTGACCTAGTTTTTGACCCAAGATGACCCATACTCCAACTTAAGCTAGAAATCGTCAAAGCAACCTTTGTGACAAATTTCCAGATTATTTGGGCTGAAAATGTAACCTCTAGAGTGTTAACAAGATTTTTCTATTTTTGGGCTCTGTGACCTAGTTTTTGAACCCAGATGACCCATATTTGAACTTGAGCTAGAAATCATAGAAGCAACCTTCCTGACAAATTTCCAGATTATTTGGTCTAAAAATGTTACCTCTAGAGTGTTAACAAGGTTTTTCAATATTTAGGCTCTGTGACCTAGTTTTTGACCCCAGATGACCCATATTTGAACTTGACCTAGAAATCGTCAAAGCAACCTTTCTGACAAATTTCCAGATTATTTAAGCTGAAAATGTAACTTCTAGAGTGTTAACAAGATTTTTCTATTTTTGGGCTCCACGACCTAGTTTTTGAACCCAGATTACCCATATTTGGACTTGAGCTAGAAATCATTGATAGAACCTTTCTGACAAGTTTCTAGGATATTTGGACTGAAAAAGTAGCCTCTAGAGTGTTAACAAGGTTTTTCTATATTTGGGCTCTGTGACCTAGTTTTCCAACCCTGATAACCCACGTTCGAACTCGTCCGAGATATTAATGAGACAAACATCCTGACCAAGTTTCATGACAATTGAGGCAAAAATGTGACCACTAGAGTGTTAACGAACTAATTGTGGACGGACGGACGGACGACGGACAAAAGGTGATCAGAAAAGCTCACTCTGTCACTACATGACAGGTGAGCTAAAAAATGGGGGGGGTGTGAGTGACCCCCAGGGAAAGAGGGAAGACCCCACTGTGGTCACAGTGCATACTACCAAATATCTAAGCTCCAGGCCTTGCAGTTTGTGACAAGAAGATTTTTAAAGTTTTTTGCTATATAACCCTATGTAAAACATGTGACCCCTTGGGCGGGGCCAGTTTTTGACCAAGGGGCCATGATTTGAACAATCTTGGTAAAGTGGTGGTTCTGAAATGTAGGTTCTTCACATAACCTCAGTGAAATTAATCCTTGACCAAAGTTTCATGAAATATCCTTCAAGCTGTTTAGAAAGTGGACAAAAGCTTTGTCCAAAACATACTAGATTATCTGAAATCTCATAAGTCTTAAACTACACATATGGACAATACAGTACAGCTCCCGTGATATGTACACATTTTGTGCTTCCTCCGCGATTGTGGTCAACGCGAACTTCTGAAAATCGCGGAGTTTCTCCTTGAAAAAGCGCTCAGAATGATGACCCGCGATTAAAGTTCATGCACAGTCTCTGCGATTCTCCGAGTGTTAGAGCATTTCCGCGGAGATTCTCCGCGAATGTTCTTTTGTTTCATCACCAGAGTTTTAACAAACCATTGCCCATTTAAAGGTGAAAAAAAAATATAAAATTTATACACTTTAAATCCTTTCATCAAAAACAAACAGTCAGCAATGTGTGATGAAATTACCGTAATGTAACTGTACATTTTACACCTGTCAATTATGTGACTATGGTAAAATTCAATCAAATACATTAATTTATGTGATTTTTTAAACGCTTGTTATTATTTAGTAAATCGATAAATACTTTTTGCCAAGCGCCTGAGATGATACAGATGCAGTTTAACATGTGTTGTTCGGAAATCGGTCAACTCATTTTCTGAAAATACGATCAGCTGTATCTGACACAACTGCTTAGAATTGTCATTCTTTTCATAAACAAATAGGAACGTTCATACACAAATGCATCAGAATAAGAGCACATTTGTTCGTATTTTCAATTTTTAAATTAGATATATTTATTTTCGCAGTTTGATTATCATTAGTAATTTATTTGCGCGGCACCGATTAAAATTTAAAAACAAGAGGGCCATGATGGCCCTAAATCGCTCACCTGAGTCTCATTGCTCATGTTACAAATATCGTTATTGGTTTTTATGGGTGCAAGTTTGAATAAGTTTACAATAAGTTTGAAGACTCTGGGTGTAATGGTACTCAAATTTTTTAGCATAGTAGTTTTACTCTACAGGTCCCTGTGACTTTGACCTTTGACCTACAGACCCCAAAAACAATAGGGTTCTTCTAATATAATTACCCTGTAAAGTTTGAAGGTTCTGGGTGTAATGATACTCCAGTTACTAAGAAGAAATAGTTTTGACTCTACAGGTCCCTGTGACCTTGACTTTTGACCTACTGACCCCAAAAATGATTGGGTTCTTTAATTGAGTAAAGAAAATCATCCTATGAAGTTTGAAGGCTCTTGGTAAAATGGTACTCCAGTTACTGAGCAGAAACAGTTTTCACACTAGAGGTCCCTGTGAACTTTACCTTTGACCTATGGACCTTAAAAACAATAGGGTTCTTCTAATACAATTATCCTATAAAATTTGAAGGCTCTGGGTGTAATGGTTTTACAGTTACTCTGCAAAAATAGTTTTCACTCTACAGGTCCCTGTGACCCTGACCTTTGTAATACTAGCCCCAAAAACAATATGGTTCTTCTATTTAGTAAAAAAAATCATCCTATGAAGTTTGGAGGCTCTAGGTGAAATGGTAATCCTGTTATTGAGTGGAAACGGTTTTCACTCTAGAGGTCCTTCTGACCTTGACCTTTGACCTACTGACCCAAAACACACACAAAAAATTTTGTACTCAAAAAGGGCAATAACCCTGTGAAGTTTGAAGTCTTTGGGTCAACTGGTACTCAAGTTATTGAAAGGAAACAAAAAAAAAAGTGTAAAAGACAGACAAACAAACAGACACCCATGGACAAGGCAAAAACTATATGTTTCCATCAGAAGGGCAGGGTTGGGGGGAGACATAACAACAAACAATTGAAGGTATAGCCCTTGGTGTTTCCCAGCAGCAGATTTTTAAAGTTTTCCCTATATAAATCCTTGTGTAAAATCAAATGACCCCCCGGGTGGGCCCAGTCATGATTTGAACAAACTTGGTAGAAGTCCACTAGACAATGCTGCAAACCAAATATCTGAACTCTAGTCCTTGTGGTTTCTGACAAGAAGATTTTTAAATCTTTTCCTATATAACTCTATGCAAAACATGTGACCCCTGGGGTGGGGCCTTTTTTGACCCAGGGGCTATGATTTGAACAAACTTGGTAGAGGTCTAGTAGACAATGCTGTACACCAAATATCTTAACTCTAGGCTTTGTGGTATCTGAAAAGAAGATTTTTAAAGTTTTTCTTGTATTACTCTATGTAAAACATGTGACCACAGGGGTGGGGCCATTTTTGACCAAGGGCCAATGATTTGAACAAACTTGGTAGAGGTCCTCTTGACAATGCTACATACAAACAAAAGGGCCATGATGGCCCTGGATCGCTCACCTGAGTACTTTGGCTGTAGGTTTGCTGCTAAGCAGTATTTCATTTTTTAATTGAAAATATGTAAGTGCCTACAAACCAAATATGTAAAATATCAGTCAATAAATAAAGGCTCTATGACAGAAAGTAGAAATATCTATTATAAGCTATGGTGACCTTGACCCAGTGACCTCAAACCCTACCCATGGGTAGACGTCCATGCAAGGAACCTATATACTGAATATCAAAGATATTGGTCTATAATAAAGGCTCTATGAGGTACAGTAGATAAATCTATTTTTAGCCTCCATGACCTTTAACCTAATAATTTGAAAAAGCTTGATAAAGCTTGCTTCATGCCAAATTTTAAAATTCTAGGCCTTGTGGTTTCAGACAAGAAGATTTTTAAAGATTTTCTTCTATACTGCTATTTAAAACTTATGACCCCTCGGGCGGGGCCAATAGTGACCCCAGTGACATTTTTCAAACAAACTAGGTAGAGGTCCACTAGACAATGCTGCATACCAAATATCTAAGCTGTAGGCATTGAGGTTTCCAGTAAGAAGATTTTTAAAGATTGCCTTTTTTACATATTGAAGGCCCCCGGGGCGGGGCCATTTTTGATCCCGGGGCCAACATATTAAGAATACTGGTAAATGTTCACAACACAATACTCCACACTAAATATGTAAGGTCTAGTCCTATTAGTTTCGGAGAAAAATGATTTTTCATGTTTTTCCTATATAACTATATGTAAATCAATAGAACCCTGGGGCGTGGCCAATTTTGACCCAGGGGACATCATTTGAACAAACTTGATAGAGGTCCACTAGACAATGCTGCACACCAAATATCTAAACCCTACGCCTTGCGGTTTCTGACAAGAAGATTTTTTAAAAGTTTTTCCTATATAACTCTATATAAAACATTTGACCCATGGGGGGGGCCTTTTTGACCCAGGAGCCATGATTTGAACAAACTTGGTAGAGGTCCACTGGACAATGCTGCACACCAAATATCTAAACTCAAGGCCTTGCAGTTTCTGACAAGAAGATTTTTTAAAGTTTTTCCTATATAACTCCATGTAAAACATGTGACCCCCGGGGCTGGGCCATTTTTGACCCAGGAGCCATGATTTGAACAAACTTGGTAGAGGTCCACTGGACAATGCTGCACACCAAATATCTAAACTCTAGGTCTTGTGGTTTCAGACAAGAAGATTTTTAAAGTTTTTCTTATATAATTCTATGTACAACTAGTGACCCCTGGGGCAAGGCCATTTTTGACCCAGGGGTCATGATTTGAACAAACTTGGTAAAGGTCCACCTGATGATGCTTCAAACCAAATATCTAAGCTCCAGGCCTTGTAGTTCTGGAGAAGAAGATTTTTAAAAGTCCAACTTTGAAAATCTAATTTTAGCTCCTGTGGCCTAGAAATGCAATGGACCTGAACCATTTGAAGAATTTTGGTAAAGCTTCATGCAAGTAACATTCCTGCCAAGTTTCAGCAAGATTGGCCCAGCCGTTCAGGAGAAAAAGTGTTTTGAAGAAAAAGTTGACGACGCACACACGCACGCACGCACGGACGGACGACAGACATCAGGCAATCACAAAAGCTCACCTTGAGCAGCTGGCCAATCGATTAAAGTTGACCGGCTCAAACTGTGAAATATAATTTCATCGAAATCAAACTCCCCGCAGCGGTTACTTCCCCTGATCAGTACAGAAAACAGTTAAAGAAAAAAGCGTGACGTAACTGGTGCGAGGAGTTTGCATTGAAATAGGCGATAACTGTCGTCTGCTTAATTTCATTAAGGGCTTAATAGTAATTGTAGTGGCTAGCTGCAGCACAAAGCACACTTTAAAATATCAGTGACTAGTTTGACGTTGTAAAATTAGCTCTAATTCTACTTCGCTTTGAAAAACACATATTTTCGCGAAGTCAACACTATCATAACTCAAATTGTTCTTTGCCCTTAAATCGTTTCTTTTTTTTTGTTGGTTCTTGGTCTTGGGGAGGGGGGTGGGGTCGAGGTCTCGGACCGATTGAGATTTCAGAATTTTAGGAGCCCTGACGTACGGGCAGTATGTTTTAAGACATTTTGGAAGGGATAATTTGAAAGTGACACAGTTGTTTGCTGTCAATATTATTTGTTTAATTAATAATTTATTTAACTTGCAGGTCGTTCAAAATGCACAAAAAAACAAACACAGAAATGTAATACTGAAGCACATGAATAATTTCAAACAGGAATTATCACACTGAAATTATATGAGTTATTATGAAAAAAATTAATGCCAGTAATTGTTCACACCTTTGATTTCTGAATAAAGCATAATGCTGTTATGTTTACATAGCAATAAGGACCTGTATGATATACGATTATACAACCGGAAAAGCGCTGACACTGAACAGACTTTATCAATAAACAAGGGAAGTTACTCTACAACAACCGCGACATGGTCGTTTGTTTACTACATGTCAATCAGATGTGTGAAAATATCTTTGTCATACTGCCAAGCAGACTAAAAAAAACAAAACAAAGGTAGTCCCTTTTATAAGTTTTTTATTGATTAGAGAAGCCTGCTGAATAATAATGATGTAATTACGCTACGGGGTTACCTCCGTGTAGTGTAAAAAATATGACTGTCATACGGGCAAGTACGTTTGATAATTTTTTTCATTTTCTTTAACTGACTCGCCCATATGCCAAGCAATGACTTTAAGGCCATTTTCTGGGGATTAAAAACTGGACTTATGGCCTAGTATATACGGTATTTGCTCAGGTGAGCTAAAAATGAGTTAAGATTCTTAAACACTGCACTTCTTCTTAATGTGATCTATTTATCTATAAAGTTTCAAGTTGATACCTCCAACAACTTTTGAGTTATGTCCTGGACAAAAATTAAGTAAGAAAAATTCCAACGGGAAATTATTCCACAATTATGGAAAAAAGTTATGGTTCTTGGGCACTGCACTTTTCTTCAATGAGATCTATTTATCTAAGAAGTTTGAAGTGGATACCTCCAATAGTTTTTGAGTTATGCCCTGGACAAAAATTAAGGATGAAAAATTCCAAAAGGAAATTATTCCACAATTATGGAAAAAAAGTTAAGGTTCTTGGGCACTGCACTTTTCTTCAATGAGATCTAATTATTTAAGAAGTTTCTAGTGGATACCTCCAATAGTTTTTGAGCTATGCCCTGGACAAAAATTAAGTATGAACAACAGCTGTCACTGGTAATTAACATATGCCCCTGAAATGTAGATTTGAAATGAAACTGGTGTAAATATATAATTTAATATGCCCATGGAAAAGAAATCAGACCAAAAATAGAGCATAAGGTAAATGGTAAAGTAATGTTTTTTTGCTTCAGATTCTTATATGAAAGTTGAAGACATAATTATTCAATGAAATAGAGAGCTGTGAGCTTGGCCTTGAATATGAACAATATTGTTTTATTCCCAACCTCTACTGATGTTTTATATATAATAAAATCCCCCATGCAGTTTTGGAGATGTAGCTTGGACAAGATTTTAATATAGAAGTTATAGTAAAAAATGACTAAGGGCCTCTAAAACTGCCAAAGAAACTACTGATGATATGCACTGCTAGGTTTGGTGACAAACATTCCTGTGTAGTTTCAATGAAATCTTCCAGTGATATTGGAGACGAAGCATGGACAAGATTTTAATATAGATGTTAGAGTAAAAAATGACTAAGTACCCATAACTCTGCCAAAAATAGTCTGAGCAGAAACTCCTGATGATATGCACAACAAGGCTTAGTGACAAACATTCCTGTGAAGTTTCAATGATATCCTCCATGCAGTTTTGGAGAAGAAGTGTGGAGAAGATTTTTAATATAGAAGTTAGAGTAAAAAATGACTAAGTGCCCATAACTCTGCCAAATATAATCCGAGCAAAAAACTCCTGATGATATGCACAACTAGGCTTGGTGACAAACATTCTTTTGAAGTTTCAATGAAATCTTCCAAGCGGTTTTGGAGATGAAGTGTGGACAAGACTTTAATATAGAAGTTAGAGTTAAAAAAAAATGCCCATAACTTTGCAAGAAAAAAACATTGAGCTGAATCTCCTGATGATATATACAACTAGGCTTGGTGACAAACACTCCTGTTAAGTTTCAATGAAATCCCTCAAGTGGTTTTGGAGATGAAGCCAGGACAAGATTTTAGAATGAAAAAATGGCTAAGTGCCCATAACTCTGCCAAAAATAAATGGAGCACAATCTCCTGATGATATGCACAACTAGGCTTGGTGACAAATACTCCTATTAAGTTTCAATGAAATCCCTCTAGCGGTTTTGGAGATGAAGCGAGGACAAGATTTTACAGAATGGTCAGACGGACGGATGGACGGACAGACAGTGCGATTACTATATGCCTCCCTTTGGGGGCATAAAAAATTTCAAAGGGCAATTATTCCAAAATTATGGAAAAATGGGTTAAGGTTCTTGGGCAATGCACTTTTCCTCAATGAGATCTATTTATCTATGAAGTTTCAAGTTGATATCTCCAATAGTTTTTGAGTATGCCCTGGACAAACAAACCCAACAGCTCCAAAATTATGCAAAAGAGAGTTATAGTTCTTGAGCACTGCACCTCTCAATGAGATTTATTTATCTATGAGGTTTTAAGTTGATAACTCCAATAGTTTTTGAGTCATGCCCCAGAAAAACAAAACCCAATGGCCAGACAGACAGACAGACAAGCTGATTCCAGTATACACCCCCCCCCCCACTTACAGAGTTTTTGATGGAATTGAAGTCTTGAACAACTTTGGTAGAACTTCATGCAAGGAACATCCCAGCAAAGTTGTTAAGGAGGAGATGTTGTTTAATGAAAAAATTATTTGATGCCACTTCACAATGCATGATGCACGATGGACACAGGACCATCGAAAAGCTCTACATTACAAAACTATTTGAATCCGTAGACCCTAATGGCAGACAAAGGGGAGGTAATCAGGGAGTTACTCATTTCTGGAGTCTTTTAAACATTCATTCATAGGTTTAAAGATAATGATTTTAATGTTTTTTCTCTCTAAAACTTGGACAGTTATGACCAGCTGTTTCGTATTGTAATCGAAATATACATCAGTTGCCATGATATGGTTAAGAAACTGTGAAAATGCACAATTATCGCTAATTGACTTGAATGACACCAATATGCCCCAAGGTCAAGGCTACAGTGCTGGTGTGTCCACCAAGGTGCAACGTGCTAATAACATGTTTTTACATAATAATGACTGTGAAAAATGAATAAAAGCTGTTTAATTTAGTGGTATAAACATCACGGGACCCAAAAATTACAGTCGTTTGTCGTGTCAGACAGGTAGTCGTTTAATACAGTGACTTTATATAGGGATTTACATCGAGTGGTCTTAATAGGGTTGTTTACGACAGGAAGTCATTTAATTTAGTGAGTCTCTATTGTAAGTTTGACTGTTTAAGGAAAATAAGCCCTGCCCCTGGCAGGCATGTTTTTTCATGAATTGAAATAAATTTCACAATTTATATAGGCCAGTAACCAAGAAACATTTGTGCCAAATTATTTTCAAATTGGACTTGCAGTATCTAAGAAAAGATTTTTTAAAGTTTCCCATATAGACATGTAAGGCAAAACAGGCCCCATCACTTGGCAGCAACATTTTTCACAGACTGAAATAAATTTCAAAAGGGTCACACAAGGAACATTTCTTCCAAATTATCTATTACTGAAAAAAAAGCTTTGAAGTTTTTCCTTTAAGTTGCCATGGCAACTAGAGTTCTCCATGGAATTCCATTTTTTATAAACTTTTGAAAGGGGGCCATTCACAGATCATTACTTTGAATTTTTATTGCAATTGGCCTTATAGCTTTATAGGAATTTTTTAGAACTTTTGCTATAATAGTCTATGCAATATGAAGTGACCTCTTCTGACCCTGGTGCAATGATTTATATAATTTTGGTAAAGGTCCATTAGATGATACAAACCAAATATCTAAGCTCTAGGCATTGTAGTTTCAGGCAAAAAGATTGTTAAAGTTTTTTGTGTGAAACTTTATGTAAAATTAAGTGCCCCTCAGGTGGGGTCAGTTCTCACACAGAGACATTATTTATAAGATTTTGGTAGAGGTCTAACTAGATGACACCACAAACCAAACACGTAAGCTCTAGGTCTTGTGGTTTCAGACAAGAAGATTTTTAAAGTGTTTCCTTTCTGTTGATTTTGCAACCAAAGCTCTGCAATTTTTACAAGGATCATTCCTGTGATGGTATCTGAGAAGACTTTGTCTGAAGTTAATTAAGGATGATTGTTGACAGACAGACAATGGATGCCGGACAAAAACCATATTAAAAGCTTCAAAACATAGCAAACACTTAAATACTTGGTTAATTCAACTGGATCTGTAGTAGCATGACACATCCTGACATATTAAATACAATTTATCTGTCTGCTGATTCCACCTGATCATACTTTGTCTATTATACTTACATGACAGGACCTGGTACACATGCCCACTGCAGTACTGATTAGTAACCTCTAAAATAACCTGAGCTAAAATGATCAGTCTATATCTCAAATATGACCCTACATGACTTGCACCCAATTTTGCTGCAACCTTCCTCAATTTTAGGATTCCATATACTCTACAGTATTCTGAGCATACCTGCATCTAAAATAGATCTCCAGTGATCTGGCTTCGAGGTGGATAGTACTTCCAGACACTTCACAGCACTGTCCTTCTTTTTCAAGTCATCACTGTTCAACATACCTAAATATAAAAGAGAACTTATCAATATAGCCATTTCATTCTATATCTTAATTAATCATGAGATGATAAACTGATTTTAAACTAAAGACATTTTCATGAGTGATCAACAAGTCAAGGCATTTTGATGGAAAACAAACTGATTTTGAACCAATAACAGCACTTTGAAACAAAAGCTCAAACAACTTGAAACAAACTGTCACTGTTAGATGACAATGCCCCCGAAGTGGTGTTTGACTTTGGGCTGAGGACCAGTCATTCAAGGGTCAAGGTCAAATAAATATAGGACAGTGGGAAGGTCTTTTCCACAGGGGTGTTGTGTCCAAGTATGAAGTAAATGGACTTTCTAATAAGGAGGTTTTGGTCAATGTTAAATTTTTGGACAATTGGATCTTCAAGGTAAAGCTCACTCAGGGGTCAAGGTCAAATAATTATAAGTCGGTGGGACAATCTTGTCCAAAGTGATGTTGTGTCAAAGTATGAAGTAAATCCACTTACTAATAAGAAGTTATGGTCAATATTAAAGTTTTTGGACAATTGGATCTTCAATGTGAAGGTCATTCAGGGGTCAAGAACAAATAAATATAGGTCAGTGGGAAGGTCTTGTGCAAAGGGATGTTGTGTCCAAGTATGAAGTATATTAACTTACTAATAAGGAAGTTATGGTCATTGTTAAGGTTTTTGGACAATTGGATCTTCAAGATGAATGTCATTCAGGGGTCAAGGTCAAATAAATATAGGTCTTTGGGAAGGTCTTGTCCAAAGGAATGTTGTGTCCAAGTATGAAGTAAATCCACTTACTAATAAGGAAGTTATGGCCAATGTTAAAGTTTTCAGACGGACTGACAGACGGACGGATGCACTGACGGACTGATGGACAGACAGTTCAAAAACTATATGCCTCCCTTCGGGGGCATAAAAAAAGTTTAACAATAATATTGGGATTTTATTTGTTTCTCAACAATACATATTATTTCTGGCACAAAAGCACTCACCAGAGTATAACTGCTAAGATAGGCAAGTGCCATGTAATGTTTTTAGTACCAAAACAAAATTTTATAAATAAGAGCTAAACAAGGGGCATAATTTGAAAAATATCATAAGAGGTCCATTAGGCATCGTATCAAATCAAATTTCAGAAGTTTAAGCCTTATGGCTTCTGACAATAAAACATTCTAACAGTTTGTCTATATTAATAAACATTATGCAAGGAACATCACTGCAAAGTTTTATCAACTCAGACCAAGTGGTTTGTGAAGTAGAAGTTGTTTGAATTAACAAGACAGCCATGATGGTCCTATATGGCTTATCTCAGTACCACGAGTAAAACAGCAAGGCCAGTGAAGGAATCAAGGTAAGTTCACTCAAATTTCGTAAGGGTAGAGGTCCCTACTGAACATACATACCAAATATCTAAAATATTGGTCAGTAAATGAGTTTTGGAGTTATGATTCGGACAAAGTTTTTCTAGTAAATCTGATTGAGGGGAATAACTCTAAAAGTACACAAGGTAGAGTTATTGTTCTTACACACTGCACTTCCTCCCAATGTGCTCTGTCAGTGTATGAAGCTTGAAGAAAATTGCTTTTTTTTTCCTTTTTCATTGAAAAAATGTCCTTTTCTCTAACACTTGAATATTTCTGTCATTTAGTTCTGAAAGCAACAATTATAATGAATCAACATACTTGAAATTATTTGTGCTTTGTTAAAAAAAATCTGGTGAAACTGAAAACACATCCCATTAGTAACCTGAATTTTCACAAAATTGTCACTTAATTTTGATGCCAGAGAAACATTACTTTCTAGTTTATAATAGTAAGTTGAATAACAGTCAATCCACGCAGAGACCTTATATAACCTTATATGTTATATAAGGTCTCTGATCCACGTAATTATCTGCCATTGTCTAATAAAGCTGAACCAAATTTCTGTTGAAATTTTTTCTTTAAGATCTCTGAATGTATCGTTCATGCAACACTTTCTGTGTTTCATGTTTTAAGTTTTGATCTCATTTATTTGTGACTTATTTAAAATTTCCTTCATTTCTGTAAAAATCGATCAATGATATTTTTAGTGTTGCTGAAATAAAACAAAACTTAATTTGGAGACTTAAACTCTATTCCGGTATGGTATCGTTTCATCCTGAACGCTATCCAAGCCTCGTGAAGACAGTATGAGAAAAGCAACGAGAGAGAACATTTAATGAAAAATAGAAGCAGGACAGAGAATGGTGGTGTACGACTCAGAGGAAGTTAAAATGCACTGTACTGACTGTTCTGATTTCAACAGGGAGAAAATTACATGTTTTCATTTGTTTTTGTTGTGAATTCCATTCGGTCTGACAAATTTTTTTTCGGTCTGACGGATTTTCAGAGCTTGTCAGACCGAATGTCTGACACTTTTTTTGAACTTTCAGGAAGTCTGAGGCCAACATTTAAACAATATTGGTAAAGGTTCTTTACTCAACACCAAATATCTAAGGTCTACACCTATTTGTTTTTGAGAAAAATTATTTTTCATGTTTTTCCTATATAAATCAATGTAAAACAAGAGAACCCTGGGGTGTGGCCAATTTTGACCAAGGGGACATAATTTGAACAAACATAGTAAACATCCACTAGACAATGCTACATACCAAATATCAAAGCTGTAGGCATTGAGATTTCCAGTAAGAAGATTTTTAAAGATTGCCTTTTTTACATATTAAGGGCCCCCGGGGCAGGGCCAATTTTGACCCCAGGGCCAACATATAAACAATACTGGTAAAGGTTATCTACACAATACTCCACACCAAATATCTAAGGTCTAGTCCTATTAGTTTTGGAGAAAAATGATTTTTCATGTTTTTCCTGTATAACTATATGTTAACCAAGAGAACCCTGGGGCGTGGCCAATTTTGACCCAGGGAACATAATTTGAACAAACTTGGTAGACAATCACTAGACATTGCTACATACCAAATATCAAAGCTGTAGGCATTGAGGTTTCCAGTAAGAAGATTTTTCAAGATTTCCTTTTTTACATATTAAGGGCCCCCGGTGCGGGGCCAATTTTGACCCCAGGGCCAACATATAAACAATACTGGTAAAGGTTCTTTACACAATACTCCACACCAAATATCTAAGGTCTAGTCCTATTAGTTTTGGATAAAAATTATTTTTCATGTTTTTCCTATATAACTATATGTAAACCAAGAGAACCCTGGGGTGTGGCCAATTTTGACCCAGGGGACATAATTTGAACAAACATAGTAAACATCCACTAGACAATGCTACATACCAAATATCAAAGCTGTAGGCATTGTGGTTTCTGAGAAGAAGATTTTTCAAGATTTCCTTTTTTACATATTAAGGGCCCCCGGGGCAGGGCCAATATTGACCCCAGGGCCAACATATAAATAATACTGGTAAAGGTTATCTACACAATACTCCACACCAAATATCTTAGGTCTAGTCCTATTAGTTTTGGAGAAAAATGATTTTTCATGTTTTTCCTTTATAACTATATGTAAACCAAGAGAACCTTGGGGCGTGGCCAATTTTGACCCAGTGGAAATAATTTGAACAAACTTGGTAGACATTCACTAGACAATGCTACATACCAAATATCAAAGCTGTAGGCACTGTGGTTTCTGAGAAGAAGATTTTTAAAGATTTCCTATATAAGTCAATGTAAAAGGAAGTGACCCCTGGGATGGGGCCAATTTTGACCCCAGGGAAATAATTTGAACAATTTTTGTAGAGTTCCATTAGAGGGTGCTAAATGCCAAATATCTAAGCTCTAGGCCTTGTGGTTTCAGACAAGAAGATTTTCAAAGTTTTTCCTTTAAGTTGCCATAGCAACCAGAGTTCTGCATGGAATCAAATTCTTTGAACAATTTTGGTAGAGCTTCATGCAAGGAACATTTCTGTGAAGTTTTGTTGAAATTGGCCCAGTGGTTTAGGAGGAGATGTTCTTTAAAACAAAAGTTTACGCACGCACCGACGACGGACGACAGACATTGACTGATCACAATACCTCACCTTGTGCACTACATGCACAGGTGAGCTAAAAACAAATTGTACTGGTAATAGTATAAATATATATTGTTGAATCATGTTCGAAACAGTTACAAATAACCTTTCATTTTCGTTAATATCTGTTCTAGTTTCAGAAACATTTAAGTATTAATGGTTGTATCAGAACATTTTCTAAGCCTAAAAGGGGCATAACTTGTGTCATAATTCAATGGAATTGTAGAATTTTCGTCATATGAGCTTGATTGTAACCATTCATATAAATTTTAAGTTTCAAGTAAATATCTATTCTGGTTTAAGAAATATTATAGTAAATAAATTTAAAGACATAAAAATGGACTTAACTTTGTCAAAATACAATACAAAGTTATCCCCCCCACTTTTTTTAGTTATGAAACTTGACCTGCATATCTTACTTGCGACACTTCGTATATATTTGAAGTTTCAAATGATTATCTGTTCTAGTTTTAGAAATATTCAAGTACATGTTAAAATTTCAGAACATTTTCTAAGTCAATTTTTGACCTTCAAGTGTGGCCTTGACCTTAAGCTGGCACAAGGGTAAGATGGGTTCTGCATATTGCCCAGTTGGGGTGAACATTTGAGTCAAGTTTGAAGAAAATCCTTCTATTAGTATAGAATTTATAGACCGGACACAACATATTGTCTAGTATTGATTGTAAGTAAATTTAAAGACTTGAAAAGGGGCATAACTTTGTCAAAATGCAATACAGAGTTATGAAACTTGACCTGCATATCTTACTTGTGATACCTCATATCTCTTTCAAGTTTCAAGCAAATACGCTTTCTAGTTTCAGAAATATTTAAGTACATGTTAAAATTTAAGAACATTTTCTAAGTCAATTTTGACCTTCAAGTGTGACCTTGACCTTAAGCCGGCACAAAGGTAACATGGGTTCTGCACATAACCTTGTTGAGTTGAACATTTGAGTAAAGTCTGAAGAAAATTCTTACATTAGTATAGGATTTATAGAGCTGACATGACATATTGTCTAATATTTGATTGTTTGTAAATTTGAAGACTTAAAAAGGGGCATAACTTTAAGTTTCAAACAAATACGTTTTCTAGTTTCAAAAATATTCAAATACATGTTAAAATTTAAGAATATTTTCTAAGTCAATTTTTGACCTTCAAGTGTGACCATGACCTTAAGCCGGCAAAAGGGTAACATGGGTTCTGCACATTCCCTTGTTGAGGTGAACATTTAAGCCAAGATTAAAGAAAATCTTTCAATTAGTGTAGGACTTACAGAGCGGACACGACATAATGTCTAATATTTGATTGTTTGATATTTGACCTTCAATTGTGACCTTGACCTTCAGCTGACACATGGGCAACATGGGTTCTGCACATCCCCTTGTTGAGGTGAACATTTCAGCCAAGTTTGAAGAAAATCCTTCAGTTGGTATAGGATTTACAGAGCAGACACGATAATGGAGACGGACGGACAGACGGACGGACCGACCGACGGACGGACGCGACAAAGTGAATCCATTATAGCCCCCCCCCATTTTGTGGTGGGGGTATAACTAGTGACCCCTGGGGTGGTAGTGTTTTTGACCCAGGGGTCATGATTTGAACAAACTTGGTAAAGGTCCACTAAAAAATGCTACACACAAAATATCTTACTTCTAGGTCTTGCAGTTTCTGACAAGAAGATATTTAAAGGTTTTCCTATATTACTCTATGTACAAGAGGGCCATGATGGCCCTGTATCGCTCACTTGAGAATGACTGCTTTTAACAAAGTTGCTATGGACATGGTTAATTGACCCAAGATGACCCATATTCGAACTTCACCTAGAAATTATTGAAACAATCTCTTTGACAAATTTCAAGGTTATTTGTACTGAAAATGTTACCTCTAGAGTGTTAACAAGGTTTTTCCATATTTGGGCTCTATGACCTAGTTTTTTAACCTAGATGTCTCATATTCGAACTTGAGCTAGAAATTATCGAAACAATCTCTCTGACAAATTTCCAGGATATTTGGACTGAAAAAGTAGCCTCTAGAGTGTTAACAAGGTTTTTTGATATTTAGGCTCTGTGACCTAGTTTTTGACCCCAGATAACCCATATCCAAACTTGAGCTACAAATCATCAAAACAACCTTTCTGACAAATTTCCAGGACATTTGGACTTAAAATGTAGCCTCTAGAGTGTTTACAAAGTTTTTCGATATTTGGGCTCTGTGACCTAGATGTTTCAACTCCAGATGACCCATATTAAAACTGGAGCTAGAAACCATAAAATTAAGCTTTCTGACAAATTTCCAGGTTATCTGGAATTAAAATGTTACCTCCAGAGTGTTAACAAGGTTTTTCAATATTTGGGCTCTGTGACCTAGTTTTTGACCCATACTCCAACTAGAGCTAGAAATCATCAAAAAAACCTGTCTGACAAATTTCCAGGATATTTAGACTGAAAATGTAACCTCTGGAGTGTTAAAAAGTTTTTTTTACATATTTGGACCATGTGACCTAGTTTTTGAGCCCAGATGACCAATATCCAAATCTGAGCTAGAATTCCTTGAAACAACCTTTCTGACAAATTTCAAGGACATTTGGACTAAAAATGTAACCTCTAGAGCATTAACAAGGTTTTTCTACTTTCGGGCTCTGTGACCTAGTTTTTGACCCCAGAAAACCTATATTCAAAACTGAGCTAGAAATCATCGATAGAACCTTTCTGACAAATTTCCAAGTTATTTGGACTGAAAATGCTACCTTTAGAATGTTTACAAGGTTTTTCCATATTTGGACTCTGTGACCTAGTTTGTGACCCCAGATGATCCATATTCGAACGTGATCTAGAAATCTTCAAGGCAACCTTTCTTACAAATTTCCAGATTATTTGAGCTGAAAATGTAACCTATAGAGTGTTAACAAGATTTTTCTATTTTTGGGCACTGTGACCTAGTTTTTGAACCAAGATGACCCATATTTGAACTTGTGTTAGAAATTTTTGAAGCAACCTTTCTGACAAATTTCCAGATTATTTGGGCTGAAAATGTTACCTTTAGAGTGTAAACAAGGTTTTTCAATATTTGGGCTCTGTGACCTAGTTTTTGACCCCAGATGACCCATATTTTAACTTGACCTAGAAATGGTCAAAGCAACCTTTCTGACAAATTTCCAGATTATTTGGGCTGAAAATGTAACCTCTAGAGTGTTAACAAGATTTTTCTATTTTTGGGCTCCGTGACCTAGTTTTTGAACCCAGATGACCCATATTTGAATTTGAGCTAGAAACCATTGATAGAACCTTACTGACAAATTTCCAGGATATTTGGACTGAAAAAGTAGCCTCTAGAGTGTTAACAAGGTTTTTCTATATTTGGGCTCTGTGACCTAGTTTTCCAACCCTGATAACCCATGTTCAAACTCGTCCGAGATATTAATGAGACAAACATCCTGACCAAGTTTCATGACAATTGAGGCAAAAATGTGACCACTAGAGTGTTAACGAACTAATTGTGGACGGACGGACGGACGACGGACAAAAGGTGATCAGAAAAGCTCACTCTGTCACTACGTGACAGGTGAGCTAAAAACTTGTGACCCCACGGGCGGGGCCATTTTTGACCCAGGGGTCAAATTTGAAAAAACTTGTTAGAGGTTCACTAGGTGATGCTTCATACCAAATATCAAAGCTCCAGACCTTGTGGTTTTAGGGGAGATGATTTTTAAAGATCCAACTTTTAAAATCTATTTTTAGCTCCTGTGGCCCAGATATGCAATGGACTGGAACCATTTGAACAAACCTGGTACAGCTTCATGCAAGGAACATCCCAGGCAAGTTTCATCAAATTTGGCTTAGTGGTTTCAGAGGAGATGTTGTTTGAATGAAAAGTTTACGGACGGACAAACGCTGGACGGATTGTGATCACAAAAGCTCACCTTGTCACTCTGTGACAGGTGAGCTAACAAAATAAAGGCGATGTTTTTTAAGTTCTCTACTGATTAGAGGAGCTTTCTGAATAATAATGATGTAATTATGTAGTGGTGTTACTACAGGGTAGTGTAAACATTATGACTGTCATACCATTAAGTATACTAATCATACGCTTTAAAATTTTCTTATTTTCTTTAACTGATTCGCCCATTGGTCAAGTTATGACTTTAAGGCCATTTTGAGCAGATAAAAAATTCAACAACTGACTCAGTATATAGGGTATAAATATCAATCAATAAATAAAGGCTCTATGATAAAGTCAAAAAATCTATTTCCAGCCTCAGTGACTTTGATCTCGAACCCTGGAGTGACCTCAAACCCCACCCAAGGATAGAGGAGGTCCTTGCATGTTACCTATAAAATATCTGTAAGATATCTGTCAATAAATGAAGGTTCCATTTGGAAAAGTAGAAAAATCTATTTTAAGCCTTGCTGACCTTGACCCCTGTAAATGACAGTGAAATGACACTGGGGAGACTAAGTGCAGATATAATTTGGTATGCCATTATGCTTTAAGGTAATTTCTTACCAACAAGAACTTCCCATACATGTACTTCTGGATTGTTCCATTCTATTAAGTACTCAAGTACATTTGTGTGGAACCTCAAAGCAGCTAGGCTTACAATACCATTCCCTTCTCCATCAAGTCGTTGATAATCCGCCCCCAACTGAATCAACCCTTTCAGTACAGACAGACCTCCTGAACTTGCAGCCAGTAAAATTGGTGTGGATCGTAAACTGAAAAGAAGGAAAGGTTAAAATGTTACTTTTCCTACTCCTATAACAGTAAATACTGCTTCTGACACTCTGGATGTATGATGGCTCTTTTATTCATCTGAGAACAACTTCAACTACTTTTATTAAGACACAAAATATCTAAACTTGAAGTTTTGTGGTTTCTGACAAGAAGATTTTTAAATTAAAGTTTTACCTATGTCAGCACATATAAAACAAGGACCCCTGGAGTGGGGCCAATTTTAGTGACCTTGACCCTTGTGACCTGAAATCCAACCATATATCTAAGATATTGGTCAATAAATGAAGACTCAGGCAAGTGGTTTGTAAGATTTTCAAAGCTGTGAAACCATGCAGACATGGCACAGGAAAAGAAAGGAGATCTACTGTTTATAAATGTTTTATGAAAGTTTGTTTGAAATTTAATCAATTGATAGAGAAATCTTTATTTAACCTCTGACCCCAGTAACCTCAAACCCCTTTAACATCAAACCCAACCCAGAGGTTGAGGTCCATGCATGATAACAATATATCAAAGGTATCAGTCAATTCATGAAGGCTCCATAACAAAAAGTAGAAAAATCTATTTTTAGCCTTGGTAACCTCAACCTTGACACCATGAGGGTTTGGCATGAATTTTTTTTATATAAATATCTTTGCTTTCAGATGATACATCAGGTGTATTTATATCTAAGAATTAGTCCCATCCCAACTGACAGTTTACTGATACTATGAAAATATTGTATCCGTAACCTTTCGAAACAGTCTGTAACTATTGTATCTGACATTATTCACAGACTGGTGTTAAAAAATTAAATTAAAATAAATAAATAAAACCAAATAGCAGATACAATAGTTTCACACCGAATACATTAAATGCAACTTAAATAATTACAATTTCACTACTTAAGACAGCTGGTAGGGGTGGATTTGAAATTGCCTCTTGTGTATAGGACTTCATCAAGTTAAACGCAACAGAGAGAACAAAAAATATCATATTTTGTAATAGGTATCTTCTTATCCATCCTCTTTCAGTGATAATACTGACTATTCCCCAGTTTAAATTTTGTTTGAGATATCTTCAATCAAAGATTATTGTTAAATGTTAATACTGTGCGTATCTTAAAAGACAGCTAACTAAAATATCAGAATTGTTTCTTTTTTCATTGAATGACTGAGGCTGAGTTCTTCTGTAAAGCATGTCCATTGTTGTTATGGTTGAAAAAAGAGCATTTTAGAAATTTTTTATAGAGAGAGCTATGCATGGAACATTTCTGTGAAATTTGGTGGAAATTCACCTAGCTATTTAAGAGGAGATGTTGTTTGAATTTTTTTCTATTTTTAACTTTTGCAGCCCTTATGTACAGTGGAGCGGAAAGGTTTGAGCAATTTTAGAAAAGGGCGATATAAGGAACATTTCTGTCACATTTGGTTTAAAATGGCCAAGTGGACTTAGAGGTCATGTCATTTGAAGCCAAATATTGATTAAAATCTATTTTTAGCTCTGGTGGCCATTCTGTTCAATGCAGCGAAACCATTTTAGCAATTTTAAAAGAGCGCTTTGTAAAGAACATTTCTGTAAAATTTGGTGGAAAATCACCCAACTGTTCAGGAGGAGATGTTGTTTTAATTTTTTTTTCTATTTTTAGATTTTGCAGCGTTTATGTGCAATGGAGCAAAATGGTTTGAGCAATTTTAGAAAAGGGCAATATAAGGAACATTGATGAAAATCTACTTTAAGCTCTGGTGGCCACTTTGTTCAATGGAGCAGAACCATTTTAGTAATTTTAATAGAGGACCATGTAAGGAACATTTCTGTGAAATTTGGTGGAAAATCACATAGCCGTTCAGGAGATGTTGTTTTTGTTTTTTTTCTATTTTTAGCTTTTGCAGCCCTTATGTGCAAAAGAGTGGAACGGTTTGAGCAGTTTTAGAGAAGTACATTATAAGGAACAGTTCTGTCAAATTTGATTTAAAATGGCCAAGTGGTTTTGGAGGAGATGTCATTTGAAGCCAAATATTGATGAAAATCTATTTTTAGCTCTGGTGGCCATTTTCTTCAATGGAATTGAACTGTTTTAGCAATTTTGATAGAGGGCTATGTAAGGAACATTTCTGTGAAATTTGGTGGAAAATAACCTAGCCGTTTAGGAGAAGATGTTATTTAAAAAATTTTCTATTTTTAGCTTTTGCAGCCCTTATGTGCAATGGAGCAGAACGGTTTGAGCAATTTTAGAAAAGGGCTATATACGGAACAAGATACCTGTCAAAAGTGTCATTCTGTGTACAAAATGGAAAAGAGGTTAGGAAAAAAAAAAATTGAGTGAAGATTTCCGGTAGCAACGCAGCGACAATTCGACAAAGCAACTTTGGCGCCGCCTTGGCACATTTTTCTGGCTGCGTTGCAAGATGCAGTTTTATTGACAGGTATACATATGAAAACTGCCTCGCTGTGATTGGATAATCAATAAAGTGACAGTTTAAGCTACTGAAATAGACATCGTAACATCACTTTTTACAGCTTCCTGAATACGTGAAACTCTAATCAGTTTTGCAAGCGGTAGTAATGTCAATGCAAATCTGCACTGAAACAAGAACAACACATTTAAAGGAATGATACCTTCATAGATCTTAACAAGGGGGCCATTGGCCCCAAAGCGCTCACCTGAGGACAGACTGTTATTTGTGTGGAAGCTATCATTATTTTTTGTAAATCTAAGCTCTAGCCTTTGAAGCTTCAAAGGATAATTTTCTCGTAAGTTTTTACTATATGCAAATAATGAATATCTATGACCCCCGGGCAGGCCCAATTTTTACCCCGGATATAATTTGTACAAACTTGGAACAGGTTCACAAGACAATATTTCATGCCAAATAATTAAGCTTAAGGCTTTGTCATTTCAGAGGAGAAGATTTTTTAAGTTTTTACGATATACATATATGGAAAACCTATGACCCCCTGGGACGGGGCCTATTTTGGCACTAGGGGCATAATTTGAACAACTTTGGTAGAGGACCTATAGATGATGTCATATGGCAAATATCAAATCTCTAGCTTTTGTCATTTCAGAGGAGAAGATTTTTTAAAGTTTTTACTATATACATATAAGGAAAACCTACAGTACGTGCCAGGAGGAACTCTTGTTTTCCTCTAGGTCGTCGCGGACTACCCATTCCTTAAACGCGACCAGATCCGCCGCATTTCGAGGATCACCGCCGCGGACATGGTCACCAAATATCGCGGCGGACGTCCGCTAAATAATTCCGTGAACTTTTTCACAGGTAAGAATTGACGTATCGAGGGTCGCTAAGTTCCTGATTACAGGCATTTCGGCGAATTTTACGCTTTAAAATATCATTTAAATGTATAAAACTGTCATTCTGATGCATTTGTTTAGGAACGTTCATATTTGTTAACGGAAAGAATGACTATTCAAAACCGAAAGTAATTGTTTCTCGGAACAGCTGACACTATTTTCAGAAAATAAATTGACTGGTTTCCGATTTACACGTGTTAAACTGCATCCTTATATTTAAAGAAAACATACAACATGTAAACCCTACTGCAACATCTGTATCGTCTATGCGCTTGACAAAATTATTGATCGATTTTGCTATACAATAACGAGCGTTTTCAACGACGGAAGTACACAAAACTACACAGCAAATGTATTAGAAATTTGGTTTTAATTTTACCAAATGTCACATGATTGGCAGACGTAAAATGCACAGTTTCATTACGATCATTTCATTAAATGTTCAGCTTATCCAGGTGAGTTATGACCCTAATTATTTTCGCTCTGGTAATCAAATATCGCCACGATATTTCGCGATGTCGAGACATCAAGGAAATCCGTTTTTTCCTCGATGCCGCGGCGGATATTTTTTTTTCCGCGTCCACGAAATAAAGCGGAAAATGTGAGTTCCTCCTGGCGCGTACTGTATGACACCCTCGGGTCGGGCCAATTTTGGCACTAGGGGCATAATTTGAACAACTTTGGTAGAGGACCTATAGATGATATCATATACCAAATATCAAATCTCTAGCCTTGGTCATTTCAGAGGAGAAGGTTTTTGAAGTTTTTACTATATACATATAAGGAAAACCTAACCCCCAGTGGCAGGGCCAATTTTGGCACTAGGGGCATAATTTGAACAACTTTCGTAGAGGACTTATAGATGATGTCATATACCAAATATCAAAGCTCTAGCCTTTGTCATTTCAGAGGAGAAGATTCTTTAAGTTTTTACTATATACATATAAGGAAAACCTATGACCCCCTGGGGCGGGGCCTATTTTGGCACTAGGGGCATAATTTGAACAACTTTGGTAGAGGACCTATAGATGATGTCATATTCCAAATATTAGAGCTTTTGGCCTTGTACTTTCTGACAAGAAGATTTTTTTAATTTGCATTTTTTAAACTTCTTTTTTGGCCCTGTGACCTACTTATGCAACAGACCAGAACCATTTCAACAACTTTGAAAGGGGACCACCCAAAGATCATTCCTGTGTAGTTTGGTTAATGTGCAGTCATTAGTTTCAGAGGAGATGTTGTTTTTATGAAATTGTTGACAACGCACGACGCCGGACGCCAGACACATGGGGATCACAAAAGCTCACCATGAGCACATTGTGCTCAGGTGAGCTAAAAACAAACAAACAAAACAAGAAACATCGCAATGCGATCAAACCAGGTTTTCAACATTATTGTATCACAAAAGATAAAAGTTTGTCATCAAGTGCAATGCTGCATATTGTGAGCATTTTTTTTAATTGAAATGTTTTTGGTGGAATTATGGCCTTTTTAATTTTTTACATGTATAATAAATAGATGAACATTAATATGTATCTTTCATAGTTCTACAGATCTGAAATGGTAACTGTATCTAATTATATGCACATTATTGCCAACAACAAACTTAGGTACAAGTCAATTTTATTCATGATACTAAAACATTCATTCCATCATAGTAGAATATTATTATGTTGCTTGGTCATAGATGGCTAAGTCAGCACTCCATAGAAGAACCATTCATGTCAGACATTTTAATGAATACTAGTACTTATATTAAAGCGACTGACTCACAGACGATGATAAAAAGAAAATGTTTATACATATCAAAATTCTTGCTGTAATCGTGAAGAACATATTTAAACTAAGTTACTGACTCAGTTTTTGTTACAGAAAAACATCAAAATATAAAGTTTTACACACTTTTATCGGTAAAAAATTTACTCCGTTAGTCACAGGGTAGATACTTTAGTTACAAGATTAATTTTGAGGCAGTTTAACAACAAGAGGCCGTGGCTCAGTGGTCTAAGTCGTCGCTCTATATTTTACTGACCGAAAGGTCGTGTGTTCGAATCCTGGTTAAGTCAAAACTTTTTTTTTTCAGTTTTCATGGAGTATAGAAGCATAATATTATATTTTTTCCATAGTATATTAAATCCTCTTAAATCTGAAAGAATAAAAAATTCCAGCAAAATTTTGTGAGTCAGTCTCTTTAAAACAACTGAAAAACTACCCTATTTAACTATTAGCAACAGATGTATAAGCACAACTGGCACCATGAGGAAGTATGAGTACAAGGTTAATAACAAAGTACAAAATTCACCATGCTACATAATAGAAAAGTGATAATCCTATTTGTTACCAGTATATCCAGCAGTCAAGGAATAAAGTTACATTCTGAAAACTGCTCAAGTAAACATTTATTATGCATTTATTTATAATATTACCATAGCAAATCAAGCTGGAACTATATGTTACAGTGATTTGTGACCGGTGGTCGTGGTGGCCGGTCTAGTCTTGCACGATTGCTTGGGGAATTACAGCTCAAGTGGCTGACCTAGCCACTGACCACTGATCGGTCGGTCACTTAGCTCACAAGGGTCTGAGACCTTTTTTAAAAGTGTAAATAAACCACAAACTCCATGGTTAAAGTTCTCAACAAATTCTTCTTTATTCCTTGTAGGACACAATATTTCATTCAATATGATACAATATAACTTTATCCAATTTCTGTCATATTTATATAAAAGATAGTCACATCTAAGACAAGCACCAATGTAGTTGTTATTATTTTGTAAGTAAAGTCAATTTAAGATGTTGTTCATTCAAAATCCTAATGAATACTCTTCTAAATACTAATATGAATATCAATTAATTCCAAATCCTAAAACTTAAATTTCTTCTTAGAACAACAGGGTAACAGTTTTAGCCAATGAAACATTTAAGGTAATTTATAAATTTAACCAATAAAAATCTTTGTAACAAAAAGGTGAAACCTGTTACTTGATATTTAAGAAGATTATTATTAACTTACTGGCTTCACACTTAATCAGTCTAAGGAAGCCAAGGTGTTTAGATAACAATAGTCCATATGCTAACTGCTAAAAGCAAAATCTGTTCTACAATCTAAATTTCTTTGTTTAACTGATTAAAAGGGAATGCTGACATATGTAGCAGGAAATATTTATGATTAAGCAAAATATGTCAAAGTAACCAAAATTCTATTCTATAAAATTCTTTACAAATTTACTGAAATTCTAATTATTAAATTTTAAATTAAATGATAAAATTATATTTCTGATCAAAACTCAAGTAAAAGAATATGGCTAATTTTATAGCCTGGTTACAGATTTACGCTTGTAATATGACTTTGATCATAACTAAAAATTGTAGGCTGAAAAATGCATATATGAAAAAAACAAAGGGCCATAATAAGGTCAAAAAATACCGAATCACAAAACCTCAAATATACGCGCCAGGGCACTTGATGACAAAGCTTCTGTGAAAGTTTGGTCAAAATCCCTTGAGAAATGTAGGAGGAGTTGCGCACAGAAGAAATTGTTCACTATATATTCCATATAAGACAAAGAAAAAGCCATAATTAGGTGAAAAATTATCAAATCACAAAACCCCGATAATAAGAGCCAGAGCACTTGATGACAAAGCTTCTGTGAAAGTTTGGTCAAAATCCCTTGAAAAAATGTAGGAGGAGTTGTGCACAGAAGATATTGTTCACTATATTTATCCCATATAAAGAAAAAAACAAAGGGCCATAATTAGGTGAAAAATTATCGAATCACAAAACCCCGACAATATGGGCACTTGATGAAAAAGCTTCTGTGAAAGTTTGGTCAAAATCCCTTGAGAAATGTAGGAGCGAAATGAAAGCTTGTGGTAAGCTTGCGACAAGCTTGCTGCAAGCTTGTCACAAGCTTACATTGACTATTGATCCTTGCTGCAAGCTAGCGCAAGCTTGCCAGTAGTTTCATACAGAATTCTGCAAGCTTGCAGTTACTGTGCAAGCTTGCACAAGCTTAAAAGAATCATTTTTATCGCTTCTTAGAAAATTTGGACTTATATATTCCATATAAGGAAAACAAAAAGCCATAATTAGGTGAAAAATTATCGAATCACAAAACCCCGATAATAAGAGCCAGGGCACTTGATGACAAAGCTTCTGTGAAAGTTTGGTCAAAATCCCTTGAGAAATGTAGGAGAAGTTGTGCACAGAAGATATTGTTCACTATATTTATCCCATATAAAGAAAAAAACAAAGGGCCATAATTAGGTGAAAAATTATCGAATCACAAAACCCCGACAATATGGGCACTTGATGAAAAAGCTTCTGTGAAAGTTTGGTCAAAATCCCTTGAGAAATGTAGGAGCGAAATGAAAGCTTGTGGTAAGCTTGCGACAAGCTTGCTGCAAGCTTGTCACAAGCTTACATTGACTATTGATCCTTGCTGCAAGCTAGCGCAAGCTTGCCAGTAGTTTCATACAGAATTCTGCAAGCTTGCAGTTACTGTGCAAGCTTGCACAAGCTTAAAAGAATCATTTTTATCGCTTCTTAGAAAATTTGGACTTAGAAAATTCTGTGAAAGCAGGGAAAGGAAAAGTAATGAAAATTTCTAAGTACAAAAACTTGGAAAAGTTTATAAAAATAATTTCACTCAAACTAATTAGCATTTATATAATATAATGGGATTCAAATGAAAACATTTATTTCATAGATTTTATCTGCCTGTCTTACATTCTATGTTTTAGATTCATATAATTTATAACTTTATCAAAATTTTTAATTACTGTTATTTAAATTCTTATAACTTTCTCAAAATTATTTATTAACGCCATGTCACAAACTAGAGAACACTTGTGACATCCAGATGATGTTCAGTAAAAAAAGAAAATCTCCCAAAATCAAAATGAAAGAGGAAATCAAGAGTGTTTCTGTAAGCTTATAAATTTTTAATTTACAATTAAATTACACAAGATAAAGTCAGTATTTCAAATTAATTATTATGCTCCTGCATGAATATGAGAATATATATGATTACTGGTATCATTCATCTATTTATTATATGATTACACAATAACATAATTTGTTTTATTTATGTGTCTTTTAAGTTTTAATTCATTTGCACAAGTATATCCCTTCTTAAACATTAATTATCTTGTGCAGAAGTTAATGATGGCATGTGATTCAAATTTGACATTTCATAAATTGGTCTCCTGTGAGCATTAATCGTAGACTGTTCAACACAAGTGATTGTAACATAGTATAGACATGTGTAATTGGTCAGTGATCAGTCAAGTGCAACTTATTACTTTCTCCCTGGTGTTTTCATAATAACCAGTGTTAAACTCACCTATCTTAGATAAAAGAAAGTGTGAGATAAGTGGGGTTTACAACATGTAATCTAATATCCTGAACAAATCTGGCATCAGGATCTCTTAGTTCAAACCTCAGATCTTTTGTACACAGTCTATAGCAAATTGGACGATTCAGGGCTCAGAGCTGAGCCTTCACACCTCAGCATGAGTACTGTTATTATCAGTTAGGCAAATCATTTGAATGACCTCTACTGATTGCAAACACATGGCCGCAATAAATTATGGGGTCTCCAGGAGAGGAGTTACTTGATCTCTGGTAATAAAACTGACCAGCAGTTGCATTATTTATATGATATATATAGAACAACAGATTGCGAGTTAAAGAAACAACTACAAAAAACAAAAATGTTTCTTTTGTGAACCTTGAGACAAACTTAAAAGATTTTATAATAAAGCTGTGACTTTTGAAGTAAATTTTAAATATTCTTCCAAGTAATTAAAGTTGCATGTTAGTACTGTATTCTTTTATGGCTAAAAGTAATTATATTATAAAAATAAAATGCAGGTCTTCTGTTGACAAGCTCTCATTTTAATAATTAACAAGTCATTTCTACATATTTATTTTGGCAGAGACATACAGGATGATGGAATATTCTTATCAGTTTGATGTGATACTTATATATTTTTGTACTTATCAATATACAGTAATAGAAACAAGAAAGTAAAATTTGACATTTAACATTAAAATTTAACCAGGTTTCAGTTGTATTTGCCTGTCATTTTAATTACTGTAACTTAAATAACGGTCTTCCTGCCAAGCAAATCCTGTAAACTGTTAGAAATTATGGACATTATCAAAGTCCATTATGCTGTATTCTAAAAGACGCTGTTTCAATAGCTCTGAAACATAGTTTTAGAGGTTTGATTTTTACCTTTCTATGATCATTTTTTATGTTTTTTCTACAGACTAATATGGTTGTTCAGAGGAGTCGCTTTCAGTTTCAGTATGTTTATTTAACGTATAAACATGTGTATTCAATTGTTAATGTACTTGCAAATAATAAGACACTGTTGTCCAAAAACCATAAAAATCGCAGCAGTCATAAATGTGTATTTATGTTTGCCAGAATAATAATGTATAAAACAGTAAAGAAGTCAAACCAACCAGTTTTTAAAACAAAAAACCAAATAATTTGTGACTTTCAAGCAGCAAAAACGAACAGGCATAGGATTCAAATGTATAGCACATGCAGAATCAGAGATCCTAACACTAAGCACCATGTGTTGTTGCATTGGTTATTTCACAATACTCTGATAAAACTTACGATGTACTTACAAAGGCAAAAATGCCTCTGGGTTTTGGAGAAAATTAATGTGTACTAAATAAATATTTAGCAACTGTGCCATTTAATTGAATAAGTACATAATATTTCACAGACTTTGTAAAACTAACTCAAGCATGTCTGTAGTATGTATGCCATTGACTATAGTATTATTTAAAGCCCTTAAAACACACCTGACGCATTTGTGCATCCTTATGTAATAAATGCACTAGAACAATTGTTTACCACTTACTGTATTTATATGGTGTATTATGAACAGATGCTGAGGTTTTATCACTGTAGATCTACAAAATAGGAGTCAAGCCTTGATTAAAATTTCTCTTCAGTTTTAAAATCACCAGACAATAGTCTGTGTTGGCACCAACATTTCTGTAGGTCTCTAGAACATCCAACAATCATTCAGTTTCTCACTCTCTTCTCCCAGTTAGCAGATGTTTATGCAATATTAGATTTCTGGCAGACGGCAATAAATTACAATGGTCAGTTAGCTTGACAGAGTAATTAAACTCATGCTGATAAGCCAGTGAGTTAACTCCTTGGTTTTTCAGCCAACTTTCCCTGGACTGTACAGAAAATTCAAATATTACACAGGAAGATAGTTTATTTGCACCTCAGTGCTTATAATTTATAAAGATGCTTAGGAATAGAGTTAAACAAGTGACTAAAGTGTCATTTAGATGAAACAACTTTATAATGTGAACTTTAATCAAAATTAAAATGGGTCATTAAATGAGTTCTTCAATCAAATGGAAATTTACTACTGTTCAATGGAATATAATGGTAAGTTATATAGACTATTTGTTACAACAGCCTTTTCAAATTTTAACCTTGCAAATGAACATTTTTAGTTTTTGTTTTTCTTCATCAATTTTACATGTGCCCTAATTTAATCTTTTTCACTGAGTGTTATTGGGTGGGAAATTTGAAATCATTATGTACCAGTAATTTACATTCCTGGTCATGTTTTTTCATAAAATTTACATTTTGAGGGCAAAGGGACCCTTGTTTCAGTAAATTATGGGTTTATATTAACAGTACCAAACTACTATCAGAATAAGCATTTTGATTTTACTGAACTGATATATATATATATATATATATATATATATATATATATATATATATATTAGTAATGAATATTTTTTTTCTATTTATATATAAAGGTTGAAACAGGAAAACTTAAAATGCTACAGGTACCATGGACAGTTTCAAATTATAATGATGAAGAAGAAAATGAGGTTGATCACAGAAATAAATTGGTGATTAGTTTTGTTATTCAATAAGGTTGAGATAATTGATAAAAATAATGAAATAAATAATTACCATTGATTTGAACAAAACTGTTAGATGAACATAAGTTACTTTCAAAGTAGTAAATATTTCCATTTAAACAAAATGATTGTATAGAATATAATTTTTGTATATAAGATTTACTTAAATTACAATATTATTTTATCTTAAAGGGTTATACAATACTTAAATGCATGTAAAACTTTCACTAGTTAAAATTGTCATAATGTTAAGCAAAAGTTCTGATACAAGAGGGCCATGATGGCCCTGTATGGCTCACCTGAGTACAGTATGACTACTTTTAACAAAGTTGCTATGGACCTGGTTAATTGACCCCAGATGACCCATATTCGAACTTGACCTAGAAATTATTGAAACAATCTCTTTGACAAATTTCCAGGATATTTGGACTGAAAAAGTAGCATCTAGAGTGTTAACAAGGTTTCTCGATATTTAGGCTCTGTGACCTAGTTTTTGACCCCAGATAACCCATATCCAAACTTGAGCTACAAATCATCAAAACAACCTATCTGAAAAATTTCCAGGACATTTGGACTTAAAATGTAGCCTCTAGAGTGTTTACAAAGTTTTTCCATATTTGGGCTCTGTGACCTAGTTTTTGACCCAAGAATGCCAAGATGACCCATACTCCAACTTGAGCTAGAAATCATCAAAAAAACCTGTCTGACAAATTTCTAGGATATTTGGACTGAAAATGTAATCTGGAGTGTTAAAAAGTTTTTTACATATTTGTACCATGTGACCTAGTTTTTGATCCCAGATGACCCACATCCAAATTTGAGCTAGAAATCATTGAAACAACCTTTCTGACAAATTTCAAGGACATTTGGACTAAAAATGTAACCTCTAGAGCTTTTACAAGGTTTTTCTACTTTCGGGCTCTGTGATCTAGTTTTTGACCCCAGAGAACCTATATTCAAAACTGAGCTAGAAATCATCCATAGAATCTTTCTGACAAATTTCCAGGTTATTTGGACTGAAAATGCTACCTTTAGAATATTAACAAGGTTTTTCCATATTTGGACTCTGTGACCTAGTTTGTGACCCCAGATGACCCATACTCGAACTTGATCTAGAAATCCTCAAGGCAATTTTTCTGACAAATTTCCAGATTATTTGGGCTGAAAATGTAACACTCTAGAGTGTTAACAAGATTTTTCTATTTTTGGGCTCTGTGACCTAGTTTTTGAACCCAGATGACCCATATTTGAACTTGTGCTAGAAATCTTTGAAGCAACCTTTCTGACAAATTTCCAGATTATTTGGGCTGAAAATGTAATCTCTTGAGTGTTAACAAGATGTTTCTATTTTTGGGCTCTGTGACCTAGTTTTTGAACCAAGATGACCCATATTTGAACTTGAGCTAGAAATCATAGAAGCAATTAACCTTCCTGACAGATTTCCAGATTATTTGGTCTAAAAATGTTACCTCTTGAGTGTTAACAAGGTTATTCAATATTTGGGCTCTGTGACCTAGTTTTTGACCCCAGATGACCTATATTTGAACTTAACCTAGAAATCATCAAAGCAACCTTTCTGACAAATTTCAAGATTATTTGGGCTGAAAATTAACTCTAGAGCGTTAACAAGATTTTTCTAATTTTGGGCTCCGTGACCTAGTTTTTGAACCCAGATGACCCATATTTGAACTTGAGCTAGAAATCATCATTAGAACATTTCTGACAAATTTCCAGGATATTTGGACTGAAAAAGTAGCCTCTAGAGTGTTAACAAGGTTTTTCTATATTTGGGCTCTGTGACCTAGTTTTCCAACCCTGATAACCCATGTTCGAACTCATCGGAGATATTAATGAGACAAACATCCTAACCAAGTTTCAAGACAACTGAGGCAAAAATGTGACCACTAGAGTGTTAACAAACCAATTGTTAACTGACGACGGACAAAAGGTGATCAGAAAAGCTCACTCTGTCACTATGTGACAGGTGAGCTAAAAAAAGAGACAATATCATCTGATGTAGCAGTCAAAACCAGTAGGAAAGTGAATATTTTCCAAGTGTATTGTTTAAACAAACAATTGCATTGCTAGATATAATACCGTCTGACAGATCTATTATTGTTGAAATTATTTATAGCAATATTTAACTTAATTAAAAACTATTGCAGCAAGAACAATTTTAATTGTTGTTTATATATGTTTTGTTTTACAGACATTTTCATAAATAATTAAACTGGAATTAGATTGCCAAAAAATAACATTTTACTATGCATGTGCTTTCAAATAATAATCTTTTTTAATTACATGCTAATAAAAACATGAATAATTAATTATATACAAATATTTTTTCAGTGTGTACAACAGGCATTAAATAATATGGATAGTTGTGTGCCACAATGAAGCCATTCCGAAAGACTGCATCTGTGAAAGACATGATTTATCATATTACAATATGGATACTTATTTAAAAAAAAACAAAAACAGTTATCTTAAATAAATAATGTTTTGTTTTATATTTTCTCAACTTGGTAGACATTTATTATTTTTTGTATTAGTGTTATAGAATAATGTTTGTTAAGATGACTTTTAAATCTAGAAATAAGAGGAAATGAATAAATTAATTCTATTATGTAATAGTTTGTTAAGATGACTTTTAAATCTAGAAATAAGAGGAAATGAATAAATTATACCTTATCACATGACACAAAATTGCAATATAGGAAAAAGAGCTAAGTTTGTTACAGGCTAGACGCAAGCTTGCGGCAAGCTAGAGGCAAGCTTGCAACTAGCTTGTCACAAGCTTGCAATAGGCTTGTCGCAAGCTTGCAACTAGCTTGCCGCAAGCTTGCAACTAGCTTGTCACAAGCTTGTGATGCCTTTCAAATCTAAAGCAGGCATTTCTGAAAACACACTGCAAGCTTTCCGCAAGCTTGCCACGAGGTTCCAATTCTAAGTTTGTGGCAAGCTTTATTTGCAAGCTTGCAACAAGCTTTTGGTTTGGGTGTGATTTAGCCTGCGCAAGCTTACATGTTTGCTTGTCTGCAGTCATTTTTTTATTTAAAATAACTGAATGCAAGCTTGCCGCAAGGTTCCAAAAACTAGCAAGTTGCAAGCTTGCTAAACACACTTGCAGCAAGCTTATGACAAGCTTGCGAAATAAGCTTGTGATTTTGGTTTGAGAGGAGTTGCGCACAAAAGAAATTGTTCACTATATATCCCATATAAGGAAAAAAAACAAAGGGCCATAATTAGGTGAAAAATTATCAAATCACAAAACCCCGACAATATGCGCCAGGGCACCTGATGACAAAGCTTCTGTGAAAGTTTGGTCAAAATCTCTTGAAAAATGTAGGAGGAGTTGCACACAGAAGAAATTGTTTACACCCGCCCGCCCACCCACCGACATACCTCAATCTAATAACCAGTTTTTTCTTTCGGAAAACCTGGTTTACAAAACAAACTTTTCAACAGAAATTAAGTTCAGAAGAAGGCAATGACATAAACAAATATATGGATTGATTGTTTTTGTTATCCTGTAACTAATGTATCTGTGACGATGGGTCACAGTCCTAGGGCTAATGGTAGATAGTGAATTTGGGGAATTAAGCTACAGCCCTAGTAATTCTTCAGGGAGCTGTCGCTGGGGTCCACTCTACTAAGTATTAGCAGAGTGTAGATGAAATGATTTCCTCTATGAAGAATCACACAACACAGTCTTGAGTTAAGAGCGAAAACGAGTCGATAAAAATTCCGGTTTTCAAGCTAAAAATCCAGCTGAAAATCCAGTTGTGAGTTACCGAAGTTATCACATGTATGAAACTCTTGAAAAATAATCACTTTCCAAATTACCACAAGTTCCCAACAACAGAGACACTGAATTATCCTGCACTTTTAAATAATCTACTAATTACTGTACCATTGTTGCTTATCTGTCATGTGCCAATATAATTGCAATTATGTCACAATAAATCCCTTAACAAGTCACTAATTGGACAATAAACAAGTCATTATCAACATGTCAAACGCCTGCAGGTTTAGATCAATAATGACCTGTACATTCAGCATTGTTTTGATTTTATGGTGCAGTGCGGTTAATGAGATAATGAATATTGAAATGGAAAGTGAAAGTAGTTGTTTTTTTTCTTCTGGATTTTGATATCGGGAATTTTGAATTAACAAGAGGGCCATGATGGCCCTGGATCGCTCACCTGAGTACTTTGGCTGTATGTTTGCTGTTAAGCAGTATTTCATTTTTTAACTGAAAATATATAAGTGCCTACAAACCAAATATGTAAAATATCAGTTAATAAATAAAGGCTCTATGACAGAAAGTAGAAATATCTATCATAAGCTATGGTGACCTTGACCCAGTGACCTCAAACCCTACCTATGGGTACAGGTCCATGCAAGGAACCTATATACTGAATATCAAAGATATTGGTCTATAAATGAAGGCTTAATAAGGTACAGCAGATAAATCTATTTTTAGCCTCCGTGACCTTTAACCTAATCTAATAATTTGAAAAAGCTGGATAAAGCTTGCTTCATGCCAAATTTTAAAATTCTAGGCCTTGTGGTTTCAGACAAGAAGATTTTTAAAGATTTACTTTTTTACATATTAAGGGCCCCCGGGGTGGGGCAAATTTTGACCCCAGGGCCAACATTTAAACAATATTGGTAAAGGTTCTTTACACAAAACTCAACACCAAATATCTAAGGTCTACACCTATTTGTTTTTGAGAAAATTTATTTTTCATGTTTTTCCTATATAAATCTATGTAAACCAAGAGAACCCTTGGGCGTGGCCAATTTTGACCAAGGGGACATAATTTGAACAAACTTGGTAGACATCCACTAGACAATGCTACATACCAAATATCTTAGCTGTAGGCATTGAGGTTTCCAGTAAGAAGATTTTTAAAGATTGCCTTTTTCACATATTAAGGGCCCCTGGGGCAGGGCCAATTTTGACCCCAGGGCCAACATATAAACAATACTGGTAAAGGTTCTCAACACAATACTCCACACAAAATATCTAAGATCTAGTCCTATTAGTTTCAGAGAAAAATGACTTTTAATGTTTTTCCTATATAACTATATGTAAACCAAGAGAACCCTTGGGCGTGGCCAATTTTGACCCAGGGGACATAATTTGAACAAACTTGGTAGACATCCACTAGACAATGCTACATATCAAATATCAAAGATGTAGGCATTGTGGTTTCTGAGAAGAAGACTTTTAAAGATTTCCTTTTTTACATATTAAGGGCCCGGGGGCAGGGCAAATTTTGACCCCAGGGCCAACATATAAACAATACTGGTAAAGGTTCTCAACACAATACTCCACACCAAATATCTAAGGTCTAGTCCTATTAGATTTGGAGAAAAATGATTTTTCATGTTTTTCCTATATAACTATATGTAAACCAAGAGAACCCTTGGGCGTGGCCAATTTTGACCCAGGGGACATAATTTGAACAAACTTGGTAGACATCCACTACACAATGTAACATACCAAATATCAAAGCTGTAGGCATTGTGGTTTCTGAGAAGAAGATTTTTAAAGATTTCCTTTTTTACATAATTAGGGCCACCGGGGCGGGGCCAATTTTGACCCCAGGGCCAACGTATAAACAATACTGGTAAAGGTTCTCTACACAATACTCCACACCAAATATCTAAGATCTAGTCCTATTAGTTTTGGAGAAAAATGATTTTTCATGTTTTTCCTATATAACTATATGTAAACCAAGAGAACCCTGGGGTGTGGCCATTTTTGACCCAGGGGACATAATTTGAACAAACTTGGTAGACATCCACTAGACAATGCTACATACCAAATATCTTAGCTGTAGGCATTGTGGTTTCTGAGAAGAAGATTTTCAAGTTTTCCCTATATATCTCTATGTAAAATCAACTGACCCCTGGGGCGGGGTCAGTTTTGACCCAGGGACATAATTTGAACAAACTTGGTAGAGGTCCACTAGATGATGCTTCATACCAAATATCAAAGCTCCAGGCCTTGTGGTTTCAGACAAGAAGATTTTCAAAGTTTTTCCTTTAAGTTGCCATAGCAACCAGAGTTCTTGATGGAATTGAATTCTTTGAACAACTTTGGTAGAGCTTCATGCAAGGAACATCCCAGGCAAGTTTCATTTTATTTGGCCCTTTGGTTTCAGAGGAGATGTCATTTGAATGAAAAGTTGACGACGGACGACGGACAAAGACTGATCAGAAAAGCTCACCCTGAGCACTTTGTGCTCAGGTGAGCTAATAAGGGGACAGCTGGAACTGATGTTGAATAACGGGATTTTTTAAAATCCCGCCGGGATATCACATGTATGTGTATTTACCCAATTGAATATTTTGAACTAAGTGTGATGGTTCTTTTACCAAGACTAAAATTGAATTACATTAATGTCCTTTCAGTCTAGTCACTAATACTAAGTGTCCTGACTTATATCAAAAACTTCCCTAAAGCTTAAACTATCTTTTTTTATAAAAAAAAAAACTCTCTTCTTATATCCAGAACTATCTCTAATATTAATAATTGAATATATTTATCTTACTTCAAGTAACCAATGAAAGAAGCAAAGTAATTGTACAAGATAACCAATTAAAATAATTTTAACAAATTAAGAAATTCTGAAAGTGAAACCCAAATGACATAAAGCTCTGGCTTCTTAATCAGGAAATAACCAACAATCAATGGAGAGCCAAGCTGCTAAAATATATTAACTTAAAGATTAAGTTCATTATTATTCTTTGTACCTTGTTTAATGTCACTTCAATATAAAAACATTTCAAAAGTCTCAAAAGTAGTAAAAAGTGAGAAGTAACACGTCAGCTAAAGGTTTTACACTTTCTGAAGAGAAAAGGAAATGCCTTTGATTACAAAAAATAACAGTACAACTGAAAGTGTAAAATGCATTAAAAGAAAGGGAAATAAGTCTTACTTAATGAAATAATCCACATTGAATGAAAGTCTAAGAATTTGTTGACTTTCAAAATATATTAAATGTATTTAATTTATTTTCTTTTTTATAATATTTTACTATTTTTATTATTTTTATTATTTACAATATTTGGGCAGTAGTTATGCCTTGTGGCATATCTCTGACTTAAAGAAAGCTGGACTTTTTTGTGAAAAGTCTGGTTACCTTGGGGATGTGTTTCCAGTTTAACCAGACTTTTTAAACAAATATACAAACAATATTCAGATGTAAAGTATGCTGATTCCCGATTCATTGTAACTGTTATTATGATTATGCTTTCAAAATTAATGTGACAGAAATATTTAAGTCCTAGAGAAAAAGTAACTTTTCCAGTGAAAAAAAGAAGAACTGGTACTTATAATGAAATCATCACCACTTATCTTAAAAAATCAATTGAATATTGTAAGTTTGCCCTGTAAAGATTCTCCAAGACATTGTTTTCAATAAATATTAAAATATGACGGGGTCACAAAAATATATGAAAAACAGAATTTATCTGAGAATTTCACTCGCTGGTTCATTTTTAATGGACTAGATATTTGCTGGAATCTGTTGCATTCATTTTGTTAAACTTTTCCTAAATCCACTTTTTTTTCTATAAATAAGGCATACCAGCCATATGTCCCGGATCATCCGGGATTGTCCCGGAAATCGAGGGCCCGTCCCGGATAGACACCCAATGTCCCAGAAAACATGAAAAACGCGCATACCTTTGATCAGGCCAGTCAAATTTTTGACATGCAGCTAATTCTTTAATTATTCGTTTTGATAATATGTTCTGATTTGGCAAATTCACCACGTGTCATTGATAACCAATAAACAAATGACCACTAGTGGCTATCGATTTATTGACTTGCGGTACATTAATTAATCTGTAAGATATCTGCCCCTTTCAAAGACTGTCACCGCGGTAATTGGTGTTAATAGAGATGCTACTTAAAATTAAATTTAATCAAACGCGCCTCGACCTTGCCAACAAAGACAATGATCTTTAAATCATTAACTTGTTGGCGGCGCCGAGAACAGCGACGCCCAGGGCTCCTAGAATTTTGAAATCTCAATCGGTCTGAGACCCCGACCGCTGACACCCCCCCCTCCCCCACCCCCACCGAGACCAATTTTTAAAGTGAACTCTTTAGAACAGAAAACAACAATTACATACATGAATGGTTTTTACGATCTAGGTTTTCTTATTTCTTATTACAGAAATAGAAACAATTTAAGGGCAAAGAACAAATTGAGTTATGATAGTGTTGACCTCGCGAAAATATGTGAAAGCGAAAGTAGAATTAGAGCCTAATTTAACCTTATGAACGGGTCGCCACTCCATTCTTTGTCATTAGGGTCCCAGCTAACGTTTGCCCCTTGGACATTTTTTTGAATCGGTTCGCCACTCTGATTCTCTAAGCCTTCATGAGCCGGGTTGCCAAGCCGGTCATTCGACTTTTTGAATATTGCAAGTAAATTGCGTTGAGCCATTGCAATATTATATTGAACAGCACTGTTTCTGCTTTTTCATTGCGTTATATACTGAACGTGTATTTGAGTAATATCACTCAAAATGTCGGCATTCATTACAAATAATTTTTTCGGTAAAAAATCAAAGCTTCCTGTACAAATGGAGCTACAAATACACTGTGCATAATATAAGTTAAAAGTAACTCTCAACCTAAAAACATCATATTATTTTCTTTGTCGGCAGTAAATTAACAGCAGACGACAGTTATCACAGTTTGAACCGGTGAACTTTAATCAATAAGCCAGCTGCAAATCAAGCACACTTCAACTTGTTTACAATTTAATTGGCAGTAATTGCCGCGGGCCACTGTGACAGTTTTATGGTTTTATGATAGGTTTTATGATAGGTGTGAATTACCGGATTAGCATCAATTGAGGTTTTGGTATGAAATTTAGACTGTTTTATGAAAAGTTATACAGATTTTTTTTTTTTGGAAATTATCTGGACCAATTTTTTTAAGGGCTTTTGGACATCGAAATCGGTCCAGAGAGATAAAATTCGGTCAAAACCGACAAATTTTCTGTTTTCGGGAGCCCTGGCGACGCCTATATTTGGATAGTGTTTCAATTTGTACCATGCGCTGAAGTAATCAATTTGGGAGAATCTTGGATCAATATCAGTGTAAAAAAATCCAATTATTCTGTACATCACTTAAAATATGTAACTTCATAAATCGTTTTTATTAATTTTAAAAATAAATTGATCCAAATCAGATAAGTTTGTATTTTTAATTAAAAGTTTGCAAAAATTACAGATTTAATGACTTTCCCCAAAACAAATCAAAGCGCTGCAAGTACTTGTGTATTCACTGCATGTATCTAGCAGTGTGTTGCTACTTAATCTGAAATGCAAATCTTTGTTAATTCTTTCAACTATAGCTATATAAAGAAAGGTGAAGCCGAGTGGTTAAAAGGTCGGACTTGTAATCTAAGGATCGCTAGTCAAAACACGAGTTCGAACCCCATCAGCAGCCGTGTCGGCATCGGTTATTTCCTTCAGCAAGAAACTTTATTCTCATTACTTAGTACTGGTTGGTTCCAGGGACGGATTTGAGAATGATTCTATTAGCTAAAAGCTTTTGTCACAATCGAAATAAAATTGATTTGTATAAACTAACTTGAAAATAGAAATTGTACAAAATCTGTCGTTTTAATGCAATAATAAAGATATGAGTCTGTCTTTGTGAATACAGACACAAGGATGTATTTGAAGAACATTCTTACTTTGCTGGAGTCAATTCAGTCGTTATAGTTACAAAAAACATATCTGTTCACTACGCCACTAAACTGTTAAACCATGAATATGATAGAGTACCAGTTGTACTTCGGGTGTTATCTAGTGCAGACAAATTACAAAATATTTGAAATGATGTAATACCATACTGTGAAATGTGGAATTCGAACAAAGATGTTACATAATTATAAGGTTTTATTTTTTGGATGTCGATAACACAGGAATTGTTATTTCAAAATCGAGGACACACCTTCAGAGACAAGTATCTTGGTATATTTTTTACCAAATCTGGGAATATTATGCATACAAGAAAATATTTAGTAGTAAAGCCCTTCATCTATTATAGGAGAATGTGTACTCCATAGTTGATTACCTATCGGAAGCACTGTCAGGTCGGCAGCTCTCTTTGTTCCAATTTCAGAAATCACTGTATTACTGCTACACAAAAATTTGTTTCCCGTTTCCTACCAGAGACGGTAATTCCTTAGATATTATTTTCTCTTAAACACAGACCAGGGAAAAAGCAAGAAAAATTACGAGGTGATTTTAAATAATTTATAATGACCATTCTCTTCTACAGTTCTCTTCTACAGAAATAACCATCCATGGATCTCAAATTCTCATTCTATGTGGGGAGAAAAACATATTCTTGGAATTGTCATTCAAGGTTTAAATTTGAAATTTTGACATGTCTTGGGCTGCCTAGAAACTTTGGAAAGTAAACTTAGCAACCCTTTTCAAACTTTCCGATCACTGAAGTCATCCTTGTTTCAATTTACTTAATTTGCTATTGATGGTTCCAAAATGTTCCTTGGTCAATCGCAGCAAATCTATATAAAGTATAGTATTTAATGTACGTTGAAGGCTTATGACCACTGCATGTGCATGTGTGATGGTATTTTCTTCATGCATACAATATAAACAATGAAAACATAAAATTTCTTCAAGAAATAGATTGAAAATCTGAGTTTGTAAAAATTGGATTATATTCTGTCTATCATGGTTGTGCAACCAGGATAGAATAGAAAAAGACACAAAACAGTAGGATTTAAACAGACTAAAATCATTAAAAGGGTATAGATTGTTGAAATAAAGCAAAAGTAGACATTTGGAATATTAAAGTGCTGAATTGTGTCACAGATGAAGAACACTTGATTATTATCCCAATTTTCATGAAAAGTGAAAGATCAGATGATTTTTTATGAGAATATATTCATTCATATCTGGTCATTTTGTTGAAGAAAAGTGAATTCACATGATTTCACAACTTCAATAAAAGTTATTAACACATGGATATAATTCAAATGCCCCCCTTTAAAATCATTTTACATCCCATCTGTAAATAACTTGATTATATCATCAAAATGTACAACATGTACTACACACGTGAACAGTTGTTTAGGTTAATTTATACACTTATTATTTATCTATTTCAAAACCGTGTGCGCCGCCTTTGATGCTTTGCAACAAAATTAATCTTGTTTGTGGTTTGTTTGCTGTCGTTGGAATTTGGTATCAATAGAGATGCTGCTTAAAATTAAACTGAGTTTTTCACATATCGGTCCGACAAAGAAAAGGTAAGTTTAAAAGGTATTCGTGATAAATATTGTAATGTTCTATCAAATTGCGCCGATACTTGTAATACGAAGCATAAACGACGCTGTCATCAAACGGATGTGATTCAACTTGAATTTGAGTTTATGATGTTAATTAATTAATGGTACACAGTCATTATTTTATGATTACTGCTACACAATTACTATGCTCTTGCAACTAAAATAAAAGGTATGAAACTGATGGGACTGATGTGTATTTGAAACACGTGCACGACTTTTCGCGCCAAAAACGGAATCCTGTCCAATCTTGTGTACCGCCAACAGTAGGGCATTGAAAGTATATGAATAGTTGTATGTCCCGAAAAATCGGCTCAAATCCTGAAAATTTGATATCAAAATCCCAGAAATGGCCAAAAAATTATGGCAGGTATGAAATAAGGCTATATATTACACTGGACAAATCTGTCCATTGTAGTTTCACTTAACGGCGAACAATCTGAAAATCTACCGGCAATGTCCGACATGTCCGATGTATTTTGTAAACACTGTAATAAGGAAGTTATGGCCAATGTTAAAGTTTTTGGAGAAGAGTGTTGTATCCAGGTATGAAGTAAATCCACTTACTAATAAGGAAGTTATCACCAATGTTTAAAGTTTCGGACAGATGGACTGTTTAAAACTGTATGCCCCCCTTTGGGAGCATAAAAAGTCAAATTTAAAAGGGTGATAACTTTCAAATATCTTGTGGGATGCATGTGAAAAGTACTTCCACACCCTCAATCTCTGTTTGCAGGGGTATAACCAAAGGGCCATGATGGCCCTGGCTCGCTCACTTGAGTACTAAGTATTACATTTTCTAATTGAAGATTAGTAGGTGCCTACAAACCAAATATCTAAAATATCAGTCAATAAATAAAGGCTCTATGACAGAAAGTAGAAAAACTTATTATAAGTTGTGGTGACCTTGACCTTGACACAGTGACCTCATACCCAATATAATAGTGGAGGTCCATGCAAGGAACCTACACACCAAATATCAAAGATACTGGTCTATAAATAAAGGTTCTATGAGGTAAAGAAGATAAATATATTCTAAGCCTCTGTGACCTTAACCCCTATTTTAACTCAACCTATGGGTAAGTAATTTTATTGCAAATTACCTACATACCAAATATCTCAGATACCCATCAATAAATCAATACTCTAAGGGGAAAAGTACAAAAATCTATTTTCAGCCTTGGTGACCTTGACCTTGATTCAAGCAATTGGCAGAGATTCATGCAAGGTGCCTATATACCAAGTATCTAAGACATCTGTCAATAAATTAAGGCTTTATGATGAAAATTAGAAAAGTCTATTTTTAGCCTGGCAGTGGGTGACCCCCAAGGCAGGGTCAATTCTGACCCCAGGGCCAAGATTTGAACAAACTTGGTAGAGGTCTAATAGGCCACGTTACACATCAAA